>OY757309.1:218920426-221320426 GCA_963583905.1 Stenurella melanura | reverse complement strand
AGGTACGCCACATACTTATTTGATTTAAAACCATTGTGCTGAACAAACTGTAACCGGCTTTGTAAGTAGGGCTCAAAAAATTTAACAAGTGTATCACTAAAACCAAAGTTGTCAAGTTTATTATATATACTAAGTTTTGTGATACACGTAATATACTTGGCCTCCGGTTACTACATAGCATATCCGACTGCCTCACGGCATTTACCGCGGTCGTCTGCTAGGCGCACAGTTTTACTATAGAAATGTTACTTGGGTACAAACCACCTCTACCAGCAGTATCTCTTAATATATAACTAATTTCAAAATGAACGTGATGCTGTCATTAAAGTGGCTTCTTCCACTGAAAATCTTAATCTTTCTGAAAATGTTTTATAATGTTTTGATCCACTTGCCTCATCAAATGTTATTATATTTATTATCATTGTCGAACTTAAAAGATATTTTTGAAACATAGGTCTCTTTGTTAAGAATAAACAAATTGGAACCACTTATTGATAATGTTTGGCAACTTTAACTCATTGTAACTTTTTGTATCGTTCTAGACATAGTCTGAAATTGTCAGTCTGCTACTAATTTATGCGAGCAATATAGCAAACAAGATACTTTGCTTTTGTATCGAAATGAAAATGTCTCGAATTTAAAAATCAATAAGGCGCTGATGTAAATAGAAGCGTGTAAACGTAAACTCTTTGTTTCATAGAAACTTTGTATATACTGCCAACCGAGAAGACTGATATATCCAACTCATGTTGTTTGATATTTCATTTAATTTTAAATTTATCAAACAATGAGACAAGTCAAAGGGGAAGAGTAAACCACAAGAAGATACTATTAAATTATTCAGTGGCAAGTAGTAGTCTTGATTAATCAAGGATACAATAAGAAAGATATAGTCAGAAACAGAATTTTTTGATTTACGGTATCGCCTTTAAAAGGTTTGCCGTTGCTGCATTAATTATACAGGCACAAACAAACAAAAAGTGGACTGCTTCTTGGACTCCATTGGGTAACCCCTTTGTATTTCAACACGCTGATGACTGTTCAGCCCCTTCACCCAAAAATTTTTAGTAAATCGCGAAAATAGCCTAAAGAATTCAGGTTTCCTAAGTTATTTTCACTTAAACTTATTCTAGCTTAGAGCAAGTTAGAATATTTTTATATTGCTCGCAGTATTTATTATAGTAAAGTAAAAAAAAGACCAAAAAAACGATGAGATACGCATAGTTTTGTAACAGCAAAATTATGATTATGAGAGGAGTATATATCTGAGTTTTTGGAGGTCGAAAGCCTATTGCGTCTTTCTTATAAACAGTTTGGTTTTTTGAATAGCGTTATTTTGGTAAATAGGTGAATATCTCCGGTTCTAGATCGGGACAAGCAAAAAACCAAAATCTTCGTAATAAACATTCCAACAAATCTGCTGCATAAAATGGCGGGCAATTCAAATTTTAGGGTAAGTTTGTATTCAACCAAATGCATATTTTCTGAAACTTAAAGCCCATCGGAACTCTTAACGTCCCTGGGCGTTAAAATGAAAGGAAATCGCTTTTTAGCCACTTTCTTCAGTTCTGTATGCTATGTATGTACTCAAGTGACCCAACAGAAGATTTATTTGAATTTTAATTACGAAGATTTTTTGTTTTTTGTTTATCTCGATCGGACCTCTAGAACCGGAGATATTCATCTTTTCACCTAAAAAAAAAACGCTGTTAAAAAACAAAAATGTTTATAAAAAAACGCAATAGGCTCTCAAAGTCCAAAACTCAGATACATACTCCTGGTGATACCCCAGAAGAAAGAGTTAACTAATCAACATTAGAATAGCACCTGATAATTTTACTGTTACAAAAATAGTTGACATTGACATTGAACTTTTTTTACTCCACTATTATGTATTTTGTATGTTGAGTCGTAAAAACCTAAAATTTATTAATTTGGAACCTTCATATGCTATTTTAAATAAATAGAAGTCATCAACTGTGGACATTGAACTAGTTGAGAATGGTGTAAAAATTAGTAATGCACAATTAGTTGCATACAAATTTGTAATCCACTTTAGTTCAATTTCCCAAAACAAATTAATCGAACATTTTGGCAAATATTTATCTCTACCCTGTACTACTACTGAGAATAATGACATAAATTCTTTTTCAATGGGTGTAGTCAATGATAAACATATTTTAGAAGCATTGTTTAATCTAAAATCCTCAAACTCGTCTGGGACTGATGGATTCACACAAAAATTATTGACTAAGGGTATTCATGTTATTAAAGCACGGCATATTTCCCCAGGTTCCTAAAACGGCCAATGTTTTGGCTCTTAATAAAAAAGACACCCGCGATCTTATTATTAGCTATCGTCAAATATCACTACTTATCATCTTCACTAAATTGATGGAACGTATTGTATACAGTAATTTAGTCTCTTTCTTTGATTCACACAATAATGTTACTCCTAGTCAAGGGTTCAGAGCCAACAAGTCAATTGAAACAGCTTCTTACAATCTACTAGAGTTTGTTTATACCCGTCTAGATGAGGGTAAATATGTAGCAGCACTTATGTTTGATTTAACCCAAGCATTTGATACTATGCACCTATTAGTAGAGAAACTCCAAAACCCCAAATTGGAATGAGAGATAATTATCTAGAATGGATTAAATAGTATATGAGCAACCGAAAAATGGTCGTGAAAGTTACTAACCAACAGTCACAGGAAATTCGTGTTAGGCTGGGCGTTCCTCAGGGGTCAGTACTTGGCCCAATGTTGTTTGTGGTGTATATCAATGATTTACCTGAGCATATCACGGAAGGCACAGTAACAATGTTTGCCGATGACACCATAATCTGTGTTACTGGTATTACCCCTGAGGAGTTACTAGCTAACATACAGTGTATGATAATTTTGATATATGGTGTCAGAGAAATAGACTAATTTTAAACAAAAACAAAATAATTAACATGCATTTTCACAAGAGAAGAATATGGGATCCTCCAGGATCCGAAATAAATATAGCGTTTTCTAAAGAGGCAGAATTTTTAGGTAAGTACCTGGATTGACGAAAACTTAACATGGTCCAAACATATTGAGGGTGTCTGCTCAAAACTAAACAGTACATATTATGCCATTTTACAGCTCAAATACTCTTTAGATTATGAAGGACTTCTAAATGTTTACTTCTCTTTAGGTTACAGCCACATGTCGTTAAATATTGTATCCTGAGGCAAGGGGGCTGATATTAATAGAGTATTTATCTGTCAGAAAAGGCTTATTGGGCTAATATTTAACTTGACACCGACAGAGTCATGCAGGAATGCTTTTATAAAAAATAATTTATTGACAGTTGATTGCATATTTATTCTGAAGTGTATTTTACATATTAAGAAGAACATCAATCAATTTTCAACACTTAGCGACTCACATAGTTATAGTACACGAAATGTCAATAGCCTAGTCATACCATATCACAAACATTCATACTATAAACATGCGCCAGATTACAATTTTGGCACGATGTATAGTAAATTACCTATTAATATTAAAAACATTAAACACTTTAACAAGTTTAAATATGAAACAAAAAAATACTTGACCCGTAACGCCTTCTATAGTATTAATGAGTACCTTCTGTATTGATTTTTGTTATATTTATATATACGTGAGTGTAGTTAAACGATTATCATATCTGTTTCAAGTTTTAGGTATTTTGTAATGTTACATAAACATTTATTTTTGTCTTCTGTATTTTATACTTTTACTCTATGGGTATACATACATACATGTATATTTAATTTATGTATCTGTATTTTTATATTTAAATATTTATATATGTAGAAATTTTTATTTATATTTTCTTTCCTTATTGTAAATCTGACTTACTGTTATGTACAATTCTAAATTTTTTAAATGGTTAATAAATGATCTATCGATCGATCTATCTATGTCGTTATGATACATATGTGTACCAAATTTCAAGTCAAATTTTAAACCGTTCGAGAGAAAACGTGTGCACAAAAAAAGTTTCAAGCACACCGACAGATAGACAGAACTATTTTTTCCACTCTAATTTAAAATCTTGACGTTTCACGACGTTCTGAACATTCACCAAAAAAATTGGAATATTATTTTACGATTTACTTCCGCCTCACAGTGGATGTGGAAGTAAAAACGAAGTTTATATGGAGACTCGTGATGCACGTTTGGTCTGGATACATAGTCAGGCCAGTTTGACTAACATTCTTTGTTCTTAAAGGTTATGACGCAAATCATTTTACTTCCCTCGCATACCGAAGGGAAGTATTGTATTCGAGAAAAAATCACCCTCCGAGATTTTTTCGGATTCTGACGTTTCAGAACACGTAGATTCCGAAAATATAGGTTTTTCAATTCCGTCAGTCTGTCTGTCTGTCTGTCTGTCTGTTGGTGCATTAACTAAAAAACTACTTGACGGAGAGCAGTCAAATTTGGTAGGTAGTTAACCCTGCTGTCAGCGAAGAACTGGTAGAATTTTCACTGAAAAATATACAGGGTGGACCGTCTAAACGGAATAAATAGTGAAAAAAATTTTTTTTTGCTCAAATTTAAAATTTTCACGTTTCATGACGCGCTAAACCTATTTCAGAAAAAAAAAATTTTGAAAATTTTTTTCAATCATTTTTGATAAAATTTTTACCACTAAAAAAAATTTTTTTTCTTTGTTCATATTTAAAATTTCCACGTTTCATGGCATTCTCTGAACCTATTTAAAAGAAAAAAAAAATTTGAAAATTTTTTACCAACATTTTTGAAAAAATTTTTACCACCAAAATAAATGAATTTTTTTTTCAAAATTTAAAATTTCCACGTTTCATAGCATTCTAAACCTATTTAAAGAAAAATAAAAAAAAAATTAAAAATTTTTGAAAAAATTTTGCCACAAATAGATGGAATTTTTTTTCCGATTTAAAATTTCCACGTTTCCATGGCATTCCAAATTTATTAAAACAAATTTAAAAATGTTTTAGAAAAATAAAAAAAAAATGAAAACATGTTTTAGTAATCTATTTATCACCATTATAGAATAGACGAAATATTTTTTTGCTCAAATTTAAAATGTCCACGTTTCATAACATTCTAAACCTATTTCAGAAAAAAAAATTTGCAACCTATTTTCACCAATTTGGAAAAAAATTTAACACTAGAATAGACAGAAAACATTTTTGAAAATTTGTTCTATATTTTAATCACCACTATACTTCTACTCCATTACGTGAATGTAGGATTGAAAATGTGAGAGATGGCAATAATATTTGGCATATCCTATTATATACTTTTATTGAATAATGGCATCCCAAGAAATAATTGAGTCATGGTGGACATTTATAAAACTATTTGCGCAAGCCTTCCATATTTGGCACCTGTTATTTAGTATATTGAACTTCTGCTGTTGGATGAACACTCTGTATATTTTTTTGGCCAAAAGTTATCAGGTTTTCTTTGTAATAATACCAATAATTATATTCCGATTATTATTCCCAATGTCATTTCGTAATTAATAATTTTTTTGAGTGACTGTCATGCACAAATAACGAGGGAAGTTCTGTGTAAATAACTTTACCGATTTTTTTACTCAGGACTACCGTTCATAATCCTTTGAAAGAGGATGTCGTAAGAATTTTCCCCCTGGCTCTCAGACTAATACTCGAAAATAAGCTGAGGCAAGAGACAGGTAGAGTTTTGTCATGTATATCCGCTCTTGCGCAGACAACAATTTTTATTAGATTTACTTTTTCAAGAGTTGTGCGAGTTCGCAATATATTTGCGATAATAAATAGGATCGATTCAGCAGATTCCCAGTTCGTGTTGACATTAGTTTTCCTGTTTACAGTGGCTATTTTGTTCGGTGTTTTGTTTATTTTCGGTTCAGCTGCATTTGAGGTTGTAAATTAATGAAATGCTTTGTTTATTCTGTCTGAAATTATAAATTGTATATAATATCTGGTGATGTTACATATGCTGTCCAATTTATATGACTCTAAATATTCGAATTAAAATATTTATGAATTCATATCAAACGTGAATTTTCAGTATGCAAATTCAAAACAAATTGAATAATAATAATATACATGAAAAGTTTCTCGACTGTATATGAGCTATATGAAATCTGTTTCAGATTTCACTGTAAACAGTTCGAAATGTATGAAATGCTCTTAATGTACACGATACAGAAATAATGTTTGTGAACAGAAATTAGCATAAAGATTATTTTATTAACCTGTTCGGGGTCATATAAACATTTTCCGTGTGAGTGGGCGGCACTATGAATTTATTAATGATCAATAAGCATAAGACTGAATCTATCACTTGCCCACATTTTGTCAACAAAGTTTTAGTTTTCTTTTCACTGTCAATGTTTTCGGTAGAAAATCAATTCTGCCCTTTTACCTTAAATCATAGGACTGAATAAATTATGAGTAAATGATGAAAATAGGTGACCCATAACCCGCCAAGAAACTCCAGAACGTATGCAAAAACGTAGGCAGACATTTTGTGATGCATGCATTACTCTAGTTGATCGCCCTTTGCAGCATGGCGCGTTTGGCAGCATAACGGCATCTCTCGTGGTTGCCTACTTAGCGCACGGCTTCACTAAATTTCTATCGCATGGGCTCCTTAATCACCACTTTAACCGTTCGGAAAGCATCTTCTTCACTTGTTGCCATCTAATTTTTCCAGAACTCTTGGACGTTGGCAAGTCTGATATTTATGAGTTTCGTGATATTTCTTCAAATCAAATTGTGTACAACTGGCAAGTGGCAGATATTGCTATCTGTATTCTTCGTAAAATTTCATGTCCGCATTATTTACAAGAATTTCACCTATCCTTGCATGTTTGGGAGGTATTCATTTGCTCGGTCTACAATCAGAATTTCCGTTGTGTTGCAATTTCCGTTTAAAGCATACTAGAGCTTGTTGTTTGAGGGTTGTTTAGCAGATATATGAGCTGACCTTCGCTTGATGCACTTAAGATGGTACTATCTACAAATCTCAGATTGAAAGTATTTATTTTATCTAGTTACTTCACACTGCCAGTCCTTCAGCACACGCGGCCTCACAAGTTCATTACGGATGTTAGATATATTTATAACAGAACACTGGTGACTACCAACCACCAGTGATTAGACCTTCATACAGTCGGGGAACAATAAATACCGGATGTCTGTGTTCCTGTATGCAATAGTACATGGTTGGGCAAATTTACGCATTATAAATCTGCACAATTTTGCGCACAGCCCTCAATTTTCGAAATAGTAGATATAATTATGGTGGGAGGGGTTAAATTTAACGCTTTCCCCAGCCCCTCCAGACGCACCTTATTACCAAACTTTCTAATATTTCTGTGCTATCTTAATCGCCTAATCACACAATTTTTCATACTCCACATAAAATTCTGCACACACTCACATTAGCGTTTATGGCGTCTAAAATAACTTTCTACAGTACCTCAATAATTAGTAGATTTTAATTCGTCCACCTTGCAAAAGGAGATTGTATTCTTGTATTTAATTTACTTTTTAAGCAAACCTGATCTCGCTACGGCCAGCCCTTCAATATCCATGGCGATCGGCGCCGAGGATGTCTGGCTGGCTCCGACGAGTACTCAAGAAGGATAATAATATGTTATACTTTCTGATTTGATTTGAGGAAGAATTTGAAATATGATGTGCAAAATTAGGCTATTATGATAACGGGGAAAATCAATTTAACAATACCGACATGATCAATAGTTTGTGAACTATACTACTCCATATTGCCAGAAGCGTTATGGTAGTCTACGAAAGAGATACATAAGCATGCAATATATTCTCTTGTCGGAAGTTCAGTATTTATTCTTTACCTTTAATAAAATTTGCTTGCTCAGAAACTATTTTCAAAAACAGATACTAATAATAACAATAATAAACGTCTTTATTTACAACCACAATCTTTGAAATGAAACAACAAACACCTCATTTAATTTTAAAAAATGATGCCATACAAAGGCGAAGTTCAGTTGCTGCAATAGGGATATTGCAGAAGCTGTTCTACCACTTAACCCCGAACTGTTGTGATAATAACGAATAGATTGCGATGCTGATAGTGATCATAACTTGGACACTGCTATTTGAACTATACTAAAACTAACCTACGTTACTAAGATTTTTCTGTTAAGAACAATTGCAATTTACATATTCATGTATATATACACATACACCTATACATAATACACACACATATAGTATTAATTTTCCTCAAATTGTGAACTAAAGAGTAGTTGCCAGTTACACACTTTGCAAATTCGATATAAGGAAGACGGTTTAAACAATTATGTACGATATATAGGAGTTAGTAAGCCTCTAAAAGATTTTAAAATCTCGATCGAGGAATACAGAACATTGTTATAATGCGTGTGATAATAATGCTAGTAAACTGTAGTTACTTAAATCCCTTTTTCACGATTGATGATTTCGAATCATCGGGCCAACTGCTTACTATATTTTGGGCCTGTAAAAAAGTGTACACATGTAATTAATTAATCGATTAATATCAAAGTAAATACCAGTAAATAATTTCAAATTTGGTATGTAATCACCACTGTAGCTATTGACTAAGTAATACATTAAACATTGGTTCATATATTCGAGACTATTAATTGAGGTAAGACCATTTCTTGAATAACAGATAAATGAATGTAAAGATAATGACTTTTGATCTCTTTTGTAGTAATTGTAATTAAATCAGTACGACGTTGCCAAGTTCAATACAATTGACGTTCAAACCCAAGGCTGAAGTTTGCCAAAGTTGTACCCTTAAAATTATCTTTCAATAACCTAAAATAACTTATGTGTCTTGTATGCATCACATCTTTAATGATTTTTTCCTGAGAACAAATAAAAATGGAATTTTTTGAACTGTTGAAATTTTAAGAAAAATCGAAACTCATATTCTCCATCTGTGCAATATTAAAGAATAGTAAAAATTAAAACGAAACAGTAAAGAGGAGGCGCTATTAACTATTAAACGTTTGCGTCAGAACTCTTCAAAATATCTCAAGTACAAGTAGAATTAGTGAAATAAGTTTGCTCAATTAAAAAAATTCAGTGGAATCTTCATGAAAAATTAACGATTTTAGCAACTGCAGTAATGTCAATTAGATATAGAAATCTACATAGTTACTGTTTACAGTGTACAAACAGCACAAATAATGTTATAAGTCAGTCAGTAATATTTTCACTCTCTCGTTGATGTAAATGAAGCAGATAGATCAAAGTTCAAATGTGACACTATGTTTTTGTTCATGATATTTTACTGACAAATAAGTATTAGACATTTTCTTTAATTGACTGAGAATTTTTACGGATTAATATTTTTGTTTAATTGTTTTTTCACTTGCTTTTCAGTAAATTGTTCATGTTCGGGTGATGAGAATTAACTTCGACACTTTGAAACTACTTTGACTGGGAATTGAAATAGATAGACATAAATACCTAAGGCTTATTCGTCTATTTATAGAAAAGGACTAATCGTGGTATAACATCCATGTACGTTCAAAGGTGAAGTATTGCTTATTTGCTTATAATTGTAATGAAACATACTTTATAGGATTTTGCAAACAGCAGAAAGAACTATATATGGCAACTAAAAGAAAGACTATATGTGTAAAAATATTAATGAAATCTTTGCATTTTTTCGATAACCTGAAGTCTACTTATACCAGCAAATTAAAATCTTAAAATGAATTTGTCTAATTTCTTATTTGACAATTCTTATTGCATCGCTAGCATCTACATAGTACCCTACGGCCATGCAGATTAAACTAGTATCTACATAATCCCCTACGGTCATGTAGGTTCAGTATGTACCTCTATTAAACTCTTTGACATAATAATAATTTCACACTAAAAACAGAGTGTACGAAATTCTTATCATTTTGATGCAAAATGAAAGGAAAATGTTGACATGATATATAAATATTACATTCTAGTAATATCCTGAAGTTCCTAACAGTCTATATAGCCAGTTATGATTAAAAATGTTTTTTTGTGGCATGATTGTTTAGCTGCCTCTGAATTCAGCTATTTAAATCGGTTACCTCGTGGGTAATTTGTCCATTTTGTCTGCCTTTATTTTCTACAGAATTGTCAATTATGTGATTATTACTTAATTCATTTAATGAACACAAAAATCTGAAATGATCGAGCTGCGTCGTCACCATAGTAGATCTTAAAAGCGTTGTACAATAGGTATGCTAAAAGATTAATCGTAAATATAGAATCGCTTGATATAATGTTATATTTATACTTAGCGTAATATATTTGGATGACATTTCTAGATTTACAATTAGATATATACATTTCTAGATTTACCATTAGATATACCCAAATATTTATATCTAAACCCTCAGGTTTGAGGGTAACCTTATTATAAAAATAAAGATACATCAAATATTACTGTAAGTGGGTTCTTTAAGAGCATAGTTAAATACTCATACACTATTGAAAAATACATTGAACAATGCATGTTATTTCAAAATGTGCAATTCGAAATAAACTGATATCAATAAGTTCCAGCAAGGATATTCACTCAACTAGCACGAGAAGATAAAAATGTACTTTCTTTGAGTTATAGTTCACTATATATATTTACTGCACATAGAAAAAAACTATAGAAACTGGCCATAAGTCACTGTCTTGTTTACCATAAGGGATATCCCACAGAGCCGCACTAAAAATTTTTGTGCACAACAATAACAGTAGAAATTTAGAAGTATTGTCTTTTCTAAACAAATAAACAGTTATTTGGTACAGTGATACATTTAGAAATTTTTACTCTGTTTTGCTAGTATCAAGATAGGAATAATACATTATATATTTGTGGAGCATTGACGAATTCGATATTCCTTGATACACTGACAATAAGTAACTGTTTTTTGAGGATATAAAAAAACTGTGACATGATGGGGCAAAACTGACACCGGATTCAGATTTAGCAAGCCAAAATACACCCGAAATGATGTTGTTCCGTGAAATCGACAACTTTTTTGTGTGTGTAGAGAAATAAAACATGCTCCGGTCTCTCCCTATATTAGCTTGGTAAACAGCTTTGAGTTTTTTATGTGCCGTATTTATTTCATTTTATGAAGACAAAAATTAGAGAAAATGATTTGGGTCTAATGTTAAAGCTTGAAAATTCCAAACGACGAATATTTTGTGTTATTCGGCAGAAACTATATGAGAGGTCACTAAAAATGATTTTTTAGAAATCTGTCAGTAAAAGCCTTGGTCCGGTTAACTGACCTTAATATCTGCTATACAGTGTGTTCCCGGATTTACTTTGCGATAGGTGTAACATACCAAAAAAAAATAATACGGCCTTCATTTTTGGCAGTCTCTGTTTGTTGACCTCAAACAGATGTTTACCAAATTACAATACAAATAGGATCTAACTCGAGGAGATAACCTAAGAAGAAAATACATAATTATAGGTAAACTGATCATACTGTTATTTTTATGGAAAAATTCTACTTGAATGCAATATTTTGCATTGAAAGTTAGAGCCATATGACAAATTTTATTGCATTTGAAGAAAAGAAAAATACTACAAATGAAAGTACTTAGATGGTTTTTTATTTTTTAGCACAGTTAACATTTTCAACGAATTCAAATAAAAACCTATTCAAATACTACCCCGCCTAAATTACTAAAATTCTACCCTTCTAAATTCTTTGTAGCTTCTTCTAAATTTTTCAAGACGTATGGCTCTGATCACATGAGTAAAGTAAAAATCCATAATTGGTACATCCGGACTTTTTGGTGGGCATGTCTGTGACCCAAATCTACCAATCCATTTTCCCCAAATGTATTGTTCGAATAATTACTTATCATAAGAGTTGGATGTGGGCCGCAACCGTCTTGCTGATAATATATTTTTGTTTGTTAGCCAACTCCATTTCATCAAGTTAACTCTGAAAGTAATTTTGCAATATATGCAAATGAGCATATTGATTTAAATTTCCATCCAAAAATAGAGTTCAATTATCCCATCATATGAAATGGCACACCAAACGTTAACTTTTTCTGAATACTGTCTTCTGCAATTTATTCTCAAGTTTGGATTTACGTCTGACCAGTACCTACCATTTTGCGAAGACGCAAATCCGTTAGTGGTAAATGACGCTTTGTCCGAAAATATAATGTTATTTTCAAAATTTGTTTCCGTGAGACACTTCTCTCCAATCCATAAACAAACGCCCAATCGTTTTGCTTCGTCGTTTGATTCCAAAGAGTGACAAGATTTAGGTTTGTATGACATTATCTTATTTATCTTAAATATTCTTTGCAAATTCGATTTGCTCACACCAAGTTCTACGTCTGAAATTTTGCCATTTGCTCTGACGTCGCCCAAAGCCAAAACTGTTGCCGCGTCGTCTTTGTCCAATCTTTTCTTCTCCCTTTTTCGATTTTCAACGGACCCAATTTTTTGAAATTTTGTCGCAATACTTTTAACGATAACTTCGCTTATTGAAATCCGTGGAAACTGTTCTTCAAATTGTCTGACCACCCCATTGTAGCTAATTTGTCCCAACCCATAACATTGTACAACAAATATCTTTTGCTTGAGGGTAAGCATTTAGATTGTCTGGCCGATTTACACCAATTAATGCTGTCAAATATTTGACACTTTACATGCAGTATTAGTTTTTAATGCAACATACACTTGAGCTGAAAACTAAAAAGCTATTTACTTTAATTTGTAGTATTATTATTTTTAGTTCAAATGCAATGAAAGTTGGCACATGGCTCTAATTTTCAATGCAAAATATTTTATTCAAATAGAATTTTTCCGTAAATTTATCATAAAAACACGTTTATCTACAATGATTTATTTTCTTCTTAATTTACCTCTGCGAATTAGATACCATTTGACCTGTAATTTGGTAAACATCCACTTAAGGTCAAGCAGACCGAGACTCCAGAAAATGAAAGCCGTAATTATTTTCTTTTTTGGTATATTATACCTATCGCAAAGTCAATAGGTGTAAAAATAAACAAATAATAAAGTCGACTGTCTTTTTAACACATTTCAGTATCGATTATAGAAAATAAGGTTCAATTAGCGGGACGACTCGACGGTGAAATTTTATTTCAAAGTTTCAAAGGCGACTCAGTTTTGTTCAGAAATTTGTTACTTTAGTTTTACTGGTCTATGTTCCAATGCAATGAAGTTAAATAATTCAAAACAATTACTTTTCATCAATACGTAAATAAGATCTTTGTTAATTTGTTCACTCAATAATTTGTTCTCTTGAACTATTTATTCTTCGTTTTGTACAATGTCATTTCAATCCTTGTTTCCTGGTAAATATTTTACATGGCGCTCTGAAATTGCACATAAATGCACATTAAGAAGCTTATGCTGAAAATAATGTTTTCATGCAAATTGAAACAGACTGTTGTGTGTGTAATTTATTCCATTTTGCTAAAACAAGATGCATAGGTCGGATGAGGTAGAAAGCTAAGCCTGAACAGTTTGTCAAACCTCTCTTTGTTCATATCTTTAATTTGTGTAGAATGATTCATCAAAGGACTCAACATCGTTACTTGCCTTTAGCAACAAAATGTTTGAGTTTATATATATTTCACTTGTATATCGTGAAAAGGGTTGAACAAAAGGAGCAGGGACAATTGCAAACATTTTAAATTAAGAAAGATATTACGACTTGGTTGAAAAAATTCCTTTTTTCTTAATTAACTAGCTTAAGTAACCTTATAAGTGCGTCGGGGATTACTAATATGAACAACTCTCATATCCATATTACGTTTAAAATTATTACTTTCTTTCATCTCCAAATAGACTTTGCCTGCTAAACATTATTTTCCTTCGTCAGATAGTTTGTTAGACTTAGCACCAACAAACGAACTGACAGAACTGAAATAAATTAAATTACTTCCCTTCGGTAGGTGAGGCAAATAATTTTAGAATATGCAACATTTTTCAGCTTAGCCTTATCATCATTTCAATTGGCATACGGTAAAACAATTTCTTAATATATAATAAATTATAATTAGGAACTAAACGAATTAACTAATAATAATATATTTGCATATTTTAATAAAGAACGTGAAATGACTAAATTCAATACCAAGAAAAATTCGAAACGAAGAAATATTTAAAAGTTATAATTAATTAAAGGAATCAAATGGGCAACACTAATATATTAACATATTACTACACTGACAAACTATATGAGGTAAGTCGGCACTGGCTACCATGATGCTTGACTAGACTAGGCGGCGTATGTTCTTAATTCGGCTCACATAATTACTTTATCGAGTTCAGTTTGTAGAATTATGCAAGTGAAATTTTTGTTCTATAGTAAATTTTAAAGTCATCCACAAACATAAGGCGATCACGCTAAATTACTAATAAGTCGTTGATAAGTATTAGAACTTACAGAGGACCTAGGTTATACCCCTGTGGTACACTTGACATAGCAATGTAACTTCGAGATTTAGCACCACCATAATAAATGTAAATAATTGAATTAAACTGGCAGAAAAACTGGTAACTTTTAATTTATTGAAAAGGAAATTATGATTTATTTTATAATTTTTTTTCTGAATGTCAGTGTATATAACACAAGATATCACAAATGAACTATGTGATGACAGCTAAGCTCAGAGTTGACTTTTGTATCAAAGAACGGACGGTATTGTGTTGGCGATATGAAACATTTACCTTCGTTATAAATATTCTCATATAATTTCAAGAACTTGAAAAAATTACTAAAAATACCTATGGGTCTATTGTCGTTATTAACTAAAGATGATTTTTCAGATTTTAAAATTGATTTTTTTTTTATCAAAAGAAATTCTAGAGCCAAATTAAATATAATATAAAGAGGTTTAACAAATAACTTCTACTAGTTGTCTTTAAGATGTCATATGTGAAACCAATTCATTGAATTATTGCTATGAAATGACGTGTAATTTCTTAAGGTGTTTAGATTGAAAAATGTTATTTTGAACATTAAGGGCCGGTTTATCAATGCGAGGATAACAAATTATTCTTTAGTTAAAGCACAGTTTATAATACGGTAGGCTCACTTCCCCTACTGAGTGTAGTCCACGTGTCGATAACATTACTCCTGCTATCGACGCGTGGACTACACTCAGTAGGTGAGTGACCCTACTTATTAATTTATGATTTAACTATAGAATAACTTTATTCTCGCATTGATAAACCAGCCCTTAGCAGGTCACCTTCATTCACTCGGTTTCTAATAATAATTATAAATAATCTGTATATACAGTGTGTCCCACTTTCCACGGTAACACCTACGTAGCTCAGTTATTAATAAATCAGTTTATTTTAAACTTGGTTAAGTTACACACCTCTTGAAGGTAACTAAAAGCGCATATACCTATTTAGTTTATTCCATAGACGTGCGGACTAAGGGAATGAAAATGGAGTAAATTTTCAGGTAAATTGTATTAGGGATTTTTATTTAAAGATTACACCATCTCATAGGGCATTCTTTAAAACCCCACTGTGCCAAGTTTTGTTAAAATATCTCTAGTAGTTTTAGAGGTATAAACAGGTACATATGAATGGCCTTTAGGTTACGCAACGGATTACGTGAATTCCAGTAAAGTGGGACAACGCTTAAGAAATTGTCAGAATATTAAAACGGTTTCAAATTAACATAAAATAAAACTTCTTAAATGTTTAGCACTAAAGATATGTTTTTAATTGAGCGTTCTATTATTTAGTTAATCCATATCATATGTACAAACTAAATAAAAAAACACATATTTAAATTGTTAATAGCAAAATGATTTAAATAAATGTATAATAACATAACTAAATGTTTGTTATTTCTACTAAGCCACCATTTAATCTAATACACTTTTCTACTATTTTTCTTTTATGATTTAGAACTCTGCGTAATTTTACTGGTGTCACCTCTCGACAAGCTTCTGTAATCTTCTCACATAATTCTTGTCTGTTTCTAGGATGGGTTTTGTAAACGCGGTTTTTAATTACTCCCCAAAAATAAAAGTCCATTGGCGTAATATCTGAGGACCGCGGGGGCCACTCATGTAATGGACTGTTCCTTCCAATCCACATTTGAGGAAAATTAAGGTTTAGTCAATTTCTAACAACAATTGAATTGTGAGCTGGCGCCCCATCTTACTGGAAAATTAAATTTACCATTTGCAACAGTGGAAGGTCCATTAAAAATCCATCAAGATAATTATTTAAGAGATTGAGAAAAGTTTCGTCATTTAAATTTTCCAAAAAAATGGGACCCAAAATTTTATTATTCATATGGAACGCCAGACATTGATTTTGGCTACGTATTGATCCTTACAATTTATTACCCAGTACGGGTTTTCAGCTGCCCAATAACGAGTACCTATTCTGTGACGACACAACCCCATTAGTTGAAAATGTGGCTACGTCAGTAAGATGATGTTTTTAATAAAATTATGATCTTCTTCAAATATTCCCCTTGTAACCACAAATAATATTCTATTCCTCATCACCATCTTTTAGAGTGTGTAAAAATTTCGGCTTGAAAGCGTTTAGTCTGTTTCTTCTTAGACAACGCGAAACTTTATTTTTACTAACGTTTAAAATGCGAGCAACTGAGCGAATACTAGATGTTGGGTCATTTCTGAATGCCGCTATGATTCGTGGATCGTCAGCATATCTATTATTTAATATTTGATGTTTTTTGTCTATATTTCTTAATACAACCAGTCTCATTAAAAAGTCTATTAATACTGCATACAGTTTTTGCTGCTACGGGAATTCTTCGATCTGGATGTCTTGCATTGAAAATTCTGGCCGCTCTCCTATATGAAATTATATTTTCACCCACTATCCGAATTAATTCGACTTTATCAGCTGCAGAAAGATATTCCATTTTAAACAAGAAACTGAATAATAATTTAAACAACAAATAAAGACACAAGTAAACTACAAAGGCTGCCATTACTGTCTAGTTAATAATTTGTTTACGATTTCAAAGTTGCCTAGATTTGAAACAAGTATAGGGCCCGTATGAACGGGCAGAATTTTCTTAGCGTTTTTGGCGAGAACGAAGATATTTTTGATTATTACTTCGAATTTGTAGCAAAAAATGTGAAATAACTTTGTTTCTAACTTCACCTTGTTCCGAGTTAAAGACCATTAAAATTCTTGACAAAATGTACCTGTTTATACCTCTAAAACTACCAGAGATATTTTAACAAAATTTGGCACAAAGGAGTTTTAAAGGATGCCCTATGAGATGGTGGTAATCTCTTTTAGAAAAAAAAATCCCTAATCAAATTTACCTGAAAATTTACCCCATTTTCACCCCCTTAGTCCGCACGTCTATGGAATAAATTAAATAGGTATATGCGCATCTAGTTACCTTCAAGATGTGTATAACTTAACAAAGTTTAAAATAAGTCGATTGAAAAGTGGGACACTCTGTATATAAGAGAAATAGACAACTTATTGCTTTTTCATATTAGATATCACTGGCTAATGGAGAAATCCAATGCCTTAAAAAAATATATATCGGATATGGAGTGTATGAATGGTATGTGCTAAATACCCAAGAATACATTTTTCAAGGATTCTGGAAACAGAAATAAAATATTTTTCAGAAAATATAATAATGGGGTGGGTAATAATCAAGAACCTTTTGTGGTGAGTCAAAAATTTCATTTTTAAATATTAATGTTCCTGGAATGTCTTAACATTTCACTTTTAACATTTCATTATGTATTATGTGTACGCCATATCAATTTTCCTTTTTTATTATATCTCTAAATGTTTGAAAGCTATGTAGATAATGATGGTTTTTATATGTCTTATAGTTAATTCGTGCTAGTTCCCTTTTGCGAATATTATTTATTCCGTAGTTAAACCACTGAAGAAAAGGTCTATTTGTTTCTTTAAATTTTGATACCCTTTTAATAAATATTGTACACTCTCCTGAATTATTGACATAAACTCCCGACAAACCCGGTATAGGTAGTCAAAATATTTTAAAATAGCTGTGATAAAAATGCAATGTACCCATTAGAACTGCCTTATTCCACTTTCTGTAGATTATATTTCTATTACCACCATGTATCATATCATTCACACTAGCCTGCTGGAGCGACAGTTTCTCGACAAGTCATGTTATTTTCACCTCAGCCGTACACTTATATCGAGAGATATATTCAAGTCGTTTGAATATTTAATAACTGGTTGATAATTAAAAGTGGCCTCAAAGGTTCATTCACAAGTGGGTTCCCACACTGAGTTGTAGAGACAGAGGCAGCCGTATTATGTTAATCTCTACTCCAGAACAGCCTCTCTCCTCTCGTTCTCTTCTAGGACTGGTTTTTAATGTTTTTTACAGCAAAGTTGTCTCGCTGCATCTCGCTAAGGCTTCCAACTTGCCTTCTGAAGCAACAGCGGGGATCGTTGTAGCCATTTGATGGGTTCGCTGACCAATTATTTGTTTTTAAGGTGTATGCAGCGGAAGTTCGTGGGATTATTAATAACAACACATGACAAAGTAATATTTCATTTCATTCAGTAATTCAGTTTTACTACGTTGCTTTTACTTTTTCAATATAGGTATATCGGGCATATCCATATGTTATTTTATATAATATTTGCAATTCACTTAACACCATTGTATTGTCTGTCACGGATGTCTCAGATGACATAAAAGAAATCATCTATCACAGCCACACAAAATTTTTTTTTTTGCTCACTATATGTTTTTGTGGTCACCGACTCCGAATCCGAGGTTTATTTAACTCCATCACATTATAATTTTGTCATAACCTTTAAAAACCCATAATTTAAGCGATTTCGACATGTCTTCACATAAATCGCTGTAACTTTACTATATCGATTGCAAATGAAATTTCCAATCCGATGATGTAGGGCATGATATTCTTCCGGAGCTTTTTAAGTGAGATATCGGCCGCCAAAGTGAGAGGTAAGAGGATTTCGCTTCTCGGCCGATACAGCCCAGCTTCGAGGGCCATTTCTGCCAAACGAAACCTAGCAAAAATCTGAAAAAAACTCAGGGGCACGTAGATAGATGTAAGAAATAGTTTGGCGCGAATTTGAGGTCGATGCGTGCCTTGGTTTTCGAGATATGGCCGCTCGAAGTTACCAGAAGGTGGAAATAGAATTTTTTGCCGCTTCCCGAGGCTACATCTCGAAGACGAAACGAGATACAGAGCTAAGGTTTACTCTATTCGATTTCTCTCGCCTTTCTACATACCTCTGAATTTTTTAGATGCTTTACCTTAATTTTGCAAAAAAATGAAAGTGCCGGAAAAAATCTGAAAAAATTCTGAGGCATGTAGGAAGGCGAGAGAAATCGAATGGCGTAAACCGCAGCTCTATGTCTCGTTTCGTTTTCTAGATATAGCCTCGGGAAGCAGTAAAATATTCAATTTTCACCTTCCGGTGAGTTCGAGCGGCCATATCTCGAAAACCAAGGTGCGCACCAACCTCCAAATCTCCTTTGCGCCTCTTGGGTGGAGTTGATTTTGTCCATTTAAAAACTTTCCACTGTATACAATTACTTTAGGTCACAACACAGCCATGTTGCTTTGTAAAAATATGTACCTCATTTTGACACTGCTATTATTTATTGCCCATGAACCACTTAAAAAGTATCTCGTTGGGTCGTCAAGGATGTACGTAGGGACACTGCACTTCACTTGAGCTTGCTTGCTTTGGTTGATTTAATATTATTAGAACATCTTGCAATTACACAGGTCAACATTTTATCTAGCCTTGTGCACGGACATCGGAGATGGTATGCCAGGGTTTCTGGGGTCACTGGTTATGATGAGCGGGTCGGTTAGGCTACATCACGTCAAGTTCAAGGTCATTTGAAGGTCAAACGGTAAAAAACCTTCATAGATATGTTTTTGAGGTCACTGAATCCGAGTCTGGTGTTTGTTTTTACTTTGCATGCATCCTCGAGGTCATTCAAAGTCATCTTAAGGTCATTTGAGGGGGTTTTGAGACAAAAATGCTAAGTACCATCCGAAAAATCTGAAAAAATTCATACGTTCGTTTTCGAGGACCCTGAATCTGAATCTGAGGTCAGTTGCATCATTTCAAGGTCATTTTCAAGGCCATTTGAAGGTCCAACGGTCAAAAACCTTCCAAAAAATCTGAAAAAATTCATGGACATGCTTTTGAGGTCGCTGAATCCGAGTCCGGTGTTTGTTTTTACTTTGCATGCATCCTCGAGATCATTCAAGGTCATCTCAAGGCAGGTATTCTAGTCCTGTGGCACAATTGTGCATTTCGCAGATTGAGGTTGTTACCATGTTATTCATTAAGAAGATTTATTCTATAAAAGTTTCATTAGAAAATGACTGCAGAATCCAGGTAAATAAGTAGAATCCATGCTGTCTATCGGACTATACGAATTGTCCAAAGCATGTTAACTGACTACTGCTGGAGTATACAGAGAGACACAAAGGTAACATATAAAAGAAAAAGTATTCGAAGGTCATTCGACTAAACGCAAACGTGTTCGAGTCGAATGCTAACAAACATGTAGCCTCACCAAAGCTAAAGTCTTTGAGATATATTTGAATTTAAAAAAAAATGCTATGTTATGAAGCTACCTTCTTATGGTGTGTCAGGTTGGTATATAGAAACAGTGGGATTTTGAGGGGTGATGCACGGGAAATTTGGTAACGTAACCTGAGAGATGTAAGATTTTATGAGAAATTGGAATATTAACTGGTTAATATTATATCGGCAGAAAATTTGGCTCTAGGGGTTTGGGAAGATGCTGATTCGAATGGAAAGGTTCGTTTCTGATGACACCAAAGTGTTGAAATTAGGGGATGAGGGAGAAAAAGTGCAAATATCTAATGTTTTTTATCTAAATGTTCGGTTTCCACTTAAAATCTTAGTACAATTTTAAATTCGTGTTCATTACTTGGTAAATATATAGATATATGAAAAAAAAAGTAGTCAAATAGACAGCCTGGATTCTACTTATTTACCTGGATTCTACAGTCATTTTACAAAGAATCTTTTCTGGTATAAATATCGTTAATGCATAACATGGTAACAATCTCAATTTTCGAAATGCACAATTGTGTCAGAGAACTAGAATACCTGCCTTGAGATGACCTTGAATGACCTCGATGATGCATGCAAAGTAAAAATAAAAACCGGATTCGAATTCAGCGACCACCAAAACCTGTCCATGAATTTTTTCAGATTTTTTGGAAGGTTTTTTGACCGTTGGACCTTCAAATGGCCTTGAAAATGACCATTCAGATTCAGGGTCCTCTAAAACGAATGCATGAATTTTTTCAGATTTTTTGGATGATGCTTGGAATTTTTGTCTCAAAGCCCCCTCAAATGACCTTGAGATGACCTTGAATGACCTCGAGGATGCATTCAAAGTAAAAACAAACACCGGACTCGAATTCAGTGACCTCAAAAACATATCCATGAATTTTTTCAGATTATTTGGAAGGTTTTTTTCGCTTGACCTTCAAATGACCTTGAACTTGACGTGATGGAGCCTAATCAGCGACCCCAAAAACCCTAGGATACCATCTCCGATGCCCTTGCACAAGCCTAGATAAAATGTTGACCTGTGTTATTAATTCCATATGAACTCTGTTTTTCTATTGAGGCGCTTCATATCAGGCAGAATTTCTTAATCTACCGGTGGCTGAAATTTTTTCGAGTATAACGGGGTTTTTACCGCTATTTTACTGCTTTTTTGGAGAGCACCTTAAAAACACGTGTATTCACGACGACACTTAACTCACTGTCCTCCAAATATTTTAAATTCAATACAAATTGTAACTAACGACCGATATGTGTGATAAATGTTCCGTTGTACACGACAATTTATACCAAACTGAGGTTTTATTGCTTGTCGAATAACGAAAACGCCAAAAAAATGTACAAAAAAGCATTACAGTAAAGAACCTGTTAAATGCTATTTACTCATTTCAATGGATTGGAAGAAATAGTCCCACTAAATGGCCTCATTTTAAAATTGCATAAAGACATGTCAATCAAAATGGGCAACACGTCGAACACCTATTATAAATTTTTCTAATGAATTATTTGAGGGAACCTCTTTTTTAATGTTTATTCTTGAATTTGACACTTATTTATTTATAAAACGAAAATGGATGCAATTAGCCATAGGGAAGTACTTACAAAAAATGTTCATTTTTTATTTCTACATCACATCGTTGAAAAATATACAGGGTATTCCATTTGAAAAAAATGAAAAAATTCAATTCAAAATGTTCTTAATTGAACAATAATTTTTGGCCACCCTGTGCAGTTTTAGGAAATAAATATGATTCAACAACATTAATTAGACGTCTCGTAACTGGTATTCACATAAATTTTTCTTAAAACCCATAATTGTGACTGTGGTGATTTTTCTAACATCCATCTGCAGATTGTATTAGTTCAACAAAAAAATTCTAACCATCCAAGTGGTTGGGAGATATTCAGTGCTAATATAGGAATGAGTAGAGCCTAGATAGAGGCTTCAAAAATGTACTGATATACAATTATGTTCCCTACAAAGAAATGAACATAATTATAACACAAGAAAAAAAACAACAGTTACAGTTTTAGGTATAAAACTTTAGGCCAAAAAAGTTATTATTTTCTGGGACCAAAACTTTAGAATCATATACCACTGGAAATTAAAAATGAAAAAAACCCGTATGTATTTAAAAAAACAAATAAAAATTCACACAGTTACTATTCGACGACTAGAAATCCACGACTTGATTTAATTTAATTTAATTGAATATAATTGATGAAAAATAAATTTATATATTGTATGTACTTGTATATACACGTGTTTCACATGTTTGTTTATGTTTGTTTATGTATGGAGATAAACATATATCATAAAATAGACTGGTCACTGAAGCCATAGCGATGGCGATGGTGAGTGGTGTGGATACGGTGATGGGAGCATGTGTACTTGCATTTATGTCTGGGGAGTGGATTGGGAGGGATGTGTGTGCACATGAAAATGTGCATACATACGTCTCTTCCTCGGGACCGATCTCTGGATGTGGAAGTGGGTGTGCGTGTTCCTGTCTCTGTGGTCCTTGTTACCTATGGTTGTTCTTGCTGCTCTTTCGGTGCCTTGTCTCTTCTACTTCTACTTGTATAACGATTTAAATATTGTACATTAGCTAATAAGTTACCCATAGTCTACGCAAGTATTTTTATACTTTTCAAACTTATCTTCCCGCTTATTGTAATTAAGTTTGTTATTTATAAACTATGTATTATATTATTTTTATTGCATAATAAGCTATTATTATTATATTATACATAGCATTCCGTTTAAAATAAGGCATTTGGTCCTGTAATTTCGTCTAGGCTCGCCCTGTATGTTCGAAAATAATTTCCAGTTATAGACTTTTTTGTCTAGTTTACTTGCAATTTTTTTTAAATATTTCTAGCTATCGTAGAACTCGAGATATCGAGGTCCGACGCACTATTGCCCCACCCTGTATATTCTTGTAAGATGTCTGAAATAATACCATGTTGTACATCTTTAATTCATATGTGACCTTAGCCTGTAATTGGGCTTAAGCCCGTCGGGTATTGCAATTGGAAATAAATAAATAAAATGTATAAATATCTCTGTACGAATATGAACTAATCTCGCGTGCGTGCCACTAAGTACATACCATAAAAGTTATTCTTATAATTATACATAAATATAAGTGTTCTTCTTTATCAAGTTGTAAGTTCAATAGAAAGGCAACATCGTGCAGCATTCTCACAATTTTCTCATGTTCTTCGGTTTACGTCTAAATCAAGAACGGATGTCCACTTTTAATTAATTATGTTACCGAAATAGAGAAATGTGTTTTTTAATGATGGTCCCAAAACTTAACTGCTAGACAAGAACTGGTTCTATCTGTAAAACTTGTTCAACGTCTATTGATATGATCGTCCATATTGCATATTTTATGTCCTGTGTTATTCGTACGGCAATTTTTTTGGTTGATATTATATAAGCGATTGAAACATATAACAAGAGCTTCCTGCTTTTGTCTTTTTCATTCAATAAATTAAATTAGTAACATTTGTGAACAGGAGCCCCAACACGGCTTCTTCGCTGTAACTCATGGTATAGGAGCCGCGTGCAATTAACATTTGTTTTGTATCAATAATTAATCCTTTGCCTGGTGAACATGAAGGGCAATAAAAGTGATTTGACAAGTTTTCTTAGTGGAGGGAACTTAATTTACAAATCCAATTAATTATAAAAATAAATCAGCTTGTTATTTGCTAGTCATGGCTTAAAAATAGATACCTTGCATGTACAAAATGTCAGTTTTTGAACCTACACTAACCGGGACGTATGCCTGCCTCTTTATATCCATTAACCAGGATATATGCCGATTGAATTTTTGTAATTAATAAGTGGTCATTTAACGACAAACAAAAAAGCGACTTGATATTTGCTTGTCATGCCCAGGTTTAGAATTTCTGCTTCTAGACCTCCACTAACTGAGACGTGTGCCAAATCCAATTTTTTTATTCACAAAGTGGTAAGTAATCTATAAAAAGATATTTTATTGATACAGCAAATACTTGCACTAATTGCAACAAAAATTTAGAGATATTTACTGAAGGTTCCACTACTAAGCAATTTCTCACTTTCGTTGTTTGCCATACTCTAAGCAACAGGATAAACAATGTCACTTGCTGGTAGTTAATTGCACGCTGGCCTCTGTATTATGAAGAACGCTTAAAGATGGAGGTTATTGTGAAAAATGCAACTCTTAGTTATCTGCAAAAAAGATTCTTTACAGTTTGTTCGTGAAACTTAGTTTTTCCAGAAATGAGTTTAGATTATAATATTTTTATTTTATGAGAAAATCCGTATAATCACTGGAATTCAGAAAAGGACATTGAAAGACATTATGTGACTACTTATCTCCAATCTGCACCTCCGCCACAACTTCGAATCTTCTTTAATAGAAAGTACTTTCGATATTTACTCACCATACATTAGACATTGCTTGAAAAAAATACCACCGCTGAGTCATAGTTCACAGTTTGCAAAAGATTTTGTAGAAATCGTATTAAGCCATTCCAGAGAAATCGTCAAACATATATTGTGACGTTAAATTCACCCGACAGTTGGTAAAGGGTCACTTTGACACTCGAGCTTCGACAGTCGGTTGACGATAAGGACGGAATGCGGAAAGCTCGGGCGCGAGTTCCTTTTGTAGTGGAAAAACCAATTACCCTCAAAGCCGGTTTAGCAGGGCTTGAGTAGCTACAGTGAAGAAACGATAATGTACAGCGAGTCTAGGGATAGTTAGACTTCACATACATCACCGTAAAAAGCACGATTCAGATTATATAATAAGATTTATTATCTTAGAACTTACTATTTACAATACTACTTAAAGCTATGACTACTATTACCAAACAGACAACAAAGAGCTTAAGCTAAAGTTAGGCTACGATAACCGAAAGCGAAGCGAAGATGATAACGGCGATGATACGATGATAAAAACGATCGGGTGGTTAATAAGACGGTGATACGGTAAACGGTTGGTGAGTAGTGCCGACGGCCGAAGGTGGTAAAAGCGGGCGGTAGTACAGACAGTGCTCGGATACCAGGAGTGAGTAGGCACTTATCAAGTTGGTACTTACAAACTTTACTTACTTCCTCCTGTTGCTGGTGGGCATGGTGCTGCTGGTAGTTTCGGAGTCGACTGCTTACGGCGGATGGTCGGTGTTTACTAAATGCTGACTTACGGAAACTGGAATAGACTACAGAGCTGCTAGACTGGGGAACCGCATAGTCGGAATACGCACCAGTTCTGGGATAGAAAATATAAGCGGTCTTATCTTTTTTTATATGCGGAGGAGGGAAAATCTTGCTTAAGACCCCAGCTGGTGTCGGATTCCTACAGACTAAAACCCATCCCCCTCAACTCGCTCATCTCACTGGAACCGCTTTCCGCATTACTTTGGTGAGACAGCCGTCCTGATGCTTTAGCAAACGGTACACTGTTTGACGGGAGGCAGACTGGTTCTGCGGAGATGCAGGCGATGGTAGTAGCATGAACTGCTCTCGGCTAGTCTCCGGCTCATACTAAATGTCTAATTGAAATAAATGCAAGTATACAGTACATGGCAAACTACATTGCGTATACCTTTACAGTTCAAATATTTTCCCGGATTACCTCGCCTCTACAATTCAATACAATATAATATAAACATATAACAGACTTAATATCTAAAACAAACGGTGATTTGGGGTGCAATTCCCATAACGACGAAACGTTCGTTACAATATAAAAAAAGAGAAACATACATACCGGTTGAATTGAGAACTTCCGCTCTTTAAAGTTGATTAACTAGAAGTGACTGAAAGATTCAATGATATAAAATTTATGAACTTAGTAAAAATTTATTTTCAACAATATAATACTTATTTATGTATTATAGTACATATACATGAGGAATATCCTGCCTGTATATTGTATATTCCCCTATAATGAGGTTGCAGTAGGAGAAACTGACTACATACTTTAGAGTGTCTTTTGAACAAGTACCTTTTTTGTAGAGAAATCCGTACATCACATGCACAATTTCTATTTTCTAATACTCTACCTTTATTACACGCTTTTCACTTTCTCTGTTTGTTTGTTGGTTTTTATTTTTTCGCGTCAATTTTTAATAGATTTTTCACCTATTTCCTATGTACTTTTTTACACAAACATGTACGCCTCCAGGAAAATACAATATTATGTATGGCAAAGGGTTTGGGACACCCCAGGTTATACACAAATAGAGCCTTTTTCATAAAAATGATTCCGTATATCCGGTCGTTTTAAGCCGTGGCGCAGCGCGTCGGCCACAACATTAAGGAAACTCACAAAACTTGAGGAAAAGTTTCTATTTCTAATTCTTCAAAGTATATCTATCTCCTTAAAGAACCATATGCACGCTGCAACATTAGGTCACTAGTAGATCCGCGCAACTTTTTAGACGGCCCGACGCGCGACGGTCGGCTAGAAACAACATAACACAAATAACAGAGCGTAATGCGCTATTTTAAATTGAATATAAACCAGCATAACAAGTGTTATCCATTGCCCTGCAGCCTCTTTAGCCAACACTACGTTCTCATTCTTTAACTCGTCAGAGTACTACATCTCTCCTTTCTTCTTTAACAAGTATTAATATTCCCCTTTGGAAGTTTACCTCTCTACTAGCATTTTAATTCGCTTCAGGGGAAAGGAGCCCGATCATTATTTCACATTTATTTTTAGTTGATCTGGTTCATTTAATTGTCCTGTCTGTCTGGCTGCGGCCATGAGTACCAGAAAATTTCAGTTACGTTTCATTTTGACTAAATTCTTTTTGAATTCAATTGATTTGGGAGTTTTGAGAATCATTTAGTCCGATATTGCAATTAAGATTGCGATATGTAATTGCTCCCTCCCTTATTTTTATGAGTTTATTTCCGTCCATAGGAAACATGTTTCCTAGGGGCGGAAACATGTAACAGTATTATATCATAATTTTGCTGTTACAAAATTATGCATATCTCAACATTTTCTGGCCTTTCTTTACTGCACTAAAAATTTAGAGATTTATTACTTTAATTTTTAAGGCCAACTTTTTTTTAATAGGATGTCATAGTTTAGAATGTCATAGAACATGAAGATATTAGTAACAGTAACAGAAAAAAGAACTTATTTCGAGGAACACAGTCGGGAATAATATGTTACATCACACACAACACAAAGAACTTTTTAAAAAGATTTATTTTGATTAAAGGATAGTAGCTACTATCCTGACATGAAATAAATGATACAAATGTGAGTTAAGAACTGAGGTACAAATATTACTTTACATATATTTATAAGTTTAAAAACGCTGACTTGAAGAGTCTTAGAACAAAGGAATATTGTGAACGAGCCTGTGAATCAGGTGATGTTGAGTTAGCAAAAGGAGCAGCTGCCATATGTAATATGATACGCCTGATAAGGCTACTTTCATATGACTCTAAGTATTTTAAGTTACTTCGTAATATTTTATATAACAACTTCCCCCTTATGGAAAAAGTTGGTGATTATACAGCAACTTTTGAAATTGAAATTAAATGAAACGTATGAAATACAAGGTATAATAATATTCTGTCATGAGGTAAAATGGTCAAATCGTTTTCATTTTCTGAAGTTTTAATAGTCGCCGTGAACGATATTGATATTAACGTTATATCATGACACTTTCCGCCATCCTTGAGTAGAAGTAAACAGATTGGGAGTTCTATAAGACTTCTAACTTTAGTTTATTTTAATGCTTTTTAAAATTTTGTCATATTTATTTATTATGTATTTTTGAACCAGGAGTGTCCAGTGTTTTCGTTCCCCTTGCACTGCATAGCTAATATAGAACCCGAAAGGTACGATGATTCTTAGCTAAGAATATTCTAAAGAAGGTGCATTATCATTCACAAAAAATCGCATCAAATTCGTTTTTGTATTACCAAACGAACCATTGATACTCAAACAAATATACGTATGACACCGTCCTATTGTACCTAGCTGAATTTTAACCCAGTTTAATATGCATTTTAGAGAAATATCGAAACATTCATATAAGTACTGAATAATTAACAACGAATAAACGTATTGCATTAATATTTCATTGTATATTTTGAATATTAATGAAAATAGTTGTTATAATATTCCTGTTACCATTAACGTGATTATGTTTTACAGCAGTGAAATAATCCAATATGCAGGAAGTGTACTAAAAATATACAGCGTATATTATTAATATACTATTTATTATGGATTGGTATTGTATATTAATGTGTATAGATAACTTAATATTTCATGGACTATCTGATTTTGTATAGGGAGTAGAAGTGTTTATCCATTTAACTTAATCTAAATTTGACTCTGTTAACATTTCTCGAATTCTTCCATATCGTCTCGGATACTTATCAGAAAAAATGATAATAACTGCTTATAGATGGGTCTATCACACCGACATTTTTAGACCTTATTTCAAAAGCATATTGTGTCAATAAAAATGGGCAACATGTGGAGCACTTATAATATTTTTTCTGTTGAGTTATTTGAAGTAACCTCCATTTTTTAAGTTTGTTCTTGAATTATGTACTTACTGCTCAAAAAATCGAAAATGGTTACAAATAGCCATAGGGATGTACATACAAAAAATGGTCGTTTTTCATTTCTACATCAGATTGTCGAAAAATATACAGGGAACTACAGAGGCAAAAATAAATACAAAACTTGACAATTATAGCTTTGTCGTGGAAATTCTGTTACAGAGTAAGGCAGAGATTATTCCTAGCTTGAAGGACAAGTACTAAACCTTTAATATTGTAAACTGGTAATGATAAACAATGAGAGGTTAAGAACTTTGTATCCTATTCGATCTGAGTCATCGAAGTTTGACACAAACGAAGCTATTATGCTCAGTGAAAAGGTAATAATACAAAATTGAAGAAATTTTGGTCTAGGGTGAGGCATATGATGGACTATTTTTACTTCTGTATTTTATTACTTAGAAGAGGAAGAATTGAAATAAAAATATACATTCCAAAGTGAACTTATCTGTTATGTTATGATCCTACACAGCAGTAAATAACACCTTTCTCAAGATTTAACACGAATATTCATTTGAACATGGGTAATCAATAAGTTCTATCAGTGAAATTTCAAGATTACTTATTAATAATAATATTGCGGTCGTTTGCAAAGCATTATTAAGTTTCAAGTGCATTTAAACATCATAAAATAAACAATTCCTTAATCTTTCTCTGAAAATATCTGAAATATGCGGCGTAGACAGAGAATAAGCATTTTTCTTTTTTCTCATCATACGATATTTTTTTAGGGACATTTGATTTCTACTGTATTTATGACTAAAATAATCAAAGCTATCAATAATACGCGCCCTTCATTACAGATTCAAAAATTATTTTTAATCAATACTTACATAATTTAGCACAATTTCTGTTAATAAATCAAATTAATAATTTTGGTAAGTAAAGTTTGTGTAAAGTATTCAGTAATTTCAGAATGGAAAATAGCCTGAAGCTCATGCCCAATATCAAATAAAAATTATCTTTATTACTAGTTTTGACTAAAAGTGAAATACATGTAAATTTAATAATGAATGAAACATATTTCACAAAATTGGTAACAAAATTTAAGTTTACAGGTGAGCTCAAAACAAAAGGCATTGAATAAAATAGTAAAGCTAGATACAGGGTGTCACTGTCATTATGTGAATTTTTCTATAAATACACCTATTTCTAACACCATTTACTAAGGACGAGACATTATCCTTATTAAAGAACTTAGAAACAGAAGAACACAAGGACCAGACCATGTACCCGGCTGTTTAATTATGAGAGATGTAAAATTAATGGGACACCATTTACCTATTTTTTAAATATGTCTTATGAAACGAGACTCTTTCCAGAAATTAAAAAATGGGTAAAGTAGTATAAATATATGCATTTAACAATAATATTTATTTCTTCTAAATTATTTTTGTAATTATTATTATTTTGTTACCCACTAAACTGAACCAATTCATTTTTAACAAATATTCAATATTATGGGAGTATACAACATATCAATGAAAATAAGATATGCAGAGCCAATTCTGACCTTTCATTTTAAATGAAGAAGTTCCACATGGCTCAATATTGGGCCTTATGTTATTCATATTGTATAGTAATTAGCTTTACGTATTAAGCTATGTGGTGATTTGATTTGAATTCAGGCGTATGATATTTGTATGATTCTATGCATAATGTCGTGAAAGTAAATCAAAAGATTATTCATTTTTGGATTTTGCAACGATCGTCTAAACATGTTCATTTTTTTAAAAGGGCTTAAAGGGATTAAATTTAAACAAATGGAAACTCCCATCAGTACTGGTACGAAATGACCCGTTCCTCTTATGAAATGAGAGTCTATAGTGCTAGGGTTAAATAATTAATATACATCATTATAGTGAGGCCGGCCCTAATATATGCGGCGGCGGCGGCGCTATGTGGTGTACCGTGGCGCTCACAATCACAGTCAAGAAACTAATAGTTCTGGAACATTTCATGCGCCTCTTCTCAATTACGTCACGATATATGTCCCTCAGAGATTTATAGCACGTTAACATGGTATAACTCAACTAGCAGCAGATATCTCGAACATTTTTACGCATTCAAATGAGGCGGAAGTTCATTAATATGCAGCATTACACAAGCCAGAAAGCATAATGCCCAATTTCGAATAAGGCACATCGCTCTATATCATATATTGCGCGGTTATTATGTGTCAATTATCAGAAGCGTGTTTCTTTGTTTTATTATCTTCCCAATATCAGCATAACTTTGTTCTAGTATACAATATCTCATATAGCAACTAACTTTTATAATTCGTATTGGAAGTTTTATTATTGACATCTTTTTAAATTCATCTACAATAATGGCAGGAGATGTATATATTTCCATTTACTTAAGGTTCTTCTGCTCCCACATGCTGTCTCTCCACCGCCATAGCGATTCGTGCCGTGGATATCTGATAGGCTTCGGACTGCTGGAAATTCCATGTACATGAACTTATTGATAAAGTTGTTTAGATTGATTGATAGAAATAAAGAATAAGTTATAAGCTACTCTATATCGTACTGCATTTACCCCTACCTAAGGAGGTAACCTGAGTTATATCGAACTGTTTATTAAAACTCTCGCTCATCTCTTATTCCATATGTATTTTAAATGTAAACTAGAGGTTTGGTCTTTCTTTGCATAATTGTTACTCGTATTGTGTTCGTCAATGTCAAATAATTGATTAATACTATAGTTGTCCCCAATTGTTTAGGGCACATAAAAAGGGCCATAAAAACCGGACATCAAAATATCAAGGTCGGCGCTATTACTGCTGACAATAATACTGCTGAGCCGTAATTCAAATTTTTGCTTATTAGAAAGAATAAAATACCAGAGATTTAAAAATTGTGTTTTCGATATAAACTTTATGATATTTCGCGTAAAATAAAAAAAATTACTCTGCTTTGCGTTAAGATAGGAATACATTATGCGTTGGTGGACAAATTGCGCGTCCTTCGCGACACTGACAGATAAATTCAAAGTTTCAAAGTACTGCTCTGTTTATCTGTTCCCCTATGTATGACGGTCTAGTTAGGGGTGGTTCGTGCCACTATATCACAAGAGTTAGAAATCTTAATTTAAAGAGGCGTGTTTCCATTTATTTCTTATCTTAATGATGCCAGAATATACTTAACATAAGAGCAATGATGATTTATCTATTAAGTAATACGTTATTTTATTATATATTAAAGTGTAAAAAAATTAATTATGCCCCGGTCTCCCCTTATTATTAGCTCAGTCGGCAGCTCTAATTTTTTTATGTGCCGTATAAATATGGAGTGAACTACACTCACCCTAATCCATAGCACTCTCTATACCAGTTGATTATTGCAACACGAAATAATCCATTGTTGTAGGAAAAGATATACCTAGAAATTAAGATGACAGCTGTAGATGTATACACTCTCACAGGAAATTAATAAATCATGAAAAAAAAAACTTTGTTAATACATAATTTTAATTGATCAATGAATATATATGAGGACTGTAAATTGACCAGCAGTTTACAGAAAAAGTTGTTTAATTTAAATATTCTGGATTTCATTATGATGTAATATGCAAATGAAATGTCATTAACGAAATGTGAATTTTGCTATAAGGCAACGGCAAAATTGTTTTAGTAGACTATTACAAACATGATAGAAGTTAATATATATTAATAAGAATTAATATTTATATTGATTTTTACATATTGAACGTTTGATTGTTCAGAGGAAGTTAAATGGCAAGAGACGAAGAAGAAGACTACCAAAACGTTGAGCTGATGCCACCAAAGAGTTAATGGGAAAAAGCTCTGCTTAGGCCGTACACTTAACAGGCAGCCTCGATTGATGGCGTGTAGCTATCAGATATGCTTTACACTGGAGGCAAACTGGAACATTATATAAATCACAAGACATCTGCTAAGAAGTGAATAATAACGTCGGGTTGAAAAACCCTTTAGGGTTGTTTGGCTTATTTGTTAACCAAATGCGCAACGTCCACAGGAATCCCCCGTATTACTCTGCTGCCCAGAGCAATATCGGCAATACCTGTGGGTAAAGTCACTTCAACTCGCTTGGCATATGAGAGGATTTAATTTAGGTATCGAATGAATTAGTTGTAAAATAAAACATAGTGATAGAAAACCAAGTAAAAGTTTAATAACAAAGACAAATATAAATAAAGGTCGCCAGTGTGTGCGTGGCTCAATTCTGCAGGAGGGGAGTGGAGCCACGCAGCACACAACTTGATCTTACAAAACTCAAAACCCAACTAACTTTTTCTCTCTTTCCCCGCACCGTGATTCTTTTTGCAATTCAGTATTTCCACCCCTACAACGCAGCCTAGGTGAATATTCTTAGTTTTTGCTACCCAACATGCTTCATTTCAACAATAAAATAATTTTAAAAATCTAATGCAATAAATAGAAATATTGAAGAAGATATTGACGATGAAATATTTGTCTATTGACCTATTTGCCATAATAATCACTTGAAAACTGTTAGAAGTAGTAGGAAACACTTAATATTGTTTATAAATTACAAGTGAGACAGGTACCTGGACAAAATTGGTTTCATTTAAAATAAAGGAATCATGAAGATCCCAATTTCAGACTTATCATCGAAAGTACAATAATAGTTGCCCTTCATGACAATATACATTTCTTATTGAAACATTCTTTATAGGATTTTGAAAACAGCAGAAAAAATAACTATCTATAACTAAAAGAAAAACTTGGTGTAGAAATATTAATGAAATCTTTGCATTCTTTCGATAACCTGAATTCTGGTTATGCTAGCAAATTAAAATCCTAAAATGAATTTGTCTAATTTCTTATTTGACAATTCTCATTCTAACACTAGCATCCACACAGTCCCCTACGGCCATGCAGAATAAACTAGTATCCACATAACCCCCTACGATTATGAAGATTCAGTTAAAAATGAGAACAAAGACCTAAAATGAATTTATTTATCTACCTTGTCTTAAAAAATTGTTCATTCCAATGGATTACATTTTCATGAAATCTATCATTCTGTTTCCTGGAAATGCTTAGCCTTTGAAACGTTTTTCGCCCTTATTCTGGAGCTCATCAGAAAGACATAAAGCCATTCATAAAGATGTTTCATGCAAAACCAAGACAATTTCTATGAATAAGTGTGAAATGATTATATTTGACATTGACTGATAAAAAACAACCTCACCTATCTATTAGCTAACTAGTATTGGAGCCTATATACTCTATGTATGTTTTAAAAATGAATTATTATTTGTTTGCTTATAATTGTATTGAAACATTCTTTATAGGATTTTGCAAACAGCAGAAAAAATAACTATCTATAACTAAAAGAAAAACTTTGTGTAGAAATATCAATGAAATCTTTGCATTCTTTCGATAACCTGAATTCTGGTTATGCTAGCAAATTAAAATCCTAAAATGAATTTGTCTAATTTCTTATTTGACAATTCTCATTCTAACACTAGCATCCACACAGTCCCCTACGGCCATGCAGATTAAACTAGTATCCACATAACCCCCTACGATTATGAAGATTCAGTTAAAAATGAGAACAAAGACCTAAAATGAATTTATTTATCTACCTTGTCTTAAAAAATTGTTCATTCCAATGGATTACATTTTCATGAAATCTATCATTCTGTTTCCTGGAAATGCTTAGCCTTTGAAACGTTTTTCGCCCTTATTCTGGAGCTCATCAGAAAGACATAAAGCCATTCATAAAGATGTTTCATGCAAAACCAAGACAATTTCTATGAATAAGTGTGAAATGATTATATTTGACATTGACTGATAAAAAACAACCTCACCTATCTATTAGCTAACTAGTATTGGAGCCTATATACTCTATGTATGTTTTAAAAATGAATTATTATTTGTTTGCTTATAATTTTATTGAAACATTCTTTATAGGATTTTGCAAACAGCAGAAAAAATAACTATCTATAACTAAAAGAAAAACTTTGTGTAGAAATATTAATGAAATCTTTGTATTCTTTCGATAACCTGAATTCTGGTTATGCTAGCAAATTAAAATCCTAAAATGAATTTGTCTAATTTCTTATTTGACAATTCTCATTCTCTCCTGTTGGCAGTAGTAACATTTTGATATCAATTGCTATATACTGTACACTCTTTATCTTTCAATAGATGTCTTTATTTCACATTTATAATATGCTCTTACATTGCATTATTTTACGTTACATTACATTACATTCCATTATATTCTGTTACATGCCATTCCATTCAATTCCATTATATTACATTCAATTTCATTACATTATATAAAATGCCAAATTATGATTTAAATCCGTTACAGCCATATTAGTGTATGTATTACACGATACAGCGAGTCAAAAATGTATGCTGCAGTAGAAGCTCTAAGCCAATTGAAGGTTGGAACTCGTGTAGTTTAGGCCGAAATTGAATACGATAATATAGGTCTACATTTTGTTAAAGTGTGAACTTACACAAAACAGTTAAGGGCTTCTGTGTACATCATATTCTGAAAACATGTAGAATTATTTATAACTGAGTAAAAATCCTTAGATACCTATTTGATACAAAGATGAAATCATCACGTGTGTTGTTTAAGTCAAGATAATACTCTCTGTAGACAGGGCGGATGAGAGCAAAATGTGTATCGTTTATTTATTTTCGTGTCCGAACCCCCGATAGATATTCGGACCTCAGGGCAGTTACCTCAGCTGACTCTCCCCTCTCGACCGCCCTGTCTATAGAATTAATAGTTAATTAATAATAACTAATAATCAATTATTATTATGTTTATGAACCATCAGTATAGTCTCCAAACATTTTACTGAAAATTTTCTGTGCTCGTCGGCAAACTTTAGCAAATTATACTATCATATTGTTGCAGTAATTTAAATTTGTTCGTGCGATATGCTATTCTTGTCCAAGGTTGTCTTACTTTATATCAAAAATAGTTCATAATGGGGACCTCCCTCACTTGTCTTAAATATATCTGCTTATGCCCACATCGAGTGAAGAAAATATAACGTTCACACATCCCATTATTTATTATCAAGTGCTGTTATGCTTGCTATCTTGTGTTGGAAACAAACAGAAAAAGAAATCGGTAAAGGTATTTACACAGAACTTCCCTCTTTATTCGTACAAGACGGTTGCTCTAAAAAATTAATAATTCAGAGATGACATATGAGAATTATAATCGCCATGTAGTTAGCCCTATTATTACAGAGAAAACCATATAACTTTCTTCCATCATCTACTGAATTAGTACAGGCAAATTAACAATTTAGGGTAACAAAAATTAATAAAAGGATCATCTCTGGGATTTAAGTAGGTAATAACCTGAAGAATGAGATGATGCATTCTTTACACTTCCAAGTTCCGGGAAAATTGAAAAAAATTTGGAAGAACTTTTTGATTTTCGTTTTTTTTTTGCTCTAGTGGCCAAAATAATGAAAATTGAGAAAGAAGTTTACAACAAAACTTGTAGCTCGTCTTTTTCTCTACAAAAAAGTTCTTTACAAATTTTTGTCTTACTAAAGCCGTTTAGAAGATAAATCTAGTTTTCCACTTATAGTTTTAAGCCGCTTCGAAATGCGCGAAAAATGAGAATTCTCCAGGAGTTCCGTACGACCGGGCTCATCGATCGATAATTCTTACTATTCAGAGCCCCTAAAAAAAATGAAAATTACATGATATGTAGAGAAAAGTCTCAGCTTTAATGTGAAACGTAATCACAAAATTCATAAAAAATTTTATAGAGAGAAAGTGTCACAAGATGGCTTAGTGAACTTTGTACAGTTGATCCACAGATTTATTCATATCTTTGCCAGGAGTCGTTAGAATAATAATTTATTTTGTTTGTATATTCTTATATAATGATATATTAATCCAATTAACATTTTATTGCAATTACTTTTCTTGGAAAAATATGCCTTGCGATCAAAGTAGAGGGTGTATTTCTCATCGATCAATCACCTCCAAATTTTGGAGTTCAATTCGCTATATCTTAAGTAATAATAATAGCACAGTCTTAATTTTCGTATTATAAGTACATAAAACATATTCTTTCGAATGACTTTAGAGTTTTTTAAATGCGCGCAGTACTTTTTGAATTTGTCTACATTATTCATACACGTTCAGAAAATGCACAATTATACAGTAAAACATATACAACTTATTTGTTTCTTAACATTCTTCAATGAAATTTTCACGAAATATAGATTAAAGTGCTTGAAATCGAATCCATGCAGTGAATAGCACCCATTATTATGGGAGAAAGAGGCAGGATGCATAAAACTCAAAGATGTGAATAAATCAACTGTATAAAGTTTACTAAGCCATCTTCTAACACTTTTTTCTCTGATAAAAATTTGTGTGAATTTTGTGATTAGTTCCACGTTAAAGCTAAGGCTTTTCTCTACATTGTACGTTGTTTTCAATTTTTTAGCGGCTCTGAATAGTAATAATTATCGATCGATATGTCCGGTCATACGAAACGCCCAAAGAATTCTCATTTTCAGCGCATTTCGGAGCGGCTCAAAACTATAAGTGGAAAACTGGATGTATCTCCTAAACAGCTTAAGTAAGACAAAAATTTGCAAAGACCTATTTTGTGAAGAAAGAGACGAGCTACAAATTTTGTTGAAAACTTTTTTCTGTATTTTCATTATTTTAGCCGTTAGAGCAAGAAAACAGAAAATTGAAAATTTTTTCCAAATTTTTTTGAATTTTCCCGGAACTTGGAAGTGCAAAGATATTAACTACTTAAATCCCAGAGATGATTCTTTTATTAATTTTTGCGAGGTTTTTACAACATTTTGCCTTCATTGCCTGTACTATATAGTGGTGTGGCAAAAAAAAATTCAATTTTTTTTTAATTTTCAAAACATGATTTTGTTGAAATAGGTTTAGAATATAATGAAACACGGAAATTTTAAAATTGAAGAAAAACATTTTTTTTTCCATCCATTTTATTGTAGTGGTAAATAATTTTTTTTAAATACGTATTTTTCAACATTTTCAAAATAAATTTCGTTTTTTAAATATGTTTAGAATCATGAAACGTGGAAATTTAACAAAAATATATTTTTCCATCGCCCATTTTACAAAAAATATTTTTAATACACTGAACTGAACTTGAACTGAAAGGTAAACGTTTAGATCTGCTAGAACAACTAGAAATCAAAAAATCTTTCAAGTACAACCCTTGTACCACAAATGACCAGCAGAATTTCCTAAACACCCCTATAATAAACCAATTGTTAAGAAATATCCTTTGATTTATATAATCAGCTTAGGTCCACTCCAAACATTCAAAAAATTAAATATGTTAAATTAAATCTTAAATAGCTTAAGTCATAAATAGATTAAGACATAAATACTTTTAGGTATAAATTGAATATGCACGTCGGAAACTTTAGTATTCACTATGTAATACTCTTGATAAAGGCCTAATAAGCCGAAACATATGTAGAGTATTTATAATATATTGATTGATTCATCTAAAAGCAGTGTTTAATTTATTAACAATTAAAAAATATTTTTTTAATTTTCTAAAAATATTTGTTTGAAGTACGTTTAGAATGCCATGAAACGTGGACGTTTTAAATTTGAGTAAAAAAAAAATGTTTTTCCATCATCCATACAAAAATTTAAAAAAATTTTTCTATTTGAATTTTCAAAAAAAAGAAAATTTTTGTTTAAATAGGTTTAGAATGTCATTAAATGTGGAAATTTTAAATGTGAGCAAAAACAAATTCGTTTCCGTCACCTATTTTACAAAAAGCTTTCAAAATTTTTTTCTATTTAAAATTTCCAAAAAAAAAATTTTGATAGGAATGTCACGAAACGTGGAAATTTTAAATTTGAGCAAAGGAAAATGTTTTGCCATCTCTCATTTTATAAAAAAAATTCAAATTTTTTTATTTCCAAATTTTTTTTTTTTTTAAATAGGTTTAGAATGTCACGAAACGTGTAAATTTTAAATTTGAGCAAAAAAAATTATTGTCTATTCCTTTTAAATTATCCACCCTGTATATTTTCCAGTGGAAGTCTAACCATTTCTTCGGTGGCAGTGGCGTCAGCTACCTACAAAATTTGACTGTTCTAAGTCAAGTAGTTTTTTAGTTAATTCACCCACAGACCGACAGACAGACTGACGGATTTGAAAAACCTATATTTTCGTAATCTACATGATCGGAAACGTGAAAATCCGAAAAAATCTCGGAGGGTGATTTTTTCTCGAATACAATACTTCCCTTCGGTATGCGAGGGAAGTAGTTAATTGCTTAAAAAAAATTATCACAAGAAATTGTGAAATAATATTCAAACTTATTATTGATATTGAGGTAGATGTAAGATTACGTTCGATTTTGTTATTTGTTAAATTTTTACATCGATGTTAATAATACTAAGTAATAAGGTTCAATTAACCTGACGATAGTGAAAATTTGTTTTAATATTTTTATTGTCCATTTTTTAATGAATTTCTCAAAAAAAAAAAATCGCCACTTTTTAGTGGCTTCCTAGTTACTGAAGAGATTCAATTACTCTTCACCACTGTAGGTGTTTTAAAAAATACCTCGAAAGAAGAAATGTTCATAAATGCAAGTAGAATTATATAAACAAAAATATGTCATATTCATAATAACTATTTGCATAATGCGATTTCAAATTTTAATACCATTTCAATTTTTGTTGAAATGATTTTTAATGTTTCTAGCATGTTCACCTAAAGAAACATACAAAATGACACCTCACATGCTTATATAATTAATTTTCAATATGTATTACGTTTCAAGATAGTAAAATCAAAAATGATCGCTCGCACTGACCATCTTCAACTTTTTTCAATCATTAGATGATTATTAAGAAGATTCAAATTAAGACTTTTCTAGTAAATGAATGATATATAGAAAGAAGCATGTTCAAATGTACTAACTACCAAGTTTAGAACATTGTCCGTTTCTTAATGCTTCTGTTCTGGCATTGACTGATTGATTGATTTGCTAGCGTAAGGTGAGCATTGCTGCACCGGCATCCAGTCTGGAAGTTCGTTCCAACACATGGGACATGCTTGTTGTCAGCAGCGAGAGCCAATGACGCATGGAGTAGGAATATAGGATGGGAAGTGCAGGCGTTTGTGAGATGCTTCTTTTAAGTTTCCATGCTTCCTTTTTAGTTTCCATCTGTCATCATCGGATGGAGCTTTCCATAGGTAAATATCCATATACGGTGGAAGTGCAAGAAAAAGCCCTGTCTCCTCACGGTAGAAAGAGCTTTTTACAACGGGTTATGAGAATGAGGTCCGAGAGAATATGTTGCACACCCTGTATATTAGTTTGTTTTTGTGTAATTACTTTCAACTGCTGCTTTCCAATTCCGGTATTTTCCATTTCATTACCTTAGTTTAATACCTTTTTTCGATTTTACTTTTAAAATGTTTTCAATTTTAATAAAGAAATAAACTAGTACATTAATAAACTAAAAATACTACTTAAAAACTTATCTTTCTTCGTCCATAGATGTTTATCTTGCGTTATAAACAGAGGTTTCTTACACAAATCCACTTGAGGCATCTTGAAGATCGGTCTCGCGTAGTTTTCATTTATAAAACATATTTTTCAGTAATTTTCAATTTTAAATTTGTTGCGTGCTGTGTTCTTTTATCATACTTTATTTTACACAGTGTTTTTTGATCCGATGACTTATATCTTATCAAATTTAATACCATATTAACCGGTTCTTTTTGAATTTTTCGGAAGCATCCCTTACAACACGTCCGTCTTCGATGAAAGGTAAACCGACTCTCCTCTTAATGCTTCTGTTCTGGCATTGACAAAAATAACAGTGCTTAAAACCATCATCAGATTATAAAATCTTCAGTTGTATCTATTAGCTCCTCTTGTTTATATAAATGGACAGGGCAATCCCAACATCAGTGTATATTCCAGTTTTAAAATATTATCCTACGGGAAACGTAGTATTTGAAGCACATCAAAAATATGCAACGTATCTATACAATCTATAAACACATGCAAATTGATGTACTAATATCAGTAACAGCACTATTATGCTGTGTAAAACGTAATTCGAATCCGGGAATCTCTGAACTTCCAGTCCAGAATGCCTTCATGGTACTACGAATTCTCTGTATTAAATCAGCGTATTTTGCACATACTTTTTCTAGGCTATTCTAGACATCGTTGCTGTGCATTGCATAATTAGCGTGCAGCAAATATGCCCTGAGTTTTGTTTTAATTTGTAATTAACCAGTATTAAGTATGCCCCAATGCGTTCAATCAATCAATAGTAAATTTGGTTATTCAGTGTGGGCCAGTAATATAAACAAACACAGAATCTGTATGCACGGCGCCAAATGCTCGAAATAGGAAAAATTAAAGTGTTTTGCTACATCGGAAAATTGGGCGAAGAGCGACCCCAAAATTAGTTTTTCGGCAATAATGTTATTTTGTTTCATTTTAGAGCAATGTAGTTATTAGGGTGGGTCGAAAAGAAATCACTATACCAAAGAAAACTTGCGCCTCGGCTAGATAAATAATATAAAACAAACAAATAAAAAATTGGGTTAAGATCTTCCAGTCGTGCATCGTCTTCAAGATTCGTAAAAATTAGCGAAATTCAACTAATCTTCGTGTTTCTTTAAAATGTATCAAACTGATTGAGGTCGAACTGTTATACTACGGAAAACTGTTCCCTTAGGCAGTAAAATAAAACTAAGAAATGAAAAATCGGTTAAGATCTCCCGGTTGCTCATCATCTTCAATATTCGTAAAAATTAGTGAACTTCAACTAATTCTTCGTATTTTTTCTTTTGTGTCAAACTGATTAGGGGCGAACTACTTCGTCGAAAAACGTTCCCCTCGGACAGATAATAAAACGAAGAAACAAAAAAATAGATGATATATTCCTATCTAACAAAATTGTTCTAAAAATTTAAAATTATAGTACAATTTTATTTTATTACTGCTCTTCAAAGTGATTATTTAATCTTCACAACTAAATGGTCATATAAATAAGTGCTAAGAACGTTCTTACAGCTAAATTATAAAACATTTTGTTGTATAAATGTCTATATAGCAAGTATTATAGGATGCTTTAGCTCACGAAGCAAAATTGATTCATAACAAATTTATAGTAAGGACCTTCGGCACTTTTTGGTCAATTTGCAAACATCTATAAAACTATTCTTTAAGTGTTTAGCTAAGCATTAATAAAACAATTTTATTAAAATTCTTTTTAACACAATGATATTGCTGCGAGCATATTTATGTGTTCGAAACTGATAAACAATTGTTATATAAACGAAGTACACATTGCTCTCATAAAACATTTATAAAATAGTTAAAAAGCAAAAAATAGTTTTTAAAGACTATGGTATGTTCTGTACCGTTTTTATAAAACATGGATAGGTGTTTATGCGCCATATTGTTCTCTCACTTACATTATATTGTATTCAGGACTCAGTTTCATACTGTTTAATAATGCCGAAAGAAAAAGGTAATCCGCCATCATGGAGCGTCAGCCATGTTGGATTTAGAATGACATCACATGATTTATTGTATTCTACAATATTTCAAAGCTCTAGCTCAATTAGAACTAGTCGAAATTTTGATTGCAAGATTTGCTTACATTCTTACATCTGAAGCTAAATAAAAGCTTTTAAAATAGTAGGATATACTCAGTGGCGCAATGCTAAGGCGTTTGGCTTGCGACCACGGAGTGCCGGATTCGAATTCTGGCCACGATATAGATATTTAGTGGCGTTTTTAATGTGTTACCGAGATGGTACAGTGAGCTAGACCGCTATTGGGTGGCACAACATGTCTAGTCGCTGTTATCTATCCTGAGTTCGAGTCTCAGCTGCTTTAGATAGCAATATCGCAGCGAATGGTTGTTGTTTGATGTCTATGTGTACGTGTCCTGGTTGAGTGGTGGAATAGCATTAGCTAAACTTCGCTAGGACGTTAATATAAATAAGACCATTAAACAAAAATAAATAAATAAAAAATGAATATGAAAGTATAGAAGAAAATATTATTTAATTACTACTTTTATTTTATTTTTAAAATTGATACAATTCATCGGAAAATATATTTGTTCTATGTGTTTTCATAGTTATAAATATGATGTATAAGATGGACGCCATTATGTTATTTATGTTTGAACTATTTGTATAGCCGCCATTTTGGACTTTAAAATAAGAATAGTTCAAAAATAATAATTATTAAGTTTACTTCGGATAACGAGAAAAATATTTCAAAATATGAAAAGTTAAACCAAGTGCGTAATAAATAAATGCTAAAGAGCAGGGATATGAAAAAGTACACAATCGTCATTACATAAAGAAAACGTAATATTTTTCATATCATGTGCTTCATCATATAGATACTAAATGACCTCTGCTTAGGCTCGGTATCGCTCTACTAAACACCCTGTATAGTACTATCATCCAATGAGTTATAACTTTAATTTATCGACTTTTACAAAAATTATTCAGGGCAAGTTTTTCTCTAACGCGCGCACTGTGTCTGCTAAAGCTGTGAAAATTATGAAATTTATAGTTTTAACGAAAGCGGAATAGCAAACAAACACTTTTTCGAACATGGGCTTGATGAAAAACAAATAGCTCTAATTAATTTTGAAACTCGCGAATAGTGGAAAGAAACGAAAATTACGTTAAAAATCTGCAAACATGGCTGGGTAATTAGCAGAGAAATAAAGTTAATGAAACAAAAGTGAATGATTTAAAAATGTAGATGAATTATTTGAGTCGAGTTGAATTTCAGATTTTTTGCGAACAGCTCGCATGCAAAATGAGCTTTTTTAGTGGAGGTCGTGACATTTGGGTTCATGTCATGAACATATGTAAGCTCTAAATTCAATGTAATATAATATTTTGATAATCTCCCGCCGCTGTAAAACCATACGGCGGAGTCTAGATCTGCCCCCTGCTTTGTTCCAGGTTTATTTTTAATACGCGCATAAACCAGATGAGATAATTCCGTTTCAATCAAAACATGTCAACAGTTCTGACGATGTGCTGTATCCAATTTGTAATTCGGACTGATATAAACGGTCAACCGTTTCGTAAATTGTTGAAATATGGTTGATAATAAATATTGAACTGATACTAGTTTATTAATTACATTTAAAGGAGTAAAATTTCTCTAATATAAATATGAACGTGTGTGTGTATACAGTGAGCACGTAAAGGTTGGAATAAATTCATTAAAATAGTTACAACACAAGTGACAAAAATTCGCTCAGACCCGTCGATTTTTAAATACATTTCTCAATCTGTTTATTAAAAAATGAGTGCTGCAAATATTTTTTAAAAGTGATGACGTCATCGCCATTTTTTTTAAATGGCAACCCCCATTTTTTAAAATGTCATTTGAAAGAGCACATTTTTCTGCATACAGTACGTTAAATTCTAGGGAGTATTGCATGACGAAATTATCGAGAAAAAACATTTAACATTAATAGAACACATTCATTACTTATCGTCGAACCTTTTTACAACTTACACTTTTTTTGTGTTTACGCTTTTTTTTATTTACTTAGCAACGCGGACCTGGCTCTAAAGGCGCGTCTCCATTGACGTCGGCTTTGCCGATCGGCATGGCCGCCCGGCATTTGTTGGCAAGTGGGTACGTACAATTCGGCTTATGCCGGTCGGAAACCTCAAGAGAATCCAAGCCGAATATACTAGTGGGGCAATGCCGATCGGCAAAGCCGACCACAATGGAGACGCGTCGTAACACATTAGTTCGTTATGCGCCTTGTAGTATTAGACCTAGAAAAATATATGTTTTGTATTCATTATGGTAATACTAAAAAGTTTTTTTTTAGCTAGTTTTTTTAACGCCGTGTGGGTCAAGCGCGACCCGCATAGAGACAGTAGTATGATAGTAAGACAATAGTCACTTACGCCGCAGAATGCTATAGTTATTTATCACTGATAAGTGAATTATAATTGTCCTTTTTTAAATTAATTTAATGTTACTTTAATTGTGTGTGTCGGAGATTTGTTCCTTTTCCTTTTGGCCCCCCTTTGCCCCTCCTATTACCTGCCGACAGTGTAAGTTTCCGACACATTCTTTTCTTTTATTATACCTAAATACTAAATTATATTAGCCTCACCACGCTGAAAGGGGTAGGCCCATTCATTAGTACTTACTTGTGATATCGTATTGAAAGTGCTGATATACAACGTTTAAGTGAGACAGAACGAATTGAAATTTTGATAATGATTGGCTATGGAGACAAGTCCCGAACACAAACTATGGTTTGTGAATTATTTAATAGTAAATATAATCGACCTATTACACAATCAACTGTTAGCAAAATAGGAAAGAAGTTCCGAGATTGTGGTCATGTAAGAGATACTGTCACGAAAGGTCGTCCTACAATTTCAGAAAATAAACAGTTAGATGTTTTACTGACAATGGAGGAGAATCCTCACAAACCAAGTCGCGAAGTCGCAGCAGAACAGTCAATTAGTCAGTCGACTGTTTTAAAATATTTGAAGAAGAATAAATGGCACCCATATAAAGTTAATTTAGTTCAAGAGCTTAACGAAGATGATTTCGACCGCAGAGTAGATTTTTGCGAAACCCTGATGGAACGATGTAATATCAATCCACATTTCTTAAGTCGAGTACTTTTCTCTGACGAGGCCACCTTCTGTTTACATGGCACTGTGAATACGCAAAATTGTCGATATTGGTCACGTGAAAATCCACACTGGATGGTGGAGGCCCATACCCAGTTTCCACAGAGAGTTAACGTGTGGGCTGGAATTGTTGGGACTACAATATTGAGTCCATTTTTTATTCAAGGTTCATTAGATGGCGAAAAATATTTGCAGCTGCTCCAACAAAACATAATTCCAGAACATGTCGCACTGTATCCAAATGGTGAAAACTCTAATGTACCGGAAAATTCCATATGGTTTCAACAGGATGGCGCACCGCCACATTATTCGGTAATAGTGCGTAATTATTTAAACGAAATTTTCCCACGCTGATGGATTGGTAGACGCGGATCAATAGAATGGCCAGCTAGATCTCCGGACCTAACCCCATTGGATTATTTTTTATGGGGTTACCTTAAATCCAAAGTTTATTTTAATAGACCTAAGAATATTGAGGACTTAAAAGACAGAATTACTTACGGAATTGGAAGAATTGGACCCGAAACAATTATTAACGTTTTGCGAGAATTTCAGTTTCGACTTGGACATTGTCAAGAAGAAAATGGCGCGCAATTTGAACATTTAATCTAATTATTTTTTGCTGTATTCTTAAATTCTTGTATTTTTGTTTTATTACATTGTTATAAGTAGTTAAGATTTTTTCTCGATAATTTCGCCATGAAATACTCCCTAGAATTTAACGTACTGTATGCAGAAAAATGTGCTCTTTCAAATGACATTTTTAAAAATGGGGGTTGCCATTTAAAAAAAATGGCGATGATGTCATAACTTAAAAAAAATATTTGCAGCACTTTTTTTTTAAATAAACAGATTGAGAAATGTATTTAAATATCGGCGGGTCTGGGCGAATTTTTGTCACTTGTTTTGTAACTATTTTAATGAATTTATTCCAACCTTTACGTGCTCACTGTATAGTCAAGATTATAAAGTATTTATTGCTATTAATCACATTACGTAAAATATGCACACATCAGTTACTAAAAGGTTGGCAAGCATCTAAGGGTGGAATATTCTGGAGTAATGACCGCTGCCTGAGGTCAACCCAAGAGGATTAGCTCTGATTCACATAAATAGACAGTTACCTGCATAATAGTTGAAAATGCAAAACATAGTTTTTTGCTTAATTTAAATAAAAACCACCTTAACAGAATATTACAGTACAAGAACAAAAATACTGCGTAGTATATTGACTGTGCGTTTCACAACTCAAGTTGACATCATCGGGAGATAATTAAAATTAAAAATATTATAACTAAAAATGCAACTTATTAAAAAAAAAACCTGTAAACGTATCCATTAGAGTGTTCAACAAATGTGTAAACTAAAGTTTTTGCCTAAGCACAAAGAAATACGAAAACATCTTTGAATTGAAACTGTATAATACTTACTCTCTTAGAAGGTGATTTTGAGCAGCATTTTGAATTTTGCCTACGGTTGCAAGGTAACTATCTTAACGACAGATTTTTTTAAAGAACATGCTGTTAAGTGACGAGGCAACATTTACGACCAACGGTGTGGTATCTAGTCAAAATTGTAGATATTGGGCAGCCGAAAATTCCTGTAAAAACCAATACAGTGAAAAAGTTAACGTGTGGTGTGGCATATTAAACGAACAAATTGTTGGCCCCTTTTTCCTGGATAACCTCAACGTAGAAAATTTTCTAAATTTTTTACAAAATGGTTTAGGTGATTTTTTTATGGAAATGCCTATAACATAGATAGAAAATGTATACTTTCAGTTAGATGGTGCCCCGGCGCACAATTCCCTGATAGTTAGAAACGGCTAAGTAGAAATAGCCCGTTAGAACTGTGGCCCCCTAGATCGCCTGATATTACCCCTTGTGACTTTTTTCTATGGGCGTACTTGAAAAATAAAGTGTATGGTACTCGGCCGCGTAACAGATAAGAGCTTTGCCGTAGAATTAGGCAAGCGTGTCAAACTTTAAGAAAAGTGATTGAACGGTTAAGAAGGGTTGTTGAAAAGTGTATTTTATTGGAAGGTGCTTATGTTGAAGAGACCAGAATTTTTTAAAACGTTTTTAGGTTTGTTATAACAATTAAATAAAGTTATAAAAAAGTAAACATTTTTTTAAAGAAATTAATTAAGTTTTCGATTCTGCCATAATCCGTTTTTGAGATCATGGAGAATATGGATTACGGAGTTTTTGGACATGCTGAATCCAAATATGATAGAAAAATTTGTCTAAAATAAGCCCTAATTTCCTTTTCCAAGATTTCAATGAAGACAAGGAGGAAGATTTCACCAAGACCTAAAAGTTATGATAACAAGATATCAGTTAAACTGGAGCAACAATATGATGGCTGACCATGTTTGGATGTTAAAGAGAGATTTAAAAACAGCAAAAAATGAAGACTGCCAGTACGTAGGTCCTTAGAAAGTAAAAGATTTCGTTACAGTAGAAGAAATTAAAAGAAACAAAAATAAAATTTTCTGAAATAATCAACTGTTTTACTTTTGATTTTCTGGAAAAAGCAAGGGTTGTTTTTGAACGAGTTAAAAGTAAGTCATTTCATTCCATCGGCACGCAAATTTAATATTCAAGAAAACTAATAAAAAATTCACTTTACTCTTTAAAACGCAATTGATATATTTTCTTTAATTGGTGGTGGTTATATCCTTAAGAATGGCTTATGTTTTCTATGTCTCTTTGTAATCAAGTATCTTAAACTATACTTAAGTAATATACAGAATGTGCTGATAATCGCAGAACTCTGTTTTTGCTTATTTCCGTATGAATGATTTTTTTCTCGGGGTAGTATTACAGCACCCTAGGGGTAGATTGTGATCAAATTAAAAGTCCAAAAATATCTACTCAATATAACAATTATTTCAGATTTTTTAACGTGATACGCGGTACGTGGGATTTTATCATTTAGGGTGGTTTTATAAACTGTAAGAGGTCATTATACTATAATTTGGGTATTGGGTGTAAAAAATAGCTTACTTACAGTTACCAGCTTGTTGGGCAATTTTTTTTTGTGTAGTTTGACAAATTCTTAGAAATATTCCTTTTTTTTTGTTAAAAAATGGTCCAGAAGTGGGTCACCACTGCTGGACCATTTTTTTAACAAAAAAAAAAAAAACTGGTGGGTGTAAGCGCAATTCTGATGCCAGATGTGGATTCAGCGACTCAAAATACATAAGGGTAGAGTGGTTTGGTCAAAAGATTAGAACGCATTTTTTTGTGTGCCTGTGCAATTAATAACTTTTATATTTATTGATCGATTTTGTTCAAAAACGCTAGGGTTCTTCCTCTAGCTAACACTAACTTACTGTTCAAATGTCACTACAAATCAACTTTTCGTTCTTAAGTTATCGTGCTTAAAAGAAACGTGAAGGAAAGTCACAGAAAGACAGACATACAGGCGGACGAACGGGCATTTCGCGCAACCCCCCCCCCCTCCCAAAAAAAAATATCACCCCTACGGTAAAAATAGCCTTACTTTACTGATAATTCCTTAACTGTTGATGATATAGAAAAATTGCTCATTATAAAAAAGAAAGCTTGACTAATTGCCTAGAAAAAAGTCCTCTTGTAATTTTCTTGTATATGCCATGGTTTTCGAGAAAATCGATATTGAAAAAAATTGCAAAATTTTTATTTTTAATGCACACGAATTTTCCTTTATTGGAAATTTTTTGCGCGCTGCCTATAGAAAAAATTGAATTGCTCGAAAACGAAACATGCTAGGAAGAAAAATCAAAATGGGTGTTAAAGGGGATATAAAATACTATTTTGTGTTTCCATTTTTGATGGCTATTGATATCTATTAATATATGAAAATGACAATATAATATAGCTACCTCTTGATTTTTTGCACTTTTAACTATTCAAGGACCCATTAAAAATAACTGACTTTAATATAAGTTATAAATGCATTATCTTTTAGTTCAAGGTAGTACTTCAATGCCAAAAAAATTAGGAATAAAAACATTCACATTTACAAATTTATCATCATGTTGAAGTTAGCCAAATTTTGGCCAGTTATTTATTGTTTCCTAAAAATTAAAAAAAGACCCAACCATCTTGAAAAGCTCAATTTTTTTTTCCAGTTTATGTATTATGTAACTATTGTTTCTAATCATTTAATAGTTAAAAAATTGGATTAAAAGAATATCATCAAATAATTGAATATGCAGCTTTTTTGGATAATTCTTTGGCTATACATGCTGCTAAATTTGTAAATGTGAATATTTTTATTCCTAAATTTTTCTGCATTGAATTACTACCTTGAACTAAAAGATAATGCATTTATAACTTATATTATAGTCACTTATTTTTTATGGGCCTGTGAATAGTTAGATGCGCAGAAAATCAAGAGATAACTATATTATATTGTTATTTTCATATGTTAATAAATATCAATAGCCCTCAAAAATGGCAATACAAGAGAGTATTATATACCCCCGTTTAAAACCCATTTTGATTTTTCTTCCTAGCATGTTTGGTTTTCAAGTAATTCAATTTTTTCTCTAAACCGCGCGCAAAAAATTTCAAATAAACAAAAATTCGTTCGCATTAAAAATACAAATTTTGTAATTTTTGTCAATATAAGAGGACTTTTTTTAGGCAATTAGTCAAGCTTTCTTTTTACGGTGAGCAATTTTCTTATATCTTCAAGGGTTAACGAGTTATCAGTAAATTAAGGCCCTTTTCACCGAAGGGGTGGTTTTTTGAGGGGATTATGCGGCACCCCCAGAACTAATTTTTGTGGTTTTGTTATGTTTAATCCCGCCACTAATGGTTACTGAAGGATAACATTTTTTGTTATGGAAATCTTTATAATTATTGGACTAAATAATAAAATATAGCCTCTAAACAGCAATGTCTGAAAACAAAATCACGAAACATCCAATATAGCAGATGCAATATACATTATTCATTAACCTCTTGTAACACTTATGTAAATGACACCAACGTAAAAACTTTACTTTATTAAAAAATAAACACATGTGCAAAGCGTCCGAGTCGAGCGTTTATTTACAGCCAGTAAAATAAACACCGTTCTACCCGGGAGGTCGTAATTTCAGTACACTGTAACAATCCAGAATGCAATAAATGATGAATTTGAAACACACAAAATTAAATCACCTGTCAATAAAGGAACAATATAAGGGCAATTATCAACAACTGCTACTATAAAACCGATTTTACTCGGCTGAAATCTTGTTTATAAACATTAAAACAATGAATATATCCGGTGAAACAGATATCGCCGCAAATTGCTGGTAGTGGGCTGAGCAGTCAGGGGGAATGTTTGAGTTTTCAAACTATGTCTCGTAGAGAGCGATACAGTTTTAGACACAATCTGTACATTTGGTGCCACATGTGACACTCACATTGGGAATTGTTCCGCTGGATCTATTACTTAATTAAATGGATCAACAATGCGGATTGTTGTGTGGACTACCAATTAGAAAATTTAATGAAAATACGAGATAAATGTAAGTGTGATGAAATGTGAAATTGAAATGTTTTATGTTTTCATTCGAATATTAGAATATTGAGGTCGGTATACAATATTGACAATGTCATTTTAAAAATATTTAGTTGAGTTAGTTATCCATTTGTAAAACTATACTCTATTTGAAAATGAAGGAGGATAATAAGAGCTCATTATAAGGTCAAATTCTATAAAAAATAGTCAGTCATAAAAGTACAGCTCGCCAATATAACATAATATATGACACAGGTCGACAAAAAAAATGTCCTGTCTTTGCAATAAAACCCATCATTTCCTAAGTATTTTGGTGCGCTGAAACCAAATTTGGCAAAAAAAAATTTCTACCTCGTCAATTTTTCTCTACACCCCCATATAACCCCCATAAACTCTTATAGAGGAGATTCTTTGAACATTTTTTAAAATTATTTTTTATGACCTTTGTATTTGTTTTTTGGGTTGCTGACCACGAATCTGAAGTCAAAAATCAATTTCGACTTAATGGCAGGTGTCAATGAGCTATCAAATTTCACCAAGATGTAACAATTGATAACATTGGTCTACAAAATAACAAGATTTTCTGCTCCAAGGACTAAACCTATCATTCCATAAGTATTTTTGTGTGCTGAAGCGGAGTTTTCAATACAAAAAATTTTTTGCCGCGTAAATTGAAAATTCGCATTCAGCACACAAAAATATCCCAATTAGCACAATTAGTCGTGGGAACGTAGCAATGACTATTGTAGGCACTTTAAAGTGTTTTGCTACTAGTCACAGGCACGTAATAGGAACGTTCCTAATACGTGTTTATGACCAAAATGGGGAATATTTTTTGGTGACGATAATGTTCCAGCCACGTTCCTGGAACTCGTCTGGCTACGTTCTAAAGACGTTGTTGCTCCGGAGCGGCGACGTGGCGGCGTAGACGCCGCAACTTTTAGAAAACTTTACCACTCCCTACTCTTTCAAATCGATGTTGCCCCTTCTTTGTCTTGCAACCGATTTTATTATATTTATGTTTCATTCTTACATATGATTCTTGTTCTTGTTCATTTCCCTCACTCAGAAATTTAATAGAATATCAGAAGGTAATATTCGACAGCAAAACTTCTGCTATTTTCCATTGGTCTAAGGGTCACAATTAAAACGAATGCAATTTTACTGACAAACATAATGATAAAACGTCCGAATCTGACCACGCGCCTTTAAAATTTGAATTTTTTAATGAAAATATTGTTTTTGAAATATGTAATGTCATGCGAGAATATGACACACTAGATGCCGAAACCTATTTTTTATTGTTCTTCGGAACTTAACACTACTTTTTATGTATTCATTTGTTGTATTTGGTGAAGAAATGGCGATAAATTAAATTTATTAGTCAATTGTGAAATTATGGTTCATGTGTTACAACAATGGCGTCGATAATTTTGACCATCAACATGGCGTATTTCAGAAAATATGACTTTAAGGTCGTTTTCACCAAGAAATGCTTCTTGAAAGTAATTGCTACTTGGCGATAGTGACGAAAACTGAAAATACGTAACTTTAAAGTTATATTTACCACAAATCTGCGAATGGAACTGCCACATCACTTCAAAGTCGTAGCAAAGTTGTGACTACCACAAATTACCTCTTCAAAGTTGACGTTACTACTTCATGGTTACATTTTTCCCGATATTGATTCGGAACGCACGTGTTAGCTGTACGTTGAGGCCTAGACTGAACGCCGTCCTAGCTTTTGCTATTTATCATTTACATAACTTCACATTGAAAAACCTATCAGCTGTCGCAATTTACTTGTATGCAGCCATATATCAACGACTTAATAAACATAAACCTTGTTGGTATAATATACTATTACAGTGATAGATAACATAGAAGAAAAGGTAGGTGTAATAAAACTGTGTTCAAATATTAAATTTTGTTGCATTATTTTGAACATAAAATGTTACATAGCATAATATAGCAGCATGTAATTCTAGTCTAGGTTAGGCAAACATATTATATTGGTTAGGTTTGTTGCATTAACTTTATGTATGGTCAACATTGGGAACTAGATGGTGAAATTTACTTCATGGTAAATTTCAGAGGTGATGTGCACTTTGTAGTAGCCGTACACAGTTCTGTAGGTAGTAGTAACGTCATTAACCCCTATGAATATTACGTACAAGTTCCACTACTTTAAAGAAATAGTGAAGGTTCCCAGAACGTCGCGGCAACTATTAAAGCTACTTGAAGGTGATTGCAACTTTGAAGTCACATTTCAGTGATCCGAGTTAGTCGCTGCTACTATAGTTTACCACCTTCAAGTTCTGAAAACCCGAAAGTCGTCCCACTGGTAACTACCACGTTCCCATGTACCACGAAAGCTACGTAGAAGTTGCATAACTATAACGTAATCATTAGTGGTAGAAACTACGAGGCAGGGACTGTAGACTTGTCAAATGAAGTTATTTTTACACCAAAGTCGTAAATTTAGTCGAAATTACGTCATGGTTACTCATGAGAAGTTCCTATCTCAGTTACTGTCACTTTGGTGATAGTTGGGATATACCTAAGGAATGATAGGTTTAGACCTTGGAGCCGAACTTTTTTTTGTGTAGATCTGTGCCTGTGCATAGGTCTACATAAAAAAAATTCGACTCCAAAGGCAGAACCTATAATTCCTTATGTATTCTTGCGTGCAGAATCCGAATTTTCAATTTAAAAATTTTTCGAAATGCTGTTTTGAGAATAAAAACCACAAATTACTCGAAATCTACATAGTAGAACAATTTTTAAATTGAAAATTTGGATTCAGCACACAAGAATACTTGAGGAATGATAGGTTTACTTCTTGGAGCAGAAAATTTTGTTTCTTTGTAGACCAGTGTTATCAACATTTACATCTTGGTGAAATTTGACAGCTTATTGACACCTGTCATTAAGTCGAAATTATTTTTGACTTCAGATTCACGGTCAGCGCCCCAAAATACAAATACAAAGATCATAAAAAAATTTTAAAATAATGTTTTGAAAAATCTCTACAAGAATTTATAGGGGTTATATGGGGGTGTACAGAAAATTTGACGAGGTAGAAAAAAATGTTTTGCCAAATTTGGTTTCAGCGCACCAAAATACTTAGGAAATGATGGGTTTGATCGCAAAGACAGGACATTTTTTTGTAGACCTGTGTAATTCAAAATTAAAGGACTGTTCAATCCTAGTTATATGAAGAACCACATCCGAATAGACCAAATGTAGTTATGCCGCTGGTACGGAACAGATCACTACTTTAGAGCCCAAAAAACGTATTTACCAATCCCCACCTCCAATGCCCATCCATCCATATTGGTCATTACGTTCTGTGTTTTATTAATTAGATTAAAATACGTGGTAAAGGAATCTGGAGGTGGATGGGTTGGTCTATTCGGATGTGGTTCCTCATATAATTAAGACTGAACTTCCTTACAGGTAAGTCCTTTAATCTTTAATTATATTTCTTCTAGACCAACCGTAGATGTACTTGTAAAAAAATCACTGCCTAAGGAATTACTACTTCCACATCCAGATTTTCCATCCAAGTCTCTTTAAAAACATTTTTACTATATTTGCACTCTAATATGTGGAAATAATTGGTCATGGAATTTTAATATCTGAGGCAGATGTCACAAAAAAATTTGAGGCTTTAGTTTCTGGCATATACGCCCCCTTCAATGGAATGATATCAATTATATGTCATTACAATACATACCTGTACTAAATTTCAAGTGAATATCTCAGTTTTATTTCATCAACCCTTTTACAACGGAGTGGGGGTGGAGTGGTGGAGGGAGCTGAAAAATATTAAAAATATAATAAAAAATCTGTGGCTTCTAGTATATACACCAAATCCCAAGTTTCTGTACTCTTACTAGCTTGCGTTACTTGTTTTCCCCTATTTATCCCTATCTAACCCTCAACCCTTCAACGGAATCGTCTCAAAATATAATCTAGTTCCAAGTGTCGTTATAATACATACGTGTATCAAATTTCAAGTGAATATCTCAATTTTATTATATCATCTCCTTTAATAATGGAGTGGCGGTGGCACAGAGGGATGGAAGTATTATAAAAAAATCTGAGGCCTTGAATTTTGGTATAAAAACCAAGTCCCAAAATGTTGTACTTTTACCAGCTTGCATTACTAATTTTCTCCTATTTACCCCCCCCCCCTCAACTCTTCACCGGATAAGTTCAAAAAACAATCCAGTTCCAGATCTCATTATAGTACATACGTATATAAAATATCCAAGTCAATAGCCGTCCTAAGGAAAAACGTCCTATCTGCAAAAATTGCATTTTTCAGGTTATTACATTTTCTGTCCCATTTGCATGTGTTCTAACTATGTTCTAGTTAAAAATGCAACAAGAAGGTGAAAAACCCTTATATTGTTTGCCCTAAGTGCTCATAACAGTATATTTATAATTCAAAATGTCCTAATTGTATTGTACTAAAAATAAGTCCTATCTGCCTTTAATTCCAAGATAAAACTTTTTAGCTTAGTAACATGAATAGCTGAACTGTTCTATATCGGTTCCGCTATTGCAGAACGTGTTATAAACAAGGACAGTATTCTTAGCTAAAAAGCTAAAACTTTCAATATATCAAAACTAACAAAATGCTTGGGAACAAACTGCCATCTGACAAAGAAAACTGGATTGCAGATGTACATACAGTTCATCCTTTCAGAGCCTGTATTTCTGTGATAATTATTTATATCCAATAAAATTTGTGTAATTCTACTTACAAAGGCATGTGTCTTATTAATTTTTTTTGCTATTTATATTAAATGTACCAAATTTTTTTTTCTACAGCTAAAATAAAGTTGCTTACTTCCGAATAACTCAATTATTTCCACATCCTAGTGAATTGGAAGTATAGTAATCGTAAAAAAAATATCGAAATTTTTGTTGTTGAAATAGGCTTAGATTGTCATAAAACGTTGAGATTTTAAATTTGAGCGAAAAAAATTGTTCTGTCTGTTGGTCTGTCTAACTTTTTTTGTCCGCACGATATATTGCCTTCCTAAGGAAAAGTGTAGATAGGACGCATTTCCTTAGGACGGCAGGATATCATGCGGACAAAAAAAGTTAGGCAGTCAGAATTTTTTTTTACGATTACTATACTTCCAATTCACTAGGATGTGGAAATAATTGAGTTATTCGGAAGTAAGCAACTTTATTTTAGTTGTAGAAAAAAAAATTGCTACACTTAATATAAATAGCAAAAAAAAATAATGAGACATACCTTTGTAAGTAGAATTATACAAATTTTATTGGATATAAATAATTATCACAGAAATACAGGCTATGAAAGGATCAACTGTATGTACATCTGCAATCAAGTTTTCTTTGGCATATGGCAGTTTGTTCCCAATATCATAATTAACGTACAAATGTACAGGCATACATAATATGTAATATATTACTTCCACATCCACGTAGTGGATTGGAAGTATAGTAATCGCAAAAAAATTTTCAAAAATTTTTATTCGTGAAATAGGTTTAGAATGTCATGAAACGTCGAGATTTTAAATTTGAGCGAAAAAAAAATTTTCTGTCTGTCTGTCGGTCTGTCTGTAACTTTTTTTGTCCGCACGCTTTCTCCGGAACGGTTTAAGATATTGACCTGAAATTTTGTACACGTATATATTATAACGAGATCTGGAACTGAATTGTTTTTTGAGGAAATCCGGTGAAGAGTTGGGGGTTAAATAGGGGTAAATAAGTAAAGCAAGCTTGTAAGAGTACAGAAACTTGAAATTCGGTGTATGTACTAGAAGTTAAGGCCTCGGATTTTTTTATAATATTTTTCAACCCCCCACCACCCCTACCCCATTAATGGGGTTGATAAAATAAAGTTGAGATATTCATTTGAAATTTCGTACACGTATGTATTATAACGATGTCTAGAATTAGATTATATTTTGGGATGATTCCGTTGAAGGGTTGGGGGTTAATTTGGGGTAAATAGAGGAATATAAGTAAAACAAGTTGGTAAGAGTACAGAAACTTGAAATTCGGTGTATGTACTAGAAGCCAAAGCGTCAGATTTTTTAATAATATTTTTCAACCCCCACCACCCCTACTCCAATTTGAAAAGGGTTGGTAAAATAAAATTGAGATATTCATTTGAAATTTTCTACACGTATGTATTATAACGATATCTGGAACTAGACTATATTTTGAGATAATTCCGTTGAAGGGTTGGGGGTTAAATAGGGGTAAATAGGGGAAAATAAGTAAAGCAAGCTGGTAAGACTACAGAAACTTGAAATTCGGTGTATGTACTAGAAGCCAAGGTCTCAGATTATTTATAATATTTTTCAACCCCCACCACCCCTACTTCATTATTAAAAGGGTTGATAAAATAAAATCGAGATATTCATTTGAAATTTGGTACACGCATGAATTATAACGACATCTGGAACTAGATTATACTTTGAGATGATTCCGTTGAAGGGTTGGGGATTATTTAGGGGTTAATAGGGGGAAATAAGTAAAGCAAGCTGGTATGAGTACAAAAACTTGAAATTCGGTGTATGTACAAGAAGTTAAGGCCTCAGATTTTTTTATAATATTTTTCAACCCCCGCACCACCCCTACCCCATTAATGGGGTTGACAAAATAAAGTTGAGATATTTATTTGAAATTTCGTACACGTATGTATTATAACGACGTCTGGAATTAGTTTATATTTTGAGATGATTCCGTTGAAGGGTTGGGGGTTAATTTGGGGTAAATAGAGGAATATAAGTAAAACGTTGGTAAGACTACAGAAACTTGAAATTCGGTGTATGTACTAGAAGCCACAGCGTCAGATTTTCTTATAATATTTTTCAACCCAACCACCCCTACTCCAATATGAAAATGGTTGATAAAATAAAATTGAGATATTCATTTGAAATTTGGTACACGTATGTATTATAACGACGTCTGAAGCTAGATCATAATTTGAGATGATGCCGTTGAAGGATTGGGGGTTAAATAGGGGCAAATAGGGGAAAATAAGTAAAGCAAGCTGGTAAGACTACAGAAATTTGGGATTCGGTGTATATACTAGAAACCAAGGCCTCAGATTTCTTTCTAATATTTTTCAAACTCTACCATCTCCGCTTCATTATTAATGGGATTGATAACATCAAATTGAGATATTCACTTGAAAGTTAGTACACGTATGTATTGTAGTGACATCTGATTGAGATGACTCCATTGAGGTGGTAGGTTGTAAATAGTGGAAAATAAGTACGGTAAATTAGAAACTTCATTTTTAACGTATATGGTAGAAACCAACTCCTCAAACTTTTCTATGACATCTACCCCAAATATTATTAAAATTCTATGACCAATAATTTCCACATACTAGAGTGCAAATATAGTCAAGATGTTTCCTTTAAAGTGACTTGGACGAATAATCTGGATGTGGAAGTAGTGATTCCTTAGGCAGCGGTTTTTTTATTTTATTTCATATCTACACACAAGTTCACTGTTTCGACTAAAGAACTTAATGACCAAGATGGGTCGGAATGGGAGGTGGGGAATGGTAGATAAGTTTTTTGGGCTCTAAAGTAGTGATCTGTTCCGCACCAGAGATACAACTGCAGTTGGTCTAGAAGGATATAGTTCCGAAATACAATATAAATTACTAATACGCATCCTGAGTGTTTTTATATGAGTTGCATTTATAATTAACTTTTAGCACTCGTCTTCATTTCCAAATGGATATACATAGAATTTTATTTTATGAAATAAATAATAATAGTATGCTATTTACTTGGAAGTCTGTTATTTTTTGGAGGTGGGAATATTTCTAAAAATGTATTTTCATACTTTTAGTCGCTTTTTATTTATTATTACAGAACTGTGATGTTTTGAAAATTTACAAAAACTGCTCGAAATGACTGCCACTATTTTTCAATCCGAAGCTCATGCCTACAGACGACCGACTGAGCAGAGAAGACCAAGACAAAAGAGCGTCAGAAGAAACGACTCAACTAGCAGGGTCCAACAGCCAGGACCAGGGGAGGTTTGCTAACATCACGTACACGTACACCGTCCGCATTTGCGGGTGGGGTAAGCGAAAAAGCAGGCCCATCCCTTACGAGGCCGGTCCAGGTCTACGGCAATGATTGGGGCAAAGAGCTCAAGCTCGACCTCTAATCATCCGGGACCGTCATCAGAATATTGGCGCCGACTGAGCAGCTGCACGGTACTCTGCTAGTGTGATCTCCCGGGCTGCTTGAACAATCCTCTCCCTTGTCCTTCATCGCACATCAAAAAAATCTATAGGAATCATGTCCGGGGAGCGCGCAGGTCCAGAGCGAGGGCAGCCTCAACCGCGATCGATCTATCTTTCCGGAAAATAATCGTGCAACCATCGGTGGACTGGTAGAGTGTAATAGGCTGGACATCCATCTAATTGGAACTATCTGTGTACTCTATCATGTAATCCTTTGTGGTCTGGTGGCTATCCAGTGGAAAAACTTCATGAGAATAAAAATGAACCTTCACAGATAATGAATTTAATTAATAACATGTATATCAAACGACGTGGAAAAAATGTTCTCAAATGTTCTTCATTGTGTGAAAAAATGATGTTTGGTGTTGTTTGATTTCATGTGTTTAAAGGACCAACGATGTCTCAGTGTCTCGTATGTACGTATCTTTCGAGATCCACAAGTAAAACATGTTTCAACTACAAACTGCCAATCGAAAAACGTTGTTAATTATTTGCAAAATTGGCAGAAGAAGCCTTCACCCGGAAAACTTATTCCAACTGTCGATTAATAAGTTAGGGTTATAAGGGCTACAATTGTACTTCTTGTCACTTCACGTGGGGCCACAAAGGGTTAAAGGTATGTCGCCTAAGTCTGATTAAAAATCGTTTTCCAAAAAATTAAGAAAAGCTGGACCATTTAGGCAGAAAAATGGACCATTGAGTGTGTCGTTGTGCTTCTATACAAGGTTCTTTTATCTGGAAAAAATATGTTGTGACGTATTTCAAACATAATTTTTGTACATACATGATCACAACTACTTTAAATTATCGGTATTTTTGCAACTATTAAAGTTACAACTAGTAATGTTTTTCTATAGAAGCAATGAATGTTAGACATATGTTAATTAACCCAAATTGCAAAAAGACATCTTTTCCTAAAATGGTAAATATAAACGGAAAATAATTGTGAAATCTTATAAAAGGTCAATTTTACATAAATTAGCATTTCAAAAAAATGCGTATATGTTAATTAATGTTATAACGATTTATGTTTAAAACTGCATGATTCAAAAATTCGTTTCAAGTAAAAATAAAATTTGAAAATAAGCAGAAAAATAATTTTTGTTAAAATAGTAAATATCTCAAATATGGTACATCTTTGACTTTTAGCTTTATTTTTTAATACAAGGGATAATGAACTAAAATAAAATTTAGAAGCCAAGAGAATGGTTTTGACATTTTTGAAACGTAAATTTAGTCATAATTTATTAAATAACTTTAATTCCATCTATTTTTTCATTGAAAATCGAAGCATCTCAATTCACTGTATGTTAAACACTTTTCATATAATACCACAAAAGCCACTTGTCAATATAAGTATTATATGATATATTGCGCAAAACATGTCTTGAGTGGGAAAACTTAAGCAAACTGCTTGATGAATAGATTAAATTTGACAACTTCTTCCCCTATTTGTATTCTCTAACCACCTTCACCCAGCCTAGGCACCTGCTTATTCTGTATTTACATTGATGTATGGTGTTAACGCATGGATTCACTAACCTGATAATTAAAGGGTTTCGATGAATAAACCCGGAATTTTCTTTGGTATGGCTAAATTTTAATTTTACTTTGGTTATGCGGTTATACGGTAACAATGATTTTAAGGTGGTGAATTCTTTCCATATGTGTGTATAAGGAAGATAAATAAATTAGTACATCCCTGTTATACCGGGTGGCCCCGTCCACATATCCATTGGAGCCAAAGGTGCCAAATTATTAGATTTGTTATAATTCACCGATAGTTTGAGAAAACTTTGTATTTTAGTATACCTACTTGCAATTTTTTAGAGAATTAATAATATGCGATACTGTGGTGCTGTTCAAACTTTAATACGTTTAGTTTTAGTATTGATGAAGTCACTTTGTCTTAGAATCACTATTGCAATATTATGTCTTGTTTATTTAATAAGCAACACTAAAATACATTTACTGTGTATACATAAATGTAACATGTTCAGTAAAAAGAATTGAACCAAACGTCATACCTGTTTAGTAAACGCCGTAGGCCCATATAATTGACTCATACGGTACCACCTGCCTCATCGATAGTCGTTTTATAATAATATATACCTCGATAATGCTGTAGCTACATATATTCAACATGTATAATTTCCTAATATCAGGTAGTTTGAGCATTTCGTAACATTTCGAATAATTACAGGTTGATAAAATCGGTTGCAGTTCAAACATTAGCCTAAATATATATTTTAAGTTTCAGTCGCGTAACAGTGCATGCGGTAGTTCACTATTATATTTGCATAAAGAAAATATTATCTAGAATAAAATAAATTAAATATTTTACTACAAACTAGTAGTAATTATTTTAACTCTAACAATAACTTATCACGGATAATTATTATAATCATAATTATACCTTTTTAAACAACTACTTTCCCGACTACATGCCATATTGTGAATTTGGGGTGCGGAAGATGATTATAAAATATACAGACTGTCTATTTTACGAGGGCCACACCAAATATCTCGCTTAATATCTATTGTAGAAGAATAAAGTTTTAGAAACAGTTATCCCATTTTTTGTGAGCTATATTTCAGTAAAAAGAAATTTGAAATCCATAGCCTACTTTATGAGATATATTACAAAAACCTGAAAAATAGGAAAACCACAAACGGTTATAGCTTCCTTATTTGAGGAGATACGAAAAAAGTTAAAGGAATGAAAGTTGACGGCAAAGACAATAAGAATAATAACGTGTAACAAAAAAATCGAAAAATGCAGTTGGCTTTGACATACGCTATTGTGCAAAAATGAAAAATACATATCTCAAAGTAGGCCATGACGCCATTAATTCCGTTATTTTTTTCTCATTCCAACGATATAAAACATGTCACAGAAATTTTAACCGATAGTGTCAAAATTTAATATTTTACGAATACCACAATTCATATAATTGAATCGTAACAATCAGCTGTGCCATAATTAGTGAAAAACAATGTATACAGTTATTAATAAATTTGACAGATTGTCACTGTTGTATGTTGCGTTGTCGAGTTCTAAGACAAATTTTATATCAGTAATTATAGTGTACACCAATAATAACAAATTCGATATGATTAGCATTTATTGTCAGTGCAATTTTGACGCTGAGATGGCAGTCACGGTTTACGGAGATAGATTTCCAGATGCTCCGCAGCCAAATCGAACTATGTTTAGGAAGTTAGTTCAAAATCTAAAAACGCACGGTTCATTTTCAAAAAAAGTAGTAAGGCGAGCGCATGTTGCGGATAATGTAAGAAAAGTGAATAGAGTAATGAATTATGTTAACCAAAATGAGGAAACCTCTTTGAGACAAATTCAGAGAAACTGTCGCATAAAAAAAGACAGTGCAAGAAAAATATTGAAAAAAAACGGATTTCGATGCTACAAAATGAGGAAAGTTCAACATTTAAATGAGGGAGATAAGCCAAGGAGAGTAAGATTTTGTAGATGGTTATTAAATAAGAAAAGGAATGACGCGCTGATATGTATCAAAATTCTTTGGTCGGACGAATCAAATTTTTCTAATAATGGATTTTTCAATAGAAATATGCATTATAAGTGGACACGAGAAAATACACATTGGTGCAGAGAGACTGCTTTCCAAGAAAGATTTTCTACGAATGTTTGGTTGGGTCTTTTAGGGACTAAAGTAATTGGACCTTATTTTTATGATGGCAAATTAACCGCTCGTAGATACCTTAATTTCCTGCAAAACGAATTTCAAGATTTTCTTTATGAATTAACAGTGGCAGAAAGATTAAATTATTCATATATTCAACAAGATGGGGCTCCACCTCACACTGCTGTAATATGTACAAATTATTTAAATCAAGTTATGCCAGATAGCTGGATAGGCACCTATGGACCCATTCTATGGCCAGCTCGATCACCAGATATTAGTCCCTTGGATTTTTTCGTCTGGGGTTACATTAAAGACAAGGTATTTCAAACTGCCCCTGAAAATATTGAGGACATCAAAACCAGAATTCGAAACGCATGTGAGGCAATTACTCCTGAAATGCTCCAAAATGTAATGCGTGACGTGTCTCGTAGAGCACGTTTATGTGTCAGAATGCATGGTGCACAATTTGAGCATTTGTAGTTAGAAAAATAAATACACACAATTTCTTTTCAATATAGTAGTAGGTAGTACTGTTATACATAGTTTTTCGTTTTTTTCTTTGGATGCTCGTTTTGTACTTGTAATAAATAATTACGGAATTATAATTATTATACAGTGAATTTTTACTATTATGGCACAGCTGATTGTTACGATTCAATTATATGAATTGTGGTATTCGTAAAATATTAAATATTGACACTATCGGTTAAAATTTCTGTGACATGTTTTATATCGTTGGAATGAGAAAAAAATAACGGAATTAATGGCGTCATGGCCTACTTTGAGACATGTATTTTTCATTTTTGCATAATAGCGTATGTCAAAGCCGCATTTTTCGATTTTTTTGTTACACGTTATTATTCTTATTGTCATTGCCGTCAACTTTCATTCCTTTAACTTTTTTCGTATCTCCTCAAATAAGGAAGCTATAACCGTTTGTGGTTTTCCTATTTTTCAGGTTTTTGTAATATATCTCATAAAGTAGGCTATGGATTTCAAATTTCTTTTTACTGAAATATAGCTCACAAAAAATGGGACAACTGTTTCTAAAACTTTATTCTTCTACAATAGATATTAAGCGAGATATTTGGTGTGGCCCTCGTAAAATAGACAGTCTGTATATTATTAAGGGTGGAAACTGCGAATCCTCATAAAACGTACAATGAGAAATACAGGAAAAATATGTCTCAGTGGTTGCGAGCTTACGATGTTAAGCTTGAGACCGTGAGGTTCCGGATTCGAATCCTGGATACGTTAAAATTTCTAGAATTGCTATTGAGAATTGCCCTACGTTTCTCTCAATTGGTCTGTGCCTACGAAAACAATCTACAGGTTGCCATACTTAACAGATTCGTTTGATTTTTTAATCACGTCTATTGTGGTGAGAGTAGTATCCCAGTAAACTTAATAATGATCCGTTGATTATTGTTATAAATAATTATTTAACAACATTTTCGCTGATGATTATCTCGTCTTCGGCGCTATTGAATAAACAGTAGTAAAAATAATTATAATTCAAATAATGAAACAATTATTTTCTCGTTTAACTTGCCCTGTGCCGATATTATGGAGGTCAATTATTTATTAATAAGCGTAGAAAATTTGTATTTTTTCTAAGCCTGTCCGTAAAATATGAGAATTTGCAGTGATAAATACAGCAAGCAAGAAATAGATACCAAGTGTATACGAATTACTCCCAAGAGAATCCATAGTCAACCTAATATCAACAACCAGAAGCGGAAGTGGAAAAACTTTGAAGTGCTGCTACAGGCACGAACTACATGACTCTCCCTGTTTTTTGGGTCGCTGAATCGATTGTGATGGGTGCCGAATCCCTCACCCCTCAGGATTCTCTCGTATCGGCCAAAGACCACCCCCCAAATCGCGTTTTTCACCAATCGCGACTCAGAACTCGACTTTTTATTTTTTTTTTCCTTGCATTGAATGTCAAATTAGTAACTTTTTCCCTTTGGGGTATGCGGTTCCGAAGATGTGGAAACTACCCCTCTATTAGTTCTTTTTTTGTCATCATGTTAATTGCGTGTTTTTTGGGTCGCTGAATCGATTGCAATGGGTGCCGAACCTCTCACCCTTCAGAGTTCACCCCTATCGGCCAAGAGCCACCCCCCAAATCACGCTTTTCACCAATCTCGAAGTAGAACTCGATTTCTGATTTTTTTCTCTTACATTGAATGTCATATTAGTAACTTTTAGCATTTAGGGAAAGAAGTTCTACCACTTTGAAGGGTGCACCGAAGAGGTGGAAACTGCCCCTCTGAGACAAAAATCGACTTCTGCCGATTGCAATGAACGCTTTTTTTCTCCCATCTCCTTACAGGTTTTAGAAGTTAAATATGTTTCTGTATATCTAGTACTGGCAGTAACCGGTAAGTAGTATAAAACATTTTTTGTTTCACTTGCAGTTTTAAATACCAGTAGTTTCAGAAATACTTGAAATATTCAGTAATGTATTTAAAATCAAACATTTGCAGTAGCAGTAATACGTAAAGTACTCTTCAAGTATTTTCAGTATTTTAAATACTTAGAGTATTTTATAAATACTTACAGTACTTTCAACTTCTGCAAGTACTTTTTAAAGCAACGACTTACAGTATTTTAAATTACTTGTAATGTATATTTGTAAGAGTACTGTTTTTAAAAAAGTATTTTTAAAAACAGTACTGCTATCAGATACATATTATTAAAATCATTTTTAGTATTTTAGGATTGCCAACAAGAGTCAGTAATACAACAGTAACACATTAATATCAATAATAACGGTGATGTTTTTGGAAGTATAATTGTAAATATATTGTGTAGATATACAGAAACATATTTAACTTCTGAAACTTGTAAGGAGATGGCGAGAAAAAAAGCGATGGAAATCGGCAGAAGTTGATTTTTGCCTCGGAAGGGCAGTTTCCACCCCTTCGGTGCACCCTCCAAAGTGGTGAAACCGCTTTCCCCAAACGGTAAATGTGTACTAATATGACATTCAATGCAATAGAAAAAAATAAAAAGTCGAGTTCTGAGTCGCGATTGGTGAAAAACGTGATTTGGGTGTGGTATTTGGCCGATAGGGGAGAATCCTGAGGGGTACCCAAAAAACAGGGGGAGTCATGTAGTTCGTACTTGCAGCAGCACTTCGATGTTTTTCCGCTTCCGCTCCTGGTCTATTTAGGGAGATTGCTGGAATTAGGTGTTTTCACTATGTTCAAATTTTCTATTTTGATATTATTAAAATGAAGTAAGTACTTGTTATACCAAAGCACTTATTGATATTTAAACAGCATTCTATCGTCCATCAAATTAAAATTTCAACAAATAAATAACATGAAGTTTTAGTAATTGAACCAGTACGCAAAATACGCAGTGACGTCATCAGTTATATTAGTTTCATAAATCGCGTTTAAAAATTGTTAAACACAACATTTTATTCACTTTATTTACGTTTAACATGTGATTAAATAAGTAACGCCTACCTAATATGGGATTTGTAAAAGCTACTTTAGGAAATTTATCTGCAAAATAACGTGTTTATAATACAAAATGACACTGACAATATAACTGATGACGTCATGAGTGCGTAGTGAATTGATGTAGTGTTTTTGGCGAAAACATTTCAATACAAAATTAAAATGGATTATTTTAAGGTATTATTCGACTGTTTCTCAAACTTCAAGTGTTCTTAACTATAATAAAGCATTATCTTCACAGTGAAAGTGAATTTAAAATTTGTGAAAACACCTAATTGCCACGTACATAATCTCTATTTTTCACGAACATACTAAAATAAACATCCGTTCCAACCTATCAACCCCCTTTAGGTGTACTCATGCACTGACAGTCGGCCGCGCTCACCAAGCGTTTCCGACATGTGACTTCACACGACATTTCAGAACCAAGCAAGCTTTGGGCTATCTTTGGAGATATTGAGCTGATTTTTTCGACGTTCGTCGAGTTAAGGAATTAACTAATATTGAACTCTATGACATTTTCTGTTTAAAGAAACTTCCTCATTAATCACAAAATATGGAAGACTGTAGGTAAAACACCTCACTAAATAATAAAGTTTTCTTATTGTTTATAGTATTTATTAGCTACTTTTTACTATGCCACAATTGGCCCCTTGTTCACAGGGATTTACAGCGTCGCACCGTACTTCATCCCACTTAAACATGTATTGATTCAGTCTACGATTCGTTCCGTATAAATAAGTATAATTATAACTTTACTAAATAAATACAGTTTCCAGCGAATGCAGTTTTTACATGCAATAAAATAATTTCCGAAGCAGTGCCTTTATTTAATTGACAGTTACACACATGCCAACTGCAAACGTTCTAGTAAAGGTTGAAATTTGAAATTAAACTTTGACAGTAAACATGAACATTGTACAATTGTACATTCTACAATGTTAATAATAATAAAATATTCAGTCGCTTAGTAATATTATTCTCTACCACTAGAATGTGAAACGTGTAACAAACATGCAAAAGGTAATCTACAAAAATAAAAATTAAAAGGTTGAAACATAAACAATACCCCGTTATTTATAAATTATAAATTCCATATTATTTATGGTGAATAAACAGGGATGCAAGCAGACATGGGGTCATGGAGATTGTGTTCCATTGCTAGTTCGTATTGTTGTTGGCGAGAATTACACATAAATACGATTAGTATTTTTACTGCAGGTATCAACTCTTGATTCTTAAATTGAGCAAACTTTATATTCAAACTGACAATAGAATCGGTCTGGTATGTTCTAGTAAAATGGAAAACAAATATTCCTCTCTCGTGAGTAAATATATTTGAGGGAAGAATAAATAATTTCACATTGCTAAATTTGAGCAAATACTTTCGTTTGATATATGTATAAAATTTGGTTTGCAAAAATGTATTATATTTAATATGTGTTTAACAAAGAATCTTCCTAAATCCTTGAGATTTCCGTGATTTGTACAAGAAATAACATGAGACCGTCATGTTTTACTAATGAACTGAAAGCAGTAAAAATTTACCAAATACAAAATAAAATTCGAAACTGAAAAGTTTTTCATATGTCTTCTATCTATCTATCTATTACCCGTAATATATGGCTGTGGCTGCAAGAGTAACTAACCCCATTGTTAGCGAGGTCATTTTCACCTGCAATTTTCGCAAAAGCTGCTAATCCTGAGAAAAAGTTTTAAATAAAATAGTTTTTTCAACACTTATTTTTCTTTTTTTTGCAATATAATTGGTATCTATTTTGAAAGAGAAAAGTTTCCCGCTTGGTATATTTACCTCTATCAATTTCAATGTAATACCGAGAAAAAACTGCTTTTATCAATTATATGTCATCATCATCATCGGTGGCACTACAACTCTGGCTAGGTCTTGGCCTCTTCAAATATTCTCCGCCGTTCGTCTCTATCTTGGGCTCAGTGTTTCCAACTGATCATTCCTATGTTCCTCAAGTCCTTTTCTACCCCATCTATCCATCGCAGTTTTGGTCTGCCTCTCCCTCGATCTTCATCAGGCTTTGATCTTAATATTCCTTTTGTAGGCCTCTCCTCGTTCATTTGTACTACATACCTAACCCATCTTAATCGTCCTAGCTTTATCGCTTTTACTATATCAATATCTTCATATAATTCCGCGGTTGTATCTGCTTCTCCATCCTTGGTTTTCTTGAATGGGGCCAAATAGTTTTCTTAATATTTTTCGATGTCATGTCATGTCAAATTACGGATTAATATTTTTTCTGATCATCTTGTACTAAACATAACTTGATGAAACTATTGTGGGATCAGCGACGAGCCATGCACTAGTTTGCAACATATTTCATAAAAATCATGTATCCACAATACCATTATAATTGGAGTTTTGTCCACATTTATGAAGCATATAAAGTGCCACTTTATCCACTAGGGGAACAGTGAAATTATTTTATTCCACTAGTAGAATAATGAAGAATACAGTGTTAAATCAATTACATTTTGTTTAATTTTTATTAATATTAATATTAACATTTATATTAATAGAAATTTCCTTATTTGTTTTATCATGTTTCACTTCGTTTCCATTAATAACAAACTTGTAGTTATCACAGGTTTCAGAACGCATAGTGCTTGTCGAAATTTTTGATAAATCTGTAGAAACAATGGATGTCTCCTCTTGTAAGGAACGACTAGTAACAGGAGTACCTTGGATTTTCCTTTCGATATCAAGCTTATTGGATATAGAATCCTCGATATAACTTTCTGCTATAGCGGAACTACTCCACCCACCATGTTGTTTAATTGTTGTGAGGTCAGCACCTCTATTAGCCAGTAAAGTTATTGAAGTGCGCCTCATGCAATGGCCGCTATATGCCTCTGCGTTTGCCAGATTAAGAAATAAAGCAACTCTTGAAGGAACAGGTTGTGAAGTCTATTTTTGATTAGTGTATAGTAAAAAGAATCTGTCGTTTGATAACTTCTTCGGACGTAAGGACATGTATTTTCTATACGTCTCCACAGTATTAATAGAGAATCCTTCTTCCATAATTGTGAATTTTCATGAGACGCCAGTCTTGGTATCTGGTATAGACCCAAGCAGATATGCGTCCCTGTCTTTTACATCATTCATTTTCAAAGTTTATTATCTACAATGTCTAAAATGTTAAGAGATATTACCTTAATCATCAAATATTCTTTGTACCCTCTCGACTCACTCTTCAGATGGGCAGTGACCTTACTATATTTTCCAATGTCTATGTTTTTGTGGACCTTTATAGCGGCCTTCAGCATAGAATACTTCGACCACATGGATGAAATTGCATACTTCTTCAAATTTAAGAAATAATATAGCAGAACTTCCTCATTTATTGTCATTACCCCCACGTTTTCCTTTCCATTCATTAAATTCGGAAAATGCTTTTTCATAATGTTAACTGGACTTCGCAGGCAATAATTGGAGAGTTGCTTCTTCAGCTTCCCAAAGGATTCTCTCAAAAACAAATTCGCTTTCTTGCATTTTTCACCAACAAATTTTTACAAATGGAATCGGTAAACAATCGAAACTAAATAGCAACCATTTTACACCTTTCAAGTTTTTTAAAATTAATTTCAATAATTTTTGATGTTACAGCAGCTGACCGAGCAAATCATTTTTTGATGAAATCTGATTCTAAATGATCGTGATTGTAGATAAAACGTTGTATAGCATTCGTGTTTTAGTCGCGTTTTATCCACTCAAGAAAATTAAACTCTCGAACTTCGTTCTCGAGTTTAAACTTTCTTGCGTGGATAAAACGCTATCTAAAACATTTATACAATAGATAACTATCAAACTGTTCTAATGTAAATGATTTAACATACATAAAGGGAACATACATACTGGTTGAATTGAGAACTTTTTTAAAAAAATATTAGTTCAAAAGTCTAATAGTCGTTAAGATTATCACACATTCGTGCAATTAATTCTATAATAATCACCGTTGGTAATAATTTAATAATACTCCGTGGTGGTAATGTGTTCTAAAAGTATTATACTTTGAGAATTTAAATATACAGGAAAAATTATGCTTTTTAATGTTTCAAAAAGTTTTATTAAAACTCTACACGTGTTTCGGCTTATTAGGCCTTTATCAAGAGTACAAGATAATACTGATCTTGTACTCTTGATAAAGGCCTAATAAGCCGAAACACGTGTAGAGTTTTAATAAAACTTTTTGAAACATTAAAAAGCATAATTTTTCCTGTATATTTAAATTATTGAAGAATGTTTCACAAGGAACCAACCGTAGAATCAACCCAATGTATTATACTTTGAGAGTTATGAGTAGAATTTTTACCAATTTCAAGTTCCATTAACATTGTGAGATTTAGTTTCACGCTTTGCCCAATTTTTTTAAAGTATGCAGTATTTATTGGTCCTTTATTTCACAAGTGTAGGGGGAGTGGGGGCACATTGATACGATTTTCTTTGTGAATTAAAAAAATTACTTTAAAGGTAGATTAAAATAAAAGTTATAGGAAAAATTTAAAGATTTGTTATCTTATTTTCTTTTTTGGGTGAAATTTTTGTTATAGGTTAATAACAAAAAGCGATATGCTTTTTTTCCTGAAAAATGGAATTTGTATCAATGTGCCTCCGTGACGGGGTACATTGATACTGGCATGGGGCACTTTGATTCTTAGCCTTATAATGATGAATATCGTGGATTGAGTATGAACACAAATTAGCTAACATATAACATAATATTTCTTTCAAATAGCAACAATTATTTGATGCATAAAGGAACATGTGCGTTTTTAATCAGTCGCTTAATAGCGTAATCATTGAACACAAAACAAATGAAATTAAATCCTAAACTTAAAATTGTAATTTTACAAAAATAAAAGATTATAATAAACTATTCTTATTTCTACAAATTATAAGAAGAAAGGTTAACTTTAAAAGTTAACAGTGATGCTGTTCTATTTGTACCCTTGGTGACGGTTGGCATCGGCAACTCTAATACAACATCAGATATGTGGACCCACGCCTCATCTTTTACGTCTGGAAAAACAAACGTTCCCGATGGTTTTTTTCTCAAATAGGTAACCTGGAAGTCTCCAGCATCATGTTTGACAAGAATTTTACCATAGTGCTTAATACTCTTCTTACTCTTCTTTTTTTCAAATTTAATTAGAACGAAATTGCCTTCTTTTAAGTCTTCTAGCCTCGGCGGAATAGGCTCTGTTACCTCATTATCAAAATTATCGTCAGATGGGCAGAAATCTGAATTTGATGATAAGTCTTTGGTCTCGAAATCGCTGGAACAACTTGTTGAATCAGAATCTCTTTCATATGTCTTCAATATTTTATTTCTCTTTGCCTGTTTATGAGTTTCTGTCTGTAACCCTAGCAAATTCTTTGCTGTTTTCATGTCTTTCACGCGTTGCCTCTGTTCTTTTATAAGTCTCTTTTGCTCTTTTACATTTTCCAGTTCTTCGAGTCTTTGTTTTTCTGGAGTATCAGTATAAATTCTCGATTTCCCCCTCTCTTTTCCTTTTCTCTTCATAGACGTTTTAATCATTTTTGGAAAAGGCCTAACCGTTTCAGGAGTTATAGTGATAATTTTCGATGTCGAAGGCGTTGGTTCAAATGCTTTGTAAGTTGACGGTATAGGTTCAGATGATATAATGTTTATAGCTTCCATTTGTGGCGGTGTTAAATGGATCTGATCAGACGGAGGGGGGGTCACAGAGGTTGCCTCCCTTACAGGACTAGTATAAATTTGAGAATCCACATTAAATTTGTCGTAACGTTTTGGGACAGCTCGTTGGTATAAATGTTGCAAGGTGCAAAATCTTCATCCGAGAAAGCCAACTTATTGAAAGGGCAGTACCCGGCTTGGTAAAGGCACTTGTAATATTTTTACCAGTAAATGATTCATAGTATGCAATTTTAGCAAGTGCTGGAATTTCATATATCGACAAAACTTTTCCGGGATGGTTTATGTGCCAGTCATTAAATGCCACCTTTAATTTTGCCTTAAACGGGCCGAAGACTGCCACATCAAGTGGTTGCAATTTGTGAGATGTGTGAGGCGGAAACGACAAATAAACAATTCCATTTTCGCGTGAATAATTGATTGCATCAATCGAAATGTGGGACTCATGGTTATCACAAATCAGCAAGATAGGCCTTTCTTTGGTGCTGTTCATATGCTTTTGTATATGTTTCAACACGTCCAAAAAAAGGTCACCATTTATCCAACCAGTTCTAGATGATAAGCCTAAACTTCCCTCTGGTGCACCTGACAAAAAGTGATCTTTGTATCGTACTCGCGGAAATACGAATATAGGCGGAACCGTATTCCCAATGCCAGTTATAATACCACCAAATGTGACCAGTTCTCCTCGTTCTGCGGACACAATTTGGCCGACTTGTGTCGCTGGGTTTTTTCGGCCAAGACTTTAGGTGTATTGAGAACGGTAGTGATGCCCGTCTCATCAAAGTTAACTATCCGGTCAGAGGTAAACTTATATCTTTTTTGGAGATCCTCGAGATTTCCATAAAATTCTGATACAGCCGTCTTGTTGAATGAAAATGATCTTGCAACAATGGTGTTTTCTGGTTTCCTCAAACTTATGTTTATATTTCTTTTACGAAATCCGGTGACCCACTCCACACCAGCACACTTTGCGACTAATACCGGCATTCCAATTTCTTAGCAAATTCGTAGGCAAGTTGTCGTACCAGCCTCAGAGTTAAGCCATGATGCATTTTACTACATGTTATAATATATTTATTTAGTTGTTTCTCTTGATCGAGAGTAAACACTTGTAGCGAGCAATATTTGGAAGAATAACTTGTTGGTTCTTGGTGATTATCAATTAGTTTTTTCTTTTTTTCGATTCTGTGCTGCAAAGTGGCAGATTTTAAGTTGTATTTATCAGCTGCTTTTCTGATTGATAATTTTCCCTCAAGAACATCCGATATTGCAGAGGTTACTGCATTTTCGTTTATATTAGTCCTATCGGTCTTTTTTTTGTATGATCTCACCATTTTATCTTAAAAAAAACATCAAAATATTAATTAAATATATAAAATTTTACTTGAAATTATGCCATATCAGACGGGGCACATTGATACGCATCAATGTACCCCGTCGGGTGTTGTATTAATCCATTTTTAATGCAAATCGTATTATCACCCGAGAATAAAGCAAAGCCAATTGAAAATTTGACGCAGTTCATAGATATATAGTGTTTCTTACCTTATAAATAAATCCAGCTAGATATTAACGGAATTACTTTGAAAAATCACACTTGAAAGATAGTTGAAAAAATGTACTTTAGAGAAGCCAAAACACATCAGCACTTGTGCCGAGTAGAGCTGTCACTGAATGTGCGCCAAAATGCTTGTGTACTTTGCTTATTATATCACCATATATGTGTGCGTAAATGAACTTTATGGGTATTTTCAGTCGGAACTTATGATCACTGTATCAATGTTCCCACTGTATCAATGTGCCCCCACTCCCCCTACAGCCAAATAATAACTCTAGTTATGTTAAAATAGGTGTAAAATTTCTTGGAGGTAAGAAGGCATTTTAGAAAAATATGGTAACTACAAAAATATTTTGGTTTCCAGCGAGTCATGACCTTAAATGTTCCTTTTTACAGTGGTCTGCAAGTCAATTAATAGAAATGTACAAAAAACTATTGGACTCTGAAATATGTCATAATCTTTTCTGTTTCAAACAAATGATGATTTCGAAAATCTCAGGTTAAGGTTGTTCCCAAAACATTGTAAATAATTATTCGGGATATTAGGTCGTTTGTATTCCATTCTTTTAGAGATTGCTGTGTTTTCAACAAACAATTAAAATCAAATGAAATTAGTAATACAACCTAAAACGTATTAGGTACTCAAAGTTTTTATAGAACATCAAATTGACGCCGACCTCTTTGAACGAACGAGATTTAAATTAAACATCAACAACCTGCTGTTTAATTATTTTCCCACAAACGTGTTATGAATTAGGTATGGAATCAATAAGAAGTAAGATATTTTCTGTAGAAAATTAAATTTGATCATCTGACGTTAATCTGTAATTTATACCAAGCACAGTGGTCTGGTAAACCGGTCGACTTTAATCATGTTAGGACATCCGTGCCGCGGGCAATTTCAAGCGACTCTACATGCGATTCCGAGACAAAGTTGAGATTCAATGAAATTCTTCTTGGAGAGAGATAAATTTTAATGAAAGTGCGCCGGAAAAAGTACCTAAACCACTAACTTTGCAAGAGTTGATTCAAGTGGAATTTATTTGAATTTCAATTATATTGGAAAATAACTAGCGAAATAATATATTTCTGTTACATATGTACGAGGTTACATTAGGTAGCCATGTCAGACAGCTGCTCAAACTAATAACATTTTTTCCAAAATAACATAGATAATTCTGCTGAATATAATCAATAAATGGATTGTATAGTATTTACGAACTCAATTGGAACAGTACGGGGTATTACCAATATATCGCTTCACATTAAATGAGAGACCACAAAATTTTACAGATTTATATTCACCACCCCTCGTCTACAGTCCACGTGGACTTGATCCACCTGTCACATAGAACTATTTATAGGTGGGATTAGATGCTTAGCGAATTTGATTTGTCAACACCAACCCTGTTCAGAGTTTTTGCATGTCATAATATATAAAACAAAAACCGCTGCCTAAGGAATCACTACTTCCACATCCATATTTTTCATTCAAGTCACTTTAAAGGAAACGTCTTGAATAAATTTGCACTCTACTATGTGGAGATTATTGATCACAGAATTTAAATAATATTTGGGGCAGTTGTCAGAAATATTTGAGGTGCTGGTGTCTATCATATACGTTAAAAATGAAGACTCTATATTACACTACTTATTTTCCCCTATTCACAACCTACCACCTCCCACTCCTTCAATGGAATCATCTCAATCAGATATGGTACTAACTTTCAAGTAAATATCTCAATTTTATGTTAACAATCCCATTAATAATGGAGTGAAGGTGCTGGGGTTTGAAAAATATTGGAAAGAAATTTAAGGCCTCGGTATCTAGTATATACACCAAATCCTAAATTTCTGTACTCTTACCAGCTTGATTTACTTATTTCCCCCTATTTGCTCCTATTTAACCCCCAACCCTACAACTGAATCATCCCAAAATATAATCTAGTTCCGAATGCCGTTATAATACATACGTCTACCAAATTTCAAGTGAAGTGGGGGGTTGAAAAATATTATTAAGGAAACTGAGGCCTTGGCCTTAGCCGAATTTCAAGTTTCTGTACTCTTACCAGCATGCCTTACTTATTTTTCCCTATTTACCTATACTTACTCCCACTCCTTTAACGCAATCATGTCAAAATATAATCTAGTTTCAGATATCCTTATAATACATACATGTACCAAATTTCAAGTGAAAATCTCAATTTAATTTCATCAACTCTTTTAATAAGGGAGAGGGTGGTGGGGGGATGGAAAATGTTATAAAAAACATGAGGCCTTCGCTCTTAGTATATATACTAAATCCCAAATGTCGTTATAATACATACGTGTACCGAATTTCAAGTGAATGTCTCAATTTTATTATCAACCCCTTTAATAATGGAGTAGGGGTATTGGGGGGTTGAAAAATAATATAAAAAAATCTAAGGCCTTGCTTTCTAGTACATACACTGAATTTCAAGTTTCTGTACTCATACCAGCTTGCTTTACCTATTTTCGCCTATTTTACCCAATTTAACACGATTTAACCCCCAACCCTTCAATGAAATCATCTCAAAATATATCTAGCTCCAGATGTCGTGATATTACATACGTGTACCAAATTTTAATTCAATATCTGAATTTTATTTTATAAACCCCTTTAATAGTCGAAAAATATTATAAATAATCTGAGACCTTGGCTTCTAGTACATACACCGAACTTCAAATTTCTATACTCTTACCAGCTTGCTATACTTATTATCCCCTATTTACCCCTATTTAACCCCCAACCCTACAACGGAATCATCTTAAAATATACACCAGTTCCAGATGACGTTATAATACATGTGTGTACCAAATTTCAAGTGAATATCTCAATTGTATTTTATTAACCCTTTTAATAATGGACGGGATGGAAAATATTATAAGAAAATCAGAGGCCTTGGCTTCTAGGATATACACCAAATCCAAAATTTTTGTACTCTTCTCAACTTGCTTTACTTATGTTTCACCTATTTACCCCTATTTAACCCCCAATCCATTAACGATATCATATCAAAACATAATCTTGTAATATAGACACATGTACCAAATTTGAAATGAAAATCTTTATTTTATTTTATCAACCCTTTTAATAATGGAGTGGGACTGGTGAGGGTAGTTGAAAAATACTATAAATAAATCTGCGGCCTTGACTTATAGTATATACACCAAATCCCAAGTTTCTGCACTCAGCTTGCTTTACTTCTTTTTCTCTTTAACCCCTAATACACTGCTGGCCACTCGAACTTACACATAGAGACTTTTAGGCAAAATTTAAAGTTCAATATTTTCAACAGGAATGCAAATTTTTGGACGCGGCTTGCAAATTTTAAGACCTAGTTTTTTCGGATTAAGCTGCATGACGTATATTTATCGTAGGACCATAAGTTTATTATATACGGGGTGATCAATGAAGTCATGCAAAAAATCAAAAAGTTTGTATGAGTGAAATTTCCGCAAAGAATTTTTTTGGTCGTTGCAATATGGTTCCTTACTAAGGTAACATCAATATCTCTAGACGGTTTTGTCAGTTTTTGAATTAAGGCTAAGGGCCTTGTACACACTACTCAACATAAGATTTGGATACCGAAATCTTTAAAATGCTATAACTTGACATTGGATTGACGGTTCTTGATGACTTTTGCGGATTTGGAACCCTTATTTCACGTAGATTTTCTATGGTTTAAGCATTTTATTTGAGGGTTGAAATTTACACATTATACCGGGTCGATAATAAACAAAAACGTAGCGACAAGAACAAGTTTATTACATTAAATTCTACAATATACAACATTGCATAACAACGACCAAAAGTCAATTCTAAAAGAATTTATAATGCTAATTCTGGTAATTTTTAATAACTGAAAAAAAAATTAACTAAAAAATTAAAAATTAATTTAATTTAAACTTAAATTAAAATTAGGTACATTAATTAAAAAAAAGAGAAGCTAATATTTTGTTGGTCCTCCTGCTCGGAATATTACTTCCCGACATCGATTTGGTAGAGTATCCACAAGATTATTTATAAAATCTTGTGGAATATTCTCAGGAGGACCAACAAAATATTAGCTTCTCTTTTTTTTAATTAATGTACCTAATTTTAATTAGTTAATTTTAATTTAATTTTAATTTAAGTTTAAATGTAATTAATTTTTTAGTTAAATTTTTTTTCAGTTATTAAAAATTACCAGAATTAGAATTATAAATTTTTTAAGAATTGAATTTTGGTCGTTGTTAAGCAATGTTGTATATTGTAGAATTTAATGTAATAAACTTGTTCTTGTCGCTACGTTTTTGTTTATTATCGACCCGGTATAATGTGTAAATTTCAACCCTCAAATAAAATACTTAGACCATAGAAAATCTACGTGAAATAAGGATTGCAAATCCGCAAAAATCATCAAGAACCGTCAATCCAATGTCAAGTTATAGCATTTTAAAGATTTCGGTATCCAAATTTTATGTTGAGTAGTGTGTACAAGGCCTAAGGGCCTTAATCCAAAAACTGACAAAACCGTCTAGAGATATTGATGTTACCTTAGTAAGGAACCATATTGCAACGACCAAAAAAAATTTTTTGCGGAAATTTCACTCATACAAACTTTTTGATTTTTTGCATGACTTCATTGATCACCCCGTATATAATAAACTTATGGTCCTACGATAAATATACGTCATGCAGCTTAATCCGAAAAAAACTAGCTCTTAAAATTTGCAAGCCGCGTTCAAAAATTTGCATTCCTGTTGAAAATATTGAACTTTAAATTTTGCCTAAAAGTCTCTATGTGTAAGTTCGAGTGGCCAGCAGTTTAGTTCAATGGAATAATCGCAAAATATAATCTAGTTCCAGATTCTGTTATAATACATACGTGTACCAAATTTCAAGTGAATATCTCAATTTTATTTTATCAACCCCTTTAATAATGGAGTGGGGTCGTGGAGGGATGGAAAATATTTAAAATTTTGAGGCGTTGACTTCTTGTAATACACAAAATCTCAAGTTTCTGTACTCTTACCAGCTTTCTTTGCTCATTTTCCCCTATTTATCTCTACGTACCCCCAACCCTCCAACTAAATCATCTCAAAATATAATCTAGTTGCATATGTCGTTGTTTACCAAATTCCAAGAGAATATCTTCGTTTAATTTTATCAGCCCGTTTAATAATGGAGTGGGGGTTGTGGAGGGGATGAAAACTGCAATAAAAAATCTGAGGTCCTTGCTTCTAGTATATACAACAAATCTCAAGTTTCTGTACATTTACCAGCTTGCTTCACCTATTTCCCCTATTTACCCCACAACCCTTTATCGGATATGTTTAAAAAGCAATCCAGTTCCAGACCTCCTCGTTATAATACATACATGTAGAAGATTTCAAGTCAATCATAAACCGTTCCAGAAAAAACAGACAGATAGACAAACAGATAGACCGACAGACCAACCGACAGACAGACAGAAACATATTTTTTTTCCTCAAAGAAATCTCGACGTTTCGTGACATTCTATACCTAATTCAACAAAAAATAAATTGAATATTTTTTTAAGATTACTATACTTCCAATCCACTACGTGGATGTGGAAGTAAAACAATAAAATGCAGAGGGCAACATTTAGAAGGAGCGAGCGTAGAGACGTCTGCGCAGGTAGTACTTGGATGTAAGCCTCTCCAGGGAAACACAGCCTTCTTGCTCCATCTTCTAACGGCTTGTATATAAGCGCATGCGTAGAAGGTATGTAACTTTAGGCGGGAGTTACATAGCATCCTTCGGAGGGGATGTAAAGCAGTCGGTCCCATGTCTATTAAATGTTAGGCAAGTAAAAGATCCCTACTTTTCGATAGAGAAGAGGTTCGGCAAAATTTCCAGGTTGGGGGCAGCTCGTCTTCTGGCGTCGGTGATTGGCCTTAGTAGCGGAAATAAGCCGACGTTAAATAAGTGATTAAAAAAACATTTGGGAAACAGTAGCATAGCAGCATAGGTACTAGCAAACAGTATCTTAAAAAAATACAAATTATAGGTCGAAATAATTTAGTAAATATCAGGGACTTTTAACATAACAAAAATAACTTTTAATCTGGATCTGGTAATCAAGAATTTTAATCATATTTGAAACGTATGGAAATGGGCCAAGAAATCACAAGAAACCCTTTTTTAATTTGTTTATTAATTTTTTGTTTGAATCTTAGTAATGGCCAAGCATGATGGTTTTAAATAAAAAAAATGGTTTTTGCAAGATCTCTGCTTATATCTGAACCTTTATATTGTAGCGTTTTTCCCACCTTTTAGGAAACACCCTGTATGAATCCGTGGGTTCTAAATAATTTCAACGAGAGATAAGCACCACTAACACTTTATTTATCAATTTACTGACTATACAATACTTCAAATTCAAAATAACCTTTACACTTTGTTAACTAGATATTTAACCTCACTTTTCACTTTTCAACTTGTTCACTTTTATAAACTGCCTTCTTAATAAACTCCCCTTCCGCGCTGGTAATCGCGCCTTATATACTCCGAATTTGACTCTCTAGATCCATCTAGAAACAATCAAGAATCTTCTCTTACCACACTCCAGAAAAGTCCATTTCTTTCTACTAGCTTCCAGTCACTAGTAGGCACAGGCGTATCAATTTCCAGTTCCAAGGGGGTATAATTCATAACACTGCCCCCTCCTTAAGCCTGATCGTCCCGATCACGCAACTCAGAATCATTGGTGTATTTCGCCAGTCTGTCCAAATGCACGATCTTCATCTTGGACTTTTTGCTTCGTTGAATCCGATCGACGACGTCATTAATTCGGGCAATAACAGTATACGGTCCATCCCAAGGTGGTTGAAGTTTCGGTTCTGAGCTACCCTTCCGGTCGTATCGAGCTTTCATTCGGTCACTGGTTGGTGATGGTTCCGCTATATCGTTAGCCAATCTCTTAAAAGGAGCTCCGGCGTTGAACTGCTTCTTTTCACCCTTACTTCCAGTCTGTGGCCTCTTACTGGCTACACAAATCTTGCATTTGCGACACCAAGCCTCCACATCCTGATGACTTCGTATCCAATAAAATCGTTCTCGTACTTTCTTCAGGGTCTTGTTAACACCGAAGTGTCATCGAATGTTCCATTGTGCACTTCCTGAAGCACCTTCGCGACTCGACACCTGGGAATCGCTAGACGCATAAACATCTGTTTTCCGTCCGGGCTTTCCCATGCTCTCCGTAACAGCCTGTTCATGACTTTCAGTGAATTCCACTGCGCCCATAGTGCCTTCAGTCCCACTCTTTTGAAACATCCTTCCATTTTGGACGAGTTCCCCTTTCTTTGGCTCTCAATATAGGCCCAATTTCCACATCGTTCAATTGTTCCTATCTGAGCGCTTCATCTGCCCTATCATCCGGCACCTCCACCTTGACAGTGTTGACTGCTCCCGTGACCTGCAGTTTCTCCTGGTGGTAGTACTTGCAATCCTTCTTGCACCTTCTTCCGGATGAAATATCAGCATCCTTCTTCTTGGGTTTCGATTTATTTTCACATCCTGGTAGTAGTGGACTTCTCGGAATGCTTCGAAGCTGGGAAATCTTTACTTCTCTCGGGGTACCACGTTCCCTATCTGTCAAAGTCTCTCTGGTACCAGCTTCCTCTGATTTTCCCCTCAGCTTCACAGCATCTCCGGTCTTTACTCTCTCCAATCTCCTCTGTGGACATTCTAGTTGGATATGTCCTAGTTCTTCGCAAATGTAACATTTCATACGCCGTCCACTTGACCTTTCACTACTTCTATTCTGAGTCTCGTCAACCTTTCTAGCATTCACTTTCCTCAAGTTCCGATATCGACAGTCTCTCTTGATATGTCCCATCCTGCCGCAGTTGTAGCATTTAATACCTCCACTTGGCCTTTCTTTATTTTGTTGGTTTTCCTGTATTCGATGTAGCCAGTAATTGACTGATCATTTTATTCGTTTTGAGAATCGCGTTCAAGATAGGGTTTTGGTCTCTCTCTTCTGGCTGCGATTCTTTAAGCGTCATAGCCCGTACTCTTGACTTTGGAGTATCCCTATAGACAGCTTTTACCTCTAGTGCATGCACCAAGGCTTCACTACTACTTTTATGTTGGCATAGCCTAAGGACTCGCCTGATCTTCTCGTCCCTTATGCCGTCTAGGAATGCCCCCACTGCCAATTGCTCTTTAAATTCTTTTGGCGCATTAGGATATGCTGTGTGCCAGTCTTTCCACCCCAGCTTCAAATTCTTGCAGACTCTTTCCAGCTTTCTGAACGCGCACTTTCAGCTGGGTCTGGTATACTTGAGCAAGATGTTGATCGTCATATCGTAGATCTAAGGCAGCTTCTAAAACTCTAAAATTCCGTTGTTGGTCTGCCAGAATTGTCTGGAGCAACTCCAACGCTTGGGCTCTTAAAGCTACGATTAATGCCTTAGCCTTCTCTTCGTCATTCCAGTTGTTTGCACTCGCTGCTGCCTCAAACTGTGTCTTGTATGTCATCCAGGAACTTTGACCATCAAAGGAGGGAATTTTTAATCACTGGCCTGATGATACCACTTGCTGGTTTCCTCTATCCCTCAACTGTTGTTTAAGTTGGTCTATTTCTCCTTTGACTTCTTCTTCTAACTTGTACACTTTTACTTCGACCTCATTAACTTTCGTCTTTACGCTACCCATATCTTCTTTAATCTCATTTTTTATTTCTTCAACGACTGTAAACAAGGCATTCTGTTGCGTTTCTATTGCTTTCCTTAATTGATCATTATCTTTTTGACGTCGTTTCTCCTCTTCTTGTTTTTCCTCTTGACGTCTTCGTTCGTGATCCTCAAAAATTTTTCTTAATTCTTCTTGACGTTTTTGTTCTTTTCTTTCCTGTTCCTCTTTCTTTTCCTGGCGCTTTCTTTCCTGTTATTCTTTCTCTTCCTGGCGCCTTCTTTCCTGTTCTTCTTTCTCTTCCTGGCGCTTTCTTTCCTGTTCTTCTTTCTCTTCCTGGCGCTTTCTTTCCTGTTATTCTTTCTCTTCCTGGCGTTTCTTTTCTTGGTCCATCGTCATCTTTTGCATTTGGGCAAATAAGTTCTGTAGTTGTTTTTTAGATGCCATGCTTCTGGTCGTTACCGGCATACAATTACGATAAAATCAACAAAATTTAACAATTACGTCAATATTGGCAAAGTAACTGTCAAAAAATCTCGAAACACGAAAAAAAGTCTTATCTAGAGTCTTTGTCACTTAGCCACTAATGTCCACATAGAAAAGTTCTAGAAAGTTCACGAAAATGCACCTATTAACTACACGAAAAAGTCTTGTTCAGAGTCTTTAATCTCTTCTTAGTTCAAAGGATTTAATCACTATCACTAATGTCCTAATAAAAGTCTCAAAAATGCTCTTAACACTGTTTTTCCTGTTTGAAAATAATCCTCGAACAATGTCCAGTAAATTCCTTCCTCTGTTAGCACTAACTCCGAGCCAGACTTCTCAGCACTTCCGAAAAATCCTCTTGTTAAAATTCCGCGTCCGACACCAATGTTGCGTATTTTTACCCTTTAGGAAACACCCTGTATGAATCCGTGGGTTCTAAATAATTTCAACAAGAGATAAACACCACTAACACTTTATTTAACAATTTACTGACTATAAAATACTTCAATTCAAAATAACCTTTACACTTTGTTTACTAGATATTTAACCTCACTTTTCACTTTTCAACTTGTTCACTTTTATAAACTGCCTTCTTAATAAACTTCCCCTTCCGCGCTTGTAATCGCTCCTTATATACTCCGAATTTGACTCTCTAGATCCATCTAGAAACAATCAAGAATCTTCTCTTACCACACTCCAGAAAAGTCCATTTCTTTCTACTCGCTTCCAGTCATTATTAGGCATAGGCGTATCAATTTCCAGTTCCAATGGGGTGTAATTCATAACAATATGAAATATGTGAACTTTAGTTAGCAACTTAAATATTGATAAAAATAGAAAGTTCGCAATAGTTTTTCAGAACTTTAGAAACGCGACCTTCGACATAAAGAGGGGCATAGTAAAATTAACAAATTGGTTGATAAACCGCTGTGAGAGAGCTATGGATGAACAGGTGAACAGACGGGACGGACTGTGAAAATTTCGTTAGAGAGTCTTAATTACCGAACTTTTGAAATTACAGAAAACAGTTTGTTGGTTTATAAATGTAAATATGACGAAACGTTATGATCCTGGAGATATGCTTCAGTTGCACTGGTGTGCAAAAAAACAAAATATTCTGCTCCAAGGACTAAACCTACCATTCCTTAAGTATTTTTGTGTGTAGTCCAAATTGTCAATTACAAAAATTTTCTGCCTCGTAGATTTCGAGTAATTCGCGGTGTTTATTGTCAAAGCCGTATTTTGGCAATAAAAACCGCGATTTACTCGAAATCTACAAGGTTGAAACATTTTTTAATTGAAAATTCGGATTCGGCACACAAAAATACATAAGAAAGGATAGGTTTAGTCCTTGGAGGCGAATTATTTTTTTGTGTAGATCTGTGCATAGGTCTGTGTATAGACCCTACCATTTCTGATGTATTTTTATGTGTTGAATACGAATTTTCAATTTACAAAATTTTCTACCGCGTAAAGTTCGAGTAATTCGCGGTTTTTATTGCCAAAATACGGTTTTGACAATAAAAACCGCGAATTACTCGAAACCTACGCGGTACAAAATTTTTTAAATTGAAAATTCGGATTAAGCACACAAAACTACATAAGAAATTATAGGTTTAGTCCTTGGACCAGAACATTTTGTTTTTTTGTAGACCAGTGTCGGCAAATCGTACTAATAACATTTTAATAAACATGAATAATCAAACGCCAATTTGCTTCTGATACAGTTTATATGCATTCATTATCTTTCATTATCTGATAATGACAAATAAATCCTTAGTAACATTATTAGTTATTAATTACAAGAATATTACAATTATTGCTTCAGAGTTATTTGTATATACAGGGTTGGGCAAATGTGTGGAAACACCTGATTTCTGGCTAAACTATAAGTGCAATTAAAAAATACCCTTAACAAAAGTTTTTGTACTATTTTTATTCTATTCAGTGATGTACTTGGTGGGTGTGCGGCTTGTGGTTTTTTAAATATTAAATAAAATAGTAAAGCAAAGACATGGCTGTTTACATTTTAATTATTGTCAACAGGACTATCTGATAAAAAAATATTCGTTTTTTTCTTGCCATGCTTTTTACAAACTTTCTTTAACCGAACTCAAATCATTCGTATTACTGTCAATTGCAGTCAATACTGTTAGAGAGTTTCGGTGTGAAATATTAACATTGTCTTTTAATTATGGCTGAACTAACTGAACGTGAAAGAATTACGTTGTTAATGATGGTTGGTTTTGGAGACAAGCAGAGATCTCTACAAGATGCATGCGATATTTTTAATGTAACATTCCCTGATAGAAATTCTCATATTTCAAAATCAACAGTTTCAAAGGTTGTGCAAAAGTTTCACGAAACGGGAAGTGTTAAAAATCGGCCAAAATCCGGTCGAAGTAAATCGGCTACAAATGAAGATATTTCACTTGATGTTCTTCTTAGCCTACAAGAAGAACCAAAAACTTCAGTACCAAAACTAGCCTTACATCACAATATTAGCGAGAAATCAGTAAGAAGGATATTGTCCAAAAATAAATTTCATCCGTATAAAGTACATTTAGTACAAGAATTCAATGAAGATGATCCTGATAGAAGGATTGTCAGGAAATGATGGATACAATTGAAATTAATGGTAACTATATTGAAACATTCTTTATAGGATTTTGCAAACAGCAGAAAAAATAACTATCTATAACTAAAAGAAAAACTTTGTGTAGAAATATTAATGAAATCTTTGCATTCTTTCGATAACCTGAATTCTGGTTATGCTAGCAAATTAAAATCCTAAAATGAATTTGTCTAATTTCTTATTTGACAATTCTCATTCTAACACTAGCATCCACACAGTCCCCTACGGCCATGCAGATTAAACTAGTATCCACATAACCCCCTACGATTATGAAGATTCAGTTAAAAATGAGAACAAAGACCTAAAATGAATTTATTTATCTACCTTGTCTTAAAAAATTGTTCATTCCAATGGATTACATTTTCATGAAATCTATCATTCTGTTTCCTGGAAATGCCTAGCCTTTGAAACGTTTTTCGCCCTTATTCTGGAGCTCATCAGAAAGACATAAAGCCATTCATAAAGATGTTTCATGGCCGTAGGGGACTGTGTGGATGCTAGTGTTAGAATGAGAATTGTCAAATAAGAAATTAGACAAATTCATTTTAGGATTTTAATTTGCTAGCATAATCAGAATTCAGGTTATCGAAAGAATGCAAAGATTTCATTAATATTTCTACACAAAGTTTTTCTTTTAGTTATAGATAGTTATTTTTTCTGCTGTTTGCAAAATCCTATAAAGAATGTTTCAATACAATTATAAGCAAACAAATAATAATTCATTTTTAAACATACATAGAGTATATAGGCTCCAATACTAGTTAGCTAATAGATAGGTGAGGTTGTTTTTATCAGTCAATGTCAAATATAATCATTTCACACTTATTCATAGAAATTGTCTTGGTTTTGCATGAAACATCTTTATGAATGGCTTTATGTCTTTCTGATGAGCTCCAGAATAAGGGCGAAAAACGTTTCAAAGGCTAGGCATTTCCAGGAAACAGAATGATAGATTTCATGAAAATGTAATCCATTGGAATGAACAATTTTTTAAGACAAGGTAGATAAATAAATTCATTTTAGGTCTTTGTTCTCATTTTTAACTGAATCTTCATAATCGTAGGGGGTTATGTGGATACTAGTTTAATCTGCATGGCCGTAGGGGACTGTGTGGATGCTAGTGTTAGAATGAGAATTGTCAAATAAGAAATTAGACAAATTCATTTTAGGATTTTAATTTGCTAGCATAACCAGAATTCAGGTTATCGAAAGAATGCAAAGATTTCATTAATATTTCTACACAAAGTTTTTCTTTTAGTTATAGATAGTTATTTTTTCTGCTGTTTGCAAAATCCTATAAAGAATGTTTCAATACAATTATAAGCAAACAAATAATAATTCATTTTTAAACATAATGGTAACTTTTTCAATAATATAGTCTTTTCCGATGAAGCGACATTTTGCCTGAGTGGTTTTGTAAATCGACATAACTGTCGCTACTGGGCTGATCAGAATCCTCATTGGATGGAAGAAAGTCACACCCAATACCCTCAAAAATTAAATGTATGGGCGGGGATAATCAGAGGACACATCATCGGACCATTCTTTCTTAGAGAAAATTTAAACTCCAATCTTTATTTACAACTTTTACGAGAGCAAATTATTCCAGTATTAAATCGTTTATTTCCAAACCAGGCAAATCCTGAACGACTCTCAGATGAAATTTGGTATCAGCAAGATGGAGCTCCGCCTCATTATGGAGTTGACGTGCGTCAATACCTTAATGAAATATTTCCACAGAGATGGGTAGGTCGAAGAGGACATATTGAATGGCCACCGCGATCGCCAGATCTAAGTCCTTTAGACTATTTTCTTTGGGGTCATTTAAAATCCGTTGTCTATAGGACCAAGCCTCAGTCGTTAGAAGAGTTGGAAGATCGAATTAGAATGGCTGTTCAAGAAATATCACAGCATGCTATTCAAAACTCTTTAAGAGCTTTCGTTGATCGAATAGGATATTGTCAGGCTGCTGAAGGTTTCCAATTTGAACATTTATTATGAATATTTTCTTCGTTTCTCAATATTAAAGTGCTCAATATTTTGTAATAAGAAATTTAATTATCATTAACTAATAAATATTTATTACACTTTATTTTATTATTTTATTTAATATTTAAAAAACCACAAGCCGCACACCCACCAAACCCTATATCACTATAATTGATGAAAAATTGTCTATCTGAAAATATAAAAATATACAGGGTTATCCATTTAAAAAAACTGTCGATGACGTCACATCTCGAAAAAATAGGATAGCTGTTGAAAATCAAAGTACATCACTGAATAGAATAAAAATACTACAAAAACTTTTGTTAAGGGTATTTTTCAATCGCACTTATAGTTTAGCCAGAAATCAAGTGTTTCCACACATTTGCCCAACCCTGTATATAATATTCAACCTATTATATTTCTGAGTATTTCTATATGTAGAAAAGTAGGGTTAAATTCTTAAGTCTACAGCTACTCCTTTTTGTTATAAAAACCTATTTATCGTTGTCCCAGACATTCCCAAATACACACCATCACGAAAAAATGTTTTGGATATCTTCGTTCAGACGACCCACCTGTTAATAACCGCACGAACAGCCGGCCCATATGCAGGTGAACAGAAAACAATTAAATTCAACACAGGTTCATTCCAATTGTACAACCCAATTCCACCGCCTTCTCTGCCCGATGTGACCTGATGCACATTTAGTGCAGGTAGTAGATATTATTTTCCGAATATAATTTAGTAAATGATAATGCAGTTTTGTGTTTTATCATGTTTCCCTTTATATTCAATCAACCAGTTAATTAGAATAGTTGGCCTATGGAATACTTATAGCAGGTACTTGGTTGTCAACAAACTTGGTTTTAAACTGCTAAAATAACATGCCAACTTAAAAAGCTGCCTAAGGAATCACTACTTCCACATCCAAATTTTCCACCCGTCTCTTTAAAGGGATACACCTTGACTATATTTTCACTCTAATATGTGGAAATAATTTATTATAGTATGTTAATAATATTTGAGGCAGATGTCATAAAAAAAATGATTTAATTGAACTCAGTCTGCGGTAGGTTCTTGATGAAACATATTAAATAGAATAAGTATTAAGAGCACTTGGTATTACTGTTTCACAAATTTTATTCAGATTCCTCTGACATATGTTTGGGCCTCTCGACCATTATGACTGAGAGTGGTCGAAAGGTCGACACAACATTTGTTCCGTTAACCTTCGTATGAACAGATAAAATTTGACTTTCAATTCTCTATAAATTTTTCGTAAAGTGCTTCTTATTTAAATTTATAGACCAATTCCCTACATGAACAAAAAACGAACTACTTACTCTGCGATTCGAACCTGCTGAAATACAGACTAAATATGACGGTCTCGGATGATTAGGGGTCGAGCTTGAGCTCTTTGCCCCAATCATCGCTGTGATACAGAACTGATACAGCTACAGCAAAATCGTTTTAAATGAGCTTGTGAAGTTGTGAACTGAGTAAATGAAAACCATTCAGGCACGTAAAATGATTTTGAGACAGTAAACAGCATGGTTTAAGTTGGAGCCCTTGTGGAAGACACTTGAAACTGTGAGTATGAGATTTAACGAGGAATAGAGATGGCAAGGTCGACAACTTCCCATTTGAGCATAATTGGACGTGACGTTCAAAAATCAGACTAAATAATGCTCTAGTTTTCTCTATCATTCTTTACCCATCTGAGACATGGACAATTAAGGAGACAGATAGACGGCGTATTGATACGTTTGATTTGTTTGTTAAGGGACGTTTGCTGCGAGTTCTCTGGCCAGCCCATCGCATCAACAACTCAATTCTTCAAGAAATATGCGCCCCAAACCGACTATCCAGCATCATATTTTCTCAATTCCTCTCATTGTTTGGCCACATTAACCGGATAGAGGACAGTATACAGGGTGTTTCAGTTAAAAGTCCCCAGGCCATTATCGTAAATGGCAGATGATTGATACCAAAGAAAGGTTTAAATAACGGTGATTAGAATTTTTCCTCAACAGCACACAGAGATGGCCCTGCGATGCAAAACTATTTTTTGATGGCTGGAACCTTGAAACATAAGTCATGTGATTAAACAATAATTTGTGAATAATTTTGATGGTATAGAGAATTTACAAAAAACAAGCCGTTTTGGAGTTACGTGAGTTTATTTCATTAATGCCAGTACACGTGAATTTTGATAAATCCCTATAATTTATTTATTATTTATTATAGAATATTGGTTACCAAACACTTTTTTTCAAGATAAGGAAAGTGATATAATACACTATCATAAAATTATGTTTACCACTTCCGGCCAAACCGGAACTAACATGATGAACCAATATCCATATGTTCCTACATATTACATTTTTTTTTCTAATAACGCTTCTAATAAAACGGCTCCCAAAACTTAAAGTAAGTAAGACAACAAAGAAAATACACACTAATTTAGAATGGTAATGAAAAATCTACTTAAGAGATATTAGTAGGCTTTGATTTAATTTTAAGTTTGACAGTTATTAAACAAAGTTTGTAGTTGGTGCATTTCAATCATAGTTTCAAACAGAAATAGTGTATTAGAAACAATTCAAAGCAAATTAATCCAAATAAGGCAATAAAAAAAAATTAAAAAATGGTTAGATACACCAATGAAGATAAGTTAAATATGATTTTAATATACGGTGAATGCAAAAGAAATTCCCGACAAGCAAAGCGATTGTTTTGTTTACGATTTCCAAATAGACCTACACCCGATAAAAAAACATTTATCATGCTGTTTAAAAATTTAAGAAACTGGGGTAGTTTTAAGAAAACTATTCGTAACAGAAATAGGCCAGTTAGAAACGATGAAAATACAGCCTTGGTGTTAAATAGTGTTGTCAACAATCCTCAATGTTCTCTCCGGAAATTGGCATCGGAAACTAATCTGTCGATATCTTCGTGCCATAGAATATTAAAATCAAATAAATACCATCCATACAAATTAAAATTGATCCATCATTTAAGGCCTGGTGATTATGAACGAAGATTACATTTTCTAGCTGAATTTTCAGTTCTTTCTGAAGAATGCCCAAATTTTTTAAAAAATGTGCTCTGGAGCGATAAAAGCCGTTTTCACAACAACGGAGTTGTGAGTAAGCATAACTGCCGATGCTGGTCACAAAATAATCCTAGATGGATGAGAATGACCCGAAATCAGGTAACTTTTGGAGTTAACGTGTGGTGTGGAATATTAAATTCATATATTATTGGACCATATCTATTCCATGGGACTTTAAATGGAAGAAAATATGAGATATTTTTGAGAAATGTATTGCAAGGATTATTAGAGACTATCCCTGATAACCAGGAGAATATTTGGTTTCACCAAGATGGTGCACCACCCCATAACTCAGTACTAGTCAAAGATTGTCTTAATGAAATGTACCCTCAGAGATGGATTGGTACTAATGGAGTAGTCAGATGGCCAGCACGATCACCTGACTTGACTCCATTAGATTTTTACCTTTGGGGGTATTTAAAAAGTGTAGTGTACATTGAACCCATTGAGGATATGGCCGATTTGTATAATAAAATATATGCAAGTGTTGCTGCTATAAATAGACATACGTTACAAAAAGTTTGCAATGAAGAGTTAGAGGTGTTTCAAAATCTCATGAGCTTTGACCTTGGTATGCGCAGAGACATAATTTCGGCGAACGTCACAATTACACAACTTCCTAAAAACATCAGATTTAGGATTTGCAGGTTATCCCGAGCTGTCGTTGTTTACAGACCTCCATTCCAATGGCCCTTAGAGATTAATTTAGTAACTAGCGAATTTATTCATCTAATCCCAACAACATGTAAATAAATTATTCTATTAAATTTCTGTGATAGCCGAGTCAATGTTTTCAAAATGCACTTATGCGAAATAAACTCCGCCTTTTGCGCATCTCGCGGTTCATAAGGTTCTAAAAGTACTCTACTGAAACGGTACAATATGTGTATTCACGAAGAAGGGAGAAATTTTGAACATTTAATATAATAAGTACCTACTGATAAGAAAGAAATTAGTTTAATTTCATTTTTAATAATATTGCGATAGTTTTTAAATGTTTGTTTATAAAACTTTTGTTTACGTTCTTTACTGAATTGTTAATATAAATTTAGCCCATTCTAAATTAGTGTGTATTTTCTTTTTTGTCTTACTTACTTTAAGTTTTGGGAGCCGTTTTATTAGAAGCGTTATTAGAAAAAAAAAATGTAATATGTAGGAACATATGGATATTGGTTCTTCATGTTAGTTCCGGTTTGGCCGGAAGTGGTAAACATAATTTTATGATAGTGTATTATATCACTTTCCTTATCTTGAAAAAAAGTGTTTGGTAACCAATATTCTATAATAAATAATAAATAAATTATAGGGATTTATCAAAATTCACGTGTACTGGCATTAATGAAAGAAACTCATGTAACTCCAAAACGGCTTGTTTTTTGTAAATTTTCTATACCATCAAAATTATTCACAAATTATTGTTTAATCTCATGACTTATGTTTCAAGGTTCCAGCCATCAAAAAATAGTTTTGCATCGCAGCGCCATCTCTGTGTGCTGTTGAGGAAAAATTCTAATCACCGTTATTTAAACCTTTCTTTGGTATCAATGATCTGCCATTTACAAAAATAATATATCTTTATTACTTTTAGAGATAATGGCCTGGGGACTTTTAAGTGAAACACCCTGTATATAAAACGTTAACGAACACTTTAAATCGTAACTTTTTACCACTGGTTGTTTAGTATTTTCTATTGCAAGTTTTAAAATTTGAGAGTTCATCCTAGTCGCTGGCATTTTTTTTTGGGTTTGTTCTTTCACAAAATAATTGATTGTTTTAGCAGCTAAAGTTTGCTAATAAAACGAAGATTAACAAGAAGAAAACGAAACTAAGAGTACAAAAGATGCTCTACATGACTCTTTGTCTCAACGCATTTTATTCCTTTTCTAAAATTCACAGAATTTCTCCATAAATTCCACGATTCTTCCTAAATTCGTTATGAGCGTTATCAAGTCCTATCCAAAGCTGCTCACACGTTTCTACTGACACAGAATAAAATAATCATTTTAAGTATCCCCAAATACAAAAATTACAAGGATGTAGATCTGGAGGTATTGCTGGCCGCCCTATCAAATCTAATCTTGTAAGTGCTATCAAGAAAGTGACGAGCAACCATATTAAAATGAGCTGGGCTATTTTGAATAAGATGATTTACATCGAATCGACATAAGAACATCTCCATTACACAACCATTAGAATAATTTACAGGCAAAATAATTATTGTATTTTGTTAAACTACACAAACATACAGAGTTACTGATAATTCGACTATTGTTGGCCTGGTACGAGTAAGCATCAAGTAACCGATGTTCAATATTTTCTTGTTTTTTTTTTACAAATAGTTGGAAACTAGTTCAGAGACGAATGAGATAGGGTAAACCAACACGGGAAAGTATCAGCATCGGCTCGGGAAAATATCAGCATCGACCCGGAAAAATATCAGCAGCGACCCGAGAAAACATCTGTACTGGCCCGGCCCCTGTTTGTTACAAAGGCAAAAACAGGTTTTTCCGTTAATATACTTGGTAATGGATGATTTTGTGATATCTGTTGAAAATAAATATAAGAATATGTCCATTTTTTACAGCTTTAATGCAACAAATTTTAAGAAATATCACAGAAGAATATACATTAAAGTTTTATTAATAGAAAAATCAACATGCATTAACACCAGGCATTGGATCGGCCCCAGAGCGGCCGACCCTTCGGGAATTCTCCGGTTCTCCCATCCGCCACTGAATTCGTTTGTTATACAACACTATGAATTTCGTAAACACAATATATACTCATAATATGCTAAAAGACATCCCACGTTTTAGTTATTCCATATTTTTAAATCGAACAACAGACTTTAATTTTTTATATATTCCTTTCGTCAAAGTTATATAGAAACACAATATAAGTATAGCAATTTATTTTATTATTATTGGAAACAAGAGTGTGATTACCTTAACAAACCCGTAGAGAGTGCTATATCTTCTGGTAGTATTTGATAGTAAATAATAAATTAAGGTTGTCTTATGGGTATTTCCCACGGTTCCGTTCCGAGGCCTAAACTAATTATACAAGCATTGATGTAAGGTATAGTTAATTATAAAGAGATTTCATCTAAATGAATATCAGGATACTTGAAAATACTCCTGTCACTATTAATTATTGCATGATATATTTTCCTACAAAGAGTTTTAATCGCATCTTCCTGTTCAAAGTGTTACTGTCTACTAGAATACAAAGACAGTCTATTTTGTCGTTTACGAGTTATAAAAAAATATGAAGAATGGACTGAAATTTAGAGTTTATCTTGGAGAAAAATCAGTTTAAAAGACCTTGTTTTTTAGGTATCAGAATTTGAAAAACGGACCAATAGGTATTTCTCAAATTTATACCAACCAGCCAGCAAGCAAAAAAGATCAATCACTAAGGAAAAATAAATCCAGGAAGTCGGGAATTACATATCAAGCAATGCTAGGCCTGCGTCTTATAGCGTACTGACCTTCTCACATCTGTATGTGAGAAAGGAGGCAGCATTTAGCGCCCCAAAGTTGCAGTGGGTACTCAAATTTAAAACAGGTGATCTAATTTAATTTTACTTTAAAGATTTTGAAGCTAATCCAATTAGAGTCCATTATAAAACCTATTCAATGCCAATTAAGCAAAACTTTAACTATTCCTTTTATTAAGAGTCAAATGAGTCACCATCGAAGTAATAAGGCTGGAGAAAGCGTCACTCATCTGGTGTATACACGAATTTAAGATGGCGTGTAGGTGTAGGAGTAGACGAACGAAGGTAACGAATTAGCTGACAGTCTTGCAAAAGAAGAAGCACTGAAACCCCAATTTTCGAGCCCAAACCGTTTTATGGTTTATCTAAAAGACACATATCGGAAGAGGTTCTAAAATGAGGAAAGGAACAACTTAAGTCCTACCGGAGGAATACCCCAAAAACAAGCGAAAAGTCCATAACTTATTCAACAAAGAATGCAACAACTCAACAAACTCGAAGAGTCTAACTTAAAGTTGATGTTAGGCCTTCTAACAACCCTTATATAATCTACCATCTATAAGTTAGTTACAAGAACGTATTATGCAAGGTTTATTTCAGAAAACACCTTCAGAGCATAAGGGCTTATTAAAATTATTTGTAAAGAAAAAACTGTGTCTAATGTTGATTTCAAAAATGGCCCCTTAATCATAAAGCAAATAAAATAATTTAACAAGCTGTAAATTACTTAATTTTGCGCTTTTAAATCTAAAAATTGCAATATCGAACAAAGTTGAAAAGCCCTGTTTTCTTAAAACAAGAATAATTATTTTCAAGGTGTTTCACAAGAAACCTACTATAACTTCAGTTCGGTGTATTGTAATTGTTATCTTTAACTCACCATATGATCGATAGTCCGTGGTTAGTGTGTCTAACTTGCACTCCAGCGGATCTGAACTGCACATACAGAGAAATAGTTTATGATTGTAATAAATTGATAATAAATAATGTATTAATACCATAGATCGCCATATATGATATGGCGTGGTTCGAATTCCACTATAAACTGTACGGCCCCGTCTCCTTTAGACAAATCTGAAGTTTAAGTCGGCTATTGGGGTGTCCTGATAGAAGATTAGAAACATTTTCAAACACTGCCTTTTTAAATCATTCATGTTATGTTTGACAATTTTGCCCAGTGCGCGATAAGCTGTGGTAAATCGGGTTTGCCAATCGACTATCGGTTTGATCATGTTTGTGAACTTGATATACGTAATTACCTCAAAGTTTTTAATTTCTCCATTTACTTTAAATAGAAATTGCATACAACACACAAGATATAAGATTAGCCTTCAGTTATCAATAAATTGGCAATAATTTATTATTACGGTAGATCGCAATATAGGATATAGGACAGGCATGTCTCTCTAATGATATTATCTAAGCAATTAAAATACAGTGGGCCCACGCATGTTGTAATATTTGCATATGGAAATAAGTTATTAATACTTTGATATTTTCATACCAATACACACATTAAAAAGTAATAGGTAGTGCGACGAACCCATATGAATGCATTTTGCTCGCTGCATTCATATTGTACCTGCCCCAAAAGAAAAAAGTTATCAACTGACTGACCTTAGCCCGCGCTTTTGCATATGGAGAACAGATGTATTTTATAATAAATTACCTAAATAAAAATACTACCTACTTATGCCCAGTTCATTCCACTAATATCATCATATAATTAAACTAAAATGGTCATGTATAAAAATTATGCATACATAATGTATTCCAAGCCTCAATGTAGGCCAAATCAACCCACTATTATTCTAACACTCGAGGCGAACTTTTTAAATTATGTAAACATTTATGGCATTTTGACTTGGCAACGAAATTTATTTTCTTACCGAAAGCCATTCATTTTTGATAATAAATAATAAATATCAAGATTAACATAATGGATATTAATCGTGTAAATTTTAAACAGCCCTAATTTGAATACGTACTGTTTACGAATAGGCCAGTAGTCTTAATATCCAATTCGGAAATAATTGCTACAAAAGGTTTTATTGTTTTAATGGCTTCATCTGTTGCCTAATATGACTATCCTAGGTTTTCCCCCCCGGTGGAGTTGTGTTTAAGTGGTGGTAAAAATGTACCCCCAGAAGGGGTATTTTTGCGGTTTTACGGTTATATCTCGTAAAGGACGCACAATGTCGAAAACATTGTCCTGTTAGAAGTTGTAGGGCATTAAATTCTGCATTGAATGATATCAGACGTATACTAGTGCTCATCAAAGTTGGACAAATTTTACATATTTATGAAAAATGTGTTATTTACACTATATTAAACATAGTACTATTAATAAATTAGTGATGATTATATTTCATAGTAACAAAAATTGTAGTTAAAGGTATGAAGATGAAAAGGGGAAAAAATAGGTAGGTACACAAATTTCACGTCGACGTCGACGTTTGATTCTGGTTTGTCAATTGCATCTGGTCAATTGCATCTGGTTGGAAGGAGTTAGTGCAGGAGTTCTCCTTGCAGTTGGCACAAATCAATAAGCAATAATTAATCCCAGCCTTCCGACACCCACAACCACCTGCACACCCCTTGCTGCATTTGCAGAAAATTGTTTGCGTTTTCTAGATGAAATTAATCATATATCTATTAGCAATTATTTACAAATACCGCAGTACAAATATAATATTAAAATGCTTTTGTTTAAAGAGAAGTGGATAGGAAATGTGGATGTGGAAGTAGTGATTCTAGGCAGCGGCTTTTTACATTATGAATGAAAAACTGTGATACATCGTACCAAAATTTTATGCCTATTATCAAAGAGGCCTGGGACCTCCGAAGAGCCTTTGCAGATTGGGCCTGTTTCTTTAGATCCGCCACTGTTCATATATATTTAGGATTACATTTACTTGTATTTATTTAGTTATTAATTATTTTATATGTATTATTTTTATATTTTGTAATTGAACTATAATTTCGCTATACGTTTTACAAATATAGATCTCATAATGATATAATATTCAACCGCAGAAAAATAATTTTCAACTAAAAAGTTATATTGAAGCATTCGAGCAACTTTATGCAGAGGATATGGTGGTCTAGCGGCTAAGTTTTAGACATGCAATCCAAGATTTCAATTTCCAGCGTGTTTTGGACCATGGATGTCTGTCTGGCTCCGGACGAGTGCTTGGGCGGGGCGTTGTGTTATAATAATTTAAAATAAATTTGTTTCAAATAATTGATTAGCAATCCAAGGGACCCCGGTTAGATGTACTTTTTCTCTATAGTAAGTATCTGACCGTACAAAACATTGCGAAGAGTATAACCATAAAATGTGCAATAATTATATAAAAACTGCAATAAATCAGCGAAGAGTATAACGTTCACTCCAGTTTTTTTCTATTACTCAATGAGAAAATAGCTATATGGTGTGTACCTGTTCAGTACATGTTGCAAAATATAAAAATAAATATTAATTTAACAAAATACTTTTTAAAATCATTTTTCAGTGTTGGATAATACCAGTCTTTACTTATACCTTTACCCATGTATCAGCGTTATAAAAATTGAGGTGAAATATATTAAAATACTCAAGGGCGCCAAAACCCACACTTCAATTGGAAAATTTCGATTTTCCAATATTTTTTGTTCCAAATTGTTTGTAACACCTGACAGTGGCTACTCTTTCTATTCATGCTTGAAACACCTGTACCTGTACTAATTCAAGCCTCTCCTTTTATTTCACGTTTATATATAACTTTCTACCAATTCCACCAGTTGTCCTAAGGAGGATCAACATAACAGGTGATGGAGCCGAAGGGCCTCGGCCGGGTTCGAGATTAACCGCTGCAGACTCTGCACGTGAAACAGGCAGTGCGCCTCAGAGCTTTGACGGAGTAAAACGCAGCGTTTAGAGCTTACATGATATGATCCGGTTTTCGTATTAGTAAGAAATCAGTTCAGACCGAGTGCTTGTTTCACGGCTACCTGCTACATTCCCCGGGAGATGCATTCTGTTTATTTAGTGAGAAAAGGCGCTAGGTGCTAACGAAGCTCTGGATTTTCTAACGATTTTGAGGATACCGCTTTTCATTCACAACTTTCAAGTGATTGTGAGACCTTGGATATACTCTTAAGTTTATTTGACCAGTGTGCCGTTAGATTTCTCATTCATAAAATGAGAGGTTTAGAAAAACCAATTAAGTGTTACGAATTTATTTATAGCTAATACTCAATAGTGAATTTTTTATATACTTACTACTTAACAAAAGTGTTGGATACTATTTTATATTGGACAAGGATTATACTTTAACACAGTAAGGTGCAAAATATTGACTGGTTAGCTCGGTGAATTTTAAAAATTTATGGTGATTTATTCAGAGATTACAGGGATTGTGTGCTGTGCTAAAAGATTTTAACGATGCGTAAAGCAGATTAGTGAGAGCACTAATTAATAAAATGTTTGTTATTGTTATGGTTTAATTGTTAGAGTGATTTATTAAGTGTTACTTTCATGCCTAATAGATTGGATTACTTCTTTAACATGGATACCTCTATTGTTACATGTAAGTCTGTCCCCTCATTTATAATTACTTAACTTACTCCCGATGCATTAAATGTAAAATAGGTAGCTTATTGAAAACTAAGCAGATTTTCTAAGTTTACCTATTGGGTAGATATCTAGGTACAAAGGTGCTATCGAATTTTTTGTATAAGTCCAATATAAACCAGTGTTGTGTTGTTAAGTAGGTGTTAACGCCCATTTTCGGTGTGTAATTTAGAAGTTTTGCTTGGAATATTTTATGTATTTTGTGATAATTTTAACAAAATCCTCTTTGACTACCACATACCTACAAGCTATAAATAAAACGTAAAATATTTCAATATATTTTTGTTTAGTATCGGATATTATATATATACATCAAAGGGAATTTAATTCTGATAAAATACCTACCCTCCAGAATATCCAGTAAAATAACAATAATTTTACTGTGTTAGTCATTTTGCTCTGATTTTTGTTATTGTGTCGAATTACGTTATAATAATTTTAATGCATACTTACTAAAGTTTCGAGCTAATTCCCGATATTGAGTCCTACTTATTTCTGCAGTTTTATCTCTCCTGAATACTTTCGTTATGAAATGAACAATGCGAAATGGTGAAAATTTAGAGAATTTTATAATTAATATTAAATAAGTATGAGTGACAGTGAGCGTATTTCAGGACTGAATATCTACCATTACATGTTTGTCTGATTACGGTATAAAAAAAAAGCCCATTGTCAGGTTTTGGAATCGTAAATTATTGTTGTCATCCTGCCATGTCCTGTGCTTTCCTTTTATTTGCAAATACCCATCGAAACGTTCTAGGCATAATAATGTATTTTTATTTTTATGTAAACTAAGCCCGAGACCAAAGCTACTTATAAAATAGTGGAAAATGCCTGTTTGCCATGATGTAAAAATATGTTATAAAAATGTGCACACTGCTACTGCATATCTGATACGAAGTAGAGAAGCATTTTAAGCCAGCTTTATGTATGTAATCTCTATACATTCCTGAAATTTAAATCTGTTTACCGATACATAAACAACTATAAAGTTTTTTTGTACGTTGTCGCCCGTTGGGAGTAATCTTTATTGCTTTCGTGCCTATATGGGAATCGAGTGCCTACCTAGATTTTGGATGGGTCCTCCAACGAAATTTTTTACATAATCTTTTTGCTTTTAGCTTAGGAATGTTGGAACACGATTGCCAGCAAAATTTACTAAATTTAATGAATGCTATAATGGGTTTCCAGTTGAACAATTATAATGTACGCACTCTGCCTACATTATTATACCTAATTTAACCAAATATTATTCCTGGTGGCTTTTGTGAAACCATTACATACTATGGATGTACCCTACATCCTGACTGCATCGTTGCCAGCGAAAGAACACGTTTGAAAAAAATTCACCCAAGTACAGTTTGATTTAGAGAAGCAGTAGGTACTTCTCAAGCCTTAGATAACGTTTAAATTAAAACATGGACTAATTTTTTATATGAATCATTTAATATAATTTACTGAAATGTATTACCTTATCAATGTATATTAAGTATTTCTTATATTATATTGAAGTTAAATATACAAAAGAAAAACATAAGTAGAGATATTTAGGTACCCAGTAGTTTTAAGATTTTTTCTTTGAAAAGTAGCTACGAATAATGGTAGTTTGAATTAGCTGGTTTATTTGTTTAGAAAAGTCATTTGTTTTATGCTCTTGAGCACCTGAAAATAATGATTGATTTGTAGTTGGCTTTGATACCGTTGGTTTCTATTTATTAATATACCTGGTATGATATAAGTATTCTTATATCATACTAGGTGTGTAAAATAATTAGGTTCTCCAGATTGCGAATAATTAAGTCAATTTATTTTGAAGCTAGCCTGATGATAAGTACAGCATTTTGTATACAAGTGATTCTTGAGGTAACCTGAAACAACAAATGAAGGATGATATGTCTAAATTGATAGATTGGTTTAATTATAACAAATTCACAACTTACTAGTTACCAAAAATTAAATTTGTCCCTTTTTTGTTTTTAAAATTTACGTTCGATTTTATTATTGGTTAATTTGCACACCCCTCGGTTAGGCAATAAGGGTAAATTAACCTCGTTTAGTAGCCTGTTATGCAGCTTCTACGAAGTATTAAAAAATCACCCGTGTTGAATTTTTAAGTTTTAACGTCGAACTCATAAGAGATTAGGAGGATTAAGTTTTAATTTACTTTTGACATCAAATTCAGTACCAGCTACTTGGAAATACTCCGAAAACACCTGGGAAATACCTACTTACCAATACTGTGAACTCTAATGTAATTCCGATGAAAGTTACGACTGCGCATCCACCAAATTCTCAAATAGAAAAAAATTCAAATTTTTCTCAACTTCATCAGTACCAAGTATCTGTGCATCACCGCGAGATGTTTATCAATACTCCTTAAGTAATTCCCAAACCTCAAGAAGCTACGACTACATTCTTTCCCGCCTTTTCCGGTACAAATTCCTCTGTAGCACATATCTGTGTAGCACGCACAGCAAGGTGCTTATGGATACTATTTAACTTCCATACCTCCAAAAGTTATCGCTGTACCTATTCTCGCTCAAACTGTAAAAATTCGCCTGCAGCAAAATTTTATTTAATAATTTTCTTGGATTATTTCCTTATGTTTTTACAAGAATGAGACATGTATCTTTAACTTTAACATTAAGAAGCTTTACCTTTATCTTTAAGTTTTATAATTTATGGATGAACTAATAGGTAATACAATCCATATAATTGCTCATTTGGTCCCACATGAACCTAATACGGGATTGCTTCCGAGCTATACTCTCTACAGTTTGCTAAAGATTTTATAGAAATCGGTTAAGCTATTCCACAGTACCTAATGATTGAATAAATAAATAAAATATATACGGATCGAATTCACAACCTTCTCCTTTTAATTTTTTTTAAGATGGTTATAAAACAATGTGGCAACTTTAAATCAAAGACAAAATAACTTGTTACGCATGTAACACATAATCTTGAAATTGTCAATAGATTGTGGCAGTAGGAAGAGGAGAAAAATATCACTCCAACCGTATGAAGCCAACTACGAATTGTGGTGTGGTGCTCAAGCTAACTCGAAGTCCTCTTATTTATTAACAATTTTTGGTAAAAAGGTAGTGTAGCTATTCAATAATAACCGAGAAAAACTTACAAATGTTTAAAAAGTACGGTTAATCCTGTCTATCGTTGATTTCTTGTTTAGGAGGCCAGGGACAGGAATTTTGTTTTACTTACTTCAAAGTTGATCCTTCAAAATGTCAATAATTTTCATATGAAAATGAGATGTTGGTAGTAACACACGAAAATCCAGTCAATTGGTGATTTGTTCAATGAACTAACAAAGCTTGATGCGACCTATTGTGACAACATATTTATTTCATAGTACAACTGAACCTCACGCACACTCCCAACTAAAAATCAAGCGAATCTGTATGAAAATAGACCTCAACGAGTTAGCATGGGTCTGTGCAATTGCAATAAACTGTAAAGAAACGCGGAAGACAATGGTGGATTCATCCACTGAAGGAAGAATTTAATAAAATGTGTGAAGATTTACAGACCTACCCAGAGAAGTCTTTTAACTACTACAGAATAAGTATTCGTATAGTGTTTCTATGGACGATTTCAAAATTCAGTCTAAAGCAAACCTAGGATAAATCATAACAAAGCTTACTTCAAATGAAAATAGTCTTTTGTTTACCTGGCTCACCATTACAAGTTCATCACCTGGCCATGGTTCATTCTTAATATTGCCGGTAGCATAGCCGTAGGTTAAATAATATTTATTTACTTTTATTAAATAATTTATTTAAGTTCACTAAACTAACATTATTTATTATAAATACATAATGTATTATAAATAAATAATTTACATCATGCCTAGCAATTAATATAAAGCAGTAAAACAATATTTACAACTATTAAAAAGTGAATCTAAAAATTGTAGGTCCACGCTCATGACCATCGTTGGTGTTATGAAGTATTCCTTTGTCTGTCTTTTTTTATGATTTTCATACCGGATTTAGATAATCTATACTTTCGATGGATTATTAAATCTCGTTGCTCCTTTTATATACCAAAACCATTTCTCACCTAAATTAAATATTGTCTATCCTAAGAACAGCATCATCATCCAAGTGAGGTACTTGTCCAACTGATTAAATGATTTTAAAAAACTGTGCCAACTAGTATAATAGTTGGTTAATGCGTGCAACCAAGTTTGAATCTGCAGCATCACTCAATCGGTGAGCGCACGAGTTGTATACACGAACAACTGCCCTGTACGACTTAAAATTGAACAAATTAGAGAGTTGTTAGTGAGCGGTGTAATGTTCAGTTTACTTGCATTTTGTATTGTCGCTCCACCAATTTTTAATTATTCTACAAAGGAAAATATTCAATGCGCGGGAGGCCTTTGGTCTCTTATACGTACATTTCTTTGAATATATTTCAACGACAATTTAGGTTCTAATTCAAATATGGCTATGTAAGTGATAAAGAGATGCAAGCTTTTACTCAAGGTCACACGTTTGTCATTCAGTTTTGTTCAAATCTTGCAAGTCAATTTTGAACCACTCTCATTGGATCGATTGCCTATAAATTTTATATACGTATGTAGTACAAATGGCAATACAATATTTTAGGATTTAATCCATAGAAAATGGACTACTTATATAAATCAAAATATGGAAATAAAGAGGTCGTGTTTGCACCACCGGCGACTCCGGCAAATATTGAAAATTCAGGTGGCGGAGGTCAGTTTTAAGATAATGGACCAGTAGTGGTTATTGTTAAGAAACACAAGTTGTATATTAACAAATACGTTTATTTAGAAGGATAATTCTATTATAATAATAAATTTTTAGGATATATACACAACTGATTATTAATATCTACCTAGTATGTATAAAATGAGAAAATAAAAATTATAGAACAAAATTAATTATCATTCAAAGAAATTAGTGGTTGGCAGAGGAAAATAGGAAAGAAAACGAACGAAGTCTGCATATTGGCTGACTGTTGTACGTACGACTTAACCATCTAATTCTACTGAATTATTAAATTCGTACCTTAACCCTATCCCCTAAACTATGTACAAATGGTGTAACAAGGCGAACAATTTCATCAAATCTTCGTTCAACTTAAAAATTGTTTTCAAATCACTACAACCGTTTAATGCAGCTAGGTACTTGGTTTAATGCTGCTAGGTACCAAATTTATTATAGACATAACTTTCTTGCAGTATTGACAATAACACTGCGATATGCGCGACGTGCGGCCAGTAGAGTAACTAAATAAGATGGCGGCTAGCTTGCGACGTGTGTCATTGTAAGCTTCATCGTAAACAAAGAAATTTAAGGTTTGTTCGATTAAATATGTATTGTTATTTAAGAAATTAAAAACGTATTTGTGATATTCTTTTTTTTTTTTTTCGTGGAAATTTCACAAGAATAAACTCCTCTTTCTTGTAGATTTCTTAGGTACTTCCAAATTCATTATAATCATAACTTTCTGGCAATATTGACAACAACACTGGGATATGCGCGACGTGCGGCCAGTAGTGTAACTAAATAAGATGGCGGCTAGCTTGCGACGTGTGTCATTGTAAGCTTCATCGTATACAAAGAAATTTAAGGTTTGTTCGATTAAATATGTATTGTTATTTAAGAAATTAAAAACGTATTAGATATTCTTTTTTTTTTCGTGGAAATTTCACAAGAATAAACTCTTCTTTCTTGTAGATTTCTTTTCTGCTAATATTGCCGTTTCCATTTTTTTTTCTTGTCATATTTTTTTATATACCTATCCTTTTAAATCACTACTACGTCCTAACTCCTCCCATTCCTCATCTTTTTCCGAAACTGACAATTCTCTTTGACATTTCTTCTTCGCTTTCTCTGAGCATACCTATGCTATTTTGCTTTTCTTGGACTTTCAAATTTCAAATTGCTATAACTTTTGATCATTTGAAGATTAAATAACTCATGTTATAGGAAAATTAATGCTCCACATCTTCTACTGCAATTCACGCTTGCAGGTATCTCGAAAGCTTGGGAATAGAAAAAAAATTAATATTAACAATTTTGTAGAAAATTTTCTCAGCTTTTGTAGTTATTTTGATTAGAGTATTTTTTTCGCGGCAATCCACTGTTTTCGAGATACAAGTGAAATACTTAGGGTAGGGACCTCCTGCACTCCGCTCACCTCGTAGGTCTGGGAACTTTTAATATGCTTATCGCCTAACTACCCCAAACTCAGTCCTGAAGTAAATAGTTCTGTTCCCGACCATGTCCTCTACAACTTCTTCATTGACCAGACTATTAGGGAAAGCAAACAAGGTTAACAAACGCTAATCAAAGGGCACGCGATTGATTTGACGTAGGCGTACGTGGCAATCTCAGCGAATTCGCAGTATTTTTTCGATAATACATGTGCTATGAAACTTGACCATACCTATTCATTGTGTTATATAAAGAGGTGTAGTCGGAAGTGTTAATATTTACGAGAATTATTCATGCTGATATTTATATTGAAATTGTATTTAAAATTTACTCGATAATTTAGTTCCCTAAGGTAAATAATCAACTTTTATTAATAGATATTTTACTCTATTCTAGTATTATAGACATCATAATGGAGATTATAATCTTGCTTGTAACATAAAATACCCATAGTTCACCAAATCCAAATCAAAAGAAAATTCCAATGAAAGGGGAATTATATTTGCCCGTTTGATTTCATTCATTCACTTTATTAACAGTGGTCTCTTCGTATAACTAGAAAGTATTTTTATCCAAACAACGTAAACAGTCTTTGGTACAACTGCAACAATTGATGTGTTAATAACAATAATTAAATAGTTAATAAATATGAATTCTTCAAACAAAATACCTATAAAAACATTAATAATAAGACTTGACAAACCCAGTCATATACTGTTTCTCACTATAAAATAATGTAGGTATTTAAATAAGGATACTTTTAGATATTTCTAAGTGATTTCAAGAAAAATTTGACATGACAACGTACACATACCATCAAAATGATAATGAACAAAGGCAGAATTTTACGTAAATCATCCATGGAGTCAGATTTTTGCCGCGGCTTATTTAAAAAAATCGTATGCACTGCCAACTTGATATTAAGTTAGTACACATCGATAAAACTATGAAGGGAAAATGATAAAACAATGAGAGGGCTGATGGTTTGCCGTAATAATTGGTGGAATCAGACTTTCGACCGTGATTTAATTTTTAGTAGTAAGACGATATTTGGAGTAAAACAGTGATATCATACAATTACGCCTCTTCTAACTTAACCGTATACATTTCACAGGACCATCAATATCGTACACATATTTGTTGAGTACGAAATCATCCTTGGTTTCATAAAAGCCACAGAGTTAGGTATTTGAATTTGGTTATAAGTAGAATTTCTAGTTATAAACAAATGCAAAAAAATTCTTAATACCATGTCAAAGAACATGTACAAGAACCTTCATTCGAAAAAGTATCTCCTATAAATATTGGCAGTTAAACTTTAAGCGATTGAAATTTCAAAGTCGCTTGATATGCTTAGTCGAGTGCTTAGTCTTCTAACAGTCCTATTTTGATTTCATACTTTCTGGAATATCACCAGTATCGGAGTTTTAAAGTTCCAAAGCCTATTGCGTTTTTTTTATATACAATTTTGTTTTTACAAAAGTTTTCTTAGGTAAGAAGGTGAATATTTCCGGTTCTAGAGGTCCGACCGGGGCAAACCAAAAACCTTCGCAATTAAAATTCCAAGAAATCTGCGTTAGCTTTGGGTCATTTGAGTACGTACATAACGTAGAAAATGGAATAAACTGGATAAAAAGCGAATTTTAACTCCTAGGGACAACAAGATTTCCTATCGGCTTCACATTTTCAGAAAATATACCTATTGCTGAAAACAAAACACCCTGAAATTTTGGTGCCCAAATATTGAAACTTGTGGACACAAATGAATTTGTTGTGAAATTTGAACCAGGGTTGGCAGTTTTAAAACAAAATGTTTTAAACAAATGTTTTTTAAGTGTTTAAAACACGTTTAAAACAATTGTTTTAAACATGATTTTTTTCAATGCCTTTTTTCAGTGACAATTTTAGGAACATCGTTGTATTTGATAAGGTAAAAAAAATAAAAATATATGAACTTTTATGTAATGCAATAAAAATAATTATAATAATATACTAGTATAAGTACAACGAACGAAACATATTACTATTATATAGAAGATATGCCTGTATTATTTATTTTCTTAAGTGTTAATTTTAAAGCGATTAATAGCACAGGTACACACAAAAAGTCGAATGTGGGAAGGTAGACCTATGTATTCCCATGCATTTTGACCTGCTGAACATGAATCAGATATCCGTTTTGCCCGATTGGCTCTTGTATTTTTCCTAACCTCAAAAAAAAACAATGTAAGAATGCCCGAGAAAATGAAAGTGTAGTTAAAAATCTGAAAAAATTCAGAGGTACGTAGAATGGCGAGAGAAATCGAATGGCACAAACTAGAATTCCATGGCTTTTATGGTTTCGAATATAGAGCCTCGAGAAGTGCGAAAAAAAACAAATTTTTTCCTTCCGGTAATTTTGAGCTGCTCTATTTCGAAAACGAAGGACCGCAGGGGGTCAATTCTCGAAATTATTCCTATGGGAAATAAGATTTTTGGAACGTGTAAATTGTATCCTTGACTAGTCCTATGATATTATTTTCTGCTGGAAATGATCAGGTGAAGTAATTCCACTGAATTGAATGGAAAACAATCTCATAGGATCAGTCAAGAATACAATTTGCACGTTCCAAAAGTATCATTTCCCATAGGAATAATTTCGAGAATTGACCCCCAGGGATGTCTGGTTTGCGCCATTCGATTTCTATCGCCATCCTATGTACCCCTGAATTTTTTCAGATTTTTAGCTGCATTTTCATTTTTTCGGGCATTCTTACGTGTTTTTTGGGGTTAGGAAGAATGCAAGAGCCAATCGGGCAAAACGGACATCGAATTCGTGTTCAGCAGGTCAGAATTCATGGGAATACTTATGTCTGCCTTCTCCCACTCGATTTTTTTTTATGTGCCTGTGTAGGTGTGTAGTCAATAACCAATCACCAAACAATTATTGCACTATTGCACAATTGCCGTATTTATTACACCGAATTGGCCGAGCCGTTGTCAAGTATCGTCTTCGTCTTGTTATGATGCAATATGGGCATGGCTTATAGAATAAACAATGTATTGGGTCGACGCGCCCGTATAAATTTAAGTTTAAAAACATATTTTTTATTGTTTAAAACATGTTTTTTTTTCAACAATTAAAAATCCATGTCTAAAACACATTGAATTGTTTTAAATAAAAAAAACGTGTTTTTTGATTAAAATAAAAAAACACAATTTTTGCCACCCCTGATTTGAACTGCCTGCCATTTTGTGCCATTAGGTCCAAAATGGATCATTCTTTTTTCAAAATGTAGTTCTGGACGCCAGCTTTCCGATGGCATTTTGTCTACTTTTGCCATTTTTTTATAGACCAAGTGACAACAAGTAGATTTTCTCGGCCATTTTGAAAACATTTTTGAAAAATTTTTGTCAGAAAATAAGGAGAATTGTGAGAGCTTTAATTTAAAAAAAACAAAGTAAATTTTCGTCCATCTGAACTTGAGATATTTAACTTTTAGCATTTTGGCCAATTGTTAATTAACAAATGCCTATTTTTGACTAATATTTGAACGTTATCATTTTGAAACATATTTACTTCATATGAAATGCTCAAAAAACATTTTTAACTTGTAAAAACTAATTTTCAAGCATTTACATTTCATGTACCTGAAGTTTCGAACGTTCACTTGAACGAATTTCAAATGAAAAGAAAAAATTAATATCAACTGCAAATCGACTTAGGAGTAATTTTTTATTATTATATCGATTGGTACCAACACTCATAATGCTCCCTCAAAGCCTCCCTTACGTCGAACACCCCCTTAGCAACCCTTGTATACAAAAAATCAGCATTAAATGAAATCTGGGTTAAGTATAACATTTTGTTAGCGACATTTACTATATATACTACTTTAAACATATTCTCGATATTTCAATCGCACACAGTGCACTTATGCACCCCCTGCTTCAACCCTTGATTTTAAAAAATTCGTAAAAAAGTCAAACTGACATAGACCTAAAAGTTTTTTCGTCCTTCTAGTTGCCAACAATACCCCTAACATTCCCTCAAAGCCTTGTTCTCGCCGAACCGGCGGAACACCCCCTTAGCAACCCTTGTATATAAAAAATCGGCATTAGATGTAATATGGGTTAAGTATAACATTTTGTAAGCTAAATTTACTATAAATACTACTTTAAACATATTCTCGATATTTCAATCGCACACAGTGTACTTATGCACCCCCTGCTTCAACCCTTGATTGTAAAAAATTCTTTAAAAAGTCAAACTGACATAGACCTAAAAGTTTTTTCGTCCTTCTAGTTGTCAACAATACCCCTAATATTCCCTCAAAGCCTTGTTCTCACCGAACCGGCGGAACACCCCCTTAGCAACCCTTGTATATAAAAAATCAGCATTAGATGTAATCTGGGTTAAGTATAACATTTTGTAAGCTAAATTTACTATAAATACTACTTTAAACATATTCTCGGTATTTCAATAGCACACAGTGTACTTATGCACCCCCTGCTTCAACCCTTGATTTTAAAATAATCGTAAAAAAGTCAAACTGACATAGACCTAAAAGTTTTTTCGTCCTTCTAGTTGCCAACAATACCCCTAACATTCTCTCAAAGCCTTGTTCTCGCTGAACCGGCGGAACACCCCCTTAGCAACCCTTGTATATAAAAAATCAGCATTAAATGTAATCTGGGTTAAGTATAATATTTTGTAAACTAAATTTACTATAAATACTACTTTAAACATATTCTCGATATTTCAATCGCACACAGTGCACTTATGCACCCCCTGCTTCAACCCTTGATTTTAAAAAATTCGTAAAAAAGTCAAACTGACATAGACCTAAAAGTTTTTTCGTCCTTCTAGTTGCCAACAATACCCCTAACATTCCCTCAAAGCCTTGTTCTCGCCGAACCGGCGGAACACCCCCTTAGCAACCCTTGTATATAAAAAATCGGCATTAGATGTAATATGGGTTAAGTATAACATTTTGTAAGCTAAATTTACTATAAATACTACTTTAAACATATTCTCGATATTTCAATCGCACACAGTGTACTTATGCACACCCTGCTTCAACCCTTGATTGTAAAAAATTCTTTAAAAAGTCAAACTGACATAGACCTAAAAGTTTTTTCGTCCTTCTAGTTGTCAACAATACCCCTAATATTCCCTCAAAGCCTTGTTCTCACCGAACCGGCGGAACACCCCCTTAGCAACCCTTGTATATAAAAAATCAGCATTAGATGTAATCTGGGTTAAGTATAATATTTTGTAAACTAAATTTACTATAAATACTACTTTAAACATATTCTCGATATTTCAATCGCACACAGTGTACTTATGCACCCCCTGCTTCAACCCTTGATTGTAAAAAATTCTTAAAAAAAGTCAAACTGACATAGACCTAAAAGTTTTTTCGTCCTTCTAGTTGTCAACAAAACCCCTAACATTCCCTCAAAGCCTTGTTCTCGCCGAACCGGCGGAAAACCCCCTTAGCAACCCTTGTATATAAAAAATCAGCATTAGATGTAATCTGGGTTAAGTATAACATTTTGTAAGCTGAATTTACTATAAATACTACTTTAAACATATTCTCGATATTTCAATCGCACACAGTGTACTTATGCACCCCCTGATTCAACCCTTGATTGTAAAAAATTCTTAAAAAAGTCAAACTGACATAGACCTAAAAGTTTTTTCGTCCTTCTAGTTGCCAACAATACCTCTAACATTCCCTCAATGCCTTGTTCTCGCCGAACCGGCGGAACACCCCCTTAGCAACCCTTGTATATAAAAAATCAGCATTAGATGTAATCTGGTTTAAGTATAACATTTTGTAAGCTAAATTTACTATAAATACTACTTTAAACATATTCTCAATATTTCAATCGCACACAGTGTACTTATGCACCCCCTGCTTCAACCCTTGATTTTAAAAAAATCGTAAAAAAGTCAAACTGACATAGACCTAAAAGTTTTTACGTCCTTCTAGTTGCCAACAATACCCCTAACATTCTCTCAAAGCTTTGTTCTCGCTGAACCGGCGGAACACCCCCTTAGCAACCCTTGTATATAAAAAATCAGCATTAAATGTAATCTGGGTTAAGTATAACATTTTGTAAGCTAAATTTACTATTATAAATACTACTTTAAACATATTCTCGATATTTATATCGCACACAGTGTACTTATGCACCCCCTGCTTCAACCCTTGATCGTAAAAAAGTCAAACTGACATAGACCTAAAAGTTTTTTCGTCCTTCTAGTTGTCAACAATACCCCTAACATTCCCTCAAAGCCTTGTTCTCGCCGAACCGGCGGGCATATTCTCGATATTTCAATCGCACACTGTGTTCTTATGCTCTCCCTGCTTCAACCCTTGATTTTAAAAAATTCGTAAAAAAGTCAAACTGTCAGACGTAAAATTTTTTTCGTCCTTCTAGTTGCCAACAATACCCCTAACATTATCTCAAAGCCTAGTTTATGGCGAACCGACAGAATACCCCCTTAGCAACTTTTGTATAGAAAAAATCAACATTAAATGATATCTGGATTAAGTATAAAATTTTGTTAGCTACAAATACTATAAATACTACTCTAATCATATTTTCGAAGTTTCATTCGCATAGAGTGTTCGGATGCACCCCGTGCTTCAACCCTTAAAATAAAAAAAAGCTTCAAAAAGTCGATCTGGCTTAGGTGTGAACCTTTCTTGTTCATTCTAATCACAAAGGAGGCTTCAAACATTATAACCAAAGCCTCGTTAGAGTTAGGACGCGGAGTATACCACTGGCAACCCCCGATATGAAAAGTATCACCACAAGCGCAATCTGGCTTAGAGGCACAATTTTTTTGGTTACATTAGCAACAAATAATACTTCAAGCATGTCCTTAAAGTCTCGTTCATGGCTAAATTACGAAATTTCAATATATGTACAAAAAAAGGTCATAAAGAAGCTATTTGGCATCTTTTATTATCATCACAAAAAATTGTCAAAAATATTTCCTAAGGAGTTCAGAACATGGACCAATCTGATTGAATATAATTGGTTGAAATTTGTCCTACCAAATAGATGATTCGTTGAAATAAGCAATCTAGTCAACGTGGACTTCTAGGGGTAGAGTAACTGTTTCTTTGTGATAAAATTATACTGCACGACTCCGGCCATACACTAATCAGAAGCGGTCAGTCTCCTTTAGACGTTTTTGCGAATTTTTTTGTATCGCTGGATTTCATATGGAACCTACTACACCCCTAAACCAGATAAACTTTTTGGCAAATTTGTTAAAATCAAGGGTTGAAGCAGCGGTAATATTTAGAGTAAACGTGGATAACAAAATTTTCTACCTAAGTAAGCCAGACTTTGTATATATAATCCTGATTATTGCTATATTTATATTTTATAAAACAGCACACATTGTATAAGGGTTGCTAAATGGGTGCTCCGCTACTTAGCCTTAAACAAAGCTCTGCTGGAAAGTTTGGGGTATTATTTGTAGCTGAAGCAACAAAGAAACTTTTACGCCTAAGCCATATTGACATTTTGGCGAATTTTTTAAAATCGAGGGTTAAAGCTGGGGTGCATCCGGACTTTAGACGCAAATGAAATTTCGAGAAAATGTTTACAGTAGTATTTGTAGAATACGTGGCTAACGGAATTATATACTTAAACTGGATTTCATTTAATGCTGATTACTTATATACAAGGGTTGGTAAGGGAGTGTTCCTCCACTTCCCCATTATGTATGCTTTGAGAGAATGTTTGGGGTATTATTTGCGACTAGAATAACGAAAAACCTTTTACGCCTAGGGCAATTTGACTCCCTGACCAATTTTTCAAAAACAGGGGTTGAAGCAGGGGGTGCATCCGAACACTGTGCGAGTAAAATATCGAGAATATGTTTAGAGTAGTTTTTGTAGTAAATGCAGCTAACGAAATTTTATACCTAACCCAGATTTCTTTTAATGCTGATTTTATACATACGGTTGTTAAGGGGGTTGTTCCGCCACTTTCGCCAACTAGGCTTTGAGGGGATGTTTATGGCATTATTTGCAACTAGAAGGACGAAAAAACGTTTACGTCTAAGACAGTTCGCCTTTTTGACGAATTTTTTTAAATTAGGGGTTGAAGAGGGGGTGCTTAAGAACACTGTGTGCGAACGAAATATCGAGAATATGTTTACAGTAGTATTTGTAGTAAATGTAGCTAACAAAATGTTATACTTAACCCTGATTTCGTTTAATGCTGGTCTATCATATACAAGGATTGCTAAGGGGGTGTTCCGCCGGTTCTCCATAAAGTAGGTTTTGAGGGAATGTTAGGGATATTGTTGGCAACTAGAAGGACGAAAAAACTTTTAGGTCTATGTCAGTTTGACTTTTTTACGATTTTTTTAAAGTCAAGGGTTGAAGTAAGGGGTGCATAAGTACACTGTGTGCTATTGAAATATCGAGAATATGTTTAAAGTAGTATTTATAGTAAATTTAGCTGACAAAATGTTATACTTAACCCAGATTACATCTAATGCTGATTTTTTATATACAAGGGTTGCTAAGGGGGTGTTCCGCCGGTTCGGCGAGAACAAGGCTTTGAGGGAACGTTAGGGGTATTGTTGGCAACTAGAAGGACGAAAAAACTTTTAGGTCTATGTCAGTTTGACTTTTTTACGATTTTTTTAAAATCAAGGGTTGAAGCAGGGGGTGCATAAGTACACTGTGTGCGATTTGAATATCGAGAATATGTTTAAAGTAGTATTTATAGTAAATTTAGCTTACAAAATGTTATACTTAACCCAGATTACATCTAATGCTGATTTTTTATATACAAGGGTTGCTGAGGGGGTGTTCCGCCGGTTCGGCGAGAACAAGGCTTTGAGGGAATGTTAGGGGTATTGTTGGCAACTAGAAGGACGAAAAAACTTTTAGGTCTATGTCAGTTTGACTTTTTACGATTTTTTTAAAGTCAAGGGTTGAAGTAAGGGGTACATAAGTACACTGTGTGCTATTGAAATATCGAGAATATGTTTAAAGTAGTATTTATAGTAAATTTAGCTTACAAAATGTTATACTTAACCCATATTACATCTAATGCTGATTTTTTATATACAAGGGTTGCTAAGGGGGGTGTTCCGCCGGTTCGGCGAGAACAAGGCTTTGAGGGAATGTTAGGGGTATTGCTGACAACTAGAAGGACGAAAAAACTTTTAGGTCTATGTCAGTTTGACTTTTTTTAAGAATTTTTTACAATCAAGGGTTGAAGCAGGGGGTGCATAAGTACACTGTGTGCGATTGAAATATCGAGAATATGTTTAAAGTAGTATTTATAGTAAATTTAGTTTACAAAATATTATACTTAACCCAGATTACATTTAATGCTGATTTTTTATATACAAGGGTTGATAAGGGGGTGTTCCGCCGGTTCAGCGAGAACAAGGCTTTGAGGGAATGTTAGGGGTATTGTTGACAACTAGAAGGACGAAAAAACTTTTAGGTCTATGTCAGTTTGACTTTTTTACGATTTTTTTAAAATCAAGGGTTGAAGCAGGGGGTGCATAAGTACACTGTGTGCTATTGAAATACCGAGAATATGTTTAAAGTAGTATTTATAGTAAATTTAGCTTACAAAATGTTATACTTAACCCAGATTACATCTAATGCTGATTTTTTATATACAAGGGTTGCTAAGGGGGTGTTCCGCCGGTTCGGCGAGAACAAGGCTTTGAGGGAATGTTAGGGGTATTGTTGACAACTAGAAGGACGAAAAAACTTTTAGGTCTATGTCAGTTTGAGTTTTTAAAGAATTTTTTACAATCAAGGGTTGAAGCAGGGTGTGCATAAGTACACTGTGTGCGATTGAAATATCGAGAATATGTTTAAAGTAGTATTTATAGTAAATTTAGCTTACAAAATGTTATACTTAACCCATATTACATCTAATGCCGATTTTTTATATACAAGGGTTGCTAAGGGGGTGTTCCGCCGGTTCGGCGAGAACAAGGCTTTGAGGGAATGTTAGGGGTATTGTTGGCAACTAGAAGGACGAAAAAACTTTTAGGTCTATGTCAGTTTGACTTTTTTACGAATTTTTTAAAATCAAGGGTTGAAGCAGGGGGTGCATAAGTGCACTGTGTGCGATTGAAATATCGAGAATATGTTTAAAGTAGTATATATAGTAAATGTCGCTAACAAAATGTTATACTTAACCCAGATTTCATTTAATGCTGATTTTTTATATACAAGGGTTGCTAAGGGGGTGTTCGACGTAAGGGAGGCTTTGAGGGAGCATTATGAGTATTGGTACCAATCGATATAATAGTAAAAAATTACTCCTAAGTCGATTTGCAGTTGATATTAATTTTTTCTTTTCATTTGAAATTCGTTCAAGTGAACGTTCGAAACTTCAGGTACATTACATTTCATTGTTGTTAATTAGCCTGAACAGCTATTTTTAAAATGTATATACCAAGATTCTCTTGTTTTGTCGCACCGTACTCAATGGTTTTTGGCTTACTTAAGTTGGTAGTTAACGTATGTATTTATGGCAATTTGATATTCTGCTAACTTCTCTTTATAAAACTATGACCTTATTTTTCTTGACTAATGTGAAATTTGTTCTGTTCAGAGACAACTCTGTTTTTTGTGTGTGTTTTTACTGATATTTATCTTTTTACAACTTAACTAAGCAAATGTATGAATTTATTATCGGTTTTTTGATAGAAAGTAAAATAAAGTTATAGGTTAGCTTTGTATTCCTCTTGTCTTACCCTCCTCCCCGTGGTCCTTCTTGTGATGTTGATTATAATTTAATGCCCTGACAGACCCCAGGCCGAGAAGCGTGTGTCCCTGTAATTCCTCATTTTGTTCATCTCTCTCTACTCATTTTGTGTTAGGTTTTGTTTTAGTATTCCATATAATAAATTGCTCTTTTGTGACTGGCTGTATGGTCTATGACCCAAAGCCATAAAAAAAAAATCTTTTTACAACATGCTAAAAGTTAAATATCTCAAGTTCAGATGGACAAAAATTCGCTTTTCTTTTTTACAATAAACTTCTCACAATTCTCTTTCTTTTCTAATACGAATTTAAAAAAAATGTTGTCAATATGGCCGAGAAAATCTATTTCTTGTCATTTGGTTTATAAATAAATGCCAATAAAGTGGACAAAATGACTTTAAAAGATATTTGTATGTCATCGGAAAGCTGGCATCCAGAACTACATTTTGACATAAAAATGATCCATTTTGGACTCAATTTGACAAAATGGCGGGCATTTCAAGTTTCAGATAAAAATTTATTTGTGTCCACAAGGTTCAATATTTGGGCACCAAAATTTCAGGATGTTTTGTGTTCAACAAAAGGTATATTTTCTGAAAGTTTGACGCCGATCGAAACTCTTGACGTCCCTGGGCGTTAAAATGAAAGAAAAGCGCTATTCAGCAAGTTTGTTCAATCTTTCACGTTATGTATGTACTCAAGTGACCCAAACTCAACTCAATTTGTTGGAATTTTAATTGCGAAGGTTTTTGGTTTTTAGTTTGTCCCAATCGGACCTTTAGAACCGGAGATATTCACCTTTTCACCTAAAAAGACGCTTTTCAAAAAACAAAATTGTTAATAAAATAAAACGCAATAGGCTTTGGAACTTCAAAACTCAGATATAACTCCTGGTGATACCCCAGAAGGTATGAAATCATAATATTGTTGTTACAAAACTATACATATTAATGTCCTATTTTTACTCTACTAATATAAATAAATAATTTGACTTCAAGTGCAATAAAACAGGCACCCACTTTCAGTAATATAAGTATGCTTTATTACATGTAATTTTTTTATTTTTTGTTCTTTCTGAATTGCCCATAATTTTGTATTTCCTGCTATGCATTTACTAGGACTATAGATAAGAAAAATATTAGGCAATTTTAATTTTGGAACATAAATTGTTTAAATTGCATATCATGATCAGATTTAATCCGAAACTTTTTATTACACTTATTGTGACACAGGAAACCATCTAAAACAAGAAAATCTCTGCAGCAAACGAGTTCCATTCATCATTTATTTCGAATCCACTATTTGTAAATTCGTCATGAACCACATTGTTGATCGCGAGTTACGTGCACGCTTAGACTAGATCTGACTTTCAAAATTACATTAACAAATTCAAAACAGGCCAACCATTATACTCTTCGCGAGACTCTTTGCCGATTTACTGCACGTTTTATATAATTGTTGCACATTCTATCGGATACATTTTTTGTTTAATTACAAATCAACAATTTTTTTTTGTAATTTAAAAAATTTATAACTTTTTAATTTATTAATCGATTTTGTTCAAAAATTCAAAAAGGGTTCTTCCTCTAGCTATCACTAACTTACTTTCCAAGTTTCAGTACAATCGAACTTTTCGTTGTTAAGTTATCGTGCTTACAAGAAACGTGATGGACGGACAGACAGACGGACGGACATTTCGAAAGTTGTTCAGAATTCGATCACCAACATAGTGAAAGCCTTAAAATTTACGTTATTTGTTATTTGGAGCTTAAATAATTTAGTATTCAAGAGGTATGGGCTGTATGTGCCTAGAAATAAGTTTTGTTAAGTCAAATAGGTGTGAATAGGTTCGGGAAAGTATATCCGAATAAAAAATTAATATATTTATATTAACTATTATTATTTATAATAATCTATGATTAAACGACCGTTTCTCAAAATTTTACTTCTGTTACAACTTTTGGATACTAACGTATAATGCGGAAATAATTGATTTCAAAATGTTGCGATTATATGGCTTTTTGAAAATCATTGAAATACATGTTTAAAAATGAATTATTATTTGTTTGCTTATAATTGTATTGAAACATTCTTTATAGGATTTTGCAAACAGCAGAAAAAATAACTATCTATAACTAAAAGAAAAACTTTGTGTAGAAATATTAATGAAATCTTTGCATTCTTTCGATAACCTGAATTCTGGTTATGCTAGCAAATTAAAATCCTAAAATGAATTTGTCTAATTTCTTATTTGACAATTCTCATTCTAACACTAGCATCCACACAGTCCCCTACGGCCATGCAGATTAAACTAGTATCCACATAACCCCCTACGATTATGAAGATTCAGTTAAAAATGAGAACAAAGACCTAAAATGAATTTATTTATCTACCTTGTCTTAAAAAATTGTTCATTCCAATGGATTACATTTTCATGAAATCTATCATTCTGTTTCCTGGAAATGCTTAGCCTTTGAAACGTTTTTCGCCCTTATTCTGGAGCTCATCAGAAAGACATAAAGCCATTCATAAAGATGTTTCATGCAAAACCAAGACAATTTCTATGAATAAGTGTGAAATGATTATATTTGACATTGACTGATAAAAACAACTTCACCTATCTATTAGCTAACTAGTATTGGAGCCTATATACTCTATGCATGTTTAAAAATGAATTATTATTTGTTTGCTTATAATTGTATTGAAACATTCTTTATAGGATTTTGCAAACAGCAGAAAAAATAACTATCTATAACTAAAAGAAAAACTTTGTGTAGAAATATTAATGAAATCTTTGCATTCTTTCGATAACCTGAATTCTGGTTATGCTAGCAAATTAATTATTCATAGAAATTGTCTTGGTTTTGCATGAAACATCTTTATGAATGGCTTTATGTCTTTCTGATGAGCTCCAGAATAAGGGCGAAAAGCGTTTCAAAGGCTAAGCATTTCCAGGAAACAGAATGATAGATTTCATGAAAATGTAATCCATTGGAATGAACAATTTTTTAAGACAAGGTAGATAAATAAATTCATTTTAGGTCTTTGTTCTCATTTTTAACTGAATCTTCATAATCGTAGGGGGTTATGTGGATACTAGTTTAATCTGCATGGCCGTAGGGGACTGTGTGGATGCTAGTGTTAGAATGAGAATTGTCAAATAAGAAATTAGACAAATTCATTTTAGGATTTTAATTTGCTAGCATAACCAGAATTCAGGTTATCGAAAGAATGCAAAGATTTCATTAATATTTCTACACAAAGTTTTTCTTTTAGTTATAGATAGTTATTTTTTCTGCTGTTTGCAAAATCCTATAAAGAATGTTTCAATACAATTATAAGCAAACAAATAATAATTCATTTTTAAACATGCATAGAGTATATAGGCTCCAATACTAGTTAGCTAATAGATAGGTGAAGTTGTTTTTATCAGTCAATGTCAAATATAATCATTTCACACTTATTCATAGAAATTGTCTTGGTTTTGCATGAAACATCTTTATGAATGGCTTTATGTCTTTCTGATGAGCTCCAGAATAAGGGCGAAAAACGTTTCAAAGGCTAAGCATTTCCAGGAAACAGAATGATAGATTTCATGAAAATGTAATCCATTGGAATGAACAATTTTTTAAGACAAGGTAGATAAATAAATTCATTTTAGGTCTTTGTTCTCATTTTTAACTGAATCTTCATAATCGTAGGGGGTTATGTGGATACTAGTTTAATCTGCATGGCCGTAGGGGACTGTGTGGATGCTAGTGTTAGAATGAGAATTGTCAAATAAGAAATTAGACAAATTCATTTTAGGATTTTAATTTGCTAGCATAACCAGAATTCAGGTTATCGAAAGAATGCAAAGATTTCATTAATATTTCTACACAAAGTTTTTCTTTTAGTTATAGATAGTTATTTTTTCTGCTGTTTGCAAAATCCTATAAAGAATGTTTCAATATCATTGAAATACAGTTTTGATTCTTGATTTATTACAAAATTTAAGTAGTAGGTACTTATTTTATTAAGATGTCTCGCAGTTATTTTCCTGCATTCCTGAATTATCTTATTCTTCGAATATTGCCTATTATCTGATAGATGTAGGTTTGGGGATATCCCCATATTCCCACTGATTTTTTTCCTAATGATTTTTGAGATTCGGACAGTGAGATTTTTTAAAGATAAAAATATTGAAGCTTTTTATCGTAATATAATTTGAAGTATTTAATTTCTTATCGGTTTCTTATAGAGATGCTTAAATACCAAAACTTTGGCATTTTATCTAATAAAAAACTAGGGACAGGTATTGCATTTTTAAAACATGAACCTTTTTGTACTGTTCTCGTTTAGATGTGCCTAATCTGCGCTTTCATGATTTGTCGTTAATATGCATTTTTGTGAACGCTCATTCATTTACGTCGTTCTGTGATAATTGCTTGAGTTTTCATTAAAAAACGTAAATGTGATTACAGATAGGGGGAAATAATCATCGCAAAATGTTTTGAGGATAAACTGTTAAATTTATGAACTGTTCTACACTTGGATCTACATAACTATGAATATAAAATGAAGCTGGAAATTCACAAAAATTAATTGCAACATCGATTTAACAGAAAGCGGGCGAAAAACATATGATTTCTATGTGGATTCCTAGCTTGAATCCGGTTAAAACAAATAACTAATTGATATATTACTAGAAAATTTGAATGCATACATTGTTTAATCCACCAATACATTAAAAATGCTCTAAATGCCTCGCACCGAATTTAGCTGTGTAAAACATTGGTTTCATAGTATTAACATTAAAGCCAATATTTAAAAAAACCATAAACTCGATCATAGGGTGTGATGGTATAGTTTTGAAAAAAATACGTACATAATCTGAAATGACCTTGTGCCTCAAAATGTGGAGATTTGGAGATTTTCAAAAAAATATTTTTTTAAGCTTGACGTTATCAAGGTCCACGATAGTCTAGATAACTTTTTAAAATATTTTTTTACTGCTAAAAACCTACCAAGAAATCGAAAGTCACATATCGAGCGGGCCGTGCGTCCGAAGTCTGATGTTTTTTATTCACCAGTTTCAGTAAACATCTCTTTCGTCTACTATACCAAATAAATAATTTCCCCAAGTTTATAATTAAAATTATTGATTTATTTATGAGTTTTGTGCCATACTTGTTATTTCTTGCCTCAATAGTATTTGTTTCCGTAAATAATATATTTATTTGCTTATATGAATAGTTACCATTAGATTCTCGATTCAAAACATATTGATCTGTGTGTGAGGACCGTCCCTGGCGTATAGTTGTCTCCATATATTTACTGCACATAAAGAACCTGAAAGCTGTGCCGCTTACTTATAGATGGGAGAGCGAGGCGTTATCAAATTTGGTAGAAAATGGTAAATCATAAATATAATATATTGCTTAATACACAGAACAACATTGTTCTCATATATAGTAGGTTCTGGCATAAGTAAATAAGAAATAATCGGAAACAAACCACTTTTAATTAAAATCACCCTAACTAGAACGTCATACCCAGAGAACAGATGAGCAGAGCGGTACCTTGAATGTATCTCTCAATATCGCGAAGGACAGGCAATACGTCCACCAATGCGGTAAGATATCCTATCTTGACGCAAAACAGAGTAAGATTTACGAGGGGTCAACCACTGCCGGAAATACGTCTACAAATTTTCAGGAATACCACGAGAATACTCGGGAATACTCAGCAATACACGGGAATACTAAGGAATCCCCGGCAATAGTCTGGAATACTCAGGAATACCCCGGCAATACTCAGGAATGCTCCGGAATACCTTGGAAATAGTCAAGGATATGCACCGGCTCATAGTCTATATACAGGGTGTAATCAGTTTCATGTCATTAAAAAAACTGGTAATGGGGACCGACTAGACAAACAAAAAACCTTTATGACTTTTCCCTCTAGGGGCATTTTGAAAAAACTGACCTGGGTTAACGCATTAAATATTTTTTTAATATTAATGTAGAAAATAATTGAGAACCACTGCTTTTCTTGGTCAAAGAACTTGTACATAATGAAACACCCATAGTAACTAAAATATTGCACAAGGGAGAGTCAGAGTATAAGGCAAAGACACGCGCGACGATCTAAACCTACCCTCAATATTCCAGCAATTCTCAAAAGATTTTATTGAAAATTTGCGAACTTTTTGTTTATTTTTTTCTCCAAAACTATAAGCTTTAGACCCCATCTTATATAAGTCCTTTTTGTTTGTCTTGTCGTTCCCTACCACCAGTTTTTTTTAATGACATGAAACTAATTACACCCTGTAGATGGTATGATTAGTGCCTATGTACTGTTATGAATTACACCCCCTTGGAACTGGAGATGATACGCCTATGCCTACTAATGGAAAGACTCTAGAAAGAGCCATGGACTTTTCTAGATTGTGGTTGGAGAAGATTCTGGTTTAATCTAGAGGTAATTTCGGAGTATATAAGGCGCGATTACCAGAACAGAAGAAAAAGTTTATCAAGAAGGCAGTTTATAAAAGTGAACAAGTTGAAAAGTGAGGTTAAATATTAAGTGAACAAAGTATTGTATAGTCAGTAAATTGTTAAATAAAGTGTTAGTGGTGTTTATCTCTTGTTGAAATTATTTAGAACCCACGGATTCATACAGGGTGTTTCCTAAAAGGTGAATAAACGCAACAGTATAATATATAATACCGTCGCTAGATAATAAAACCGCCTCAGTTCATATGCGGATGTCGGCCGCAATAGACCATTACTTCTTAAAATAGGAATCAGCAGGAAAAAAAACTATTCTGGTGTACTTAATACGTCGGATTAAATACAATTTATTTTAACTTTTCATGACGTGTATTGTGTATTTTAGTATAACAATATGTATTACGTTAATGGGCTCATTTAATAAATTTCATTTAGTAGTTGTTGTGCATAATGTATTAGTTACTTAAAATTAGGCGATATTGAAAATTTTAGATGAATCCGATATGTGGTTCTCGAAATATACGACTTTTAAAAGACGTGTTTGAAGCGCGGTGCGCCACTCAATAGGGCACGAAACGGTCGCGTAACATATCAAAGGTCTCATTCCGCTCGATCGTCAGTTCTTTCTCAGTGTTCTGTGCTCGGTTCCGTGCGTTTCTTTCTCGAGCTAAAAATAAAATATGGTGCTGGACCCCATTTTTTTCTGTGCTGGTCCGGGATCATCTGAACCAGCATTACACCAACAGATGGATTGGTCGCGGAGGTTCGGTAAACTAGCCGCCGAGGTCTCCTGATCTTACATCTCTAGATAATTTTTTATGGGGTCGTCTCAAGTCAGAGGTGTACAATGAAGAGTTCAATACACGAGAACAGCTTCTAGAAAATATTATTACTGTATGTGAAATAAAATAACCCGGAAGTGATTGATAGGTTAGTGAAAAACATATTAAAATGTTCTCGAAAATGTATTGACGCTGGGGGCATTCATTTTAAAAACATGTTATAGTTTTAATTGCACTGTTTTTAATTTAAATAAATTTATTTTGTCAAAATAAAATTGCAAACTTTTGTCTTTAATATTTTCAAGTTATTCTCAAAAGGCATTTAATATTTTTTTAAATTGTTCTTGTTAATTTAAGCTCTAGCATTAGTTTTTTTTGATGAAAGAAATGGAATGTGTATTATTTTGGATGAAATTTAAACAAAAAAAAGCTTAGAAACACTGAAATTCAAACCAAAAACAAATAACAACCCATTTTACGGGGTATTTAGCTAAAATTAATAAAATAATGATGTTATCAACTGGATTGTTATTTGTAGAAAATCAAATTTGGTCTTTCAATACTTTTGAAAATTTATTGAAGAATAACCATAAACGTGCCATCTAATATTATGACATTATTTTATAAACTGGTCCGTAGGCTTTTTAAAAGTTTACTAACATTTACCAAAAATTAATATACAGTGTGATGTTAACGACCCTAAGAGCCATATTTAAAAAATGGAGGTCGGGCCTGGAATTTTTCCATAATCTGAAGTTCTGGTCAAAAACCATAAAACACCCCGTATCTCAAAAACGGTTCATATTCAACGGTAAGTATAGGGGTGTTTTGAACTCAGCTGAGTGTGCTCTACCTTCCACTAGAGTATGTCCGTTTAAATCTGGGGCACCCTGTATATTTTTTAAAATCGAGGTAAAAATAATAAATGTATTGGATTTGAACCATTAGTTTTGTAATTATTAATTGTCTTATAACAGGTTAACAAATATTAATCAATGTGAATTTGATAGGTTTGAGGGGTTAATCACTACCGAAAATATGAGTACAAATGTTCAGAAATACCACGGGAATACTCGGGAATACTCGGAAATACACGGGAATACTCGGAAATACTCGGGAATACTCTGGAATACTCGGGAATACTCAGGAATACTCAGTATTCTCGGAAATACTGCGAGAATGCAGTATTCCTGGAATACCTGTACAAATTTTGGGCCAGTGGTCGACCCCTCGAAGATTTACCAGAAACGTAATTAAATTTCTTCCGAAAACACGATTTTAAATTCCCTAGTATTATTTTGTTTACTCTAATACCCAAAAATTTGAAGTACGGCTCTGTAGGACCGTCTCGTCAGGTAAAAATACCGACTTTGATATTTTAATGGCCTGTTTTTATAGTCTTTTTTATTTGCATTAAATATGTGTAGACAACTATAACTAATTTTGACCTGGGGTTTGCGTGATTGGTAAGAACGCACGAGACTTGCACCTATAAACCCAATAGGATATCGGAAAACCACATAGCAAAAATAATAGTGGTTTTTATAACAATGGAAGAATGCAGATAAATATTTCACAAAAAATTGCTCCATTGCTTGAAATTTACGTTACACTTTTGAGGTACTTTGTTCAAATAATCTCTGTAGCATATGTTAACAATCTCGAGAATAAGCTGTCCATGGATATTAAAATTGTTAAGAGACTTAAAAAATTATTCTGAAAATTCGACGTAGACATAAAATTAATAAATTTTCAGTATTACATTTTTTTATGTGTTTTTTCGATCGCGGGTAGAATTAGAATTTGTATACTTGGATGCGCAATATCCAAGCACCAAATAGTCAAAACTGTGTCTACGAATCTTGGATTTAACATTTTAGGAATATATAAAAATGTTAAGAACATTGTAAACATCCAGCAGCTCCGATTTTCCAGCGAACAAAATGCATTATTTATTCACCGTACAATGACACTGCACCGTATAAACTATCACTCACTGCGAAAGAGAATACATTTAAAAATCGTTACAAGGTTCTCTGTCCGCCGTAATATAACAGGTAATTCATGTTTTATTTAAAAATCATTAAAATTCTCATTTAAAACGAATAAGAGCTGTAAAAGCGACCGTATGCATATTTCAGAAGTGGCCGGGTTCTCTTTCAATGCGCCTGGCTCCCTCTACTAGAGACCACTTGAACTGCCGCTCACCGCACACTGGGCTGAGTTGAAGCACCGGACGAGATTCAGGTTTTTAAAAACTCATTTCCGCTGTGACTTTTTTAATTTCACCTGCCTACAGATGGTCAAAATTTAATTGATCATCCATGGGTACATCCCCACGACACCTGTTTAGTATAAAAAACAAAAACTGATTTATTAGAGGTAATGTGGCAAATTATATAACTCGCTTTTATAAGTACCATATCCAACTACGTACTACTCATAAAGAAAATGAGACTGTTTTCATTTGTACACTATGTTTCATAAATTATGTATACAGGGTGTTGCATCATGAGAGGGACATAGCTTAATAGGAGGTAGAGAACATCAGTGGTAACCGGAACCTCCCATAGAAATGTCTCATTGGGCCTTCACTACGAAATTACAGGGTGTTAAATAATTTTTGGCCAAACCTGTTTTTTGTCATAACTTTGACAGGAAATGAAATAACGGATTCATATTTGGTACGGCTAATGTACAAACGAGCCCCAAGAGGTACATGTATAAAAAAAATATATCCAGGTCCGGACTCACTATAATTTATGTTTCTTCTTTGCATCAATAAAACATCACCCTGTATATATTTTTTTGAAATTTCGATACGATATTCGAAAAGAGCAAGAAAAAACAAACAAAATGGCCTATTTCATTTTTTTGTTACACCTTCGTGGTTATTTAAATACGTTGTTAAATGTGCAAGAAAATGGATTACAGAACCCTATTAAATGAGAGGCACGTGAAATAAATAGTTTTATAACTAAAATTTGCAAAAATTCTATTGAGCCTAGGTGGTCTGGGTGAATCCTAATTCCGGCACGTTTTAAAGGTCCATTTTGGTAAAAAACTGTGGTCCTAATAAGTAATCGGGTATGAAATAACAAAATTTTTAATCAATCACAGTAGGCTTGTTCAAAGAATAAAAGTGACAGATAATTTAAACCATTTAGGCCTAAGCAACCAGTTACTTTGATCAAGAAAATCATCAACATTTTATACTTAATAAAAATTGGAAGAGAACAAACTAAAATCTAAATAAATAAAATATTTTCCATTCAATTAACAATAAATAACAAAACAATAACTAAATGTGTTTAAAAATAACACGTAATTGACACTAAAGTAAATTTTCAAAATGTCCTCTCCCAAATTCTGTGCATTTTCTTGCGCGTTTAGAAAGGTCACCAATTGCTCGACGTATCATTTCTGGATTATTCCGTATTTCGTCGCAGGTTGTAACGATGCGCTGGATTAAATGTTGTCTACTTTCAATTTCAATCCTATAAACCTCGTTTTTTAAGTGGCCCCATAAAAAGTAATCACAAGGGTTACAATCAGGAGATCTTGGTGGCCATTCATGTGGACCCCCGCGTCCAATCCATCTATTAGGATACACATTGTTTAAGTGTTCTCTTACTTGAAGGTTAAAATGTGGTGGGGCCCCATCATGCTGAAACAACATGCCTCTTATACCGATATTTTCTAACATATTCGGTAAAATGTTTTGAACAAAATCAAAGTAAATTTCACCATTCAATCTTTCTTCAAAAAAATGTGGCCCTATCAAATGTCTATTCACAAGTCCGACCCAAACATTTACAGAAAACCTGTGTTGCGAACGGCGTTGGCGTACCGCATGTGGGTTTTCCTGTGCCCATTTATGATTATTTCGTGAATTGTTTACTCCATCCCTTGTAAATTGTGCCTCATCCGTAAATAAGGTTCTGTAAATGACTGGGCGATGATTAGACAACCAACGACAAAATGCCAGGCGGGGGATATCGTCGCCTTGTTGAAGACGCTGTACCTGCTGGATATGATGTGGATGGTAACGTTCTCTTTTTAGGGTTCTCCATACTCGCCAATGAGGAATACCAGTTGCCAAACTGATTCGTCTAGTGCTCATATTTGGGTTTTCTTGAAGAACTACGTTTATAATATTGTTTTGTTCCTGCACACCTTGTTGTAAAACACGCTCCACAACTGCAGAAGTAGGAAACTTTCCGTGTTGTCTTGCATACTGGAACACCGTACTAAAGGTTTTATGATTAGGGCATCGACGACCAGGAAAACGCAGCCGATATTCTCTTTCCGCCGACATACCATTTCCATTACAGAAACCATAGATGAATATTATGTCAGCATATTCCCCGTTTGTAAATTTTACTGGCATAGTTAAAATATTTTCACAAGTTTTCACTAACTAAATGCGGATTATTGACACATTAAATTACTAACAAACAATTATTCAACTATTTAGGAGATTTCTTTTTATTATCTGTCACTTTGAAGAAGCCTACTGTGATTGATTAAAAATTTTGTTATTTCATACCCGATTACTTATTAGGACCACAGTTTTTTACCAAAATGGACCTTTAAAACGTGCCGGAATTAGGATTCACCCAGACCACCTAGGCTCAATAGAATTTTTGCAAATTTTAGTTATAAAACTATTTATTTCACGTGCCTCTCATTTAATAGGGTTCTGTATTCCATTTTCTTGCACATTTAACAACGTATTTAAATAACCACGAAGGTGTAAAAAAAAAATGAAATAGGCCATTTTGTTTGTTTTTTCTTGCTCTTTTCGAATATCGTATCGAAATTTCAAAAAAATATATACAGGGTGATGTTTTATTGATGCAAAGAAGAAACATAAATTATAGTGAGTCCGGACCTGGATATATTTTTTTTTATACATGTACCTCTTGGGGCTCATTTGTACATTAGCCGTACCAAATATGAATCCGTTATTTCATTTCCTGTCAAAGTTATGACAAAAAACAGGTTTGGCCAAAAATTATTTAACACCCTGTAATTTCGTAGTGAAGGCCCAATGAGACATTTCTATGGGAGGTTCCGGTTACCACTGATGTTCTCTACCTCCTATTAAGCTGTGTCCCTCTCATGATGCAACACCCTGTATACACTTACTTAATAAGTTATAAAATAGCTAATAAAAATGTTTGTACAATGTAATTTACAAAGACGCATTGAGTAAGTAAGTACCTTACTCTATAATAAAAATATTTGAAAAATGCAAATATAAGAGAATAATATGTCCACAGATTGAATTCGGAAGAGAAAAAACTGTTTAAATTTATTTCATTACTTATATAAAAAAATAGTATTTGTGTTTTGAGTGTTTATATATTTTGAAATAATCTATATGATTAAAGTATAAGGCGTTTCTTTTTCTAATAACTGATGTCTCCTATTGACATATTTGAAAAATGCAAATATAAGAGAATAATATGTCCACAGATTGAATTCGGAAGAGAGAAAACTGTTTAAATTTATTCGAGAATTTATTTCATTACTTATATAAAAAAATAGTATTTGTGTTTTGAGTGTTTATATATTTTGAAATAATCTATATGATTAAAGTATAAGGCGTTTCTTTTTCTAATAACTGATGTCTCCTATTGACATATTTGAAAAATGCAAATATAAGAGAATAATATGTCCACAGATTGAATTCGGAAGAGAGAAAACTGTTTAAATTTATTCGAGAATTTATTTCATTACTTATATAAAAAAATAGTATTTGTGTTTTGAGTGTTTATATATTTTGAAATAATCTATATGATTAAAGTATAAGGAGTTTCTTTTTCTAATAACTGATGTCTCCTATTGACATATTGGTGATCTTTTTTATCCAAAATACATACGTGTACCAAATTTGAAGTGAATATCTCAATTTTATTTTATTGGCCGCTTTAATAATGGTGTGGGGCTGGTGCAGGGGTTGAAAGATGTTATAATTAAATCTGAGACCTTGGATTCTAGTAGATACACCCAATCCCAAGTTTTTGTATTTTTACCACCTTGTTTTACATATTTTCTCATATTTACCCCTATTTAACCCCAACCCTTCAACGGAATCATCTCAAAAAATAATCTAATTAAAGATAAGAGATGTCGTTATAAAACATACATATATGTAGCAAATTTCAAGTGAAATCCCAATTTTATTTTGTCAACCCTTTTAATAATGGAGTGGGGGTAGTGTGAGAAATTGAAAAATATTATAAAAAATCTGAGGCCTTGACTTCTAGTATAAATCCCAAGTTTCTGTACTCTTACTAGCTTGCTTTACTTATTTTTCCTGATTTAACCCCCAACCCTTCAACGCAATAATCTCAAAATATAATCTAATTCCAGTTGTCGTTATAATTTACATATACGTGTACCAAATTTCAAGTGAATATCTTCATTTTTTTTCATCCACCCCTTTAATAATGGAGCGGGGGAACATGGAAATATTAATAAAAAATGAGGCTCGGCTTTTAGTACTTATATACACCAAATTCCAAAGTTTTGCAATATTACCAGCTTGCTTTACTTATTTTCACTTATTTACTCCTATTTAAATCCCAACCCTTCACCGGATAAGTAAAAAAAAAAACAAATAATAGCTACAGACAGAATTAATTTTTCTCTCAAAAAAATATCGACCTTTCATGACATTCTAAACCTATTGCAATAAGAAATATTTTTGATTTTTTTTTTATGATTACTGAGATGATTACTATACTTTCACTCCACTACATGGATGTGGAAGTAAAATTAGTCGTTAGCTCGCAATTTAGTGATTCTACTTTAAACTTTGTATTTTTGCATCGACATAGCTGACTTTATTTCTTACAGTTACTCTTCGCAAATACAAAACAAAGAGTATATTGCATTCGATCGGCACATTTCTAAAACCGGTAAAATTGCTCGTAGAGAAAAAGTTTTCATATCACTTTCAAAATATCCGTCCGTCCATCCGTTCGTCCGACCGTCAGTCTGTCCGTCTGTCTGTCCGTCCGTCTGTATGTCCATCTGCCTGTCTGTATGTCCGTCTGTCTCTCTGTCCGTCCGTACGTCACTCAAGTTTCTTGTAAGCACGATAACTTAGGAACGAAAAGTCCAATTGTATTGAAATTTGGACAGTAAGTTGGTGTTAGCTAGAGGAAGAACCCTATTACAAATTAAAGCAAACAAATAATAATTCACTTTTAAAGAACCCTATTGTTTTGAACAAAATCGAATAGATAAGAAAGTAAAATTGTTTTAATAATTTTTTTTTACATAATTTTTTGTTTTGTTTTGTAATTAAACCAAAAATGTCTAAAACTAATATTATTTGCAAAAAAATGCGAAGAGTATCCTATAGAATGTGTAACAATTATATAAAAGTGCAGTAAATCGGCGAAGAGTATAACCGTTAGCTTGTTTACTTTAAAATTGTTTAATTATGTATAATAATCTGGTTTATGATATTTTCCAGTCTACTATTATTACTTTCCTCGCCTACCGAAGGGAGGTACCTCGAGAGGTACTATAATCGTGAAACAACAGTCTCTAAGATTTCTTCCGATATTTTTGTTTCAAATTACGTAGATTACGAAAATTAAGGTCTAATCCTGTCATATGTGTGTGTCTGTCAGCGCGATATCTAAAGACCACTCTGTGATGTTGGACTCCCCCATTTTTGAAATTAGAACATTTTTCAATACGAACACTTTGCTCGTCATTTACTCGTGATTTTTCGTCGGTTTCCTTCATTTGCACATTGCTCAATATAGAAAAAAACACGTAAGTGGATTGAAATTGATAACAGCCTCCTTTCTGTTGAATTCATCAATCTTCGGTGCCCAAATCTTTTGCTCGTGTTTGCTCGTCTATCGTCTTCGTCTGCTCGTCAATATTTACAAGGAAAAGAAGAACACATGAAAGGGGGAACTATGTCTTAAATGTACATGGCTAGCACGACTCTTCGTGCTAATCGTTTGCTCATTGCTACTCATTTTCTTGTCAATTTTAATTGCATAATTGACCAAAAATGTGAGTATTTGGGGATGGCGCATTCAAAACGCTTTGAAAGGACGATTTTTTGCTGGCTTCATTTTGTAATTAAAAAAATATACAGAGACGTAGGAGAGTTAGGGGTGCCACGGTCAAAACGCCTTTGAGAAACGATTTTTTCTGGCTAATCGATTGCCTGTTGTTTGCTAATCACTGCTAGGGTTTTCTTTTCGTTTGCTTGTCATATTGCTTTTTCATTTCTCGTAAACAATTTCGACAATCAGTTTACATTTCCAGTCATTTTTGTAATTAAAAACTGACGAGCAAACGAATAAAGTGTACAGGCAGTGACGAGCAATCGATTAGCCAGGAAAAAAACTCATTTCTCGAAGGTATTTTGACCGCGCCACCCTCACCTACTTACGTTTCTGGTCAATATTGCAATTAAAATGGAAATAAATATACCTGTAACTATATTAAATATTTGTCATCATGTCATCAAACTTAACTCCTCTAATAATAAAATTCAATCCCAGAAATTATTTTTTATCTCAAATTAACTTGAGTGTTTCAAAACAGGTGTATCCAAATTTATAACAGCTTGTATCTAAAATAAATGAAAAATCATTGTCACTTAAATCCAATGAATCTATGTTATGTTCGAAATAATAAATATATCCTCAAAATAGTGGATCTGTCACCAGATAAATTGTTTCAGATCCTTATTACGTTGTACGTTTTATTCTTTGTTGCCGCCAACATAGTAGCAACAATTAATTCGTTTAATTTTTAAAATAATAGGATTTGTCAATGATTTAATAGTTTTATATTCAAAATTAACGGAATATGGTCCAATGGGAGGCGAAGCCAAAGTGTTAATTTATTATGTTAAAGTTTTTTATCATTAGTTTAGTTATGTATATACGTAATGTTCACAATTCTCATAATATTTTAATTTTTTTGTTTTTAATTTAAATTCCTATTAGGACAGATATACCTGCTGACAATAAATGCAGATCATCATCTGACAGTTTGAATGTGAAAATAAATCTACTTCTGAACACAATATTGTGTTATTTATAACTAATTACATTGTCATAACAGGGGTAATCATTTTGAAATATTTTGGTGAAAAGAATTTGAGGATAAATCTACAGTTCCAGAGTACTTTCAGAACCTTATGAACCCCGAGATGCACAAAAGGTGGAGTTTATTCCGAATAAGTACATTTTGAAAACTTTTACTTACATATTGTTGGGATTAAATGTATAACCCTGCGCAAAATTCTCCAGTTTCCAAATTAATCTCAAAGGGCCGTTGAAACGGAGCTCTGTAAACAACGACAGCTCAGGATAAAGTGCAAATCCTAAATCTAATATTTTTAGGAAGTTGTGTAATTGTAACGATCGTCGAAATTATGTCTGCACATACCTGCTCATGAGATTTTGAAACACATCTAAACAATTACTTCCACATCCACGTAGTGGATTGGAAGTATAGTAATCGCAAAAAATTTTCAAAAATTTGTATTCGTGAAATAGGTTTAGAATGTCATGAAACGTCGAGATTTTAAATTTGAGCGAAAAAAAAAATTTCTGTCTGTCGGTCTGTCTGTCTGTAACTTTTTTTTTTGTACGCACGTTTTCTCCGGAACGGTTTAAGATATTGACTTGAAATTTTGTACACGTATATATTATAACGAGATCTGGAACTGGATTGTTTTTTGAGGATATCTGGTGAAGGGTTGGGGGTTAAATAGGGGTATATATGGGAAAATAAGTAAAGCAAGCTTGTAAGAGTACAGAAACTTGAAATTCGGTGTATGTACTAGAAGTTAAGGCCTCAGATTTTTTTATAATATTTTTCAACCCCCCACCACCCCTACCCGATTAATGGGGTTGATAAAATAAAGTTGAGATATTCATTTGAAATTTCATACACGTATGTATTATAAGGACGTCTGGAATTAGATTAAATTTTGAGATGATTCCGTTGAAGGGTTGGGGGTTAATTTGGGGTAAATAGGGGAATACAAGTAAAACAAGTTGGTAAGAGTACAGAAACTTGAAATTCGGTGTATGTACTAGAAGCCAAAGCGTCAGATTTTTTTATAATATTTTTCAACCCCCACCACCTTTACTCCAATATGAAAAGGGTTAATAAAATAAAATTGAGATATTCATATGAAATTTGGTACACGTATGAATTATAACGACATCTGGAACTAGATTATATTTTGAGATGATTCCGTTGAAGGATTGGGGGTTAAATAGGGGTATATAGGGGACAATAAGTAAAGCAAGCTGGTAAGAGTACTGCAACTTGAAATTAGGTGTATGTCCTAGATGCCAAGGCCTCAGATTTGTTGATACTATTTTTTCAACACTTCCACTACCCTTACTACATTATTAAAGGGGTTGATAAAATAAAATTGAGATATTCACTTGTAATTTGGTAGACGTATGTATTATAACATCTGGAACTAGATTATATTTTGGGATGATTCCGTAGAAGGGTTGGGGTTAATAGGAGTAACTACCTCCCACCTCCCCTTCATTATTAATGGGATTGATAACATCAAATTGAGATATTCTCTTGAAAGTTAGTACACGTATGTATTGTAGTGACATCCGATTGAGATGACTCCATTGAAGGGGTGGGAGGTGGTAGATTGTGAATAGTGGAAAATAAGTAGGGTAAACTAGAAACTTCATTTTTAACGATTATGGTAGAAACCAACCCCTCAAACTTTTCTATGACATCTGCCCCAAATATTATTAAAATTCTATGAGCAATAATTTCCACATACTAAAGTGCAAATATAGTCAAGATGTTTCCTTTTAAGTGAAGTTGAATGAAGAATCTGGATGTGGAAGTAGTGATTCCTTAGGCAGCGGTTTTTTTATTATTTGATGACTAATTATGTTTTCGGGCGATTGTGCTTGAATCTACAGATAACCGCTTTGAAATGGTTTGGCGTTAACATGTTAGTATGTTATTTTGAGAACAAATCTAATTATTTGGTAACTAAAAACGGAATACATTGGTGATCGGTAAAATCACACCAATGAATATTGATAAATATAACAGAGAGGGGGCTGTTGTCAATTTGAACCCCTTCTGTGTTTCTAAATAATAATAAAATAAATTATACCTACTGTTAATGAGTATCCTCGATTGATGTGTCTGTTGATAAATCAATAAACACTTGTTTATTGTATGTTAGGTATTTAAAAGTAAGTAATTGGAATGAAAAATAATTAATTTAATGAAATGTTCTTGGACATGTATTTCTTTTATTTTTATGTGAAACTTTAAGTTAAATAATAATGTATATATACATCGAAACATACAAGCAACAATCCCGGCAACAGTATGTAGGTACTTTAATTTTTAATGAAATCCCTTCGTTACGAGCATTTCACGGTAGATATTTTCGTAATTAAAATTGGACATAAAGGTCGAGTTGAATTCAAATACTGGTAATTTACCTATTTGGAGCTTTATTATTTGTGAATATGTACGTATATTGAATGTTTATTTATATAATTACAACTTTAAGTTGACTGCGTATTCATCGATACTAATTCAACTCTTAATACTTATCTCAGTTATGGTGTAACTGGGAGGTATGTAATTGCAAGAGGAAATGAAGTAGGAACTTGATTAGAAAATTGCTTTCTGAGAGCACTATATAATAGTTAATATCTGAAACAAAAACAAGAAAATTCACCTAATGGAGCAGTGCAGACCTAGAGAATGTAAATGTGGATTACAGTTATTCTGGCGGAATCCTACTGGAAAAGCATTTAAGCTATTTCCGCGATTATTTCTAATTACAGATGTTAACATTCTGATAGAACATAAAATTCGCTAATAAAAAATAATTGTGATACCAGTGTCAGTTCGGGTAACATTTCTAATAAATAATTCTCGAAACAGTTTTAATTATTAAAATTTTTCTCGTATATGATTTCACCAGTGCTTGTAGAATTTTATCAAAAAAATTTTGAAAGCGTTGTTGCCTAATGATAGGTAAGTACCTATAAAGAATCTAAATTGAAAGTTTTTTTTATCTGACTAAATCCGAGCGTTTTCTGGTTTTAATTTTTGGAGATAAACTATCAGTTTACACGAATTATATTACTTTTCAGTAACTTATTTCGAGAAAATAGTGTATTAAAGTGTAAGTGGATATTAAGGTCTTTAAAACACGCGCGATTTTTCCAGCACGAAGGCGCAGCCGGAGTTCTCGAAATAGAGCAAGTGTTTTAAAGACCAGTTATCCACGAATACTTTACGCTATTTTTTTTTATTGGTACACTTTGAAATCATAAATATAGGTATTATTACTACAAAAAATGGAAATAAGAATTAAGAATGTAAAATGGTTAAATTCGTGATGTGACATCAGGATACCTGTCGGTGTCAAATGAGGAATACAAAAATTAATTTGCAATCTGTCACATAGGATTAATTATTGTCACTACAGTTGTTACTGATTGTATATTGCTTTAAAATGAGTTCTAACATTGATTTGTTGCAGGGCTCCCAGATAAAGGGGAATATATAAAAAAAAATTACTTTAGAGGCTGATATATCAGCAATACAGCAGGGTAGGGTGGTCACCCTGTGCCCTGAACAAAATTTTTATGTTTTACGTGCAGTCCCCTCTCTGCATTTAATTGGTGGCGAAAGAGGCTCACACGGCCGACTAGACAAGTACCTGGGGTGTGAGTTCGAACAAATTGGAGCTTTCAGATGTACGCTGGTGAAAACAAATACGCTTCTTACTATAACAGATTTAATAATATTTAGGTAATCTTACAGCCAAATACCACAGAGACAACATTACACACAATCGATATTACTTATGTGTGGCCCACACTTAACCTAACACAAAACATGATAACTTAAAACTAATAAAATCTTAACTACTAATAGGCAAAATATGACCCCCCAAAATATATTAGCTTAGACGATTACATTAAAATATTGAATAATAGCATAAAATGAACAAAATAATGTGAATTATTTACTGACAATAGGTTAAATTGACTGAAAATTTGTAAGAGGTATTCAAAACTATTAAAACTTAATTGGTGATATGCAAAATATGTGCTGATAATTCACATTTAATGTGTACCGTACGAAAGCTGACGGGCTCTCTATGCTTCACGTAGAAGGTGGTATGTGATATAAGGTCCCTCGTTAGGCTATACAAGGACGCTTACCTCCAGCAGGTTTCAAAATGTAATCACTAGGCCTACCAGGGGAGCGTAGCTTCCAAGGGAACCAGGACGGAGAGTCTCACCGGTACACTCAGGATTCCAAATTCACAAAATATCTTGCCAATCAAGTTTCAGTAAAACCAAATCCACATACAGATGTACAAATCCAACAGGTAGGATGTGGGGTCAAACATTCATGATGCGTGCCAGTAAAAGTCCAAGATAAAATTAAACCAAAAGAACAAAAGGTACAAAAGAACAAGAAAACCAAAACCTCAAAAAAATCCAAAAAGTCCGAAAATCCAAAAATCCAAAAAGTCCAAAAAGCCCTGAAATAAAGAAATAACGAAAGTTACAAATCTATTTTCTAAAGAGATTTCAGAGGTATACCTTAGATGTTGAGTGGGCTCTCAGAATTCCTTTGCCATGTGCTTCCAGCAAGTTGATTTATCCGGAAAATTCCGTAGCAGTATTTCCCAACAGAAAATCATAAAAATATCAAAATTAAAACACTGCTAATTTGTCACTAGAGCACTAAATCCCATTAAAGGAGCAAATTAACAAAATGCTATCCACGTGCTCAGTGACACAACTTCTCTTCGAGCCGGCAAACGGAAAAAAGTCCCAAAAATGGCCCAGACGGAAACCTCTGTCAAAATCTGAGAATGTCCATGGGTACGTTCCGAATGAACACTATACAACATAACCCACAAATCTGATAAATCTCCCTTAATGATGTTTATATTCCACACATAATACAGTATTTCATAATTCCATTAACAAAACAATAGGTTTAATTGATAATAACGGCCTTGAAAAGGTTATAATCGAGACGTTCGAAACTCGCTTCCTAATTAGGTACAGTTACAGTGCGTTGCTAGCAATGCGTTGCCAGCAACTCGTTGCTAACATCATTGGCGTGGCTCACATGGAGCACGAACGGTAGGCAACCAGTTATACTATATTACCATATTACGATATTCAAATTGTAAATGTGCAGATACGAAAATAGACTGTAACAGATTACTTAAATAGAAAAACAGATTCGCGGTTAATACTGCAAAAAATTCCTGTCAGATCAATAATTAAAAAGTTGACATTTTGACTCGGGTTGTATTGCCATGGTAACTTTAAAACACGTGCGTTTTTAAAAGTTAGATTTAAACACTCTAAGGCTACTTTATATAAGCAAAATAAGGTACCAATAAAAAAAATTATAGCTAAAATTTAAAAGCACGAGTGACATTTGGGTAAAATATTTCACGAACAGAGTGATTAAATCACAACCACACAAACATTTTTTGTTCGTGTACTAATGAACAGAGTACCATTTTTTGATATATTTTGACAGACTGAATCCGGATTTGGGATCTAATTTGCTCCATGCCGTCAAAATTTTTCGTAAATAAAAAAAGATCAAAAGCAATTAAAATAAGGTTTTCGTAAAGTCTTCCATAGCAGGAGTCAATGTGTTTTTAAATGCCACTGAAGTTTCGATCGATCAAGCTTGATCGAATTCGTGAAAAAAAAAATTAATTACAATTCACGAAAAAGGGATTAGGCAGACGTGATTCATGATCGAACATGCCTCTTACAACTTTCTCTACACAACCCCTCTACATTGAACCACCCTCAGAAGCTGAGGACAACCCCCAAAGGAAAAAAATCGTTAAACTGAAATAATCCTTTAGGGTCACCAAATTTTAGAATAAATATGACTTGACCAACGTCCTCTATGTAACCCCCACGGTCTTATCCACGTCCAAAGTTCGGAACCCATATTTATAGTTACATTACCAAACTTAAAAAATTCGTCAAAGTCGAATTTTCGTTTAGGGTCACCCAATTTTTTAATAAATGTACCTTGCACAATGTCCTCTATGCAACCCCGATAGTCTCATCCACGTCCAAAGTTCGGAACCCATATTTATTGATATACCATCAAACTTAAAAAATGCGTCAATCTCGAATTTTCGTTTAGGGTCACCCAATTTTTGAATAAATATATCTTGCACAATGTCCTCTATGCAACCCCGATAGTCTCATCCACGTCCAAAGTTCGGAACCCATATTTATTGATATACCATCAAACTTAAGAAATTCGTCAATCTCGAATTTTGGTTTAGGGTCGCCCAATTTTTGAATAAATATATCTTGCACAACGTTCTCTATGCAACCCCCATAGTCTTATCCACGTCCAAAGTTCGGAACCCATATTTATAGTTATACCACCAATCTTAAAAAATTCATCAAAGTCGAATTTCCGTTTAGGGTCCCCCAATTTTTGAATAAATACGTCTTGCACAATGTCCTCTATGCAACCCCGATAGTCTCATCCACGTCCAAAGTTCTGAACCCATACTTATAGTTACCCCACCAAACTTAAAAAATTCGACAATCTCGAATTTTCGTTTAGGGTCACCCAATTTTTTAATAAATATATCCTGTTCAACGTTCTCTATGCAACCCCCAGTCTCATCCACGTCCGAAGTTCGGAACCCATATTTATAGTTATACCACCAGAATTAAAAAATTCGTCAATTTCGAATTTTCGTTTAGGGTCATCCAATTTTTATATAAATATATCTTGCACAATGTCCTCTATGCAACCCCTGTAGTCTCATCCACCTCCAAAGTTCGGAACCCATATTTATAGACATAACATCAAACATAAAAAATTTGTCTATCTCGAATTTTCGTTTAGGGTCACCCAAGTTTTCTATGGGGGTTGCATAGAGGACATTGTGCAAGTCAAATTTATTCGAAAATTGGGTGACCCTAAACGAAAATTCGACTTTGACGAATTTTTTAAGTTTGGTGGTGTAACTATAAGTATGGGTTCCGAACTTTGGACGTGGATACAACTATGGGGGTTGCATAGAGAACGTTGTGCAAGATATATTTAAAGAGAAATTGGGTGACCCTAAACGAAAATTCGTGATTGACGAATTTTTTAAGTTTGATGGTATATCTAAAAATATGGGTTCCGAACTTTGGACGTGGATGAGACTATCGGGGTTGCATAGAGGACATTGTGCAAGATATATTTATTCAAAAATTGGGCGACCCTAAACGAAAATTCGAGATTGACGAATTTTTTAAGTTTGATGGTATATCTATAAATATGGGTTCCGAACTTCGGACGTGGATGACACTGTGAGGCTTGCATAGAGGACGTTGTTCAAAGCATATTTATAGAAAAATTGGGTGACCCTAAATGAAAATCCGACTTTGACGAATTTTTTAAGTTTGGTGGTGTAACAATAAGTATGCGAACTTTGGACGTGGATAAAACTATGGGGGTTGCATAGAGGACATTGTGAAAGATATATTTATTATAAAATTGGGTGACCCTAAACGAAAATTCGAGATGGACGAATTTTTTAAGTTTGATGGTATATCTATAAATATGGGTTCCGAACTTTGGACGTGGATGAGACTATCGGGGTTGCATAGAAGACATTGTGCAAGGTATATTTATTCAAAAATTGGGTGACCCTAAACGAAAATTCGACTTTGACGAATTTTTTAAGTTTGGTGATGTAACTATAAATATGGGTTCCGAACTTTGGACGTGGATAAGACCGTGGGGGTTGTATAGAGGACGTTGTTCAAGTCATATTTATTCTAAAATTTGGTGACCCTAAAGGATTATTTCATTTTAACGATTTTTTTCCTTTGGGGGTTGTCCTCAGCTTCTGAGGGTGGTTCAATGTAGAGGGGTTGTGTAGAGAAAGTTGTAAGAGGCATGTTCGATCATGAATCACGTCTGCCTAATCCCTTTTTCATGAATTGTAATTAATTTTTTTTTTCACGAATTCGATCAAGCTTGATCGATCGAAACTTCAGTGGCATGTTTTTAATACGTATTTCGATCCGCTGTGCTCGAACCTGCTGTCTGAATTCCGATTATCACTTCTAAAACATTCTTATACTTGTTAGTGGTGTTTAGTGTAACAATGCAAAGTTTCCACCCTCGGATTAACGTATTTTTATCGTTACTATATATGTCATTGCCCCCTGAATTCGAAAGGGTCATCAGAAAAGAACCGGCATATCGCAGTTGAATTATAAATTAAAAAAAATTAACATTTTCAGAATGTAAGAAGAACTTAAAAGGTCCCGCACCTGAAAATTTTTGTTTTTTTTATTGTAACGTGCGGAATGCGCAAAAGCATCTTTCGTTGCATTTTCTAGCATTTATTAGAAAACTTGTTATTAATTATCGAAAATTTTATTCTCCTATGCTCTGGTACTATTACGAAGTGTTCCTAGACAGATGAGAAATTGTCAGTAGATTATGCTTACGCCGCAGGATAATAGATGCTGCGCGCTCGATAATCCTCAAATAAAATAAAATAAATAAATGAAGCTAACTTTACAATAAAGTTGAGTAGATTAAACTATAATTATTATAAAGTCTGTTAGCCACATGGGGACGTAGGATTATCTACAGAAATAAAGATCCTTTATCGAGTCCTTTATTTAATTTAATGTTCCCTTAATAAAAGAGAACTACTTTTTGGGAGGGGCAACGTGACTACCGGGCCGGGAAATATCTAACAATATGCCGCGCTAGGTTAAATTCCTACTCTTTCACTCGAGCCGTCATTCGAGATGGGCGTTCATGAAATTTTGTTAAACCTCTAAGGGGGATATTAAGATGGGGAAACCTTATAGACGTTTAAGGTAATAGTTTTAAATAATTATATATCGTTAAATACCATCTAACGTTTAAAAATATTGTTTTAGGTTTTTCTATAAAATACCAAATTTCTTTTCATTGTCGAAGTATCTCAACGCAACACTTTCTTTACGCAAAATCATCTACGTTTACAATTTTTCTTTAAAATAACAAATTTCCTTTTAACGTCGAAGTGTCATTACATGTTTGCTTTAAGCAAGATTATATACGTCTAATTTTGATACTACGTTTTTGTATACGTTTTCTTGGGAATAACTTTTTGGATACGAATATTGCGTTTGTCTTTATCACGAATTTTTTCGCCACAACACATACTTAAGATTTTCTACCAAGTAAACGAAAACCTGGCGAAGAAATTTCCTTAATTTTGTCTCAACGACAAATTATTTATGTACGAGCACGTTCTCTACGATTTCATAACCTCCAAAATGGAATGGTACCACATGTGACATCGCGCTAGAGGAACAAAATGGAGGTCCTCAGCCATCTAACTACACAACGGTTAAAATCTGTTATCATTGGAGAACAGAAGCGTATTTAGGAATTTCTCTCATCAGGATATTAGAATAAAAGATAAGTACTTTTGATTATTACATGTTAAAGGGATTATTTTCATATATCCGGATTCGCTTTGTCAAAGTACTTTTGTTTTGGATATGTCTTAATGGTTAGCTATATCGGCAATTATCTGCACATAATACGCGTCGTGTAATCTGAAATTTCCAGAATTTGACCTGTCAAATCGTATCACTTATGTGGATTAATTATTTAAAAGGAATTCAAATGTTCGGGGCGTGGTGTAATGTGTATCTATTTTCTAGGGCTTGAGTTCTAGTATTATCTGTTTGTGGTTATATAACTTTGGGGTGTCCCGTATTTTATCTCCTAGAAATAAATTCTAGTGTTATTTTTTTGTAGTTATATAACTTGGGGTGTCCCGTTTTTAAGTATTTGGCTTTACGCAGCGGGGTGGCTATATACTGGTAGGCTCAAATAAATATCAGGTTCGAGCGAAACTGCATATCTTTTATTAGGTTAAGTTTTATTATCTTATCGTTGTAATATATTTTGTGTTGCCATGTTAGTATATCTAATGGTGTATATTTTGTGTTGCATTTTAGTATGTCTAATGCTGTAAATATTTTGTTTGTTTGATCATTGCGAGACATATCTTTTGTAATATAGTTATTTTGTCTCTAGTAAAAAATCTCAAGTTTACCTAATTTTCTTGTAATATGTGATTTTTTTTAGTCTTGAGGTAAATTACGAGACGTATCTTTTATACTATATTTTTGTTTCTCGTAAACGCCTCAAATTCTCCTTGCAACTAGGCAAATTGTAATATAGTGTGTCTTGTAATACAGTGTATTTTGCATATATTTCTGTTTGATATTCTGCTATACAGTATCGCTGATGCTGTGATAGTTTCATTTTTTTGTAATATAATATTTTGTAATATTGTACTATTGTATATATCTAATATTTGTCTTTTACTTATCTTTAGTTTTTCTTTTCCTTGATTACACTAGTTAATCATGGCGCCCAAGCCTTGAACTCACTGCTCTATTTGCTGTCCGTATATTTTCTGAGCTAGCCGCGTTAAACCAGTGACGCTAACCACGTCGCTCGTAGGGTGGCCCACACTTGAGCAACTTGGGCAATATTTTAACACCGATTAAAACCTTCCTTTTATCGTCGCATTATAAATTAATTTATCCACTTATTTTATACCCCCAATCTTCCTATCGATAATTTCACCTTATAAAATAAATGTAGGTTATTTAATTCATCTAAATATTTCCATAATAATTTATAACTTGCTCCACTAAAGAGCTCTCAAAATAAGTTGTATAAAACTACATTTATGTTAAATTAAGTATCCAGATCTTTTAACTTGAACGAGTTCGTTGGTCTCGAGGTTTGATTTAAATACCTTTTACCTGTCGGTGAGAGAATCTCACCTATAAAAAGTCAAACTGACTGAGAAACGATAAATTTAATTGTGGTTACTTGTAAACAAAAAATCCACGCCTGATTTCCTTGCTCATTTCTCGCTTAAAATTTACTTTATAATCGGCTTCGGTACAAAATGTACCAAAATAGATTGTTTCCTCGTATTATAAAAGAATAATCAGAATTGAAACAAATCAAGTTGTACTATAAATGTAGGTATGTTGTTGAAGTTCTGATCGATCGTGTCCGAACAAAATAGAAAATCATAACTTGGAAAAATGCATTTAGGCTTGTCCGATTCTTCATATTTTGTTGCTATTCGTCCTCACAAAAAGTTTCATTCAAAAATCAAAGTTAGTTTAGGCGCGTATTCTCTTCGATTTCTGTTACTTTTTACTCTGTTGCCCTTCGCTTGCCCAAAAAGTTTCATTCGCCCTTGAGATGTGGAACAGGTCTTTCACCTCCATTCCTCAGATTCTAAAATTAACTGAAAATTAAAATAGTGTTAAGAATTAAGCTATATATTGGCGTGGGTTTAGACTATTGTTTAACCCTACGTTGTGAACATCTACCAACCGTGGTCTCCAATTTTCTGTGTTTATAGTATAAAGACGCCTTGAAAGACCCCTGGAGCGTGTTCAGATGATTCATCTTTTTACTGTTGTTCGGGACATCAATGAAAATGGTCCCGCATGCGCAGAAGCTGCATAGTCAGCGTATTTTGAATTGGTATCTAATTTGTCTTTAATATGGCTTTGAACCCAATTAAACGTCTGTTTCGTCAATCTAAAGTAGCGTTTGAATTCTTCCTTAGAATAATTGGTTAGGATTTCATGCACAAAACTGTATCTTCTATTTATATTTGTTCTACCTAAAAATCCAACTAACTCAGATGAATCTTCCTCTAATTTATTTTGCTCAAATAGAGCATTCATTAAGTACCAAAAAATCTTCCATTAAACACACAAGTATTCAATAATCACCAACGACTAAGCATATAGGTTATGTATACATTTATTTGTCTAAAGACGTTCAGATGATTTGTTCAATATAAAAAACAACCAAATGTCCCTTCGGCGATTTTTCTTTACCGTGTAATTCATCTGAACACGCTCCTGGGCGTGAAGAGTGTGACCTTGTTTATGCCTTGTGTTTTTCTTCTTTTTTTCTTTCTCTTTTTTGATTAGGTTAGAATAGACATAATGACTTTCGCAATACCTACACTTGGTCGTGGCTATATGGGCTATGTTCCCAAAACCGTTTCTTTAGGAAAAAAAAATCGTGTTTTTTCACCAAATTCGCTTATGCTACATCAGTAATAGCTTTCTTTCCTGTAAATTTCTTTGAATCCTCGTTTACGAGGATTCAAAGTTTCGAAGGTTTGAGCTAATGTCGATAAAGTAAGTAGGTTTCCCAATTGTTATTTTTATCTTTCAAAAATATACGACACAAATACTAATTTTTTTCGAGGCGTATTAACAATTCACTAGTTCAGTATAATTTTTCAGTTCATATCACATTTTTTAAAGAAAGTGTAGTGTTGTGGGCTAATATTATATTTTGCAGTATCATATTTTATTCCATCTAAAAGGATTGTAGTTGTAATATTAGAATTTGTAAATATTAGTTATTATTAGGCGATAAGTTCTATTAAATACAGAAGCATATGGCAAACAGCAAGCACATTGTAATAATAAGAATGCCAATTAATAAACAATATTTCACTGTTTTGAGTCTTGCGGTGACCGATAGATGGTCAAATTAACTTGTAACATGGCTTTGAATTAATTGGATTTAATGGGTATTTACTTTAACTAACCATTCTATTTCGGGAGCAAACTTTAAACGCTACCAAAAAAATTAATCGGCTCGTAATGCGGCGAATAAAAAGCTTCTTTTAAATTTACGAGGACTAAATTATTTTTTATGCTGTCCGGTAGTTCATTTCTCAGATTATTTTAGTTAACTTTTATAATGGCGTCTTTTAAATTACAAGGAAAACGCTCATTACTTGTTTCCTCTAATAATCTAATTTAAACACAATTTGTAAGGTCTTCAATTTCTTACAAAGTTTGTCAAAATTAGTACTTCCATATGAAATAATTAAGACTTCAAACAGGCATTGGCGTTTAAAATGTGCAAAAGGTTATGATTTTGTAGACTTTCTCTAAAACTAATTTTTTGTTCTTTTTGATCAAATTTGTTTACTTCTCAAGAAAGTTACACCAAATGCTAGCAATTATTCTGTGTAATAGGTAAATTTTACAGTTAATTCGTACAATTATGTGGCTTTTTAAGTTACATAGGTCTCTGGCTGTATCGACGTAAGTCGCAATCCAAAAAAAATATATACATGTTATATTAAAAAATAACAGTACGACACTGACTTATAAGTAAGCTCCTCAGTGGTATCAAGTTACATAAGTTGATAACGACTTCTCTCGGTAATTGCTTATCTTACGTATCAAGTTTCACCTATTGTTTTGTATCCGTTCTGATAGTTTATGCCAAATTGCACATTTGCATTTCCTTTGTTCTCCGTCTAGCTGACACTGCTTTCTTAATATTATAAATATGACCAGCAGACGCATTTGTAATTCAGTATTATACTCACCTTTATATTAAAACTTTTAAATCTACAATAACATTTTTCATTCAGAGTCATCGATGACTCTCTATAACTAAATAAATATTTTTTAAAAACTCAATATCAAAGAAACAAATATAACAGTGGCGCAGTCGTACCGGATCTAGAAAAACGCACAAGTTCGGGAGCCTAACTTCTGGTAAAGTGTCCAAGGGAACAAGGAGAACATCTGGAGAAAAAGGTGCCTAACCAGTGGAAAACAACCGGAAGAACAAGGAGACCTTCCTAGCTGTGACGGTGGATCCCAATCCTTCAACTAGAGAAAGAACCTACCAATGGAAATATTAATGTAAGTCATTTTAAGAATCATCTCGTTTTATTTTATTATTTTTTCACAATTATTTTATAAAAGTGCTATATACACTCAGCGAACAAAATACAGTTCTCTTACCAAATATAATTATACGCAACAACCTTAATTTAATTTTAATTAGCATAAGAAACGTATTATACTGCTAATACGTCACCGTGTATTATACAGTTAATACACAAACTACCTAAATAATTTTATTAAAACTAATTTCTTTTTCTAAAAAGGTCATTTTTTTAAAAATAATTTCAAGTTAACATTTAATTAATTTTCTTTGTAATCTCTAAATAAAAGCAACAATGCCAGAAACTTCACAAACTACACAAACAGTACAAAGTGCAAGGATAGAGCAAATTGAGCCTTACAAGCTCTCTGAAATTTTCTCCGTCATACCGGAATTCGATGGCAATGCCATTAATTTACAAACCTTTTTAAACTCTTGCATTTATGCACAAGGCATGGCAATCAATGACCAAAAAATTTTACTAACGCTACATATAAAAAATAAATTGCGTGGCAGAGCTGCCGAATTAATAAATTCCCGTAATCCCGATACATGGGCAGAAATAAGGGTCTTGCTCGAAACTCATTTCGGGGACTCTCGCGACTTGACATCGCTTATCCAAGACTTACAACGCATTCACCAAATGCCAGGTGAATCTGCATTAACTTTTGTTGCGCGTCTACAGACGCATAATGCGAAAATGCATGCGGCTATTCAAAAACAACGTTTATCTGGTGAACAAAAACTATCGCAGTCAGATTTAATCGAAACTATGACCCTGAACACTTTGTTGACGGGTTTAGAGTCTAAATTAGGGCAAATAATACGGGCTGGAAACCCAACAAGTATGCTGCAAGCAATTAATAGGATTAGAAGAGAATTACAACTCTCTTACTTTGAATCACAGAAATTTTCAAAAAATAATAATAATAATGTTAAAAATCCAGTGCCTCCTCAACAAAAACGACCAAACGTAAATTTCCAACAAAAATTTTGTTCATTTTGTAAACGCAGCGGGCATATAATAAACGAATGTCGCACAAGGCAACAACAATTATTTATGCCATCAACTTCACAAAATTTCCAAAGACCAAACTTTCAAGGTAATACAGGTTTTCAAAATTTTGCACAACAAACTAGTCAATTTAATACCAGAACATTTCCACAAAATAATCAAGTTAGCCAAGCACAACAAAATAGGCCTTCAGCAATTAGACCAAATCCTAATTTTGTCCAACAAAGACCATCAGCGATACAACCAAATCCGAATTTTAACCGTTTCAATCAACAAAAAACTCATCATTTAAATTATGAACCTTATGATAACCAATATAATTTTAATCAGTACGAAGATTATTCTCCTGAATATCAAAACGTTGATACAATGTACGACAATTTTAATTTTGAAGATAATCAAAATTTTTCGGAAAATTATGCAACTAATTTTCAAGAACAGTACGAGAATTATACTGCTAATTCTCAGATACCGCAAGAGAATTATACTGCTAATTCTCACTTACCACAAGAGAATTATACTGCTAATTCTCACTTACCACAGGAGGATTATACTGCTAATCCTCAGGATTTTTGCAAAAGTCCGGAGTATCTCACGGATACTCCAACAACGAATTGCGAATTGGACCAAATTTCTCACCAAATTCAAAATATGAACCTCAACGACAATTTCGACCCGTTTCTGAACTTCCCAGAACAGAAGTTCATGTAGAAACACTTTCACATGCTTTATTGACTGTAAATTCGAATAATCTTTATTATATCAAAGACATCACAAATAAATTTAAAATTCTTATTGATTCTGGTGCAGGAATTTCGATTTTTAAACCGAAAACGGCAGAAAATTACAAAAGGAGATTTTCTGAAAATATTATTATACAAGGCATAACTGAACAAAAAATTAACATTAACGAATCTGTTCTTATACCATTTACTGACAATAATCCACACAAGGTTTACATTCATAATTTGGATATAGAATTTGACGGATTATTAGGCGCAGACTTTTTAGAACACTACGAATGTATGGTAGATATTAAAAATAAGCGACTAATTACGAATTTCAAAACCGTACCGATATTTAAAGCTACGGGTGACGAAAAAACACAAAATTTACCTTTGCAACCAACTACAAACTCAAATCAAATTCGGAATCAAATTCCATGCAACGTGAAAAATCAAAATTTAATTTCAATTGAACCGCGTATGGAAAAAATATTTAAATTAAAATGTAATTTACGGAATACTGAGGCTATACTGTTAGCCCAGGAAAATGAAAAAGTACGCTTACCAAACGCTATTGTCAAAATCGACGACAACGGAGAATTTTTAACATCAATTATAAACGCTAACGCAATTCCAAAAATAATCGATTTCTCGAATCTTAAACTTGAACCAGTTCAAAAATTTAGATCAATTTTTAATTTAAACTCTCAAAATCCGGACAGTCCTCAACATACAGACAGAATTTTCGAAATTAGAAACCAACTACGATTAGATCATTTGAACGAAGAAGAAGCCGAATTAATAACAGAACTTTGTCTAAATTTTTCTGATATATTTTATTTAGAAGGCGACAATTTAAGTTTCACTAATGAGATTAAACATTCTATTGATACGAACGATTCTAAACCAGTTTTTACAAAATCATATCGCTATCCTCACATTCACAAAGAGGAAGTTAAAAGTCAAGTCTCTAAAATGCTAGACCAAGGTATAATCAGACCATCAATTTCACCCTGGTCATCCCCGGTTTGGGTTGTACCAAAAAAACTTGACGCCTCCGGTAAACAAAAATGGCGAGTTGTAGTAGACTACAGAAAACTTAACGAACTGACTATTGACGACAAATATCCGCTTCCAAATATTTCGGACCTTCTTGATCAATTAGGCAAGTGTCTATATTTTACCACGCTAGATCTTGCCTCCGGATTCCATCAAATAGAAATCGACGCGAAAGATATTCAAAAAACTGCTTTCACAGTAGAAAACGGTCATTTTGAATTTGTACGAATGCCATTTGGACTGAAAAATGCTCCATCAACATTTCAAAGAGTGATGGACAACATTTTGTTAGGTATCCAAAACGAACGGTGTCTCGTTTACATGGATGATATTATTATTTATTCGCCCACCATTCATGACCACATTTCGCGATTAACAGAAGTATTTAAACGTTTACAAAAAGCCAATCTCAAAATTCAACCGGACAAATGCGAATTTTTACGCAAGGAAGTTGCATATTTAGGCCATCTTATTACTAAGGACGGTGTAAAACCAAATCCCGCTAAAGTTGACGCGATTCTAAATTTTCCTCAACCGAGAAACCCTAAGGAAATAAAATCATTCCTAGGCTTAGCTGGATATTACAGACGTTTTATACCTAACTTTTCAAAGATTTCTAAACCTTTAACAAAATTATTGCAAAAAGACATACTTTTCGACTTTGACAATGATTGCTTAAACTCCTTCGAAAATTTGAAACGAGCGTTAACAACAACTCCGATTCTTATTTATCCAAATTTTGACGACGTTTTCATCCTAACTACTGATGCTAGCGCATTTGCCATTGGTTCCGTGCTCTCGCAAGGAAATATAGGCAAAGATTTACCAATAGCTTATGCATCTCGAACTTTATGCGCGGCGGAGACTAAGTATTCAACGATAGAGCGCGAGCTATTAGCCATAGTATGGTCAGTAAAACACTTTAGGCCATATCTATTCGGAAGAAAGTTCAAGTTAGTAACCGATCATCGACCACTTACCTGGCTATTTTCGATAAAAGACCCAGGAAGCAGACTCGCACGTTGGCGACTCAAATTAGAAGAATACGACTATGAAATCATCTACAAACCCGGAAAAACCAATAAAAACGCGGACGCGCTATCGCGAGTTAAAATCAATCACTTTTCGGAATGTTCCAAATTTTATTCAAAAATTCTAGCCGCGAACGAGGACGACGAATCAGAAGATGACGAACCAAACAATGACAAAAACCCAAATAATAACGGCAAAATCACTAAAGAACAAATTTCTCGAGAATTTGATATCTTTTGTAATTTGTATAAGACGAAATCCTTAATAGATTATTCTAAAATTCAAACTTCAAACAGACAACTTTTAGACAAGGAACACAAAAATATTATAACATTCTTTCAACAAAATAAGTTAGAAGATTTGCATCATAAAATTATTGAGGACATGTTCGAAGAACACCCCGAGTTTTATAACAACACTATTAACGTTGTCTCAAGCAAATCGGTCAGGCATAGAAAATATTTTATTGTTCCTTTACCTTTTGATGTAGATTCAATAAACGAACATTTATTCATGGTATTGTACAAAAGACAAGACATTTTGGATCTTTCCAAAACATACTATGTAGAAAATAATTTAGATCTTCCAATACTCGAAATGCTATCTTTTATTTTTGCAGAAAAAGACTTGAAAATAGTTATCTGTCAAAATATTGTTAAAACCCCCGATGAAGACGAAATTCCAATTATTTTAGATCAAAATCATTCAGGCAAAAATAACTTACACCGTGGTATTAATGAAACTATTAGAAGGATTAGAGTAAAGTACAATTGGCGAGGCTTAACGAAAGACGTAGAAAACTTTATAAAAAATTGCGAGACATGCGAAAAAACTAAAGTCTGTCGTAAAAATCTTAGCAACCCTCTGGTAATTACCGAGACTCCAAAAACACCATTCGAAAGAATAAATGTTGATCTATTCGAATTTCCCACGCGAAATTACGCTGTTACAATTCGCGACGAATTAACAAAATTTACTCAAGCCTATGCTGTTCCAGATAAATCCGCGAAATCAGTTGTAAATACCTTATTGCTTTACTTTCAACACTACGGTACCCCGTTGAGAATTCATTGTGATTACGGCGGTGAATTTGACAATAAATTATTAAAAGACCTTTGTACGCTCTATGACATAAAACTGACATACTCAAGCGTAGGACATCCCCAATCCAACGGATCTCTCGAGCGATTTCACGCTACATTAGCCGAAATGATAAGAGTCCACAAAACTGAAAATCCGAATGAACATCCATTCACAATACTACCATATGCAATTATTTGCTATAACAATTCGGTTAACAAAACACACGGCTTCACACCGTACGAACTCATTTTCGGACATACGTCTATTAGACCGCCCGAAACTTTGTACAACCAAAAAGAATTAATAACGAAATATATAAGAGATTTAAACAACAGAATATCTCACTATTATAAAATCGCCCGCAGTCGAACGCAATCTCAAAAGGAGAAAGCGAAAGTTCGCTTTGACAGAAATGTCCCAAAAAATCGACCTGAATACAAAGTTGGTGATAAAGTATATGTGAAAGATTCTCAAATCAAAAACAAACTTCAAAATAAATTTAACGGCCCTTTTAAAATCATAGAAATTTTCCAAAATTCTGCTACCTTATTAAATCTTGAAACAAATCAAGAAACTAAAGTAAATTTCGATAGAATGAAACCATATACTGAAAATTAAATTTATTTTCAGGTTTATCCTGCTGTTCGGATCAGCACTCGCACAATATAAAATAATACCAATAAATAACACTGTTGGTGTATTTTACCACAAAGACACGGACATCGTAGTGACAAACGAAAAATGGACATTACTGGTACATAAAAACATATCATCCCTTAAACTAGCCTTCGATAAGAACCAACGAATTTTAGATACGATTCTCAACACTCTTGACGGTGCTCATCAAAAAATGATCACTTTCAGAAGCGAAGTCAAAACAGATCTTAACCTTCTAACACAAATTTCCAAAACTATAGAGTCTAAATTTGATGAAGTATTTCTAGACACGAAGAGATATAAACGCGGAATATTAAACGGTATCGGCACAATTTTCAAATCAATAACTGGAAATCTAGACGCCGAAGATGGCGAATATTACGCTAATTGCATTAATAAATTAAATAACGACGAACATCAGTTAGAAAATTTAATAAAAAACCAAATTTCAGTCACAACATCGGTAATCAAAAATTTCAATTCAACCATTCAAAAATTGCAAATTGACGAAGAAACATTTAATAAAGACATGCAAGAAATCGATCGCACAATCGAAACCATGACGCGAAACATCGAAGCTGTAGAAACAAAATTAATATTCCTACACATTTGTGAACAATTAATGGCAAGCTATTTGTATATTGAAGATAACTTGAATGATATTCTAAATTCAATAACATTTGCTCGATTGGGAATCATTCATTCATCAATCATAACTCCCGATCATTTAGTAACGGCATTACAAGAAATTTCACAGAGTTTGCGAAGAAACAATTTGCCTCTTCCAATCAAATTATCAGCAGTTGCTCAATATTTAGATATTATCGAACTAAAAGCATTTCAAGTAGATTCCAACTTAATATTTGTTTTAAAGATACCACTTGTTGAACCTCAAAATTATAATACCTACCGTTTATACCCTATCCCAATATTTGATAACAGAACTGGTCTTCATCATATTTTATCTATTTCTCAAAAATTTATCGCGAGAGATGATGATTCTTTAATGTACATACCGATAACAAATCTAAAAGAATGCAAACCCCTCTACTTTGGAACCAAACTTTGCTCAAACCTGTTTGCATATCCTATTGACCAGAATGCCATATGTGAAGCTAGGATTCTGAAACAACCAATTAAACTTCCTGAAAATTGCCAAACCTCCTTCATTATTAGTCAAGGGTACAATGTTCAAGAACTCGAAGAGAACACGTGGCTGATAATAAATTCCGAACCTCTCCATATTACTATTAGCTGCCCGAAGAGAGAACCAGCAACGGAGCTGATTAATAAAAATTCAATTATAAAATTACAACCTGGATGTTACGCCTTCGCAGGTATTACCAGGATACAAGCCAGTGCCAAGGACCTCTCCGAAATTAAAGACAATTTCCATCCTGTGCAAATCCCATTTGAATGTTGTAACCAGATGCCCGACAAAATTCAACTACCTAAATTAAAACCATTGAAACTCAATAATTTAAATATCGAAGATTTGGATATTGCTAAAAACAAATTGGAGCAATATTCTAAGGATCTGGACGATCTCATCAACGAACCTTTCGTGACCAAACATATGTCCTGGTTCACGTATTTCACCATCACCTTCATCATTTCCATAATCCTACTTTACGTGTTTTGTAAATGTAGAAGGAAGAGACGTTTACTGAAGATCGAACCCTCTACAGGCGATTCTCCTTCACCTCCTCCAGGACGAAGCAAAACCTTCATGAAATTCCCAAGTTTAATCCCTCCAAGAAAGCGACCCGGTATCAAACCTCAAGAAGAAGATATCGAGTTATCATAGACTTTCCAGTGAACCACTAATTTTTGTTTATTGACTTAAACTTTTATTCTTTCTATTTTTTTTTTGCTTATTATTTTATTCACTCAATATTTTATTATTATCTTTGCATTATATTCATTTTGTTTTATTATTACTTTTATATTGTATTCAATAACCATTTTATTCAAAAGTTGTTGTATAACAATCAACTTTTTTATTAAGGGGGAAGTTGTTATATTAAAAAATAACAGTACGACACTGACTTATAAGTAAGCTCCTCAGTGGTATCAAGTTACATAAGTTGATAACGACTTCTCTCGGTAATTGCTTATCTTACGTATCAAGTTTCACCTATTGTTTTGTATCCGTTCTGATAGTTTATGCCAAATTGCACATTTGCATTTCCTTTGTTCTCCGTCTAGCTGACACTGCTTTCTTAATATTATAAATATGACCAGCAGACGCATTTGTAATTCAGTATTATACTCACCTTTATATTAAAACTTTTAAATCTACAATAACATTTTTCATTCAGAGTCATCGATGACTCTCTATAACTAAATAAATATTTTTTAAAAACTCAATATCAAAGAAACAAATATAACATACATAGGCTAGATAGTGAAGGAGGCCAGAAATTAGCCGTGTTTCCGTATTTCTCCCAATTCTATTGTTGAGTAGAAATTAGAAATTAAAATTGGACACATTTTGTATTTATTCGAGTTTGCCCAATCTCCTTAATCTTATTCTAAATATGCCAGGTTTTTCAGTATCGTGGTTTTGAATTTAAAACATTTTCGGAGTCCCACAGGGTTCAGTCCTGCGACCGCTACTTTATGTTATTTTTATTGACGATATTACACAACGGTTCAATGTAAAATATATACTGAAATCAAGTTATCTCGGACTGTTCAAAATTACAAAGAAATTTGATTAAGTTAGCTTTACACTCTCTAATTGATGAAATATATTATCCCCGTGACCGTGGTACACCTCCGGATGCACTATTGACAAGACTTGAATTAAATAGTTTATATGAGAAATGCATGATGCACTCCACTAAACTTCTTTCACAAAATCATAAATAATGCAATAAACTTAAAATCAGTGTACCGAGGGTCTTATATCGTACGGGTGAGTTCTAACGGCAGAGTGGCGCAGTGGGCAAAAAAGTGTTAGTGGCGAGCGGGCTTAGTCAAACTGTCTATCATGTATTGGGTTCGAGCCCCAGCTCCAGAACTCCAGCGTCTGTGGGTAATGGATGTTGTCCACGTTATTTCAAATGTGCAACCCCCTGCTTTGGCTAATATCTCCAGAACAAGCAGGAAACGTGATTATTATTCGTCGACTGTATGAAGAAAGCACTGCTTTGATTCAACTTTGGTGAATATTGACAACACTAACTGCGACAAACATAGAGTTGTCCAAGGCGCCAGACAGGGCTGCGTTCCGTCACCACACTTCTGTAACATCTGTAGTGAACACGTAATGCAGCGTTAGCTGGAGGTCTAGGAGGGTGGAGTAGCTGTGGGGGAACTAAGGTTTCTAACTTTAAGTTTGCGGCTGATACTATCTTGGTTGTAACGAGTGAGGATGAGCCCATGCACATGCTGGACAACTTGCAAATAATAAGCTCTGAGTACATTTTGCCGTTTTCAAAACTAGCCAAAAAATCTTTTTCCGATTACTTTTGCCTCGTACCCTTTTCCCTCCGGTGGTAATATTAGTTGTGTCTCGAAATTTATAAATCAGGTCATAGCAGAGATAGTCTGTGTGTAAGTTCATGTGCTATCCAAATATGAACTATCCTCGGCGAAGTCATGGAACAAAATTATTAGAATTGATCCATACCTTACTGAGGATTCGAATCCAGAACTCCGTGGTCTTAAGTCTAACACATAGGCACAGAGCCACTGAGCCGCCATTGTCTGTTATAGATACTATTATTGATCTTTAGAATAGTCCAATGTTTAATTGAAGTACCTAATATTGTAATTATCTGTGACTAGGAAAGGTTCAGAGAAAAATGCTCTTAAAAATAGGACCATCAAAAAAACGTTAATATTAATATATCATATTTCATATATTTTTTCTAAATGTAATAATTATCAAAACAACGTTCGAAATTTCTATCAGTTTAATATTATATATAATTTTTTTGTGTTGTTTTGTACTTGTAAATTCAAAAAATATTTTATTTAATATTTAAGCAACTTTGAAATTTTCTTCTTAGCCTACAAATTAACTACTTATCTCAAACCTTCGTTAAATAAAATGAACCGCCCACTTTTAAATAGATGTCGTTACAGAGCTGTTGATGTATAATTATGTATTATTAGTTAGTCTGCAAGAAGATAATATACACATTGTTTGTAGAGACAAAAAACTACAGGTTTGTTAGTTACTATTTTCTAGGAACGCCACTGTTTAGGTAGGTGCATTGTTTATACCCACATAATTTGTTCACAAATTGTAACAAAAAAAACAACCTCTAATTTATGATAATTATCGTGCAAGCAGCCAGGTCTCGGGTACCTTAATAATATCGATAATTTTATGATTAAATAAAAAAAACTGGAACGGAAATGCTTTTTTAAAAAACCTGATTCTCATCCGGAGGAGCTTGTATTCAGAACCGGTGTGAAAATTTGTAAACGAGAAGAGTAAATAAGTCGCTGTGTGAACGAACATAAAAATCTTGGAAGCAGTAATAATGCAGTGTGAATTTATAGGTTTTTTTATGTAGTTGTAGCACATTAAAATTTTAGATTTTAGAGACCAAAATTATATATATTATGTCGACGATGCCGGCTGTGGTTATACCATACGTTTTACATTTTTTTCTAAACATACAAAAACAAGGTTTATTCAAACCGTTCAGTTTATGAATAGTTCACTCAACGTCAACGCTCCAACGAAGGCTTACAACTGATATATCTAATTTCTCATGTATTGTATGAATTTTTTTATCATTGCGTTTTTCATTTTAAAAATATGTAAAAAATGGCAGTGAAAGAATGTTTTGGAAAGGAATTTCTTTATTAACATTGTGAGGGAACAAAAATATTTGATTATGTCTTACACTAAGAAAGGTAGAATGTGACGACAAACAGCATTACAACCGATAGTGTGACCGAGTGACGCCAAATAATAACCATCAGTGGCGGTACATACGTATGATATGGCCTTAATTTTATCAAGTTTTAGAAATAAAAATGAGCCGTTTTAATTTTTTTAAGTACTTGTAAGAGTAATATTATATATATTGGTAATAATAATAATAACAATAACAATCTTTATTTAGCACAAACGCCTATTACACACAGATGTAGTAGGTATACTTAAAAATACATTTACAGTTACTACGTATTACAAAAAAAGAAATACATTTTCATTATTTAGTTTAGGATATAATATTTGTGGATTAATTATAATTAATTAAATAAAATTAACTTAATATTTAACAATCAGCCTAATGCATAAAGTAAACTAGAATTATTTATTCATGAATTTATACAAATATTTTTTAAACAGAAAGACATTCTTCGCTTGTTTTATAAATTCAGGTAATTTATTAAATTCTGCCGCTCCGTATATGGAGGATTTAGTTTTCATTAAGTTTGAAAAATTAATGTTTATATGATTCCTTTGCCTTGTGTTATACTTATGAATATCCCCACGATGTTGAATATTTGCTGACAAATATGTTGGTAGTAAATTATTGTGCAGTTTATATAAGAATATCAGTGTCTTGTACTTTATATTGTCTTTTACCGAAAACCAGTTTAGTGTACATTGCATTGTTTTTATATTAGTAAGTATATATATATTACATTTTAAAATAAATCGCATACACCTATTTTGAAATAGCTGCAGTTTAAATATATGGATATCATTACACATATACAATATACTGGAACAATACTCAAAATGTGGTTTTATTATTGTTATCAGTTGTTTTCTTGGTAGATGAAGTGAAATGTTTACTTACACGATAGGCGAATCCAAGTTTTTTTGATATTTTTTTGCTTGTGTAATTTATATGGTCGTTAAATGTTAATTTACAGTCTATGATAATCCCCAGATATTTCATAGTTATTACCTTTTCAAGGTGTTCTCCGTTGTATTTAACACATCTATCATCGACGTTTTGATTTAAATATTTATTAGAACCTAATATCATATATTTTGATTTTTTAGCATTTACCACTAGCCCGTTCGTTGTAAACCATTCGTTAATTATTTCCAATGTCTTGTTAATTTTTTGAATAACTTGCTTTAGATCAGATTCAGATAAATATATGATAGTATCATCAGCAAAGTATTTTGCATTCTTGTGAATCGATTAAAATATATCGTTAATAAATAGCGTGAAAAGCATAGGCCCTAGTACGCTGCCTTGTGGTACTCCGATATTATTTAAAAGTTTTTCAGACTTGGTATTATTTATTTTGGTTTGTTGGCTCCGTCCATGCAAATATGACCAATAGGTCTAATAGGACTAATAGGACTCATTAGTGTAATGGGTATTAAGTGTACAGTGAGCCTCAAAAGTATCAAATTAATGAATCATTAAATTTGAAACGAGAAACGTTTCAAAAAAGCCTCTGACGTCGATACATTTGTCGACAGTAGAAAATTTGAAGTGGTTGTAGAAAAAAAATGGATTGATAAACATTGATCTGTGTTATGAAAAAGAAAAGCTTTATCTGATTAGTTTTTTAAACAATGTAATAAATCAAGTTTTTCAATTTTAAATTACATTCCCGTATACTGTTACTGTTATGGGCGTCTGAAACAGAAAAACTCATAATAATTAGTAAAGGTTCACCTGACTTTATTAGTAGAGGTGTTTCAGAATTTTATGAGCCGCGAAATGCGCAAGAGGCAAAGTTTGTTCTGCATTACAAGTATTTTTTTGAAGACACTGGGGGCTGCCTTGCTGTATACATAAACAAGAGCTCGTGATAAATTGTAAACAATAAATATAACATTTTTAAGAAGTGTAACTGAGTCGACGGGGGAGATTATGTCTCTGCGCACATGAAGGTCACTGCTCATGAGATTTTAAAACACCTCTATAGTGATTTATTGTAAAGACATCTTTAAATTCTTCCCTCTTCTGGGCACCGAGACTCTCGTTTCGAGGCATCTGCAGCTTTAACTTCTAATAAAAAAAAAGTAATGAAATTAAAACAGGTTACATGATCAGAAAATGTTTCGACAAAAGATATTTCAAATATATTTTACCTTTTCTTTATGTTGCGTACATACTGAAAATGTGGTTCAAATGAAATTGTAGCCAAAGTGCTGTCTATATTCGTTTTTTGAAAAATTCTGCAAGCTTCGAAAAATTGAAGGGAGTTTTCATAGAAACTTTTATCTTGTCTCATACTATTTAAAAAAATATATATTGCCTTATGTAAAAGTACGAATTCCAAGTCCACGTTGATACAGTAATTTTAGGTTAAGATAAATGTAAATACTCTGAAATTATCCATTTAATGAAATGTTATACAAAGTAGCCGTACTAGTAAACTTATCCGCTACTTTTGACGGAATAACAGAAAAATAATTGCCTAGTGCCATCTCATCTCTCATATATGTAAAAGGGCTTCGGGATGGAGCATAATTACGTGCAACCAGTTCTAGAGTAATAAAAAGAATTCTGTCTCAATTAAAATTAATAGGGACCCTTTTCGACCTCGTGGGCATTAATGAGTTTTAATGTCCAATTAAAATGAATCTTGCCTCATATATGATCATCTTGGACTCTTAGAATATGATGTGAATATAAATGTATGCGTTAAAGGTAAATTGTTTATGGCAGGTACGTACTAATTCGAAATTACGAATTTAGCATGTCTTTTAACTTGTTCTTATTACACCTGTGTAAGAAATTGATGCGTCCAGAGCACAATTTATATATTGCTTACCTTCAGTCCCTGTTGATTGTTCAGAAAATAGTATTACTTTTGATATTTATTGAAAAAATGCGTTTTTTGGAAATATTGGCAAAGGAACATATATTCTTTATAGGATTTTGCAAACAGTGGAAAGAAAAGCTATCTATGAGAACTAAAGGAAAAACTGTATATATAAATATTAATGAAATCTTTGCATTCTTTCGATAACCTGACTTCTGGTTATGCTACCAAGTGAAAATTCTTATCAGCCATTCTCATTTTAACACTAGCATCCAACCTAGTCCCCTACGGCTAAGCAGGCTAAACTAGTAGTGGACTAGGTTGGATGCTAGTGTTAAAATGAGAAAGGCTGATAAGAATTTTCACTTGGTAGCATAACCAGAAGTCAGGTTATCGAAAGAATGCAAAGATTTCACTAATATTTATATATATAGTTTTTCCTTTAGTTCTCATAGATAGCTTTTCTTTCCACTGTTTGCAAAATCCTATAAAGAATATATGTTTCATTACTATAAGCAAACAAATAATAAATAATTCACTTTTAAATTGGCAAAGGACTTAAAAACCTACATAACAATAATTGTTATTGCAATAACAGCAAAATATATAAGAGATTTCCTATTTTTATTTATTAGAAGCAACGACAGCACCGACAAACGAATAAACCTCCACTTACAACGGGTAGGCGATAAAACAATTATATTAGGTAGAGAGCCGGCTGTACAGATTTCCTATGAGTGAGTAAATACTACCACAGACCTACAGGGAGCCACTTTTCATATAAGCAAACTTTGCCCACGTCATGAAATTTTAGTGTCACTTCCGGTCACGTTTTTTATATGTTTTCGAATACAAAAATAAAAGTTACGTCAAGATCGGGGTCAAGATGTAGGTTTTGAGGTATACAATGAGACTATAGTGGTGTGTTATGCTTAGGTATGCTTAATTCGCCCGGAACCCTGATACACCGAGTGATACACCCTCAATTAAAGTTTTTTTTTTTTCTTAAGTCATCGAATACATGGATGATTTTATTTTCAAATGAAAGTACAAAAAATGTGCTTATATGAAAGTGGCTCCCTGTAGGTCTGTGGTAGTACTTACTCACTCGCATAAAGTTTTTCATGTCATAAGTACGGCGTGCGAAGCGTGCGCAATCTCGGACGCGCTACACGCGTTTGTTGTAACTTTTGAACTCAATAAAGCTTAAATGAAAGAAGAACATGTGACTATTGGGTTATTATATTTTCAAGTTATATGGCACTACTCCTTTGTACTTATAACAATTTCTCTAAGAAAATGTGAGACCTTTACATTGATTTATCCGCGAATTTCACTGTAGCATGGTCAAACGTGTATCTTTAAAAAATAATTTTCTGGGATATGTTTTCAAATATTAGGAATATTTCCGTTGAATCTCGACGCTGATAGTCTGATAGTTATTTTATGAAGCAGTTCCTATTTATTAAGAAATTGAATGCAAGTTAAATGTAAGAGTTAACCACCTTTGATTAATCCTTCCTAGCTTTTCATGCATACCTATAATTTGGAGGATAACATTAATATACAGGGTGTTTGGCGCATCGTGTACCAAATTGAAATGGCCAACAGAAAGGGTTATCTGCTATCCTTTCAGGCCCCTTAACACTTCCCATGCCCTGCGGGATTTTTCATATCGGCTTTTTATCTTTTTTATGAGAAAAATCCCAAATTCTACATTTAAATTCAAATTATAAAAAAGGTATTAGGCCTAGACTGCGAATTTTATTTTTATTTTGATGTGTATTGTTGAAGGGTTCTTTTAAATCCAAAATTACTGGCATTAGTCATCTAGTTGTTTTTTTATTCACTCGCAAAGTTTCGGAATAGGTAAAATTGAAATTTAACCTTAGACTTTACATGGCTATAAAAAAAAACTCAAAGCGACCGGGATCTTCCAACTCCCTCAAAAATTCTCTAGTCTATCCTCTTGCTAATGATGTGCCATATGTCATAAAAATCTTTTAATAACTTCGTGAATTTGCTAATTAGTGAATCGGGTCACATAAGGCTAATATTCAAAATTCTGAGAAAAAATTATTTTTGCTTAAATTATGCATGGGAAATAGGTAAAATCTGTTATCTCACTCTTGCGAAGTTAAATCTATCTTTAGTCTCTTTCTGTTCATGGGTTTTACTTGAAATGAAGAAACAATTACATTTTTATCATTTATTAAAAAATTTTAAAAATCTTGCTCAAAGTGTTGGCTTCTGTTGCGAATGTAGGCCCGACACCTGCTTCGTATTTCGACAGTTGTTGTATGAAGTCGTATTTCCTCCCTAATTGCAACGAAAGCCGTTTTTATGCGTTGGACAAGTTCCTCCCTAGTCGCAACCTCCGTCGCGTAGACGAGCTCTTTGGCAGGTCCCCAGACATAAAAATCCAACGGAATTAGGTCTGAGGAACGTGGAGGCCATTGAATAGGGCCATCCCGCCCAATCCACGCATACGCCTATAGTTTTTAAGGCTGTCCCGCGCACTGGCGATTGATTGTAAGAGAATATCTAGACAAGGTGTTCTCAAAAGCAGGTGTCGGGCCTGCATTCGCAACAGAGGCCAACACTTTGAGCAAGATTTTTAAATTTTTTTAATAAATGATAAAAATGTAATTGTTTCTTTATTTCAAGTAAAACCCATGAACAGAAAGAGACTAAAGATAGATTTTACTTCGCAAGAGTGAGATAACAGATTTTACCTGTTTCCCATGCATAATTTAAGCAAAAATAATTTTTTATTCAGAATTTTGAACATTAGCCTTATGTGACCCGATTCACTGATTCACTAATTTAGCGAATTCACGAAGTTATTAAAAGATTTTTATGACATGTGGCACATCATTAGCAAGAGGATAAACTAGAGAATTTTTGAGGGAGTTGGAAGATCCCTGTCGCTTTGAGTTTTTTTTTATAGCCATGTAAAGTCTAAGGTTAAATTTCAATTTTACCTATTCCGAAACTTTGCGAGTGAATAAAAAAACAACTAGATGACTGATGCCAGTAATTTTGGATTTAAAAGAACCCTTCAACAATACACATCAAAATAAAAATGAAATTCGCAGTCTACGCCTAATACTTTTTTTATAATTTGAATTTAAATGTAGAATTTGGGATTTTTCTCATAAGAAAGATAAAAAGTCGATATGAAAAATACCGCAGGGCATGGGAAGTGTTAAGGGGCCTGAAAGGATGGCAGATAACCCTTTCTGTCGGCCATTTCAATTTGGCCCACGATGCACCAAACACCCTGTACATATATCTTATTTATATGACTGTGGTGTAAAAATTATATGTCGGATGTCGAAACATGAAATAGGTACATTAATCGGAGATACAACATTACTCGGAAAACTATAGAATATAGAAGCTGAACTATTTCTAACTTAATATTCAATATAACACAGCTACAAGACGAGATATAAATTTTAACCACTACTAGTTTGAATAAAGTTTTAATTACACAAAGGATTTTATTTGAGTCTATTACATGGTATAACCTCTGAATATTTAATCAACAAATTCGAGCAAATTAATTAAAATTGACTTGGCACATGCTAGCGATGATATAAAATTTTATTACGTAACGTTGCGCTGGTAGCTTCCACATTCTAGAAATCGCCTTTTATAGATCCTTAATCTAGCAAAATACCTGTCATAATTTTGTGAATTATACTGGCAATTATAAATAGACACCTATGTATAAAGATAAGCAGATTGTTCTCGGAAAATACATCTCCGTATTCCTAGTAATACCATAGACGTATAAAATATTTTTAGATGATATTTCCATCAAGTTACCCATACATTTTGAGTCGCACTACTGATAGTGACCTAAAACGAAAACTAATAATCTTTGTAAATTAAAATCAGATTTAGTAGGTAGAATTAAAAACCAAAGAAAGTATGAAATTCTTTAGAAATTCAAAATGTTTTTTAAAATGGTTGTTAAATCTTTGATATAGTTGAACTGTATTGGTTTTATTGACGTTATTGTTGCTTTGTACAGAAATATGTAAAAAATTTGCTATAAATAGATAAAATATTTGACATTTATACGTACCTCAACTTTACTGTGGTATGATTCTCTGTCTGCCAAGTTTACACAGCACTCTTCTCTCCTCTAGCTGTTTTCAGTAAGTATTCAGTTAACAGTAACTTTTGTAAAAGAACACTAAGTAGACATAACCAAAGTCGTATTCTTAATTTATAAAAATAAGAACAAAATTGAACCGCCTTTACAGAAACGGTCAAAGAACAATATTAAAAAGGACCTTTTTATTCGAATGTGTAAAAAAATTACGTTTCTCGGTTAGAAAACAAAAGCGAAAGGTAGAACTTTTCTATCTACTTAAAGTAAGCGGCCTGAAAAGACTTTTCCGACCTAGGCCGGAAAAGTGACAGACAAAAAGATTAAGCGTTTTTAGTTACCTACTTTTTAAAATACCTGGCCGTTCTTTTCTACTATAAAATGGTAATGCACATGCAAATATATTTCAATTCAGGCAATTTTAATTGAATAAAATAAGAGATATTAAATTCGATATTATAATATATAAATTGAATGAATTCGATACTAATTTCAAGCAAACTGATATGACAGCAGTTGTACAGTTGTTATTTATTATATCTGGCCTTAATTCACAGCCGTCTGTTACAAGAAAACGTGAAAATTGGTGATATCGAAATTACAAGGGGTTGGGTGATTCGGGATTTCTTTTGCAATTAAAACCAGTAAACACTCTACAAAGATAAAATCCATCACCTTAATTGGTGGGGATGGGTGTAAGAGTATTCAGAAGTAATCACATTATAACCTGATAATAGCCATTTAACGAGGAGTTTTGGTTTTTTTTTAAGAAATAAATACCCGTATATTAGATATTGTAACTTAAACCATCCTTATAGTTGATGTGCAGGGAAACGAGGTAGAGGGGAGCGTGAATTTAGAATGTTTGCTTCTTTTTCTACTTACCTAACCAAACTGAGTATTTTAAAAGAATTTCTTGCAATAAGGAATAACTTTTTGTTGCAAGTTCTAATATCAATTTGAATGCCACCCCCAAATAAGGGTTGTTCTTTACTGTCTTCCCAATGTTTTTCAGATTCGTCTTCATAACATTTTAAAAAACCGCTGCCTAAGGAATCACTACTTCCACATCCAGATTCTTCATCCAAGTCACTTTAAAGAAAACATCTTGACTATATTTGCACTCTAGTATGTGGAAATTATTGGTCATAGAATTTTAATATTTGGGGCAGATATCATAGAAAAGTTTGAGGAGTTGGTTTCTATCACATACGTTAAAAATGAAGTTTCTAGTTTACCCTACTTATTTTCCACTATTCACAATCTACCACCTCCCACCTCTTCAATGCAGTCATCTCAATCAGATGTCACTACAATACATACGTGTTCTAACTTTCAAGTGAATATCTCAATTTGATGTTATCAATCCCATTAATAATGAAGCGGAGGTGGTGGAGTTTGAAAAATATTAGAAAGAAATCTGAGGCCTTGGTTTCTAGTATATACACCGAATCCCAAATTTCTGTACTCTTACCAGCTTGATTTACTTATTTATCCCTAGTCCTCCTGTTAACCCCAACCCTTCTACGGAATCATCCCAAAATATAATCTAGTACCAGATGTCGTTATAATACATACGTCTACCAAATTACAAGTGAATATCTCAATTTTATTTTATCAAACCTTTTAATATTGAAGTAGGGGTGGTGGGGGTTGAAAAATATTATTAATAATCTGAGACCTTGGCTTCTAGTACATACACCGAATTTCAAGTTTCTGTAGTCTTACCAGCTTGCTTTACTGTATTTTCCCCTATTTACCCCTATTTAAGCTCCAACCCTTCAACGGAATCATCTCAAAATATAATCTAGTTCCAGATGTCGTTATAATACATACTTGTACCAAATTTCAAATGAATATCTCAATTTCATTTTATCAACCCTTTTCATATTGGAGTAGGGGTGGTGGGGGTTGAAAAATATTATGAAAAAAATCTGACGCTTTGGCATCTAGTACACACACCGAATTTCAAGTTTCTGTACTCTTACCAACTTGTTTTACTTATATTCCCCTATTTACCCCAAATTAACCCACAACCCTTCAACGGAATCGTCTCAAAATATAATCTAATTCCAGACGTTGTTATAATACATACGTGTACGAAATTTCAAATGAATATCTCAACTTTATTTTATCAACCCCATTAATGGGGTAGGGGTGGTGGGGGGTTGAAAAATATTACAAAAAAAATATGAGACCTTAACTTCTAGTACATACACCGAGTTTTAAGTTTCTGTACTCTTACAAGCTTGCTTTACTTATTTTTCCCTATTTACCCCTATTTAACCCCCAACCCTTCACCGGATATCCTCAAAAAACAATCCAGTTCCAGATCTCGTTATAAACCGCTGCCTAAGGAATCACTACTTCCACATCCAGATTCTTCATGCAAGTCACTTTAAAGGAAATATCTTGACTATATTTGCACTCTAGTATGTGAAAATTATTGGTCATAGAATTTTAATAATATTTGGGGCAGATGTCATAGAAAATTTTGAGGGGTTGGTTTCTACCATATTCGTTAAAAATGAAGTTTCTAGTTTACCCTACTTATTTTCCACTATTCGCAATCTACCACCTCCCACCCCTTCAATGGAGTCATCTCAATCGGATGTCACTACAATACATACGTGTACTAACTTTCAAGTGAATATCTCAATTTGATGTTATCAATCCCATTAATAATGAAGCGGAGGTGGTAGAGTTTGAAAAATATTAGAAAAAAATCCGAGGCCTTGGTTTCTAGTATATACACCGAATCCCAAATTTCTGTACTCTTACCAGCTTGATTTACTTATTTTTCCCTACTCCTATTAACCCCAACCCTTCTACGGAATCATCCCAAAATATAATCTAGTTCCAGATGTCGTTATAATACATACGTCTACCAAATTACAAGTGAATATCTCAATTTTATTTTATGAAACCCTTTAATAATGTAGTAAGGGTAGTGGAAGTGTTGAAAAATAGTATCAAAAAATCTGAGGCCTTGGCATCTAGGACATACACCTAACTTCAAGATGCAGTACTCTTACCAGCTTGCTTTACTTATTTTTCCCTATTTACCTCTACTTACTCCCACTCCTTCAACGCAATCATATCAAAATATAATCTAGTTTCAGATATAGCTATAATACATAAATGTACCAAATTTCAAGTGAAAATTTAAATTAAATTTTATAAACTCTTTTAATAAGGGAGTGGGGGTGGTGGGGAGATGGAAAATACTAATAAAAAACCTGAGACCTTCGCTGCTAGTATATACACCAAATTCCAAATTTCTGTACTTTTACCAGCTTGCTTTACTTATTTTCCCCTATATACCCCTATTTAACCCCCAACCCTTCAATGGAATCATCTCAAAATATAATCTAGTCCCAAATTTCAAATGAATATCTCAATTTTATTTTATCAACCCTTTTAATAATGAAGTAGGGGTGGTGGGGGTTGAAAAATATTATAAATATTCTGAGACCTTAGCTTCTAGTACATACACCGAACTTCAAGTTTCTGTAGTATTACCAGCGTGCTTTACTTATTTTCCCCTATTTACCCCTATTTAACCCCCAACCCTTCAACGGAATCATCTCAAAATATAATTCAGTTCCAGATCTCGTTATAATACATATGCGTACTAAATTTCAAATGAATATCTCAATTTTAATTTATCAACCCTTTTCATATTGGAGTAGGGGTGGTGGGGGCTGAAATATATTATAAAAAAATCTGAGGCCTTGGCTTTTAGTACATACACCGAATTTCAAGTTTCTGTACTCATACCAGCTTGTTTTACTTATTTCCCCCTATTTACCCCTAAATAACCCCCAAACCGTTCAACGGAATCATCTCAAAATACAATCTAGTTCCAGATGTCGTTTTAATTCATACGTGTACCAAATTTCAAATGAATATCTCAATTTTATTTTATCAACCCTTTTAATAATGAAATAGGGGTGGTGGGGGTTGAATAAAATTATAAAAAAATCTGACGCTTTGGCTTCTAGTACATACACCGAATTTCAAGTTTCTGTAGTCTTACCAGCTTGCTTTACTTATTTTGCCTTATTTACCCCTATTTAACCCCCAACCCTTCAACGGAATCATCTCAAATTATAATCTAGTTCCAGGTGTCGTTATAATACATACGTGTACCAAATTTCAAATGAATATCTCAATTTTATTTTATCAACCCCATTAATGGGGTAGGGGTGGTGGGGGGTTGAAAAATATAATAAAAAAATCTGAGTCATTAACTTCTAGTAGATACACCGAATTTCAAGTTTCTGTACTCTTACAAGCTTGCTTTACTTATTTTCCCATATTTACCCCTATTTAACCCCCAACCCTTCACCGGATATCCTCAAAAAACAATCCAGTTCCAGATCTCGTTATAATATATACGTGTACAAAATTTCAAGTCAATATCTTAAACCGTTCCGGAGAAAACGTGCGGACAAAAAAAAGTTACAGACAGACAGACCGACAGACAGAACATTTTTTTTTCGCTCAAATTTAAAATCTCGACGTTTCATGACATTCTAAACCTATTTCACGAATAAAAATTTTTGAAATTTTTTTTGCGATTACTATACTTCCAATCCACTACGTGGATGTGGAAGTAAAATGGCTTTCTTGGTCCATCCGTGGTAAAGTGTGGAAACCATCTTTTTTCGAATTTTGGGGTGATGAATACGAATCTGTCATCTGGATTGGTTAAAAACATCGGGAAGACAGTAGAGAAGAACCCTTAGTTAGGGGCAGCATTGAAATTGATATTAAAACTTGCAATGAGAGTATTCCCTACAAATTTTGTCTCTACGTTTTCGGCCGAATTCCGCATAGTTTCGCCGTTAGAGGGCGCAGAAATCTATATATACATATTTCTTTCGCGAAAAAAACTTAAAAAACCGTAGAGACAACATTTGTAGAACAATTTATGCTCCACAATTTTGCTCGTCTGATATTTTTCACCAAAATGCATTTTTTTTCCTGAAAATGTAAAAAGGGGTAAAAATTTATATATATTCCTTCGCGCCCTGTAACGGCGAAACTATACGGAATTCGGACAAAAACGTAGAGATAAAATTTGTAGGAAATTCTATGGTGTACATTTTTGCTCTCCTGATATTATTCGTCAAAATGTCTTTCGTCAAAATAGAAAAACAGGCGAAAAAGCACTATAATACATATATGTATATGTATAAATTTCTCAAACACCACCCTTTTTTAGAACTTCGGCGGGTGAAAATCACATTTAGGCAACCCAAACCCATACAGCACAAGGACAACCTCAGAACATACTGGGGACAACTTTTCAGGACATATGGGATATCCTGGGAAGATCCCATTATCACCTTGGGATGTCCGTAGGATATCCAAATGGGACAGTTCGGGCTTTGCTGATGACGTCCTCAGGACATCAGTACGGGTGTGTACAGGACATCATCAGCTCTTATATGGGTTATGCCTGGGCTTTACCTGGGGACATTGATAGGACTTTATATAGGACATCCCCAGTTTTTTTAGGGTTTATTGGATATTTCTAAAGACACCAAAAAATACATAATATTTTATAGGATCATTGCTTTTAAACTGAGCCAATAAGCGAAGACAAAGGAATACAAGTTTATATAATGGCAGAGGTGAAATGACTATACATGATACATATATATGTACAACTCCATACACATATTATTTGTATCTATCAATAATTGGCTTATATCACATTAAAAGTAAATCTACCAAACTAATAGAGGTTATATATAGTCCAATGAAATAGGTCGACAAATCAAAATTTTAAGGTAAATACTTGAATTTTTTATATGCTACTTTGAAGTATTTGAACAAGATTAATGAAAGAAATTTTTCTTCAACCCCGAGAAGTGAAAAAATATATAACAAAGTGTTTTTTCAAAAACACTCAAAATGTGTAAAAGATAGTAAAAAAAGTTTCAAATAAAAATTGTAAAAGCATGAAATATTACATAAAAATTGATCTCTTGCCTTTTTTTGGTATTATTAAAATCAGCAGAGTTTAGGGTGGTTAGAAGTTATAAGGGATGATATGTACAACTTTAAAAAATCACAGCGTGCTGAAAAGTTATAACGAATTTAAAAAAAATTCTATTCACTCAGAAAAATATAAAGGATTACGTATCTGACAATAACACCTGCGGGCAATAACCAATCACATTTTACCCTTTTAGATAATATAATAAATACAAAGATATAACATAGCAGCATTATATTTATGAAATATTTAACGTAATCTTATTTGTCGAAAGAACTTTAAAATGAACGTGGAAAAGACATCGACGCCCGGCGGATTTCTTAGAACTTTCGACAAAAAGGCGGCTAATTCAAAACAAAGTAAATGTATTAAAACCAAATTATAAATAACTGCTATTTAAATAAGATATACATTTTTAATGAATTATTTGTACTGGAGGGGATTATCAAATAGAACAGACAAATAAGTTTTTAGAAGCAAATTTTCAAACCAATAAAAGACACTATAAATAAATAGCCTCAAAATAATATATATACTTTTCATTATTTTTGTTGTTGAAATCTCCTAAATAATAATACCTATAATAGGACGACTCTAGGACTTGCCCAGGATATTCCTTCAGTGGATATTTTGTTAGGTTTTTAATATCTTTGCGGGGTATTACTAGGATATCCCCATTTGGGATATTCTCAGGTTGTATATATTTTATTGGGATATCCTTAGGATATCCTGAGGAATGTTGTCCTCGATTGGGATATACAGGACCAAATGAGGATATCCTAGGGATGTCATGTGCTGTGTGGGAATGCTTTTACAGGTCGTATAGCTGTGGAAAAATTTCTTTAATTTTTCGTAATCTGAAGGGTACTAGAATGGGTGTTGTGTTGATGGCTATGTATGCGTGTCCTGGTTGAGTGGTAGAACAACAATAGCTGAACTTCGCCAGAACGTTAATATAAATAAGGCCATAATAATAAAAAATAAACAATGTTGTTCTATGTATTAAGTAATACATTATATTTATGATTTACCATTTTCTACGAATATATAGCATGCCCCGTTCTCCCATTTACACGTAAGTGGCAAAGCTTTGAGGTTTTTTATGTGCCTTAAATGCATGTAGAGAATTATAAGTTCCATGTGAAACAGCTCTGAGTCTAGTATAGCGAAGTGAGGATACACCTTTATGCCTCGAATTCCGTACGAAAAGAATATAAATAAAAAAAATGTTGTAGCAACATAAAAAGTGTAATAAAACATCTCCACCATGAAATACATTTTAAATACATTTATGTTTTAGTCAAGTGAAGTTCGACTGAAAATATTGTAAACATTTTTAAAAACTATTTATTTAGTAACACTACATAAATGGCGCATGCTATGAAGAATAAAAGATCAAACACTATTCTAGATATTTGCAAAGAGGTAGCACGGCAGGAAAATTTACGTGTGACGTTGACCGAGTCCGCCAAAGGAGCAGGTTTAGTGGGGCTGGCAACCCTCGCTGGTGGATTGTTAGGAGGAAGATCTGGTCTTGTTCTTGGTACGTACGGAAATTGATACATTTAAACATATTTATTATAACTAATAGTTTTAAAAATTAATATAAGAGTCAAACAAAAAAAATGATCTGTACCAAAATTCAGACTACCATTTTTTCCTATGTAATTTGACGGTCTAAAAATGACTGACTACCTTTGATGCACAGATCGCATAATTTTGTTTCAATTTTTATTAAGTCGAAAAATAACACAGATAAATGCCGAGATAGTTAAACTTTTCGAGATTTAGGAAAAATTGAGATGAAATGAAGTACTTTGGGCTTCAGATTTCCTGTTTTTAACTTGTCAAAATGCATAAGAAAATGATCGGGTTTCTTGTGTGGCTGTGTATTTACGCAGAGCAAAATTCTTTTTATATCAGACACACACTATGTGTTTCAAACTAGTATTTTAAGGAGGCTGAAACCCCTATACCATTTAAAATCGTTTGTGTTGTTAAGTTTAATTTTGTGTATTCCCATTTTTCTGTCATTAAATAATTAACGATTAAAATGGAAAAAAATGTCAAAATGGGCATGAATGCTTAACATGCCATAGATACTACTAGGATTGCTAAGAGGTTAGATTTATAATTTCCTTTGTCTCATCGAATTTATTCAAAGTCCAAAAAAGGTCCTTCAAATTTGTAAAAAATTGGTTAATATTAACATGTGCGTGTCTCCTAGGTAATAACATTTCATTTCTTATGGGTAAAAAATATTTAAAAACACTTGGTATTACTGTTCCACAATTTTTGTTCAGATTTCTATGACATAATATGTTTCGGCCTTTCGACCATTATCAAAGAGTTATAACAACTAACCTAAAAGTGACCATTACAAGATATGTATAGGATTTGAGAGGTATAGATAACTTAATTTAACATTTTATTACTTACCTATTTCTAATATAGCTATTATTAGGAATTTAATTTAAATTTTTAATTATTATATCTGGGTACCTATGTTTAATTTTAGTATTGTGTCTATTATGGGGGTATTATGAAATTTAGTTTGTGTATAGTAACGTTTTTCTGTTTATTTAAGGCCTTCTTGACTTCCAAAATTTCAAGTATGTCTAACCTATTTCCCTTATTGACATGTTGCAAAAGTTTATACTACTACCCTTAAAAAAATGTTTTTTATCTATGCAATGTTCTGAGAAACCAGTTGATTTTTTATTCTCTAAAATAGACTTTTTGTGTTCATTTACCCGTACGTCTAAGCTTCGACCACTCGCACTCTGACCCATATATAGATCATCACAATCGTCACAATTTATTTCTTATACTCCCGCTTTTTGTGAGTCTTCAGAGTTTCTCTTTGTTGTTAATCAACAAGCGACCTAAGCTGTTTGTATTCCAGGAAATGGTATTAATGAAAAGTTTACTTAACTTATTGCAAATTGAGTTGCTAATATGTTTTATAAAATTAATACTATGCCACTTTTTATTTTCTTTGGGTTAGATTTGGGAAATTCTTATTCTCTGGACAATTCTAAAAAAGGGCCTTGCCAGAATTTTTATTCATTCCGTTTTCACAATTCTGTCGCAAATTTTCTAAAGAATATCTTTTTCCCATAAGAAATACAGACGAAACTTCAAATTCTCGGAGGCACATATTAAAATATTAATTATGACTTTGCTGAAATTTGAAGATTATGTTTTTTAGGAAGATTTTGACTAAATCTGACGGATGAGAAAACAAATGTTTAAAATATAATTTCGCTAATTTTTTTTGCAGATGTTGCTCTTTGTATGGGTGTTCTCATGCCCAGTTATTAGCGTCTAGAAATTACAATCCTTGAAAAAAAAATTGTTACTTTTTTATGAGAAACATGGCTAAAACTAGTTCAAATTATGATATATTGTTAGGGTTAAATGGAGCATATCCGGTAATATTTTCAATTTTCATTTTCATTTTCAATCACCAATAATCAACAATAATTTTTTGCCATTTTGAAAAAACAATTTGCAAATATGTCTGCACGTGTACTTATCAAAATGCGTTGAGCCGTTTTAATGTTATGGTGGAATAAACATTCAGACAAACAGACACAAACAAAAATTCTGAGAATACATTTTCATGCTTTGATGTAATTAAACAAAATCGAAAATATCAAACATTAAAAAAAACTAAAATTCGAAAACTTTTATTTTACCAGATTAATTTAAAATTACTTTTAGGTGGCACTTTGGGAAGCTTGGCATCTTACCTGATGACATCTGATTTTAAATCCGTAGTAGAAATAATCCAGGATGTGATGACGCCTGAGCAAAAAGTTGAATTCGCTAATAAAATTGGTAAATTGTTTCAAGGTATTAAGCTGTCAGATGTATCATCTGGCTTGCGTGTTTTGGCCAAAAACAAAAATCTAAAAGGAGCGCTTGTGTCAGAAATGTCAAACTACTTTAGTAACGAATTAGACATGAACATTGTTTAAAGCAATTTTTATTCATTGTCACTTTTATATATTTATTAGTAACAACTTTTATGTATCAATTTTTAATAAAAACTTACAGTACATTAATTTCTCTATTATTTTTATTTCGTAATGAAAATAATATAGGGAAAAATATTTATCTAAATTGCATGTTTTTTTGTGGTAAGCTAATTAAAAAAAAAGTATAATTAATTTTTTAAAAGCTTAATTTAATGATTTTCTGAGTTAAATTTTCCCATTTACAAATTTGTAACATTTTACTTACCTCGCATACCGAAGGGAAGTATTGTATTCTGACGTTTCAGATCACGGAGATTACGAAAATATAGGTTTTTCAATTCCGTCAGTCAGTCTGTCTGTCTGTCTGTATGTCTGTCTGTCTGTCTGTTGGTGCATTTACTAAAAAACTACTTGACGGGGAGCAGTCAAATTTGGTAGGTAGTTGACCCTACTGACGGCGAAGAAATGGTGGAATTTTCACTGGAAAATATACAGGGTGGACCGTCTAAACGGAATAAATAGTGAACAAAATTTTTTTTCGCTCAAATTTACAATTTCCACGTTTCATGACACGCTATCCTATTTCGGAAAAATAATTTTTGAAAATTTTTTTCACCAACATTTTTGAAAAATTTTTTACTAAAATAGTTGAAAAAAAATTTTTTTTTGCTCAAATTTAAAATTTTTACGTTTCATGGCATTCTAAGCCTAATTCAAAAAAAAAATAATAATTTTTTTTACCATTTTTGAAAAAAATTTTACTACTAAAATGGATGAAAAAATGTTTTTCTTTCTTCAAATTTAATATTTCCACGTTTCATGGCATTCTAAGCCAGATTCAAAAAAAAATGTTTTGACATTTTTTTTTACAAACATTTTTGAAAAAATTTTTACCACTAAAATAGATGGAATTTTTTTTTTATTTCTTCAAATTTGAAATTTCCACGTTTCATAGCGTTCTAAATCTATTTAAAAGAAAAATTAGACATTTTTTTTACTATTTTTAAAAAATTTTACCACTAGATAGATTTTTTTTTCTTTGTTCAGATTTAAACTATCCACGTTTCCATGGCATTCAAAAATTATTCAAACAAATTTAAAAATGTTTTTGAAATTTCTTTAAAAAAATTGAACAGTTTTAATCTATTTATCACTACTATAGAATAGACGAAAAATTTTTTTGCTCAAATTTAAAATTTCCACGTTTCATGACATTCCAAACAAATTTCGGAAAAAAAATTTGCAACATTTTACCAGTTTGGAAAAAAATTTAACACTAGAATAGATGGAAACTTTTCTTTTGCTCAAATTTAAAAGCTTCACGTTTCATGACATTCTAAACCTATTTATTTCAGAAAAAAAAAAAAAATTGAAAATTTTTTTCACCAACATTTTTCAAAAAGATTTTACTACCAAAATAGATCGATTTTTTTTTTATTTGCTAAAATTTAAAATTTTCACGTTTCATAGCATTCTCAACCTATTTCAAACAATATATAATTTTTAACTTTTAAACTTTTCTTTACCACTACTATAAAATAGAAGGAAACTTTCCTTTTTGCTCAAATTTAAAATTTCTACGTTTGACATTTTTAAACCGATTTCAGAAGAAAAAATTTTGAAAATTTTTTTACCAACATTTTTGAAAAATTTCAAAAAAAATGAAATTTTTTAACCGCCACTATAATTCCACCCCATTACGTGAATGTTGGATTGAAAATGTGACAGATGGCAATAATATCTGGCATATGCACCTATTATACTTTTATTGAAAAATGTACAGGGTGATCATCCCAAGAAATAATTCAGTCATGGTGGACATTTGTAAAGGTATTTGCGCAAGCCTGCCATATGTGGCACCTGCTATTTAGTATTGAAATTTTGCTGTTGGATAAGCAAACTGTATATTTTTTTGACCAAAAATTATCAAGTTTTCTTTGTAATAATAGCAATAACTGTATTCCGATTAATATTCTCAATGTCATTTCGTAATAACTATTTTTTTAGAGTGACCGCCATGCACAATAACGAGGGAAGTTCTGTGTAAATACCTTTACCGATTTTTTTGTTTTAGCGCGACTTTTGTATCGGAAGAATACTTCCAGTTATCGAAGAATTACAAGACCCACTTTACAATATTTTTTCTGTGATAATTGTCAACATATTGATTTTTCGAAAAGCTTGATGTGGAAACATCTAGCTTTACCATAGAATTCAATTTTCACGTTTTCTAAATTTTAAAAACAATAAACCCAAGTTTACAGGATCAAAACGAATACGTATGTTGGCTTCTAGTGGGGGGGGGGGGGTTACAAAAATGTGACAAATTGAAAGACGGGGGGGGGGGGGATGGTTCATAGAAAGTGAACGTTTTTAGAAAAGAAAATTGAAACATAGTTACTTATATAGGCATTTAACAATAATATAATAGTTACTTAACAGCTCATAATATACAGGGGGGTGTCATGTTCTGCTCAAATGAACATTTTTATGTGCCTCTGTTACCTATTGTCAAAAGAAATAGCTTCGTCGATCAACGCCTATCGAGAACGGTCAGAAAATATGAAAATTTAAGAAACAGACTTTGTTTCATCAAAAAATCTCATTAAGAAAAAATATTTTGAGCCGATTATGATCCTATGACGTTAGTGTGTGTGTATTTATGTATGTGTCAAAATTGTTCTTAGATATCCTAAAATCGAGACAATGTGATTTTTTCGAGTTTGTCAGCATTCAATTTAGCTCTAATTAACTTTTGACCAAAACTGGTTTAGCGGATGCAGAGAAATTTGTTCTCGACCAATTTCATATTAACATATATAATAATTATAAATATAAGGAAAAATGTGTTAAAATATGACCATTTTTTCCGTAAATTAAAATTGTTAAAAAAAAACCCTAACAGTAACTATAAAAGTTATGAAATAATTACCAAATTCATGTAAAGAGTATTGTAACCTTTATAAGGTTCTAAAAACACAAAAATATTATATAGTATACTAGCAAGCCGCTTGTTAATCAAGATTGTATCTCTGGCTGATGATTAAAATGACAAATTAAGCAAAAAATTTAACTTATTTTCTAAATACTTAACTGCGAAGAGTATACTGTAGACTGTTCAACAATTACATAGAAAATTCAGTGCCCGACAAAAAGTATGTTTATTTGTAGTTTTCCTTTCAAATAACCACTTTGTAGCTATAGGTATATTTTTTACTAAAAGTATAGCACATTCTTTCAATGCCAATATAGGCCAGTAAAATTATAAAAACTACTGGATGAAATTCCTTACAGGTAACCACATGCTTTATTCGATGTATTTATTGATAAGGAATATACCTGTGAATTTCCTCCCATTTTAAAGCGGGGGAATATTTTTTAATTAACGTTTTTTGCGCAAAAATCACGAAAATTCGAGTTTTTTAAGCGTAGGTCTAAACCGATTGACAATAGCCATATTTGATGTTATACGTTTCGTAGGTGATATAAAGATTTGCAGCCCGAATCATTTAAATCGGTTAATAATTTCTTAAATAATCGAAAAAAACTGTGGAAAAAATCGAAATTTTCAATAATTTTTAATTCCTGGAAAAAATTCCTAAATCCTCAAAACATTGGTGGAAACATGACCCATGTAACCGTGAAGCTACCATAATATTTTCAAACAATATTTACGACTTTTTCGGACAGCATGCTTTGCGAATATCTTAATAATAAATTAATATATCGGCATAGAAGTTTCATACTCTGATTTATCATACTACGATTTATCTCCGTCATTTATGATGCGATTTCGACGTTTTTTTTTTTAATTTGGGGTAGTACGATGAAGTTTTAACTACCGTATTAACATTGTTGAAAAATTGTTAATAAATTTGTTATAATCAATTTAAATAAAAATTGTTTTTGTCTTTTATTCGAGGAGCGAAGTGTCGAATGAGTACTTAATAATAAATTAACGAAACAGCATGATTGTGGTGTATAATATACGTTTAAAAATACTTTTACGTTGGTTTTTACACTACACTATAAATTTGATTTGTATTATACGTAACTTTTACTGGCGTAATTAACGACTAAAAACATTATCTCGTCTTCTAAACATCTTAAAACAATATTTTTTTCTTAAATTCGTGTAAAAATACCAGCTAAAAGAATATGAAAGTTTTATGCGAAAAAGTCGTACTTTTTTAAACGCCATCTTGTTTATGAAAATATTAAAAAATAGTTATGCCAATAATGTATTCGTAAACTAGACGTCACAACAATGAGCTCCGGATGACTCATTTTTAATGACGGGAACTGGGTCAGATTGAATTAAACATTTGAGACCTTTTTTTATAAACAAATGCATTATCTCAAAAAGCTATAAATATTTTTTGATGAAAATTTTATGGTGCTTCAGGGTTACATGAGACATGTTTTCACCAAGTTTTATGGATTTAGGAATTTTTTTCACGGAAATAAAAATTGATGAAATTTTCGATTTTTTCGACAGCTTTTTTTTGATTATTTAAGAAAACTATTAATCGATTTAAATGATTCGAGCGGCAAATTAACTATCTTTATATCACCTACGAAACGTATATCAAATATGGCTATTGCTTAGAGCTACGATTTTTCGTGATTTTTGCGCATAAAAGGTCTATTAAAAAATTTTCCCCCGCTTTAAAATGGGAGGAAATTCTCAGGCATGTTCCTTATCAATAAATACATCGAATAAACCATGTGGTTACCTGTACGGAATATCTTCAAAATTTGCCTTCCCATGAGCTAATTCTACTGGCATAATGTTATTATACTCTACCACAGTTTTAGTTGACTTTAATTTTTTTTTGAAAAGAAGAATGTTCCGAGGGAAGTTCTCGAATTTCCGGAGTAGCTGATACTGAATCTGATGTCAAAAATTAAAGATTTAAAATGGAGAATCCAATAGAGATTCCATAATTGCATAATTTCTGCAGACCTACATGAAGTTGAACCACTTAAACGGTTGTACATCTTTTTTTTTGAGAATGGAACCGCCCTCTAATGGAGTCGATTTAGTCAAATAAATAGCGAGGTTGGGAAATGTTTTAAGATGGATGCAGACCCTGCGGAAACTGTTTGTCATGGCGAGTATAACAAAACCTTAAAATTTCTATTTCCAAAAAGAGGTGGAACCGTGTGTTTTGGCCGAAAAGGAGATTTTTGGACGTTTTAAGGGTCAAATTTACCGTTCTAAATTTTTTGGACCACTTAAACAATTAGTTGAAGAACGAAAATTGTATCATTTTATTCTCAACAGTACAGGAAGCTCCAGTTTTTTGGTGTTGATTCGACCATCCCGAAAAAAATTGGAAAAATTAAATTTCTGCTATCTTGATATGGCTGAAATTTGGAATGGAAGTAGTCTTTACCACACAAAAATTGTTTACCAAATTTCAGCCATAAATATTAAATTGTTTGGTTGAAATTGCAGTTTCAGGCAAATTTTCTGAAATTTTTAAATCGAAGTCTCTTCGTACCTAAAAGTCGGATCAAAATTTTCTTTGTGGAAAAAGTTACGTTATTTTATGTACTTTTACGTGATATAAGTCAAGATGCAATTTTTTTACATTCGATCGTTTTTTAGCAATTTGCGCTATATACAACGTGTCCACTAACTATACAAAGTGGTTCACGTTTCATTTTAGGTTCCATGATAGACTGATTAAAACAATAAATAAATACAAAAACATGCATATAGTTATCAAATTTAGTACAAAGTAACTTTTCAATTTTGAGCAAGTTTCTCTTCTAAAATTTTTCCATATCTAGCACAGCACAGAAATGGTAGTCTATCTGAAGCGAATTTTATTTTTAAAATGCCACCAGCACCCTCTACGCATTTTTGAAATTCTACGTACTGAAAATAGGTTTTGGGTCAAGCAAGAGCAGAATATAGTAAATTGTGTCCATAGTAGAAAAAAAAATGGTTATTTACACCCATAATATCGCTTTTCCGTGGACACATTGTATATAGCGCAAATGGCTAAAAAACGATCAAATGCAAAATAAAATTGAATCTTGACTTATATCACGTAAAAGTACATAAAATAACCTACCTTTTGCGGCAAAGCAAGTTTTGATCCGACTTTTAGGTCCGAAGATATTTCGATCTGAAAATTTCAGATTTTTTTTTGCAATTTTAGCCAAACTGTTTAATATTTCACGCTGAAATTTCTTAAAGAGTTTTTGTGTGATAAAGACCCCTAGTAGCACCAATACTGCACCAATATATATTCCATATAGGACCAATATATGAATATTGGTCCTATATAGGACCAATATTCATATATTGGTCCTATATGGATTATATATTGGTCCAATATGTTGTGCTACTAGGGACTATTTCCATTCCAAATTTCAGCCATATCGGTTGAGATCTGATCAAGATAGCCGAAATTTACTTATTTCAATTTTTTTCGAAAGTATATGTATATCTATATCAGGAGGGGGGATTATCGGATCATGCCCAAATTTAAACTGGAAGTTCCTTTAATAATGAGAATAAAAGAATATTATTTTCGTTCCTTAATTAATTGTTTAAGTGGTAAAAAAAATTAAAACTGCAAATTTGACCCATGAAATGTCCGAAATACTCCTTTTCAGCTAAAAAAGCATGGTTCCACCTATTTTTGCAAACAGAAATTTTAAGGTTTTGTTATACTCGCCACGAAAAATAATTCCCGCAGGGTCTGCATCCATCTTAAAAAAAAGATTCCAACCCTTTCCTAAACCGACTCCACTACTCTAAAAAACGGTCATTAACAATTCCCAGAATACCTGCACAAATTCTTGGGAACAGTTGACCCCTCGTGTTCATCTAATCACATTCTTCTCATCTTTGCGGAAAATAGTAGAATTAATACATATAATTATTATTGCCAGAACTAAATCATTACCAATATAAAATTCTAATATCGACTATAATTACTGCCTGCCATTATCGAACTTTCATTTTATCGAAGTTAACTTCGAAATTACGTAATGGTAACATCTGATAAAACAATGTTTTCTCAGGAATAAATATTTTAGTAAATCCACAAACTTAACCACGCTCTCCATAAATTATATTTGCTCTCACTTTGGAACTTATTATGCGAATATAGTAGTCATAATTCATGGCTTACTTTACGGCATTACAAGGAAAACTTTTCATATTCTGAACATATTCAGTTGAACGAAAACATTTATTTCCACATAAACACGTGAAGTTTCAAGATTGCAACTGTATATCGTGTAATTTCCTTGCCGAATAAGAATGACATTACACTGATGCAGAGAACTCAGTGCCATTTTCACAAAAGAACTTGAAATAATGCTAGAATGCGGTATCTCAATTAACCCTATTTTAGAATATAGCTCGTCGCAATTTTCTAAACATTTTATTGTTTAAATTACGCCACGAAAAATAATTCCCGCAGGGTCTGCATCCATCTTAAAAAAAAGATTCCAACCCTTTCCTAAACCGACTCCACTACTCTAAAAAACGGCCATTAACAATTCCCAGAATACCTGCACAAATTCTTGGGAACAGTTGACCCCTCGTGAACATCTAATCACATTCTTCTCATTTTTGCGGAAAATAGTAAAATTAATACATATAATTATTATTGCCAGAAATAAATCATTACCAATATAAAATTCTAATATCGACTATAATTACTGCCTGCCATTATCGAACTTTCATTTTATCGAAGTTAACTTCGAAATTACGTAATGGTAACATCTGATAAAACAATGTTTTCTCAGGAATAAATATTTTACTAAATCCACAAACTTAACCACGCTCTCCATAAATTATATTTGCTCTCACTTTGGAACTTATTATGCGAATATAGTAGTCATAATTCATGGCTTACTTTACGGTATTACAAGGAAAACTTTTCATATTCTGAACATATTCGGTTGAACGAAAACATTTATTGTAATTTCCTTGCCGAATAAGAATGACATTACACTGATGCAGAGAACTCAGTGCCATTTTCACAAAAGAACTTGAAATAATGCTAGAATGCAGTATCTCAATTAACCCTATTTTAGAATATAGCTCGTCGCAATTTTCTAAACATTTTATTGTTTAAATTACGCCACGGTTTGGGTTTATTATCCCGCGGGTTTCAACCGAACTTGTTACGTTTGTTAATTAAGTTTAAATGTGAAAGTTATTTTGAACAAAACTGTTCTCTAACTGAGGGAATTTTCTCGGATAAGCTAAGAGTTGTCGAGATGGTACCACTGTATAGATCAGGTATAAACCACGATAAAAAGTGGAAAGTTATAGAGTAATATCTACCTTAAGTCAATTTTTCAACTTTTTGAAACATATTTTGCAATTAAAATTTTAAATATCTTTAATTACACGGGCGCACAGAAAAATTGCTTTTCTAAAGAACTGGATTTCACGGATCAGTTTTTCGCTAGCTACTCACCTCTGAGGCCCCTCAAAAGTGGTTTAGGGGGTCAGTCCTTTGGAATTTTTTTTTTGTGCCTGTGTTATTAAATAAAAATCAATTGATCACCAGGCGCCACCTAGTGCTCTCTAGACTATCGCACTCTCGTCAGGGCTTCCATCCGCGCATCCAGCCCGGGAATTTGTAATTTTTAAGTACCTTTAGCCATCTAGTGCCGTCAATCTAGACTTCAACATCATATATTGTAATCCGAAAGAGATTTTATTAAAGTGAACTTCATATTTCTAAGTCAAATAAATAATTTCCGACAAAGGAGCGAACACGGCGCGAGAAACCCAAAAAAAGCCATAAAACTCGGCCATAAAAGTGTCAAAGCCGACGTAATTTATTGCGGCTCAGGACCGCACTTAAAATTATTGTGCCGTGAGTTACAATCTATTTAATTCAATGTATGGTTGATAAATAAATAGTTATTTGTTACAGTGATAATGATAAATTTAAAATATTCTGTTTTGCTTGTGTTAAGATAGGAATAATATTTTATATATTGGTGGAGCATTGATGAATTTTATTAGTCTAAATTAAAATTATACCAAATATTCTTTTGTTGCTCAATTTCGCCAATAATAATTTAATATACCTTTCGAATTATTATTGTTGCCCAGCAAGGACCACGAGGAGGTACGAGCAATTCCTTGCCAAAAAATGTGGGTTCAGAGTTAAGGTTATCGATATTATTAAAATAGGTCAAAGAAATAAAGTAAATTTTTAAATTCATTAAATAAACAAAATATTGAATTTATGTCAATAACCCGTAATCCAATTAACCCAGATTAAATAAATAAATAAAATTCTAGAAAACAAACAAATAATTGAAATAAATAAATTCAATTCTGGACAGCAAATAAATAACTATAAAATAAATAACTTCAGTTCTGAAAAAGAAACAAATAAATAATTATCAAATAAAATATGTATACATATAATATAATAAATAAAAATCACGTTATATTGCATTTGAGCGTATGTAAAACACTAATGTAACGATAAATTCACAATGTACACTAAATCAAATCACATGTAACATTTTATTTAAAACTCTAATCGCTACACTCACTCAACACTTTACAACCACTTTCTAAATCGGTATCATCGTCGGTATCTGAATCTACAGATATTATTAAACGGTCCTGATTAGGGCTGATGCTTTTTTCTAACTTAATAAATTCATCTTCGATTTTAATGACTGCTGAATACACTTTTTCCAATTACTTGGTGTTATTACTCCCACTTTAGCTTTAATAAGGTCGACTACTTTGGCATCAAATTTGGGGAAGGTGTTATTTTTGCGAATACTTCTTTTCAGCTGACTCCATATTAGTTCCATCGGGTTAAAAATGCAAAAATATGCGGGTAACCGTAAAACTGTATGTCCTTGAGCTTTAGCCATGCTATCAATCACATATTGTTTTGGGAAGTTTTGCTTCTTAACAATTTCCAAAAGATCTTTCTTCCGAAAATTTTCTTCAAATTCCATATGATGTTTTCGGAGAAATCCTTGAATATCTTTTTTCTTTGTTCCCGTATTTGGTATTTTTTCAATTTGTCGCGAATGATACGAAGCATTGTCTAAAATAATTACGCTGCTTTCTTCTATATTTGGTAGCAATGAAGTCTGAAACCATGCTTCAAAAATATCCGCAGTCATGTTTTGGTGATAGTCAACGTTTGATTTTTCCATTTTTTTTTCACTTAATTTGAGACCATTACGCACCCATCCATTTTCTGATCCACAATATACAATTACTAATCTGGTTCCTTTATTTGCAGTCATATCAACTTTACATTTCTTTGAACCATCTATCCAGCCTTTTTTCACTGTATCATGGGTATCATACCAAGTTTCATCTAAATAATAAATAGGTCGTTGCTCATTTCGAATTTTTTTTATATTTTCCAAATATTCATTACGCCACTGCACAATTCTGAAGCTTTCCATAATACCTGCCCTTTTATTAATAATCTTGAACCTAAATCCTATCTTTATTATCCAGCGCCGAAGTGTTGCTTGACTAACTGACACTGCACTATTTGTTTTCAGATCCATATGTGTTGATTCCACCGTTGATACCTCATTTTCCATATGCTTGCTATAAATTAAATCTCTTAACAATTTCACCATAGACGAATCTAATGCTCGTGCTGCTCCTTTATCCGATCTAACTTTTCGATTAGGTACCACATCCTTAATTATTCTATAGATAGACCGTTCTGAAATGTCTGTTAAGTAGGCCGTTTTTTCCACGGCTCCTTTTCACCTTCACTGTCTTTTATATTTTTATAAACGTTTAAAACTATTTTTTTAATATGTTCGCATAAATATTGTCTAGAACTTTTTCTCTGTAATTTGCGAGCCACTACCATTTCCCTTATCTTCGTTAAATTTTCTGCTGGTGTTAGGTTGAGGATCTTCCGAAGGCCTGAACATTATCACAATATTATTTTACCACAGCCACTAAAAAACGGAAAACACTCGAATATTTCACCATCCGCCGGAATATTTTTACACAACTACATAAAATACGCTTAAACAAAGAGCAATTTCACTTATCTGTTAAAGTATTATACATTCTAGGCACTCACAATCAAAATAAAATGTAAACACTGAACCACACACTGTATTATTGTATGAAGCACATAACCTATATATTCTAAATATAACACAAATCGTTCGAAATATCGCGGAAGACTGTGGTCCCTCTCTGCTTAATACCTGTGCCGTTCTGCTTGCCTTTTTACAGCATTATGTTTGTGTGTAAAAAATTAAGTAAACAGTAGTGACCGTTAGATCGTAAAATATTTTAGGAGTAAGTGGCGTAAATGTTAGAAATTATAACTGATACTGGCGAGTTTCCCTTAATTTCTTATTTTAATTCATGCCCCGCTCTATCCTAGTGGTAATAGGCGGCAAAGCTTTTAAATTTTTTATCTGATTTAGAAATATGAAGTTTACTTTACAGATATTAAGTTTATATTTATCGATAATAAACTGAGAACGCTCAGGGATCGAACAGTGGACCTCATGATTCGTAGAATGATGCTTACTTACACCAGCGCGTCACTTGAAAACTGGGTAATGAAATCCTGAACTTTTCTAAACGCGTGCTCTGCTACACGGTAGTGTCTCGTACTAAGTTTACTCCAACGTCCTCCACGCTCACAGAAATAATGAGCAAGCACGCGTGTATCTTTATAGAAATAATATCTACAAAAAGCAGTGAAATGAACACAAAAACAGATTCTTTGTAAAAAAATAGCGCTAAGTACACTCTGACCAAAAGAATATCTTTCCTCTCTACAAAAACATAAAATAAGAAAATGTGATCTCTCCAAAAATATTTGAAATCAATTAAAATCGCCAAGTCCGGTATCTATTTATAAAAAGAAAATTTATGAAAACAATTTTTACTTCCCTCGCATACCGAAGGGAAGTATTGTATTCGAGAAAAAATCACCCTCCGAGATTTTTTCGGATTCTGACATTTGAGATCACGTAGATCCGTCCATCCCTCCGTCCGCTCGTCCGTCCGTCCGTCCGCCCGTCCGTCCGTCCGCCCGTCCGTCCGTCTGTCTGTCGGTCTGTCTGTCTGTTGGTGCATTAACTAAAAAAACTACTTGATGGAGAGCAGTCAAATTTGGTAGGTAGTTGAGCCTACTGTCAGCGAAGAAATGGTTAAACTTTCACTGGAAAATATACAGGAAATAAATAGTGAAAAAAATTTATTTTCCTCAAATTGAAAATTTTCACGTTTCATGACATGCTAAACCTATTTCAGAAAAAAAATTTGAAAATTTCTTTCACCAACATTGTGAAAAAATGTTACTAATGTTGATAAAAAAAATTTCTTTGTTCAAATTTAAAATTTCCACGTTTCATGGCATTCTAATTCTAATAAAAAAAAAAAAATTGTTAGCAACATTTTTGAAATTTTTTTTATCACAAATTTAAAATTTGCACGTTTCATAGCGTTCTAAATCTATTTAAAAAAAAATTAGAAAATTTATTTATCATTTTTGAAAAAATTTTACCACTGAAATAGATTTTTTTCTTTGTTCAGATTTAAAATTTCCAAGTTTCCATGGCATTCTAAAACTATTCAAACAAATTTAAAAATGTTTTTGAAAAATTTTTAAAAAATTTTGAAAACGTTTATCGCTACTATAGAATAGACCAAAATTTTTTTTGCTCAAATTTAAAATTTCCACGTTTCATGACATTCTAAACCTATTTCAGAAAAAAAAATTGAAAATTTTTTTAACCAACATTTTTGAAAATTTTTTTACCACTAAAATAGATGGAAAAAAATTTTTTTCCTCAAATTTATAATTTTCCCGTTTCATGACATTCTAAACCTAAGTACTTATTTCAGAAAAAAAAATTTGAAAATCTTTTTCACCAACATTTTTGAAAAATTTTTTACCACTAAAATAGATGGAAATTTTTTTTTATTTGCTCAAAATTAAAATTTTCGTTTCATGACATTCTAAACGTATTTCAGAAGAAAAAAAAATTGAAAATTTTTTTACCAACATTTTGAAAAATTTAAAAAAAAAATTAAATTTTTTAACCACCACTATACTTCCACTCCATTATGTGAATGTGGGATTGAAAATGTGACAGATGCCAATAATATCTGGCATATGCACCTATTATACTTTTATTGAAAAATTTACAGGGTGGTCATCCCAAGAAATAATTCAGTCATGGTGGACATTTGTAAAGGTATTTGCGCAAGCCTTCCATATTTGGCACCTGTTATTTAGTATTGAACTTTTGCTGTTGGATGAGCACACTGTATATTTCTTTGACCAAAAGTTATGAGGTTTTCTTTGTAATAATAGCAATAACTATATTCCGATTATTAATTATTCTCAATGTCATTTTGTAATTAATAATTTTTTAGAGATACCGCCATGCACAAATAAAGAGGAAAGTTTCGTGTATATACCTTTACCGGTTTTTTTTTTAAATACAAACAAACTTGGCGCATTTCACTAAGAGGCAAAACGCTGTTTGGATTCACTAGTGCCACTCAGTTAATCTTATACAAATTTTCCCGTCAACCTCTGACTGCAGTATTACATATTATTTCCGATTATCAACATGTGCAGGATCTGCGGAAACATGGAAAGTGAAACGCGTTTTCTTCTATTTGGAAAACATTTTTTGTTCATAAATTTTCCTTTTATAAACAGATACCGGACTTGACGATTTTAATTAATTTCAAATAGTTTTGGAGAGATCACATTTTCTTATTTTATGTTTTTGTAGAGAGGAGAGATAGTCTATTGGACAGAGTGTACCTAGCGCTATTTTTTTACAGAGAATCTGTTCTTATGAGTATTGTTATGACAGACGACTTTGGATAGTTTTTTAATGGACATTCTGTATACCAACGCATGAAAACATTAGCATTTTGGAATCTTGGCATTTTAATTATGATCGACCTCGCGTTTTTCTGTATCAACTGATCGCATTAAATATTTTATCTAGAAGTTAAATAAATAAAGCACTAGCAGAAATAAACTCGGAATAAATTTTTCCTGGCATGTTCAAGTAAAAGGAACAAGTGAACTAAAGCACGAATAACAAGATCCACAAATGAGATATGCCCGAGAATACGCTAGTTAAATAAAGAGGTAGGAAACGTACATTATAAAGTAAACAGCAACACAGGTTCATTAGTTAGGATTATCTTGAATTTATTGTAAATGAGAATGTGGTAGTAAACAATAAAAAAGCTTAAGAATGGAGCAGATTACATGATGTAGTTTTATAACAATTGTGGTGCAGTTCTGGGCCTTAGCAGAACTTATCCGGTGGTGGCGCAGGCTTTATAGATTAAGCGCCACAGATGGAAAAGGTCAAAATTCGTCAAATTGAGGTAGAGGGAAGCTGTTTTTTTTTTAACGGCTAGATTCTTTGTCTCTTAATAAATACCTAGTTGGAGAATAACCATATTTTTGCAGTCAAAAGAGATGGAAAAATAGGTTAATTCGCAATAACTTTTTTTGGCTTGAATAGGTAGAAAAACTGTTTTAGTTGTGGACAATAAAATGGTCTATAGATCTGTTCAAACTCGATGGCAAAATAATGAAATCTAACCTCAAAACTAAAAAAAGAACAAAGAGTTTTATAGACCAAGAGCTTGCGCAAAGAAACTGCATGATGTCAAAGGTTTGACTACAGAAATAAATAGTGTACGATTCGGTACAAACATAACCGCCCGTCTCACCGGCCCAACAGATAAGAACAAAATATTTTTCACCATGTGAATTTTAGTAATATCAGTAATATTTCAGTATTGTCTGTAATAATTGGTAATATTTGGTAATATTCGTTAATATTTGGTAATATTCTGTATTATTCAGTAATATTTTGGTAGTACTTAGCAATTTGTATTCAAATTAATGTGTTTATAATTTGCATCATGATTTTACGGAGGTAAGATATTCGCAATCTACTTTCCACGCATCTCAGTCCATAGATGAGAAATAACAGCAGAATCAGAACTACTATAGGTGCATTCGGTGCAATTGCACTAGCCGCGCTACTTGTCGGAAAAATCCATGAATGAACAAATTTCAAGAAAGTAGACGGTTTTCAACAAGTATAAACTGCATGGTCTCACTAGACGTACTTTCATATTAAATTAATTTTGGAACTATTAAAGTAGGTAAGTGGGAGAATAATATATTCTATAACAAGTTATGGAACGGCCCAAATTCCACATGAGAGAAACGTGTGTAGTCGAACCGAAGGCTCGGACTACGGTTCGCGAGTGTGGAATATGCCATTCCAAACGTGGTGTAGACTATACTTTCCCTAACAATATTTTAGAAATTATACAAAAAGACGACAAAACGTCAAATGCAAACAAATATCTTTTGTTCGACGTAATCATATCAACCAAACCACTAAATGTGACTTAACGGCTTTTGATTTGTCGAAAGTCGTGCGGTATTATACATACATAATAGTGTGTTGGAATGATACTTGTTTCGACACAATTTTTATTTGTGGAATTTGTACTTTCTGAAATAGTGTTAGAGAAAATGATTTTTGTTCTAATGTTGCCGTAGCACTTTGGATTTTAAGATTAGTTACTTAATGTAGCGACTATTAAAGCAGTTTTTCAAAACAAAAACCCCGACAAAAACCAATAAGGGCATATTTAAATCCACAATGACAGATAAGCGTTTTGTGGAATTAGCTATTTCTGTGACCAATCATTTGTTGATTTTACAGTGTTAGAATATAGAGAACTCGGGCGCTAATTTGCATCTACTATTTAATGTTCCTAGCTTGGCATTCGACAGCGGGAGAAGTATCTCCATAGTGGAATAGAGACAAACAAGCTGCTTTACTGTGAAAGTACAATTCGAAATTTGAGTAGAGTACGAGGCACGTTTCGATGTTAAATGGAAATGACACTAAAAAAGTAGCTAGGGTATATTAGTAGTTGGTTAATATATAAAAAAAGGGAAAAATGATAAATGAGAGTGGATACAGCTAAAAAGGAGTTAGTGATACATTCAATCAGAAATTATTTTAAAATTATCGCTTTAATACACACATTTTAGTGAATTAGTCTTATCTGTGTTACTATAAAAACAGCGACAAGAAATGGTGGCGATTGTATAAGGTGTGTACTTACTGCGTCGTCGGTTCGGAATATAACCGCGTGGTTTACTATTAGGCACACGGATCGGAATTGGCATTCAAATATGCTTTAATGAGAATGATCAAATGCAGTGGCAAATTTTGTAATTATTTTTAATATTGCAGATAGTCCTCTCACGGACGGATTCGTTACAGTTTGTGTATAAAGTAGAATTCTGTTCCGCGGTTTAAGCTAACTAAATTAGGAAGAATCTATAATAATAATTTACAATACCTAATTTTCCACGGTAAGTGGAACAAGTAACGAGGCATAATTATTTATTTAAATTGCATTTTTGGCATCAGAAAGAAAACACTTCGTTACAAAATGGCATCTATCTACACCGAGATCTACAATATGCATCTATAAAAATTGAAAAGAAAATGAGTTTCACTCCACCCTATTGTACAGTATCATAAAATACATAATACTTAATTTTTATATATGAAAAACATTTTATTTTTCAATTAATACATTTCTTCGAATACCTAAAGTATATATTTTCTGTTTGATATTTTTATGTTTTGTTTATTCCTTATTTGTAGTTTATTGAGAGTTTTATTGCTGTTTTCAAATTATTTTGAAATATCTACTCCTATAATAAATGTATTAAAAACAGGTATTTTTTTCCTTGTTTTTATGTACCATCCCACATTTTAAAATAATTAGTTATCTTAATTCAATTTTGCAAATTATATTTATTAGTAGTCTCGTAAGTAATATTCATATAAGTACAATTTATTGAAATTAATCATTCAGAGTTTAAAATTCAGTATCGAGGTCAGTCTTTTTATGTGTTCTTTGCAAATCATGTATTAATATTTCGATATTGTCGGTAATAGGTCGGTATTGTTGGTAATATTACGGTATTGTCGGTAATATTTCGGTATTGTTGGTAATATTTAGAAATTAACGGTAATATTTCGATATTGTCGGTAATGTATTGGTAAGATAATACCAACAGTAATATGGTGTACAGAATTTCAGCCACCCCTCGGTATAAAGTAGTACAACAATATTTACAATAATTAAAACAGATTCTAAAAAGTGTGGATAAGCTATACCTACATATTCAGAATCACAAAATCTAGTGATTAAAAAAAACGATAATCTTCGCATTGTGACGCAAAAAAATCCCTGGTGCTTGGTCTATAGGCGTTATGAAACAGAACAGAACAGGTGGCAGGCTTTAGATTAAGGTAGTTTCTTTACCGACCTAATATACTAGAGTTGAGCAGTGCGGATTTATTATTCCCCTAAATTATACATGGATACAGGAAGTAGTTCGCATCTTTCACTAGAAAATGCTTAGATGTGGAAACGCCCAACTTTTCGTTAATTTTCTGGAGCAAATTTATCACTCCCGCTCTCCCACTTCGAGGATTCCCGACAGCATACGGGAAGATTATATTTCAGGAATGAGGTGTTTTCCTTTGTTTATAACTCACAGACGTCGACACGAATTAAGCAATTTAACCCGCATCGTAACTAATTATATGCTACAACTTCCTATTTTATTTACTCGAAGAAATTACATACTAAGACTGGGGCAAATTGCTGGGGGAATCTGAACAAACCCATCTACAAATGTTTTATTAGTTACGCAAAAATTAATTAATTTCAATTAACGCTACCTGAGCCGAAATAGAGAGAAATTTAAATTAATATCTCAGCAGAGTACACACATAATCAACAGTGACGGAGCACCATAGTGGCAGAAGGATCATTTATAATTAAAGTTTTAGAGGTTCAAAGTTTGATTTTGCGGTAGAAATTGAAATGAGGGCTAACATATCTTGACTCACCAGTTGGCGCCACTGAATCGTGAGGTATCGTTAAAATTCGTTTTAACGTAAAATTTATTCTATTTGTGTATAAATTTCTGGAAATCTAAATTTTTACAATTTTTTTGTGTGTGTTTTGAGTCGAATAATATTTAATTGTTGTTGCTCCGCAACAAAAGGAGCCACAAATTTCCTTGCGGCAAAACTTTCTTAAATAAATGGTTGATAGCAACTCGTCCAGATAAATTTATGTCAACAAAACATTCTCGCGTCTGCAAAAAACATTTCAATCCCGAAGATTATACATTACCAAAAGAATCTATGAAGAAAGTAATTTATTAATTTCATGTTTTAGTATTTTAGTATAACCTTTTGCTACTACGCAGACAGAATATAATAACAGACCTTTCTCTTATACATTTTTTTCTTCATTCAGCTATTCCTTTCTTAAAAAAAGAAGCAATAAATTTCTGCCATAGTTTTGAAGACTAGTTAATCAAAAAAGTTTGAGTAAAATAATAATCTCAACATATTTGCATAAAAATATACTCTTATTTTTATGTAAATATATTGAGAGTTAAAGATATAACATTGCACTTGTTGGCATTGGGTGGAAGTTTGTTCTTATGACACTAGCTATCAAGCACAGTAAACTTTCTTTGAACGTTGTCACAATCAGGGGCCGTTATGATATCTATTCTTTTTTATGGCTATATGATGTGATTATGTTGGGAGCAAACAAGGTACGCCTTGAAGAGATAGCTGTTATGTATCTAGAGTTGTTCTTTGATCGGAGAAGAGCATGAAAAAAATCGCATAGACATAGAGGTGTTTCAGAATCTTATGAACCGCGAACCTGCGCAAAAGGCAAAGTTTTTTCTGAGTTGTAAGTATATTTTGAAAACACTGACGGCTGCCTTGCTGTATACATAAAGAAGAGCTCGGGATAAATTGTAAACAATAAATCTAATGTTTTTAAGAAGTGTAACTGAGTCCACACGAGGGATTATGTCTCTGCGCATATGAAGGTCACAGCTCATGAGATTTTGAAACACCTCTACCTTGGTGTAGGGAATTAGTTCATCCACAATAAAATATACGAAACAATTTTTTTTTAACTTTGGAACTCGATACTATGTACTAAAGAAATATACGTTTAGGTCGAATTGAAACTTTCTCCTTCCTAAATTATTTGCGTATAATATAATTTAAGGTCTTCAACATACAGAAGGCAGTGGACATTAATGTTTTTGGTAGTATCGTTGTTAAATATTATAAAGAGGGGTTCTTAAAGAGATCCTTTAACACCTGCAGTTTGAAGGAATGAGTTGGATTTAAAGCCTCGATATTTTACAAATTGACTAGATACAATGGAATTAAAGCTGGTATGATCCAGATATCCTTAAAAATAGGACATTTTTCAGTATAACTTAGCAGATCTGAAAACTATTCAAGGTGTTGTTCAAATTTTATTGAAAAATTTATGGTTGACACAGACATCAACATATAATTTTTAAACATTTTTACACTTCTACCTATTTGAAATTTTCGCGGTAGAAATGAAGACTCTATATATTTGAATCGTATATTAGGGCGTCACCAGGCCTATTTCCTACATTTCAAGCATTGCCGCTTAAATTCTGGGTTTTCGTGAACAATTAATCGTTTCTTTCGGATTGACGGGCTCAAAAAATGAAAATATGAAAATTGTGGGTATTTGTATAAATTCCTATATTTTTCATTTTCATTTAGGGCAAAGATCCAGTTTGATATGACGTGCAAAGTGTAAAGCCCCCGAAAGTACACATTCCGCGCATTTTCTGAAAATTTGTCAAGTAAAGCTAATGTATATATATATGTATAAGAATTAAAACTAATTTGGGTAAATGGTCGCCAAATTTTAGTTAAATTCGGGTTTGTATCAAATATTTCTATTTAGGCACAAAGAATTCAACATCTTTTCAGAATATTGTGTACTACGTAGAAATCCTTATAAGTTTTATGTAAGTTCACATCTCAAGAAGATGTAGAGCTATATTTTCAGATTCTTAATTTTGACCTACTCGAGTAGGAAGGTATAATTTCTTTAGAACATCCATTGCAGCATATATTTGCAATACGTACCGTGTGATTACATATATTCGGGCTCTGTTGTGTAGTTTTGACGTCCTAAAAATGATCCATTAAGTTGAAAAATTTTGAAAAACAAGGTTCAGTGGGCAAGGGACTAGATCGGTGGGAAATGGGAAGTGATGTCCCAAATTAAGAAATATCTTCCTGGTAACCAAATTTTAGTTAAAAATTTCTTTGGCAATCCTGTAGTATTCATTTAATTACAGGATAATATTTAATTTCAATTTACTCAGTTTATTTTTCAGTTTAACGCCCATCAACCAATTTGCTAAAAACAGCTTATTACTAATCACCAGTTTAGTATAATAATCTTTAGTAGATGCAGCCTCCGTCCGTATAAAATTTATATTATTATAATCGGACTATCGTCATATCGTCTATTGAAGCATGAGTCGCATTGCGCCCCGTTGTGATGAAGTATTTTGAATTTTTGTACTTGTCGCCTTTTTCATCATTAAATGCAACTGTCACTTTGCCTTAGAAATTTAAATATTCCCAACCTTTATAGAGAAAAATTCTTGTTTGGCAACTAAAAATCGAACTATTAGTCTACACATTTTTACAGCCCACATAGACGTGTACAGTGTGTGTACATATACCTACCATTGCTTTACACTTGTTCCATACACATACCGTACGTCTGCAGTAAATTAGAATATACACTAATTTACCTTAATGGCGACAAAGAACTAGCGGTTTTTATAATTTTGCTGGTCACAAGGCAAACGAGGTGAAAAAGTTTAGAAATAAATTAGTAGAACAATACATGACCTATATTTACTTCACGGAGTTCATAATCTCACCTTTCACTCCATTATTGACATACAATTGTTTGTAATAATCCTGCATAATTAAAAGAGTTGTAAGCGTAAACAGTGCAAACTTTTTGCCCACCAACTATGGCCCAACTTGTTTCAAGTTTACTGCTACTTTAACATGAAATTTTTAATAAGACAGGATCACGTTTCATATCTTTAAATTGCTTTATCAACTGTAATTTATGACCTTAAAAATGTATCTCATGTTCAACTTCAAAAACATACGTTTTTCTCATGTCATATATTATTCATATTTCTAGAACGATGATCCTTTTGAATTTACTAAATATTATTGTCACAAGATATTATGAAAAGAAATTTAGGAAACTTCGCAAAGAAGAGAAATAGCAGCACACCAAAGTTTTTATAACAAAACACCAGAACATATAGTTTTTCTTAACTTCCATGCGAGCTTTCATGAATTTCCCGAACGACTCTCGCCAGGATTATTTATTATACGCCGTTAGCTCGGCGGCTAGCATTAATGCATATTTACAAGGGAGCTGAACGAAGAGGTGAAGTAATTTATAATACAAGAAATTAAATAAGTTATTCGGGGACAAAGCATAGAAATATTCGGAAAAATGTATTTGGAAAGTTCGGCATTATTTTTTGAGACCTTTGAATTTGGAAATAGAACATTTCGGGGCTTAAACTTGTATCAGTGCGATATTACTTCATCCCTTGAGATTATGCCAAGTTCATAAGTGATAGTAATATCGCAAATATTAGAAACATGTATTGAATTTAAGTAATTAGAATACCTTAACCATAATAAAATCTGCCTGAATTCCATAAAGACCAAAATACTTGAACACTACACCCGAATCTAACTATCACCACCCGATGCGAGTTTCGCTAACCATGTCGACATAATCTGGAGATGATTAAAACTAAAGCACCTACAACTAAAAATGTTCCCATATACTTAAAAATACTTATAATCAACACAAAATATTTTACCAACGCAACGATATAAAATTTGTGAAACTGTCGACAGACTGTCCATTTCAGCCGAACATGTCAGTTATGATACTTTTAATTTTTATGACCCGGAATATAAAAATTTCTGAAATGAACGTCGGAATGAAAAGTCAAACCGCCTGTCGACTTCTGCAGAAAAAGTTGAAAATAATAAACTGTTAAAATAGTTGTCGACTATTTCAAGATGCCCTCGTTAAAATAAATTCTATTACACTTTGGGGGGTTTATATTGCCCTTATTTTCCAATATTGGAATATATGTAGAAAACAATACTCTTATTTCTGTACTATCGACGCCTGAAATATTGAAATATTACGAATCACTCTCTATATCAATATTAAACTTAACTGTGTCCAATTTTGACCACTGGTTTTTCTACCTTTTGTGAAATTTTTTCCAGTTTTGTTCATTCGCTTGAACTTTTAAACAAATGTTTTTGCCAACTCTAATTCATCTAACTCATTTTCATTCATGTCTTTCAGTTACTACTTTTCGTTAGTGTTTGAAATAGATCAGCCTATTCTAGAGTTAATCTGGAAAACAACTAAGAGCGTTTATCCGTGTGTTTATCATTGGAAGTGAAATGAGCGTTCGAATTTTGCGTGGGACAAGAACATAAATCTCTAGATATAGGGTAGGAAGACCCGTCCTGATATAATTTTCGCTAAAGTAGAGAAACATTTATTTAATTGAATATTTCTATAGGTATAACGAGGATTTCGGAGTAATATCTAAACTTTAAACAATATTTAGTAATATTTATTACGTGGTAATATAGAGGAGTACTGTACTGTTAACTCACCGTCAGGAAAAGTAGAGCTATTCAAAACACTCCTACAATATTAGGTGTACATATACATGAAGTTACTAAATATGTCTTAAAGCCATTGGTTAACCCCCAAGGATAATTATTATTGATTTTTTCAATAAGATTTGCCTACATCTAAATCAGGTTTAATCGACATTAAAATTTTTCAAAAATTATGCTATTCTCAATTCGATCCATGTATTATGTAGTTTATTATATTTGTTCTATCCTTTAGTTAAGACTTTTGCAAACTATACAGTATTCACCAAGCCATGTCTAGTACAGTGCGAACCTAAAGAAACGCACAAAATTCATATCTTTGGTATGTGTCATTTGTCAAAAAAATCCTCGAACAGTTCGATTTTAGTTTTGTAAATGCTACATTTTGTCACTATACCAAAATTAATGACGTCAATGGTTTTGAAGTTATGACGTCATCATATATATAATAATAATAATAATAATAATAAAGCGTTTATTATTTACCCAATTTGATAAATTTAACAATATAAATTATACATGTTTACACAACAGGTAAATAAAAGGCGAGTAGTTCAGTTTACTGACAAGCCAGTAAACTGTTCTTCCACTATTGCCTATAAATAATGTCAGAGGTAGATAAATTAAATAAATATACTACTCATATCGAAACAATCATAAAAAAAAATTAAGAAAAAAAAACACATCAAAGTAGAATGAAAAAGAGGCAAACTAGAGCTGAGGGGGGGAGGAGAGTAGGAAATGAGAGGAAGAGAAAGAAAAGAAATTAGAAAAAAAAAATGAAACAAAGAAAATTAAAGAAGGAACAAAGTTTAAAAACAGAGAAATTACGGGAAAAGGTAAGATTTTATTGTTACTGATTTCGCATTAAATATTTTTTAAATGTTTTTTTAAAACTTACACACGAAAGAGTGAGTGCATTAAAGGGTAGAGTATTTATAGAAGCAGCAATGTTATAAGAGAATGACCTTTTGAATATTTCCTTACGGTGTTGTGGTATGGTGAGAATATTTCTTCGTCTAATATTAATGTTATGAATATCATTTCTAAAAGAGAGCTTGTTGAGAAGATAAGGTGGCGATCTAAACTTTAAAATTTTATGAAAAAAACAAGCCATGTGAAGTTTGCGGCGATTGTACATATTCAGCCATCCTGCAGTTTTCAATTTACGAGATATTCTTTGACGGCGTTGAATTCCAAAAATTAAGCGAAGACAAGCATTTTGTACTTTTTGTATGCGCCGGGTCTCGATGCTGTCAATACAGGGGCCATAAACCACGTCGCAATGATTAAAATGGGACAAAACTAGAGAATCACATAACATTTTTTTTACTTCCTTGCTTAAAAATCGTCTCTGGGAATATATCATTTTTAGTGCAGCGTATGCTGATCTTAATTTACTCGTAATATGCTGTTTAAATCTCAATTTATAATCAATAATAAGACCAAGACTTTTAGAGCTGTTATTGAAGGCAATTGTATCATTTCCAATCTGTATATTAATTTCTCTCGACACAAATTCACGAGCATTGTCATTGCAAAATATTATAGCAGATGATTTACTAGGGTTAATTTTAAGTAGATGATCAGTAGAAACTGACACCAAATTCTTTATATCGCTGTTAATTAAATTCCTATATTCCTGTAGATCTTCAACATGAAATGAACAATAAAGCTGTGTATCATCAGCATATAAATGGTAATTGCAGTGTTGCAAGGATGTGTGAAAATTCGATGTAAAAATTGTAAACAATAACGGTCCAAGTATACTTCCTTGCGGTACACCTGAAACTACCGTTAGTGGTTGTGAAATATTATTATTAAGTACTGTTTGTTGAATTCTATCCGACAAGAATGACAAAATTAGACTGGAGGAATTTCGTTCAAAGCCACAAAAGTGTAGAATTGAAAAAAGTAATTGGTGATTTATCATATCAAAAGCTTTTGTATAATCTAATAATATTAATACACTTATTTTGTTATTGTCAGTAGCTCGAATGATGTCATCAGTTACGTCTGCAAGAGCCGTAGCACAAGAGAATCCAGATCTAAATCCCGACTGCTTTAATGGTAGAACATTGTTGAGATTCACAAATTCTCTAATTTGCAATTCTAAGATTTTTTCAAAAATCTTTGATAAGACCGGTAAAACACTAATGGACCTTAGGTGACTCAATTGGCTAGGTTGACTGATTTTAGGTAAAGGAAATATTAAAGCTATTTTCCAAGCTTTAGGAAAGTAGTGTGTATTTATACATACATTATATATGTGAGTTAAGAATGGAACTATATAAGGACAGCATAAATGTATTAAAGTTATATTTAATTTATCATATCCATAAGCTTTAGATTTTATGTTTTGAATGATTTTAATTACATCTATATCAGAAATAAGTTTAAAAGAAAATAAACCATCTATGCCTTCTTTAACATTGGTATTATAAAAATTTATTAACTCGTCTTTAGGTCTATCATTATTATTAGAGGAATTGATAAAAAAATCATTGATAGTGTCCACATTACTTAACTGTTCAGGTATATTAGCCTTTTGATTTTTAGCAATATTTAATTTTTTTAATTCACCCCATTTCTCTTTAATATTACAATTATTAAATTTATATCTTAAATAAGCCTTCTTTTCAGCCTTAATAGCTGCATTAGTTACATTTCTAAGTTGTTTATAGTACACCCAGTGGCCATTTTGCCCAGTTTGTTTGAATTTTGCCAAGGCTTTATCACGTAGTTTCTGCATAAATTTAATGTTATCTGTTAACCACGGAGCATATTTTCTTTTGGAGCATTTTATAGATTTGATAGGTGCATGCGTATTGAATAACTGCAAAATATTATCAGTAACAAATTCAATTTTATCGTCAATATTATTCATATAGAAAATATCATTCCAAGGTATGTTTTCTAAATCCATTTGAAAATGTTCAAAATTTATATGCTTTAAAGCTCTGTAATTAAATATTCTCTCCGGTTCTTCCATAACATTAAACGTTATAGTGCAGTGAACTAAGAAGTGATCGGATATTTGTGCATCGACTACCCCAACGTCACAAACACTTTCAAAATTTACCAGAATTAAATCTAGCAATGACATGGTTGTATCAGTTATTGGCGTGGGTTCGTTGATTACTTGCACAAAATTGAAAGTTTGATATATATTTTTAAATTGCGCAGAGTAGTTAGCAAGCATATTAATATTAAAGTCACCTAAACACACTATATTGTCATAATTTGCAAAAATATTGGAAAACGTGTCCTCGAAATAGTTTAGAAAGGAATCATAATCGGAATTTGGTGGCCTATATACATTAGCGATAACAAGTGCCTGATTTTCTATTAATATTTTGATTATAATAATCTCTATATAATCACGGGTTTCACTTAATAAAATAGTATAATTTAAAGTGTTCTTTAAATACAGACCTACACCACCTCCTCGAACAAGCCGGTCTCGCCTGACAAGAACATAGTCATTCATACTTACAACATTGCTGCCAATACCTGGATGTAACCAAGTCTCAGTGACCCCGATCACATGATAGTTTGAATTTAAAATGCAATCTTGAAACTGATTAAAATTTGCAGTAAGAGATCTCACATTTATGTGTGCAACGTTCAGGTTCATATAATTCGTACGAAAAATATGTCAACTAACAAAAACAAAGCGTAATTATATGATTTTAGATAAATAATGCAGCTAACAGTAAAACCTATATGAGTTTTTAATCAACAGGTACGGATAGTGAACACGTAAACACAGATCAGCGATTTAAATAAGAGAGAGAGAGAGAGAGAGAAGAGAAAATAGTGAGAGAAAGAGAGATAGAACTAATGTAAACTATAAAAATATAAAATAAAGAATGATACCTTGCACGTGTACAATACGCACAAGTAGAATATACCTACTGCTAATAAACATAAAAAAAAATATACATATATATATATTTATATGTTAAACTCTATTAACCAAATCGTAAACTGTTTAGCAAAATTACTTGTTCAAATATACATGTAGTGGCAAAGACGCACGTTATGCACATATATATTTTTTTAATGGAAACAGACATTTTTGTTTACTGCTTTGGTGTTTTATTCCTTTAGCTTTCTGGTGATATGAAAAAAATTGATATTACCTAAGCCATTCTTTTGGAAAAAAAAAATATTGATTGATACCTTACATAAGTAATTGAGAAAAAATCATCTCCATTGCTCAAATTGCGACCCTCCAATCATTTGGCATTGACCAAGATGGGTGTAGACACTCTGCACGCTGTTCTGAATCATCTCATGGGCAAGTCGTTTCATCTCCAAGCCAATTTTGTCTTTCAATTCTTCTATGGTATCCGGTCTGTTAAAATACATCCTTGACTTTAAGCAACCCCAAAGAAAAAAGTCTAAGGGGGTTAAATTCAGTGAACGCGGGGGCCGCTCAATCGGATCTCGACGACCTATCCACCTTCCAGTAATAGTGTCATCTAAAAACTAACGCACTGCTATCCCAAAATGAGGTGTAGCCCCGTCTTGCTGGCTGAAACCAGATGTTTTCAGCAGGAATGTCTTCATCTTCATTATTCGGAAACATAACTGCTAAGGCTGGCACTAACTCAACTCGCAAAAACTGTAAATATCTTGAGGCCGTAAGATTTTCTAAAAAACAAAAAAGTCCCAATAAACGATTACCAATCATACTTGTCCACACGTTTACTTTGCCTCGTCGCTGTGTATGGTCTTCTTGAGTCCAATGAGGATTTTCGCGTGACCAATACTTACACTTATGCTGATGTACAGTCCCCTTTAAAGAAAATGTAGCTTGATCAGAAAAAATGATGTTCTTTAAAAAATTTGGGTTTTCATCGCACAAGGTTATCAACTGTTCACAAAACTGTAAGCGCCGATCTGGATTGTCCTCATTCAATTCGTGGATTAATTACACTTTGTATGGATGGTATTTTTCTTTTTTCAGTAGACGTACAACAGAAGTTGTACTCACGTTATGATTTAAAGCCAGCTGCCTTGTCGAAAGATAGTGGTTTTCCTCACTTTCTAGAAGAATATTTAATTTGGTTTCGTTGCTTGTGCTAAGGCGACCAGATCGAGGGAGGTCAGTTACACTGCCATATTCATCATATCTAGCCACCAATCTACTTATAGTGGATCTAGAAATTTGCTTTTCGGGATACTTAGCATTGAAAACATCACATGCTTCCTGATGAGTTCTCAGCCTGTCACCATATCCAACCATCATCAAAAGTTCTACGCGTTCTCTTTCACTTAAACGTGGCATTGCATTCACTATTTTACACTGTCTCAGAAGTATCACAAAACTGAGGTTCCACACGTGCCAGGCATAGAAAAGTTATCGATACTTTACACAAAAAGGCCTGTATCTCTCTGTTGTTAAGATGATTGTTTTTTTTTTTAATTTTCTTTATTTTGCTTTTTTGTCAAATATTTTCATGCTAGTTAAAACAAAGATGTAGGCAACACGATTTATCAGTCCATAAGAAAATGGTACATTACGCGTGAATTTGCGAAAGGTAAGCTATTTTTACATAAAATTTTATTTTTCCAAAAGAATGGCTCAGGTAATATCATTTTTTTTTATATCACTAGAAAGCTAAAGGAATATACTACCAAAAACAGTAAACAAAAATGTCTGTTTCCATTAAAAAAAAATTATGCTGGCGTCATAACTCAAAAACCGATGATGTTATAAATTTTGGTATAGTAACAAAATCAACCTGTTCGAGGATTGTTTTAAAAAATGACACATACTAAAGATATGAATTTTGTGGGTTTCTTTAGGTCCACACTGTATAATAAGGTTAGCAAAAATAAGAAGAAAGATTTTTATTCGAGAAATTGACGGATGCGCTAGTTATAACAGAAAATGATACATAATAATAATAATAATAATAATAATATTTTTTTCACAAACTCTAGGATATTATTACTCAGTGGTGGTTCCTTTATAATTTTTTTTTCAAGATATGCAGTTGCCAAAACTAGACAAAATTCAAATTTCATCGAAATTACATTAAAATTAGCAGTTGCGTATTTACAGAATAGCTGATACTGAATTTGATGGTAAAAGTTAAAAATGGTGAATCCAATATGGTTGCCATAATTACTGAACATTTGTAGAGATTTAATGAAATTTCGTAAAAGGAGTTATCAGCATTACCTGATAACGAGTCTGATGTTAAAGCTTAAATATCCAAAACGACAGATATCCTTTTTACTTTTAGAAGCTATATATAAGAAGTCACTAAAAAGTGCGAAATTTTCAATTTTCCAAAAACAATTAACCGCCTTCAGTAAGAATGATGATTCTTTAAAAATTTTTAAGTAAAACTTTATAGTCGCTGATTAATTGAGCCTTATCGCCTAATATTGATACTAAGATCGGTGAACGAATGGATCATTAACAAAATCTAGACGTATTTTTAACCAGTTTCAATATTCATACTAAAAACTGATGCCTAAGGAATCACTACTTTCACATCCAAATTTTCTCTTTAAATGAAAGCATCTTGACTATAATTGCACTCTATTATGTGGAAATAATTGGTAATAGAATTTTAATAATACTTGAGCCAGATGTCATTAAAAAAATTGAGGCGTTGGTTCTTAGCATATTCTAAAAAAATAAGTTTCTGGAATCAATTAGTATTGTAGTTTGAATATATAGCAATACAACGTACAATATTGTAAAGTTAGCCTTCTTGCTGCACATGCTATATGAATATTAGAGATGTACCGACTAGGGTTTTTGCCGACTAGTCAGTAGCCGACTAATCGGCTTTTCATAAAGCCGACTAGTCGACCCAGCCGGCTATTTTTAAATGCCAGCAAAATACGCGGCCAATTTCTTCGCCGGCCGACTTCGATAAACTTCGCGTGCCATGTCTCGTCACCTGTCGCAGGCCGCTGGCCGACGCGACGGACCTATCAACAGTCACGAACACGTATTTTCTGCTTTGTTGTTTACTTCACTTCACTTAGAACATTGTTTGCTTTGCCGGTTGTTTTAAGCTTAGTTTTTGTGTGTATTGGATTTAATTTTAGCTGCAGAACTATTAGATATAGATATGTCGAAAACAAGTAAAAAAAACGTCACGTGTTTGGTTATTCTTTGATGAAACTAAAGGAGACAATGGCAATAAAGTGAAGTTTAATCAATGCCAATCGTTAATTTCTCGCGGTGGCCGCGGAAAAGCAGCTAATACCTCAAATATGAACAATCATATAAAATTGTGGTATGTGATGTATTGTAATACATCACATACTTACTAATATAGAGTAATGTATACTAGAACAATGTATTTTTTTATTTAGTTTTAATATTTTCTATACTGTATCTGATCCCTCGAACAATATTAGGCTTACTGTTTATTTTGTATCATGTAGTATGTACTATGTAGTGAAATACAGTGTTTTTTGTTTAAATTTTATTCCAACAATTTACACATGCGTTGCTTTACTTTATTAAAATATTATTAAAAACGCCCTCTTAATTCAGCAAGGTATATTTTATTTTTTTCGCCGACTAGTCGCCTAATAGTCACCGACTAGTCGCCGACCACAAAATTGGCCGAATAGCGGGCTCTCCCGACTAGTCGGCCACTAGTCGGTGCATCCCTAATGAATATTGATCCCAGGGGTTACTATTTACCAATTCTGGAGGACTTCTTGCCTCGAGGGGGGGGGGGGGGGCTTTTTTGGGTGACTTGACACCAGGGGATGCCCTTTGACCTCTGTTTACCTTTTTGTTCTCTGGGAGACTATTCAACCATGCCAGGTGACTTGATCCCAACAGGATAATATTTTACGAAAGAAGGCGGTCTTTGAGCCACAGGGGGTACCTTTTTACCCCAAGGGGGTAACTTTTGGTTCCAGGGGAGTGTCATTTGCCCCAGGAGTTGATGTGTTACCCAAGCTTTCAAAGCTACTACTTCTATCTAATTAACGTGAATTCAACCGAATCATCTCAAAATATAATCCAGTTCCAGCTGTTATAATACAGACGTGTACCAAACAAGTGAATATCTCAATTCTATTTTATCGTCTCTTAATAAATAATTGGGTGTACTCGTTCCAGCTTGCTTTACTCATTTTTCCTTATCCCCCCCCCCCCCCAACCTTTCATAGGATATGTTCAAAAAACAATCCAGTTCCAGATCTCGTAATTCACACGTATACAAAATTTCAAGTCAATATCTTAAACCGTTCCAGAGAAAACGCGCGGTCAAGAAAGTTGCAAGCAGGCAGGCAGAGCTACGGACCAACCGACGGACAGGCCGATTGACAGACCGACGGACAGGCCGACGGACAGACCGACAGACAGACCGATGGACAGGCCAAAACGTAGCATTTGTCTATAAACTTTAAAATTAAATATATGGAAAATCACATTAGTTAGGTATGTTATTAATTTTTTTTTTTTTAAGTAAATAAAAAAATAATTTTGCTACATTTAGATTGAAATAAACGTACAGATCAATCAGTTAGATATTCTCTTATCTTGTTGACATAGAAGGAACTTACTGAAAAAAGTCTTAGTCTGCTTGAATGAATTAGAATAGAAAAAACATCTTTTGAAGGATTTTCGCTTTCGATTCCTTTGAATTCCTTGATCGGTTTATTTATAAATACAAAGGCTTGAAAAACTCACTGAACTTTAACCTTCCTGTTTTTGTTATTCTTTTTCTACTTCAACTGTTTCACATAAATCTGAGATTGTTAAATGTGGTTTAATTACAATATATTTGCTAGTAAACAAATTAAATAAGAGGGTGAGAATTATTCAAGTCGATAATTCGATCAAATCCATTCGAACTATGCCCTATACCACAGAGAGGGAAAGAAGCCATTGTTTCAAAAATATTAATTCTCTTCAGCGCGGTGACGGTTAATAAAGTTATTACAAAAAATGTTGAAAAAAAATCGACTAATGCTTTTAAAACTATGTAAAAGATATTGAACCTAACCTAACATAATAAATGTTTTGTTTTGTTTTGTTTTGTTTCGTTTTTTACATAGTTGGTAGTAGATATGATTCCACAATTATTTTAAAACAGAACAAAACATAAAATTCATTGTTAGGTAAGGTTAGGTTTTTTTTTTCGAGCTTTAAAGCGTCTTCCGGAAGTTAGGGCCCACGGCGAAAAAATGTTTTTTACTAGGTCTGACTCATGACATGGTAAAAATAATTTTATCCATGAAAGACTAATTTTAATCTATAAAGGGGGTTTCTAACCCTATTCAAAATTATAATTCAACAAGTTTTTCGATACGCAGTCATATCTGACTATATTCATTAAAAACGGAGGCGCAATTCCATTCCAGAATGCGTGGCTTAGTATAGCCACATCATAAAGGACTTCAGGTGCTCTTAGGGCCTTAGACGTGCTCTGGCTAGCTCATGAGCCTTTTCATTTCCCGCGTGTCCCTTGTGTCATGGTACCCACGTCACGGTCATTTTATTTTGACATTTGAGGTAACGTTTGTTCTATATTTTCTCCATTGAATATGTAGAATAGATGGATCTTCCGCATAGTGATGCGGAATATGTAATATAATAAATAAATGTAATCGATATACACTTTTCTTCATTAGACATCTCTAACATAATGAAAAGACAACGTCAACTTAGCCATTTTTCATTGATTTTACTAAAAAACTGACGGTTGGTTTTTCATGAATATTAAAAACTCAGAAAAGAACATATAGAAGGATTTGACATACATGACGCACATTACGAATATAATGACGTTTGTTTAATGATCGGAAATCGGTAGTCGGAAATGATTTAAATTCCAATAAATAAGAACAAAAATATACATTGATATTACAGTTTCATTAAATTTCAACGTTTTATAGCTTTAACTAATTGATTTTTACGTCAATTTAATGTTTTCCCTAGTACTATAATATGTTTGATATATCCAATATATGCTTTTTGCGTTATTTTACCACGCGTACAAAGTGATATATTTTGAAGCGATTCTCTGAGAGAGCCTGTATGTGTACGTATAATAATATAACCTTTACTGTAGGTACATATATTACTTCAACATCCACGTAGTGGATTGGAAGTATAATAATTGTAAAAAAATAAATAAACAAAAAAATTCTTGAAATATGCTTAGAATGCCATGAAACGTCGAGGTTTTAAATTTGAGCAAAAAAAATTGTCTATCGGTCTGTCTGTAACTTTTTTTCCCCACACGTTTTTTGTCCACGCGTTTTCTCCGGAACGGTTTAAGATATTGACTTGAAATTTTGTTTAGGTACGTATATATTATAACGAGATCTGGAACTTGATTGTTTTTTGAACATATCCGGGAAGGGTTGGGGGGTAAATAGGGGAAAATAAGTAAAGTAAGCCGGTAAGAGTACAGAAACTTGAAATTTGGTGTATTTACTAGAAGCCAAGGCCTTAAATATTTTTATAATATTTTCCATCCCCCCACCACTCCATTATTAAAGGGGTTGATAAAATAAAATTGAGATATTCACTTGAAATTTGAAATACGTGTATATTATAATGACATCTGGAACTAGATTCTATTTTGGGACTATTCCGTTGAAGTCTTGGGGGTTAAATAGGAGTAAATAGGGAAAAATAAGTAAAGCAAGCTGGTAAGAGTACAGTTTGGGATTTTGTGTATATACTAGAAGCGAAGGCTTCAGGTTTTTTATATAATATTTTCCATCCCCCCCCCACTCCCTTACTAAAAAGTTGATAAACTTAAATTGAGATTTTCACATGAAAGATACACGTATGGATATAACGATATCTGAAACTAGATAATATTTTGACCTGATACCGTTGAAGGAGTGGGGGGTAAGTAGAGGTACATAGGGAAAAATAAGTAAAGTAAGTTGGGATTAGCTGTGTATACTAGAAACCAAGGCCTCAGATTTCTTTCTAATATTTTTCAACTCCGCCACCCCCGCTAACTCCTCTCCATTATTAAAGGGATTGATAACATAAAATTGAGATATTGACTCGATAGTTAGTAGAAGTATGTATTGTAATGACATTTTATTGAGATGATTCCGTTGAAGGGGTGGAAGGTGGTGGGTTGTGAATAGGGGAAAATAAGTAGAGCAAGCTAGAAACTTCATTTTAACGCATATGGTAGAAACCAACGCCTCAAATTTTTCTATGACATCTGTCCCATATATTATTGAAATTCTATGACCAATAATTTCCACATACCCCCAGGTGCAAATATAGTCAAGATGTTTCCTTTAAAGTGACTTGGTTGAAAAAACTGGATGTGGAAGTAGTGATTCCTCAGGCAGCGGTTTTTTTATTTTAATACATCATATTTATTTCGACTCCTGTTTTTTATTTCTGGCCGTATCTTTCCGACAAATTAACTTAGTTTTTGTAGAATTTTTTTCATTATTACGTTGTGTTGATATACAAATACTAATGTATGTTTTAATTATGTGATTTATTTATTTGATGAATTTCCTGAATCTCCCGTGACCCCAGTCGATTTCAAGTCTCTTTGTATTGTGGTACTTATTGTTGAACTATCAATATTGTTTCGTATATTAACCGCGAGACAGGAGGGTTGCAGATAACGGAGCCAGTTATTGTGTCTGATCTTTTGTGTTTTCTGTATAGAAGGAAGAAAAATTAACTGTTTTTGTGTATTTGAAAGAAAACATAAATTTCGTCTTTTGGGATTTATCTTGTCATCTAAATTATCTTATTCAACTAAATTTCATTAAATGAATGTCAGTAATTGTTAATTTAAAATTTGTTAAAGGAAGATTCCTAGGGTCAGCCAAACCATGCAAACTTAATTTTGTGATATACTTGACAATTAGATAGTTAGTATAAGCAATATAGGCCATGGAGATTTGTCTAACAAAATAAAATAAAAAAATTTTAGCAATAAATTCTTAAAAGCATAGAAATCCTCCTCTTTTATTACAATTAGAGTACTGTGTCAAAAAATTATTGGAGTCGAGTTGGACTTAATACGATATGATTGAGAATATTGAAAATACTAAGTTTTGCTTGCGATGGTTATTTTCTGTGTTGTCTTGGAACTTTTTTCACATTTTGCTCGAAAATATAACGTAGAAAAGTCTCCCATGTTCGTCTTTGGGAAGGTAAAGGAATATGTAATTTGGGATATATATTAACATTGTTTCTTGGAAACCGAGTGCATAACATTTTATTTTAGTTGATAAACACAATCGTAACCTAACCTAACATCTGTTATAAAATGACAACTGACATAACAGAGCAATGAGCGTAGTAAGTCAACACAGCAACTTTATAAAATTAAAATAGAATATCGGCATATGGTCGAGTTATTATGACGTCATCCAATCTGGTGTTTAAAGGATGTGCAAAATTTGATGTTTTTAATTTTTTCTTTTTGTGAATTAATAGCCCAGTTGTCAGACATAAATTGATAAAAACCGGTCACTAAATGTTATATGACTGAAATTTTCAGAATAAGTATTTTAGTTGGTGTAGAATACGATAAAAAAAGTTTATAGTTGTAAGGTGCCAGCGACCACAAAAAAAATGGAAATATTGGCCGAAATTCGGTTTTTGGCCAAAAACTCGAAAAATAAAAGATATAAATAAAAAAACTAATAGCACTTGTCGATACAGGGGGAAATCTCACATCAAAAACGTGTATGAAGTTTAGGCTCCAGATTTTTTTGTTTAACGCACGAGAATGGAACGTGGCGACACATAAGTACGGCTCGCGAAGCGTGCGCGGTCTCGGACGCGCTACACTAAATTTGTTGTAACTTTTGAACTAATTAATGAAATTAAGCTCAACGAAGCTTAAATGAAACGAAAAACATGCGGCTATTGGAATATCATATTTCAAATATGTACTATAATGTATGTAGGATTAGTACATATATGAAGTCGGAACGTAAAGATATTTCCGATGAGATCGGTAAAAGATCTACCATTTCTACAATTTTTAAGATAAAAATCTGAAACTTTCATGGATTTTAGAGCAAAGAAACATTTTTCTTTTATTTTCGTAAAATAAAGAGGATTAATTTCATTTTTAAGATAAACCCCCTTGAAGTTTCTTAAAGTACCTATACATTCCAAGCTTTAAAAATTGCACGTACAGAAATTTAGAGTATTAGGTGATTAGAGTTAGTTATACAAATCAATTTTTATCACTCTCAAGATTTTGAAATTTTGGAAGTGTACATTTTCAAAAATAAATTTTTGAGATTTTTTTCACTTATCGAATGTTTTTATACATTACTTTAAGAGTAGTGCATGAAAGTTCCAGGTCTTTATCTTAAAAATTGTAGAATATGATAGAGCTTATACCGATTTCATCGGAAATTTCTTTATGTTCCGATTTCATATATGTACTATTCCTACATCCAATCATTTTGTATTTGAAAATATGATAATGCAATAGTCACATGTTTCTCTTTCATTTAAGCCTTGTTGAGCTCAATTTCATTAATTAGTTGAAAAGTTACAACGAATTTAGTGTAGCGCGTCCGAGACCGCGCACGCTTCGCGAGCCGAACTTATGTGTGGCCACATTATTCTATTCTCGTGCGTTAAACAAGAAAATCTGGAGCCTACATTTTTGATCGTACAAAAAACTTCATATACGTTCTTGATGTGAAATTTCCCCCTCTATCGCCGAATGCTATTGGCTTTTTGATACATTTTCTTTTATTTTTCGAGTTATTGGCCAAAAATCGAATTTGGGCCAATATTTTCGATTTCTTTAGGGGTCGCCGGCACCTTACAGCTGTAAACTTTTTTGTCGTATTCAACGCCAAAATAAATACCTACTTATCCTGAAAAATTGAGCCATATAACATTAAGTAATGCCTTAAAATCTCTGACGTCTGGGCTATAAAGCCATAACAAATGTTAAAGAAAATGATGATAGTATTATTTCAATGAGTAGTTACCAATAATGTGATAAAAGAATATCTACTGAAATAATAACCCGTTAGCGGGCTTTGAAATTTTTATTTTTCATATGATAGAGAGTTTCATTCCTAATTATTCATAGATTTGTATTTAGATATAAGCATGTGATAAATAATACCGTTGTTGAAATTCATTACAAATGTAAATCAACCCTATACACTAAAGTTTAAAATATAATTTGTTACTTTGGTGCGGCCTGTTCATACATTAGTAAGTGCTAATCGGATGGAAACTAGATCCTGGCCATCCAGCAGTTTATACCGAGAGAAGCACGGTGTTTGCTTTAATGCCGCACTTTTGTCGGCCCCCATTGGCAACCTACTAGGTCTCTAGTTATTTTCTCAATTTGCAATTCCGCCCCTGGAAAGCAGGTTTATTTTGTTGCAAAGGACGTAATGAGATTGCTACAAAAAGTGAAAAATAACTTAATATGAAACAGAAAATTCAGTGGTAGGAATTTTTAATGCGATTCTTTCCTCAGTACGAAAGTCTTTAGGAATATAAAATTTGTAATTTCTAAACTGCTCGCTCGAAGGAAATAGGTTATTTAATGGGCATTAAAAATATGAACTTTTTACCAAACGAACTCACCGGACGAAGATGAAATTTAATTTCTTCGTCATCCAGATGGGTTGTAACTCATTCAAATTATGCGGCAAGCAAGGCAAATTAAAAAATCATTCCATGTTTTTTTATATCTACCTGCAACTAAATATTCGTTTATTTGTTTATTTGGAAATGTTTTATAACTGCCTTCTAAGTCACCTCAGTGATCCTTTGTAAGTTTAGGAGATCTCGATTTGCAAGTAAGAAGTCGGAGCCCTACACCTTATTATGGAATTCGAACCACCGCTTAATATATTCTAGAATGCATTATAAACTGGAGGAAATCGTCATAGGTACCAAGATCACCACATAAATTAGACAATGAAGTACTTGCGACAATGTGAAATGCTTGAAGTGTAATATGGTATACATAATCTTTCGCAGAGATTGATACCTCTGTTAATTTAGAGTATTATATTGTAATAATTTTTTCTGGAAATTTTACCAAGCAGTCGAGTCAGTAATATTGTATTGTACACCATTCTAAGTGATAACTGATCTGGCGTTCTCCGTGTTTACGCCGGTCGTCGTAAAGTCAAAATCATCGATTTTGGTCAGAAATTTCAAACATTCATTTTATTGACTATTCTTATAGGAAAAATTGCGCAGAATACGACTTTCTTACTTTTTATTGGGTGTTTTGCAAAATACCCAATAAAAAGTAAGAAAATCTGAATATGCCACAAATAAACAATTACAGACAATACGATAGTGACATTAAAAGAATATAAAACACAGGCTTCATGGTTAAAAATAATGGTTTTTAGAGAAAATTCTCTTTTTTAACGAAAACTGTGCGTGGCGTCGGACAAAAAAGTCAAGATATAAGAAATGAAGATTTTTATCTTTGACCAGTCAATTGTTATCAACAAATAAGGGTTTTAAAGTAACAATTTTTTTTCTGTTCAACGAAAGGTCCTATGGATACTTTATTATGGTCAAAGTGTTGCATTTTGTTCATAGAATTTACAGGTTTTTGTTTGTGTCGATATCTCGCGTATTTGGCAATTGCTTAACAAATAAGCTAATTTGTTTATAAGGTATTTGTGACTTTTCATGGCATTTTTTGCACTCCCCACCCATGGCAATTGATAAATATTGATCAAAACTACCATTTCTGTATGATCGATCTTGCCCCTTCTTTCTTTTTTTTACCCCCCGCCAACGTTTTTAAAAAATTTGCTTAGGAAACAAATGAAATATCTCGGCTCAGGAACGTCGTATCTATATGCAATTTGTCGGCAAATGAAAGATAATAAAGAAAGGAAAATTTTGAGCCTAGATAGACTTCGATATGTTAACTAGAACCAGAGATATAGATCATTTTGCGTTTACGACTGTCAATTGTTTATAAATTAATTCTTGTGACAACATACAGTAATATATTATTAATTCATAAATTAATTTTTATAAAAGCAATCGGTTTTTGTGACAATGAAAATTAGTTAGTTTAATCTATTAACTTTATGTTGTCACAAAGTTTTATTCTAAAAATTAATCAATAAACAATTGACGGTAGTAATAAATGCAAAATGGTCTATATCTTCAGTTATAGTTAACGGATCGAGGTCCATCTAGGCTCACAATTTTCCTTTCTTTATTGTCTTTCATTTGCCGACAATTGTATTTCGATTTCATTTGTTTACTAAGCAATGTTTTAAAAAACGTTGGCAGGGAAGTTAAAAAAAAGAAAAAAGGGGCAAGACCACGTAAAAATGGTAGTTTTTATCAATATTTATCGGTTGCCATGGGTGAAGAGTGCAAGAAATGCCGTGGAAAGTCGCAAATCCTTGAAAACAAATTAGCTTATTTGTTTAAACAATTGCAAAATACACGAGATATCGACACAAACAAAAAACTGTAAATTCTATGAACAAAATGCACCATCTTTGTCACAATAAAATACCCGTATAACCTTTTGTTGAACAGAAAAAAATTGTTAATTTAGAACCCTTAATTTGTTTGTAACAATTGAACGGTCAAAGATAGAAGATCGCTACAGGTCTCAAACGACGCGTATTGATAAATTTTTCATGTTTTATATTTTGACTTTTTTTGTCCAACGTTAAAACGACAAAAAACTTCAAATAATGAAAATTTTCTATAAAAACCATTGTTTTTAACAATGAAGCCTGTGTTTTACAATTTTTTGTAATGTCACCATCGTGTTCAGCGAAATTTTTCCTATAATAATAGTCAATAAACTACTGTTTTAAAGGACCCGCGCCAAAAACATGGGTAATTTGTTGTCGACGGAATCGTTACAAATTCAAGGCATAGAATCCTTAGGTCAATCTCAATGAAAACTGTTAAAAATACAGCAGGTCGAAGCTCCAAAATTCAAAAGTAAGAGCCACTAGCGCGCTAACCCGCCAAATTTAATGTTTCATCACTTTAAATTTCATTATTGGACTTTATTGTACCTATAGAATGATTCTTAGATGAGTTTTTTTAAATAATTTCTTGTATTGCGCTAAGTCCTATTTATTTTTAAGGCGACGGGAAGATGGTTGTAAAATACTAGACCAAGAAATACATGTTCTATATACGTATTATATACTAGTATATCCACAACAAATCTCTCGATTCTCTGAATCTCGGTACACATTTTAAAGACCATGCTACCACATACATATTCATGCCTGTAAATAATATCCATGTATGCAAATGATTTCTTTAATTATTCATAATTACGTTATTTTAAAGTATGTAAAATAAATTCCCATAATATGCCTTAATATGCGGGCTGTTAATATAAGCAAAAATAAACTCAAATTATTCATTAAAGCGAAACACGATGTATTTAGTTTCCTTGTATTTGCCTTCAGAATACCTAATTTGTTTTCTGAATTTACTTACTGCTGGTACAAATTCTGTAAATTGCAACGACAGGAGAAAGGCTTGTATTCTGATTTAATTAAAAACAGTACTCTATTTACTCCAATCGCTCACACAGAGTCGTTGTTTGAGCTGTCAAGAATATGAAGCGTTTTATTTCCCTAAAGTTATTAATATTTAATATCATACGTCATCATCGCCTGTAATAACACAAAGCCTGAATGCTGGGATATCTGCTTTAGTTACCCAATAACCTCAGTGTGTGTTTTTGATTAAGATTGAGAATTTGAGGAAGACAACTAGATCAGTCCTAAATTTTGCGCATATACTGCTCTAGCGACTACTGCCTAGTTTCTTTTTCATATTTTTCTTACACTATGTATTGCAGTGCACAGACCAGGAGATAGTGACACAAAAGTCCAAATCATGTTTTTACAAGCATGGCACACCTTCAGGGGTCGAATTTCATAATTAATGAAACGAAAATAATAGCTGGACGTCGCGCGTCGGGGTGTAATCTCAGGTCAATCAATCGAACTTGTCGGAAAAATTACGGATTTCAAACGATTTTTTACATAAAGATTCTTGTATTTTGTGGTAGTCAATAAAAAAACTCGGCGAAAGCGAAATGCCATACCGATCGAGTGAGGCTAATAGCCTGCCATACTAATTTAAACTGGTTAATTTTTAAACTATTTTAAACTAGCCATATTTATAGGGAAGTGAAAAAATGCTGTCCAGTTTTTTGGAAAACCGGGAAATCCATGAAAAGTCAGGGAATTTCTTGTTGGTCAGGGAAATCAGGAATTTTAAGAAATAGTCAGGAAAAACGCCTTTATTTTAATTCATTTATATTCTTGCTTGTAGTCAAAATTTTTCTACTCATTGCGAATTTTACGCGAGTCAATTGAAGTTATTACTCGGAAAAAATGTTGCCCGATCTGGTCATAATATAAAAATTAGTCAGGAAAAAATGAAGCTAGTCAGTCAGGGAAGTCAGTGAAAAGTCAGGGGATTTGAAGAGCAGTTTTAGGTGGCCATGGAATTATTGTATTCAGTTCATTTCAATATGATTCTACCTAAAAAGATATAGCCCATACTATGACCATGGGACTGCACTCGCGCTATAAAAAGATATAAAAAAAATGTGACATGAATTTTTACGGTAGGATAGCGTTGCATTTTTTTGAATGAATATTCTTCGGAAAAAGTATGTCAAAAGTGTGAAGTGCGACAGTGATGTCATACTCGAAAAACTGATTTTCGGACATCTTTAAGTTAAAACTGGTATAATATGAAATTACTCATAACAGTATAGTTAAATTTTATTCATTTTTTTTTTCAATATAATTTTATTTTAAAAAATAGCCCGTATTGTGAACACGAGGCTGGAAACTGCCACACTCGCTCTGATATATCAACAACCAATACAATATTCAAACGATTTTTTCAAGTGGCCCATTTTATAACAAAAAAGGAGTATAAAAATTAAAACAATTTTTAAATATTCTGTGTTGGAATGGAAATTCCAACAATTCCATTCTAGCACTCTACCACCTTAGCACTCTAACAGGCAGAGAGGGGAGGAACGGGGAAGATGTTGGAGCGTCTATAGTCGTAGGATATTAAGTATATAACATAACACCTGGGATATGTTATATGTAAAACAAATATTGCCCGTTTGAAATTTTATATTTACGGTTTGTACATCTCGAATTTTCAGAAAAAATGTATGCCATACTGTTAAAATTCATAATATTGTTCATATTTGACCCATCCCACGGGTATGGCGTAATCAGATTTCTATTTCTGATCATAAAAATATCTGGTAAAAAAATGTATGGACTGTAAAAACCCGTTTTGCACTAGTCTCAAAAATCTGCTTCTTTACGGCAGTACGGCGACTACGTAAAACCGTAGAAACGGTATGGCATGGTGATTTTCGTGAATGATTACTTGAACATAATTAACTAATTGGAAAAAGATGAGCCTGTATAAAACAGTTTTGCAAAATTTTAAAAATTAAACTGTTTTAATTAGTATGGCGGACTACTAGCCCCACTCGACAGGTATGGCATTTCGCACGGGTTTTTTCGTTGAACTTTTTCCCGTACCAGCAATCAAAATTTAATCAGTGTTGTATGGGGAGGCAATGTTGTATTGTTGAATTTTAATAAATTGTTTGATGATGATGGTGATGATGATAATGATGATGGTATGGCATTTCGCTTTCGCAGTGTTTTTTTTGTATTGATTACTGTAAAATATATGAATCCTGAAAATGCAAAATCGTTCGAAATCCATAATTTTTCCGACAGGTTCGATTGATTGTCCTGCGATTACGTCCCGACGTCCAGCGGTCAGGTTGTCGTTTTCGTTTCATTAATTATTAAATTCGCCCACTGACGGGGTGCTATACTTGTAGAAAATGACTTGGACTTTTGTGTCACTGTTTCCTGCTCTAACAATCTTTAAAAAAAATTGGGTAATAATAACCCGTGCCTCCCAGACCGAGTTTTCCGTGTATCTCTTATGGGTAAAAGAAATTTGTTTCATAAATTTGCGATAGAATTGTGAAAATATTAAATAACAAATCGACAACTACTGAAAGCGGCTGGAACCTCCCTACCAGAGATCTTTGAAGCCGAAAAGAGCACTAAATTGTGTGCCACAAAGCCATTAAACGTAATTCGATCTCAACTATAACCCTTTCAGATCTTTTGGAACATTAAAGAAACCGTCATGCAAACTTCTGTCTCTTTCACCACATAATATCAACGGATTGAAATTTATTAATTGCTATTCTTCTCCTATGTTTCGGGACATAGGATTGGATTGCACGTATATTGATGCGAGTAGAATACTATGCTTTGGCCACCAATATTAAATATTTATTTCTTTCATTTTCATTTCTCCAATTTAAGAAAGATTCATATGCCATCATATATAATTTTATCGATTTTTTGGGCAACAAGTTTAATGAGGCGATTTCTGTAGCTTCCCTTACCTCTGGTGGTGTCAAAGAAATCTCATGTTCACTGCCAGTATCCATTTTTTAAATTATATTACTCTTTTTGAGTAATATGTAAAATTATTGTAAATAACGTTGACGTTTAAATGGCACAAAATTTGACTTTTCAAATCAATAAGAAAATTACGCTTTGACTAATAAAATAATGCAGTTGGTAGGCACGTAGGTAAATAGTTTCAAAAACAATGTTAAAAATTGCACACAAAACGTAGCTGATAATTTTATCGAGCGTTACAGCCATTTTACTAATAGATTTGCTTATTTGATTTTAGAAAAAAAACACGATTATCCATTCGGTATCACTGTGTTTTGTAAACAAATGCTACGACTACGACGTAATCCGATCTCAATCAAAACATTTTCAGATCTTCAGGAGCACTAAAGAAACCCTTATGCAAAGTTTCATCCAAATTTGTTCAGTAGTTTTGCCGCTATCGTGCTAACACACAGACATTTTTCAAAAACCACTTTCTTGGGTTCCTGGGACCTTTTTTTCTGTGGAGTTTAAAGTGTCGCACACAAAATCGCCTCCTCAGAATTGTCCAGGGAATACTAATTAATAATATTCCTTTTTAAATTAAAACCCTGACATTTTCAGTGACCGTTTACTAAAGACAATTCGGTTTCTTCGACATTTTTTAACCCTTTTTGAGAGTTTTAGTAAAATAGAAGAAAATATCCGTCATTTTGAATTTTTAAGCTTTTATATCAAAATTATTATCTGAGAATCGTCACAGCTCCATATGTATATGAAATTTCATGCAAATCTACAAAAGTCTTGCAATTATGGCAGTCTATTGAATTCATCATTTAACATATTGCTATAGACGTCAGATTTAATATCAAGTACTCTGAAAATACAACTATAATACAATGTATCACCGGCGCATCCGCCAAATCCTTGAACAGAAAGTTTCTCGGTATTTGCTCACCTTATTCAAGGACATAGCTAATATGGAACCATTGCTGATTCAGATCACTGTAGAGTATTCTACAGTTTGCAAAAGATTTCGCTGAAACCAATCCAAAGTAATAATTGAACAAGATTTGAAAAACATTCATTCAGATCGAACTGACATTCTCCTCTCGGTTCTCCTTTTTTAAAAAAATCAAGGACAGTTAAAAGATGACAAAGTTTAAGTCAAATTCACCAAGCGACATTTTCCACAACATAAGTGAGGCGTTCTTTAATAATTCACAAGTAGCTCTCGACTGTTCTGCTGTTACTAAATCGATACAAGAGTTTTTAATGCTAATGTTGGTATAAGTGGTACTACTTGCAAATACTTATAAATAAGTGAGTAAAAAATAATCCCGCTCAAATTACTGCACTGAAATATATAATAATTATTTTGTCGTACAACATGCAAGCAGTCTCCTTTAACTTGACAAGTATAACGACTGTAATTAATTTGAGAACTGCATTTTGTATAGAGTGCATTATTAGTGTATTTGTAGTTGTCTGTTTTGCTGGTAATAAATTATGATTGTGGCGCTATAGGGAGTTTCGTAGTAATATAAGCAACCAGCTGACATAATGCACCTAATGGTTTTTGGAACTGGTCCAAGAGAGTTAGCAGATCAATTTCACAGATAAACAAACGTCTATTTTGCGAGTATATGTAGAGATACAAGGAACTCGCAATATGAGAATGGAATTATTATATTTTATTTTAGTAAGTAGTAAAGTTGATGATTCTTTGAATGATTATAAGATAGTTAGCAAGAAAATTAGCGAACTACTGCATATATGGGGTATATTGTATGTATATGGTATATGCATATGGTATCTTGCGTATATTCCCAAACGTTTTTAAAATAGCTGTCATAAAGCCATTATACAAGTCTGGTGATAAACTTGATGCATTAAATTACAGGCCAATATCTCTTCTGTCAACCTTATCAAAAATATTAGTGAAAATCCTTAAGAAGAGAATAACAAGTTTTTTTGAATAAAGACTTCCTGTCTGACAGGCAGTGTGGATTTAGGGAGGCCAGGTCAACACAGGCTGCAATAGCCGATCTAACTGCAAGAATATGCATCGCTAGGTCAATGTTACAGAGTTATATGCATCTATGTTGATCTGGCCAAAGCATTTGATACTGTGAGTTATTCAGATTTATTAGAAATTTTAGAAATAATAGGCTTCAGGGGAACTTGTTATGATCTGATACTAAGCTACTTGAGCGATAGTAGACAATGTGTTAAGGTTGGCAATACAATAAACAAATTGGAACCAGTATCTTGCGAAGTTCCGCAAGGTACTGTGCTGGGGCCAATATTATTAACATTATATGTCAAGGACTTACTTAAGCTTCCTCTGTTAGGGGAAGTGAATAGTTCTGGTGTGTTATAGGGGGGAAATACTGAAATGCTGTAAAATCAAATATGAATATGAAAATGACTCCAGTAACAATAGTCTTTTTCTGTAGTAAATTACTAACAATGAACATGGCTAAAACATATTACTTACCATTCACTAGTTACGCTTATAAACTTCAGATTTCTCGGCCATTAACATTAACTATAATAACAATAATATTGAATTAAAATCTGCCACCTCAATAAAATATAATAATAATAATGTTATTAATAATAATAAACGGCTTTATTCAAAGAGTGTAGATGTACATTTACAAGTATATTACAAATAGCAATTTACAAGGCGAAGTTTAGTCATGTGGCTATTCTTACACTTAACCTTATAAACCACTTACCTAACTAATTAAGTTTAAAATAAAACATTAAAATACAAAAATACAATACAATATTACAATAATCCAATGTAATAGGGGGACGGTATACACTTTATAAAATATGTTTATAGAAATACTAAAAAATTAATTACTCAAAATAACTAAATAAAAGAATCAATCATAAACATAGTGCAAAATGGTGCCCAAGAATATGTTCTAGTTTTTGTTCGAGGGGTCAACCACTGTGTACAATACTTGGGTGTTTTTGTGTACAGTATCTAAACAGTACTCGCGCAGTACTAGACAGTACCTGTACATTACCACAGACCGTGTACAATACCTAAACAGTACTCGTACAGTACCAGACAGTACCTGTACATTACCACATTTCGTGTACAGTATTAAACAGTGTGTGTACAATGAGCTAAACAGTACCAGTCAGGTTTGTAGAATCTTGTTCCAATAGCCAGTTCGACAGAAATCCAGTGAGTGACGCATTGAAGTGAAACGAGTGCAGTTTTATTTTGGTATGTATTCATTTGTATACAGTTTTCAAAAGCATATCTCCAAGATAACAACCTAGGGTCGTCGTAGTTACTGACTTTTCATTTTTTGATTAGCGATTAGCGATGATTAGGTAAGTATATAATTTTTCTAAAGTGCACTTTTAAGTTTGATCGGTACTTTTCTTTATTTCTGCATTATTCTCACATGTTATATTTAATTTTCTCTTGTGTTATCTTCTCTTCAAGTTCTTTGATTTTAATTCCTAATATTAAAAAAATTTAAAAAACCATTCATATAACTGTTAGTCATGGAATTATAAACAAGTTCAACATGTCTGTCCTTTAGTTTGTGACATTTTCTTTTAAGCACAACAACTTAAGAACTGGAAGATCAATAGTATTGTAATTTGGATAATAAATTAGTTGGTAGCTAAATGGAGAAGCTTACTATTTGAAGAAAAAATAGATGAGTAATTATCACGGTAATTATAAAAGTTACTTATTAAATATAAAAAAATATATCTGATGAGGGTTTTGCAGCCTTAGATTCTACAAAAACAAAAATAATTCATAGTATACTAGCATTTCACCAATCAAGTTGCCATAATTCGGAGATAACTAATAGTAAAATTTTAAAAAATACTAAAAGTATAAAATAGAATGCTGACAATATTTAGGACAATATCTCGGACAATATATAAAACCTTCAATAAACGAACAAAGTCTCGGACAAAGAGTATATTGTTTACATTTAATTATTTAACTTTTCACTAAAGCTGTGTAACCGACATTTGTGATTGGTGACTGACGAGATGATTGGTGAATAAAAAACACTCAATAACACGAAACATTTGCCAATAGATATCAGTATGAAATAAATGCTAAAAATAATTTTGGTCTTGTAATTTCGTAACTAAGGTAGTAGCACCAGTAGCTGACAGTGCTCCTAAAGCTTCATCTCTTTAGTTAGCAATCTGATATTATAATTTTCAAGAACAAAATGGCGGCTTCAATATGGTAGACTGAAGTTTGTTTTTTAAATTGCTATCTCGATTGTTATACAGTCCGTCATATTGAAGCCGCCATTTCGTTTCTGAAAATTATAATATCAGATCCTTAACTAAAGAGATGAAGTGCAATGAACTTTTTTTTTTCAACTATTTTAGATATTATTTTAAGGTTTCAGTCCGCCATATTGAATCCGCCATTTTGTTTTTGAAAATTCTAAACGGATTCGTAATCAGCGAGTCCAAAAACATAAGGGTATTAATTTTAGCGTATGTACCGAATATTCTGAATTTTGTTCAGCTTTTCGGGGAAAATGCTCCACTGTGCGACGCCGGCGGCGAGGTTCTACCAAGAATTAAAGTATTATTATTATAATCAATCACTTATTTACCTTTTACTGAACATATTACATATGTATTATTAAACTGATAGAATTACTGTTACTTATTATTACTTCTATAACGTCGTTTTAAATTTTAATTTAAGAGATTGTTAATTGCCTTGGTTAAGTTAATTGACAATTATTTGAATTTTTTTTTATTTTCGTGTATTACATTAAATTTGAAGGTAAATTTTATGTTCATTTGTATGTTTATTAATAAAATAAGGTTATTTAAAAAATATTGTAAATTTTATTTATCATGCCTAAGTACACTATTAATCTAAAAGTCAAGGGAAAAGCTTACAAATATACCTATTTTAGAATAGTGGCATCATAATGTTTAATTAAAATTGCCTCTGTCCATTAAAATTTGAAGTTAAAGTTGATTTTTAAATTTTAATTTCCAAGTTTTAACACCTAACTAATTATTATTATGTAAAACACTCGGTACAACAGTTATATTCAATACAGTAAAATACAGTACTTGCACATTACCATACATTATTAAACATTACGCAGAGTACGCGGACAGTATCATACAGTGCTTGGACAGTACTTGACCAGTACATACAGTACTCTACAATACGAACAATACTGTCAACAATAGCAACAGTACAGGTAACTTTTGCAATATTGTACAATACTTGTACATTTATTCACTAGTGGTTGACCCCTCGTTTTTGTTGGAATTAATGAACCAGGCTTTGATTTTTTTACGGAATATATTAACCGATATTAACTGTCGATAGATTTTTATATATGGGATCAATAGAGTTATATAAGGCTGCGGATGTGTAAGAAAAGCTACGTTAGAAGAGGGCTGTATGATGTAGTGGCACTGTTAGCACGTACCGATGTCTGATGTTTACAGTATGTACTGTCGATCTGAAAATTAACTTGTCTCTCAAGTACCTTGGAATAGAATATTTTATTAAAGAAAATAAGAAAACTGCATAGTGGAATTTAACGAGTTGTTCCATTTTTAACCAACGCAACTCAACATATTTGCTTGAAACATGATCTAATTTTCTTAAGTTGTAAATAAAACGACAACAGCAGTTTTGCAAAACCTGTAGTCGATTTTTTGTAGCTTGATCCAGGCAGTAAAAATACATAAAATTGCAATAATGATGACTAAAGTTTCACAAAGTTTTTTACGATGTTTAAAGTTCAAGATATGCCTGTTTGCATACAGTATTTTTAGCCGGGAGTAAAATTTTTGTAAAAGAATTTGTATGTGCTGCATAAAACGTAATTTTTCGTCTATTATTACCCCAAGATTTTTGGCATGAGTAGAAAACGACAAATTTTCTTGATTAATATTTAGTGGAATAGAAGCCTTTAAGTGATCTCGAGTATGTTCTGAGCAGAATAGAACAACAACTGATTTGGTAGGGTTAATTTTAAGGTTATGTTGATGCCAATATTGATAGATGTTGTCTAAATCTTGGTTGATCAAATTAGTGGCAATAGCTGCATTAGATGGCTCAAAACAGTGAAAAAGTTGGGTATCGTCAGCATATGCTTGCACATGTGAACTAGTTACTACATTAAATGTATCTGCTGTATATACAAGAAACAAAAGAGGACCAAGAATGGACCCTTGAGGAACACCTGACGAGATAATTTTAAAATCAGATATATTTCCTGCGACTGATACGCATTGGCGACGTTCGCTCAAATAAGAATTGAAAAACCGCAGGGATATCGCGTCGAAACCATAGTAATTTAGCTTTGCACAAAGAAGCGTGTGATCAATGGTGTCATACTTGGAATAATGTTTGATTGTTACCTTAAATGGAACGAGTATATAGACTTTCTAATTAAAAAATTAAGATCACCCCTTTCCAAATTTAAATACCTTAATAGATCACTTAAAAACCATATATTTTGCATTACTTATTTCAACCACATTTAAATTATGATATCATTGCTTAGGGGGGCGCAACGAATTTTTATATTAAGTATCTTGAAATAATGCAGAAGTGGATTCTAAAAATAATATCTAGCAGAAGCTATACCTACTCGCCTTAGTGATGAGCTCTATAAAGAATCTAAAATTCTAAATATGTAATAATAATAAAAATATAAGACAGTGTTTTTTTCAGAGTTTGATTTCATATCAATATAAAAACGAGTACCAAGGATATTATTGCTCACAGCCATAATACGCCACACAAGAAAAAATCAATTTTCGTAACTACCTAAAATGACTAAAACAGTGGGATAACACTGCCACATTTATTTGGCTCCCACGGTATATAATGAATTCCCGATGTCCATAAAGAGTATAAATTCGTTACAACTTGTGCCCAGTCATAAACATCATAGAAATTATAATAACAAAGAAATATACGTTTATCTTTTAATATTCATTCCTATTGTTACGAATTATCATCCTTTAGGAAACACCCTGTATGAATCCGTGGGTGCTAAATAATTTTAACAACTAACACTTTATTTAATTATTTGCAGATTATACAATACTTCTTAATTAACCAAAATAACCGTTATATTGTGTTTACTTGTTATTTAACCTCACTTTCGCTACCGAACTTCACTTTAATAGAACTTCTCCTCCTGCGCCGGAAACCTCGCCTTATGTACTCCAAAATTGCCTCCAGAATTATCTAGAACACAATCGAGAATCTTCTTCCATCACATTCCAGAAAACTCGATCTCTTTCTACAAACTTTCAGAAGAGATGATGGGGTGTATGCGTATCATTATTAGTAGTTATTATGAGCTTGTTTGCAAAGTTCATACCAGTTTGAAGCTACAACCACGACAGATGACGTGATGCTGTCAGACGTACTGTACAGCAGAATGGCGCCAATTAGAATAGTGTATCGATGACAAAACCAAGGCGTTGTGAATGATAATAAGAATAACGTTCTATAAAATATGCTTCGCTATTTTTGAAAATAAATAAATTTGTTATTTATAATTGCGTTATTTTTAATTTTCATCTTCCGATAATGATTCACGAAACGTTCGTTAATACACTACGCAATAGCAGCATGTAGATTGTAGAGTACGTGCAAAGTTCCTTCGAAAAATGCCATGAATTTTGGTCGAGTATTATTTTGAACCCATCCATTTACTATTCGAACTATATTTCTTTGGTTACTGCAGTGACATGAATTAAAAATAGAATTTGAAACTAGCACAGCCAAGAGGACTTTATGTTGTGTTATTTGTATAATCGCATTTTTTATGTTCTTCCTTATTACCCCAAGTCTTGTGCAATCACGATCTAAATATTAATAGGAATTACAAAAGCTCAAATAAAAAACCCATATTATTTGTAATCACGCCGATCCTTAAAATTTATAAAACTTTAAACAAACGTAAGGGCTCTAAAAGATAAGGAAATCGTTTTGTACGAGACTAATCTATGAAAATAATGAAACAGAGTAAATAAAATTTCCTATCTTTATAACTCTAGGATAATTATTGTTCCAGACATTAAAGTCAACTTTGTATCTCTACAAAGAAAATAAAATCGTTAATTACCTACCCAGTTGTTTAACTGTTAGATATACGAGGCAAGGTAAAATGTGCAATCAATCCAGTAATTAAAAGTGAAGTTTTTCAGTAAATTTAATTGTCCGCTTTAATTGTTGTTTGTGTGTGCATTTTTACGTGCATAATATGCATGACTGATCTGTTAGGAATTATAAAAGCCTTAAGAGTTTAGCAACAATTAGTCGGTTGTTGCATTTACAACAATTATTACTATCGTGTTTTATGCGTATATTTTTTCATTTTATTATGTATGAGTTATTGTCCAACCAACGCAATCTATACCGGGTGTAACTTGATCATGGTATACTCCCCATTTCTCCTTTAGTTTCGAAGATAATTGATTGAAATTTAGGATATACTACATACATAATAAGCGGCACTTTTTGACATATAATTCATTTTTTTTCCCTTCCTCTTTCGCCGGAAGTGACACTAAATTTCGATTTTTAAATGGAACACCCTATATTTTATTGCATTGTTGAATTCTGCATAATTTTCAAAGATGCCAAATAAGTGACATTTCAAACATCAATTTTTTTTATAATATGGTTTTTAGTTTTCGATTTAAGTGTCCCATGCCGGCTCCGATTTATTCTAAATGACCCGTGTAATGCTACAAAAATCGAAATCCTGTTATGATTTATGAACAAATAAAATTCAACAAAATTGTTTTTGGGGCAAAACTCATTTTTTTCAAATAGAACCATATCGGTACCGTGGTACCATTTATTAGTACTATTAATAAGAAATTTATTCATATGTCGTATTAAAATGTGCGATAAACACAAACAAAATTACAGCTAAAAGAAAATAAGAAAAGACAATTTTGTTCTAATTAAATGTTAAGAAGTAACTAAGGTGGCTTTGAAAACAATGAAATATTTAGCTTCTCAAACATTTATTGGTTTAACGGTGTTTTTATTGCGTCTTTAAAAATTGTTTAAAATTCTTGTTAATTGTGTTCAAAATGCCGCAAATTTATTCAAGAGATGGAAAAGTGGACGTGTTTATTTATGGGGAAAGTAAAAAAAAAATGCAATTGCAACTATGGACGACTTTTATGGCCGCCGATATCCTAACAGACAATGTGCAGCGAAAAATTATTTTAAACATGTTAAAAACCAATTCCTCAGAGAGCCCAACAATGACCCCGAAGAAAACTTCGTTATTGACGAAGGAACGAAAATTATTGTTTTGGCTCGAATAGTTGATAAGGCTGTTTCTTTAAGGCAAGTTGGGTTTGAATTGAACATCAGTCACCAAACAGTAAGCCGAATTTTGCACAAATACCACTATAAATCTTTTAAATACCAATTGCACCAGCATTTGTACGAAAGTGATTACGAACATAGGATGGAACATTGCAATTGGATTTTGTATAATAACGTGCAGCCAAACAATGATTTTTTGGGACTGATTTTATTTTCGGACGAACGAAGATTTACAAATTTGGGATTATTTAACCGACAAAATACAAGATATTGGTCACAAGAAAATCAAAATTTATTACGAGTGGGTAACTTTCAAGTGCGGTTCGGTTTCAATGTTTGGCTTGGAATAATAGGTAGTAGAATCATTGGTTCAATAATATTTGAAGGACCTCTGACTGTTGCCAGATACATGAGATTCCTGGAAAATGAGGTTAACGACATTTTAGATGAGTTAACTTTAGATTTAGGACAGGGAATGTGTTTCCAACAAGATGGCGCTCCTCCTTATAATTCAAGGATAGTAATTGATTAACTTCAATGGAGATTCGGAGAAAGCATAATTTCGACGAATGGTCCTGTGAGGTGGCCTCCAAGGTCACCTGATTTAAGGCCCCTTAATTTCTTTGTTTGGGCTCATTTAAAAAATATTATCCATGCAAGCGCCGTTACAACCCGTGAAGGCCTGGAGCTACGAGTAAGACGAGCAATTAATAGCATAACGGGCCAGCAATTGGCGAACGTTCTTCGAGTTATGTGAGTTCAGAAGTACATTGACGTTAATGGAATCATTTTGAAAACTGTTGTAATGTTTTGTGTTAATTTTTTGTATTCCAAAACCACCCTATGTGTAACAAGGTAATTGGAACCAAATTGTATTTTCTTATTTTCTTTTAGCTGTGATTTTGCTTGTATTTATCGAATAGTTTAATACGACATATGGATAAATTACTTATTAATAGTACTATTAAATGGTACTACGGTACCGATATGGTTCCATTTGAAAAAATTGAATTTTGTCCCAAAAACAACTTTGGTGAATTTTATTTGCTCGTATCACGTAATTTAGTGTTTTTAACGGGATTTCGATTTTTATAGCATTACATGGGTCATTTAGAATAAATCGGAACCGTCATGGCACACTTAAATGGAAAACTAAAAATTGTATTATAAAAAAAAAATGATGTTTGAAATGTCACTTATTTGACATCGTTGGATTCAGAAAATTAGGCATAATAGAGTGTTCCATTTGAAAATCAAAAGTTAGTGCCACTTCCAGCGAAACTGGAAGTGAAAAAAAAATCAGTTGTATGTCAAAAAGTGCCGCTTACTATGTATGTAGCATATCCTAAATTTCAATCATCTTCAAAACTAAAGGAGAAGAGGGGGGTGTACCATGATCCTGTTACACCCGGTATATTTCTGAACGTAGATTCATCTTCGATGTTCGGATTGTCAAAATTCTCTACAATTTCCTGAATATATTTATCAATATCTTATTTCTTTTTACAAGATATTTTATCACTTCCGTAAAAATATTTAAACAGTTAATTAAAGAAATCTTTGCGACTAATGAATCAGATATAGGTTGGATTTTGATTATTTATTGATTATTACAAAAACACTATGTAGGTCATCTAGATTATCTAGATCAACGTAAGACTTGAAGAACATAGAAATTTTACTAGAAGGGGAGAATTCGAAAAATCTAAAATGTGTGAACTTGTGTGGAATAACAATTTATCCAATGGGACTCGACGAAGATTTTCCAAAAATAAAGCAATGGACTTACAAGGATTCATAAGGAATTCGCTGTTATTGGGTTAGACGAGGATAAATGTGTATCAAATAATCCCATAGATTTTTGTACTAGATAATTGCCTACCCTCAGAGAGAAACAGAGTAAAAATAAAAATAAAATTATTTCACATGACCACCAAAACTGTTATTTTATTTGACGTCATCACAGTATCGATAACGGAGAGAGAATAACTTGAAACGTTAACAGCATTTTTGATTTCATTTTGAATTATTATTTATAACTTTATTTTAGTTTATATATTAGGTGTGGGGGCACTTTATAGTAATAAAAAATAGGTAAAGGTATTTACACAGAACTTCCCTCTTTGTGTATACAGGGCGGTCACTCTAAAAAATTATTAATTACGAAACGACGTATGAAATAATCTGAATGTAGTTATCACTATTATTACAAAGAAAAGCTGATAACTTTGGGCCAAAAAAATATACAGTGGTCATCCGACAGCAAAAAATCAATATTAAAGGGTGCCAAATATGGAAGGCTTGCGTAAATACCGAGGTTAATACCTTTACAAATTTCCACCATTTTCAAAAATGTTTTTTGGATGTGGGTTTAGAATATCATGAAACGTAGAAATTTTAAATTTGAGCCAAAAAAAATTATCCATCTATTCTAGTAGTAAAATAATTTTCAAAAATTAGTTTTTTCTAAAATAAGTTTAGAATGTCATGAAACGTGGAAAGACCGCAAAAATCGCCTGTTTTTGCATAGTAGATAGTGGGCCAAGGGGAAGAGCAAAATAAATCCTATAGGGCCCAAATTAAACTTTAAAATTTTAAGGTGAGGATATTTTTTACTTTTTTGAAAATAATGCAAAAATCACCCCTATTTAAGGGTAGAAAATATTTAAAAAAGGCAGTATATAATGAATATTTAAAAAATAAAACAACTGTTAGTACTCAGATTTTATATTGTATTAATTGTTTCTCTTTCCGGGGGTGGCTTCCTTATTATTACAAGGAGTAGGAGGGTGGTAATAAAGAGTCTGTCTATCCATTTGCCATAGAGATGTCTTTCATTAAATTTCTAAATATTTTTACAGAAGTAGCAAGAAAATATTAATATACCGCAAATATATAATACAGACAATATCAAAGATTGTGTCCAAATATTCTGTCCCGAATTATTGCGTGTTTCGTGTTCGGTTTTTGGCAACATCTTCCAGCAGGGCAATTACTAGCTAAGTTTTAAATTGATTCTGGGGTTTAATCAAGCATTATCTTTATAAGCTGGAAATGCCGTAAATTTTGAACAATTTTCAATGTTTAACATCCTTTTAGTGCTCATGCCCTGTTTTGAGTTCCAGCCCTATGACACCGCAAGTCATGTCTGTCACTTTCATTTGATATAACGTACTTTATAAATATTTGAATTTTATGTAATTTTGCGAGACTACCCTGTGTATTATACCATTACCAAGATATGCCTATGTGCTTAAACACTCATTTTATTCAATTCTTTATGCCAACTATCACCCTTTCACTATCAGATGCAGCCAGACTACTGGGTCATTAATGTCGTTACTTTTCTATTAGATTACAAATAAATTTTCAGAGTGTTGCTTCCTTCTCACCCTATTCTCTCTTTAAACGAGCTGTTTAAAATTACTATAACTATTAGAACTGTTATTAGTTGGTTTCATTTCATAGGCTTATTCACTAATTTCAATATTTTTGCGCTATTTTAAAACTGACGTTTTAAGTTTAAATAATCTGCAGCTTCTTATTGATTTTAGTAGTAAGTTTATTTTCAGTAGTATATTTTCTACTTGGCATTTTTCCAACACACACGAAGGCATACCTAACGCGACAGAATTTTGTGATATTGAAGGGAGTATATTTTTATTTTATTTTAAAATAAAACTCCGGAATGTGTAACATAATTTATAAGCTAGTTTATACCAGCGACGATCTTTTAACGAAGTGTTGGTTTATACTACCATTGAATAATTTTTAATCATGTATATATTGTAACAGAAAATTTTCTCGAATCTGCCTTATACTTTTATTATTGGTTAATAAAAACGTTACGTATGACACATGAAAGAGCTCAACACTCGAGATACCACTGGATAGGTCATCAAAATATAGACAGAGCACAAAATACTTGGCCATAAAGGCTTACAACAATTCACCTCCTAAATATAAAAATTTTTATCCCAGGCATTTTAAAGCAGAAATTAAGATACTTTTAACAAATAAGAGAAAGAAAAAAATGTACCGGTGTTTCTAAAGTCAGGGAGCTGTTGAGCGGTGTGTAAAACTCGTTACTGAGACTTCACAAAAGGTTTGTGGTGATATGTCAAGAGATGGGTATATAAGAGCCAAACTAAAAGCTAGAGCAGACTTGCCAGTACTTATAATGAGAGCCAATACTTTAATAAAAAAAAAATTCTAACTGAAGGACATCATAATTTGGGCTGGCGGGCGGGAGGGCGGTTGGAACTCCAGTGCTGGGTATAAATTTGGTATTATGTGTATTTTTTTCGGTACAAAATATCAAATTTAGCGAAATACCACACGACAAAATAAAAATATATCTAATTTTTTATGCTTATAGATATGGGGCCCGGTTAAATATTTTTCAAATTGCTTGAGATTTTTAGGAGATATTACTAACTCTATTAAAAATCGAAAAATGACTAGAGTAATTTTTTCTATAAAAAAGAAAAATCCGCCTTTTAGGAACCTCGGAGCACGGTGAAAAATTTGAGTAGGGACCTGATTTTTTACAATTTAGTTTGTATGCTGGGTACACAACTTTTCCAAACTAAGGCATCTTAATTATACAATGTACCGGGTGCGCCAAAGTTCTGATTTTGGTCGATTACGGCTGTATTTGAAATGGTGGAAATATATTGTCTATAGATTATTTTCTTGATTTTCAATTCTGAATAACCAGAAAATATGTACAATTATACAGGGTACTCCGTTTTCGTTGTCCGAGCAACAACTTCGTTATTTTAAATGGAACACCCTATATTTTTTTCCTTTATCGAGTTACCCATCTAATTATATTCATAATTCTATTAAGGTGGTAGGTACTTAAAATGAACCGTTTACGATATAAAAAAGATTTTTTGACAAAAAGTGAGGTTTGCGGATAAGTTTTTGAGTACCTCTGATTTCATAGACAAGAGAGTTTTCAAAATTCTGCTTATACTGTTATGTTGAGCATATTAAGGGCTAGTAGGGCAGAAACATTATTAATATTAATCTTATACATATTTTATTAGCTAATTAGCAATTCACTCACTATTATATTGATAATAAAATATAAAAATAATTAATAAAATACTAGTAGCTTTTACAGTTCCAGGAAGTTGCATTTGCATATAATTATATTGATAATTATCCCTTTACGGGGAATTTCCTATAATCTAATTTTAATTTTTAATATCCTGTTCTGGTAATCCTTTGATAGTTATAACACGAGTATTTGCTTACATATTTCAGTTGATTGTGAACTTTAGAAAAAGCCGCACCGAAGAGACATAGATGTCAAAACACGTGTCTGTGGATGTTCTAAAGTTTTGTGTTACTGCTATATCGGTAAGTGCTTTTGTTTTGATTGTCTTTAATAAAATACTAGTAGCTTTTACAGTTCCAGGAAGTTGCATTTGCATATAATTATATTAAATATGAATTATTCGCGGGAAGAAATGGTTGACATGATTTTTATTCTGGGGGAGTGCTCAAGGAACAGCCTCTTAGCATCCCGAGTCTATAAAACCAGATATCCTGAAAGGAGACACCCTTTAGAACCTGCATTTAGTAATCTTAGAGACAGATTTATCGAAACTGGTGAAGTGCAGTACAAACCTCATGAAGTTCCAGCAAGAAAAATGACTGATCCAGACAATTAACCTTAATATCTATGCAACTCCTAAAGATAAATACCTACTATGATATATCAATGGAAAGATAATTTAACACTTCATTAGATGACAGAACTGAAAATAGTACGTCCCATTTGAAAAAATTGAATTACGGCCTTTTTTATTAGCGAAACATTAAACTCAATTTTTTCAGCACTCTGTATAAGATTAATATTAATAATGTTTCTGCCCTACTAGCCCTTAATATGCTCAACATAACAGTATAAGCAGAATTTTGAAAACTCTCTTGTCTATGAAATCAGAGGTACTCAAAAACTTATCCGCAAACCTCACTTTTTGTCAAAAAATCTTTTTTATATCGTAAACGGTTCATTTTAAGTACCTACCACCTTAATAGAATTATGAATATAATTAGATGGGTAACTCGATAAAGGAAAAAAATATAGGGTGTTCCATTTAAAATAACGAAGTTGTTGCTCGGACAACGAAAACGGAGTACCCTGTATAATTGTACATATTTTCTGGTTATTCAGAATTGAAAATCAAGAAAATAATCTATAGACAATATATTTCCACCATTTCAAATACAGCCGTAATCGACCAAAATCAGAACTTTGGCGCACCCTGTATATAAAAAAAAAATCGTCTATTTCGGCCCACCCTACTGTATATTGTAAAAGTTGTTTGTAACAGAAATATATGAAATCTTGTAATATTGTAAATTAACAACCATAAAAAATATAACATAACCAAGTCTTCTAATAATAGATGTAAACTTGCCACACCGTTAACCTCCGAGCAGACCATTCTATAATAAGTGACAACCCAGGACAAGCATCAAGACAGACGAGAAGCCCCAGATATTGCCACAAACTAAGTTATCATATTGTATAAGAAAAAAGTTTTTTCTCACTGTTGCATATTAAGAGAGATACTTTTTGTAAAATAACACAAGGTCTGTCTTTGGGTCATTATTTTACAAAATTTCATCAGACAGCGTTTAAGTTTAAAATTCAGGTGGTTCTATGAAATTCAAACAATTGCACAGTCACGCAAGAAAAAATTGCTTTCTAGCCCGGGGGTCTGACCGTATTTTCTATATGTTTTTGGGGTCGCTGAATCCGAGGTCTATTTAACGCCATCAAATCAGGATTTTGCCATAATCTCAAATACCCATGAATTAAGCGATGTCGAAAATTTTTCACATAAATCGCTATAACTTGTCCTAGACCAAAATGACCCCACCCTTTTTTGTACTAGATCGATTGCAAATTAAATTGCCAATCCGGTGATGTGAGGCACGATATTTTTTCGGCGCATTTTAAGTGAAATATCGGCCGCCAAGTTGAGAGGTCCGATTTCGCCTCTAGAGCGGCACCACGGTCAGACCCCAGACCAAAAAGAATTTTTTTTGGTGTGGCTGTGTAATTTAACCACAATATGTCCAGGCAATAATGTTGCAGATGTATTATTATTTTTTGGACTTAAATATATTCACTATCTTTCTTCATTTTTAACCGATTTATACTCTTTTTTGTATCAAGCCAATTTTCTTTTTGGAAAAAATTGCTACACGCAACGATAAGTAGACAGACATACACGTAATTGCATATTTTATTTTTTAGTAACGACGATCCACTTTATTGTTTCTTAAAATAAATATACCGACAATAAAATGCAGTCTGTACAAAAGCCTCGATATAGACGATAACCGGTTAATATTTTATCATTCAGAATATAAAATCTGTTATAAATACTGAAGTTACGCCCTTTTCCGCAATTTATTTTTCTCCGTAATAACATCCTGGCGTTCAAAACATTGTCCATTGAGAATTTATTATTTCCTATAATAATAATTGTAATGAATATATCGCTAACCGAATATAAAATGATATACGTAAGAAAATAATGACAGAAAACAGATATTATGGATGAAGAAACACGTCGACGTTGATACTCTTTGTCCAATTCAATAACTTCTGTTTTTCGTTCCACCTCTGTCCGAACAAAGAACTTGTTCTTTAACAACTTTGGAGCAAAATGTTACTGGAGTCTTCTGATAGGCGTAAAAAATATCACGTTTTATCTGATCTTTACAATATACAGCAAATTCTATATTATTTGTACGCATCTTAAAAGCGAATACAATTTACTGGCAAAATACCCGTGTTTTACTACGGAGTTTGTTAAGTGAAATAACAGTAACGAATATAGACGATCCAGAAAGGATTTAACAGGAAAAATAAGGACGCTAGATGCTGATATTTTGAATGTTCAAATTTTCATGGCATTCTTACGGGTTTAAGAGAGTAGTTTCTAATTACGTGTAAGTATAAAATATTGTGCAACGGGAACGGTAGCTCAGTGAGTTAACGCGCTTAGCTTGCAAACTGGTGTACCTAAAGCGCGTCCAAGCTGTGCTTACTACGAAACAATTTAATTATAACATTCTCCCCAAATCTCCATAATAAATTGTATTGGCCCGTTTTTCTTTACCTAACCGAAAATCAACCTGCGTTTTCAAGGAGTTTCTTCGGTGACTTGAGTAGCGATTAAGAAAACAACTGGAATATAATATAATTTACTTGGAGCTGAGGACTGGTTTAAAATAGCAGTGTTAGTTTTTTCCAGATCCAGTCTTCTAGTGGGAATTGGTTTCTAATTCATTTATGCAATTGGTGGCAAAAGCGAAGGGACTATTGTTGAGCTGCTGCTGATGGCGGAAGTTACTAAATCGCATTTTGTTTTGTACGTAGGTTTAATGAGAAAACCTATTCCGTAATGTGCCTGCTTAGTTCTCCACAAATAGAAAAACTATTTGTTTTTCAGCTTTGGTCGTTTCCTATGGAACAAGCTGTGAGCTTTACAAAGAAAACTGTATTAGAATCTATTCAGGACAGAATATTAAGAGCTACAGTTTTTATATTAACCTCAATAGTGATAATTCTAAGCGTTATTGAACTACGACAAGGAACCCTTATTAGAGCATCTTTCCTACTTCCCCCCACCTCAAGAATCGCTATCATGACACATCAAGATAAACAAAACCTCCATAAATTTTCCAAATTTACTCATCATATAGCGACGCATACTGAACTATAGGTAAACAATGTTCCCGTACCTAGTTCGAATGGCTGTGATTGAGTAACAGTTTTGTAAATATGTATTTTTCCAGATATATCAACCACTGTTCATTGTGAATAATGCAAAGAAGATTAATATTTAATGCAAAATATCAAAAGCTACAAGGCATTAATAAATGCAATAGCAGCACAACGCGACACGGCGATTAACTGCAGACATAATCAATATATATGCATTTTGTACCGTTAGTATATTTTTCGCCTAGCATATGTGAAAGTGAATCATATTAACCCTAGAAATATGACCGGAAATAATGTTTATCGTCCCTTGGGTTGCTAAATTCATAACAACACGATTTTGTAGTTTTTCATAATCTAGACACCTTTGATTGTCAATTGCATACTTTGATGTTTCACATAATTTTTCATTAAATGTCAATTTAAACCAAAATTTGGAATCAAAACAAACAACAAAAGTGTAAAATGACAATAAATTGCGAAGAATGGTAATTCTGTGAATAAGATAGACAGTGACAGTGACAGAGAATTTACGAATACTCCACCGTACTTGCAAGAGGAAGCTAGCAATTTTTCTCTGAAGTTTTTTTTCTTTGGTTTTGTTAACGCTAGGCGAAAAACAGTTGTGTGTCACGCATGTAGAAAACGCATTAGCAGCCCTTAGCTATCAGCTAATATTTGCAGGCTACTAATGCTTATTTTCTGCCCTTGTGACAAAATATACTAATTGTTATTCATGCCATAGTACAGGCGACAAATATTTGTTCGTAACAAATTAATGACCTTAAGATTTTTTTTTATAGTCTTATTATTGAGATAAAAAACATATCAAAAGTGTGATTACCCCCGATTGCCTTTAACTTTACAATTTAGGTAGTAATGTCTGATTTCTAAGCGATAACTTATCTCCTATTCACGGTTCGTGAGAAATTGTGGTATAGTTCTCTTCATAAATTTAAGACACATAAAAAGTGTCGATGCCTTTGACTTTGCGGTAAAGATCAAATACCCCGACATTTTTTATTTGCTTTAAATATATGAAGATAACTATATACAACATTGAAGATATTAATATTCTCTCTAAAAGAGGTCTTATACATATTCTTGTTCAGACCAACCCTGTTCGATCACTAGCCGCCTGAAGTCATGACCACCAGCGTTTTATCGCAGAAGAAGGCATAAAGGCATAGCGGTATTTAGTTTTCACTTAAGTTTTTATTTCATATGTTATGTAATGCCCAATAGACATTTTTCAGGTAGAGTTGTGGTATAAGGTACGTTTTTGCGAAGTACGGTGAAAATATTCTGTCTAATAGGCCTTACATTCATTCGTGTATTTCTATTTGTTTGAATTTTTTTAATACAAGTGCTCATAAAGGCTACAGTAAGATCAATATAGTTTTTATGCCAGATGTGTAAGAAATATAACCTTGTGTAAGGATTTAAAGACATTACGCGATATATGGCTTATATGCCTATAGGGGAGGGGGGGGAGGGTAGTTGATCATATGAACACTGTTCAGTTAAAACGACAAGTGATTCAGTGGGGAAACTTGAGTGAATTACATTAAAGACAAAAATCTGCAATACAATTTGTTTGAAGGCTTTAAAGGTCATTCTAAATATAAATAATCAAATATATAACTACCAAGTTTGATTTAGTTCCAATCATACAAACCGTTTTTCCAACTTTTTGAATTAAACAAAACTGTGATCAAGTATCCTCCTTTCCCCTACTATAATATTACAACTGCATTATTAGTAGAGATTATTTGTTTAGCCACAGTTTTGTTTATACTCTATGTATAGAAAATATATATTAGTAATTAGATTATTATTTAAAAACTACTATGTGATCAATTACAAAATCAAGAATGATTTATTATCGTATCTGTGGTAATAATGGTTGGAAGTAAATAATGTTATTTTTGTGTTCTACACAATATGAATGGCTTTTGCGAGTATGTAATTATTGATTATAATATTGTGTAGTTTAACTTCATTATTTTAACTTATAGAAATATATATCTAACTAATATACCTTTCTTTTTTTTCAGTTTTCTTCCTAGCATCATTATGTGCAGTCCAAGCCCAACAACAATATTTCCGGGTTTTGCCCAGGGATGTAAAGGTTCAAGAGAGCGGCGAGGCTATGCTAGAGTGCGAAGTGGCCAATCTGGCGGGTCAAGTGCAGTGGACCAAAGATGGATTTGCTCTAGGTAAGCCTCTAACAACCCTTATTAGCGCCCTGTAATTTAATAGAGTTCAACTGCATACCTAGAGTTTGTAAATTCTTTGTACCCGGTAAAATAATGTGCTAATGGATAATGGGCCGTAAGTGTGTTAAATTACCATTTATCATATTACATAAGCTTAGTTTCAGTCCTTTAGCCCTTTTTTGTCTACAAACTATATGTTTAATTAATCGGTGCTGTCGGTGCGACGCGACGTTGCCGCACAAAATAAAATCAAGCATTAAATTATTTTCATGGTCAATTTAACTTGAAAAATTCCCTATAAGATGTTGGTTATTGTTGGTTTATGTTATTGACATTTCAACGCTTCTGAGAGTATTAAGCCGATGTTGTAGAAAAGCTTAAATACTATTTGTCTAAAAACTTCTGCGCCAAAGGAACAAGAAACTATGAGTTTTTGATTATTGTATGTAAATTGCAAACTGCTTTAAATAGTTGAATATGAAATACGGGGGCAGATTCATTGTACTGTTTATAGGGAGGACAAAGTATAAGATGGTGTAAATTAAAAGCGGCAATAATAAATCGATATAGCAAAATATAATTGTTTCAATAAATTATAGCTGCTTAAACAATTCGAGGAACATTCAGATATTAACAAAAACTGACTAATTAATGATAATTTCTGCAACGAAAATTACTAATAAAACAAAATCAATCTCAAAAATACGCAATGCCTTATTTCTGCCCTTATGCGGTAATTTTTGAGGCCCTACAAAGCCATCTTATAAGGGACTAATTTAAAAAGAAATTGTTTGTATTTTCGAAACGAAAAATTACTCTTTACCCATTAAAAATACATGAAAAATATCAAATGACCTTGCAGGTACGTAATAATATCAACTAATTTTCAAATTTATAACATTTGTACTCACTCAATCTTACACTGAAAGTTTTGGATTACTCATCCTCATAATGTTTGTTAGACGCATATGGAAGACTCTAAATCCTCCTTTTCTAATTTATCGCATGGTTTAGCGGTTTTGTTTTTGTCAAAATTGATCTCAAAGTATTGCTCGATGAAAATACCAACCTTACGTCAAGTTTACCATCTATGCGGCGTGACTTTTCACATAATCAGTGTACACAAGAAAGTAATGTTGTGAAACGTTCATGTTTTTGTCATACCTGATTATTATTTTCAATATTCATGAAAGTTCTACAATGGCTTCAAAGTATTGATTGTTTATAAGAACTTCTTTGATGAAACGTATCTCTTCATTTAATATTTCATTACGCGTGTCGGATAGCTCTGTAAATGTTAGTACAACCTGGTTAACAATATAACATCTATCTATCTATCTATCCATACTTGCAATATAGGGCTGTGACAACAATATAGCATATAAATGAATATATTCTTAAAGTCGTGTATTTAATTAATACAGCATATAAAAGATTTTCTATTGAAGTTTTGAGAAAAAACAGATTCGGCTTCTGAAACACTTCGCAAAATTAATTGCACAAGTTTACAAAAAAACGTCGTGATGTATGCATGAAAGCCATTATTTTCCATGTATTTCGTAACGCTAAAGCCGATAAAATTATTATTTTTTTAATTTCACATTTCTCACAAATCGCATTTTACCTAAGTGTGCAATTATTAGCTTAGGAGGATGTTAGTCCGCCCCTCTGTCATAGGCATTTTTCTCAGAAACTGTGACGTAAAATGCTGAAATTTGGCACACTAGAAGTAATTGCAAACGGGAAGTACACAAAGTAGAATTTTGAATCATGGGTTAGAGTCGGAGAGTAAAATGTGAGGATATCTGAAGTAATCAAAGGTTGTTGAATACACTGGATTGAGTATGTGGTAGGTTCCTTGTGAAACATCTTTAGAATACATGTTTTGGCTTGTTAGGCCTTTCTCAAGAGCATTATAGATGAATACTAAAGCTATGAGGGCGGTTGTTCTAAAAATAAATGCAATAATATCCAAACATGTGAAATTACGGGGATTTCAACTAATAAAACTAAGGATTGTTGTTGGAGGTTGTTAAAGTACGAATTCAAAAATATGTAAATTGCTTTCTGCGTATTTTTTTACACTTTGCCGAAAACCGCTTCAAAATTGCTGTGCTCCACCTTATCTATATGTGGTACAAAGTCCCAGTAAGATATTAAAAAAAATTAAGGTTATGCCACAATTAACATTTAGACAATATTTAAATATAGTATACACACCAAATTTAAATTTAACAAGGTGACCGTTATACTCTTCGCCGACTTATTGCACTTTTTATATAATTGTTGCACATTCTATAGGATACTCTTCGCAGTTTTTTGTAAATATTGTTAGGTTTAGACATTTTTAGTTTAATTACAAAATATAAAAAAATATTTTTTTTATTTAAAAAATGTATAACTTTTTTTATTTGACAATAGGGTTCTTCCTCTAGCTAACACTAACTTACTGTCCAAATTTCAATCGAATTGGACCTTTTTTTCTTAAGTTATCATGCTTACAAGAAACGTGACGGACGGGCAGACGGACAGACAGACGGACGGACGGACGGACGGACATTTTGAAAGTTGTTCAGAATTCGATCACCAACACAGTGATATGAAATTTTTTTCTCACGAGCAGTATTACTGATTTTAGAAATGTGCTGATCGAATGCAATATACTCTTCATTTTGTATTTGCGAAGAGTATAATAATATGGATCTATAACGTTTATAGTTCGAAACTGTCGTTGTTTTTTTTGTCAAACATACCACCGGAAGTGAGGAGCATAGATTAATCCCTATGCCCGCAGTAGTGAGAGGGGTTTAATATTTAATAATACAATGTAAAATTTGCACGAGTTGTATCTTTAGGCAACAGAACTCAAGAAAAAATACAGGGTGTAACTAGTTTCATGTCATTAAAAAAAACTGGTGGTAGAGAACAAGACAAACAAAAAAACCTTATATAACATGGGGTCTAAAGCTTGGAGAAAAAAATAAACAAAAATTTCGCAAATTTTCAATAAAATCTTTTGAGAACTGCTGGAATATTGAGGTAGGTTTAGGTCGCCGCGCGTGTCTTTGCCTATGATACTCAATATTTGTGTAGATAGCTATAAAATGTCGGCGGTCTTTAGCGGTGCGGTAAATAAGATGAAAGACGTCGACGTTTTCTGAAGAAAACTATACTCTGACTCTCCCTTGTGCAATATTTTAGTTTCTGTGGGTGTTTCGTTATGTACACACGTCCAACCCCGCCGTTCGTTGTTTTTGTTATTTTTGAATTTCGGGTCGCTGTGTATTTATAGTGCAGATTTATTTTATTGACTTTATCGTCCAAGTCGTTAAATTCTTGATTACGTACAGACACAACTTACTTGTTCGTTCTTTTTGTATTCCGTTTTGGATTTTGGACCAAGTTTTTATTTTATTTTTCTTTATTGACAGCGTTAGTTGATAGTTTATTGTTTAGTGTTGAACGGAGTTAAGTATGTCCTTAATTCGACGTACCGAACTGTGTATTGATGCAGATGTAGATTTCGAATAATTTACTTAGGTAAGCTTTTAACCCAGGACACTGATTTATGTTACAAACGTTAATAAATCACATTTAAATATTCTAAATTATAAACATTAATCCAATATTTTGTTCCAAATTAAAAGACACACATGTAAAGAAATGCTCTGTTTAAACTTTATTTGCTTGCAGTTGTGCAGGAAAAGACAACGAATTATTTACCTTTTTATAATTGCCTCAGTTCGGTTGAGGAGGTCCATCAAAGGCGGTCGATGATCCAAGGCCTTTGCACTTTTTTATGACAATTTAAAAGTTGTATAATTGGGAACTGCAAGTTCATTGATCAAGAAAAGCAGTGGTTCTCAATTCTTTTCTACATTAATATTTTTTAAAAAATATGTTGAAAAGGTTGACCTAGGTCAGTTTTTTTCAAAGTGCCCCTAGAGGGAAAAGTCATAAAGGTTTTTTGTTCGTCTAGCCGGTCCCCATTACCAGTTTTTAATGACATGAAACTGATTACACCCTGTATATAGATGGGGTATTTGCGTGAAATAAAATATGGCATATGTCTATGGATACAATCCGTTTTACAGCGATAAAACTATATTGGTGTGCTGTCAGTGTTATCAAAGATTTGGCTACCATCTTAATGAATGAAATAATCTTAGTTTAATAAAGATAGATGTGCATTATGTATCTATATATAAATAAGCCTAAAATAATGTATTATTATATTTCAGCAATCTATTATTTCCACAAATTACGTTGAAATAATAAGATCTGACTGTATATACTGGAATATTGCGTAGGCGAAAGTCTATATTGTTTATTGTTGGACTAATAATATCGCCAACAGCCATTCTACATAATAGCTAGTTCTAATTCTTAGTGCCCCAAACTGTACTTAGAACTCCATTATAGTTGTAAAATAGTATTATACTAATTAGTTTTCTTGGTAAACAGATTAAGACAGATGCAGGAGATTAAGCGAAATAATTGATTAAAATTGGCTAGCGAGATAATAGAAACTGTAATTGATTATTTCACATCGACAAAACGACAACTGTAATACTGTGTCGTTTTATAACATAATAGGAAGGAGTCCCAAATATTTTCCTTCGCGACACAAAATAACGAGCATCTAAAAAAAGAACATCGTCTAGTTGCTTTTGCCTTTGAAAACTCCGGGCTTAGATTTGTTTCTACTAAACTATTATACGCATCGTATTATGTTAGTAATTTTCTCCTAGGCTATGTTGTCACACAAAAATAATACAATTTTAATGAAACGCTAAGTATTTATAATAAAAATAAAAAATGCGAAATGTGTTGAAAGTGTTCATTAATTGCTCCAAATACTTCTAAGCCTACGTTTTAACTGTTTTATTTCTTCGCAATGATAAATTTGTTTTTAGTTGTTATTTTAATGACCGAATTTTCGTAGGTTTTTCGTCCGTAATCCCCGGATTCCCACGTTACTCTGTGATCGGGGACAGACGACATGGAGTTTACAACCTAAGGGTGAGCAATGCGTCCCTGGAGGATGATGCGGAGTATCAATGCCAGGTGGGGCCTGCCAGGATGCACAAGGCCATTCGTGCCAACGCAAGACTCAACGTTATTTGTAAGTCGAATATTTTATTCTTTTTAGCGTAATTGTTTGAAAATCAGAATAAAGATGGAAATTTCAAAACATCTGAGATACTTCTTGGGCGAATGGATATCAGGCGCAGTAATTATTAAAACTTTTAATTGTCTCCATAGCGGTTGCTGAAGAGTGGCAGATTTTTCAGTTTTTAGTTGGGACACAAAGAAAGCATTCTTTTACATTTTCTGTTTTACGAGAATATACCGTTTTTATTACATATTCTAAGAAGCTGCTCTTTATATTTTAAGCTGTATTTTATGAAAAGTAATTTTATTTATAAAATTTTAAAAGTGCTGCTTTGAAAGTCTATTAACTTTCATGTCGGTAATTTGGTAAGAGCACTTGAGAAATACATTTCATAATTTAAGTCGTACTCGATTAAAATATCACAGTTTCTTAATAATAATCTGATTAGAGTTATTTCGTTTCTAATGTATTTACATTTGCTTTCCTCCTACCAGAAATATTACATAAACCAATCTCTATTGCGAAGCTTACAAGTTGGTTAGTTCACATAAATTCATTTTATTGAGAAATACATATATAAAAAGAAAATAAATATTTACCTTTAATATTAAAGTCAAAAATTTTATATCAATATTGCGCGTGTGCGTCTCGGATAATTATCAATAATTATCATACTTATAAGCAAGTAATTCATTGAAAAAAGCCAGTAATTGTCGCACTTCGTTTGGTTGAGATAACCCCATAAAAAATTACTTTTAATCAGAAAGGTGTTATAAAAAATTGGCGCTCAACGTGGGGCCAATTATATTGTATGTTACCTTTTAGCAAAACGAAAAGATGATAGATATTCTAATTAGCATAACTTAGAAGTTAAAGGCGTGAATCAGTTGGATTTACTACTGTTTTTCTGCACATAACAATTAAAGGGCATCTCGTATTCGTAATAAAATTATAGAAATTAAAGTCAAACGCAGTGAGATAGTGAGATCTTTTTCTGCGCTTAATGATTTAAAATGACTTAAATTCGCCAATGTTACAAGTAAGACTACTGCACTATCAACTCAAGTTATTAAACACTATTGATGGGAATAATATAATTATGTTTCGCGAATCAGAATTCGCGTAAAGTGCAATCAATGCAAAGAAGGCTATTTTTATTTACTTTAACTTTTGCAATATTCTTGAAAAACACTTTTGGTTGATGTTATGAGGTATTTTAAATTAAAATACTTATTACTTTTCTAAAAGACGATAATAATTTCACTTTTCTTTCTGGAAGAATTATTCTTATTTTTCTTTCCATTTGCCTTGACGTTTTGTAAGTATAATTCTAATTCTTATAATATAGTAGCTTTACGTATGTATTTGCAGGGTAAGTCTATTGTATGCAATTTATTACAAAAATTCCCCAGCGCCTTTTTTATACCTGTGAAGCCTTCTCTTATTTTTGTTTTCATTTGTGATGAGTGGTTACCCATGTTTCTGTGATTGTGGTATTTTAGAGAATTATATATTTTTCACAAATTAACTTATGTTCGTGTTTTAATATTACTAGACTAAAAAAATGATTATTGTTCCTTTGAAGGCAGGAGACAGTATCTCTAATGAGGGCTCTCTGCCGTGGCAACTACTTTGCTGCCTGACCACAAATGTTTAGTGATCGATATTGTTTACCTTGAAATATCACTTAAAACACTAAACATTTTATATGATTGAGAGTGAAAAATGTTTTTAACTTTAGTGTTTACCGGTTTTTATTAAATTTCACTTGGAACTTAAATTGTGATTTTTATCGACATTCTCTTAGCTATTTTTATTCTTGGAAGTTAAGAAAAGATTGTGAATGCGGCAGTAAGTCATTCATCATTTTAAAATCGATACTCATAGGTAAACAATCCTTTGTTGCGGTTCCGCACCGTTAGAAGTTCAAAATTAAATTAACTATCATTAATTAATAATATTGATGTGTATGCAGATATTGTATGATGAAATTATAATGTAACGTGCTGTAAAACCACATTTTTAGAAAGATTAATGTATCATTTTCTGTTTTATTTTATCAAGTTTTGTTTGTTTTTGGGGCACACGAATGGAAATTCAAACCAGCAAACTTCGAAATCGAAGAGCGATCGAAAATGCTCTGCTTTATTAGGTCATAGCTTTTAAATCAGTGCTACAATGAAATTTTATTATCGATATTTCGTTATTTCATTGAAAGGTACGATTTTTAAGTCAAAAGTGGGAACAATACTCATTTTTTAGAAGGGCGCGGACGTACGAAAATTGTTGAAACTAGATTAGAAAATTATTTGTCTGTTTTTTGTATGATTTTACTGTTTTTAATGTAAAACACAATAGGACAGAACAATCAAGATTTTGAAAAAAAAATGACAAACACAAATATTCCAAAATGATTATTTTTGTCCGTATTTCCCTACCAAACTTACATTTCCACACCACCATGAGGTGGAGTTATTAGCATGTCTTTTAACGAGGCTTAGCGTTTTCGATAATTTACGTAATATTTTCGACGCCCTTCGATTGTACTGAAAATCCGTTACACCTAACTAACTGCATACCTACTACTACACCTACAGCATCGTTCTCAAATAATCTTTTCTTTCTTCGGAGTCGGACTGGCTTAAAAATAGGATCTATCCCAGCCTGACAAGCAATTTCCCTAGCTGTTATCAAAGCAGACGAATAACCCCGGTACTCTTTTACAAATTCTGAGTAGTTCTTCAGCAACCATGGAGCATTTGGTAAGTCCATCGTGTCAGACTCATAGCCTAACTTACAATGTTTACTTGAAACAATATATCATACCAGGCGACCATTGTAACTATGAAATAAAGTTGCTCCATAATGTGAATGAGGGACAAGGCCTCTGATGCTGCATCTGAATCACGAATTGAAGAGTATTGATAACGAACTGCAGCGAGGCTAGAAACTCTACTCTCCCAACGAGTTTCGCAAACTTTTTTCAGCGATAGCCCTTCTACATGCTTGGAAATCACTTCCCATCGCTTTGTTGATCCAGAGAATAGAACAAATAGTTTTTGAAGAAATCCAAACAAAGAAACCGACTCGGAAACCGATTTTACTGATGTTTTGGTGTCATTCGCTATTACTGAATTTAAGCTATGACAGCCACGTGGATGGGTAGGGGGTTAAGTGGTGCTTGTGTTTTATTTTTTGCGTAGTGTTGATAGCTGAGCTTGTTTACGAATTAGTACGAATTACTATACGAACACAACGAATTGAAAATATCCGCATAGCCTGTAGCCAACTTTGAAATCGGTTATTTTTCAATTGCACAAAAAAATATATTCATTTCATGAATGAAATAATAATTTTAATCCTGAATAAAAGCATTGCTACATTTTTATGTAAAACAAATTTAAACTGTTTTATATCTCGATGAAATAACGTTGCCATAATGCTCTCTCCGGCTTATATCCAAATAAAATTAATAAATCATCACTGAACGGTTTTGCATAGCCTATGTAATAAATCTGCTTATCCTATGTTGTAACCATTTATAATTAATCGACATATTTGCATTTACAATGCGCAGAACATATTACGAAAATCATTAAAATAAAGCAAATAAGCAATCAGACATATAATTTAGAATTATAATATTTAATCATCTATGTCAATAAATCATCCCTCCAGTAAATAATCATTTACTTGCGCAAATAGTACAACAATTAATTGTTGGCAAACATGCATTGCACAGTTCATTTAAATACTTTATTATTACATAATATTTAACATATAACATTCTCTAGATATCATCGATAAACGAAAGGAAAATCTGACCTTTTAAGGGGATGAACATTTCTACATAGTTGTCTTAAAGTGTCTCCGAGACAATTTGTTAAAACCACTATTTAGAAACTTTCAATATAATCACGAGACTGATTCTAGCAGCGAAACTAGCAGCGAAAAAAATTATTTTTTCGTTTGCATTTTTGAATACATATATTGATAGGTAATCATAATATCAACGTTTTTACCTACAAATTATGACCCAAGTGCTAATAAGAAGGCTATTAGCCTCAAGTTTTAAGATAATTTTGACTGCCAACGCGCATTTTTCAGGTAAAACTCGTATTGCAAGAAAAATACTAACCTGGCCTTTTTCGGACCGATTTTATAAGAAAGATGGACTCTTTACCTTTAATTGAAAAAAAAATTAAATCCGTAGTACATCTAACATAGAAGTTAGGTCAGGAACGAGTGGACAGCGTTTTCGCTGCTAGAGCGTAATTTCTCAAGTAATATGTTAATAAAAAAAAATTGAATAGCCTGGCCCATTTCAGACCACTTTTAATCGTAGAATTGGTTCTTTAGCTTTGATTTAAAAAAAAATTAGGTCCCCAGTGCATCTAACATAGAAGTTAGCAGCGAAACAAAATACAGCGTTTTCGCTGCTAAAGCGGAATTTCCCAAGCAATACTAGAATGGGCTATCGCCCATTCTAGCTCCTCCGGAGGGGTGACAGCTAAAGCTGTCAATGCGAGTGCTCCGCACTCGATTAGGTAACGCTTGAATCATTGTAGAAAGCTTAATTTTTAGTTTTCAATTTTCACTTTTTTTGGGTTTTTTAAATTTTAAGTTTTCAGTTTTTTAATAATTTTCAGTTTTTTAGTTTTTCGGTTTTTTATCATTCAGTGTTTCGGTTTTTCAGTTTTCAGTTTTTAATTTTTTCAGTTTTTCAGTTTTTCAGTCTTCAGTTTTTAGTTTTTTAGTTTTTCAATTTTTCAATTTTCAGTTTTCACTTTTTCAATTTTTTAATTTTGTTTTCAATTTTCAGTTTTTAGTTTTTCAATTTTTCAGTTTTCAGTTTTTGTGGTTTTCCGTTTTTAGTTTCATTTTTCAGTTTGTCAGTTTTTCAGTATTTCAGTTTTTCAGTTTTTCAGTATTTTAGTCTTTCAGTGTTTCAGTTTCTCAGTTTCCCAATTTTCCAGTTTTCCAGTTTTTCAGTTTCAGTTTTAAAGTTTTAAAGTTTCGAAGTTTTGAAGTTTTTAATTTTCTAAGTTTTTAAGTTTCTAAGTTTTTAAGTTTTTAGGTTTTTAAGTTTTTAGGTTTTGAAGATTTGCAGTTTTTAAGTTTTGAAGTTTTTAAGTTAAGTTTTTCAGGTTTTCAGTGTTTCAGTTTTTTGTTTTTCAGTTTTTCAGTTTTTCATTGTTCAGTTTTTCATTTGTCAGCCTTTTATTTCAGTTTTTCGGTTTTTCAGTTTTCAGATTTTCAGTTTCTAGTTTTTCACCTTTCGATTTTTTAGTTTTCAATTTTTCAAGTTTTCAAGATTTCAAGTTTTCAAGTTTCCAAGATTTCAAGTTCTCAATTTTTCAAGTTTGCAAGTTTTCAAGATTTCAAGTTTTCAAGTTTTCAACTCTTCAAGTTTTTAAGTTTCCAAGATTTCAAGTTTTCAATTTCTCAATTTTTCAAGTTTGCAAGTTTTCAAGATTTCAAGTTTTCAAGTCTTCAAGTTTATCAGTTTTTCATTATTTCAGTTTTTCAGATTTTCAGATTTTTAGTTTTTCAGTTTTTCAATTTTTCAGTTTCAGTTTTTCACTTTCATATTCGATTAGGTACTTCAGCAACCTTCACATTCCGAGTTTCAGCTGAATCGGACGGCAAATAAGAAAGTTACAGTAAATAGCGGATATTAGGCTATGGGGACGCCGCCATTTTGAAATTTTCAATGTCGACGTCATATTCACAATCAACTACTTCAGTAACTTCAACATATCGAGTTTCATTTGAATCGGACGATAAATAAGGAAGTTACAGTAAATGATGAATATTATGCTACGGGGACGCCGCCATTTTGAATTTTTGAGTTACGATAACATATTCGTGATCTGTGACCTCGATAACATATACATACCTATTTTCAGACGAATGGCACCGTAAATGGTAAAATAGGTCCTGCAACTCGGCCGCCATTTTGAATTTTTCAATTTCGACGTCATATTCACAATCAGCTACTTCAGTAACTTCAACATACCGAGTTTCATTCGAATCGGTTGGGAAATAAGAAAGTTATAGTAAATAATGGATATTAGGCTATGGAGAGGCAGCCATTTTGAATTTTTGAGTTGCGATAACATATTCGTGATCTGTGACCTCGATAACATATACATACCTATTTTCAGACGAATGGCACCGTAAATGGCAAAATGTGTCCAGCAGCTCCGCCGCCATTTTGAATTTTTCAATTTCGATTTCGGATTCGTATTTGGCGATCTCAAAAACCCCCACATACCGATTTTGAGAGGTGTGACGCCAAAATCGACAAACATCGTCCGCCATTTTGGCGCCGCCATCTTGAATTTTGCGATTCTGACATCATATTCGTGATCAGCGTGGTCGATAATCCCCGAGTACCAAATTTCAGGTCAATCGGACGACAAATAAATTTAATTGCGTTTTTCGATGAATTTGGCTCACCCTATATCAGCATTATTTTGCTCACTCTGTAAATTACAAATTACCCAGAATTCCTAGTATATTGTTATGTGCGTTAGTTAAGATGGCGGAAGCAAAAACATGGACTTTCAAAACGGTCATTTCTCAGGAAATAAGTGGAGTTGAAAGGCGTTCTATGTCTCAAATTAATCGGAAAGGATGATATTTTGTTGTGATAGTGGAGTGTGCGGGCCAAATCGGAAATTCGGCCCGGCACGGGCGTGTGAATGTTGGGTTTTTTTGTGAGAAAGTGAAAAACATCTACGTACATATAAATTCATAATTAAGCAATTACTTGGAATAGAAGCTCGTTCTGTGTCTCGATGGAAAGGGGGAGCTTTGCCCTTTCCCGTGATACCAAATTGTATAGGGAAAATCGAAAATTCGGCCTTGCAGGGGCGAGACAAATGTGACAAATTTGAGTGTGTTAAAACGTAACCTAGAAAATTGTAAAACATGAAATCTTAAAACACTCATATTTTAGTTAATACTGGACATAGAGGCTCGATCTTGGTCTCTATTTAAACACGAAGATTCGCATTTTATTCGTGCAGTACGTGCCCTGGGTTAATTAAAAAATTTAGTGTAGTTCTGTGCGAAATAAGAATGGATATTTTCGTAAAAATCGAAAACCGTAAGTACTTTAAAAATCCATAAGTAAATAAATATCGGGAGTGAAACGGCGTGCGACGTCTCTCTGGAAAGCAGAAGAACGTAGCTTTCCGGCGATACCAAGTTCGACCGAAAAAATGGAAAATTAGGCTCGCGGCGAGCGCGACAAAAGTAGCTTTTCTCGGATCTTTTAAATTTAAAATTTCACGTATTTACGAAAAATTCTTCCACTTTGACCGCCCGTAGCTCGTTAATCTTTGGAGCTGTAGAAAAATAAAAAAAAAGACTTTTAGATAATTCATTTTTCTACATTTTCGTTAGGGCGAAGTATTTTGCTCTAGGGGGCCCCGTTTAGAAGATATGGAGGTTTAAAGGTAAAAATGTCAAATTTTTCGCCTTTTCGCACCGCCGCACCTTCCGGCCGATATCTCCGAAACGAAGCGTCGTACGGAATTTTTGAAGATACAGGAGGAAGCGGAAAGAAACGCTCTTGTCCTTTGAGATTTTTTTATTTTGAGCTAGTTCCAGCCGTTTTCGAGTTATAGGCGAAAAACCGAAAAAATGAGTCTCGCTTCGGATTCGAATCAGCGCAAAAACGTGCAATCTTAAAACGTCCGTATTTTTCGAAATACATATTTTTGAGCGCCGTACGGCGTCGCGGCGGAACGGGGAGAGGTTCTAGTTATCGCTAGCCGCAAACTGCGAGGTCGAACTCGAAAATTAGGCCCGGCAGAAGCTAACGAAAATGGTAAATTTTTGACGTTTATGAAATACCAAAACGCCTTCCCCTATTTTCTCTCGTCCCCCTCGACTCCTCATTCCCAAAAATAAGAGGCGAGAGAGATAGGCGATTTTCGTCCGTTAATAAAGAAAAAACCCGGAAAAATACCGGAACCGAGTATAGCCTATACACTACAGAATTCCCTCCCGAAGCATCGGAGGCGGGCGCGGACCGGCGAAATTAAGCGCGTCTTAACATCTCGAATTTTTAAGATCGCAAAGAGGAAGGGGCTCGCACCAACTGGATTTTATTACTATGACTAGAAAACGCTGCGCGTTTTCTAGGTCCTCCGGACGGGTGACAGCTGAAGCTGTCAAATTGAGTAACGCTTGAATCATTGTAGAAAGCTTGAATCATTGTAGAAAGCTTGAATCAATGTAGAAAGCTTGGTTTTCAGTTCCGATTTCAGATTCGTCATCAGCGACCTGAAAAACATCTAGGTACCGATTTTCAATCGAATCGGTCCATAAATGATACATCTTGTCCGCCATTTTGGGCCGCCATATTGAATTTTGTAAATCTGATGTCATACTCGTTATCGGCTACACTAATTACCTCTACATATCAAGTTTCATTTGAATCGGACGGTAAATAAGAAAGTTACAGTAAATGGTGTATATAAGGCTATGGGGACGCCACCATTTTGAATTCTTTAGCGGCGGTCACATATTCGTGATCTGTGGCCTCGATAACACCCACATACCTATTTTTAGACGAATGTCACCGTAAATGACAGATTTTATCCTACAATTCGCGCCGCCATTTTGAATTTTTCAGTTCCGTAATCATATTCGTTACCAGCTACTCTAATAACCTCTAAATACCGAGGTTCAGCTGAATCCGTTTGACTGTTAGTCTTCATTTTTTTAGGAGGTGGAATGCATTCTCCAGGTTGGCTAACTGAAGAGGTACTTCTTTTGGGTCGTGTGGATATTCCAGAAATTGATGTACCTTTCCCTTGGACTAATCTCTTACCCTTTCTTTTTGCCATTTTTGCAACTGTAATGACAGATATAATATTAGATCTTAAATTTGAAATATCATATTATGATGAGTATCGAAGTGTCTTTTAAAGAAAGAGTGCCAGACGTTCCGCTGAATATACCTATAGAAATACAAAACCATAGGGTTTTGTTATTTACTTGTAATGAACACATGCATGAATCAATAAGTCATTGATATTTCTGCGAAAATAATAAAAGTTCTTAGACAGAAACAACATTGTACAGACAGCTCTATTTAAATATCAAAAGTGTAATGTTTGTGATAAAAATTGTTATTAAATACGTAAACTGCAGTTATTTTCGTAGGCAAGTAAAAATAGCACGTAATTCATTTTATAGATGCAATAAATGTGAGTCAAGACAGCCGTAGAAAACGGAATTAACTATGAAAGAGAATAATTTTACTTACTGATATTGTAGTGTTGCCTTTCCAAATATGTAGGGGCGAAGAGCAAAAAAATTCCAAAGCAAAGAGGAGATTAATATCTAACAAATACTTACCTGAAACACACGTTACAAATTAATGATAGAGAGAGATTTAAAAATAATGGAAGTCGTTGGGAAAGCAACGTTTATCCAATAAATCTGCACTATATAAATTACATACTGACACTGACTTGTCGACACGAAATCATACAAACAATATTTGATAACAATTGTTTTTAGTTATCATACAAATTTACGTACTATAGCCTACTTGGGTAAGAATCATAAATGAAACTATCCTCATATTTACGTGAAATATATATATTTAGAATGTACTTATTATCACACATAAAGCGTTTAACATTTCATGTATTCTTCAATAATATGCACGTGTTCATGTGTAATTAATTCATGAAACATGTGTAATTATTTCATGAAACATTTATTTACAATAGCATGGAAAAATAAGGAAGGAGTGATAATGCTAAACCAAGTTTGGATATTAATGTTATAGAAGTTGCTTTTAATGAATCTTGACCGATACAACTCGCCCTTGATCTGCTTTGTTTCGTATATTATTAAGTAGGTATATGTCCTACTTGAAAAAACTGTTTTTGTGTAGTTACACCAGGCGAAGTGATTTCCGTCACTACTGCTATAGGTGATTTTCTAACCACGGTGATTTAATCGCCGGCAGTGAAATATCATTTATTCTTAGCTCAGTCTCACTGTGCCTTATGTTATTTATTTAATTATGCGAAAAGCAACCGTAATATATTGGTAAAATTGTAATCTTATAATGAATTATTAACATATTTCGATTTTGAACGTTCATTTAGACATGTTGTTAACGTGTATTTACAATAGCATGAAAAAATAAGGAAGGCGTGATATTGCTGGACCATATCTTCAGCGAAGGGAATCGTAAATGTGGAAGAAGCGTAAATAGAACCGTGAAATAAATAGGTGGATCCTTAATTCTGTTAATATTAGAGTCAATTTGCGGCACACACTGATATTTCTTCGTATCTCTATAAATGAAGTTCATTGTCGTTGTTGATTTAACATTACTGTGGTCGCGTGTAATTCTATACACACATGAAGAAACCGTTAGAAATATGAGTTTAATCAAAGTTTGGACATTAATGTTACAGAAGTTGCTTTTAATGAATCTTAGTATATGTCCAGCTTGAAAAAACTTTCCGGAAGTTTCTCCTTATCTTAATTATTGTGTAATTTTCTTCACCTCTTCTCAAATTTTGTCTCTGCAGTTCAAAACCAAAAATATTCCACCACCCCGATTCTCTCTTCACTTTTTTCTAAAATTTACATTTAAAATGTCTAAACCTGATACCTCAAATTAAATAAAATAATGTCAACGCTAAATATAACCTATAAGACTAAACTGACAGATTTGTAATGTCACAACATTTAAGAACCTCTAAAAGTAAACTCCCTAAGAAAGTGTAAATATCACATTTTTCATAGACGTTGGTAATATAACCTACAAAATTAAACTGACTTACTTTTAATGTCAAATATTTAAAAGAAAGTGTCTACGCAACCGCCGCGGCGGTTGCTTTAACTATTTACGTAACCGCCGCGGCAATTGGTTTGGTTACATACTACTTATTCTGTGCTATAGCTATGTTTTCCATGTGGGTCGCTGGTCTCTGCGTAACGTTGTCGCGTTGTGGAGCAACAGGTCCCGGGTTCAACTGCTGGCAACTGAACTTTTTTTTTTATATTTTGTAACGATTAATATCCTTTTTTACAAATTCCGGTTGGATTTGACGACAGAAATAATGGTCTTTTTTTTTCATATAATAATTTATCTCTTTCATGTGATGGTAGTTGGGTTAGTTAGGTTGATTTTTATATTGCTAAATAATTGTTAATAAATTATCAGCGCCGCAGGCAGCATTAGCGTCGCAGACAAAAACGGGAGGTGCGGGGGGTGTCCCCCCGCCTTGTTTTTCAGAAAATTGCATAAAATATTTCAATTTCTCTGCGCGGCGGTTCAATAAGTCGTGCAAAAGATCCGCCGCGGCGGTTGCGTAGACACTCCCTATTTAAAAACCTGTAAAAATAAACTACCTATCAGAACTAAAAAAGCGCAAATGTCACATCAAAATAAAATAACCTAAACGTCAAATATAAAATAACTAACTTAAATTGATTAAGTATTATCTTTAATTACAAACACCTGAAAGATGTCTACTAAAGTAACTAAACAACAAATTTAAAATGCTTAGAAATCTACCGTCGGATCTTCAGATAACGATTTAGTTAGATTTTTCCAAATTGTCCGAAAGAAATAAACAAACAATAATTGCATTTTTCGTGATTAATAAAACAATACACGCAAACTCAATAATCGTTTTCGATGCAGATCTGCGAATACATTGCCATATATATACATCCATTTTCAGCATAATTGAACGACAATCGGACGAACAATAAATTTTTTACTCGTTAACTCTGCTGGTTGAACTATTTAACTGTATCTCAGGGAGTCGGCTCAGGGTTAAATTTTCTATACTAAAGATTTGTTCTTTATTAACGTTATCTTTTGTCTACTTAATATAATTTTGATAATGTTAGAAATATGGACTTTAATTTAATTTCGATACAACCTTTCACTTTCAAATATTACATAAATTTCTTTCTTCGTAACTACAATCTTCTTTTCCCAATTTACATCTAATTTCAATCTCCAAATTTATCCTTCCTATCTATTCTCCTTTCCAGATCAACAATCATACTTTCTCCTTCTTATTTATTACTTTTCTTCGCCTTTTCCTATCACCCCGATTCTCTTTCACTTTTTTCTATAATTTATATTTAAAACGTCTAAACCTGACACCTTCAAAGTAATGACGCAAAGTGTAAATGAAACTTTTGAAATATAAAAGAACTAACTAAAATGGATTATGTATTATTTTTAATTAAACGTTGGCAATGAATTAAATGTCAACACTATATATAACCTACAAAATTAAACCCACTGACTTGTAATGTCAAATATTTAAAAACCTATAGAGATAAACTCCCTAACAGAACTGACAGTCTGAATGTCACATTGACGTAAAATGACAGAATTAAATAATGTCAACACGACATGTAACCTATAAGACTAAACTGAGTGACTTGTACTGTCAAATATTTAATAACCTATAAATTACTCTCTTTGACTTGTCTGTGTAAAAAGTGTAAAAAAGTGTAAAAAACATGAGTTAAACTTTTCAAATATAAAGTAACTAACTAAAATGGATTATATATTATCTTTAATTACATACGCCTCGTGATTAAAACAGTACACGCGAACTCGATAATTATTTTCGATGCAGATTTACGAATACGTAGCAATATATATCCGTTTTCGGCGCGAATAAGGAATTTATGTAAATCAATTTCCGAAAAATTGTTCGCACACCCCGTATATCTGCAAATTAATTTTTCAAATAATTAAAATTCATCTGTGACGTCATCACTGCCGGGACTGGAAATAGATCTCAACTTTGACCGCTCGAGGCTCGCTTATTTTTGGAGCGGGACGAAAACAAAGACGACGACTTTTAGATAATTGAATTGTCTACAATTTCGATAGGGTCGAAGTATTTCGTCCTAGGAGCCCCCGTTTAGGAGTTATGAGGGTTTAAAGGAAAAAATGTCCAATTTTTCGCCTATTTTCACCTCGCACCGCCGCACCGTTAGGCGGATATCTCCGAAACGAAGAACCTTGCCAAAATTCCGATGGAACCGGAGGATTCCTCGAGAAACGGACTTGTCCTTTGGGAATTTTTATTTTCGAGCTAGCTCCAACCGTTTCCGAGATATCGGCGAAAAACCGCAGAAATAAAAAGCGCGTTTCGAGGCCGAAAAAAGTGAGAAAACGTGCCATCTTGAAACGCTCGTATCTTCCGAAATACGTCGTCCCAGACACCGTACGGCGTCGCGACGGGAAGAACGGACGTTCTAGTTGATGGGCATCGTAAGTAGCGCGGCGGAAATCGAAAATTAGGCGCCGCAGGAGCGAACAAAAAGTGACATTTTTTGACGTCTATCGATTTTGAAAGCGACTTACGCGAATATTCTTTCGCGGACCCCCTTGTAATCGCGCAATCGTGTAAACGCCAAATAAAAGCAGATAGTCGAATTTAAAACTTTAATAAAAACTCTACCCCGACGAATGCGAGAACGAAATATAGCCTAAGCTCGGCGGATTTCGCTTACGATCCCGTCACGCGCCGCCCGACCGGCGAATCCGCGCCTTTCTTCACATCTCGATCGAGCAAAATGTGTAGGTGCGCACGGCGCATCACATAGATTTAGTCGCCTTCAACAAACACGATTTTAATATATAATGGACTAGAAAACGCTGCGCGTTTTCTAGGTCCTCCGGACGGGTGACAGCTAAAGCTGTCAAATTGAGTAACGCTTGAATCATTGTAGAAAGCTTGAATCATTGTAGAAAGCTTGGTTTTCAGTTCCGATTTCAGATTCGTCATCAGCGACCTGAAAAACATCTAGGTACCGATTTTCAATCGAATCGGTCCATAATGATACATCTTGTCCGCCATTTTGGGGCCGCCATATTGAATTTTGTAAATGTGATGTCATATTCGTTATCGGCTACACTAATGACCTCTACATACCAAGTTTAATTTGAATCGGATGGTAAATAAGAAAGTTATAGTAAACAATGGATATTAGGCTATGGGGACGCCACCATTTTGAATTTTTGAGTTACGATAACATATTCGTGATCTGTGACCTCGATAACATATACGTACTTATTTTCAGACGAATGGCACCGTAAATGGCAAAATGTGTCCTGCAACTCTACCGGCATTTTGAATTTTTCAATTTCGATTTCAGATTCGTAATCAGCGACCTCGAAAACCCCCACATACCGATTTTAAGCGGTGTGACGCCATAATCGACAAACATCGTCCGCCATTTTGAATTTTGCGATTCTGACGTCATACTTCTGATCAACGTCGTCGATTTTCCCCGAGTACCGAATTTTAGCCCAATCGGACGACAAATAAGGAAATTTAATTTAAATTGTTCACACACCGTGTATACCTACATGCTGAAATATTTAATTTTTCTCAAACGTTTTTATTCCAGAAATTGATGTACCTTTCCTTTGGACTAATCTCTTACCCTTTCTTTTTGCCATTTTTGCAACTGTAATGACAGATATAATATTAGATCTTAAATTAGAAATATCATATTATGATGAGTATCGAAGTGTCTTTTAAAGAAAGAGTGCTAGACGTTCCGCTGAATATACCTATAGAAATACAAAACCATAGGGTTTTGTTATTTACTTGTAATGAACACATGCATGAATCAATAAGTCATTGATATTTCTACGAAAATAATAAAAGTTCTTAGACAGAAACAACATTGTACAGACAGCTCTATTTAAATATCAAAAGTGTAATGTTTGTGATAAAAATTGTTATTAAATACGTAAACTGCAATTATTTTCGTATGCAAGTAAAAATAGCACGTAATTCATTTTATAGATGCAATAAATGTGAGTCAAGACAGCCGTAGAAAACGGAATTAACTATGAAAGAGAATAGTTTTACTTACTGATATTGTAGTGTTGCCTTTCCAAATATGTAGGGGCGAAGAGCAAAAAAATTCCAAAGCAAAGAGGAGATTAATATTTAACAAATACTTACCTGAAACACACGTTACAAATTAATGATAGAGAGAGATTTAAAAATAATGAATGCACTATATAAATTACATACTGACACTGACTTGTCGACACGAAATCATACAAACAATATTTGATAACAATTGTTTTTAGTTATCATACAAATTTACGTACTATAGCCTACTTGGATAAGAATCATAAATGAAACTATCCTCATATTTACGTGAAATATATATATTTAGAATGTACTTATTATCACACATAAAGCGTTTAACATTTCATGTATTCTTCAATAATATGCACGTGTTCATGTGTAAATATTTCATGAAACATGTATTTACAATAGCATGAAAAAATAAGGAAGGCGTGATATTGCTGGACCATATCTTCAGCGGAGGGAATCGTAAATGTGGAAAAAGTGTAAATAGAACCGTGAAATAAATAGATGGATCCTTAATTCTGTTAATATTAGAGTCAATTTGCGGCACACACTGATATTTCTTCGTATCTCTATAAATAAAGTTCATTGTCGTTGTTGATTTAACATTAGGTACTGTGGTCGCGTGTAATTCTATACACACATGAAGAAACCGTTAGAAATATGAGTTTAATCAAAGTTTGGACATTAATGTTACAGAAGTTGCTTTTAATGAATCTTAGTATATGTCCAACTTGAAAAAACTTTCCGGAAGTTTCTCCTTATCTTAATTATTGTGTACTTTTCTTCACCTCTTCTCAAATTTTGTCTCTGCAGTCCAAAACCAAAAATATTCCACCACTCCGATTCTCTCTTCACTTTTTTCTAAAATTTACATTTAAAATGTCTAAACCTGATACTTCAAATTAAATAAAATAATGTCAACGCTACATATAACCTATAAGACTAAACTGACAGATTTGTAACGTCAAACATTTAAGAACCTCTAAAAGTAAACTCCCTAAAGAAGTGTAAATGTCACATTTTTCTTAGACGTTGGTAATATAACCTACAAAATTAAACTGACTTACTTTTAAGGTAGTGGCTATTGAACCGCCGCGGCGGTTGCTTTAACTATATTTACGTGACCGCCGCGGCAATTGGTTTGGTTACATACTACTTATTCTGTGCTATAGCTATGTCTTCCATGTGGGTCGCTGGTCTATGCGTAACGTTGTCGCGTTGTGGAGCAACAGGTCCCGGGTTCAACTGCTGGCAACTGAACTTTTTTTTTTTATATTTTGTAACGATTAATATCCTTTTTTACAAATTCTGGTTGGATTTGACGACAGAAATAATGTTCTTTTTTTTTCATATAATAATTTATCTCTTTCATGTGATGGTAGTTGGGTTAGTTAGGTTGATTTTTATATTGCTAAATAATTGTTAATAAATTATCAGCGCCGCAGGCAGCATTAGCGTCGCAGACAAAGGGGGGGTGCGGGGAGTGTCCCCCCGCCTTGTTTTTCAGAAAATTGCATAAAATATTTCAATTTCTCTGCGCGGCGGTTCAATAAGTCGTGCAAAAGATCCGCCGCGGCGGTTGCGTAGTCACTCCCTTAAATGTCAAATATTTAAAAACCTGTAAAAATAAACTACCCATCAGAACTAACGAAGTGTAAATGTCACATTAAAATAAAATAACAAAAACTTCAAATATAAAATAACTAACTTAAATTGATTACGTATTATCTTTAATTACAAACACCTGAAAGATGTCTACTAAAATAACTAAACAACAAATTTAAAATGCTTAGAAATCTACCGTCGGATCTTCAGATAACGATTTAGTCAGATTTTTCCAAATTGTCCGAAAGAAATAAACAAACAATAATTGCATTTTTCGTGATTAATAAAACAATAGACGCAAACTCAATAATCGTTTTCGATGCAGATTTGCGAATACACTGCCATATATATAGATCCATTTTCAGCATAATTAAACGACAACCGGACGAAAAATAAATTTTTTACTCGTTAACTCTGCTGGTTGAACTATTTAACTTTATCTCAGGGAGTCGGCTCAGGGTTAAATTTTCTATACTAAAAATTTGTTCTTTATTAACGTTACCTTTTGTCTACTTAATATAATTTTGATAATGTTAGAAATATGGACTTTAATTTAATTTCGATTAATACCTTTCACTTTCAAATGTTACATAAATTTCTTTCTTCGTAACTACAATCTTCTTTCCCCAATGTACATCTCCTTTCAATCTCCAAATTTATCCTTCCTATCTATTCTCCTTTCCAATTTATCAACACTCGTACTTTCTCCTTCTTATTTTAATCATTACTTTTCTTCACCTTTTCCTATCACCCCGATTCTCTTTCACTTTTTTCTTTAATTTATATTTAAAACGTCTAAACCTGACACCTTCAAAGTAATGACGCAAAGTGTAAATGATTTAAACTTCTCAAATATAAAAGAACTAACTAAAATGGATTATGTATTATGTTTAATTAAACGTTGGTAACGAATTAAATGTCAACACTATACATAACCTATAAAATTAAAGTGACTGACTTGTAATGTCAAATATTTAAAAACCTATAGAGATAAACTCCCTAACAGAACTGACAGTCTGAATGTCACATTGACGTAAAATGACTGAATTAAATAATGTCAACACTACATGTAACCTATAAGACTAAACTGAGTGACTTGTACTGTCAAATATTTAATAACCTATAAATTACTCTCTTTGACTTGTCTGTGTAAAAAGTGTAAAAAAGTGTAAAAAACATGAGTTAAACTTTTCAAATATAAAGTAACTAACTAAAATGGATTATATATTATCTTTAATTACATACGCCTCGTGATTAAAACAGTACACGCGAACTCGATAATTATTTTCGATGCAGATTTACGAATACGTACAATATATATCCGTTTTCGGCGCGAATAAGGAATTTACGTAAATCAATTTCCGAAAAATTGTTCGCACACCCCGTAAACCACGAAATTGATTTTTCAAATCATTCAAATTCATCTGTGACGTCATCGCTGCCGGGACTGGAAATATACCTCAACTTTGACCGCTCGAGGCTCGCTTATTTTTGGAGCGGGACGAAAACAAAGACGACGACTTTTAGATAATTGAATTTTCTACAATTTCGATAGGGTCGAAGTATTTCGCCCTAGGAGTCCCCGTTTAGGAGTTATGAGGGTTTAAAGGAAAAAATGTCCAATTTTTCGCCTTTTTTCACCTCGCACCGCCGCACCGTTCAGCGGATATCTCCGAAACGAAGAACCTTGCCAAAATTCCGACGGGACCGGAGGATTCCTCAAGAAACGGACTTGTCCTTTGGGAATTTTTATTTTCGAGCTAGCTCCAACCGTTTCCGAGATATGGGCGAAAAACCGCAGAAATAAAAAGCGCATTTCGAGGCCGAAAAAAGTGCGAAAACGTGCCATCTTGAAACGCTCGTATCTTCCGAAATACGTCGTCGCAGACACCGTACGGCGTCGCGACGCGAAGAACGAACGTTCTAGTTGATGGGAATCGTAAATGGCGCGGCGGAAATCGAAAATTAGGCACCGCAGGAGCGAACAAAAAGTGACATTTTTTGACGTCTATCGATTTTGAAAGCGACTTACGCGAATATTCTTTCGCGGACCCCCTTGTAATCGCGCAATCGTGTAAACGCCAAATAAAAGCAGATAGTCGAATTTAAAACTTTAATAAAAACTCTACCCCGACGAAAGCGAGAACGAAATATAGCCTAAGCTCGGCGGATTTCGCTTACGATCCCGTATCGCGCCGCCCGACCGGCGAATCCGCGCCTTTCTTCACATCTCGATCGAGCAAAATGTGTAGGTGCGCACGGCGCATCACTTACATTTAGTCGCCTTCAACAAACACGATTTTAATATATAATGGACTAGAATGGGCTATCGCCCATTCTAGCTCCTCCGGAGGGGTGACAGCTAAAGCTGTCAATGCGAGTGCTCCGCACTCGATTAGGTAACGCTTGAATCATTGTAGAAAGCTTGATTTTTAGTTTTCAATTTTCACTTTTTTTGGATTTTTTAAATTTTCAGTTTTTTAATAATTTTCAGTTTTTTAGTTTTTCGGTTTTTTATCATTCAGTGTTTCGGTTTTTCAGTTTTCAGTTTTTAATTTTTTCAGTTTTTCAGTTTTTCAGTCTTCAGTTTTTAGTTTTTTAGTTTTTCAATTTTTCAATTTTCAGTTTTCACTTTTTCAATTTTTTAATTTTGTTTTCAATTTTCAGTTTTTAGTTTTTCAATTTTTCAGTTTTCAGTTTTTGTGGTTTTCCGTTTTTAGTTTCATTTTTCAGTTTGTCAGTTTTTCAGTATTTCAGTTTTTCAGTATTTTAGTCTTTCAGTGTTTCAGTTTCTGTTTCCCTATTTTCCAGTTTTCCAGTTTTTCAGTTTCAGTTTTAAAGTTTTGAAGTTTTTAATTTTCTAAGTTTTTAAGTTTCTAAGTTTTTAAGTTTTTAGGTTTTTAAGTTTTTAGGTTTTGAAGATTTGCAGTTTTTAAGTTTTGAAGTTTTTAAGTTAAGTTTTTCAGGTTTTCAGTGCTTCAGTTTTTTGTTTTTCAGTTTTTCAGTTTTTCATTGTTCAGTTTTTCATTTGTCAGCCTTTTATTTCAGTTTTTCGGTTTTTTAGTTTTCAGATTTTCAGTTTCTAGTTTTTCACCTTTCGATTTAGTTTTCAATTTTTCAAGTTTTCAAGATTTCAAGTTTTCAAGTTTCCAAGATTTCAAGTTCTCAATTTTTCAAGTTTGCAAGTTTTCAAGATTTCAAGTTTTCAAGTTTTCAACTCTTCAAGTTTTTAAGTTTCCAAGTTTTCAAGATTTCAAGTTTTCAATTTCTCAATTTTTCAAGTTTGCAAGTTTTCAAGATTTCAAGTTTTCAAGTCTTCAAGTTTATCAGTTTTTCATTATTTCAGTTTTTCAGATTTTCAGATTTTTAGTTTTTCAGTTTTTCAATTTTTCAGTTTCAGTTTTTCACTTTCATATTCGATTAGGTACTTCAGCAACCTTCACATTCCGAGTTTCAGCTGAATCGGACGGCAAATAAGAAAGTTACAGTAAATAGCGGATATTAGGCTATGGGGACGCCGCCATTTTGAAATTTTCAATGTCGACGTCATATTCACAATCAACTACTTCAGTAACTTCAACATATCGAGTTTCATTTGAATCGGACGATAAATAAGGAAGTTACAGTAAATGATGAATATTATGCTACGGGGACGCCGCCATTTTGAATTTTTGAGTGACGATAACATATTCGTGATCTGTGACCTCGATAACATATACATACCTATTTTCAGACGAATGGCACCGTAAATGGTAAAATAGGTCCTGCAACTCGGCCGCCATTTTGAATTTTTCAATTTCGACGTCATATTCACAATCAGCTACTTCAGTAACTTCAACATACCGAGTTTCATTCGAATCGGTTGGGAAATAAGAAAGTTATAGTAAATAATGGATATTAGGCTATGGAGAGGCAGCCATTTTGAATTTTTGAGTTGCGATAACATATTCGTGATCTGTGACCTCGATAACATATACATACCTATTTTGAGACGAATGGCACCGTAAATGGCAAAATGTGTCCAGCAGCTCCGCCGCCATTTTGAATTTTTCAATTTCGATTTCGGATTCGTATTTGGCGACCTCAAAAACCCCCACATACCGATTTTGAGAGGTGTGACGCCAAAATCGACAAACATCGTCCGCCATTTTGGCGCCGCCATCTTGAATTTTGCGATTCTGACATCATATTCGTGATCAGCGTGGTCGATAATCCCCGAGTACCAAATTTCAGGTCAATCGGACGACAAATAAATTTAATTGCGTTTTTCGATGAATTTGGCTCACCCTATATCAGCATTATTTTGCTCACTCTGTAAATTACAAATTACCCAGAATTCCTAGTATATTGTTATGTGCGTTAGTTAAAATGGCGGAAGCAGAAACATGGACTTTCAAAACGGTCATTTCTCAGGAAATAAGTGGAGTTGAAAGGCGTTCTATGTCTCAAATTAATCGGAAAGGATGATATTTTGTTGTGATAGTGGAGTGTGCGGGCCAAATCGGAAATTCGGCCCGGCACGGGCGTGTGAATGTTGGGTTTTTTTGTGAGAAAGTGAAAAACATCTACGTACATATAAATTCATAATTAAGCAATTACTTGGAATAGAAGCTCGTTCTGTGTCTCGATGGAAAGGGGGAGCTTTGCCCTTTCCCGTGATACCAAATTGTATAGGGAAAATCGAAAATTCGGCCTCGCAGGGGCGAGACAAATGTGACAAATTTGAGTGTGTTAAAACGTAACCTAGAAAATTGTAAAACATGAAATCTTAAAACACTCATATTTTAGTTAATACTGGACATAGAGGCTCGATCTTGGTCTCTATTTAAACACGAAGATTCGCATTTTATTCGTGCAGTACGTGCCCTGGGTTAATTAAAAAATTTAGTGTAGTTCTGTGCGAAATAAGAATGGATATTTTCGTAAAAATCGAAAACCGTAAGTACTTTAAAAATCCATAAGTAAATAAATATCGGGAGTGAAACGGCGTGCGACGTCTCTCTGGAAAGCAGAAGAACGTAGCTTTCCGGCGATACCAAGTTCGACCGAGAAAATGGAAAATTAGGCTCGCGGCGAGCGCGACAAAAGTAGCTTTTCTCGGATCTTTTAAATTTAAAATTTCACGTATTTACGAAAAATTCTTCCACTTTGACCGCCCGTAGCTCGTTAATCTTTGGAGCTGTAGAAAAATAAAAAAAAAGACTTTTAGATAATTCATTTTTCTACATTTTCGTTAGGGCGAAGTATTTTGCTCTAGGAGGCCCCGTTTAGAAGATATGGAGGTTTAAAGGTAAAAATGTCAAATTTTTCGCCTTTTCGCACCGCCGCACCTTCCGGCCGATATCTCCGAAACGAAGCGTCGTACGGAATTTTTGAAGATACCGGAGGAAGCGGAAAGAAACGCTCTTGTCCTTTGAGATTTTTTTATTTTGAGCTAGCTCCAGCCGTTTTCGAGTTATAGGCGAAAAACCGAAAAAATGAGTCTCGCTTCGGATTCGAATCAGCGCAAAAACGTGCAATCTTAAAACGTCCGTATTTTTCGAAATAGATATTTTTGAGCGCCGTACGGCGTCGCGGCGGAACGGGGAGAGGTTCTAGTTATCGCTAGCCGCAAACTGCGAGGTCGAACTCGAAAATTAGGCCCGGCAGGAGCTAACGAAAATGGTAAATTTTTGACGTTTATGAAATACCAAAACGCCTTCCCCTATTTTCTCTCGTCCCCCTCGACTCCTCATTCCCAAAAATAAGAGGCGAGAGAGATAGGCGATTTTCGTCCGTTAATAAAGAAAAAACCCGGAAAAATACCGGAACCGAGTATAGCCTATACACTACAGAATTCCCTCCCGAAGCATCGGAGGCGGGCGCGGACCGGCGAAATTAAGCGCGTCTTAACATCTCGAATTTTTAAGATCGCAAAGAGGAAGGGGCTCGCACCAACTGGATTTTATTACTATGACTAGAAAACGCTGCGCGTTTTCTAGGTCCTCCGGACGGGTGACAGCTAAAGCTGTCAAATTGAGCAACGCTTGAATCATTGTAGAAAGCTTGAATCATTGTAGAAAGCTTGAATCATTGTAGAAAGCTTGGTTTTCAGTTCCGACCTGAAAAACATCTAGGTACCGATTTTCAGTCGAATCGGTCCATAAATGATACATCTTGTCCGCCATTTTGGCGCCGCCATATTGAATTTTGTAAATCTGATGTCATATTCGTTATCGGCTACACTAATAACCTCTACATACCAAGTTTCATTTGAATCGGATGGTAAATAAGAAAGTTATAGTAAACAATGGATATTAGGCTATGGGGACGCCACCATTTTGAATTTTTGAGTTTTAGTTTCAAATTTTTAATTGGAGACCTTGATTACCTTCAGCTATCAATTTTCAGGCGAGTCAGACTATAAATGATAAAGCTAGTCCGCCATGTTGACGCCGCCATTTTGAATTTTTAACTTTTGATCTCAAATGTTTAATTGGTGACATTGATTACATTCAGCTACCAGTTGCCAGTCAAGTCTGACTATAAATGATAAAGATGATCCGTCATGTTGACGCCGCCATTTTGAATTTTCAAGTTTTGATCTTATATTTTTAATTGGCGACCTGGTTTATATTCAGCTACCAATTTTCAGTCGAGTCGGACTATAAATGGTAAAGTTGGACTGCCATGTTGGCGCCGCCATTTTGAATTTTTACGTTTTGATCTAAAATTTTTAATTGGCGATCTTAGTTACCTTTAGCTACTGATTTTCAGTCTAGTCAAACTATAAGTGGTAAAGCTGGTACGCCATATTGACGGCGCCTTTTTGAATTTTTAACTTTTGATCTCAAATTTTTAATTGGTGATATTGATTACATTCAGCTACCAATATCCAGTCGAATTTGACTATAAATGATAAAGATGATCCGCCAAGTTGACGCCGCCATTTTGAATTTTTAAGTTTTGATCTCAAATTTGTAATTGGCGACCTTGATTACCTTCAGCTACCAATTTTCAGTTGAGTCGGACTGTAAATGGTAAAGTTGGTCCGCCATGTTGACGCCGCCATTTTGAATTTTTAATTTTTGATCTCAAATTTTTAATTGGCGACCTTGACTACCTTCAGCTACCGATTTTCAGTCGAATCAGACGATAAATGAATAAACTGGTCTGCTATGTTGACGTCGCCATTTAAAATTTTGGGGTTTCAATTACAATTTTTTTTTATATAATCTGCAATCTCGATAATTTTCATGTCAAATTTTAGTCCAATGAGGTAAGTAATAAAATTCTTCAATTTTTTTTTTAATTTCCACTAACCCTTGTACTTTTATTTTTTTTAAATGCATCAGATTTGGCTTGTTTCTTAATTGTCCGGATTTCTAACGCCAATTCATAAAATCCGGGCATCTAATATAAACGATTTCAACAATTTATTTCAGCAAAATTATTTAGAAATTAAGAAGTTCCAGAAACCCAGTTTGATTAAGTAAACAATTATTTAAAATTATTTAGAAACTTAATAATCGAAAACTATATGATATACAATTATTATCCGAGCAAGAGATTAAGGCGAAAAATAAAAAAAAAGCTAAAAAAGTTTCTCCTCTCGTTAGGATTCGACCCCCTGACCTTTCGCTTGGGAAGCATTTCACTTGCCACTGCACCACTGCATTAGTTACCTAAATTTTTATACAAATGGCATAAGTAGTGTATGTAATCGATTAAGAACCAAAATGAAAAACAATTCTCCACTTTGAGCGCCCGTAGCTCGTTTAGGAGGAAAATAAAAATAAAGTCCCTAAAAAGTTGCAAATGTCACATTTTTCTTAAACGTTGGTAACATAACCTATAAAATTAAACTGACTGAATTGTAATGTCAAATATTTAAGAACCTCTAAAAGTAAACTCCCTAAAATAGTGTAAATGTCACATTTTTCTTAAACGTTGGTAATATAACCTACAAAATTAAGCTGACTTACTTTTAATGTCAAATATTTAAAAACCTGTAAAAATAAACTCCCTATCAGAACGAACAAAGTGTAAATGTCACATTAAAATAAAATAACCTAAACTTCAAATATAAAATAGAAGTGTTTCAAAATCTCATGAGCTGTGACCTTCATTTGCGCAGAGACATAATCCCTCTCGTGAACTCAGTTACACTTCTAAAAAATATTAGATTTATTGTTTACATTTCATCCCAAGCTCTTGTTTATGTATACAGCAAGGCAGCCGTCAGTGTTTTCAAAATACACTTATAATCTAGGACAAACTTTGTCTTTTGCGCATCTCGCGGTTCATAAGATTCTGAAACACCTCTAACTAACTTAAATTGATTACGTATTATCTTTAATTACAAACACCTGAAAGATGTCTACTAAAATAACTAAACAACAAATTAATAATGCCTAGAAATCTGCCGTCGGATCTTCAGATTACGATTTAGTCAGATTTTTCCAAATTGTCCGAAAGAAATAAACAAACAATAATTGCAATTTTCGTGATTAATACAACAATACACGCAAACTCAATAATCGTTTTCGATGCAGATTTGCGAATACACTGCCATATATATAGATCCATTTTCAGCATAATTAAACGACAACCGGACGATAAATAAATTTTTTACTCGTTAACTCTGCTGGTTGAACTATTTAACTTTATCTCAGGGAGTCGGCTCAGGGTAAATTTTCTATACTAAAAATTTGTTCTTTATTAACGTTATCTTTTGTCTACTTAATATAATTTTGATAATGTTAGAAATATGGACTTTAATTTAATTTCGATACAACCTTTCACTTTCAAATATTACATAAATTCCTTTCTTCGTAACTACAATCTTCTTTCCCCAATTTACATCTCATTTCAATCTCCAAATTTATCCTTCCTATCTATTCTCCTTTCCAATTTATCAACACTCGTACTTTCTCCTTATTTTAATCATTATTACTTTTCTTCACCTTTTCCTATCACCCCGATTCTCTTTCACTTTTTTCTATAATTTATATTTAAAACGTCTAAACCTGACACCTTCAAAGTAATGACGCAAAGTGTAAATGATTTAAACTTCTCAAATATAAAAGAACTAACTAAAATGGATTATGTATTATGTTTAATTAAACGTTGGTAACGAATTAAATGTCAACACTATACATAACCTATAAAATTAAAGTGACTGACTTGTAATGTCAAATATTTAAAAACCTATAGAGATAAACTCCCTAACAGAACTGACAGTCTGAATGTCACATTGACGTAAAATGACAGAATTAAATAATGTCAACACTACATGTAACCTATAAGACTAAACTGAGTGACTTGTACTGTCAAATATTTAATAACCTATAAATTACTCTCTTTGACTTGTCTGTGTAAAAAGTGTAAAAAAGTGTAAAAAACATGAGTTAAACTTTTCAAATATAAAGTAACTAACTAAAATGGATTATATATTATCTTTAATTACATACGCCTCGTGATTAAAACAGTACACGCGAACTCGATAATTATTTTCGATGCAGATTTACGAATACGTAGCAATATATATCCGTTTTCGGCGCGAATAAGGAATTTATGTAAATGAATTTCCGAAAAATTGTTCGCACACCCCGTAAACCACGAAATTGATTTTTCAAATCATTCAAATTCATCTGTGACGTCATCGCTGCCGGGACTGGAAATATACCTCAACTTTGACCGCTCGAGGCTCGCTTATTTTTGGAGCGGGACGAAAACAAAGACGACGACTTTTAGATAATTGAATTTTCTACAATTTCGATAGGGTCGAAGTATTTCGCCCTAGGAGCCCCCGTTTAGGAGTTATGAGGGTTTAAAGGAAAAAATGTCCAATTTTTCGCCTTTTTTCACCTCGCACCGCCGCACCGTTCAGCGGATATCTCCGAAACGAAGAACCTTGCCAAAATTCCGACGGGACCGGAGGATTCCTCGAGAAACGGACTTGTCCTTTGGGAATTTTTATTTTCGAGCTAGCTCCAACCGTTTCCGAGATATGGGCGAAAAACCGCAGAAATAAAAAGCGCGTTTCGAGGCCGAAAAAAGTGCGAAAACGTGCCATCTTGGAACGCTCGTATCTTCCGAAATACGTCGTCGCAGACACCGTACGGCGTCGCGACGCGAAGAACGAACGTTCTAGTTGATGGGAATCGTAAATCGCGCGGCGGAAATCGAAAATTAGGCGCCGCAGGAGCGAACAAAAAGTGACATTTTTTGACGTCTATCGATTTTGAAAGCGACTTACGCGAATATTCTTTCGCGGACCCCCTTGTAATCGTGCAATCGTGTAAACGTCAATTAAAAGCAGATAGTCGAATTTAAAACGTTAATAAAAACTGTACCCCGACGAATGCGATAACGAAATATAGCCTAAGCACGGCGGATTTCGCTTACGATCCCGTCACGCGCCGCCCGACCCGCGAATCCGCGCCTTTCTCCGTATCTCGGTGGAATAAAATGTGTAGGTGCGCACGGCGCATCACGTTTTTGCGTAGTCTTTTCAACTGCACGATTTTAATATATAACGGACTAGAAAACGCTGCGCGTTTTCTAGGTCCTCCGGACGGGTGACAGCTAAAGCTGTCAAATTGAGTAACGCTTGAATCATTGTAGAAAGCTTGAATCATTGTAGAAAGCTTGAATCATTGTAGAAAGCTTGGTTTTCAGTTCCGATTTCAGATTCGTCATCAGCGACCTGAAAAACATCTAGGTACCGATTTTCAATCGAATCGGTCCATAATGATACATCTTGTCCGCCATTTTGGGGCCGCCATATTGAATTTTGTAAATGTGATGTCATATTCGTTATCGGCTACACTAATGACCTCTACATACCAAGTTTAATTTGAATCGGATGGTAAATAAGAAAGTTATAGTAAACAATGGATATTAGGCTATGGGGACGCCACCATTTTGAATTTTTGAGTTACGATAACATATTCGTGATCTGTGACCTCGATAACATATACGTACTTATTTTCAGACGAATGGCACCGTAAATGGCAAAATGTGTCCTGCAACTCTACCGCCATTTTGAATTTTTCAATTTCGATTTCAGATTCGTAATCAGCGACCTCGAAAACCCCCACATACCGATTTTAAGCGGTGTGACGCCATAATCGACAAACATCGTCCGCCATTTTGAATTTTGCGATTCTGACGTCATACTTCTGATCAACGTCGTCGATTTTCCCCGAGTACCGAATTTTAGCCCAATCGGACGACAAATAAGGAAATTTAATTTAAATTGTTCACACACCGTGTATACCTACATGCTGAAATATTTAATTTTTCTCAAACGTTTTTATTCCAGAAATTGATGTACCTTTCCTTTGGACTAATCTCTTACCCTTTCTTTTTGCCATTTTTGCAACTGTAATGACAGATATAATATTAGATCTTAAATTAGAAATATCATATTATGATGAGTATCGAAGTGTCTTTTAAAGAAAGAGTGCTAGACGTTCCGCTGAATATACCTATAGAAATACAAAACCATAGGGTTTTGTTATTTACTTGTAATGAACACATGCATGAATCAATAAGTCATTGATATTTCTACGAAAATAATAAAAGTTCTTAGACAGAAACAACATTGTACAGACAGCTCTATTTAAATATCAAAAGTGTAATGTTTGTGATAAAAATTGTTATTAAATACGTAAACTGCAATTATTTTCGTATGCAAGTAAAAATAGCACGTAATTCATTTTATAGATGCAATAAATGTGAGTCAAGACAGCCGTAGAAAACGGAATTAACTATGAAAGAGAATAGTTTTACTTACTGATATTGTAGTGTTGCCTTTCCAAATATGTAGGGGCGAAGAGCAAAAAAATTCCAAAGCAAAGAGGAGATTAATATTTAACAAATACTTACCTGAAACACACGTTACAAATTAATGATAGAGAGAGATTTAAAAATAATGAATGCACTATATAAATTACATACTGACACTGACTTGTCGACACGAAATCATACAAACAATATTTGATAACAATTGTTTTTAGTTATCATACAAATTTACGTACTATAGCCTACTTGGATAAGAATCATAAATGAAACTATCCTCATATTTACGTGAAATATATATATATATTTAGAATGTACTTATTATCACACATAAAGCGTTTAACATTTCATGTATTCTTCAATAATATGCACGTGTTCATGTGTAAATATTTCATGAAACATGTATTTACAATAGCATGAAAAAATAAGGAAGGCGTGATATTGCTGGACCATATCTTCAGCGGAGGGAATCGTAAATGTGGAAAAAGTGTAAATAGAACCGTGAAATAAATAGGTGGATCCTTAATTCTGTTAATATTAGAGTCAATTTGCGGCACACACTGATATTTCTTCGTATCTCTATAAATAAAGTTCATTGTCGTTGTTGATTTAACTTTACTGTGGTCGCGTGTAATTCTATACACACATGAAGAAACCGTTAGAAATATGAGTTTAATCAAAGTTTGGACATTAATGTTACAGAAGTTGCTTTTAATGAATCTTAGTATATGTCCAACTTGAAAAAACTTTCCGGAAGTTTCTCCTTATCTTAATTATTGTGTACTTTTCTTCACCTCTTCTCAAATTTTGTCTCTGCAGTTCAAAACCAAAAATATTCCACCACCCCGATTCTCTCTTCACTTTTTTCTAAAATTTACATTTAAAATGTCTAAACCTGATACCTCAATTAAATAAAATAATGTCAACGCTACATATAACCTATAAGACTAAACTGACAGATTTGTAATGTCAAACATTTAAGAACCTCTAAAAGTAAACTCCCTAAAAAAGTGTAAATGTCACATTTTTCTTAGACGTTGGTAATATAACCTACAAAATTAAACTGACTTACTTTTAAGGTAGTGGCTATTGAACCGCCGCGGCGGTTGCTTTAACTATATTTACGTGACCGCCGCGGCAATTGGTTTGGTTACATACTACTTATTCCGTGCTATAGCTATGTTTTCCATGTGGATCGCTGGTCTATGCGTAACGTTGTCGCGTTGTGGAGCAACAGGTCCCGGGTTCAACTGCTGGTAACTGAACTTTTTTTTTAATATTTTGTAACGATTAATATCCTTTTTTAAAAATTCTGGTTGGATTTGACGACAGAAATAATGTTCTTTTTTTTCATATAATAATTTATCTCTTTCATGTGATGGTAGTTGGGTTAGTTAGGTTGATTTTTATATTGCTAAATAATTGTTAATAAATTATCAGCGCCGCAGGCAGCATTAGCGTCGCAGACAAAAACGGGAGGTGCGGGGGGTGTCCCCCCGCCTTGTTTTTCAGAAAATTGCATAAAATATTTCAATTTCTCTGCGCGGCGGTTCAATAAGTCGTGCAAAAGATCCGCCGCGGCGGTTGCGTAGTCACTCCCTTAAATGTCAAATATTTAAAAACCTGTAAAAATAAACTACCTATCAGAACTAACAAAGTGTAAATGTCACATTAAAATAAAACAACAAATCTTCAAATATAAAATAACTAACTTAAATTGATTACGTATTATCTTTAATTACACCTGAAAGATGTCTACTAAAATAACTAAACAACAAATTTAAAATGCTTAGAAATCTACCGTCGGATCTTCAGATAACGATTTAGGTAGTGGCTATTGAACCGCCGCGACGGTTGCTTTAACTATATTTACGTGACCGCCGCGGCAATTGGTTTGCTTACATACTACTTACTCTGTGCTATAGCTATGTTTTCCATGTGGCTCGCTGGTCTATGCGTAACGTTGTCGCGTTGTGGAGCAACAGGTCCCGGGTTCAACTGAACTTTTTTTTTTATATTTTGTAACGATTAATATCCTTTTTTACAAATTCTGGTTGGATTTGACGACAGAAATAATGTTCTCTTTTTTTCATATAATAATTTATCTCTTTCATGTGATGGTAGTTGGGTTAGTTAGGTTGATTTTTATATTGCTAAATCATTGTTAATAAATTATCAGTGCCGCAGGCAGCATTAGCGTCGCAGACAAAAACGGGAGGTGCGGGGGGTGTCCCCCCGCCTTGTTTTTCAGAAAATTGCATCAAATATTTCAATTTCTCTGCGCGGCGGTTCAATAAGTCGTGCAAAAGATCCGCCGCGACGGTTGCGTAGTCACTCCCTTAAATGTCAAATATTTAAAAACCTGTAAAAATAAACTACCTATCAGAACTAACAAAGTGTAAATGTCACATTAAAATAAAATAACAAAAACTTCAAATATAAAATAACTAACTTAAATTGATTACGTATTATCTTTAATTACAATCACCTGAAAGATGTCTACTAAAATAACTAAACAACAAATTTAAATGCTTAGAAATCTACCGTCGGATCTTCAGATAACGATTTAGTTAGATTTTTCCAAACTGTCCGAAAGAAATAAACAAACAATAATTGCATTTTTCGTGATTAATAAAACAATACACGCAAATTCAATAATCGTTTTCGATGCGGATTTGCGAATACATTGCCATATATATACATCCATTTTCAGCATAATTGAACGACAATCGGACGATAAATAAATTTTTTACTCGTTAACTCTGCTGGTTGAACTATTTAACTTTATCTCAGGAAGTCGGCTCAGGGTTAAATTTTCTATACTAAAAATTTGTTCTTTATTAACGTTATTTTTTGTCTACTTAATATAATTTTGATAATGTTAGAAATATGGACTTTAATTTAATTTCGATTAATACCTTTCACTTTCAAATGTTACATAACTACAATCTTCTTTCCCCAATTTACATCTCCTTTCAATCTCCAAATTTATCCTTCCTATCTATTCTCCTTTCCAGTTTATCAACACTCGTACTTTCTCATTCTTATTTTAATCATTACTTTTCTTCACCTTTTCCTATCACCCCGATTCTCTTTCACTTTTTTCTATAATTTGTATTTAAAACGTCTAAACCTGACACCTTCAAAGTAATGACGCAAAGTGTAAATGAAACTTTTGAAATATAAAAGAACTAACTAAAATGGATTATGTATTATTTTTAATTAAACGTTGGCAATGAATTAAATGTCAACACTATATATAACCTACAAAATTAAAGTGACTGACTTGTAATGTCAAATATTTAAAAACCTATAGAGATAAACTCCCTAACAGAACTGACAGTCTGAATGTCACATTGACGTAAAATGACAGAATTAAATAATGTCAACACTACATGTAACCTATAAGACTAAACTGAGTGACTTGTACTGTCAAATATTTAATAACCTATAAATTACTCTCTTTGACTTGTCTGTGTAAAAAGTGTAAAAAAGTGTAAAAAACATGAGTTAAACTTTTCAAATATAAAGTAACTAACTAAAATGGATTATATATTATCTTTAATTACATACGCCTCGTGATTAAAACAGTACACGCGAACTCGATAATTATTTTCGATGCAGATTTACGAATACGTAGCAATATATATCCGTTTTCGGCGCGAATAAGGAATTTATGTAAATGAATTTCCGAAAAATTGTTCGCACACCCCGTAAACCACGAAATTGATTTTTCAAATCATTCAAATTCATCTGTGACGTCATCGCTGCCGGGACTGGAAATATACCTCAACTTTGACCGCTCGAGGCTCGCTTATTTTTGGAGCGGGACGAAAACAAAGACGACGACTTTTAGATAATTGAATTTTCTACAATTTCGATAGGGTCGAAGTATTTCGCCCTAGGAGCCCCCGTTTAGGAGTTATGAGGGTTTAAAGGAAAAAATGTCCAATTTTTCGCCTTTTTTCACCTCGCACCGCCGCACCGTTCAGCGGATATCTCCGAAACGAAGAACCTTGCCAAAATTCCGACGGGACCGGAGGATTCCTCGAGAAACGGACTTGTCCTTTGGGAATTTTTATTTTCGAGCTAGCTCCAACCGTTTCCGAGATATGGGCGAAAAACCGCAGAAATAAAAAGCGCGTTTCGAGGCCGAAAAAAGTGCGAAAACGTGCCATCTTGGAACGCTCGTATCTTCCGAAATACGTCGTCGCAGACACCGTACGGCGTCGCGACGCGAAGAACGAACGTTCTAGTTGATGGGAATCGTAAATCGCGCGGCGGAAATCGAAAATTAGGCGCCGCAGGAGCGAACAAAAAGTGACATTTTTTGACGTCTATCGATTTTGAAAGCGACTTACGCGAATATTCTTTCGCGGACCCCCTTGTAATCGTGCAATCGTGTAAACGTCAATTAAAAGCAGATAGTCGAATTTAAAACGTTAATAAAAACTGTACCCCGACGAATGCGATAACGAAATATAGCCTAAGCACGGCGGATTTCGCTTACGATCCCGTCACGCGCCGCCCGACCCGCGAATCCGCGCCTTTCTCCGTATCTCGGTGGAATAAAATGTGTAGGTGCGCACGGCGCATCACGTTTTTGCGTAGTCTTTTCAACTGCACGATTTTAATATATAACGGACTAGAAACGCTTCGCGTTTCTAGGTCCTCCGGACGGGTGACAGCTAAAGCTGTCAATGCGAGTGCTCCGCACTCGATTAGGTAACGCTTGAATCATTGTAGAAAGCTTGAATCAATGCAGAAAGCTTGGTTTTCAGTTTCGATTTCAGATTCGTCATCAGCGACCTGAAAAACATGTAGGTACCGATTTTCAGTCGAATCGGTTCATAAATGATACATCTTGTCCGCCATTTTGGGCCGCCATATTGAATTTTGTAAATCTGATGTCAGATTCGTTATCGGCTACACTAATTACCTCTACGTATCAAGTTTCATTTGAATCGGACGGTAAATAAGAAAGTTACAGTAAATGGTGGATATAAGGCTATCGGGACGCCACCATTTTGAATTCTTTAGCGGCGGTCACATATTCATGATCTGTGGCCTCGATAACACCCACATACCTGTTTTTGCCGCCATTTTGAATTTTTCAGTTCCGTAATCATATCGAATAATCGAATTTCTAGGTTTAGAAACTAAATAAGAGCCATCAGTTTTAGTAACATCATCAACTGGAATCTTATAAAATGAAATAATTTTTCTGCCATTGTTTGAAATCATAGGAACATCACGGAACAATCACTATATTGTGTAATATGTTGATTCTTTGAACATGCGATTGGGGAGTGGAAGCTATGGCGACGTCCAATGAAACAGGTTGTGTTGCATTGAAAACATCAATGGATGTTTGACTGTTGGTCTTAATTTTTTTTAGGCGGTGGAATGCCTTCTCCAGGTTGGCTGAGTGAAGAGTTACGTCGTGTGGATTTTCCAGAAATTGAAGTACCTTTCCTTTGGATTAATCTCTTACCCTTCCTTTTTGCCATTTTTGCAACTGTAATGAGAGATATAATATTAGATCTAAAATTTGGAATATAATATACAGAAACAACATTGTACAGACAGCTCTATTTAAATATCAAAAATGTAATGTTTGTGATAAAAACTGTTATTAAATACGTAAACTGCAATTATTTTCGTGGGCGAATAAAAATACCACGTAATTCATTTTATAGATGCAATAAATGTGAGTCAAGACAGCCGTAGAAAATGGAATTAACTAAGAAAGAACATAATTTTACTTACTGATATTGTAGTGACACCTTTCCAAATATGTAGGGGCTAAGAGCAAAAAAAATCGAAAGCAAAGAGGAGATTAATATTTAACAAATACCTACCTGAAACACACGTTACAAATTAATAAGAGAGAGCAATTTAAAAATAATGAAAGTCGCTGGGAAAGCAACGTTTATTCTATAAATCTGCACTATATAAATTACACACTGACACTGACTTGTCGACACGAAATCATACAAACAATATTTGATAACAATTGTTTTTAGTGTTCTTAGAAATTTAGGTACTGTAGCTTACTTGGATAAGAATCATAAATGAAACTATCCGCATATTTGCCTGAAATGTATATATTTAGAATGTAGGTACTAATTATTCCACAATAGTATGGAAAAATAAGGAAGGAGTCATAATGCTGAACCAAGTTTGGATATTAACGTTAATGAATCTTGATCGATATAACTCGCCCTTGATCTATTTTGTTTCATATTTCATTAAGTATATGTCCTACTTGATAAAACGGTTCTTGTGTAGTTACACCAGGCGAAGTGATTTCCGTCACTACTGCTATAGGTGATTTTCTAATCACAGTGATTTAATCGCCGGCAGTGAAATATCATTTATTCTTAGCTTAGTCTCACTGTGCTTTATGTTATTTATTTAATTCTGCGAAAAGCAACCGTAATATATTGGTAAAATTGTAATCTTATAATGAATTTCGATATTTCGATGTTGAATGTTCAGTTAGACATGTTGTTAATTTTTTAGCGAGTAATAGGTTTGTGAACAGGTCGTTAAGAAGCAGGTACATGGAATGCACGGATCACCAGACATCTTTAAATGTGAACATTACATATAACCTATTGATCATTTTCGGTCACCTGATTTTGACACCGCCATCTGGAAGGCACATAAACTTTATCCAATCAGAAGGTAATGCAAATGTAAACAATTAGCGATGAGTTTCGAGCAAAAGCAGTTTAAGCTTGTTATTAAAAAATAACAGCTTCTCCTCATCTTTAAAAAACAAAAGTAAAAATTGATTGTGTAATTTCCGGTAAATTTATTTTCAATAATATGCATACGTGTTCATGTGTAAATATTTCATGAAACATGTATTTACAATAGCATGGAAAAATAAGGAAGGAGTGATATTGCTGAACCATATCTTCAGCGGAGGGAATCGTAAATGTGGAAGTAATGTAAATAGAACCGTGAAGTAAAAAGGTGGATCCTTAATTCTGTTAATATCATAGTCAATTTGCGGCACACACTGATATTTCTTCGTATCTCTATAAACGAAGTTCCTTGTCGTTGTTGCTTTAAAATTACTGTGGTCACCTGTAATTGTATACACACATGGAGAGACCGTTAGATATATGAGTTTGATCAAAGTTTGGATATAAATGTTACAGAAGTTGCTTTTAATGAATATTAGTATATGTCCATCTTGAAAAAACTTTCCGGAAGTTTCTCCTTATCTTAATTATTGTGTACTTTTCTTCACCTCTTCTCAAATTTTGTCTCTGCAGTTCAAAACCAAAAATATTCCACCACCCCGATTCTCTCTTCACTTTTTTCTAAAATTTACATTTAAAATGTCTAAACCTGATACCTCAAATTAAATTAAGTAATGTCAACGCTACATATAACCTATAAGACTAAACTGACAGATTTGTAATGTCAAACATTTAAGAACCTCTAAAAGTAAACTCCCTATAAAAGTGTAAATGTCACATTTTTCTTAGACGTTGGTAATATAACCTACAAAATTAAACTGACTTACTTTTAAGGTAGTGGCTATTGAACCGCCGCGACGGTTGCTTTAACTATATTTACGTGACCGCCGCGGCAATTGGTTTGCTTACATACTACTTACTCTGTGCTATAGCTATGTTTTCCATGTGGCTCGCTGGTCTATGCGTAACGTTGTCGCGTTGTGGAGCAACAGGTCCCGGGTTCAACTGAACTTTTTTTTTTATATTTTGTAACGATTAATATCCTTTTTTACAAATTCTGGTTGGATTTGACGACAGAAATAATGTTCTCTTTTTTTCATATAATAATTTATCTCTTTCATGTGATGGTAGTTGGGTTAGTTAGGTTGATTTTTATATTGCTAAATCATTGTTAATAAATTATCAGTGCCGCAGGCAGCATTAGCGTCGCAGACAAAAACGGGAGGTGCGGGGGGTGTCCCCCCGCCTTGTTTTTCAGAAAATTGCATAAAATATTTCAATTTCTCTGCGCGGCGGTTCAATAAGTCGTGCAAAAGATCCGCCGCGACGGTTGCGTAGTCACTCCCTTAAATGTCAAATATTTAAAAACCTGTAAAAATAAACTACCTATCAGAACTAACAAAGTGTAAATGTCACATTAAAATAAAATAACAAAAACTTCAAATATAAAATAACTAACTTAAATTGATTACGTATTATCTTTAATTACAATCACCTGAAAGATGTCTACTAAAATAACTAAACAACAAATTTAAATGCTTAGAAATCTACCGTCGGATCTTCAGATAACGATTTAGTTAGATTTTTCCAAACTGTCCGAAAGAAATAAACAAACAATAATTGCATTTTTCGTGATTAATAAAACAATACACGCAAATTCAATAATCGTTTTCGATGCGGATTTGCGAATACATTGCCATATATATACATCCATTTTCAGCATAATTGAACGACAATCGGACGATAAATAAATTTTTTACTCGTTAACTCTGCTGGTTGAACTATTTAACTTTATCTCAGGAAGTCGGCTCAGGGTTAAATTTTCTATACTAAAAATTTGTTCTTTATTAACGTTATTTTTTGTCTACTTAATATAATTTTGATAATGTTAGAAATATGGACTTTAATTTAATTTCGATTAATACCTTTCACTTTGAAATGTTACATAACTACAATCTTCTTTCCCCAATTTACATCTCCTTTCAATCTCCAAATTTATCCTTCCTATCTATTCTCCTTTCCAGTTTATCAACACTCGTACTTTCTCCTTCTTATTTTAATCATTACTTTTCTTCACCTTTTCCTATCACCCCGATTCTCTTTCACTTTTTTCTATAATTTGTATTTAAAACGTCTAAACCTGACACCTTCAAAGTAATGACGCAAAGTGTAAATGAAACTTTTGAAATATAAAAGAACTAACTAAAATGGATTATGTATTATTTTTAATTAAACGTTGGCAATGAATTAAATGTCAACACTATATATAACCTACAAAATTAAAGTGACTGACTTGTAATGTCAAATATTTAAAAACCTATAGAGATAAACTCCCTAACAGAACTGACAGTCTGAATGTCACATTGACGTAAAATGACAGAATTAAATAATGTCAACACTACATGTAACCTATAAGACTAAACTGAGTGACTTGTACTGTCAAATATTTAATAACCTATAAATTACTCTCTTTGACTTGTCTGTGTAAAAAGTGTAAAAAAGTGTAAAAAACATGAGTTAAACTTTTCAAATATAAAGTAACTAACTAAAATGGATTATATATTATCTTTAATTACATACGCCTCGTGATTAAAACAGTACACGCGAACTCGATAATTATTTTCGATGCAGATTTACGAATACGTAGCAATATATATCCGTTTTCGGCGCGAATAAGGAATTTATGTAAATGAATTTCCGAAAAATTGTTCGCACACCCCGTAAACCACGAAATTGATTTTTCAAATCATTCAAATTCATCTGTGACGTCATCGCTGCCGGGACTGGAAATATACCTCAACTTTGACCGCTCGAGGCTCGCTTATTTTTGGAGCGGGACGAAAACAAAGACGACGACTTTTAGATAATTGAATTTTCTACAATTTCGATAGGGTCGAAGTATTTCGCCCTAGGAGCCCCCGTTTAGGAGTTATGAGGGTTTAAAGGAAAAAATGTCCAATTTTTCGCCTTTTTTCACCTCGCACCGCCGCACCGTTCAGCGGATATCTCCGAAACGAAGAACCTTGCCAAAATTCCGACGGGACCGGAGGATTCCTCGAGAAACGGACTTGTCCTTTGGGAATTTTTATTTTCGAGCTAGCTCCAACCGTTTCCGAGATATGGGCGAAAAACCGCAGAAATAAAAAGCGCGTTTCGAGGCCGAAAAAAGTGCGAAAACGTGCCATCTTGGAACGCTCGTATCTTCCGAAATACGTCGTCGCAGACACCGTACGGCGTCGCGACGCGAAGAACGAACGTTCTAGTTGATGGGAATCGTAAATCGCGCGGCGGAAATCGAAAATTAGGCGCCGCAGGAGCGAACAAAAAGTGACATTTTTTGACGTCTATCGATTTTGAAAGCGACTTACGCGAATATTCTTTCGCGGACCCCCTTGTAATCGTGCAATCGTGTAAACGTCAATTAAAAGCAGATAGTCGAATTTAAAACGTTAATAAAAACTGTACCCCGACGAATGCGATAACGAAATATAGCCTAAGCACGGCGGATTTCGCTTACGATCCCGTCACGCGCCGCCCGAACCGCGAATCCGCGCCTTTCTCCGTATCTCGGTGGAATAAAATGTGTAGGTGCGCACGGCGCATCACGTTTTTGCGTAGTCTTTTCAACTGCACGATTTTAATATATAACGGACTAGAAACGCTTCGCGTTTCTAGGTCCTCCGGACGGGTGACAGCTAAAGCTGTCAATGCGAGTGCTCCGCACTCGATTAGGTAACGCTTGAATCATTGTAGAAAGCTTGAATCAATGTAGAAAGCTTGGTTTTCAGTTTCTATTTCAGATTCGTCATCAGCGACCTGAAAAACATATAGGTACCGATTTTCAGTCGAATCGGTTCATAAATGATACATCTTGTCCGCCATTTTGGGGCCGCCATACTGAATTTTGTAAATCTGATGTCATATTCGTTATCGGCTACACTAATAACCTCTACATACCAAGTTTCATTTGAATCGGATGGTATATAAGAAAGTTATAGTAAACAATGGATATTAGGCTATGGGGACGCCACCATTTTGAATTTTTGAGTTACGATAACCTATTCGTGATCTGTGATCTCGATAACACATACACACTTATTTTCAGACGAATGGCACCGTAAATGGCAAAATGTGTCCTGCAACTCTGCCGCCATTTTGAATTTTTCAATTTCGATTTCAGATTCGTAATCAGCGACCTCGAAAACTCCCACATACCGATTTTAAGCGGTGTGACGCCATAATCGACAAACATCGTCCGCCATTTTGAATTTTGCGATTCTGACGTCATACTTCTGATCAACGTCGTCGATTTTCCCCGAGTACCGAATTTTAGCCCAATCGGACGACAAATAAGGAAATTTAATTTAAATTGTTCACACACCGTGTATACATGCTGAAATATTTGACTTTTCTCAAACGTTGGTATTCCAGAAATTGATGAACCTTTCCTTTGGACTAATCTCTTACCCTTTCTTTTTGCCATTTTTGCAACTGTAATGACAGATATAATATTACATCTTAAATTTGAAATATCATATTATGATGAGTATCGAAGTGTCTTTTAAAGAAAGAGTGCCAGACGTTCCGCTGAATATACCTATGGAAATACAAAACCATAGGGTTTTGTTATTTACTTGTAATGAACACATGCATGAATCAATAAGTCATTGATATTTCTACGAAAATAATAAAAGTTCTTAGACAGAAACAACATTGTACAGACAGCTCTATTTAAATATCAAAAGTGTAATGTTTGTGATAAAAATTGTTATTAAATAAGTACGTAAACTGCAATTATTTTCGTAGGCAAGTAAAAATAGCACGTAATTCATTTTATAGATGCAATAAATGTGAGTCAAGACAGCCGTAGAAAACGGAATTAACTATGAAAGAGAATAATTTTACTTACTGATATTGTAGTGTTGCCTTTCCAAATATGTAGGGGCGAAGAGCAAAAAAATTCCAAAGCAAAGAGGAGATTAATATTTAACAAATACTTACCTGAAACACACGTTACAAATTAATGATAGAGAGAGATTTAAAAAGAATGGAAGTCGTTGGGAAAGCAACGTTTATCCAATAAATCTGCACTATATAAATTACATACTGACACTGACTTGTCGACACGAAATCATACAAAAAATATTTGATAACAATTGTTTTTAGTTATCATACAAATTTACGTACTATGGCCTACTTGGATAAGAATCATAAATGAAACTATCCTCATATTTACGTGAAATATATATATTTAGAATGTACTTATTATCACACATAAAGCGTTTAACATTTCATGTATTCTTCAATAATATGCACGTGTTCATGTGTAATTATTTCATGAAACATTTATTTACAATAGCATGGAAAAATAAGGAAGGAGTGATAATGCTGAACCAAGTTTGGATATTAATGTTATAGAAGTTGTTTTAATGAATCTTGACCGATACAACTCGCCCTTGATCTACTTTGTTTCGTATATTATTAAGTAGGTATATGTCCTACTTGAAAAAACTGTTTTTGTGTAGTTACACCAGGCGAAGTGATTTCCGTCACTACTGCTATAGGTGATTTTCTAACCACGGTGATTTAATCGCCGGCAGTGAAATATCATTTATTCTTAGCTCAGTCTCACTGTGCCTTATGTTATTTATTTAATTATGCGAAAAGCAACCGTAATATATTGGTAAAATTGTAATCTTATAATGAATTATTAACATATATCGATTTTGAACGTTCATTTAGACATGTTGTTAATTTTTTAGCGAGTAACAGGTTTGTGAACAGGTCGTTAAGAAGCAGGTACATGGCATGCACGCACCACCAGACATCTTTAAATGTGAACATTACATATAACCTATTAATCATTTTTGGTCACCTGATTTTGACACCGCCATCTGGAAGGCACAAACTTTATCCAATTAGAAGGGAATGCAAATGTAAACGTTTAGCGATGAGTTTCGAGCAAAAGCAGTTTAAGCTTGTTATTAAAAAATAACAGCTTCTCCTCATCTTTAAAAAACAAAACAATCAGCTGTGTGCCCTCCTCACCACCAGCGTGACGTCAGCCGAAAACGGTCTATAGGACTAAACTGATTGACTTGTAATGTCAATTATTTAATAGCCAATAGAATTAAATTCTTTAACTTGCCTGTCGGAAGTAGCAAAGAGTCACATTAAAATAAAATGATTTAAACTTTTCAAATATAAAATAACGAAGTAAAAATTGATTATGTAATTTCCGGTAAATTTATTTTCAATAATGTGCATACGTGTTCATGTGTAAATATTTAATGAAACATGTATTTACAATAGCATGGAAAAATTAGGAAGGAGTGATATTGCTGGACCATATCTTCAGCGGAGGGAATCGTAAATGTGGAAGAAGTATAAATAGAACCGTGAAATAAATAGGTGGATCTTTAATTCTGTTAATATCATAGTCAATTTGCGGCACACACTGATATTTCTTCGTATCTCTATAAATAAAGTTCATTGTCGTTGTTGATTTAACATTACTGTGGTCGCGTGTATTTCTATATACACACATGAAGAAACCGTTAGAAATATGAGTTTGATCAAAGTTTGGATATTAATGTTACAGAATTTGCTTTTAATGAATCTTAGTATATGTCCAACTTGAAAAAACTTTCCGGAAGTTTCCCCTTATCTTAATTATTGTGCACTTTTCTTCACCTCTTCTCAAATGTTGTCTCTGCAGTCCAAAACCAAAAATATTCCACCACCCCGATTCTCTCTTCACTTTTTTCGAAAACTTACATTTAAAATGTCTAAACCTGATACCTCAAATTAAATTAAATAATGTCAACGCTACATATAACCTATAAGACTAAACTGACAGATTTGTAATGTCAAACATTTAAGAACCTCTAAAAGTAAACTCCCTAAAAAAGTGTAAATGTCACATTTTTCTTAGACGTTGGTAATATAACCTACAAAATTGACTTACTTTTAGTGTCAAATATTTAAAAGAAAGTGTCTACGCAACCGCCGCGGCGGTTGTTTTAACTATTTACGTAACCGCCGCGGCAATTGGTTTGGTTACATACTATTTATTCTGTGCTATAGCGGTGTTTTCCATATGGATCGCTGGCCTATGCGTAATGTTATGGCGTTGTGGAGCGACAGGTCCCGGGTTCAAATACTGCCCACTTGACTTTTTTTTTTTAATATTTTGTAACGATTAATATCCTTTTTCACAAATTCTGGTTGGATTTGACGACAGAAATGTTCTTTTTTTTCATATAATAATTTATCTCTTTCATGTGATGGTAGTTGGGTTAGTTAGGTTGATTTTTATTTTGCTAAATAATTGTTAATAAATTATCAGCGCCGCAGGCAGCATTAGCGTCGTAGACAAAAAGGGGGGTGCGGGGGGTGTCCCCCCGCCTTGTTTTTCAGAAAATTGCATAAAATATTTCAATTTCTATGCGCGGCGGTTCAATAAGTCGTGAAAAAGATCCGCCGCGGCGGTTGCGTAGACACTCCCTATTTAAAAACCTGTAAAAATAAACTACCTATCAGAACTAACAAAGTGTAAATGTCACATTAAAATAAAATAACCTAAACTTCAAATATAAAATAGAAATGTTTCAAAATCTCATGAGCTGTGACCTTCATTTGCGCAGAGACATAATCCCTCTCGTGAACTCAGTTACACTTCTTAAAAATATTAGATTTATTGTTTACATTTCATCCCAAGCTCTTGTTTATGTATACAGCAAGGCAGCCGTCAGTGTTTTCAAAATACACTTATAATCCAGGACAAACTTTGCCTTTTGCGCATCTCGCGGTTCATAAGATTCTGAAACACCTCTAACTAACTTAAATTGATTACGTATTATCTTTAATTACAAACACCTGAAAGATGTCTACTAAAATAACTAAACAACAAACTAAAAATGCCTAGAAATCTACCGTCGGATCTTCAGATAACGATTTAGTCAGATTTTTCCAAATTGTCCGAAAGAAATAAACAAACAATAATTGCATTTTTCTTGATTAATAAAACAATACACGCAAACTCAATAATCGTTTTCGATGCAGATTTGCGAATACACTGCCATATATATAGATCCATTTTCAGCATAATTAAACGACAACCGGACGATAAATAAATTTTTTACTCGTTAACTCTGCTGGTTGAACTATTTAACTTTATCTCAGGGAGTCGGCTCAGGGTTAAATTTTCTATACTAAAAATTTGTTCTTTATTAACGTTATCTTTTGTCTACTTAATATAATTTAGATAATGTTAGAAATATGGACTTTAATTTAATTTCGATACAACCTTTCACTTTCAAATATTACATAAATTTCTTTCTTCGTAACTACAATCTTCTTTCCCCAATTTTACATCTCCTTTCAATCTCCAAATTTATCCTTCCTATCTATTCTCCTTTCCAGTTTATCAACAATCATACTTTCTCCTTCTTATTTTAATTATTACTTTTCTTCAACTTTTCCTATCACCCCGATTCTCTTTCACTTTTTTCTATAATTTGTATTTAAAACGTCTAAACCTGACACCTTCAAAGTAATGACGCAAAGTGTAAATGAGTTAAACTTCTCAAATATAAAATAACTAACTAAAATGGATTATGTATTATGTTTAATTAAACGTTGGTAACGAATTAAATGTCAACACTATATATAACCTACAAAATTAAACCCACTGACTTGTAATGCCAAATATTTAAAACCTATAGAAATAAACTCCCTAACAGAACTGACAGTCAGAATGTCACATTGAAATAAAATGACAGAATTAAATACTGTCAACACGACATGTAACCTATAAGACTAAACTGAGTGACTTGTAATGTCAAATATTTAATAACCTATGAAATTACTCTCTTTGACTTGTCTGTGTAAAAAGTGTAAAAAAGTGTAAAAAAAACACGCTAAAATGAGTTAAACTTTTCAAATATAAAGTAACTAAATAAAATGGATTATATATTATCTTTAATTACATACGCCTCGTGATTAAAGCAATACACGCGAACTCGATAATTATTTTCGATGCAGATTTACGAATACGTAGCAATATATATCCGTTTTCGGCGCGAATAAGGAATTTATGTAAATCAATTTCCGAAAAATTGTTCGGACACCCCGTAAACCACGAAATTAATTTTTCAAATAATTAAAATTCATCTGTGACGTCATCACTGCCGGGACTGGAAATAGACCTCAACTTTGACCGCTCGAGGCTCGCTTATTTTTGGAGCGGGACGAAAACAAAGACGACGACTTTTAGATAATTGAATTTTCTACAATTTCGATAGGGTCGAAGTATTTCGCCCTAGGAGCCCCCGTTTAGGAGTTATGAGGGTTTAAAGGAAAAAATGTCCAATTTTTCGCCTTTTTTCACCTCGCACCGCCGCACCGTTCAGCGGATATCTCCGAAACGAAGAACCTTGCCAAAATGCCGACGGAACCGGAGGATTCCTCGAGAAACGGACTTGTCCTTTGGGAATTTTTATTTTCGAGCTAGCTCCAACCGTTTCCGAGATATGGGCGAAAAACCGCAGAAATAAAAAGCGCATTTCGAGGCCGAAAAAAGTGCGAAAACGTGCCATCTTGAAACGCTCGTATCTTCCGAAATACGTCGTCGCAGACACCGTACGGCGTCGCGATGCGAAGAACGAACGTTCTAGTTGATGGGAATCGTAAATGGCGCGGCGGAAATCGAAAATTAGGCGCCGCAGGAGCGAACAAAAAGTGACATTTTTTGACGTCTATCGATTTTGAAAGCGACTTACGCGAATATTCTTTCGCGGACCCCCTTGTAATCGCGCAATCGTGTAAACGCCAAATAAAAGCAGATAGTCGAATTTAAAACTTTAATAAAAACTCTACCCCGACGAATGCGAGAACGAAATATAGCCTAAGCACGGCGGATTTCGCTTACGATCCCGTCACGCGCCGCCCGACCGGCGAATCCGCGCCTTTCTTCACATCTCGATCGAGCAAAATGTGTAGGTGCGCACGGCGCATCACGTTTTTGCGAAGGCTTTTCAACAACTGAATTTTATAGTATAATGGTGTAGAAAACGCTGCGCGTTTTCTAGGTCCTCCGGACGGGTGACAGCTAAAGCTGTCAAATTGAGTAACGCTTGAATCATTGTAGAAAGCTTGAATCATTGTAGAAAGCTTGAATCATTGTAGAAAGCTTGGTTTTCAGTTCCGATTTCAGATTCGTCATCAGCGACCTGAAAAACATCTAGGTACCGATTTTCAATCGAATCGGTCCATAAATGATACATCTTGTCCGCCATTTTGGGCCGCCATATTGAATTTTGTAGATCTGATGTCATATTCGTTATCGGCTATACTAATTACCTCTACATACCAAGTTTCATTTGAATCGGACGGTAAATAAGAAAGTTACAGTAAATGGTGGATTTAAGGCTATGGGGACGCCACCATTTTGAATTCTTTAGCGGCGGTCACATTTTCGTGATCTGTGGCCTCGATAAGACCCACATACCTATTTTTCGACGAATGTCACCGTAAATGACAGATTTTATCCTACAATTCGTGCCGCCATTTTGAATTTTTCAGTTCCGTAATCATATTCATTACCAGCTACTCTAATAACCTCTAAATACGGAGTTTTAGCTGAATCGGTTTGACTATTAGTCTTCATTTTTTTAGGAGGTGGAATGCCTTCTCCAGGTTGGCTAACTGAATAGGTACTTCTTTTGGGTCGTGTGGATATTCCAGAAATTGATGAACCTTTCCTTTGGACTAATCTCTTACCCTTTCTTTTTGCCATTTTTGCAACTGTAATGACAGATATAATATTAGATCTTAAATTTGAAATATCATATTATGATGAGTATCGAAGTGTCTTTTAAAGAAAGAGTGCCAGACGTTCCGCTGAATATACCTATAGAAATACAAAACCATAGGGTTTTGTTATTTACTTGTAATGAACACATGCATGAATCAATAAGTCATTGATATTTCTACGAAAATAATAAAAGTTCTTAGACAGAAACAACATTGTACAGACAGCTCTATTTAAATATCAAAAGTGTAATGTTTGTGATAAAAATTGTTATTAAATATGTAAACTGCAATTATTTTCGTAGGCAAGTAAAAATAGCACGTAATTCATTTTATAGATGCAATAAATGTGAGTCAAGACAGCCGTAGAAAACGGAATTAACTATGAAAGAGAATAATTTTACTTGCTGATATTGTAGTGTTGCCTTTCCAAATATGTAGGGGCGAAGAGCAAAAAAATTCCAAAACAAAGAGGACATTAATATTTAACAAATACTTACCTGAAACACACGTTACAAATTAATGATAGAGAGAGATTTAAAAATAATGGAAGTCGTTGGGAAAGCAACGTTTATCCAATAAATCTGCACTATATAAAATACATACTGACACTGACTTGTCGACACGAAATCATACAAACAATATTTGATAACAATTGTTTTTAGTTATCATACAAATTTACGTACTATAGCCTACTTGGATAAGAATCATAAATGAAACTATCCTCATATTTACGTGAAATATATATATTTAGAATGTACTTATTATCACACATAAAGCGTTTAACATTTCATGTATTCTTCAATAATATGCACGTGTTCATGTGTAATTATTTCATGAAACATTTATTTACAATAGCATGGAAAAATAAGGAAGGAGTGATAATGCTGAACCAAGTTTGGATATTAATGTTATAGAAGTTGCTTTTAATGAATCTTGACCGATACAACTCGCCCTTGATCTACTTTGTTTCGTATATTATTAAGTATTTATATGTCCTACTTGAAAAAACTGTTTTTGTGTAGTTACACCAGGCGAAGTGATTTCCGTCACTACTGCTATAGGTGATTTTCTAACCACGGTGATTTAATCGCCGGCAGTGAAATATCATTTATTCTTAGCTCAGTCTCACTGTGCCTTATGTTATTTATTTAATTATGCGAAAAGCAACCGTAATATATTGGTAAAATTGTAATCTTATAATGAATTATTAACATATTTCGATTTTGAACGTTCATTTAGACATGTTAATTTTTTAGCGAGTAACAGGTTTGTGAACAGGTCGTTAAGAAGCAGGTACATGGCATGCACGCATCACCTGACACATTTAAATGTCAACATTACATATAACCTATTGATCATTTTCGGTCACCTAATTTTGACACCGCCGTCTGGAAGGAACATAAACTTTATCCATTCAGAAAGGAATGCAAATGTAAACAATTTGAGCTTCGAGCAGAAGCAGTTTAAGCTTGTTATTAAAAAATAACAGCTTCTCCCCGTCTTTAAAAAACAAAACAATCAGTTGTGTGCCCTCCACACCACCAGCGTGACGTCAGCCGAAAACGGTCTATAAGACTGACTTTATAATGTCAATTATTTAATAACCAATAAAATTAAATTCTTTAACTTGCATGTCGGAAGTAGCAAAGAGTCACATTAAAATAAAACGATTTAAACTTTTCAAATATAAAATTACTAACTAAAAATTCATAATGTAATTTCCGGTAAATTTATTTTCAATAATATGCATACGTGTTCATGTGTAAATATTTAATGAAACATGTATTTACAATAGCATGGAAAAATAAGGAAGGCGTGATATTGCTGGACCATATCTTCAGCGGAGGGAATCGTAAATGTGGAAGAAGTATAAATAGAACCGTGAAATAAATAGGTGGATCCTTAATTCTGTTAATATCATAGTCAATTTGCGGCACACACTGATATTTCTTCGTATCTCTATAAATAAAGTTCATTGTCGTTGTTGATTTAACATTACTGTGGTCGCGTGTAATTCTATATACACACATGAAGAAACCGTTAGAAATATGAGTTTGATCAAAGTTTGGATATTAATGTCACAGAAGTTGCTTTTAATGAATCTTAGTATATGTCCAACTTGAAAAAACTTTCCGGAAGTTTCTCCTTATCTTAATTATTGTGCACTTTTCTTCACCTCTTCTCAAATTTTGTCTCTGCAGTCCAAAACCAAAAATATTCCACCACCCCGATTCTCTCTTCACTTTTTTCTAAAACTTACATTTAAAATGTCTAAATCTGATACCTCAAATTAAATTAAATAATGTCAACGCTACATATAACCTATAAGACTAAACTGACAGATTTGTAATGTCAAACATTTAAGAACCTCTAAAAGTAAACTCCCTAAAAAAGTGTAAATGTCACATTTTTCTTAGACGTTGGTAATATAACCTACAAAATTAAACTGACTTACTTTTAGTGTCAAATATTTAAAAGAAAGTGTCTACGCAACCGCCGCGGCGGTTGCTTCAACCATTTACGTAACCGCCGCGGCAATTGGTTTGGTTACATACTATTTATTCTGTGCTATAGCGGTGTTTTCCATATGGATCGCTGGCCTATGCGTAACGTTATCGCGTTGTGGAGCGACAGGTCCCGGGTTCAAATACTGCCCACTTGACTTTTTTTTTAAATATTTTGTAACGATTAATATCCTTTTTCACAAATTCTGGTTGGATTTGACGACAGAAATGTTCTTTTTTTTCATATAATAATGTATCTCTTTCATGTGATGGTAGTTGGGTTAGTTAGGGAAAATTGCATAAAATATTTCAATTTCTATGCGCGGCGGTTCAATAAGTCGTGAAAAAGATCCGCCGCGGCGGTTGCGTAGACACTCCCTATTTAAAAACCTGTAAAAATAAACTACCTATCAGAACTAACAAAGTGTAAATGTCACATTAAAATAAAATAACCTAAACTTCAAATATAACATAATTAACTTAAATTGATTAATTACAGACACCTGAAAGATGTCTACTAAAATAACTAAACAACAAATTTAAAATGCTTAGAAATCTACCGTCGGATCTTCAGATAACGATTTAGTCAGAGTTTTCCAAATTGTCCGAAAGAAATAAACAAACAATAATTGCATTTTTCGTGATTAATAAAACAATACACGCAAACTCAATAATCGTTTTCGATGCAGATTTGCGAATACATTGCCATATATATACATCCATTTTCAGCACAATTGAACGACAATCGGACGATAAATAAATTTTTTACTCGTTAACTCTGCTGGTTGAACTATTTAACTTTAACTCGGGGAGTCGGCTCAGGGTTAAATTTTCTATACTAAAAATTTGTTCTTTATTAACGTTATCTTTTGTCTACTTAATATAATTTTGATAATGTTAGAAATATGGACTTTAATTTAATTTCGATACAACCTTTCACTTTCAAATATTACATAAATTCCTTTCTTCGTAACTACAATCTTCTTTCCCCAATTTACATCTCATTTCAATCTCCAAATTTATCTTTCCTATCTATTCTCCTTTCCAGTTTATCAACACTCGTACTTTCTCCTTCTTATTTTAATCATTACTTTTCTTCACCTTTTCCGATCACCCCGATTCTCTTTCACTTTTTTCTATAATTTATATTTAAAACGTCTAAACCTGACACCTTCAAAGTAATGACGCAAAGTGTAAATGAGTTAAACTTCTCAAATATAAAATAACTAACTAAAATGGATTATGTATTTTGTTTAATTAAACGTTGGTAACGAATTAAATGTCAACACTATATATAACCTACAAAATTAAACCCACTGACTTGTAATGCCAAATATTTAAAAACCTATAGAAATAAACTCCCTAACAGAACTGACAGTCTGAATGTCACATTGAAATAAAATGACAGAATTAAATAATGTCAACACTACATGTAACCTATAAGACTAAACTGAGTGACTTGTAATGTCAAATATTTAATAACCTATAAGTTACTCTCTTTGACTTGTCTGTGTAAAAAGTGTAAAAAAGTGTAAAAAACATGAGTTAAACTGTTCAAATATAAAGTAACTATAACTAAAATGGATTATATATTATCTTTAATTACATACGCCTCGTGATTAAAACAGTACACGCGAACTCGATAATTATTTTCGATGCAGATTTACGAATACGTAGCAATATATATCCGTTTTCGGCGCGAATAAGGAATTTATGTAAATGAATTTCCGAAAAATTGTTCGCACACCCCGTAAACCACGAAATTGATTTTTCAAATCATTCAAATTCATCTGTGACGTCATCGCTGCCGGGACTGGAAATATACCTCAACTTTGACCGCTCGAGGCTCGCTTATTTTTGGAGCGGGACGAAAACAAAGACGACGACTTTTAGATAATTGAATTTTCTACAATTTCGATAGGGTCGAAGTATTTCGCCCTAGGAGCCCCCGTTTAGGAGTTATGAGGGTTTAAAGGAAAAAATGTCCAATTTTTCGCCTTTTTTCACCTCGCACCGCCGCACCGTTCTGCGGATATCTCCGAAACGAAGACCCTTGCCAAAATGGCGATGGAACCGGAGGATTCCTCGAGAAACGGACTTGTCCTTTGGGAATTTTTATTTTCGAGCTAGCTCCAACCGTTTCCGAGATATCGGCGAAAAACCGCAGAAATAAAAAGCGCGTTTCGAGGCCGAAAAAAGTGCGAAAACGTGCCATCTTGAAACGCTCGTATCTTCCGAAATACGTCGTCGCAGACACCGTACGGCGTCGCGACGCGAAGAACGAACGTTCTAGTTGATGGGAATCGTAAATGGCGCGGCGGAAATCGAAAATTAGGCGCCGCAGGAGCGAACAAAAAGTGACATTTTTTGACGTCTATCGATTTTGAAAGCGACTTACGCGAATATTCTTTCGCGGACCCCCTTGTAATCGCGCAATCGTGTAAACGCCAAATAAAAGCAGATAGTCGAATTTAAAACTTTAATAAAAACTCTACCCCGACGAATGCGAGAACGAAATATAGCCTAAGCTCGGCGGATTTCGCTTACGATCCCGTCACGCGCCGCCCGACCGGCGAATCCGCGCCTTTCTTCACATCTCGATCGAGCAAAATGTGTAGGTGCGCACGGCGCATCACTTACATTTAGTCGCTTTCAACAAACACGATTTTAATATATAATGGACTAGAAAACGCTGCGCGTTTTCTAGGTCCTCCGGACGGGTGACAGCTAAAGCTGTCAATGCGAGTGCTCCGCACTCGATTAGGTAACGCTTGAATCATTGTAGAAAGCTTGAATCAATGTAGAAAGCTTGGTTTTTATTTTCGATTTCAGATTCGTCATCAGCGACCTTAGAAACATCTAGGTACCGATTTTCAATCGAATCGGTCCATAAATGATACATCTTGTCCGCCATTTTGGGGCCGCCATATTGAATTTTGTAAATGTGATGTCATATTCGTTATCGACTACACTAATGACCTGTACATACCAAGTTTCATTTGAATCGGATGGTAAATAAGAAAGTTATAGTAAACAATGGATATTAGGCTATGGGGACGCCACCATTTTGAATTTTTGAGTTACGATAACATATTCGTGATCTGTGACCTCGATAACATATACGTACTTATTTTCAGACGAATGGCACCGTAAATGGCAAATTGTGTCCTGCAACTCTACCGCCATTTTGAATTATTCAATTTCGATTTCAGATTCGTAATTAGCGACCTCGAAAACCCCCACATACCGATTTTAAGCGGTGTGACGCCATAATCGACAAACATCGTCCGCCATTTTGAATTTTGCGATTCTGACGTCATACTTCTGATCAACGTCGTCGATTTTCCCCGAGTACCGAATTTTAGCCCAATCGGACGACAAATAAGGAAATTTAATTTAAATTGTTCACACACCGTGTATACATGCTGAAATATTTGACTTTTCTCAAACGTTGGTAGGTATTCCAGAAATTGATGTACCTTTCCTTTGGACTAATCTCTTACCCTTTCTTTTTGCCATTTTTGCAACTGTAATGACAGATATAATATTAGATCTTAAATTTGAAATATCATATTATGATGAGTATCGAAGTGTCTTTTAAAGAAAGAGTGCCAGACGTTCCGCTGAATATACCTATAGAAATACAAAACCATAGGGTTTTGTTATTTACTTGTAATGAACACATGCATGAATCAATAAGTCATTGATATTTCTACGAAAATAATAAAAGTTCTTAGACAGAAACAACATTGTACAGACAGCTCTATTTAAATATCAAAAGTGTAATGTTTGTGATAAAAATTGTTATTAAATACGTAAACTGCAATTATTTTCGTAGGCAAGTAAAAATAGCACGTAATTCATTTTATGGATGCAATAAATGTGAGTCAAGACAGCCGTAGAAAACGGAATTAACTATGAAAGAGAATAATTTTACTTACTGATATTGTAGTGTTGCCTTTCCAAATATGTAGGGGCGAAGAGCAAAAAAATTCCAAAGCAAAGAGGAGATTAATATTTAACAAATACTTACCTGAAACACACGTTATAAATTAATGATAGAGAGAGATTTAAAAATAATGGAAGTCGTTGGGAAAGCAACGTTTATCCAATAAATCTGCACTATATAAATTACATACTGACACTGACTTGTCGACACGAAATCATACAAAAAATATTTGATAACAATTGTTTTTAGTTATCATACAAATTTACGTACTATAGCCTACTTGGATAAGAATCATAAATGAAACTATCATCATATTTACGTGAAATAAATATATTTAGAATGTACTTATTATCACACATAAAGCGTTTAACATTTCATGTATTCTTCAATAATATGCACGTGTTCATGTGTAATTATTTCATGAAACATTTATTTACAATAGCATGGAAAAATAAGGAAGGAGTGATAATGCTGAACCAAGTTTGGATATTAATGTTATAGAAGTTGCTTTTAATGAATCTTGACTGATACAACTCGCCCTTGATCTACTTTGTTTCGTATATTATTAAGTAGGTATATGTCCTACTTGAAAAAACTGTTTTTGTGTAGTTACACCAGGCGAAGTGATTTCCGTCACTACTGCTATAGGTGATTTTCTAACCACGGTGATTTAATCGCCGGCAGTGAAATATCATTTATTCTTAGCTCAGTCTCACTGTACCTTATGTTATTTATTTAATTATGCGAAAAGCAACCGTAATATATTGGTAAAATTGTAATCTTATAATGAATTATTAACATATTTCGATTTTGAACGTTCATTTAGACATGTTGTTAACGTGTATTTACAATAGCATGAAAAAATAAGGAAGGCGTGATATTGCTGGACCATATCTTCAGCGAAGGGAATCGTAAATGTGGAAGAAGCGTAAATAGAACCGTGAAATAAATAGGTGGATCCTTAATTCTGTTAATATTAGAGTCAATTTGCGGCACACACTGATATTTCTTCGTATCTCTATAAATGAAGTTCATTGTCGTTGTTGATTTAACATTACTGTGGTCGCGTGTAATTCTATACACACATGAAGAAACCGTTAGAAATATGAGTTTAATCAAAGTTTGGACATTAATGTTACAGAAGTTGCTTTTAATGAATCATTAGTATATGTCCAGCTTGAAAAAACTTTCCGGAAGTTTCTCCTTTTCTTAATTATTGTGTAATTTTCTTCACCTCTTCTCAAATTTTGTCTCTGCAGTTCAAAACCAAAAATATTCCACCACCCCGATTCTCTCTTCACTTTTTTCTAAAATTTACATTTAAAATGTCTAAACCTGATACCTCAAATTAAATAAAATAATGTCAACGCTACATATAACCTATAAGACTAAACTGACAGATTTGTAATGTCAAACATTTAAGAACCTCTAAAAGTAAACTCCCTAAGAAAGTGTAAATGTCACATTTTTCTTAGACGTTGGTAATATAACCTACAAAATTAAACTGACTTACTTTTAAGGTAGTGGCTATTGAACCGCCGCGGCGGTTGCTTTAACTATATTTACGTGACCGCCGCGGCAATTGGTTTGGTTACATACTACTTATTCTGTGCTATAGCTATGTTTTCCATGTGGGTCGCTGGTCTATGCGTAACGTTGTCGCGTTGTGGAGCAACAGGTCCCGGCTTCAACTGCTGGCAACTGAACTTTTTTTTAATATTTTGTAACGATTAATATCCTTTTTTACAAATTCTGGTTGGATTTGACGACAGAAATAATGTTCTTTTTTTTCATATAATAATTTATCTCTTTCATGTGATGGTAGTTGGGTTAGTTAGGTTGATTTTTATATTGCTAAATAATTGTTAATAAATTATCAGCGCCGCAGGCAGAATTAGCGTCGCAGACAAAAACGGGAGGTGCGGGGGGTGTCCCCCCGCCTTGTTTTTCAGAAAATTGCATAAAATATTTCAATTTATCTGCGCGGCGGTTCAATAAGTCGTGCAAAAGATCCGCCGCGACGGTTGCGTAGTCACTCCCTTAAATGTCAAATATTTAAAAATCTGTAAAAATAAACTACCTATCAGAACTAACAAAGTGTAAATGTCACATTAAAATAAAATAACAAAAACTTCAAATATAAAATAACTAACTTAAATCGATTACGTATTATCTTTAATTACAAACACCTGAAGGATGTCTACTAAAATAACTAAACAACAAATTTAAAATGCTTAGAAATCTACCGTCGGATCTTCAGATAACGATTTAGTTAGATTTTTCCAAATTGTCCAAAAGAAATAAACAAACAATAATTGCATTTTTCGTGATTAATAAAACAATACACGCAAACTCAATAATCGTTTTCGATGCGGATTTGCGAATACATTGCCATATATATACATCCATTTTCAGCATAATTGAACGACAATCGGACGATAAATAAAATTTTTACTCGTTAATTCTGCTGGTTGAACTATTTAACTTTATCTCAGGGAGTCGGCTCAGGGTTAAATTTTCTATACTAAAAATTTGTTCTTTATTAACGTTATCTTTTGTCTACTTAATATAATTTTGATAATGTTAGAAATATGGACTTTAATTTAATTTCGATTAATACCTTTCACTTTCAAATGTTACATAACTACAATCTTCTTTCCCCAATTTACATCTCCTTTCAATCTCCAAATTTATCCTTCCTATCTATTCTCCTTTCCAGTTTATCAACACTCGTACTTTCTCCTTCTTATTTTAATCATTACTTTTCTTCACCTTTTCCTATCACCCCGATTCTCTTTCACTTTTTTCTATAATTTCTATTTAAAACGTCTAAACCTGACACCTTCAAAGTAATGACGCAAAGTGTAAATGAGTTAAACTTCTCAAATATAAAATAACTAACTAAAATGGATTATGTATTATGTTTAATTAAACGTTGGTAACGAATTAAATGTCAACACTATATATAACCTACAAAATTAAACCCACTGACTTGTAATGCCAAATATTTAAAACCTATAGAAATAAACTCCCTAACAGAACTGACAGTCTGAATGTCACATTGAAATAAAATGACAGAATTAAATACTGTCAACACTACATGTAACCTATAAGACTAAACTGAGTGACTTGTAATGTCAAATATTTAATAACCTATAAATTACTCTCTTTGACTTGTCTGTGTAAAAAGTGTAAAAAAGTGTAAAAAACATGAGTTAAACTGTTCAAATATAAAGTAACTAACTAAAATGGATTATATATTATCTTTAATTACATACGCCATGTGGTTAAAGCAATACACGCGAACTCGATAATTGTTTTCGATGCAGATTTACGAATACGTAGCAATATATATCCGTTTTCGGCGCGAATAAGGAATTTATGTAAATCAATTTCCGAAAAATTGTTCGCACACCCCGTATACCTGCAAATTAATTTTTCAAATAATTAAAATTCATCTGTGACGTCATCACTGCCGGGACTGGAAATAGACCTCAACTTTGACCGCTCGAGGCTCGCTTATTTTTGGAGCGGGACGAAAACAAAGACGACGACTTTTAGATAATTGAATTTTCTACAATTTCGATAGGGTCGAAGTATTTCGCCCTAGGAGCCCCCGTTTAGGAGTTATGAGGGTTTAAAGGAAAAAATGTCCAATTTTTCGCCTTTTTTCACCTCGCACCGCCGCACCGTTCAGCGGATATCTCCGAAACGAAGAACCTTGGCAAAATGCCGATGGAACCGGAGGATTCCTCGAGAAACGGACTTGTCCTTTGGGAATTTTTATTTTCGAGCTAGCTCCAACCGTTTCCGAGATATCGGCGAAAAACCGCAGAAATAAAAAGCGCGTTTCGAGGCCGAAAAAAGTGCGAAAACGTGCCATCTTGAAACGCTCGTATCTTCCGAAATACGTCGTCGCAGACACCGTACGGCGTCGCGACGGGAAGAACGAAAGTTCTAGTTGATGGGCATCGTAAATGGCGCGGCGGAAAACGAAAATTAGGCGCCGCAGGAGCGAACAAAAAGTGACATTTTTTAACGTCTATCGATTTTGAAAGCGACTTACGCGAATATTCTTTCGCGGACCCCCTTGTAATCGTGCAATCGTGTAAACGCCAAATAAAAGCAGATAGTCGAATTTAAAACGTTAATAAAAACTCTAACCCGACGAACGCGATAACGAAATATAGCCTAAGCCAGGCGGATTTCGCTTACGATCCCGTCACGCGCCGCCCGACCGGCGAATCCGCGCCTTTCTTCACATCTCGATTGAATAAAATGTGTAGGTGCGCACGGCGCATTACATAGATTTAGTCGCCTTCAACAAACACGATTTTAATATATAACTGAGAGGATTTTAATAAAAAAAAAGTGAATTGCCTGGCCCATTTCAGACCACTTTTAATCGAAGGGTGGGTTCTTTAGCTTTAATTTAAAACAAAAATTAAGTCCCCAGTGCATCTAACATAGAAGTTAATCGCAAAATAGACGTTCACGGCGGTCTCGCTGCTAGCGTATTTTTTAAGATATACTAAAATAAAATGAGAAATATTAACCTGGCCCTTTTCGGACTTATTTTTATCGAAACGTAGGCTCTTTACCTTTAATTGAAAAGAAAGATTAAGTCCCTAGTACATCTAACATAGAAGTTAGCCGCGAAACAGAATACAGCGTTTCCGCTGCTAAAGCGGAATTTCTCAAGTATTATTTTAATTTAAAAAAAGTGAATAGCCTGGCCCATTTCAGACCACTTTTAGTCGAAGGGTGGGTTCTTTAGCTTTAATTTAAAACAAAAATTAAGTCCCCAGTGCATCTAACATAGAAGTTAATCGCAAAATAGACGTTCACGCCGGTCTCGCTGCTGGCGTATTTTTTAAGATATACTAAAATAAAATGAGAAATATTAACCTGGCCCTTTTCGGACTTATTTTTATCGAAACGTAGGCTCTTTACCTTTAATTGAAAAGAAAGATTAAGTCCCTACTACATCTAACATAGAAGTTAGCCGCGAAACAGAATACAGCGTTTCCGCTGCTAAAGCGGAATTTCCCAAGTATTATTTTAATTTAAAAAAAGTGAATAGCCTGGCCCATTTCAGACCACTTTTAATCGAAGGGTGGGTTCTTTAGCTTTAATTTAAAAGAAAAATTAAGTCCCCAGTGCATCTAACATAGAAGTTAATCGCAAAATAGACGTTCACGCCGTTCTCACTGCTAGCATATTTTTTAAGATATACTAAAATAAAATGAGAACTATTCACTAAAACGACAGAATTTTTTCAATCAATTCCAATTTTATTACCTGAAACACATTACAAAACTAGAAATCAATTATAAATAAATATTATTTAGTTTCATCCCAATCCGTTTGGTAATTTCGCCACTATCGTGCTAACACACACACACATTCCTAAATTAATGCATGACACTCTCAACGTTGTAAAATGTAGCGAGCAGTTTTTAAGCGACAAAAGATATTTTTTGTACGTAGTCAGAAATGGACCAGGGCAATTCAAACTGATGTAAAAAATGTGCTCTAGTAGTACGGGTGGTCAATTGCGACTAACTCCAGTGCTACATGTACTAGGGACTAAAATGTTTTGAAATTAGAGCTACACAACCCATCCTTCGATGGTCTAAAAGAAGCGAAGCTATTCAGTTTTTTTAAATTTACATTTAAGTTTAGATTTTACGCTCTAGAAGCGAAATCGCTGTCAACGGTTTCGCGGTTGAAGGCAGAGAGCCCATCTTTCGATTAAAATTGGTCCGAAAAGGGCCAGGTTAATATATTCTATTTTATTTTAGTTTAACATAAAGCATTCGGTAGCAACGGAAACGCTGTCAACGACTATTTCGTGATCAACTCTATGTTAGATCTACCACGAACCTAATTATTATTTTTTATTCAAGGTAAATAACCCACGTTTCAATTAAAATCAATCCGAAAAGGGCCAGGTTAATGGTACTCATATTATTTTAAGTGTATCTTAAAAAATATGCCAGCAGCGAAAACGGTGTGAACGTCTATATTGCGATTAACTTCTATGTTAGATGCACTGGGGATTTAACTTATTTTTAAATTAAAGCTAAAGGAGCTACCCTTCGATTAAAAGTGGTCTGAAATGGGCCAGGCTATTCACTTTTTTTAAATTAAAATAATACTTGAGAAATTCCGCTTTAGCAGCGGAAACGCTGTATTCTGTTTCGCGGCTAACTTCTATGTTAGATGCACTGGGGACTTAATTTTTATTTTAAATTAAAGCTAAAGAATCCACCCTTCGACTAAAAGTGGTCTGAAATGGGCCAGGCTATTCACTTTTTTTAAATTAAAATAATACTTGAGAAATTCCGCTTTAGCAGCGGAAACGTTGTATTCTGTTTCGCGGCTAACTTCTATGTTAGATGCACTGGGGACTTAATTTTTGTTTTAAATTAAAGCTAAAGAACCCACCCTTCGATTAAAAGTGGTCTGAAATGGGCCAGGCTATTCACTTTTTTTAAATTAAAATAATACTTGAGAAATTCCGCTTTAGCAGCGAAACCGCTGTATTCTGTTTCGCGGCTAACTTCTATGTTAGATGTACTAGGGACTTAATCTTTCTTTTCAATTAAAGGTAAAGAGCCCACGTTTCGATAAAAATAAGTCCGAAAAGGGCCAGGTTAATAGTTCTCATTTTATTTTAGTAGGTATATCTTAAAAAATATGCTAGCAGCGAGAACGGCGTGAACGTCTATTTTGCGATTAACTTCTATGTTAGATGCACTGGGGACTTAATTTTTCTTTTAAATTAAAGCTAAAGAACCCACCCTTCGATTAAAAGTGGTCTAAAATGGGCCAGGCTATTCACTTTTTTAAATTAAAATAATACTTGAGAAATTTCGCTTTAGCAGCGGAAACGCTGTATTCTGTTTCGCGGCTAACTTCTATGTTAGATGCACTGGGGACTTAATTTTTGTTTTAAATTAAAGCTAAAGAACCCACCCTTCGACTAAAATTGGTCTGAAATGGGCCAGGCTATTCACTTTTTTTAAATTAAAATAATAATTGAAAAATTCCGCTTTAGCAGCGGAAACGCTGTATTCTGTTTCGCGGCTAACTTCTATGTTAGATGTACTAGGGACTTAATCTTTCTTTTCAATTAAAGGTAAAGAGTCCACGTTTGCATAAAAATAAGTCCGAAAAGGGCCAGGTTAATAGTTCTCATTTTATTTTAGTATATCTTAAAAAATACGCTAGCAGCGAGACCGGCGTGAACGTCTCTTTTGCGATTAACTTCTATGTTAGATGCACTGGGGACTTAATTTTTATTTTAAATTAAAGCTAAAGAACCCACCCTTCGATTAAAAGTGGTCTGAAATGGGCCAGGCTATTCACTTTTTTTAAATTAAAATAATACTTGAGAAATTCCGCTTTAGCAGCGGAAACGCTGTATTCTGTTTCGCGGCTAACTTCTATGTTAGATGTACTAGGGACTTAATCTTTCTTTTCAATTAAAGGTAAAGAGCCCACGTTTCGATAAAAATAAGTCCGAAAAGGGCCAGGTTAATAGTTCTCATTTTATTTTAGTATATCTTAAAAAATACGCTAGCAGCGAGACCGGCGTGAACGTCAATTTTGCGATTAACTTCTATGTTATAAGCACTGGGGACTTAATTTTTGTTTTAAATTAAAGCTAAAGAACCCACCCTTCGATTAAAAGTGGTCTGAAATGGGCCAGACTATTCACTTTTTTTTTATTAAAATATTGCTTGGGAAATTCCGCTTTAGCAGCGAAAACGCTGTATTTTGTTTCGCTGCTAACTTCTATGTTAGATGCACTGGGGACCTATTTTTTTTTAAATCAAAGCTAAAGAACCAATTCTACGATTCAAAGTGGTCTGAAATGGGCCAGGCTATTCAATTTTTTTTTATTAACATATTACTTGAGAAATTACGCTCTAGCAGCGAAAACGCTGTCCACTCGTTCCTGACCTAACTTCTATGTTAGATGTACTACGGATTTAATTTTTTCTTTCAATTAAAGGTAAAGAGTCCATCTTTCTTATAAAATCGGTCCGAAAAAGGCCAGGTTAGTATTTTTCTTGCAATACGAGTTTTACCTGAAAAATGCGCGTTGGCAGTCAAAATTATTTTGAAAACTTGAGGCTAATAGCCTTCTTATTAGCACTTGGGTCATAATTTGTAGGTAAAAACGTTGATATCATCATTACCTATCAATATATGTATTCAAAAATACAAACAAAAAAATAATTTTTTTCGCTGCTAGTTTCGCTGCTAGAATCAGTCTCGTAATATAATCAATATAATTAGGATATGTTATTATTGATATGCAGAATCTGCAAGTTTTATAAATCAAGATACTTGTAATTATCCAGTCAACGAATGCCCCAAAGGGTGGTGTAGAGTGCGTGAGCAGGGACCCAAGCAGTTCCTTTAGCAAGTTGTTCAGGGTGCTTAAGGAGTGAACATACTGAATGTCTTGACGTCTAGGAGGTGAGCCCGAGGGGGCACAAAGAAAGTTCCACTTTTGGTTTTTCGCTTATTTCGAAAACGGTGCGCCGTAGGGAAAATTTTTCTTATACCAAATGAAAACTCATGAATTTCTCGGCAACTTGCATTTTATATACTTTTTTCGAATTCGCAACCGTTTTCGAGCTACATTCTCCGAAAAGTGAACATTTTCGAATAACATGTTCTTACCTTGCGTCTTCAACTTTATGGAAAAGCAATGTGGACTGCTCAAAATTGTACTTAAAGTCATAAATCATCAAAGGAGCGATCTTTTACAACCCTTCCTCCACTGAACGCGAGGTTGAAGAAGCTGGGAATATTTGCTTCCTCAAATGGTATGGGGCACCAGCAAGATAGACCTCCCTCAACCAGTACCGCTAATAGTCGTTCATGAAGATAGTGGCAAATATTAAGCCTGACATCAGCTCCCTCCCATCGAGTGCGCAGCTAAACAGCATTCCCGGCGCACCTACCTCTAAGTGCAGCAGTGGCTCGGGAATATGCTGCCCCCTCAAGAGTGGGGGTAGGAACATGTAGGAGACATCCTGGTGCCAATTACAACAGAAGATCCACCAGGTCCTACTGAAAACGATATTTTGCCGCTGCAACAAGGATTGTGGTAGTGGAAAATGCGGATGCCGGAAAGCAATGCTGAACTGTTCTGCGGCATGCCTCCACTGACCAGAGAAATGCCTCAACGGCATGCCTGTTTACGACGAGGACGACGATGAAGACGACGTAGCGTCCCTTTAGTAAGTACCACCCAGCACCGAGGATGTGGATGCCATGGACGACAAAGCCTTACCAGGAGCCTCACGGCCAAAGAGGATGAAAACGTGAATCCAGAGAAAGTTGAGAGTTGAACATTGAAAAGTTATTGAGAGTGAGAACAATGAAAATTATTGAAATCGAAACTTACTTGTTTTTTTATCATCTTTAAAATACAATTTCCCATTTTTCAGGTAAAAATCTGTTTTGCGGAGCGTGTAGCTCGAAAACGGTTGCGAATTCGAAAAAGTATATAAAAAGAAAGTTGCAGAGAATTTCATGAGCTTTAATTTGGTATAAGAATTTTGTTTCCAAAGAGAGTTTTGGAGATGTAAGCAAAAAAACAAAAACTGGGACTCTCCAGTATGTTCACTCCCTAAGCATCCTGAACAACTTTCTAAAGGAACCGCTTAGGTCCCTGCTCACGCAGTCCACACCTCCTTTATTGACTGAACTAATTTCCATAAATGTAAGACTTCTGAATTATTTACGAAATACAGTCTTAAAGTACCAATTTTTTAAAAGCTTAAAATCGTATCTTTAAATCATTATAACTTGGAAAATATAAATTGTCATGAAAAATTGTAAACCTCCTTTTTCTCTTAAAACATGATTCTATTTTTTTTCTTCAATTCTTTGGGACATCCTGCCACATGTATTTTTTTCTTTTTAAGCGGTGCTCGGGAATCTACAAAATATCGCAATTAACCAGTATGTTACTCGTAAATAACCTCTACGCCTGTGACTTTTACTATATCAGATTCAGTGGTTACTATTGTACTTTTTTGCCCACCCCTCCAGAGGGGGTCGGAAGTAAAAAGCGGCAATTTTTAAATGGTAAACTTCCTTGTACTCAATCTTAGAAACTCAATGCAAACAGTTTCATGAAAATCCATTTTCTGTAAGGGGTTCCGTCATTTTTCATTTTAATGACTAATTGCACTGCACTAAATATAAAATATCAACTGTCTATATGTACAATATAGATGAAATTTCCCGAAGAAAAATAGTTTTTATTAACCACGCGAGGTAATATATTCAGAACCCGCAATTTTCCTATGCTCCAGACAAGTTTAAGCATAAAAAAAATATGTATAGAACCAACAAGAAAAATAACTTAAACAATCTGAGGAAGAAAGTAGGCAGATGTTGCATAGACAATATGATTCTAAACGCTTGGCGCAGTACGTAAGTAGCAATTAATGAAGACCATTTTGAACATCGATGAACATTATAAGTTGATTCTTTGACCGACTTTAAAAATATTTTTTACTTTTTGTTGGGTATTTTGCCACTGAAAAATATATAAAAGTTTTTAATGAAAAAACATCTGCGCCAAACGGATCAGGCAGAGGTTGGTTCTTGAATACTTGACTGTTTCAAAAAGTCTCACGCCTAAGAATATATAAGCTAGAACAATGCTATAAACTAAAAAATGAAAATGAAAGCTATAGGCAGTTAACGTTTCGGAAGAAAATCTACTTCCGTTCTCAAAACTTTTTTGGTCGTCAACCATGACAGTTTTTTGTTTATGTATTTCCATAGTTACGTGAGACATTAAATTATATTTATCTTATTTTTACTTACTTTGTCTCTAATGATTGGCAACCAACTAGTACAAAAATCTATTGAATACTTTGAAACACATCTATCCTCGTTTAATAAAATAATCGCGGGTTCTTTAAGTTTCCTTTTAGTTCCGTTGCTCTTTTTTTCCAAAATCTTCACAGAGTCCCATTAAATCCTGTGATTATTATCCCGCGTGTTCACAAATTTTGGATTTTTCAAATTCTCCCCTTCTAGCGAAATTTCTATGTTCACCAAGCCTTACGTTGAAAGGTCTAGATGATTCACCTACGTAATGTTTTCGGCACTCACAGGGAACACTATAAATACAATTTTTTGAATTTTGAACAATATTTAGAGGTCATGGTTGACGGCAAAAAAAGTTTTGAGAACGGAAGTAGATTTTCTTCCGAAACGTTAACTGCCTATAGCTTTCATTTTCATTTTTTAGTTTATGACATTGTTCTAGTTTATATATTTTTAGGTGTGAAACAGTCAAGTATTCAAGAAAACTGTCTGATCCGTTTGGCGCAGAGGTTTTTTCATTAAAAACTTTTAAATATTTTTCAGTGGCAAAATACCCAACAAAAAGTAAGAATATCTAAATATGCCACACATAAACAATTATAGACGACTTTAAAAATGTTAAAAAAGGGGTAGGTTCTCAATTCGATTAATATAATATATCTTTTTTCATGTTTGTTCAAACGCTTCTCAGAACTATGGGAATTATTTTTAAACTGTCTAGTATGGTTCAGCGGAGGTTCCGTATTAGTTTCAACAAGCTGCATCTGTTATAAGGTGAGCAAAATGCGGAGAATGAATTTTGTGATTCGAAGCTATTCGAATTTTGGTGGAGTCGCCGGTAAATAAACCAATATCTAATAATTATTAGTAGTTAGATATTTTCAGAGAAGCTGATGCTGAATCTGATGTCAAAAGTTAAAACTTCAGAATGACGAATCCAATAGAGTCGTCATAATCCCATAACGTTTTGTTTTGAATTGAATCGCTTATTTTTATTCCTTTCTCTATTTTTGCTGCATATTGCGTGTTTTCTCTTTTATTTTATCTTAAAACTGCACTAAATATTTTATTTGAATTTAATTTGAATGGAATATTTCAACAATTTATTTATTTTATTTACCAAATAAGAAATACAATAATTAAACAATTATAGAGTTTTATAAGTAATGGTATACACTTTAGCTATACCTATACTCCAAAGATTAAAATATAAAATCAGCCTTGGTAACGCCCTAGTTGTCTCCATATTTTTTATGCCTTTGAGGTATGAACCATTAAGGAGGCAGACAGATGGCATATTGATGCTTTCGAGATATGAAGCTTCTCACAAATCCCCTGACACCGCATCGCACCAAAACCTCGATTCTCCAAGAAATGCATCCCCAAAGCCACTGTCCAGCATTGTATTCTCATAAATACGCAAATTTTTTGGTCAGCCAATATGGTTGGTTGTGTGGAGAAATTCAGATGACAAGAGGTGAAAGGGACGCCCCAAAACATTGGCCCTAAGGAGCTTTCATACAAGATCCCTTCATCAGATTTACACGTCACATTAAAAAAATCACTATATGTAAAATGGCAACGCAGATACCAAGACGTATATTCAGACAAAGCCACCAACTACTTTTTATTAAACCCCGTTATATCTAAGCCCAAGTGGCATAAAGGGCTCTCCATCACCAGGCATTTCTACACGACTATAACTCGTCTGCAATTTAACCACGGCCGATTTCCTTCACACCTGCATAAAATTAAAATAATAGAGAGCGATCTCTGCGAATGCGGAGATACTGGTGACGTCAACCATCTTTTATTTAATTGTAGACTCAAACAGAGAGAATCCGATCATCTAATACAACGTCTTCAGGACAATGGATTTGTACTACCTCTCAATGTAAATTGTATTCTTGCAAAACAAAATATTGGTGCGCTAAAAATGATCTACGAATACTTGCAAACATGCAACTTTGTCATTTAAGGGGTTTAAATATTTGTAAATTCCGATCTCCCGTCTACTTTTGTAGTTTCCTCTGTTTTTCCTTTCTTCTCTTAACCGAGGTCTACCTACATGTACGTTAGTTTATTAAAGTCGCCATGATCGGCCCCTTGGCGTGAAACGTGTGCCCATTGTAATTTTCCCGTAGTTTTTAGTTTATTCCATTTTTCTCTTCTATTTTGCAAATTGAGACAATCTGAGCAGCTGGCTAATGGGAAATACCCGAGGCCAATTCAAATCCGGAAAAAAAAAGGAGCTTTCATGAGGCTATGCGCCAACCAACCTATGAAGTGATACTGTCAAACGTGCTATACAAGCAAAGGAAGGCAAACTAGAATAACGCATACGTCACAAAATGTCTGTCAGAACGCTATGATTTAAAAAAGAAAATATGGTTAATTAATAAGAAACATGATGTTGTTTTTACTTTTTATTTCATCTAATGTATATTGAAAATGGATTGCTAGACATGTCAAAAACAAAAGCCTACGGGTCTAGTGTCTATATGGCAAATTATAGAAAGAGTTTCTAGAACGTGAAAATTTCATGAATTTATTTATATCATAAATAGAAACAGGAGCTAATAATCGCAAAGTGTGCTGAAAATCCTGGTTGGATTTTCAGCACAACACACGCGTGTTCACAAATGGGGGATAATAATCACAAAATTAAATGGGACTCGGCGAAGATTTTGGAAAAAGAGAGCAACGGAACTAAAAGAAAACTTAAAGAATCCACGATTATTTTATTAAACGAGGATAGATGCGTTTCAAATTATTTAATAGATTTTTGTACTAGTTGGTTGTCCATCCTTAGAGACGAAGTAAAGAAAAATAAGATAAATATAATTTAATGTCTCATGTGACTATGGAAATACATACACAAAGATGGTTGACGGCCGAAAAGTTTTGAGAACGGAAGTAGATTCTCTTCCGAAACGTTATCTGCCTATAGCTTTCATTTTCATGTATTAATTTATAACATTGTGCAAGTTTATATATTTTTAGGTGTGAGACTTTTTGAAACAGTCAAGTATTCAAGAACCAACCTCTGACTGATCCGTTTGGCGCAGAGGTTTTTTCATTAAAATTTTTAAATACTTTTCAGTGACAAAATACCCAATAAAAAGTAAGAAAATCTGAATATGCCACAAATAAACAATTACAGACAATATTCTTTGCGAATAAATATACAACTGTAATAACGCCATTTTTTCCTCCGACAATTTACATGTAGTCCCTGTTTGGACTGAATGTAAAGTTTTCATCAATAGTAGATACGATAATTGGAATTATATTTCTTCATAATATGGCACAATTCTTCGGAAAACATTATCAAATTTTATAATTTTCGACTTGACGAATTGGTAAGAATAAAACTAATCACGATATTGTCCGACACTTTATAATTTATATTCCCCCATCTTTGCTCACGAAAATAAGATATATAGGACTATCTTGTAGGTAATCCATCAGGTAAACGCGAAATTACAAGAAGAATTAATTACGCTTAAATTTAACATTCCATCTTACACCGTACCTCCAACACAACTGGTACTAATGATGAGATGAAAACTCGAATGCAAACTCTCCTCTCTATCTCATTAACCTCTGCGTTGCAAAATTAATTACATTTTATAGATAATAAACCGTTTATTGTCCGCGCCATTAACTGTACTCCTTAGGAGGAAATTGTTTTTTAAATTACTAATTATTTGTTGTTGATGTAAGTAAATAAATATGTTTATAGACATTTAGCGACCTCTGACATAAAAAACCTGGACAATATGTCTAATATTCAAAGTGGAAAGAAAGAGTTGTCCTGCAAAATTAATAGTATGGAATGTTTTATGAAAGTAATAAATTAAAAGGACATATTGTCAACTAGAAACGTTTTCGCTTCGAGTAGAGTTGTGCAAAAGACCTGAAACAATAATTATAGAGTACAAAACAGAATACTTCTAAACATCTCTCTTACAAGTCTCAAATCCAGAGTTTCGTAACAACTGGTCTCAGAAGTGGGATTTTTGCCAAGAGAAGGACTCAAGGTTGGTGTATTCCTGAAGCATACAACCAGATTTTCAATCTCTATGTTTTCAATTTTCAGTTAACCATTAGTTAAAGGTGTTTTTCGATGTTTGATGAGTTAGCAATTGCATGAGTTATCCTTAAACAATAGATGAAGTATGAGTTAACTCAGAGATTTTGTAGTTAAATGTAACTTGTGACTTAGTCCTTTAGATAGTCAGTATCATATCGCACCTCTTTCCTCTTCTTCACAACGTCTTGAAAGACGTTTTGTGATTCATGTAGTATTCTACTTAACCTCCCTTTGCTCTATAGCTTCAGGCCGTTCATCGGGGCTGCCTATTAGACGCACGGCCTCACCAAAGTTCTTTCTCATTAGCTCTTTAGTAGTATCTGACCAACATTTTGGTGATCTTCCTCTTCACCTCTTACCATCTAGGTTTGCCTGGACAATCACACGTTCTATGTTGTTCTCTCTCCGGTTGATGTGCGCAAAGAGTGGGGAGAGTTCGAGAAAACAAGATACTGAAACGAAGCTGCTGCGGATACAGACTGCGAGCCATGCCTCACGCGGCTGCCTCTCGAAGCAGCCTCGGAAAGTCTGCACGCAGCTTTAGAAAATCGAGCTATTGAGTTTTTATGATGAGCTGTCCAGGAAACTTGCAGCAAACGTTGTGCTAGAACCACGTTTTGAAAACATCAATACCCGTCTGTCCGCCTTCCTAATAGTCCTTTTGTCAGATAGTGAGAACTGAAGCGTTGGTAGGCCTGACCTTTTGTGTGCCCTTAATTATGAAAACATTTTGAAATTTTTTTATCATCATCCCATTGTACAGTTTTACCTATTATCAATATTGGGGTCAGTTGAAGATGAACAAATAACAAAATCACACGTATTTTTATTCATTGGACGATGCGTGATGGTGAAATTTCATTTGATAATTTTTAGTGGCCGGTTTTTTAAGGCGCAGGTGGTTCAGTTTTTACATTTATTTTTGCATTATGTAACTGACATTGAATTAAAAGACTGAACCCATTTTATAGTTCATTTCTGAGGCACGGCCAATATTGACAAAATTTTGGTTAAGAGGGAACAAGGCTGCAAATTAATCCTAAATTCTGCGCCTAGGTGGCGCTGGCGACTCTGTGGTTATCTAATTTGTAGTTCGTTCCAGGTCGCGTATTCAGAAAGATCCAGTCTATAAAAAAATGTAATTTCAGCTCTTCACGCCAATATTTTTTACTAACGATGACGGTCTCGGATGATTAAGGGTCGAGCTTGAGCTCTTTGCCCGATCCACCAGCTTCGTAAGGAGTTAGCCTGCTTTTTCACCTCCCCCCTCCCCCACAAAAGCGGACGGTTCTGGCTGGTCTTGGCTGCTGGACCCTGTCAGCTGGGTCGTTTATTCTGGCGCTTTTCTGTCTTAGTTTTATTTCTTCGCTGGCATATCGGCTCCCAGGAGCGTCTTTCGACTGGGGTGAGAAGGAACGGCTGTTGCCGAGCTCTTTCGGAGTTTGGAGGGATTTGGGGTGTGTTGACTAGCCGGAAGCCCAGGGTGCCAATTCGCACCATGTGCCCCGATTTCGTCGGAAGGAAGTGTGAACTGTGTAGCTCAAGAATTGTGTTCGGCCAAAGACGATTATGTTAGCGTCAGAGGCCGCCAATTCAGCTCTTCGATTGTTGAATATTCTTTGCTAAAGATTGGCTTATTGGGGAGATCTCTCTTCACTTGATGCCTTGTTCCCCCCTGATCTTGCCGCCTAGCTTCCTCTAAGGGGATATAAGCTTTGCCTTTATTACTTATCCAAACAACAGAATACATACCTACGCATTTTCAGCTTATTTATTTTTTGCCTAGATGAACAGCTAATATGCTGGCTATTAAGTATATCTAAATTCTGAAACTGGTTTTTCCACTTTATGTGGACTTAAAAGAAAAGTGTTTTGTCAACCAGGTACAAAATGTTTTCTCTACGATTCTGTGCGCTGACTACAACCGCATTATAACTTCATGTTCTCCGCGCATACTGATACTGTGCACACCTGCTCAGTATTACGTCGTCTGATCTCGACTCTTTTATGTCTTCGGCCTTGGATGAAACTCGTAACTTTGACCCCATGTACGTACCTTAACATTTCTAATGTTAAAAAGCAGTGGGACACCCCCGCACCCCCTTTCTTTGTCTGCGACGCTAAGACTGCCTGCGGCGCTGACAGTTATTAACAATTAGATAGCAAAATAAAAATTAACCTAAGTAACCTAACCATCCCATGAAAGATTGAAATCATAGGAAAAAGAAGGAAAACATTATTTCTGCCATCAAATCAAACCTGAAATTGTGAATACATTCATTAATCGTTACAAAATAAAAATAAAAATTCGGTGTGTCCAGCGCTATAGCACGGAAGAAATAGGCGGTACAATATCGATCGGCGCTGGCCGGCTACACCGCATCGCTTCCCACATAGTAACAGGCTCTTGCTCAGTATTACATCATCTGACTGATACTTTCATGTCGACGGCCTTGGAAAAAACTCGTAACTTTTGTCCTATACGCGACCATTAACATTTCCAATGTTAAAAGAACTAATTTTTTTTACAACTTTGTACAAAATGCAACGATTAATAATAATGATGGGTTAATACCTACATGTTATTTTTTTAAACAGCATGTTATAATTGACATAGTCGGTGCTATATTTTATTTTACATGGAACGAAAATTATTTTAACACAGCTTCCAGTTCGAAACAAATTGTAGTTATTTATGAGAGAAATGAAATGGTCGGGTGGATGAATGTACATTTTCACAGTACCTACTTCAGAATTTTGTTTTATTGCCTATTGTAGCACTCCGCACAATATTATTATATAGAGATAATTGCGTGAAAAGTTGAATGAAAATTTTCGGAGTACATATGAACTTGTTTTATTACGTAAAGTACGAAACGAAACCGAAATGAAATATTGACTTTTTTATTAACTGGAAAACTTTCGCAATAAATTTGTCCCTGTAATGTTATTCTATGGTCCAGTTTTTATGAAACAAATATATTAGGGTTCATTCGTAGGAAGATGACGATGATATCACGTATAGTAATATTAATCAGGACAACATGTTTTAACTACAAGCAAGTTTGTCAATAATATGAACTCAATATTACGAGAAAGTTAGTTAAGGTTTTTGAAATGTAGGAATGTTATTACTGAAACAGTATATATTTACTTTCTTTTCTATTGTGATTCGACATACAGGCAGACAGATACTCAGACGATAGGGTTTCTCAGCTTACTAGCATGTTTTAACCTACTATTTATACGTTCCTCCACCTTAAACTCGCAAAAATGTTATAGTTGTTTCTGGTGCTGGTGCGAATCAAATCCCGCGGTCCTGGCACCTAAAACATGAGTCGATCTATTTCGCCATCATCACATGAAATTAAAGGTAAAACTACCTTGATTTATTTACCAAAGTTTGGTTAGAATCAGTTGAGATTTAGAAAGTAACTAATACATCAAAGAACAAATATAGTATTCTTGTGCCTCACCCTGTAGACAGCCCCCAAAGAATTATATACGTATTAAATGCACACCTCAAAGAAACAATAAACAATACAATCTTGAGATTCGTAACGGCTATTCTTGTAACGAATGTTCCTTATTATAATTTTATTAATTTTTCCTTTAGTCTTTCGCCTATAATATAGGGTTACTAAACGTCTGTTTTTTACCGGACATGTCCCTTTTAGGGCTTGTTTGATATCCGGTATAAATTTTCAACTTTGTAGCGAAACGCCTTATTTTTAACCGAGCATGCCGACGCGACATTCAGGCAACAAAGGACAAAGACAAACTTCCAAAGCGAAAGAAGCTCACAAAGCTCACAAAAATATAAGACAAGAGTAAGTAATATTTGAATATGTTCTCGAACGAGACATTGTGTTTTTATAAACAATAGTTTTTAAGTATCTTATTATTAGTTGTATAGTGGTCTGTATTTCATATCGAGAAAAATATAGTTTTTACTAAACATAGTATTTCGTACTGAGAACGTCGACTATATTGGGTGAGTCAACCTAGCGCCATCGATAAATAATAAATTATTATTAATACTCCAGGCAATGGAGACTAAATAAAGGGCTCACCTGGAAGAAATAAAAGGGTTTAGTTTTATAGACTAACTTTATGTTTTTTGAATCGCTGATTCTGAGTTTTCACTTCCCACCAAAAAAATCTCACAGAAATACCTTTTTTCGAAAAAATGGCGCCAAAGTGATTTTTTTTTCAAAATAACTCTATTTTTGTTCATTTTTAAAAGAAAATGGCTTTAAATATATAAATAAATAAACAAAAAAGGTTTCTAAATGCTTGAATACGTCCGATCAAAATACGTAACAAACTACGTCGTCGCATTTGGTGGCTATCCAGAGGTCGCCGAAAATCTCCACCAAATTCGCGGAAAGTGAGAAAAGCACAAAAACACTCATTGGTGGATATAATTTTTGATGAATCAATGATACCCACAATTCCTCAAGACAAATGTTTGTCAAACAGCAAGAATAAAGATCGTCTCATATCGATGCTAAAAAGTAAATTTGTGGCCGAAAACTTAAAAGTACGTCAAGCGAAGGAAGATGCGGACTGCTTAATTGTTAAAACGGAGATTGAAGAGGCGTCAATACATACATCAGGAGTGATAATTGTTGGCGAGGACGTAGATTTTTTGGTTCTATTGATAGGTCTGTGGAAGGCCTCGAATATTTATTTTTTAAAGCCCGGCCGAGCGAAAGTGTCGCCATAGTTTTTTCACTTTTAAGCCTAGACGAAAAAGTAATTGCTGAAAGCATTCTATTTTTACATGCATTCAGCGGATGTGACACAGCATCTGCTTTGTTTGGAAAAGGTAAAAGAAAATGTATTAGTGTATTGATTAATAATCCAGATTTAATGCCATCCGTCAGGCTTTTCCTCAAACCAAACGCAGATCCGCAAGCCATTGCAAACGCGGGCAATCAATTCCTACTTCGCTTGTATGGCTGCGGCGCTGGAAATGCAGCTTTAAATGCGTTCAGGTACAAAACCTTTATTAGAGCGGCGTACAACAGCAAGCATAACATCGCAAATTTGCCTCCTACAGAAGCCGCAGCTGAACAGCATTCATACCGCACATACCATCAAGTGCAACTTTGGCAAAGAAATGCTGCTTTATACACACAAATGTATTCTAACCTAAAAGTTGCCAGAAATATTTTTGACACTGAAAGCATATGGCATTGTGATTTTATGCTAGGTACCTAATAACCTACAATAATTATTTAAGAGACCTGTTCTGGCTTACATTGACTGCAATTTTTGATGCGGAGTAAATTTTACTATGAACTATGACCATGATCTTAATACGCTTTTAACGCGCCCCACATTAATTGATGATTTCTAATATTGCAATTTCATAAATATCGATTTTATGAATTTGAGTTTTTTTGCAATGTAACTTACACTGATTTGTTTTAATAGTCATAACTGTATAGTTAGCGCGTTTCTGACTATAAATTCTAATAAATATTTGATATTTACCTTCATGAACGCCGACCTTTTAAGATGGCTTCCCTCTATAAAATACTTTTGTGTTAGTAGCGATTCCTATAAAACATCTATAAAATAATGCGCCTTATTGTAACATTTACGTGAATCTTTTAACCTAGATTTCTCGCTTTGCGATACTGTTGCAGCATTTATGATAAACTGAGTTATAAATGGAAGCATCGATACAGAATTGGTTCGATTTGCATATATATGACCTAGAAATTAGTGGTAAGTTACCTTATTTACAAAGCTGTTTATTTATGGTTTATTTATTGCCAAAAATACGTAGTTAGTTTTACTAGTGGAAGCTTCAGTACTTTGGCATATGACCTGATACTTTAATAGTGCAGAATTCATCATGTTTCATTATCACCACTTCGTTAGCTTCTCCATTGTCCTTAATCTTATGTGTTTAGTTTCGCCGTTATATGATCTGACAAGATCTGCAATCAATGTTGGTAACCAAAATTTTTGGAGAATAATTTTTTTATAAACTTGTGTACTATAAATATGACAAATTTTCATTAAAAGAGAGACTTTAATTATGACTAAATATAAACACACAGCTAACGCAATATGTTTTATTGTATTGTTTGGCACCACATTTTTGTGCTCAAGTGAACAATTTTGTTTTGTAACGACTTTGTTGCTGTTTCAATATTACAGCAAATACAATGCTATGTAATAATTATATACTCTGGAACAACAATTTATTCTTAATATCAAAATGGTCACAAAAAGTCTAAATAGTTTTTTGCCTAAAGTTATTTGAGGTTTAAAGTATTTTATGTTAGATACTTATCGTATTATTAGCTGATGAAATAATGTTAATATTACCTATATTAGATTGTGTAATGGACAAAATTAATGGAGGACTGAATCGCATATTTATGAATGAAAGATAATTAATAAGTACCAGCCATTTTTGCTTTTCAAATTTTACAATCATGCTTAAAAGTAGCCTATTTTGGATAATGCATTTAATTACTTTTTTGATTTCCATTTTGGATCCGTCATCTCGAATTTCTTACTGGAACTTACAACTGAGACAATTTTAATTTGAAAATAGTAATCAGTAGTATTTGAAACTTGTCAGTATTAACTTTAACCAAAATATATTTTTTTATCATTTTACTTCCCTCGCATACCGAAGGGAAGTATTGTATTCGATAAAAAATCACCATCCGAGATTTTTTCGGATTCTGACGTTTCAGAACACGTAGATTTCGAAAATATAGGTTTTTCAATTCCGTCAGTCTCTGTCTGTCTGTTGGTGCATTTACTAAAAAAATACTTGACGGAGAGCAGTCAAATTTGGTAGGTAGTTGACGCTACTGTCAGCGAAGAAATGGTAGAAATTTCACTGGAAAATATACAGGGTGGACCGTCTAACGGGAATAAATAATGAACAAAATTTTTTTTTGCTCAAATTTAAAATTTCCACGTTTCATGACACACTTAACCTATTTCAGAAAAAAAATTTCAAAAATTTTTTTCACCATTTTTGAAATTTTTTTTAGCAAAATGAAAAAAAAAATTTTTTGCTCAAATTTATAATTTCCACGTTTCATGACACGCTTAACCTATTTCAGAAAAAAAAAATTCGAAAATTTTCTTCACCAACATTTTTGAAAATTTTTTTACCAAGATGAAAAACATTTTTTTTGCTCAAATTTCAAATTTCTACGTTTCACAGCATTCTAAGCCTAATTCAAAAAAAAATAATAATAATTTTTTTTACCATTTTTGAAAATTTTTTTTCTAAAATAAAAAAAAAAAATTTCTTCAAATTTAAAATTTCCACGTTTCATGGCATTCTAAGCCTGATTAAAAAAAAAAAAATTCGAAAATTTTTTGAATTTCTTTTTTACCAACATTTTTGAAAAATTTTTACCACTAAAATAGACGGATTTTTTTTTACTTCAAATTTAAAATTTCCACGTTTCATAGCGTTCTAAATCTATTTAAAAGAAAAATTAGAAATTTTGTTTACTATTTTTAAAAAAATCGGTAAAGGTATTTACACAGAACTTCCCTCGTTCATGGCAGTCTCTCAAAAAAATAATAATTACGAAATGACATTGAGAATAATAATCGGAGTAGAGTTATTGCTATTATTACAAAGAAAACTTGATAAGTTTTGGTCAAAAAAATATACAGATTGCTCATCCAACAGCAAAAGTTCAATACTAAATAGCAGGTGCCACATATGGCAGGCTTGCGCAAATACCTTTACAAATGTCCACCATGACTGAATTATTTCTTGGGATGACCACCCTGTACATTTTTCAATAAAAGTATAATAGGGGCATATGCCAGATGTTATTGCCATCCGTCACATTTTCAATCCAACATTCACGTAATGGAGTGGAAGTATAGTGGTGGTTAAAAAATTTCATTTTTTAAAAATTTTTCAAAAGATGGTAAAATAATTTTCAAATTTTTTTCTCCTGAAATAGGTTTAAAATGTCAAAGGTAGAAATTTTAAATTAGAGCAAAAAGGAAAGTTTCCTTCTGTTCTATAGTAGTGCTAAAAAAAGTTTAAAAATTAAAAATGATGTATTTTTAAAATAGGTTTAGAATGCTATGAAACGTGAAAATTTTTAAATTTGAGCAAATAAAAAAAAATCGATCTATTTTAGTGGTAAAAACTTTTTGAAAAATGTTGGTGAAAAAAATTTTCAAAATTTTTTTTCTGAAATACCTAGGTTTAGAATGTCATTTAAATTTGAGCATTCTGGTGTTAAATTTTTATCCAAACTGGTAACAAAATGTTGCAAATTTTTTTTTCCGAAATTGGTTTGGAATATCATGAAACGTGGAAATTTTAAATTAGAGCAAAAAAAATTTTTTCCTCTGTTCTATAGTAGTGATACATGGATTAAAAATGTTTTCAAATTTTTTAAAAAATTCTTCAAAAACATTTTTAAATTTGTTTGAATAGTTTTAGAATGTCATGGAAACGTGGATAGTTAAAATCTGAACAAAGAAAGAAAAATTCTATCTTAGTGATAAAATTTCAAAAAACTTTTTTTTTAAATCAGGCTTAGAATGCCATGAAACGTGAAAATTTTAAATTTGAAGAAAGAAAAAAAAAATTCATTTTAGTAGTAAAATTTTTTTCAAAAATATTGGTGAAAAAAATTTTCAAATTTTTTTTTCCTGAAATAGGTTAAGCGTGTCATGAAACGTAGAAATTTTAAATTTGAGCAAAAACAAATTTTTTTCATCTTGGTAAAAATTTTTTCAAAAATGTGAAAAAAATTTTTTTTTTCTGAAATAGGTTTAGCGCGTCATGAAACGTGGAAATTTTAAATTTGAGCAAAAAAAAATTTTTTTTCAACTTGGTAAAAATTTTTTCAAAAATGTTTGAAAAAAATTTTCAAAATTTTTTTTTTCCTGAAATAGGTTTAGCGCGTCATGAAACGTGGAAATTTTAAATTTGAGCAAAAAAAAATTTTTTTCATCTTGGTAAAAATTTTTTCAAAAATGTTTGAAAAAAATTTTCAAAAATTTTTTTTTCCTGAAACAGGTTTAGCGCGTCATGAAACGTGGAAATTTTAAATTTGAGCAAAAAAAAATTTTTTTCACTATTTATTCCGTTTAGACGGTCCACCCTGTATATTTTTCAGTGAAAATTCTACCAGTTCTTCGCTGACAGTAGGGTTAACTACCTACCAAATTTGACTGCTCTCCGTCAAGTAGTTTTTTAGTAAATACACCAACAGACAGACAGACAGACAGACAGACAGACAGACAGACAGACCGACAGACAGACAGACAGACAGACTGACGGAATTGAAAAACCTATATTTTCGGAATCTACGTGTTCTGAAACGTCAGAATCCGAAAAAATCTCGGAGGGTGATTTTTTCTCGAATACAATACTTCCCTTCGGTATGCGAGGGAAGTAAAAAGTTACCACCAAGATAGAATTTTTTTTTTCTTTGTTCAGATTTAAACTATCCACGTTTCCATGGCATTCTAAAACTATTCAAACAAATTTCAAAATGTTTTTGAAAAATTAAAAAAAAAATTTGAAAACATTTTTAATCTATTTATCACTACCATAGAATAGACGAAAAATTTGGTTTGCTCAAATTTAAAATTTCCACGTTTCATGACATTCCAAACAAATTTTGGAAAAAAAAATTTTGCAACATTTTGTTACCAGTTTGGAAAAAAAATTAACACTAGAATAGATGGAAACTTTTTTTGCTCAAATTTGAATGTTTCACGTTTCATGACATTCTAAACCTATTTAAAAAAAAAAAATACGTAATTTTTAAATCCTAAACTTTTTTTACCGCTAGTATAGAATAGAATAGACGAAGCCTGCCTTATGTGGCACCTGCTATTTAGTATTGAACTTTTGCTGTTGGATGAGCAATCTGTATATTTTTTTGACCAAAACTTTGTAATAATAGCAATAACTATAGTCCGATTATTATTCTCAATGTCATTTCGTAATTATTAATTTTTTAGTGACCGCCATGCACAAATAACGAGGGAAGTTCTGTGTAAATACCTTTACCGAATTTTTAAATTTTTAATAGCCGCAGGTTGATTCAAGACAATTTAATTTGGATATCAGTAGTAGAGCAGCAAGATTTATGTAAACTGATTTAAAAAAATTATCTGTAAGATTTTAATTTAAAAAATGCCATTTAGACGCATTAGCCGTCTTCAGGTTTTGATATTTTAAAAATCGGCCATGACAGATTTTTTCGTAATTAAATCACGAATATTTAAAAAGTGTATATCCCAGTCGGTTGCAAAATAAGAGCTCTAAACAATTTTGAACGAAGATACTTCTTTCTGGACTATTGTACAATGTTATAAGCACAGCACTTAAATAAAACAACTTTAGGAGTTTATCAACGATTTTGTTTTACTTTTCATAAAATTTCATACCCCAGTAACTTCCAAATCAATTAAAACGGACTTTTGTTTTTTAACTTCCAGAATTGAACCTAGTTTATATTCCTGAAATTTATACATAACTATGCGAAATATCTTATATATACCACAAATCATATTGCCAAGAATAACGTCTTGTACACATCATAGTTCATTATTCAGCATCCATTCTATCCTCGCTGTACTAAGAACTACGGAACAAAGATTATGATCGTATTCTTGAGGCATTGAATCAAACTAGGAACACCTGAACACGCCGTATGGAAAGCTCTCGAGTTTGTGTGTACGTAAACAACCCACTTATGTGCTTGGGAATTGCTGTGTGATATTGAATAATTTAATCGAACGGTCGTATCGCATATAAAACAATTATAAGTGGTTAGCTTGGTTCGTTCGTGTATGTATAATACCAGAGGTCCTTTATGTTCAGCTCTCATGGCCAGAATTATTCCTGCTCCGTATCCTGTACTTAACCCTCTACTAAAAATATCTGCAATGGTGCAGATATTAAAACATAGATGTAATTTGCGTGGTTTATAAGTAATTCAGGAAATACCACCGGGCAGTTTACGTTGATCCTCTACATGTAGAGGTCATATAAGGAAGTTGAATATGTAAAACAATTTAGTTGTGGTTTAAAAGTTATATCCATTGCCACAATAAATTTAAACATTTTTGAAAGTAGAATTTTATGTTTTTAACGCCGAAATGAGCAGATTTGAAGGATTTGAAAACATGCCCTCATCGAAATGCAAGCTTCAATTCCTTGTCCAGGCTTAAGCATTTTAATATAAAAATATAGTTATAATTCATTATAATTAATTATAATTACGCTTTTACAAAACCAGGGTGGGGAAATAGTGCGCCGGACCTCGATATCTCGAGTTCTACGATAGCTAAAAATTTAAAAAAAAATTGCAAGTAAACTAGATAAAAAAGTCTATAACTGGAAATTATTTTCGAAACATACAGGGCGAGCCAAGACGAAATTACAGGACCAAGTGCCTTTTTTTAAATGGAATGCTATGTATATCAGTACATTTTTTTTGAAGCCTCTTTCTGCGCTCTATTCATTCCTATATTAGCATTGAATATCTTCCAACCACTTGGATGCAATGAATTTTTTTGCTAAAATAATGCAATCTGCGTATGGATATTAAAAAAATCACCACAGTCACAATTATGTGTTTTAAGAAATACTGATGTGAACACCAGTTACGAGACATCTAATTAATGTTTTTGAATCATTTTCATTTTGTAAAACTGTACAGGGTGGCTAAAAAATATTTTTCAATTAAGAACTTTTTAAATTGAATTTTCTCATTTTTTTTCAAATGGAACACCCTGTATATTTTTCAACGATATGATGTAGAAATGAAAAACGAACATCTTTTGTAAGTACTTCCCTATGGCTAATTGCAACCAATTTCGTTTTATTGAGCAATAATTACAAAATTCAAAAATAAACTTAAAAAAGATGTTTCCTCAAATAACTCAGTAGAAAATATTATAATAAATGTTCCACATGTTGCCCATTTTGATTGACACTCATCTCTGAGGTTCCAACTGTTCCTAAAACTGTCGGTGTGATAGATCTAAAGGTAGTTATTATTCTTTCCTTCATATTTTGTACTGTTGTTGGTGTGTCTCTATAAACAATTTCCTTCACGTATCCCCATAAAAAGAAATCCATTTTTGTAAGATCTGGGGATCTAGCGGGCCATTTAGTGGGTCCATTTGTTGAAATCCGTTGATGAGGGTAGGTATTATTTAAGTGGTCTCTAACTGCATTTAAATAATGTGGTGGTCAGCATCACGCTGAAACCACATCCTATTTCGAATTCTTTCAGGGAGATTTACCAATAATTCTGGCAGATGGTTTTCCAAAACATGAAGATAAATAGCTCCAGTCAATGTACCATCAAAGAAATGTGGTCCTATTACATGTTCTCCAATAATTCCTCCCCAAACGTGTATAGACCATCTGTGTTGGTTATCAACTTGCATAGAAAAGTGAGGATTTTCCGAAGCATAATAATGGAAATTGTGCCTATTAACAAATCCATTTTTATGAAAAGTTACCTCATCAGTGAATAAAACGGTATTGAAGAAGTTGACATCATCATGCATTTTACCTCTGGTATCACAAAATTGTAGGCGTTTTTGAAAATTGTCATTACATAATTCCTGGTGCATTTGAATATGGTATGCATGTAACTTATTTGTTTTTAAGATTCAACCCACAGACCGTCTACTTAGTCCTACTAAAGAGCTCACTTCTCTTTGACTAACATGGGGATTTTCAACCGTTGCCAGCACCACAGAAAATTCGTTTCATTTTTCAACACCTTTTATTATTTCACTTTTTTTATATTCGACATTTCCAGTTTCCAGAAATCTATCGAGAAGGCTTTGGAAGCTGCTAACATCAGGAATCCTTCTTTCGGGATAACGTTGGTGATAAATTCTATTGGCAAGTAAACAATTTCTATCTGACTCGGCCAAAACAAAAGTCATGTGTACAAGTTCCGCTTTATTAAAATTCAAAATATTTTAAATTCAATACAAATTGTAACTAACGACAGATAAGTGTGATAAATGCTCCGTTGCTCACGACAATTTATACCAAACTGGGGTTTTATTGCTTGTCGAATAACGAAAACGGCAAAAAAATTTACAAAGAAACATTACAGTAAAGGACCTGTTAAATACTATTTACTCAATTCAATGTATTGGAAGAAATGGTCTCACTAAATGACCTCATTTCAAAATTGCATAAAGCCGTGTGTCAATCAAAATAGGCAACACGTCGAACACCTGTTATAAATTATTCTAATGAATTATTTGAGGGAACCTCTTTATTAAAGTTTTTTCATTTCTACATCACGTCGTTGAAAAATATCCAGGGTGTTCTATTTGAAAAAATTGAGAAAATTCAATTTAAAAAGTTCTTAATAGAAAAATAATTTTTGGCCACCCTGTACTGTTTTAGGAAATTAAAATGATACAGAAACATTAATTAGATGTCTCGTAATAGGTATTCACATAAATATTTCTTAAAACCCATAATTGTGACTGTGGTGTTTTTTTTCATAACCACTGCAGATTGCATAATTTCATCAAAAAATTCATTACAACCAAGTGATTGGGAGATATTGAATGTTGATGCTGAGCTTCGAGGGCCATTTCTGCCGAACGAAAGCTAGCAAAATTCTGAAATCAGGGGTATGTAGAAATACGTGAGAAATCGAGTGGCCGGAGGTCAGTATGTGTTTTGGTTTTCGAGATATGGCCGTTTGAAGTCACGGGAAGGTGAAAATCGAATTTATTTACCGCTTCCTTAGGCGGTTTGGGCTATTCGATTTATCTCGCCTTCCTACATACATATTTTCAGATTTTTTTCCGACACTGATTTTTTTGCCAAATTTCTAATGTAAAGCATCTGAAAAATTCAGGAGTGTGTAGGAAGGCGAGATAAATCGAATGGCACAAACTGTAGCTCTGTATCTCATTTCGTTTTCGAGATATGGCCTCGGGAAGCGGTAAAACATTTCGATTTTCACCTTTCAGTGATTTTGAGCGGCCATATCTCGAAAACCAGGGCACGTACAAACCCCCGCTTGGGCCGATCGATTTCTCACGTCTCCTTAGGTACGCCTGAATTTTTTCAAATTTTTGCTAATCTTCATTCAGCAGAAATGGCCCTCGAAGCTGGGCCGTGTCGCTCGAGAAGCAAAATCCTCGGACCTCTCACTTTGGTGGCCAATATCTCACTTAAAAGGTGCCGACAAATATCGAGACTAACATCATTGAATCGGAAATTTAATTTGCAATCGATCTAGCACAAAAAAGGGCATCATTTTTGTCTAGAAAGAGTTACAGCGATTTATGTGAAGAGATGTCGAAATCGCTTAAATTATGGGCTTTTTGAGGTTATGGCAAAATCCTGATGTGATGAGGTTAAATAGACCTCGGATTTGGATTCAGCGACCTGCAAAACATACAGTAAACATTGTCAGACCTCCAGATTAGAAACAGATTTTTTTTTGTGTGGCTATGTTGTACAAAATACATACTCTTGTAGATACTAATTTGCATTTTGTTTCATGTGTTGAAATTAATTTTTCGTTATTTGCGAGCAATTTAAAATCAAAATTTAAATATAATAAAATACAATGTATAATCCAATATTAAATCAGGTTCAGCCAATATTTTGTTTCAGTATGAATTAACCTCATCTTGTAAAAAGAGAAATAAAATATATTCCCTTTTTATTAAGTAATAATATTATAAAGACGTATCCCAAGTCTTTCGTTTATTTTCCAACGACTTTAATGACATATTTCCTCGGTACAAAATTATTGAGATTTTCGATAGATAAAACGGTAACAATTGAGAGTGCTAATATGATTTAGTTGGTTAAATGCAAGCAGAAAACAGTTAGAGAGCGGATATTACAGCGTTAGTTCGATCGTTTATAAATTCCAATGATTTCCTCTTCTTGTCTGGAGATATAGCAAATAGAGGTGGACGAGTCCGCATCTGGAATGCATTTAGCTCAGAAATGGCTTGTTATGGCTAATAAAGAGGACGCCGTGACATTACAGATGACCGAAAACGTGACTGAAGCCTTGGCCCAACGCCAGCTAACACCCGGACTCCGGACTGTGCCTTAGGTCCTCTTTATAGTCTCGGAACAATCTGCTTGAGCCGAGACATTTTAACTAGCTAGTTGGATTTTTCAGTATGTGTAGCGTGTTTGATGTGTACAATATCAAGTATTTAAGTCTCATATTTTTTATTTCTGTTTTTAAAATTGTTGCAAAATATTATTTTGTGCATTTAGCAGAACACTCATCTAATATACTTTTGACATAATTCTGATCATTCTAGTATGCCAATAAAAGTAGTCAATGACATTCTAAAAATATAATATATCAGTATCTGGAAAGGATTACCAAGATTTCCCCTATACTAACTGGGGTCTCAAAAACGTATAATAATATCTAGAGGATACATCATTATGTGACAAATCATAAAATCTCACTCATTGCATATTTTAATAAATAAAATATTAATATCAATAATAGTAGTAGTAGTAATAATAATAATAATAGATCGGATTCGAGTGCTCATAGCTATCAAGAAGGCGATAATAAGGCGGGTAAGGAGTATGAAGCAAAATACACTGTTCCGTACGAATCATTCCCGCCTATTTCAAGAGCCACAGCGTGTTGTCAACAATCCGTCAGCTGTAGCCGATGTAGAAAGCTTCTGGAAGGGAATCTACGAAACGACACGTCCGTTCGATAGCAACACTCCAGCAATAGCATACTTCGAGGCTCTTTGCCACAGAACCTTAGAAGAGCCAGAAGAGGTGTGCCCGGCAATCAGTTCAGAGGAAGTTCAACAAGCTCTTGTTGGAGCCAAGAACTTCACTGCTCCGGGCCCAGACGGCATAAACAAGTGGTGATGGAAAAAAATTTCTTCCACCCACCGTCGTCTGGCTCGAGTTTTCAACACGTGGTTGAACGAGGGGGAGCAGATTCCTGACTGGTTTGTCGAGGGACGTACCGTACCGTGTTAGTCCCCAAAAAGGGAGATCTGTCCGATCCAAGGAATTATAGGCCAATCACCTGTCTGAATTCCTGCTACAAGATATTTACACGTATCTTGTATGCTAGGACATTACGGCAGGTTGATCCGGTCTTCCAACAGATTTACGAGCAGCGTGGTGCCAAGGAAGGCATGGCGGGCTGTAAAGACAGCCTGCTGATAGACCGCTGTATTACGCAGGATTCTGTGCAGTACGAGCGGAATCTATCGATGGCCTGGATTGACTATCGTAAGGCATTTGACACAACATCGCACGAACTATTTTTACATTTGCTCAAGTGTCTTGCGGTAGCAGAACCACTAGTGAGATGCATAGAACAACTGCTGCCTCTCTGGAGAACTCGCTTCACCGTAACATCCGGTGCACAACGGGTTACAACAGAGCAGGTGGCATTCCGAAGAGGAGTTTTCCAAGGAGACTCTCTGAGTCCCCTCCTATTTTGCATCTCACTGCTGCCGTTATCTGTTGAGCTCCGCCAAACTCGCAGGTATCACTGTGGACCACCCAGCAACCGGAGGGATAAGGTCACTCATCTATTCTACATGGATGACCTTAAACTGTATGCCTCCGGAGAACATGAATTTCAAAATGCTCTAAGGGTGGTCGAGCAGTACACGCGGGCCATTGGTATGGAGTTCGGGTTGGACAAGTGCGCGGTCGTTCAACTCAAGAGAGGACGATACGGGGACTTTGCTGAAGACGCGCAACTCGCAACTAGCCTATTCCGAAAGATTTGGCCATCCGAACTTTCGGGGAAATACAAGGTATCTGCCACTAATATGCTTGCCGTTCCTGTTCTGCTCTACTCCTTTGGAGTAGTCAAATGGACTGTAGATGAGCTGCGCCAATTGGACAGAGGCACCCGCAAGATGATGAATATCCATAGGAGCATTCATCCTAGATCGTCCGTCCCTCGTGTGTACCTCTCACGAAATCGGGGGGCAGAGGGCTCTTGGGGTTGGAGTGTATGCATGGCAGAGTGGCACTGAGCATGGCATGTAATGTCCTTAGGAGCTCAGTCCCGCTCCTGAAATTAGTGAGAAATCACGAAAACGCAGGGGTGGGTGCAGGATTGTTTAAGGCGGCAAAAAGAGCCGCAGATGAACTTGATCTCGTATTCGACGATAGGCGAGGAGACTGGCGCGGTGCTGATCCAGAGTGAGTCACTGAACTACAGCTAACTCTTCTGAAGGCCCAAATAAAAGCTGCCGAGCAGGAACTTCTGTTTAGGCAGTATGTCGATAAACCCATGCACGGTGTATACTATAAGAACGTAGAAACACTGGGTTTATCGACCAGGCTGACATTTGCCTTTTTAATGTCAGCTGGGCTAAAGTCGGAGACCGAGGAATTCATTGTGGCCTGCCAAGATGTAATTAACACGTTGGTCTACCGAAGCCGCATAATGGGTGTAGAGGTTCCTGATATAAACTGTAGGCCCTGCCATCAGGCGCCGGAGTCGTTCATGCATTTACTTTCTACATGCCCGGTGTATGCGATTTCAGCCTACATCCAACGCCATAACGCTGCGTTACGGGTGCTGTACTATAATTTACGGCACTCGTACGGGATAGACCAAACACCAGTGGTGCCTTACGTCCCCGGAGATATTGAGTCCGTTGTAGAAAACGAGAGGTGCCGAATTTATTGGAACTACTCGTTTCTGACAGTCAGGCTAATTCAAGCCAACAAGCCTGACATAGTCCTCCTCGACCATCAAAACAAGGTGATGTTTGTGATCGAGTTATGAAGCCTACGCTCAGGATTGAAGATCATACCAGCCTGTCAGAAGTCTGCTGATTGGTTGGCAGGCCAAATGCAAAAGGCAGTCATCTTGGGGTCCCTTCGCCTGCTTAGAGCACATGATTCTGGAATCTACAGTCACTGATAAGAGGGCTTTTTTTAATAATAATTGTATAGTAAAGGGTGAAAACATGTCTACGATTTTTCATATTTAACAAGCACCTTTTAACTTATGTGATATTCTACAAATATAATCAAGACGGATCTGATCGCTCCTGCAAAAATGTATTAATCGATATTTAAATGAAAAATCTATTGTTGAAACGTCCCCAGAATTTTCCAAATACTCTGTGTATATCATAAGGTCATTTTGAAACTAGCTTAACGAACTTTCGAAAGTGTATACAAAAAGTTTGTCATAAAATAATTCGATTAAGCCATGGATTAACAAAATTAACCTGATTATGTGTTCAGTTAGTAAGTTCGTTCATTATCCATACAATTTCGTGAAGATTAAACAAAATACTCTATTTATTTTCTAAACATATTGTACTAATTAGGCAAAGTTCTATTAACTTATGCGGTAAATTATATTTGGTGTTGTTTGAAGTTTACTTTAGCGGATATTAATAATAGCAGAACTTCCATTTCAATATACGTATCCCTTTTAACCTAAATTAATATCAAAAGTTAACCGAATTCTAGAACAATTGATTGTACAACACAATTTAATATTATGTCATGTTCACAAATCCAATAAAGGTGACTTAAGACACGGGTTTATACGCATTTGTATCCATCTTCATGCAACCACAGTCAAGCTTTCATTATTTTATTACTAATAATGGTATTTCACTGTAATACCTTCTATTTCTGCTTTCATAATTACGTAACTTGGAAGAAAAAGGGCATTCATTCTCCTTAATCCGAGAAAATAAAGTTTTTAGTTTGCGCTTAATTGTAGCATGTGTTTCTGTAGTAACTATTTGATATTTAGTAAATATTTTAAGTAGTACATTTCAAGAAGAATGTCTTGTTTAATAAGAAATAAATTTTGGAGATTGACCCTTTTTCTTCCAGGTTCAGAATTACTGAAAATGATTCTGCTACATACCCGTACTATTTTTCAATGTTCCTAAAATGATATTAATCAAAGTCAATAATAGTAAACATCTAAAGGTTCCTCATTTAAGGAGAACCAAATCAATATAAATTAACCAACTCATTTTCTCAGTGCTCATGTGTTAAACTCCTGGTTTGAACCTTGACTAGGGTATTTATGTATAGTAGCGTTTTTAACGTATTACAGAAACATTACAGTGGTTAGGTGAGGCAACACGCCTGTTGCTAGTATCTCTCCCGAGTTCGATTCGCTGCTGCTGCAGTTGGCAATGTCTCAGGTAATGGATGTAGTGTTGTCTTTGTGTGTGTGTGTGTGTGTGTGTGTATCTTGTTTGAGTGGTGGAATTAGGCGTTATTATAAATAAGGCGTTAAAAATGAAGATGATGTCATTTCTCCCCCTTTACTTTTCCAACCGTGTGTTTTAGAGATCTGATTTTTTCCCCGATACTACCTTTCAACAAGTACTTTCAACGAAAATTACAACGAATATTGGAATGTAGGTACTGGGTTTCTGTTTCGGTTTTTGTGTGTGTCATTAGAAATACATAATAATTGTTCAATACCATTTATCGTAGAGAAACGTTCACTCGAAATAACGTATTCAGTGTGTAGGTATTGTATTAGTTGTTTATTAACGTCTCAGCAGATAAAGAAGTTATTGTAATGTGCCAGAAAATAGAAACCAACATTTTCCAGATATTTTTATGTTTCAAGGTCACTACAATATTTTTCAACTATTTTTTAAAAGAAGTATCTGTATACGTACGTACAAACGTGCGTGAGCAATCTTTTTCTGTTCGAGATCTGGCTAATAAAAAATGATATTCACTTCCTTGTGGTGCCAGTCTAAGCGTATTAACGTCAATATAGACTAGCGTATACGGCCGCTTGAGTATCGAATGCATGTTACCAGACGATAACCTGTCACGATATTATTTAAAACAATTTTGTTTATAACAAAAGGAAATATTAAATTTTGTCAATCAAACAAATTTTCTTAATACTCTTTAGTCGCTTTCCAACGAGAAATGTTCGATAACTTTTTTCCGTGAAGTTGATATTTTCAATGTTATTAATTTCTAAAAATTGAAAAACCGCCAATTTCTCGTTTCTTGACGCTCTAAAAATATAATAAAAAATGTTTTCTTTACAGTACACATTTTTTTAATAATGTCTTTAGACCTTTCATATTGTTATGAATTACACCCCCTTGGAACTGGAGATGATACGCCTATGCCTACTAATAGTGACTGGAAAAACTCTAGAAAGAGCCATGGACTTTTCTAGAGTATGGTTGGAGAAGATTCTTGATGGTTTCCTAAAAGGTGAAATAAACGTGACAATATGAACATCCAAACAGTGGAGTTGACGATTTTTAATTTTATACCCCATAGCGACCACCTCCGACAGTTTTTAAAAGTTCTTATCAAAGAAAAATAGTCATATGGATTTCGGCGTGTAAGTAACTGGTTCCTAAAACGTTTCAAGGCAAAACAACGTTCAATTTAAAAAATTTCATTGTGGCAGTTTAAAAATACAATAATTTGAATAATCGTGGAAAACACCTGTAGAATTAGGTTCAACTTTATACCCCTAGCATGGAACTGTTGCTAAAGGTAATAAATTTTGTTTTGAATTGTTAAGACTTTTGTCCATACAGCATTTAATTATTTCCACATCCACCTCCGCTTAGTGGATTGGAAGTATAGTAATTGTAAAAAAAAAATCGATTTTTTTTTTCTTGAAATAGATTTAGAATATCATGAAACGTCGAGATTTTAAATTTGAGCGAAAATAAATTTTCTGTCTGTCGTCTGTCTGTAACTTTTTTGTCCCCCCGTTTTCTCTAAGATATTAACTTGAAATTTTCTACACGTATATATTATAACGAGGTCTGGAAATGGATTGTTTTTTGAACATATCCGTAAATGGGGTAAATAGGGAAAATAAGTAAAACAAGCTGATAAAAGTACAGAAACTTGAAATTTGGTGTATATATACAAGGTGTAATCAGTTTCATGTCATTAAGAAAAACTGGTAATGGGGACCGACTAGACATACAAAAAACCTTTATGACTTTTCCCGCTAGGGGTACTTTGAAAAAAACTGACCTGGGTCAACCTTTTTAATATAATTTTTTAAATATTAATTTAGAAAATAATTGAGAACCACTGCTTTTCTTGGTCAGTGAACTTGTAGTTCCCAATTATACAACATTTAAATTGTCATAAAAAAGTGCAAAGGCCTTGGATCATCGACCGCCTTTGATAGACCGCCTCAACCGAACTGAGGCAATTATGAAAAGGTAAATAATTCGTTATCTTTTCCTGCACAACTGCTAGCAAATAATGGCCGTAGAAGTTTAAACAGGGCATTTCTTTACATGTGTGTCTTTTAATTTGGAACAAAATATTGGATTAATGTTTATAATTTTGAATATTTAAATGTGATTTATTAGCGTTTGTAACATAAATGAGTGTCCTGGGTTAAAAGCTTATCTAAGTAAATTATTAGAAATCTGCATCTGCATCAATATACAGTTCGGTACGTCGAATTAAGGGCATATGTGCTCCGTTCAACACTGAACAATAAACTATCAACTAACGTTGTCAATAAAGAAAAATAAAAGAAAAACTAGGTCCAAAATCCAAAACGGAATACAAAAAGAACGAACAAGCAAGTTGTGTCTGTACGCAATCAAGAATTTAACGACTTGAACGGTAAAGTCAATAAAATAAATCTTCACTATAAATACACAGCGGCCCGAAATTCAAAAATAACAAAAACAACGAACGGCGGGTTGGACGTGTGTACATTACGAAACACCCACAGAAACTAAAATATTGCACAAGGGAGAGTCAGAGTATAGTTTTCTTCAGATCAGATCTACTAAACACTCAGAAAACGTCGACGTCTTTCATCTTATTTACTAAAGACCGCCGACATTTTATAGCTATCTACACAAATATTGAGTATTATAGGCAAAGACACGCGCGACGATCTAAACCTACCTCGATATTCCAGCAGTTCTCAAAAGATTTTATTGAAAATTTGCGAAGTTTTTGTTTATTTTTTTTTCTCCAAAACTATGAGCTTTAGACCCCATGTTATAAAGGTTTTTTTGTTTGTCTTGTCGTTCCCTACCACCAGTTTTTTTTTTTAATGACATGAAACTAATTACACCTTGTTCACAAAATATTTCAGCCACCCCCATTAGCAGTTCGATGACGACGATTTCAAATGTTGTATTACTGAAATACAATTAGCAATCATTTCCACTTACTAGAATGCAAATATTGTATCAAGATGTTTTCGTTTAAAGAAACTTGGATGGGAGATCTGGATGTGGAAATAGTTGATTCTTTTGGCAGCGGATTCTTTTAATACCCTAAGTAGTTTAAGATAAGAACAATGATAATAAGTAACTAAAGCCGTGTATTTAATTATGCATAAAATTACACTTACGTATTAACTACTGGCACGCTCCTGGTAGATAAACACAAAAACTGAAATTAGATACATATAGGGGCGATGTTTAAGAAATTCGGGTACATACAAAATGCTTTTGTAAAGAATTTCTATAAGGGTACATTCACAAGCATCGCATTATTGAAATTCAATAAAATAATACTATTTACACACTACATGATTTTACACAATTTGCCCTAAAAGTGTTTTGAAATTGACTGCATTAATTAAAAATCAGTTTTTAATTGAATTTGATTTTGAAATGCAAATATTAAACTCAGCATTTTCATGTAAAAGTTAAACAACTAGTATGTGCCAGTAGCATCATGAAAGCTGTTGATGTATCCACTGATGAATTTATTTATTTTCTCCTCTTATATTAATTATTCCAATTAAATACGTTTCCATAATAAAAGTTGATAGTCTTTACTAATATTAATGTATTAGAATCACTAATTTCGTCGTAAATATATGCGTATGTAAGTTTTTTCTCCAATATTTCTGTTTCAAATGACTTTTAAGTGTTAATATGGAAAATAAGAATCTGGAATTTTGAATTTTTTTTTTTATTCATTTGCATGTCGTGGCTCGTCTAGTTGTTTGTATTTAATGGGCTTGTTCGGCATTTTTTTTTTTATTTCATAAATCGAAAGTGCAAGTATAAATTAATGGATCTGCAAAAAATCAGAATCTTATTCGCACGTTTAGTATCTTAAAAACTATTACAAATTTCCATCTCGCGAAAATGGGGCGTGGCCAGGCGCTACGTCACTATACGCATAGACTCGGCGATCTCAATAGACTTGATGCTCCTTATTGGTTATAATTATACTTAAGTGTTTTTGAAGTATTGTTTGCTTTGCTTACTACTTGACAGTAGGAGAGTACAATTTGGTGAAATGTCAAAAAATTACAATTTTCTCTCGCTCCTGCCAGAACGAATTTTCGATTCTGACCCTGCAATTTACGATTTTAATTCATCGCCGACCTTCTCCTTTCCGTAGACACATAGAACGAACTTCCATTTATTTAGTTACCAGCGTTTAAAAATTCCATGTTTTTCGACTTTTCAGGTTAAATTTGAAAGGTCCCAGGAAGCCATTTTTCTTACGTCACTTGCGTATAGTGACGTCACAAGTGAGCGCTCGGTTTTTGCAACTATTACTAATTTCAACTCCTTATATCTCGAGAACGGAAAAAGTTAATAATACGAAATTTTAAGTGTATAATGAGAATATCGAGTACTATATGAAACAGTATAAAAACCATATAAAAAGAATATCATGGAACAAGCCCATTAACCAGTATGTTAGAAATAATGCGAAGTGTTGTTATAAAGGGCTAATTCTGCATGAAATTGATTTTAATTATAGCTTTTTGAACAGGAAAAATTCTACTCAAAGTATGGTATCATGTTTAGATTGATTTCAACTTTTATTTATTTCTGAAACTACCATTGAAAATGATCTTGTCTCCGGCAGTTGGCCTGTACGCGTCGAATAACTCTATAGGTCTCAATTCTTGATTCATCCACTTCGTTTTTCTATATATATTCTCGTCCACTGTCAATATACTCCTACTGAATTTCATAAAGGCCCATTTCGACATTTTATTTATTTGTTTATACATAATAGCCAATAATAAAAAAAAAGTTTCCTCAGCAACTTGACAACATAAAATTTTCATGAATATATACGTTTTGGGATATGTTAGTCATATCGTTTCTAATGTATATCAAAATTTGTGACAGCTCTCAAAGTCAAGGTAATTGAATTTTTAATGGAGGAGGCATTTAAGCGAATTATAAGATAGAGTGTAAAATTTTGATTTGTTTAAGAAGTGAAAAATAGCCGTAGTTCCTTTACTCCGTGTCTCCACCAATGTTGTTTAAAATTGGATATTACGAGACTCATGTTAACGAAAATTCTGTAAACTTGGAAAAAAATCCCTTGACATGTTTAATAAAATTTTTCGAGATATTTTGAAAGAATAAATATAAGTGAACAGTTTTACCTTATGTTGTTTAGAAAAATACCTCAAGCGATTCAGAGGGTACCAAAAATATATAATTCGTTTAACCCTGTTTGTCGAACAACATTCACTGGTTTCTATTCAATAACTATGAAACACATTTTTCTTTACCGCCTATTTACCCCTTCAGTTTATTTACGTTCTCTTTGAAACGAAAACCGACGTGGTAAATATCGACATTATTTTGATCGGCGTGTTATTGAAGTTTCTAACGGATAGAAAGGGTGCAAGGGACTCGGCATTCTTTGCTGGCACTTCTCAAACCGATATTATAGTCCGAGGGACGACCGTAAAAGAGTGGACCTTATTTTTTAAGGACATACCCCATAAGTTGCCTGCCTAGAAGTGGGCTGCCAGGTATTGCCATCAATATAAGAGATATCAACCTACGTCTTTTCTTTGTTAGTGTAGTTTTAATTTGGCGCTAATTGTATGATTTAACTGATGAGGGTGGTAACTACATAAAAAAGACAATATGAGCTGTCAATAGTCGATCAGGATTTACTAAGGCAACCATATATAATTAAGTAAAGCTCTGGAGCCATTAAAATAATTCACAAGCATAAAAATCACATTTTTTTTGTTTGTTTATCCTTCCACGCATATAAACATGCGTAAGAATTTTAATGACCCTTGTCTTCCATAAGATAATCATTACGCCTCCCTCCCCTCCAAATTATTTGAATACAATTTATATGAGTTATCTAACATAAAAAGAAATACAAAGAAATTTCATTCCAAGAATTTGCTTTATTGCGACTCTTGCGATGCGTAGAAACCACTTCAAAACATTGAAAATACTCAAACGGCAATCTCATGATTCAGACTGCAACATCCTTTGTCATTTTCACCTTAAATCTGAAATTAGCGAACATGCATTCGACAAATATTAACATATAGAAAAATATCTTTGGATCAGGTTTTCGTAAGGCAATAGGGTGTGTGCACTTTTTTTATGTAAAAAATATAAAATACTTATGCTGTATGTTATAGCTGAAACAAAATTTTCATCAAAAAAATGTTTTAAAAGAAATTTAGTTTTAAATTAAATATTCGCCACCAAAATAGACATATCTGACGTCACTCTCTATAAAAGTAAAGCATCATTGTGGACTAGGAGGATGGAGTAAACGGCATTTTTTTAGTCACTGTGATCGCCACGGTGATCGTTCAGCAATCAGTGTTCTTTGTAGCAGTGATTATATCACTCATTGAATCGCTTCGATGTTTTCTCACTAATCGCTGTTGACGATTGCTCAGTTGAAAGAACCGGTGATAAGTAGCAGTGACGGTGGTCGCCGTCACAAGTCTATTGGGTACTATAGTAGTACTATATACAACTATTATAACCAATTATTTACGGAAAGTGACAGACTAATATTAATTCTTTCTTTTATGGTTATGTTGTTAACATAAATAATCGCAAATAATCCCAATTATTAGAATAGATACAATATAATAATGTGTAATAATACGAAAACTAAATCATGAATTTAATAATTATATTAGGCTACTATAGCAATATTTATAGAAACACGACCAATTATACTCACAAATATGGTAAACAAGCTGTCAGAAACATCTAATATACGAAACGACGTCACCAGGATCATTATTCGTTTCCGAAATCATTCAAACATTTTAATTTTTGGTCGATTTGTTTATTAAATATTTATTTTAATATGATGATAATTAATATGAATGCGTTTAGGCTTCCATGTTTATATATTACTTCATATTAATACCACATTTGAAGTGAATTGTTATAAATGGCAAATACCCTATTGTGGCGAGTGACTAGAGTCATCATAGATACTATTTTTCCTAAAAAATTTGAGCTCCCACATGTTTCTTTAGGTTGCATTGATTTTTGGACAGAGGGGGAGATTCGCTTCCAAAAGAATGGCCCATAATATTCTCTATTTTCTATGGACATTGTGCTAGGGAAATTATGTTGTTGGTACTACATATGGATGCAAATTTTCAAGGCATTAGGTCAAATGGAAGTGGTTTTAAATTGACCTGTAAGATTTGATCTGAACTTGCTGACTGACAAACATCTGAAGTTGAATAAAACTGTGCAAAATTGAACTCAATTTTTTTACGGAAATCTCTCCGCCTATTATTCCATTTAAGAATTGTAGCACTGGCTTTTGATGAAATATTTGCAGCCTCAATACAAGCTGCTAGTCGGCGTTTAGGTTAGACTCCGTAATAAGCTGGTTTTATTGCTTGCGACAGTAATGTCCTACACGTCACTAATGGCAATTTACTAAATTTAATGAAAATAAAAACAAGTTACAAGCGCAAGCCGACTGAGTTGGTGCTCGGTAAGTGTACACTACACTTCCAACTCAATAACAACTTACAGCAAATTCTAGTAATTAAAATCCACCTTTTATAAAATGGTTCACGTTCGACAACTTGACGTGGAAATTTGCTTTTAAACTCGTTTTGAATGTGCTGCAGTCATTTACAAATTTAAATATATTATTACATATAGCGAAAAACACAGCTCAAACGATAAAATGAGGTTTTTAGCCCAAAGGCGTCGAAACTTAAAATCTACATACTCGTCCTGGAATTTTAAACTACATTTAGTTTTGTCGTTTCTAACTTTACGTCCATATTCTACAGTTTAAACTGAATCATAGAAAAGTTTATAAATAGCAGAATTGTAGCATTTATTTACATTAGGGTGGCATTATCTTTGGTTTTTTTTTTCAGGAGGGTCCTCATCTATTGTTAATTGAAACAATCGTTTTTGACCGTTTCTTATGGAGTTTGTTGTATACTTTCAGAGGTTGCTGCTTAGTGAAATATTCTCAATAAAGAAAATGAAGACGTTTTAGTTTCATAAAATTTATTCAGATTTATCTGATATACGTTTCGGTCTCTCGACGAGTCTGAAAAATATATCTAAAAGTATCAATAATAACAATTTATATCTTTACGCAGTTTATTTATATATTTGAATGTGTAAATTTGAATATTAATAAAACTGTCTATAATGGGAGTAACACCAAATTCAATTTGGATATTTGTTACCTACTTCCCAGTTTAGGCAACTTTCTTAATTTCAAGCAAATCTAAGGTTATCCTTTATTAACGTTTTGTACAAAGGAAGATGTTATAAAGTGGCTAAGCTGGGCAACAAAAAATGAACACGGTTTTTGATAAAAAAATTTCCCGTAGAATGCGATGATGTTCGGTTTTGCGAAAAAATTGTAAGAAAATGTGGAAAAGTTAAGAAAATGTTTGGGAATTCACAAAATCAGGTCTAAAATATTCACAAGTTAAACTTTTAAGATCCATTATATTTTACTTTGGATTATTGTGGTTTCCTTTAGTATTTTTCTCGTAGAATATGATTCACTACTTGGTTTGCCAAAAAATATATCAGGAAAATTAAGAGAACTTACAAATTCGAATCAGTAATATTCAAAATTTGGGATACGAGGGTCTACTCTCTTTTACAGGAAAATGTTAGGAAAATGCGAGAAAATTAAGAAAATATTTGAACTCACAAAATCTAGTCTGCGTCATTCCCCAACGAAATGTATTAACAACCAACATTATTAACGTGAGAATATAGTTGTTTTATCTCGTAGTAATTATTCAGTGAAATGAGGAGGTTCACTCAACTTAACGGAAAAATCCCTGGAGGATCTGGTAAAATTAAGAAAATGAATAAAAACTCACAATATCTAGCTTGCAATATACATAATTTTTCGACAAAGCGAAGTAGAGTATCGTATTCTATGAGAAAGTTACTAAAAGAAACCACCATAATCTAGAAATATGTTATAGATCTTAAACGTTTAACTTGTGAATATCTCAGACAGGACTTCGTAAATTCTCAAGCAGTCTCTTAACTTTTCCACAGTTTCCCGTAATTTTTCCGTAAAACGGAAAACATCATCGCGTGCTACGGTAAAAATGCTGTCAGGAATCGTGTTCATTTTCCGCTTTGGCTAAAATTAGCCACTTTTTAACATCCTCCTTTGATGCTATTGTTTAACAAAAATAATTCTGATCAATACAATGTTCAACTAAACCTGTTGATTTTTTATAAGTTTTTTTTTTAATTAAAATGTCTCTTCTGTGTTCTTTCAGCCATAGATCTATGCAACGCAACCATTATAGATATGGCTGAAATAAAATGTAATGATTCAACAATCATACAACCCAACTTTCTCAAATGGAAGTAAATTAATCATTTCTGTTTCTGGGTATATAATATAAAATGAATTTTTGTGGACAGAATTCGATCTACACTTGAGTTTTGCTTGAAGTGACTATATTTTTTTTTTGAAGTATTCTCAAAACAATATTTTACAACGCCTAGCTGCCTAAATTGAAGCAAATTGGCTAAAAACCTTATTTCTGATTTAATATATAAGAGATAAAATAGTCGTTACTAAATTTTTGAAAATTGATTTTTCCGGTCTCTAAGCACAAAAATTAATGCAATTTTCACAAAAATTACTTTAATGACATTATGTTAGTCCTATAACCTCCCAGATTTTCGTCGCAATATTCTCTGTTTGAGCTGAATAGGTCAAGAAGTTTTTGAGTTATAATCATACAAGCAAACATATATTGAATTTTCTATATTTGTAAGATTAGTAAGATAATAGATTTTTTTAATTGATGTTCAAAAAATCAATACTTCTTTATTTATCCATCGAAGAACTTAGAATACTATGATCATATTACAGTTTAATAAATTATGTAATAAAAACCTCGAGAAATTTTCAAACCCCTAAAAAATGGCCAATTTCTCAAAATTGGACTACTTTCGAGTAAAACGAATATTATATTCGTAATGAACGACCCAAAAACATAATGTACAACCATTAAAAACCAGAGATCTTAAATGTAGGAAGGTCCATCCTCGCTATTTCACTGTAAATATTCTATTTCTCAAAAAATGAGTCAAAAAACAAGAAAATTAAGGCTTTTAGCCAATTTGCCTCAATTTTGGGCAGTTAGGCGTTGTAAAGTATTGTTTTGAGAATACTTAGTAGAAAATTAGTCATTTCAAGCAAAACTCAGATGTACATCGAATTTTGTCCACAAAAATTCATTTTTGAATCACTGTGCCCCGTACGGAGTTAGTTCGAAATAATGAGCTGCTACTGAAAGCAGTTGGAACCTCCCCACCAATAGTTTGCTAGAATTTACACTTAACGACCCAACGCCGCGTCGCAGAACTCGAAAGTTTTTTGGTTTGACGAAGAATGAAGGAAAGATAAATGAACTATCATTGAAATCAGAACAACACTTTCAAATGATGCAATAATATAAGGATATTATGCAAAATAACAAAGTGTTGTATGTGCCAAATATGTACTGCACCAAAACCTTTTTCAGCTTATATACCACAGTGACACAAAAATTGTAAAAAATTTGGCCCGTGGTATTTCATGTGACAATTTATTAACTTACTCTTAACGCGTTAATAACGAATACCTACTGAATTAAAATTTAATCGCAGTTTTGAACATTATCAGTATATTTTCTGCCATGAGTTAATGCAATTTAATTGGTAGTCATTCTTAAAATAAAATAAATCTAAAATTAATTTAGCTTCTTGTTCATTGTTATTGCCTTTCTTTTATTTTATTCCATAATTTGCCCTATCAATTTGAAAACTGTGCTGACCACCACGTGAAACCATACTTCAGTTCTTAGACAATAATCTAGGAACTAGATGTTCAACAGAATGTCATTCAGATGGTTAGAAATATTGATCTGGTTATAGATGATTATTTATTTATGTTTGTTGGATTGCAGTGTCTTCTTAACGATTTAATTGATTCATTTTTAATGCGTTTTCTGTCTGAATATATTTAATGTTCATAAAACAAATTATTTTATTTAAATTGGGTGACATGACGACTCAACTATTTTGGTTTTATATGAGATTTGATCAATTATTATTAATTACTGATTATCTTTATCCGAATCTAATGTAATAGAGTTAGTGCATTAATTTACCAGTACTCAAAAAAATATGTTTTCTAAGGTATTATTGAGTGCTTCAACGTTGCGAAATTTGTTTAAACAATTTGAATATTATTTGTTTGCTTATAGTAATGAAACATATTCTTTATAGGATTTTGCAAACAGCGGAAAGAAAAACTATCTATGAGAACTAAAAGAAAAACTATATGTACAAATATTACTGAAATCTTTGCATTCTTTCGATAACCTGGCTTCTGGTTATACTAGCAAGTTTAAATTCTGAAATAAATTTGTCCAATTTCTTATTTGACATTTTTATTATAACACTAGCATCCAACATAATAATCTAGCTAAGCAGATTGAACTAGTATCTACATGACCCCCTACTTTATGTAAAGTCAATTAAAAATTAGAACAAAGGCCTGAAATTAATTTATTTACCTACCTTGTCTTTAATATTTTTTTTCATAAAATCTCTCATTCAGTTTCTTGGAAATGCTTAGCCTTTCAAACGATTTTCGCCCTTATTCTGAGCTCATCAGAAAAGCACAAAACCACTCATAACGATGTTCCATGCAAAATCAAGACAATAGAATTTAAACTTGCTAGCATAACCAGAAGTCAGGCTATCGAAAGAATACAAAGATTTCATTAGTATATTTACATATAGTTTTTCTTTTAGTTCTCATAGATAGTTTTTCTTTCCGCTGTTTGCAAAAAGAATATGTTTAATTAGAAGAGAATTATTAATAAATATTTGTATTTTCTTGACCGTTGATATCAAACTAACTTGATGTATCCTGGGATTTTTCGGTCATCTTTAAATGAAAATTCTTATATTTTCTTACGTTTCGGTTTTATTAACCATCGTCAGAGGAAAAACTACAATATTTATATTAACGTACAATTATTTTATGTGATTTTACAAATTTAATTTTATTACTTACAATTTAAGAAATTTTTTGTTTACACTATATTAACATTTTACGTTTATTTCTGTTGAAAGTTTTAATGCAACTAAATGCTGAGCAAAAGTATTGCCTGCTTTCTGGTCTGTGTTATGTCACTATTGGTACAGTTTATTTAATTTATGGATGCTAGTTATGAGGTTTTCTCTAAAGGCTGGTGTGTGAAATATGATACTTTAAGAATTATCTTGCGGACTTGATGGAACGATGTAAAAATATATGTTGTTTAGTAATATCCCCTTTTTAGTTAATTTAACAAATTAAAGTATGTTTCACTTAAATTCTCTATATCAGTGCGGTTGTTTATTGCGTTGTTATGTCTTTTAATTTGTAACATTTCATGTATTGTCCTTCGATGATAATTTGGTTCCTTTTGTAAAATTTTTGCATTGTCAAAGTTAAAGCTATGGTTATGGTCTAAAGCGTGTTTGGTAAGAGCTGTCGAGTTTTGATTTAGTGTTCTTATATTATATTTGTGTATTTGTGTATTATATTGGCCAAACAAAACAATACCTGCATAAACGAATATATACACACAAATATAATATAAGAACACTAAATCAAAACTCGACAGCTCTTACCAAACACGCTTTAGACCATAACCATAGCTTTAACTTTGACAATGCAAAAATTTTACAAAAGGAACCAAATTATCATCGAAGGACAATACATGAAATGTTACAAATTAAAAGACATAACAACGCAATAAACAACCGCACTGATATAGAGAATTTAAGTGAAACATACTTTAATTTGTTAAATTAACTAAAAAGGGGATATTACTAAACAACATATATTTTTACATCGTTCCATCAAGTCCGCAAGATAATTCTTAAAGTATCATATTTCACACACCAGCCTTTAGAGAAAACCTCATAACTAGCATCCATAAATTAAATAAACTGTACCAATAGTGACATAACACAGACCAGAAAGCAGGCAATACTTTTGCTCAGCATTTAGTTGCATTAAAACTTTCAACAGAAATAAACGTAAAATGTTAATATAGTGTAAACAAAAAATTTCTTAAATTGTAAGTAATAAAATTAAATTTGTAAAATCACATAAAATAATTGTACGTTAATATAAATATTGTAGTTTTTCCTCTGACGATGGTTAATAAAACCGAAACGTAAGAAAATATAAGAATTTTCATTTAAAGATGACCGAAAAATCCCAGGATACATCAAGTTAATTATTATGAAGAGAATTATTGAAATTTCAAGGATGGTGCTTTATGCCCAAATTTTCATTTTTCTCTAAAGTAACGAAGAATACATAAGTAACAAAATCGTCAATTTTAAGTCTTCAGAGGACAGATAAAATATTTAACTGCAAAGACCAAGGCAGGCTAAGAGAAGTCTCCAGTATCAAACGAAATTTTTTGACCCACGAAATGAGGAGACTCCCAAAGCCACTCCGCGGCTACTAATTTATTGAAAAATTCTCTCTGTTTTCTCTCTGGCCTATTATGTCACAAGCATTGAAAAATTTGTGATGACGTTTATCTATCACCTCCGCCAACTGCAAGAAATCGTATAGTATTGGGTTACTTTACCGACTATTCACTATTGTGCCGATTAAAAAAAATCGGTAAAGGTCTTTACACAGAACTTCCCTCGTTATTTGTGCATGGCGGTCACTCTAAAAAATTAATAATTACGAAATGACATTGAGAATAATAATCGGAATATAGTTATTGCTATTATTACAAAGAAAACTTGATAAGTTTTGGTCAAAAAAATATACAAATTGCTCATCCAACACCAAAAGCTCAATACTAAATAACAGGTGCCACATATGGCAGGCTTGCGCAAATAACTTTACAAATGTCCACCATGACTGAATTATTTCTTGGGATGACCACCCTGTACATTTTTCAATAAAAGTATAATAGGTGTATATATCAGATATTATTGCCATCCGTCACATCAATCCAACATTCGCGTAATGGAGTGGAAGTATAGTGGTGGTAAAAATTTAATTTTTATTTTAATTTTTCAAAAATGTTAAAAAAAAAATTTAAAATTTTTTCTTCTGAAATCGGTTTAAAATGTCAAACGTAGAAATTTTAAATTTGAGCAAAAAGGAAAGTTTCCGTCTATTCTATAATAGTGGTAAAAGAAGTTTAAGATTTAAAAATTACATATTTTTTTTAAATAGGTTTAGAATGTCATGAAACGTAAAACTTTTAAATTTGAGTAAAAAAAGTGTCCATCTATTCTAGTGTTAATTTTTTTTTCCAAACTGGTAACAAAATGTTGCAAAATTTTTTTTTCCGAAATTGGTTTGGAATGTCATGAAACGTGGAAATTTTAAATTTGAGCGAACCAAATTTTTCGTCTATTCTATAGTAGTGATAAATAGATTAAAAATGTTTTCAAATTTTTTAAAAAAATTTTCAAAAACATTTTTAAATTTGTTTGAATAGTTTTAGAATGCCATGGAAACGTGGATAGTTTAAATCTGAACAAAGAAAAAAATTCTATCTTAGTGGTAAAATTTTTTAAAAATAGTAAACAAAATTTCTAATTTTTCTTTTAAATAGATTTAGAACGCTATGAAACGTGGAAATTTTAAATTTGAAGAAATAAAAAAAAATCCATCCATTTTAGTGGTAAAAAAATTTTCAAAAATGTTGGTAAAAAAAAATTTCAAAAAATTTTCAATTTTTTTTTTCTGAATCAGGCTTAGAATGCCATGAAACGTGGAAATTTTAAATTTGAAGAAAAAAAAATTTTCATTTTAGTAGAAAATTTTTTTTCAAAAATGGAAAAAAAAATTAATTTTTTTTAATGGTTTTAGAATGCCATGAAACGTAGAAATTTTAAATTTGTGCAAATAAAAATTTTTTCATGGTAAAAAATTTTTCAAAAATGGTGAAAAAAATTTTCAAATATTTTTTTTTCAGAAATAGGTTTAGCGTGTCATGAAACGTGGAAATTTTAAATTTGAACAAAAAAAAAATTTTTATCTTGGTAAAATTTTTTTTAAAATAGTTGGTGAAAAAAATTTTCAAATTTTTTTTTTCCCGAAATAGGATTAGCGCGTCATGAAACGTGGAAATTTTAAATTTGAGCGAATAAAAATTTTTTTCACTATTTATTCCGTTTAGACGGTCCACCCTGTATATTTTCCAGTGAAATTTCTACCATTTCTGCGCTGACAGTAGCGTCAACTACCTGCCAAATTTGACTGCTCTCCGTCAAGTAGTTTTTTAGTAAATGCACCAACAGACAGACAGACAGACAGACTGACGGAATTGAAAAACCTATATTTTCGTAATCTACGTGTTCTGAAACGTCAGAATCCGAAAAAATCTCGGAGGGTGATTTTTTCTCGAATACAATACTTCCCTTCGGTATGCGAGGGAAGTAAAAATGTTATCTAGTATCTATAAATCAAGTAATTTTGCCAATCGCACCGCACTATTATGAAACTAAAGAATGCAAAGCGTCAATCTTCCGGTTTATTAGAGCCGGAGTTTCTGTGTCATTCGATTAAAATAGAGTTGCAGCATGTCACGCTCATTCCTAGAAGCACGATTATTTGAGGTTATGTTGTCGGCAAACTGCTTATTACATAGGATATCGCGTCGTTATAGTTATAGTTATAGTTTGCAACCTCATACGGTTGCAGTATCCCAGAGCAAAGAGTGGTAGCAAAATCTAGTTTGAGCAAAAACATTATTAACTTTTATTTTTATTACATCCTACATCAGTTTCCTGTTATAAGATTACGTTCATATTTATTACTACACTTTCTTATTTTATAATGCTATAAATGCGGATTTACTTGTAGGTTTATTATGAAATATAACATCGCGTATGGATAGTACTTTACGATTTTTAACAGTGATATGATATACAGTGTGTCCCACTTTTCACGGCAACACCTACATAGCTCAGTTATTAATAAATCGATTTATTTTAAACTTGGTTGTTATACACCTCTTGAAAGTAACTTAAAGCGCATATAACTATTTAATTTATTCCATGGACGTGCGGACTAAGGGGGTGGAAATGGGTTAAATTTTCAGGTAAATTGTATTAGGGATCTTTTTTTAAAGATTACACCATCTCATAGGGCATCCTTTAAAACCCATTTGTGCCAAATTTTGTTAAAATATCTCTAGTAGTTTTAGGTACAGGTACATATGAATGGCCTATCTGGGGACCACAGGGGCCACTCTGTAATGACTGTTCCTTCCAATCCACATTTGAGGAAAATTAAGCTTTTGCCAATTTCTAACAACAATTGAATTGTGAGCTGGCGCCCCATCTAACTGGAAAATTAAATTTACCGTTTGCAACAATGGAAGGTCCATTAAAGATCCATCAAGATGATTATTTAAGAGGTTGAGAAAAGTTTCGGCATTTAAATTTTCCAAAAAAATGGGACCCAAAATTTTATTATTCAATATGCCACACCAGATACTGTCTTTGGCTAGGTATTGATCCTTACAATTTATTACCCAATTCGGGTTTTCAGCTGCCAATAACGAGTGTTCTGTGACGACACAACCCCATTAGTTGAAAATGTGGCTTCATCAGTGAAGATGATGTTTTTAATAAAATTCTGATCATTCAAATATTCCCTTTGTAACCATATGCAATATCTTTCCTCATCACCATGTTTGAGAGTGTGTAAAAATTAAGGCTTAAAAGCTTTTAGTCTGTTTAGACAACGCCAAACTTTATTTTTACTAACGTTTAAAATGCGAGCAACTGAGCGAATACTAGATGTTGAATCATTTCTAAATGCCGCTTTGATTCGTGGATCGTCAGCATATCTATTATTTAATATTTAATTTTTTTTTTGTCTATCCGAATTAATTCGACTTCTGCTACAGAAAGATATTCCATTTTAAATAAGAAACTGAATAATAATTTAAACAACAAATAATGACAAGTAAACTACAAAGGCTGCCATTACTGTCAAGTTAATAATTTTGTTTATGATTTCAAAGTAAACTATATAAGGCCCGTATAAATGGGCAGAATTTTCTTGGCGTTTTTGGCAAATACGAAGATATTTTTGATTATTACTTCAAATTTGTAGCAAAAAAAGGTCAAATAACTTTTTCTAAATTCGCCTCGTTCCGAGTTAAAGGCCATTAATTCTTGACAAAACGTCATATGTACACGGTGATTCTTTAAAGATGCCCCCCTCCTTGGGCCTTAATTTCGGCCTTATATAAAAAATATTTCAATAACTATTTAGTCATTTCGAAATGATTTTTCTCATTAAATAAATAAAATAAAAAAGGCTGTAGATTAAATTTATATTTTCTTAAATGGGACACCCTATATATTTTTGAATTTTCTGATGGAGTGTTTTTTTCTGATTTCAAAAATATATCACGTATGTGTTATTTTTAACCATTTTTGAGTTATTAATATTTAAAAATCACATTTTCAAATTAAAATTATTGTTTTGAGTCATGACCTACCCACAAAAATTAACGAATTGTTTTTTCACTTATGTGATTTTTAAATATTAATCACTCAAGAACGGTTAAAAATAACATATATAACTGATATATTTTTGAAATCAGAAAAAAATACTCTTTCAAAATATTTAAAAATATGTAGGGTGTCCCATTTATGAAAATATAAATTTAATCTATAACTTTTTTATTTTACTTTCAATTTTTTTTTCTATAAAATTTTTGGATTCCTGAAAACGAACCATATCGAAATGGTTAAATAGCTATTAAAATATTTTATTTTATTTTATATAAGGCCGAAATTAAGGCCCAAAGAGGGGGAGTCCTTAAAGAATCACTGTGTACCTGTTTCTACCTCTAAAACCACTAGAGATATTTTAACAAAATTTGGCACAAAGGGGTTTTAAAGGATGCTATGAGATGGTGCTAATCTTTAAAAAAAATTCCTAATACAATTTACCTGAAAATTTACTCCATTTTTACCCCCTTAGTCCGCACGTCTATGGAATAAATTAAATAGATATATGCGCTTTTAGTTAACTTCAAGATGTTTATAACTTAACCAAGTTTAAAATAAATCAATTTATTAATAACTAAGCTACGTAGGTGTTACCGTAAAAAGTGGGACACACTGTATAGAAAATATTTTCTGTAGTAGTAATATGTTGTGATAGAGGGTATTGGCAAATTGCTGAGCCAGTTCACTCTCTCCACTCTCAACAAGCTACAGCCTACTTTAACAGCAACTGATCGTGCTGGGGATCAATATCAAAGTTATATTGCTATATCAGGTGTACCGCAGGGGTCTAACTTAGGTCCTCTATTGTTTCGAATTTTTGTTAATGATTTATCATTAATTGAATATGTATCTCCTGTTCGCGAATGACGTTAAATTTTATATAAGAATAACAAACCTGAACGATTGCATAATTTTACATAACTAATTCGATAAAATAATTACATAGTGCTTTGAGAATTTATTGAAATAGACTGTATCAAAATATTTTGCTTCTACTCCTAAACTGAACTTCGCCTTTCGCAGGTTTTTTCTTTCTCATCTGAAATCTTCAGGGCAGAACACACACTTTTTTATGGCAAATATATGACAATAAAGATTCACTTCATTATAACTCGTAGTTCCATCTTGTATTTAACTGTAATAAGTATATTTGATCTATTAAGTCATGGGATGAGTGAGATATTTTTATTTCTTTATAATTCCCAACTTTCACATGAAACAAATGTTTTGTTCATAATGCAGTTTGTCATACAATGAAATAAGTTGCCCAAGAGATATTACTACATTTTTGAGACCCATAGAAAGCCTCTCGTGGGGTGGTCTCTCTGGTGGTCTCTTCTAAATAAAAATATTTAATCACAATTTCAGAATGATATCATCGATTTGCTTTATTAGTATTCTAGCGCTGTAGAATTAGATCAGTATATATAAATATAGGTAATTTATTGTTTTTCATATTAAGTATTCGATGTTGACTGTATGTAAGTAGTTTGCTAAATACCCAAAATAATATTTTTCAACGTTAAGATGATGTTAAGGGTAAAGTAAAAAATTGCATTCCCTATTCTGAAAATGAAAATTTTATAGGAAAGTTTTTTAAGATTTATCTGCAACATTTTTTGTTCGGTTCTTCAATACATTTATTTAGTCAAACTTTCATGAATAATGATAAATTCCAATGATCCTAATGCGTTAAGGATGTTTTGATAAAAATATACCTACTATTAAGAGCCCTGAGTAAAACAATGACTATAGAGATTGCCTGGATACCGAATCGCATATCCTCGCTCAGCAGCTCAGATTTACACCCACAGCCATCTTAAATTTTTGTCATTTCACAATATTCTTCTGAAATGTATTGTGTTATTAAAAAAACTTCATAACAGCAAGGCATATCTGATATATTTGATAGTATAAATCTTTTTTTCTTTAGGGACAACCCTATCATGACGGAATAAGCTACTTCCGTATTTTACAAAACACATATAAGAAAAAGTTTAAATAATTGTATTTAAAAGTTATTCAGGTTTTTATTTATACAAGTAATAGGTTTTTATCTTTGCTTGGTGGTTGAAAGCTAATAGATGAAAAAGTTACTCTCAATAGGGGCTGAGGGTGGGCATGATAGGCATGTATATAAAATGCATAAAATGGAGCCGAAAATGTTTTTTAATGGAAAGTCGACATTATTAAGTATACATTTTCTAGAACCAGTATTTTGTCATTAGTTCATCCCTTTAGTTTCAAAACTACCCCTAGAAGGGGCTAAAGGTTGGTTAATGCGTAAAATCGAGCTACTATCCGTTTTAGTCATGGTATGCCTGCATTCGCCGTTGAGGAGTTGCGTAGTGAGCTTACTATCATGGCTGTCCCATCAGGTCATGGTCATCAGATAATTGTAAAGAATTCTTTCTTACCTGCTCCTCCGGTGACTCTGTATATATTTTATTATTATGAACTCATTCCAGGTCATCTAAAAGTTATTAGATTACTAGATTATTCATTTAAATTTTATCATACAATGTTTGATTCTTATTCAAATTCTTGAATATATTTAAAAGGCTACGTAAGAGCAATGTGTAGGCAAACCCAGCACAGACTTCAGTAATTATGTATTTAGGGGGTGGTTTAAAATTCACTCATTAATTCTCGTGTGATTTCAACCTGTTTTTATTGGCTTAATTAGCTTAATGGCCCGTCCTGGCTTTTTATCCTCAGACTACCGCGTCTCCTAAATTATGATGAATAAATTTCTAGAATTTAAATATTCAACAGTCATTTTACAAGTGCTGACAATTTTCCAATAACTTTGGCTTTGCGAACGGCAAGTCTGTTTCCTATATTACTGAGGTACTTTTGAAATCATATTTAGTAACCAATTCAGAACCACATCTATCGGCATTTATCATGAAATTTGTTCATAATATTAATTCACGAAAACTGAATTCCGAATCTTAAGACAATCTTGCGTTAGTTGTGAATGGTCGTGGAATATTCTTAGCCCCGTTCCTTTCCCCAATAAACCTTAAGATGAAACAAATGAAATTGTCACAGGGATAACATCACTTTTATTTATTTCTTAGCGTCAGTCTTATATTTTACTGCTGACTCCATTTTATATGTTAAACTTAAAACTTTATTGGTAGAACTAAAAATGCTGGATGTAGACGAATCCCGCAGTGCTGGGTGGAGGGCAGACGCCTTAAAGATGTAAAACAAGAAATAAAATGAACTTATTAAATCCATATTAAAATATTTTAAATACTTTAATATGCCACTATACTCTTGCTTAAAGTATATATAAAATCAGTCATTATAAAAAAATCATCTTACCTGTTAAAATCCGCTTCATTTTCAAAGTTACACCTTCACCATCATCAGCATCGTCATTCTCTGTCAGTTTATTTCAAATCGTACAGGTCAATTTTCAAGGGTCAGTTAACTAGGCACTTTTTTAAGACATATGGTCACGTACTATTTTAATAGTGAAATATATAAATGAAGATTATCAAGCAATTTCAATAAAATAAACATCTTTCTAATTTTATTTCACATATCTTTCTGACATAAACATTTCCTTTTCTCCTTTAGTTTTGATGATAATTGATTGAAACTTAGGATATACTATATTCATAATAAGCGGCACTTTTTGACGTACAATTAATTTTTCTTTCACTTTCTTTCACAGTGACACTAACTTTCGATTTTTAAATGAAACACCCTATATATTATTGCATTTTTGAATTCTGCATAATTTTCTGAATCCACCGATACCAAATAAGCCACATTTCAAACATCATTTTTTTTATAATATAATTTTTAGCGTTCCATTTAAGTGTGTCATGACGGCTCCGATTTATTCTAAATGGCCCGTGTAATGCTAGAAAAATCGAAATTCCGTTAAAAACACTCAATTACGTGATTTATGAGCAAATAAAATTCACCAAAATGGTTTTTGGGGCAAACCTAATTTTTTTCAAATAGAACCATATCGGTACCGTGGTACCATTTATTAGTAGTATTAATAAAGAATTTATTCATATGTCGTATTAAAATGTGCGATAAATACAAACAAAATTACAGCTAAAAGAAAATAAGAAAATATAATTTTATTTTAATTACCTTGTTACACGTAAGGTGGTTTTGGAATACAAAAAATTAACACAAAACATTACAACAGTTGTTCAAAATGCTGTCCATTAACGTCAATGCAGAACTTGCATAGCTGTTTCGTGAAGAACGTTCGCCAATTGCTGTGCCGTTATGCTATTAATTGCTCGTCTTACTCATAGCTCCAGGTCTTCACGGGTTGTAACGACGGTTGCATAAACAATATCTTTTAAATGACCTCAAACAAAGAAATCAAAAGGCGTTAAATCAGGTAACCCTGGAGGCCACCTCACAGGACCATTCGTCGAAATTACGTTTTCTCCGAATCTCCGTTGAAGGTAATCAATTACTATCCTTGAATTATGGGGAGGAGCGCCATCTTGTTGGAAATACATTCCCTGTCCTAAATCTAAAGATAACTCATCTAAAATGTCCTCAATCTCATTTTCCAGGAATCTCAAGTATCTGGCACCAGTCAAAGGTCCTTCAAATATTATTGGACCAATGATTCTATTACCGATTATTCCAAGCCAAACATTGAAACCGAACCGCACTTGAAAGTCACCTTCCCGTAATACATTTTGATTTTCTTGTGACCAATATTTTGTATTTTGTCGGCTAAATAATCCCAAATTTGTAAACCTTGACTCGTCCAAAAATAAAATCAGTCCCAAAAAATCATTGTTTGGCTGCACGTTATTATACAAAATCCAATTGCAATATTTCATTCTACGTTCGTAATCACTTTCGTACAAATGCTGGTGCAATTGGTATTTAAAAGATCTATAGTGGTATTTATACAAAATTCGGCTTACTCTTTGGTGACTGATGTACAATTCAAACCCAACTTGCCTTAAAGAAACAGTCTTATCAACTTCTATTCGAGCCAAAACATTAATTTCCGTTCCTTCGTCAGTAATGAAGTTTTCTTCGGGATCATTGTTGGGCTCTCTTCAGAATTGGTTTTCAACATGTTTAAAATAATTTGCCGCTGGACATTGTCTATCAGGATATCATCAGCCATAAAGGTCCATAGCTGCAATTGCATTTTTTTTTTACTTTCCCCATAAATAGTTAGCATATCCACTTCTTCATCTCTTGTATAAATTTGCGGCATTTTGAACACAATTAACAAGAATTTTAAACAATTTTTAAAGACACAGTAAAAACACCGTTAAACCAACAAATATTTGACAAGCTAAATATTTCATTGTTTTCAAAGCCACCTTAGATCTTAACATTTAATTAGAACAAAATTGTATTTTCTTATCTTCTGTTACCTGTAATTTTGTTTGTATTTATCACTCATTTTATTACGACACATGAATAAATTCCTTATTAATAGTACTTAATAAATGGTACCACGGTACCGATATGGTTCCATTTGAAAAAAATGAGTTTTGCCCCAAAAACAATTTTGGTGAATTTTATTTGTTCATAAATTACGTAATTTTCGATTTTTGTTGCATTACACGGCTCATTTAGAATAAATCGGAACCGTCATGGCACACTTAAATGGAAAATTAAAAATTATATAAAAAAAATTGATGTTTGAAATGTCACTTATTTGGCATCGTTGGATTCAGAAAATTATGCAGAATTCAAAAATGCAATAATATATAAGGTGTTCCATTTAAAAATTGAAAGTTAGTGTCACTTCCGGCAAAACCGGAAATGAAAAAAAATCAATTGTATGTAAAAAAGTGCCTCTTATTATGTATGTAGATATCCTAAATTTTAATCAATTGTCTTCAAAACTAAAGGAGAAAAGGGGGTATACCATGATCCTGTTACACCCTGTATGTAAAATGAGAAATGTTACTCAAGTTCTTTGATTGAATATTTTATTATATCGAGCTAATATTATGATTTAAGCAATATAAATTTTCTTGCATTTCTATTTGTCAGGAAGTTCCGAGAAAATACATTTTACACGGTATACCGACTCTGAGAGCAGACATTTCGGTTTTATTTAATAAAATTCAGATGAGGTATTGTAAAGTATCTAATAATTTTCAACATATTCTGTTATTATACATATTGGTTGCTGACTTCTGACGTGTCTACATATTAAATAACGTTTTCCCTCCGAATAATTTTTGTGAAACAGAATTTGAGAAATATTGCCGAGACACGTAGACAAATTTCTTTTCAAATTAAAACTGATAGATTTATTGCATTACATACAACATTTTAGTTTTGTTTATTCTCTTCCTCTTCCCGAGTAAAAACGTAAGATCTATGTCTTTGTTTCTGGGTGATTTTATTTCGTTGTTGCTGAAACGGAGATTTTAATCTCGTCATCCTGATACGTTGTATTTGAGCCAATTGTATACTCCCGCATTATGCTGTCGCTTGTATTTATTTTCAGTTACTTCGAATGCCTGTTTTTACCGCATCCCATTTAATATTTATTATTGATTACAGTTTTAATATGTCGGGGTGCTTTTTGTTGTGTGTGACTGAAAGGCTGTAAATTACTGGCTGCAATGGAAACGAATTTCAAATTAATTACATAATGCCGTAAATTAAAAAACGGCATAATGATAAATCCCGCTACGCGTTAAATTGTTGAGTAAATACGAAAGGTTATTTTGGTAGCGTGTTTTATGTCAACCAAATAGTGGGGTAGCCACAGCCATCTACGTCGCTTACTTAATAACACTTAACTTTTTTTTCATGATATCGAATTAAGTTTTCTTAGTACGTCGAGCTGAATTGATGGTTTGCTAACATATCAAAAAATACGTCCTGTTTCAAAAATAAAGTTGTTATAGGATCGATAAGGCAACTATTTAGTCAAGCTATACTTATTTTTAATTTTAAAGATAAAAATAACGCAAAGGCAATATGCCATTAATATCAAACTCGATAGAAAGAAGGAAAGTGTAAGCAACAAAAAATTAAAAAAACAGTAGGTCAAAAAAGTCATATTTACCTATACCCGAGACTACACAATATACTGCCCGTAAATATAAAAAATATAAAAAATGTTAACTCGTACAAGAAAAAAATCCGAACATGGATAGCCTCTATTCCTAGAAATAGATTAAAAGATATAATTTGTTCAAATTATTGTCGAAATCTAAAAAATACTGTGCGAAGTCCTAAAAGTACATAAACTGCATTTTTTCTCCCTATAATGACTTCATCACCCGAACATTTACCAACTCCGATTAGAGCTACGTCCCCCGGTTATATCCATAAACGTTTTACTTTGTTTAATTTTTACTTCGAGTATATACACTAAGTTAACAATAACTAAGTTAAGTAACACCTGGTTAAGTTAAACTTGTCCAATTAAGTCCAGTTAAGTTAAGCGTACCCAAATCAGAAAATCACGTTTGCATCTATAAACATTTTACTTCTACTTGAGTACGTACACTTAGTTAGCAACAACTAAGCTGAGTTAAACCTAGTAAAATTAAACCTAACTGTGTTAAGTCCAGTTAAGTTAAGTCTAGTTAAATCAGAAAATCGTGTGTAATCCACTATACTTCAGCGAGTTTTCATATTTGTTTACATTTATAAATAAATCTTATATAATTTTATGTTAAATTGTACATAATTTTTTAAGCAAATGAACATTATTATTATTTTTATTCTTGACCGAGTAGCCTGGGTACAGCACTTGGAGCTCGTACAGGAGATCACGATATTTGGTCCGTTTTTCCTCCTCTTTCAAAGCGATGTTTGGCTCAGCGGGTGCTGAGAACTCGATCACAAACATCACCTTGTTTTGATGGTCGAGGAAGACTATATCAGGCTTGTTGGCTTGAATTAGCCTGATTGTCGGAAAGGAGAAGTTCCAGTAAATTCGACACCTCTCGTTCTGGACAACGGACTGGATGTCTCCGGGGACGTAAGGCAGCATTGGTGTCTGGTCTACTCCGTAGGGGTGCCGTAGATGGTAATACAGCACCCGTAACGCCGCGTTATGGCGATGGATGTAGGCCGAAATTGCATAGACCGGGCATGCAGATAGTAAATGCATGAGCCATTCCGGCGCCTGACGACAGGTCCTGCAGTTAATATCAGGAACTTCTACACCCATTACGGGGCTTCGGTAAACCAAAGTGTTGATTACACCATCTTGGCAGGCCACAATGAATTCCTCGGTCTCCGACTTTAGCCCAGCTGACCTTAAAAAGGCGAATGTCAGCTTAGTCCATAAATCCAGTGTTTCTAGGTTCTTATGGAACACCCCGTGCATTGGTTTATCAACATGCTGCCTAACAGACATTCCTGTTCGGCAGCTTTTATGTGGACCTTCAGGCGAGGTGGCTGCAGTTCAGTGACTGACTCTGGATCAGCACCGCGCCGGCCTCCTCGTCTGTTGTCGAATACGAGACCAAGTGCATCTGCGACTATGTTTGCCACCTTAAAAAGTCCTGCACCTACGCCTGCATTTTCGTGATCTCTCACTAATTGCAGAAGCGGGTCTGAGCTCCTTATGATGTTGCATGCTATACTTAGTGCTACTCTGCCATGCAGACACTCCAGACCCAAGAGTCCTCGGCCCCCCCGTTGACGTGGGACGTACACACGAGGAACGGACGATCTAGGATGAATACTCCTATTGATATTCATCATCTTGCGGGTACCTCTATCTAATTGGCGCAGCTCATCTACAGTCCATTTGAATACCCCAAAGGAGTAGACACCTTGTTCTTCCCCGAAAGTTAGAATTATTATTATTATTAATATTTTGTATGCAACCCTCCAATTAATAGAATCTGACACATTAAGTGCGAGAGAGCGAGTTATATGGAAAATCAGCATTTTGAACCAGGCACGGCATAGTATTAAACTAGCATATTATATTATTTCTTAAAAATACAAAGATATGCTCCATACTTTGTGTTTATGGTTTATTTAAAGTTTTCATTGGAAAGAATTATTATAACCAAAGTTTAGAGTATTTTAGGCTTATCGTATCGTTATCTTGTTTTTAATTGTACCAATTATTTCTAGTGCAATATGATGGTAAGTACCCAATTGTGGTACAATGGGCGTATGTTTTCGAACATAAAATGAACTATTTATTTTTAAAATTTAAAATTAGGATTTGTAATTAAAGTATAAAGTTAATTAAGTAGAATTTCTATATTTACAACATGCATTGCAATATTAGGAAATATTTAAAAAATCTGAATGTATAGAATTAGTAGGCGGGTTTGACAGCTGTATTTTAAATTTAGTCTATTTGTTTAGTGACTGTAGCGGGTGTAATAGTACTTAACACCCATGGCAAATAAATCAAAATACATCGTATATTTTTTCTATCGCTTTTCTCTAATCAGTATTCACAACTTAATTTCTAGTATTCTCGTCAGCGCCTGTGTTAACTTGCCAATTGTGTTAACTATATACTATATATTATTGCCCTACTATGTCACATTTTTTCATTGTTTATTATCACTTGTATATTTTCCAGTCTACCCATTTTTTCGCTGGCAAAAATTATTTTGAAAATGTTTAACGCATGTAGGGAATGCCCAAATCTGTCTCAAACGACCATTAACTTCATCAGAACAACGAGAAAACATAAAACGAGATTCTAGTGTCTTTTTAATATCCTGCAATAAGATGACTAAAGTCCCATATTATCTTTTCACTCCACAAAAATATTCTTGCACATTTTGAGGCTATGACCACTACACTAGAGTCTAATATAATAAATTTATATTCGAGTCTTCTCTGGGCACATGCATTTTTATATATTTTACTGTTACAAATCTTTATATCTCGCAAACCCAGGATTAGATCGGGATAGAGACTAATCGACCCAAAATTAACAAAGGTACAAACTGATTTTCCTTGGATTATATTATATCTTTGGTTCATATTCTCGTTCGTTGTTTTCTTAAACCAATTATTATTCGCTGGTGGACGACACTTTAAATTAATCTATCATCTATCTGTAATAGAAGATTTATTCAATATGTTTGCGCAAATATTCGTAGATGATCGCGAGTATGCAGCACAACTTTGTAAACTAAGTAACTTGAATGAAATATACCTATATGTCCAAAATTTAGAAGTTATATAGGAACGTCAGAAAATCGTGTTTTCTAGTAGCTCCAGTAGCTCTAAAAAAGAGTCCGCTGTATTTTCTTTGGCTTCGATTTAGCAGCAATATCCAGTTAAAAACAAGAAATCGGCCAAGGGAGGGGCGCAGTGCTAAGGTGTTTCTCTTGCGACCACGGACATCTTCCTATAAAAATTGACATCTTGGTTTTTTCCTCTTTCAATTAATAAAGCAAAATCTGGCTTTATTTTTTCGGTGGGCCGCCACCCGTACATACCCTGATGTAAGAAATAATCTTAAGTCAGAGACAATTTTGAAATTAAAAACTCACATCCGTTATGCCAAAAAATTTTATTTTACTTTTACTCATATGAGCTTGAATTTACCAATGCAATTTATGATGCCGTCAAAGTGTCAGTTTCCATCTTTCGATATCGATATCATACGGCTTTCCCGGTCGTGCATTCAGAACGGTTTCGACGCGTCGTTTATAAATTTCATTATTTCTCCTTGCTATCGATCACAAGAGTAATAATATTGCAACTAAATAGTAAATAGGAACTCCAGAGGAGTGTAGCAGTGAAAGAAAAATTTCACATGCGTAAGGTCCACGGTTCAAATGCATCTCACAGGATCTCTGATTACTTGTTTTTACTTTTGCTGCCGATGTTATTTATTAGAACGTTATCCCGCTGCGTACCTCTAAATCATAAATAAAACTATTAAAAACTGATTTTAAGATTAGAAGGGAAAGAAAACTTCAACATATTTTGACAATCAAAAAATGATTGACATAATACTTAATTATAAAAAGATAATTATAACAACAATTCTTCGTCTTTGACAAAAATAGTTTTTGATATCACGATATGGAAACGGCACAGCGCGCGAGTGCGACCTATACTATTAACTTCTTATTTCTAAAATGTATCGATATTTTGGATTCTACTAGTCGGATTTTAAAAATCCATAGCTTAAAGTATTCGTTTCAATAAAATTTAATAACGAACGTTTGGAAACGAAAATTTTTGAGGGAATTATCAATATTAGAGCGATTTTAAAATTTTCGAACATTTTTAAAGTGAAAAAAAGGCTAAACCAAATTTTCAAAATAATCTCCTCTTTATATTATGAATATACAGTTAAATACAATTTTACAGATGTTTACTATTTTGAGGTTAAAATGGAGCAAAAAATAATATTTTCAAAAATTGATCTTCTGCATTGCCTTGCTTCTCTACATTATTAATATACAGTTAAATACAATTTTACAGATTTTTCACTCTTTTGAGATTAAATCGCGCAAAATATAATATTTTCAAAAATCGATCTACATTACCTTCTTGAGAACATAGTTATCTAATTGGTTAAATTTTGTTTGGACGTAAGGAAGTGGATATCTTTAATTCTTTAAAATTTTGAGGTTGGATTTCATTATTTTGGCACCAGATGTCAACAGGTCGATGGATACTTATCTGTCGATGTATTGAAGTCTCAGACAACAATATTTTTCTGTGTACAACTTTTACCTGAAGGTTTTTTTCTATATGTTGAGGAAAAAGTGATCGCAAAAAAAAATCTGCTTTTTCGAAATTCTTTTAGCTGTGAAAATAATAAGTAGAAGAGATTTTAATTTGCCAATCTAGGCGCATACTCAGAACCATAAAATCTAGCATTTAAATAAAAACATCGAACTTCTACGTAGTTTGCTGCATTTTCTCTTTTTTCATCTCTAACGCTTGGTCTATAAACCGACAATGCTATCATAGGATATCTTCACCCAAAAATAGTTTGGTGCTTGTAATGAGAAGTACACGTTAAATCTGGTAGCATTTATATCGTGTTAGATAAGAGATGTACAGATTAAATTGTAATATAGGAAACACAGAAGCAGTGATGTAGGTAGTAGGCATTTAGGAGGGCCCATTATAAATCGGCCGTTGTAGATTTGGCATGATAATACAATGGAGTTACAGGCTTTGTACCGGTATTATCGGCTCAGTATCCTGACCATTATGCTCACATTACGAGACACGTTTCATAGGAACAATGTCCACCCCCTTATTGTGCGCCCAATGTGTTGACTAATTGTGGGAATTAAGGTATCGCCGGGGTAAACTTACTGCATTGATTTTCTAAGGTTCATCGGATATAAAGTATACGCAAAACGGTGCCCGTAGTTGAACTTAACCTACATCCATCATAATTACGCCTCCTGTGTGATTCTCTTTGTTAGACAATTCTATGGTTATGAAAGTGCGCATATCACTTGTCTCAGTTTTATAACTAAAAGCTTTTAAATTGAGTTATAAAGAATATTAAATGTGAGATAGAGAAACCAACATTTTATTTATCTATAAAGATACTAAAGACATATATCTACATAGTGCCGGAGGCGTGATGATCATTATTTTAATAGGTGACATGTTGGATTAAAGGGAACAAATTATAAATTAATGTTGATTATTTTACTCACTAAGATGGAAACCATGAACTGCCATTTTTCGGGGCCACTGAATCAATCAAATGTGATTACAGGTAGAATGATGTCACATGGTTTATGGTATTTTACTCGTCAAACCCTTTGATTTGATACCCATATGAAGGGGGTTGTGAAAAAAAAGGTGATCCGCCATATTCGTACGTCCGCCAAATTTAAACTAAACATACTCAATTAACAAACCAACATACAAACAGGTGAAGTTAAATAAAAGATTTTAAAAAGAATTTGGTTAAATATGTTGCGGAAAGATGGGCAACGCCTGGTATGATAATGTTTATTCTACGCAAAGAAGTGCAATATGCTCTCTGATTCTCGTAATGTTGTTTGTTAGCGGACTTTGACTTGTTATAAATGGCAATAGATATTGTGAAGGAGCCTGCGCAGTGAAGCGAATCATTGAAAAACTTACCAATAATGCTATCAGAGCCGACAAAAGTCAAAGACAAAGGCTACCGTTACTCTCCTCGTTTCATCGTTCCCTTTAGAATTTTCCGATGTAACATTTAGCTCGTCCGCTCGTGGTATTATGTCATGACAATGTGCGTAGAGGTCTCTTAATGGAATGTACTGTAGAAAATTGAAATGAAGCGCATACATATTGCTGTTCCAGAACTCCTAGTTTATTCACTGCTAATCCAGGAATATCCAGTTGATATTGGAATAGAACTTGTAACTTAAATTGTCCTGTTCGGTAAACACTCTAACATGAAATTATTATATTCAAAATAAACACTGCGTTTAATATTCTATAAATGCACCTAGAGCCTCGAGCTTGTGAAAACTAAGTTTTGCTTTTGGAACTGTTAGCTAACGAAACTTAACACCTGAAATTATTTATGAAGAGAAGAGTTAAACTGTAACAAATAGAATATTAATCCGGCGATGTTTACGTAATCATTTTAAGCAGGTAGACAAACATAGTTATAGTTTGCAGTTAGAGCTGTTGTCATCAGGGAGACAGATCGGAATATCGTTTTAATATTCCAAAGTTAATTCCATCGGAATTAACGCCGGCAAACGTTAACCTAATAAATTACTACAACTTTCTGCAAAATTTAGTTCAGGTGACAGGTGCTATTATGAATTAATCTACTTGCAGATTGCAACTTGTTTGCGATTAAAATCAAATCGAGCTACTTTATGGTCTGGATTTTAACCTGATCAGTAAAAAGCTTTGACTAAAATTCATAAATTTAAAAAATAGCTTGTAACCATCGTACGTCGTTTAGAATTTATATATTGAATAAAATTATATATAACAATTATTGTTAAGCTTTAGTCATTTGCTTATAACTTATTTTATTGTTAATCTAAATACATGTTAAAAGAGTGAGTAAAGTAATTTGACGAACATTTTTTTATAATCAGTAATTTCGTTTATAGAATCAGGGCCTAATCTCAGATCCGACCTATATACAATCAGAGTTCTCTACAGCGATTTTATTCTTCACGACACCTTGGCAGAGGTCTTGTGATTAATGATCTAGTTGGCCTCCTTTTAGTGTATGGCTTGTTCCACAGCCTAACGCCATTTATCGCGGCTGCCCGTTAGGCAAGTGGCCTAACCAAAGCTCTTTTCCATTAGTTCTTTGGTCGGCATCAGCCCAACGTTTTAGTGGTCTTCCTCTTCGCCTCTTTTCAGCTGCATTTCTCGAGATAATCGACCGTTCTCTATTGTCCTCTATCTGAGTGATGTGGCCGAAAATATAGCCGCTTTCGAGGACGCATTTCTTGGAGAATCGTACCGTTGGTGTGGTGGGCTGTCCAGAGAACTCGCAGCAAACATATCCAGACCCACATTGTAACTTTGATAGAAAAGAAGAAAGTCGCCACGGCTTAGACATCTCAACTCAAAAAGTGGGAATAACCTGATAGCTAATTGACAGATAAAATTGTACAGTTATTTGAAACCTGTTACCAAGTGCTTACTGTATCCTCAACTTCATTAATGAAGGTTAATCGATATACTGACGAAAAAAGACTAATGGGCGCCACTATGTTTTTTGTTGTAAAAACTATTAAAAAGCCGGTTGAATATAAAATTACTCTGATTCTAGACAAAATTAAAAGAAATAAAAAAACACGACTCAATTAACAATAACAATTTATTACGTTTATACACAATCAACAATTCACGAGCTTAACAGTAGGCTCAACAGTGCATAGAAGACACGTCATATACCTACCCTAACAAACAAAAATTGATAATTTCATTGTCGGTCACACAGTATAAAATCAAAATTATATTAATATACACGGCAAATATGGTTATTAAAAGGGTAATGCTAGATAAGCAAACGATTTGTCCATATTAATATCAACACAGCAAGACAAAATAACTTCGCTGTTTGCAAGTTAATAAACATATAAACAGAATGGTGACAGTTCAGGAACGACAACTTACAAAAAAGTTACTAAAAGTTAGTCATGGAGTGGTTGATACCTTATTTCTTGTGAACCACTCGAAGGGGCGACACGAAGCGATCTAAGCGATTCGGGTGTTGTCTGGGTATTCTTAGCTTTGAGAGTACAGTCCCTTGCTTATTCCATTTCACATTATCAAATTCATTACTGTAGTCCACGAAATAAAGGTAATATTCTTGGGCCTTTTTGATACGTTGACATAAAAGTGCTTTGTTAACTTCCTTATATTACATGTTGACAGCTAAATTTATTCATTCTCAAACTAGTTCTTATGTTATTTAAAAGATAAAGATTTACATAATGCTTCCCTGTCTATTTTGCATTTTCTATTTATTAATTGTCTCTTCTCGGGAAGAATGAAAATTACTTTCCAAAGCATATTTTCCTTCGTTGTTAATTAATATATTTTTTTTAAGTTACTATGCTGTGTATGGTGCACCAAAACTATAGTAAGTTTCTTCATTGGCAATTGTGATAACTTCCATGCCAAATATTGTTCTCTCTCACATTTTCCATTCATTATTTTTTTAGGGTATCTACCCTGTATATTTTTCACTGAAAGTTTTCCCATTTTCTCCTTGGCAATAGCATCAATGAATCTCAAGAGTAATTTTGCCTTTTTTGAGAAAAGTTTGGTTTAATAAGAAAGTATTTTATCTACAGCTATCTAATTATATGACAATTATTAGCATTCTTTTGTGAAAAATCGTACCTATAATTCACGGTAGTGAATTATCGATTTATAATTTACTGTATCCGGCTAATCACAAATACAAATTCCATAATTCACTGTTTCCTAATCCAATGGTATATATTAAATCGACTGCGATCAACTCTTGCTTTAGTTGATAATCAACTCACTGACAGTGACATTAGTGACAATCATATTGTAGTTCATCTAGGAGACACATAACGGAAGAGATCCCAAAATGGAAAAAAGATCAAAGCAACTCCTGTAGGAAATTCTCCAGGTCAAAGATACTTATTGCACAAAAAATGCCACAAAGCTCCTGAAACTCGAGAAGTCTGACCTAAGGCTGATCACAAGCCTTCTAACGAGTCACCTGCCGCTTGAGATATCATCTTAAGAACATTAGCGATAACGATAAAAGTAGAAACACTGCAATATTGCGACAGAGACGGCGCACAGTAGGCTAGAGCCAACTTGAAATAAAATATGCATACACTCTCTTAATTCCTACGGTAAATGGAAGCTTTATTGTCCGGAAACAATTCACGTAAACCTTAAAATTATTCCCCTGGCCGTTTTATATAAAATTCATTTTTAAATTTTTAATAATTTTTTTTGAAAATTAATTTTTTGCATTGATAAGCTCATTTTCGGAAGTACTCTTCAGATTTCTGCATTAACATCATGAAAATTTAAAAAATGTTATATAAGTTTTATTGACCATTAAAGTAATTAGTATCATATTAGTGATCATATTGTTTGTTCACTAGTATACTTAATAAATCAATCCTTTTGTCAGGGTTGTTTTCCTGACGTTTTTAAGATTGCACGTGTTATTCCACTTTTTAAAAAAGGCTGCCCAGAAAACATTAATAATTACAGACAAATATCGATACTTAGCACCTTATCAAAGATAATAGAAAAAGCTTTTTATGTCCGTATTGTTAATTTTGTGGAAAAAAATAATATTTTGACGCCATCGCAACATGGATTTAGGTCAGGTAGATCAATTGAAACGGCTTCTTGCCATTTAATTAATTATGTATATTCCTGTTTAAATGATGGTAAGTACGTTGTGTCAATGTTCTTCGACCTATCTAAAGCTTTCGATACTATTGACTGCGAAATACTCTTATCAAAATTGTTTCAACTACGAATTAGAAATACTGCCAGAATTGGATTAGATCCTATATGGAAGACAGGTCATTAATAGTGAATTACAGTCATATGAAATCTAGGGCGCACAAAGTCAATCTTGGAGTTCCCCAGGGCTCTGTTTTAGGGCCCTTATTATTTATGTTATTTGTAAATGACCTTCCTGATTGCATAAAAAATGCAGGACTTGTTACTATGTTTGCTGATGATACTACTATCACAATAGCGGCAACAAGTGAAGAGGAAATTCAATTACAGGCAGAAAATGTTATTAATACTTTAAACGTTTGGTGTGCTAGAAATAAATTAATATTAAATACTAAAAAAACGGTAGTAATGAATTCTCATATTAGAAGATCTCTACCAGCAAATTTCAAAATTTTGGACGTCGAACTGGATAATAAAACAAAATATCTTGGTACTATACTGGACTCGAAGTTATCATGGGATAATCATATTGACACAGTATGCAAAAAATTAAATAAAGCATATTTTGGCATCTTCCAAATGAAAAACACCTTGAATGAGAATGGTCTACTAAATATTTATTATGCTTTGGCGTACTCACACATTTCATTAAACATTATCAGTTGGGGCTGCGGCAGAGAAAAGAATAGGGTATTTATTTTACAAAAAAGATTAGTCCGTCTAATATTTAATTGAAAATCTAGAGAAAGTTGTAGAACAATTTTCAAGGAAAAACATTTTAACCTTTAACCGTGTGTGTACATATTTAAATGTTTAATGTACACTAAACGAAATCTTTATAAATTGATTAAAATATCGGATAATCATCATTCTTATAATATTAGACATGGCGAACTTTTAGCTATTCCAAGTCATAAAACCACAACATATAAGAATTCACCATGGTACAACTGTGTTATTTTATATAATGCATTGCCCAACGCTGTGCGAGAAATCAGCAGTACGAAACTGTTTAAAAACAAAGTTAGGAACATTTTAGTAGAAGGCGGATTCTATAGTATTAACGAGTTTGTGTCCGGAATATTACAGTGATATAATTTGTGATATTATTATTTTTAATTAGTTAACGTCTAATCTTCTTTGTATGTAATGTTTTTTTTTCTTTAAATTGTTTTTGTATGTTTTATTATTAGTTGTTCACACTACATTTTTATTAGTAAGTATCATACTTATGTCATTGAAAATGTGTGGACAAAGTCTAATTATACATTAAGTATTTATTTTATTTGTATTTTGCTATTTTTGAGGGAAATACTGACTTATCCTATGTCATGTAAGGTGATCAAATGGATTAATAAAGATTATTATTATTATTGTTATTATTATATTTAAATGATTGAGATCCATAACATGAATATACCATCTTACCATATATAAGTTTTAACATTATTATCTAATGATAGAAACTGGAATCCTATCTATGCTTACTGTTGTACTCACAAACACTCCTTTTTCTAAATATTCTGTATGTGTCTTTTTACGTTTATGACGGTTCCAAGTCTGTTTAAAATTAGCATGAACGGATTCGCTACAGAAAACAAGCCCTCGAGAATATCGTTCACAAAAATCTTTTGAAAAGAACTGCATGAGCTTTTGGAATGACACTGATCTCTAGGTCATGATAGCTTGCTCGGAAAATGGCAATATACTCAATGTATTTGGAATCAAGAACAACAACAAAACAAGAATCTATTACATGTTTAAAGTCTCTGAACATCCGGACATATTTCAAACAACCTATCTAACAAAAGCTCTCCAGAATGTCTACTTTATTTAGTAAAATTTTACATGAATTTCCGGCAAACGAGGGTGATCCGTGAAATAAATCTCGTGTTACATTACATTATTTTGCCCAATGTAAGTCATCGAAATTGACAAGCATATTTTTGTAAATGTGATTAACTATGTCTATCATAAGATGTAGCTCTGAAGGAGGAATTATGTTAATTGTCTCTTTATTATTATTGCTCGAAACGAGTGGTCCAGAAATGCAGTTTTGATACATTTTTGACCCGCTTCCTACTACCATTGGCTTTCCACATATTGTAATTCCCTATGCACTCTCCATTCTTTTTTGATAAACACCGAGTACAAGGATAGTTGCTTGCTGAACTAACTTTACTAAATATAGTAGACATTCTGGAGAGATTTTGTCAGATAGATTGTTTGAGAGATGTTCGAGTGCTCAGAGACTTTAAAAATGTAGTAGATTCTGTGGTAGCCGTTATTATAAACGTAGAAAAACACATCCAGAATATTCAGAAAAATTATTGAGAAGTGTTTGTGAGTACAACACCAAGCATATATAGGATTCTAATTTGTATCATAAGATAATAATGTTAAACCTTATATACTGTAAGATGATATTCATGTGAAATAAAGAGAGACACACATCTCAATAAGTTATATACTTTGTATTTAATTATCATAAAACTGATATTAAATTAGAACAGATTTTTTTTAAATGAAAAATTACGTTTTTATGACGCTTATCAATGCAAAAAGTTAATTTTCAGAAGAATTTATTAAAAATTTAAAAAATCTAGAAAACCGCAAAGGGAATCATTTCATGATTTACGTGAATTGTTTCAGGACAGAAAAGCTACCATTTCCCGTAGGAATTGAGAGTGCATGCATATTTCATTTAAAGGTGATTCTATCCCACTGTACACGGAACATATATTTGTGAAGTCAAGATATTGGGCTAAAATACCTAAAATAGGCGTAATTAACACCTGAAGATAGAGAGAAATCTCAAGCTTTGTAAGAAGCTCGGGAGTCCTGGGCAACAACTAATTGTAGGGTAATTCACAAGGAACCTTTTAGTCTTGAACAAGAACTAAAGACCCCTTAAACAATCTAAAACATCAACATCGACATGATTTGTACTAGTTGAGTACTGTTAATTAGTTTATTTACTCTTGTTAGATTATATATTATTTAATCAATTGCTGTTGTACATGTAATAGTATCCATAAACAAATAGCGTGATTTATTAAAACTCCCTAGTGACTTATTTTTACATCAATCACCTTTAACTTAATGCCTAGCCTGTGCAACGGTTCTAACGTGCAAAATAAAATAGAATATTCCAATATTTCTGAGGGGAGGAAGGTGATTTGACATGTTTGAATAGTTTGGACGTTGTCAAACCATAATATTTATTGTTATAATCATAAGTAAAGTATAGTATTCAACTTGCGATAATGGTAATAACACACTTGATGATATGTAGTACTCGCCTGCGGCTAGCGCTGCGAACTTCATTTGCGTGAATTATTACTACATTATCTCTCGTTAAATAATACCATTACTACCACCTGTTTATATACGTGACTTCGGGCTACGTATTTTAGCAACTACTGTATTTAATTTATTAAGTACAGTGAGACAATTACATTATAAAAAAATTAATACTCAGGTTGCTCGACGCTTACAATTATTAACAGTTTCGATTTATTTTAGTCAACCAGAAACCAGCCTGTCAATGGTATTTACTATTATTATTACTATTCATTATGCTAGTTTCAAATTTCATATCGTCACACAGCAACGAATCCATGAACTTATCGTGTTAAAACTTCATAAACAGATATGTTTAGTTTTTGCATCTCGAAAAATGCTGCAGCATGAAATTTTTATTTAATATCAGCCTGTTAAAATATCGATTAAGAGCGTCCTGAATTTAAAACAGTGTGAAACTATGTAAAACTTTAATTAAACTTTACCACGGTCCCGTCGAAATGGCGCATTCTGTGTATTTTGCCTTATTTGATTTGTTGGATTGTTTGAACAGAAACAAATATTTCTGGTAGAGCAGAGCGAGATAGCTTGGGATAGTAGCGACAACACACTAAAACATATAGTCGTTTACACAAATTTAATTTGTGCTAATGCTGACTGCTTCTTCCATAGAATTTTGATTTCTCTCTGCTGCGGACCAAACTTTCGTTTGATCTCGCACAAGTGACACACTTTGCTACTGAAGTTATTTCAGCGGAGGAGTTGAAATCCTTCTGAACTCGACAACCGTACAAAATAAAATTATAAAGTGCAAGCAGTAACAGTTGTAAAACTACCTTTTTGTTCTTCTATTTTCTTTCACCGGAATGCTGAAACTGGATTATGTAGTCTGTAGCGCCAGAATTAAATCACAACTTTCTAGTGTCATCATCATTTTAAATGTGCTTAAAATTATCAGTTTGTTGTTCACCAAATTACTCCACAATTCTTGCAACTACAATCTATATTAAGTAATATGAGAACTAACCACTACTTATTCTTTATATGCATATTTGCTTAAATGTTATATGGATATTTTTTTAATTATGCAATTGGTTAAGGAAATAATTTATACAAAATTTGAGTCAAGCAGACAGCGCCAAAAAGTGGCATTTAATGTATCAAACTTCTAAAATATTTATTTGACATTAGTCTTCCCAGATTGCCGTTAGCATGTCCTATTCTTTTTCCGGGTCAAATTTTTCTTAACAATAATAGTGACAAGATAATAGGACTTTCTATGCTTTATCGTCAATAAGGTGAAAATTAAGTGAGATATGGAAACACGATACTTGCTTTTTTGGCGTGGCATAAAATTCTTACCGCTCTTCTGTAGAAATCTATTTCAAGAACCAAACACCGGATACAGCTTTGCTTCACCACAATTGTACAAGTATCTTCATCAGTCATGTTAGATAATTCATTTCATTCAAGATCGATGTTAGATTTTTAACTTTTTTAAGGCTATTTAAAGCTGTGTACCTAAAGAGCAGTTTCCATAACATTTTCAGTTATGTCCCTTATAATTTCCAAGCGAAGAATGGGATACTGTCAGTGGTTGATCCGACGAAATCGCTTCTCCACAGTACGATCCAAGGAGTCTAGTTCTATCTTCAGAATGCTTTTTTGGGGCTTTGTTTTTCGTTCAAAGCCATCTTATCCCTATCTACTTGCTCTTTCATGTTTTTGTTCACGGTAACAACACATCGTTTTTTTTTGAAAATTTCATTTTTGAAAAAAAAATGTATTTGGTTATGATAGACAGCTCCACGGACGTTTATTGTTAATATTAATATCTACTCTTAATCCAGGATGTCCCTTAGAATGTGCGTCATTCCCAATAGTATGATTTTCTGAAATTCTTGCGCGCTCGGACCCTTTAATATTTTTTTAAAGCAAAAGCCAGTCGCCCTTCTCTCTGTCTCCGATGCTGCCAGAGAGGGTACGCTGGCAGTACCAGAGATCACTCCTTACGCCGTAGAATCAGTGATTACTGGGTCCGCGAATCATGTGCTCTGAGTAGGCGTAACGAACCAAAAATGATGGCCTTCTGCAGGCTTCCGGCCAATATTTCTGCCAACCTTTGGCATGTCGGTATTGTTCTCAATGCCGAAACCAGTGTGTACCTCACACCACCAAGAGAACCTATCATCAGTACCACTAATTTAACAGTATGGTCTAGATAAGGTCCGCGGAGTTCTTTGAGAATATCTTGATATTTATTTATTTAATTTGTTTTTTATTTATTTATTTAATGATACATCATCCAACAGTACAAAACCATTTATAGGATGGAAATCTAAACTAACTTAACCTAACTTAACTAAGAAATACAAGTAGAAATTATGAAGGCGATTAGACTGCATGACAGTAGATGAAAATTTATGGCTGCTACACAAATATGTCCAATTAACTGCAATGAGTTTCATAACTAGTACAAAAATTAAAGAGAGAAGAAGACTTTAATACGTTAGATCTAGGAGTGGATAAATAGAAGCTATGAGAATGACGAGAATTAATCCGTGGGACATGAAAGTTCAGTTGGCTTAATATTTCACTACAATCTATTTTATCTTGCATAATTTTATCTAGAAAACGCAAAGCAAAGAACTCGCGCCTTTCGGAAAGACTGAAATCAAATTTTTAAAGTAATTGATTTTGAGAAACTCCAATTGGTGGATATGTACCTTCAGTTTTCCAGTTTAAAAATTTCGTGAAGCAGCGCTGAATATTTTCCAATTTATCATTATGAGTATATGATACCCAGATTGCCAGACAAGTGAAGCATACTCCAGCTTAGATCGAAAGAAAGCAAAATAAAGCATCTTTAAGGTTTTCGCATCATTAAAATTATGGCTGTTACGCAAAATGAAGCCTAACATTCTGTATGCATGCGAAATTACAGCATCAATATGGTTAGTGTAAGTTAATTTATCATCAAAAGTTACACCTAGATCCTTGAACGTAGATGGTCTGTTCAGCGTGTCGCCATTAACATTATAAATATATGTAATTGGGGACTCCTTGCTTGTATAACTCATAACATTGCACTTGCCAACATTTAGGTGAAGATCATTTTCATCGCACCAAGCCGATAACTTACTTAAGTTGTCTTGAAGTTTTTCGCAGTCATCAAAATCATTAATCCTATGCAACATCCTGACGTCATCGGCATGTATTAAGAAATATACGTCTAAGTGATCACTGATGTCGTTAATAAAAATATTAAAGAAAAGGGGTCCAAGTATTGATCCCTGTGGTACTTCTGACGTGGCTCTGTATTCAACAGATGTATATCCATTATAAGATACGAATTGAACTCTATCAGTCAAGTAACTCTCAAGAAATTAAAGTAAACCGTCAGATAATTCGAATTTGTCAAGTTTACAGAGAAGTTTCCTATGGTTCAGTCTGTCAAATGCCTTAGAAAAGTCAGTATAGACTGAGTCTACCTGTATGTGAGAATCAATTGATTTAGCGATGTACTGAGTAGCGCAGATTAAGTTCGTTACCGTGGACCGACCTTTTATAAAACCGTGTTGTTGCGTAGATATTTTCAGTTGAACATGTGCATAAATGTTATCATGCAGTAGAATTTCAAAAGCTTTCTTTCACTCTTTTTATACACGGGGCACACTTTGGAGTATTTCCAAGTATCAGGAAAATAGCATTTCCTAAGACATAAATTAAAATTTATGCACAGAGGATATGCAATAATGCTGGAACAGTCTTCAGTAAAAATGCTGGAACTCCATTTGGGCCCGCAGTAAGTTTAGGTTTAATTCTTTTTAGTCCGTTTTTCCTCCTCGCTCTTCCCCACAACGGACTCAACCCCGGAGTATATGGCACCACTGGTCTCTCGTCTATCCCATACAAGTACCGTAGATCATCGTACAGCACTCGCACTACTCCAATGTCTGTGAGTATAGGCCGAGACTGCGTATGTTGAACAAGCCAACAACAGATGCATAAGCGTCTATTATCATTATTGTTATTATTGTTGTACCCATTTCTCATAAAAAAAATTGTTGTTAATATATAGCTATGCCACCTAGAACTTCGCATCGTTTTGAATTTGGAATATACCTGTGTGACAAATATTTAACAAAGTAATTACCAACATTCTAATTACAAGAGAAATAAATTGATTACAAAGTCGAAATTACATCGCAGTGTAGCCACACATCAACATAATTACATCATTCCGAACTGCCTTCAGTAAAAACAACAATTAGAGAAAACAATTAGTGCTTCTTCCGTAGAACAAAATGAAATTTAAGTCTTTATTACAGCCATACAGTGTCTCCGGTAGCCTTAATACCAGGGCTAACTAATAACGAGCAAGCCTGGCTTGGAAACCGTGGCACGTATTGCTACTGTCTCACTTAATCCCTCGTAGAGTGGTCAAAGAAGACGCAATGTAGTGCTGTTTTATGTAAAGACAAACTGTGCTATGTGTAAACTAATAAAGTGGGGACGATTTAAGATTTGCAGCACGTCCATGTCGGACTCTACTTGCCGTATAGACAAAAGCGCCACCCAAGACAAATATTAGTTCAAAACAGTGACCCAAAGGGTGAAATTAACGCACTCAGTGACACCAGATTGCTGGACTGTCGTTATTCGACTGAGCCAAGTCGTGACCGCACATCTAAAGTGATGCCAATGCATCAGCTAAATCGAGGACCTTAAAATTTATATTACCGACGTTCCAAACATATAAAGTTTTGGGTATACTTAGAGCGTTTCATATTTCCTTACTGCGTGCAAATTTGTGACCCAAAAAAGTAGGCGTACGATATCGTAATAAAATTTATGAAAAACAGATCTGCGTTTTGCGCCCGTCTTGTGACAGTGTTGAATTTTATAGGACAAACGTAAGACGATAAAATATGTGTCCCGAATACAAACAATAATAAAAACCTGCGAAAATGGCGGCTCTCGCGCTCTCTGCAGCGGCGCGACGGTTTGATTATTGGTACAATAAAACAGATTTAATACATTCCTAAATATAGTAATTGTTACATTAAATACCGTTTTAAGTATAACACACTTTTAAGTGTCAAGAAACCAAAAGCATTTGTAAATAACTAAATTCTTCATTGTCCAAACTTTATAGACGAAGAGCTGGCTACGAAAATTAAAAATAATAAGATGCAGTGAAAATTTTTATGTAAAAACCCTTCTTACTAGCTGAAAAGTACATAGCTCTGCAGCCCGAAGTCGCCCCCGGGGTGGGAAGCGTGGGCAGGCGGTCCAACGCGTTATTATATACCAAAATAAAAATTTTGACATTTTATGCAGTTACAGTTTTTAACTGTAGAAATTGTGTAAAATTTTTGCCAGAAGTTTAGGTCGGGGATTAAGCGGTGCCAGAAGTCGGTAAAGTTATAGGAAAATTGTTCAAATTTTAATGTCAAGGTGTAGTTCTGGCGGTTTCGTTTTTATGTTATTTATGGCTTAAAAATGTTGTCATAAATTAGTAAAAGCAAGCATATACAGTATGAATACGGAACTGCGTATTCCTTTCTCACGTATACTATGTTTTCTTACAAGAAGTTGGCCATTTTAAAATTAAATGTACTGTATACAGAAATAAACATAAACAGTTGTTTCCATTTGTTTATTGCACGTAAAGAGGACGATAGGAACCAGCCATTAAATATCAAAGACGTCGCTATTGCCAGCTGATAAGGTACTACAGAGCCGCATTTCAAATTTTTGCGTATTAAAATAAACAAAATATTACTAGAGATTTAAAAATCGTGTTCTCAGTAGATACTTAATGACATTTCTAATAAATTAAAAAATCTTTCCTTTGCATCAAGGAATATCATATGCATTGGTGAACGCATTGCCCGTCTTTCGCGATATTAACGCATACATTCAAAGTACTGCTCTATTTAACTGTTCCCTGGGTATGACGTTCTAGTTAGGGGTGATTTACGTAAGTATATCACAAGAGTTATAAACCTTAATTAAAAGAGGCGTATTTTTATTTTAATCATTCCAGAACATCTTTTACATAAGAGTAATCATGTTTTATTTATTAAGTAATATATTAAATTATTATTTAATATAGTCTAGAAAAATTAAGCATGCACCGGTCTCCCCTTATATTAGCTCGGTCTGCAACTTTGAGTTTTTTATGTGCTATATAAATATGGAGTGAACTATAGTGCTGGTCCTTATATCTATTTAAAGGTGTTTATAATACATACAAGAATAAAGCAATTTTTAATGATATTAGATAAAGAAGTAATATCCGTGGACGCCACACCGATAGATTTACTTTTTACGTATATGCGAGTCTGCCTGGGATTTTTCCCAAAAATTTTCTATACCATTTGAATTAGCCACGGATTCTTATAGGAGAAATTCCGCTGAACAAGATTTTCTTATGAAAAGTTCTCCTAAACCGCGAGCTTCATGATCAAATAATTGTATAAACAATTTTTTTTTTTCGTTTTTGTTTAATAAAATGAAAACGGTTTGACGGATCCGAAAAAATCTTGATTAAATCGAAAGGTAATTCTAATACGCGTCGTTTGGCGCCAGACACAACTCATTTTGTCAATCTGTTCATTTGTTATAGCCAAAATAAATTTCTTAATTAACGAATTAAAAAATCATGCCCTTTACACCAAGGGATATACCATTTTTTTTGGCTCGATGTCTTCAATATTGTTTGATTGTTTAAGCAATTGGCATAATTTGTTAATTAGCAAATAACTTTTTTTCGAAAGTTTGATCGACTTCAAACCAACTTTAAACGATACATATTGATGTCGGGCATAACCTCCATAGAAGTGTGCACGAATGCAACTTTTTGATTTTGTTTATTTAAAGTTTAAATTAATTTTTCAAATTAACAAAGGGAATATCTCGGCTCTAGGTAAGCGTATCGAAATGGGGTTTTGTGCATATGAAAGTGCTTGGAAAAGGAAAATTTTGAGACTAGAAAGAACTTGATCGGATAACCGGAACCGGAAATAAAAGGGATATTGCGTGAGATTGAATTTGTTTATTAACAACTTTTTGGACACGAGGTTTGGTGCAAATGAAAGGCTAACAAGTTTTTCCATCAACCACAAAAAGTTCTACAAAAAATATTCAATCCCTGAAGAGTTATACACGTTTTGTCCCTTGAAGAAATATCTCCCGGAACGTGAAAATAATAAGATTTGGCGCGCAATGGGGTAGCGGGTTCGATCCTCGGCGTGGGCAACTTTTTTTCCCGTTAAATTTGCTTTTTTTATGTAACCAAGTCTTTTTTATGATAATAAATATTTTTACTTTCTGAGAAATTTTTAAAATCGTAAATAATTTTTTTTTTGCAATTTAAATTAAATAAACGGCTATCTTGCAACAAACATATGATTGTTCTTGTCCAGCGAGGGGTTGTCAGTAGTTTTTGTTTTTTTTTTTACTACTTTTTGTGAAAGGGGAGGCTTGTTTTACTTTATTTAAGAGGGGCGCCTGTCGAAAAAAGACCAAATTTTTTTTCCTTGGTAGAGCAAAATTTAATTTTCTAAAGCAGGTGCTGAGCTGTATGCTTTGATTTGAAGAATTTTCATATTATTTTCACCATACTATGTTATCGAAATTATAGGAATAAATAAAATAGTACGTCCAAATTGATCGATTCATTGACCACTGGTATTAATTGACACTGTTCCTATCGAATATTCATAGTTTGTGTAGAGTTATGGTCTACTTTGTCTACAGCTCTTCTGCGAATCTTACAAGGATGGAGAGTTAGTATTTCTAATAACTTTAGTTATATATGATACAAAGAATGAAAACAGTAGCCCTAGAATTGACCCTTGTGGAACACATAAATTTAAAATTCTAAATTGATATTTACCTGTATGTTGATTTACAATTATTACGTACTGCCTACATTGTCAACATTTCTGTCGATTGCACTGAACTACATGAACTACAGTGTTGAACCATTATAGAAACTGAAAATGAAATTTTCACGACAGAAGTCAATGATCACATACCAAAAGCTTTTGAGAAATCTAGCAGTATCAGACAAGTTCACCACCGATTATTTATTTCTTTGATAACAGTATCAACTATATATGCTAATGCTGTAGTAGTCTTCTTCATTTGGCCTTACAACCCTGCAGATACTATCCTTCTCCATCCTCTTATTCCCATGGACCTTATGTCTTCCTCAACATATTCTATCTAATGTTGGTCCTCCTCTCGGTCGTTTCACAGTAGGCTTTCATAGCATCTTTCTTTTGCTGGCTCTGGTTTTTGGACGTGTCCCAGCCAAGAAAGTCTTATTCTTTTGATAAGTCTTACAATAATATCGGCTCCTTTTATCAGTCTACCAAGTTCATGATTCATTCTGGTTCCCCAGGAACGATCCTCATTTTAGACCGGTCCGTAAATTGTACGTAAGATTATCCGTTCGAATATCCTCAGTTGGCTAATGTCTGTACTAGCTATTGTCCACGCTGTAGTAGTACTACGAATAATACTCGTTTAATAATCGCATTACGTCTATTTTGGGTAAAAGGACATCGTTTTAAAAACATACCTTTTGAGAGATTTAGGTCCAAATCCTTTCACTTTTTTTTTTGCTTTATCGGTACTGCTAGTAATTTTGTGAAATATTTGGAAAATATTAAGATGGGAATTAGTTAACTATTCTTATTTTAAAAAAGTTCTGCTTTCAAAATACTTTACGTACGTTTCGGATTGCTAGACCTTTGTTAAGAGAATTACAATATGAGTATATTAGTGTTTTTCCTGTAGGTGTAATAAATACTACATTTAAAAACTATGTGTGTATATTCAGTACAACTTTGTAAGTAACAAATAAATAGTGCAATATTTCTTCTAAAAAAAATATGTAAAATGGTTTTTCTGCTAAGAAAGGCCGAAGGTCCTTAAACATGCTGTGCATCTGTTTGCAGCACAGGGATTCTAACCATCTCCTGGTGATAATTCAAATTAGTTTACAAAAAATTCATGTCTTACCGACTATGTTATATAAGATTGCTAATTAGAGGCTCTAGCAAAGATCATTCACACACATGTAAACATAATATTACTTTTCATAATTTACAGTTACAAGTCACTTGTAGTATAATTTATGATTTGCTTATAAATTTCGTTAAATATTACAGTAAACATATCTCGCTTTCAGCTCCCCCTTCCTCAGTAGAAATTTTAGACCATAGGCACAATTCAAAGATAGAAATTAAAGAAAATCAAGAATTCCATCTAGAATGCCGAGCCAGAAATGCCAAACCAGCAGCAAAAATTGTTTGGTACCGAGGAAACGTGGAAATTAACATACGTAAGACCGAATTCTAGTAATGAATATTTCGATACTAACTTAATTTAACTCCACAGCGAATCGTGAAGATCAAACTATCGAAGTTCCTGGTAAAAATGGCGATAAGCGCGCCGCCCGCTTTGATACCCACTCAAGAATATCTCTCAAACCCACAGCTGAAGATGACTTCGCGGAGTACACCTGCGAAGCAAGGCACGAAGCGTTATCTCAAGACATTCCAATGAGAGCTACTGTGCAACTGAGCGTGCTTTACCCTCCAGGTCTACCGTACATCGAGGGCTACACGGAAGGAGAGACGATAAGGCGCGGCCAAACCGTTGAATTAGTTTGTAGAAGTCGTGGAGGCAATCCTCCTGCTCAGTTAATTTGGTATAAAAACGGCGAGCAGATCAGAATGGCGTATCGGACAGCTGGGAGGGTATCAGAGAATGTTTACACGTTTACCGCAGATGCTAGCGACAATAAAGCGAGATATAAATGCGAGGCTAGCAACATTATGTCGAAATCTCCATTAAAGGCTGAAATTGATATGAGTGTTTTATGTAAGTTCACTTAAAATATCCACATATTAGTCCTGGAGAGGACTAGAACCTTTAGTGTGACGCGCTGCCTCTGAAGATGTAGTGTCCATACACACCAGAACTCTTGACAGTTGAATACCAACACTCCACGTGCATTTTGCCAACCACGTTGACATCATCAGGAAATAATTAAACCTGTTTTAATAATTTTTCGATGATGCCAACGCACGTTGAGTATTGTTTTCAAAAATTTTGGTGTTTGTGGAAACTACACCTTCAGAGGCATGCAGATATTAGTTCTTAATTTATTTTGGTTTTAGTTTCTCCCGCTCATGTGACTATATCTGGACCGACCGAAGCAAGAGTTGGAGATCCAGTTCCTCTGACTTGCACCACTGCAAATTCGAATCCTCCCGCTGAAATAAAATGGATGGTAGCAGGTAGACAAGTGCGTAATGCCACTTCCAGAACTGTCGTGTCGCCAGAAGGTGGTTGGATTACCACTTCGAACATTACTGCTGTTGTGGAGCCCAATAGGCGCAGTTTGGTAGTTATCTGTCACGGCCTCAATATGCAACTTACTGAAAACGTAGTTTCCACGCATACTATCAATGTTCTATGTAAGAAAATTTGTATCTAATTTTAAACTATTTCTCTATCTTCATTTGTTTGTAGATCCACCAAGTCCGCCTTTCATTCACGGTTATACTGAAGGTTCTCATGTACCTTCCGGAACTGTTCAGAAAATATCTTGCACTTCCTCAGGAGGAAATCCTCTGGCAACAATAACTTGGTACAAAAACGATAAAAAGATACATTCTACTGTAAAAAATACCGATAAATCAGTAACTTCTGAAATCACTATTTTAACTAACGTAACAGACAACGAAGCAAGATATAGATGCGAGGCTGCAAATTCCGCCACAGAAATACCTCTATTCGAAACTGTAACAATGAGTGTCTACTGTAAGTTAGAGCATATTAATAATTTTAGGCTGTGTAGTCATAAAACTTGTTTTTAGTCCCACCTGACCACGTCAAAATTAGACAAGAACCCATCGAATTGAAACCGAATGAGGAAGCCACCTTGATATGCGATTCGAGCTCTAGCAATCCTCCAGCTAAACTGTCATGGTGGCGAGAAGGCATTCCGGTGCAAGGATTAGTTAATACGACCAAACCAGGACTCCATGGTGGCACAGTATCCAGCATTGAAATGAGAGTGAACGTTACAGAACAAATGAATGGACTAGTTTACACATGTCAAGCGAATAACGAAGCTTTGCAGAGATCTGTACACGACTCCATAACTCTGCAAGTTTTATGTGAGTACTCCATTTGTTTTCTAGCGCATCTGTTCTGGTAAAGTAACAGGGCATTTTGGTAATTTTGTTGCATTCAATGTACTCAAGGCTTCTACTTTTTGAACTGTTCGTTCTTGATTAACATACATTTAACATTTTTTAGATAAACCTGTATTTGACCCAAACAATGAGGAATCGGTAACCGGTATTGAAAATGAACCGCTGATTCTTACGTTGAAAGCAGAAGGAAATCCTCAAAATATCGCGTACACTTGGACCAAAGACGGTTTACCCATAACGCAAGCATCATCGGCCACTGGGATGGAAAGGATTGTCTCGGACGGATCTGTTTTAAACATTACAAAATTGAGCCGACACGACGCTGGTACTTACAGTTGTGAAGCGTTGAATTCCCAGGGCAGTAATGTAGCCCAAGTTAATATTACTGTGCAGTGTGAGTATATATTTGCCTCGTGCAGTCCCCAGAGGAATATTCTTAGACCTAAAACGTTGAATATTTTATTTTAATTGTTTCAGATCCCTCGTCAATAGTACAAATAAGTGAGAACGTTATAGTGAATCCCAAAGAAGACGCTACACTGTCGTGTACAGCAGATGGTAACCCGATGGCAGACGATACTATAACGTGGAAACGCGACGATTTTCCTGAATTTGCAGCTCGCACATCGGTCATGTATGACAAAAATGGAACCTCTTATCTTCGAATATCCGGAGTTACAAGGGAAGATCTGGGGAATTTCCAGTGCATAGTTAACAATGGCGTGGGAAATACGACAGTTAAGGACGTTATGCTTATTGTAAAACGTAGGTTGTTCAACTTTCACCTTTAGGATTATTTAATTATTTGCGGGTTTACAGATAAACCGGAAATCGATGAACATCCGACCTTCCTGAAATTTGCAAGTGACGCTGGCGATACCGGAAAGTTGGTTTGTAGGAGTCAAGCATCTCCTCTAGCTAGGTACACATGGGCTAGAAATGGTTCGCCGATCACAGCTAATACGACGGGAAAATATTATAGCACCTTCAAACAGGTGAGTTTTTATTTCACTTATAGTGGAAAGAATTTAAAATTTCTAGGTATCTGTCTTACTATATATTTTTTCTTTGCTGAAATTTATTGCAAACATTATGCAAAAATTACAAGGAGTAGGTAAAATGTTTTGGTTAAAATTCAAATACTGGAAAGCTTTTATTTAAACAAAGGAATGTCAAAATTGTGTTTTTTATAATTTTTCTTAAACATCTCTGACTATATTAAGAAAAAACAAATTGTTTTCAATGAAATTGCTAAAAGAGCTAGATTTGCATCATCCTATTTTGCATTTGTCAAGTTGCAGAACAAAAACAATTCAGAACGACCATTTTTAAACAATTGATGACTTGAATAGTATATGTAAATCATCACGTGCCAAAATCAAAGGTCAAATGTTTATGATAAACGCCTAAAGAATGATGGTAAAGTAAAAAATTAACTCCATGATTTTTTTATTGTATCAAGCTGTACATTTTTTCTTCAAATCATATGTTTTTATTAATTTTTCAGTGATATTAACAAAAATAAATTTTTAAGAGCGTTTTTAAATTTGTTTATTTTACTTAAACAAATGTCAATATTTTACCCACAAGTAACAATTACTAGCATGTATCAAAAGTACACAAAAACAACAACTTTTAAAAAATTACGCCGATTGGTAGCCGAGATACGACGTATGACACTCGAGTGTTTTCACGACGAAATTAAAACTTGCCTCGTCACTTTTCAGTTTCCTGGTATTACAATATCTTTGTTTCTCTTTAAACAATTATTTTTTGTTGTAGATTTTAGTTTCACTGCTAAATTTTAAGATCAATTATTCATTAAAATAATATCGTGAAAGAACAATGTTAACTATCGACAAAAGTGTATCGATGGTATAAAATACTTTTGTCAGAGAAAATTCAGTAATTGTTAACGTTTTTCTTTCCATATAGTCGCGTCATTTTGGTATTCTACTTCTAAAATTGAAAGTACAGGGTCAATTGATTTCATTTTTGTTGCAAAGAGTTCGGAAAGACATTTAGAAAAAACAGTACCTATTATTTTTTGGCGAAAATGTTTGGTTTAATTTTTTGTCCAATAATTGTCCAATTTTAATAGTTAATTTAATTAAATTAACTGAAAAATTCGTTATCATACACAATATGCCATTAAATTAGATGAAAATGGTTACTCGGGGTCGCTGATCATGGATCTGAAGTCCAATTTTGGAAATTCAAAATGGCGGACCGGAAATCGGGCTCTTTTCCAGAAACAATGAAAATGGATATGGCCTTGAAAATCTGTACTCGGCGGTTTTAGAGGTCGCCGATTACGAATTCGAGGCCTAATTTGGTGGACCGAAAATAGAGTCAATTTCTCAGGAATAACTCGTATTTTTTTCAGTTTTGAGTTGAAAATGAGTACTCGGGGTTTCCTGAGGTCGCTGATTACGAATCAAAGGAAATTCGAATTGACGGATAGAAGGAACAGTCAATTTCTCCGGAAAAACTCGTATTCTTTTTTTTTTTAGCTGAAAGTGGGAACTCGGTGGTTTTTGTTATCGCTGATAACGAATCTGAGGTTTACTTAGGGAAAATTCAAATTGGCGGACCGATAGTAGTATATTTTTCAGGAAAAACTCGTATTTTTCATACTTCCAGCCCAAAAAAGAAAAAAATACGAGGTTTTCCTCAGGATCTGGCTTTACCTCCGATCCGCCATTTTGAATTTTCTCCAACTGGACATCGGATTCGTTATCAGTGACCACGAAAACCTCCAAGTTCCCATTTTCAGTCCAAAGACGAAAAAAATACGAGTTCTTCCTGAGAAATTGACTCTACTTCCGGTCCGCCACTTTGAATTTACCAAATTAGACCTCGAATTCGTAATCAGCGACCTCGAAAACCCCCGAGTACAGATTTTCAAGGCCAAGATATCCATTCTTATTATATCTGGAAAATGGCCCGATTTCCGGTCTGCCATTTTCAATTTCTCAAATTGGACTTCAGATTCGTGATGAGTGACGCCAGAAACCCTCGAGTAACCATTTTCGTCTAATTTTATATTGTGCATGAGAACAAATTTTTCAATTAAGTAATTTAATTATATTGGCCAATTATTGGACAAAAAATGAGACCAAACATTTCCGCCCAAAAAATAAAACGAACTATTTTTTCTAAATGTCTTTCTGAACTTTTTGCATAAAAAACGTAGTCGTTTGATCCTGAACTTTCAATTTTGGAGATTTACAGGTTTTTCATGTTAAAATGACTTGACTAATATCAAATTTTACAATTTTTCCTAATGCATCTATTAGTAATGGAAATGAAAGTGTTATTTACATTGTGTTCCTTATTTCTGGAAATTGATTGAGGAAGCCGTTACTCTGTGGTAATCCATAACAATAACGAAATTGAGTAAAACACTACTATGTTTTTTACCACTATATTTGCACAAAAACGTGACTGCAGTTTCAACCCTTTTTAGGTCATTTTCAAACAATGATTCAATTAAGAATGAATTGAATCATTGTTTGAAAATGACCTAAAAAGGGTTGAAACTGCAGTCACGTTTTTGTGCAAATATAGTGGTAAAAAACATAGTAGTGTTTTACTCAATTTCGTTATTCCTAATTTCTATTAAACTTTTTATATTACTATTCTTAAATAGCATAACTTAACAGATTATGTTTTAAAAATTTTAATTCACAGCAATGATTATTATTAATACAGTGAGCCGATCCTAGTTTTAGTTAGCTTTTATGTTAAATGGCACTAAAACTAAACTCTACTAGAAGAAATAATTGCCTCAAAAGAAATCGACATGTAATTGAATGGAGATAAATTAGGTTTTTGTTACGTCATGAGATTACTTGAGAGTTCTAGTTCTAGACGACGAAAGTAGACAGTACGCGTTTTGGCGCACCACTGGGCAACTTCAACTCGGTTATTTTCCAGTAATTTATGTGATTTAATAAACTTGTACATGTTAACCCAGAGTTTTATACATACAAAATTTTCAGTATAAATTTTGTCATTATGTAACTTTATTTATAAATGTCTAAAATGCAAGAAATGTCATATCGGCTCCCAATTGAAGTAGAAGAAACTTTTTTTTATACAGCAAGTAGATTAGATTATTAGGAAGGAGGAGCTGGCTGATTGGCCTTGACCACCGCGACCCCCATGGATCTATTGTGGTGCTCCTGATTGGTTTCCTTAGAGCTCCTTATCCAGTTTTGTCCTTTGTATCAGACTCCACAGCCTTGATAAGGGCCCCTTAGTGTAGCTGTCAGCTCTTGGTTTTTCCTCGCCAAGTAGTTGGAATCTCAGTCTAGCAAGGCCTTCACAATGGCACAAAACGTGGACTGAGGTTTCCTCTGCCTCTTGGCAGAATCTGCATGTTGCGTCCTCTGCCAGACCCATTAGACTCAAATGTCTATTGAGTCGGCAGTGGCCGGTTAGAAGACCCACTATTATTCTAATGGCCTTTCTATTTTGGCATAACAGGTCCTCCGTAAATTTGGCCGATCGTTCTTTAATAAACTCTTTAGCCTGTCTCTGTCGTGGGAAATTGTTCCACCATTCCAGAGATTTGGTTTGCACCCATTTATTAATGGATGCTCGTATGCATGGCTTGGCCACACCACAAAAGGGTTCGGGTCCTATGAGGGCGCTATCCGCGCCTTCTCTGGCCAGTTCATCAGCCTTTTCATTTCCCTTGTGTCCCTTGTGTCCTGGTACCCATGCTACGGTCACTTTATTCTGACTTCCTAGGTCTATAAGGGTATTTATGCAGTCCCATACAAGTCTCGATTCGACTTGCATGGAACCGATTGCTTTTAGCGCAGCCTGGCTATCGGAAAAAATGGCAATCGACTGATTTACAGTTCCTTGCCTTATGATTTCCTTTGCGCACCACTGTATTGCGGCCACTTCAGCCTGAAATATTGTGGCGTATTTTCCTAGACTTATTGGGATTTTCGTTTTTGACCTTATCCCATAAATCCCAGCTCCAACTCCCTGTTCTGTCTTAGAGCCGTCTGTATACCAGACTGTTTGTGCCGGTATGGGAGGACCGTTTGTCCAGTTTTCCCTATCTGGTATTATGATTTTGAAATTTTTATTAAAGTTATACTTTGGGATTGTAATGTCCGTGGGCATTCCTAGAATGGGATCCGCCTTCAACTCTAAGTATAGCTTTTGGTGCTCTGTTCCATGTTGCTGCCTTATTGGCGTAGGGCCTTGCATTAGCCTATGCAGCACTGAGCGAGCTTCTCCTTGAATAAATATGTGTAGTGGTGGCAAGTCCAGAAGGACTTCCAGTGCAGCCGTTGGAGCAGTTTTTATGGCTCCCGTGGCGCACAGGCAAGCAAGCCTTTGTACGCCACTTAACAGCCTTACAGCTCCCAACTGCACTGTCTTAGTCCACCATGCTACCGATCCGTAGGTTATCATGGGTCTTACTACCCTAGTGTATAACCATAGAGTCATTTTGGGATTTAATCCCCAATTTTTTCCACACATCTGCCTGCACCTTCCGAGGGCTATTGTTGCTTTCTGTGTGACTTTTTCAATGTGGGAGTTCCATGTCAGTTTTTGGTCAAAAATGACTCCTAGGTATTTTACCTCACTGAGAAATGGAATCTCCACACCGCTGAGCACTAGGGGCTTAAGGCCTTCCAACACTCTTTTTCTTGTGAAAGTGACGACTGTGGTTTTGTGGGGGTTAATGGAGAGTCCTTCCTCATTACACCACCTGTCGACATTATTTAGGGCTCTTTGTGAACGCAAATCGCCCCCTGACAACTATTACTATGTCGTCAGCATATCCTAGGCAATAAAAGCCTTCCGCAGAAATTTTTCGGAGGAGGTCGTCAACAAGGGTTGCCCACAGTAGTGGAGATAGTACCCCTCCTTGGGGGCAACCTGTACTCACCTTTGCCTCAATGGTAGCCTCGCCTAAAGTAGATACTATTATCCGTTTCTCTAGGCTGGCCTTGATCCACTGGCATAGCACTGTTGGGACTCCTCTGGTTAACAGCGCATTCGTTAACGAGTGCGTTTTTGCGTTGTTAAACGCTCCTTCTATATCTAGAAAAGTGACTACTGCAATTTCTTTCTCATCTAATGACTTTGCCCGTAGCCTATTTAAATCATCCAACGCGAGGTCTGTTGACTTTCCCGGCTGGTATGCATACTGACGTTCACTAAGAGGGTTTTCTCTTAGAATTTCGTCTCTAATATACCTGTCCAGTAGACTTTCCAGTGTTTTAAGCAGGAAAGAGGAGACAGGCTTATGGGTCTATATGACTTGGGTGTTTGGTCCGAAATCCTACCTATTTTGGGAGGCAGGTAACCTTCACCTTCCGCCATATACGTGGTATGTATCTCCAGGCCAAACAGGCTCTGAATATTTTACATAAATGTGGTAGTAATATATTCTGTCCTTTCTGGAGCAGGATTGGGTAAATTCCATCCATTCCAGGAGATTTGTATGGTTGGAACTTACCAATTGCCCATCTGATTTTGTCAGGTTTTACTACCTCGTTGGACAGTCTCCAACCTACAGATCTGGGCCGCGCCGGCCTTTGGTCTGGATGCCGACCGTCCTCTGAGCCCCTCAAAACCAGTGAACCCGGAAAGTGTGCCTCCATGAGCAGTTGAATACTTTCCGTTGGTGTTTCAGTGTAACAGCAAGTAACAACAAAATCAGGACAGCGGAATATCTCGAGAAATGCACTTTCCATAAAATAATATAAAACACGTGGTTTTTAGACTGGTGACAGATGGCGCAAAAGTCTGATTTTCTTGTGATTATTTCAAAAAATGCGTCGGTTATAGAGGTAAAGAAGACAATTTGAACATTCTTAAGAGAGGCATCCTTTCATTCTAAACTGAAGCCGCCGCCGTCCTCCTTTGGAAGCGGGGCAACTTTGAAATTTTAAATTGGAATTCCCAGTTTTTAAATTTTTTGATCGGAAGTGTATTTCTCGAGATATTTCAGTGTCCCGATCTGTGTGTTGCACGCTGTATAAAAGAAACTTGGTATGAAAATTTACCTCCGCTGTGGTCATATTTTCTTAAAGTTTCGTAAATTACGTGCATTATTGTTCAAGTTATCTCCAATTATTTAAAAACTGCTATTCTCAGATGTTTTGCCACTTAACTATTTGAGCAAGAAGGTTACAAAAATCTAGTGTTCCTCGCAACTTCGTGGAGAACATTTGTATTTTTTTCTTCTTCATTGCGCTATGAGCTATAAATATAGCAAGAGATATTTAAGACAATGTGCGGAAAAACATAATTTTAAATATTCCTTTATTTAAACAAAAGCATTCCAGTACTAGAATTTAATCCAAAAGGATCTGCCAAACTTTTTATGATGTACACAAGAAGTTCCAGCAAAGAATGCTGTAGTAAAACGATTCCTTTTTAGACAATTTAGTCTTCTTAGTTTTACTCTACTATTAACAATATTTTGTCGTTGATAGAGATTTTTCTTTATGTTCTTTCGAAGCATGTTACTTTTAAAACATGCTTTAAAGTGTTAAAAGCGAGTTTTGGAAGTATGTAACATGTGCTTCAATTATTTTCTCTTTACTTTCTGATGAATAGTATGCAATCGAAGACGAGAAAATTAGCTCATCATAGAGATCATATGATGTCTCCTACATTTGGTGATAAACCATCGCCACCCACAAGACACCACTTACTGGACGCTATACACCATATCCGAAAAACCACTGATTACTGTTAAAGCATAGTTTCCTTTTTGTTATTACAGATTAATCAGTTAACTTCTGAGTCTACTCTTTATATAACCCATGTAACTTCGGCGGATTATGGTAACTACGAATGCGTAGCAAGGAACGAATTGGGATTCTCCACGATATCTCCGCGATTGGAGGTTACATCCGCACCCGACACTCCCACCCATTTAAGGGTGTTAAATGTCACTCACGACACCGTAACACTTGATTGGATACCAGGGTTTGATGGTGGTATGAAGGCGTCATACAGAATTAGATACAGGAAGGTCGACGATGATGGTTATAAATACGAAGATGTAGTAGGGACTAACGTTACAACTCATACAGTGAAAGGGCTGAACATAAATACTCAGTATGTTTTTTCGATTATGGCGTCGAATAAATTAGGCAATAGCAATTTTCAGCCTGATTTACTGTCTGCAAAAACTGGAAGTAAGTGGCATATTTTTAGAATGTCTCAAAGTAATATCGAATTAACATGCATGTGTTTAATCTAATGTCTTGTAGATTTTCAATAGAAGATTTAAACTTTGCTGCTATTCATCCCCATAGCATTAGCTTGAAACCTGGTTTCTCTGTCTTCCTCGTTAACTAACATTAAATTCAATTTTGTGCATTTATATTGTAGTACAGTACTTAGAGGTCAAAAAGGCGCAAAACTTGGAAATACGTTAATGATATTTTTTTATGGGTGATTTTTGTAAGAGGTATCATCTTCTGTTTCTACATATTTTCCGATACTTGCTCTTACTCCTTAATATAAACCACCCCTTTATATAAAAAATCAAAATTTTAAAAAGTATTGTTGATTTGTTTTTGATGCGTAGCATGTCTATGGTTTTGATGTTGCTAATTACGAATCGAAGTTAAAATAATCAAAATAGCTCTTCCAATATGGCGGATGAATATTTTTTTCTATAGCAAGTGCTGTAAACGAGCAAAACATTCAGCAGCTACGTCATATTTAAAAAAAGATATTTTTTAGTTTTTGGCTAATTACGGTAACAAAGTGGCGATATTTTTATATAAATAATGTTAAGACGCACATTATATCGGTAATAATATCTTTGTTTTTATACTGCAGACACGGAAGAAAAATCATTCATCAAAAAAGATTTATTAATAATATTTTTATGCATTTTTTAAGTAGTGCCATAATTTCTAGATATTTAATATTTAAATCAAATACCCCATCTTATAATCATTACGACGCTATTTTTACACTTTTACATCTTCGAAACTGTTAATTCTACGGGGATAAATTAAAAATTAATCCTCGGTTTATGAGTTTTTTTATTGATCTCTAACATTTTTTCGCCAAATGAAGTATTTTTCGAGTTGCTTCATGGCCGTTTGGGGGTCCCTGCCTTTTAAAGTTCAAATCGTAATTTATTTCTCAATTTAATTTTCCTTCAGTTTCAATGGTAATTTTTTGTATCCTTATAAATTGAAACATGTCTTTGATGCCTTTGCTATTAATTATCAAAAAAAATATATATCGAATTTGAATTCATACGACAATCTTTCTAAATTAAGACCTCTGGTTACTATTACAGCTATCAATGTACCTCAATTAATCTTTATGTTTTTGCATATAGTCCAATAATTATAAAGATTTCCATAACAAACATGTTATCTGGGATTTTCCTTCAGTAACTGTTAGTGGAGGGATTATACATCACAAAACCACAAAAACCAGTTCTGGGGTTACCGCGCAACCCCCCAAAAAACCACCCCTTCGGTAAAAAAGCCTTATTTTACTGATAACTCGTTAACCGTTGAAGATATAAAAAATTTGCTCATTATAAAGAAGAAAGCTTGACTAATTGCCTACAAAAAAGTCCTCTTGTAATTTCCTTGTATACGCCATGGTCTTCGAGAAAATCGATATTGAAAAAAATTGCAAAATTTGTGTTTTTAATACGCACGAATTTTCGTTTATTTCAATTTTTTTGCGCGCGGCCTTAGAAAAAATTGAATTGCTCGAAAACTAAACATGCTAGGAAGAAAAATCAAAATGGGTTTTAAAGGGGATATAATACACTCTTTTGTGTTTCCATATTTGATGGCTATTGGTATCTATTAGTATATAAAAATAACAATATAGTATAGTTACCTCTTGATTTTTTACACTTTTAACTAATCACATGCCTATAAAAAATAACTGACTTTAATATAAGTTAAAAATGCATTATCTTTTAGTTCAAGGTAGTACTTCAATGCAGAAAAAGTTAGGAATAAAAATATTCACATTTACAAATTTACCAGCATGTTGAAATTTGTCAAATTTTGACCACTTTTTTTGTTGTTTCCGAAAAATAAAAATAAAGCCCAAACGTCTTGAAAATTTAGCTCAGAAATTTTTGTTTAAGTTTATATATCATATAACTATTGTTTCTAATCATTTAGTAGTTAAAAAATTGTATTAAGAAAATATCATCAAAAAATTGAATATGCTGCCTTTTTTGGATTTTTTTTTGGTCAACTTTAACATGTTTCTAAATCTGTAAATGTCAATATTTTTAATCCTTTTTCTGTATTGAAGTACTACCTTAAACTAAAAGATAATGCATTTATAACTTATATTATAGTCATTTATTTTTTATGGGCCTGTGAATAGTTAGATGCACAAAAAATCAAGAAATAGCTATATTATATTGTTATTTTTATATACCAATAAATATCAATAGCCCTCAAAAATGGCAACACAAGAGAATATTTTATATCCCTTGTAAAACTCATTTGAATTTTCTTCCTAGCTTGTTTGGTTTTCGAGAAATTCAATTTTTTCTATATGCCGCGCGCAAAAAATTTCAAATAAACGAAAATTCGCGCGCATTAAAAATATAAATTTTACAATTTTTGTCAATATCGATTTTCTCAAAAACCATGGCATATACAAGAAAATTACAAGAGGACTTTTTTTTAGGCAATTAGTCAAGCTTTCTATTTTATGATGAGCAATTTTTTATATCTTCAATGGTTAACGAGTTATCAATAAAATAAGGCTTTTTTCACCGGAGGGGTGGTTTTTTGGGGGGATTGCGCGGCAGTCGTAGAACTGATTCTTGTGGTTTTGTGATGTTTAATCATAGCACTAACAGTGATGGAAGGAAAATCTCAGATAACATTTTTTGCGAGCTTCTGGTGTATTTTTTACTTTACCGACTGGACTAATGTTTGAATTTGGGTCGTTAATTGCAATTTTGAGGCTTTGCAAATATTTGTTGTAAATTTTATTATTTTGATATTTACTGTGACTCAAATATTTATTGATATAATAAATACTTTACTGATTTACCAAGAAGTGCACATTGTTATAGAAATCTAGTCGCGGTTAACACAAGAAAAATAACATTTATAAAAGTATACTAAGTTCTAGAAATATAAAATTAACTCACAGTATACTGAAAGGGATAAAAGGTCTCTGTTGAAACTTTCATAGATGGATGGATGGGCAACCACACTTTCTCTTTTCATGTCTGGTTTTTCTTGATCCGTTCATCAGACTATACCATCTTCTCGCCAGATGTTGCCGCCAAAAATACGATAAGATACGGGAAAATGCATTCTCATTCTATAACTAAAGTGTTATGAACTGCAAATCTCAAGCTAGAAATCATCTGCCTGTGGCTAGTCCACCAAGCCAGACGTCACATCACGTGCTGCTGTCAGTTTTTTTTAAATTCAACACGAGCTTTGATCACTTATCGCAGTATTGACGACAAGCCACAATAGTCCTCCACAGGAATTCTTAATTTTAGGGCAATCTTCCTTATTGTTTGAAACAGGTCTTTACCGTTATGATCTGCACGTGACTTCAGTTTTTTTACAGGCTTAGAAGTTTGTAACGCCGGCATAAAAAACGTTGAAAATTTCAATATGTTATTCCTTGTTGTCGATCTGAACAAAAATCCGACTTTACATACATCTTTCAACATAAACACATAAGTTGGGCTGATTGCCTATCCTGAATAGATTAGATTTGCTACATATGAAAAAATATATTTTTCCTTCCGTTTACATCCAGAAAGATAATGATAAAAAAGTTATTAATCTGCCCATAGCTTTCAGAAAAAAAAGTGGAGAGAGGTAGCAAACATCGTTTTAAAACTCAAGAAATGTATTTACCAAAGTAAACTCAATCTAGTCGCTGATGCATCTCTGAATATTTAATTTGGAGGGAACGTACATGATTGCTGAGAGATAATGTACAAACGTTAATAATATGAGAATAAAGTGTTGATTGTGGTATTCATCAGTTCGGAAGTTTCCCAGGATACTTCGCATGGAAACAAATTAACGAATTAGTATTTAAAGTTAATTGCACGATTCATAGTAAACGGAAACTAAATTAAGGCTCCCAGCAATTATACGGAGAAAATGCCAATTAAAAAAACATAACTTAAAACCACACTAAGTATGTAAAATTTTTGACTTACATTATCAAAATAACAAGATATATAGAGAAAACAAGTCATTGAACACAATACACTAAATATTTTAGATAAAGCTCAAAAAAATATATAAATAGTAGATGTAAATTGTCAGATTATTGAATATTCTATCTTACAGTTCTTTTGAAAATAGGTTCATTTTTAATTTTAGTCATCTCTCGAGTTACGAAACGTTTGTTAGCATACTATGTAGCAGGCTTATGCCTGTTGCATTTTAACAGAGGTTACAACACCATCAAGTGAATTTTTTTTCTGAAATGGAAAAACTGCCCAAAATTGAAACCGATTTTTTCAAGGAAACGACATACAGGGTGAGCAAACTATCCCTTCGGACCTCTTTTCTCATAACGCACAAAAAGAATTGTTACCGCGAGATAGGGCCCTTCCCAGCAACTCCACCGTAGATGGATATTTACTTATGGAGCGGTTAATAACAAAAAAAAGGGGGGAAAAAGGGAAAAAATACAAAAAAGCTGCCAGGTTCAGAGACATAAGAAGCAGAAAACTTGGAAGAAAAATAAGGAGATGACGGTAGATGGAAACTTAAAAGAAGCGTGGAAACTGAAAAGAAGCATGTCGCAAACAACTGCACCACACCCCAGCCGATGATAACAAATGGAAACTTAATAGAAGCATGGAGACTTAAAAGAAGCATCTCTCAAAGACCTACACTTCCCATCCTATATTCCCACCCCATGCGTCATGCGTTCTCGCTGCTCGAGGACCAAGCTGCGTGTTGGAACGAACCTCCATGGATGCCCGGAATAGGCAGCAATGCCCACCATACGCTGGCAAATCAATCAATTAAATGTTTTGTAACCAGAGACCGTATGTCGAATGCCATTTTACAATTTATGAATCTCGGACACTTTTATATCTTGTCAATGTTATGATGCTAAAACTTGGTGGAATATACATAACACAACACTTAGCACACCAAAAGTATTTATTCGTGGTGACACAATAATAAAAGTTAATATAGTCCAGTCAATGGAGCGTTAAAACGACCAAAATCTCTAATTTGGGTGCTAATGAATAGATTTTGATGAAACCTTTTGCGACGTGTTTGTAATGAAGTCAATAAAAAAGTTGAAAAAAAGATTAGAGTATGAAATGATCGAAAGGGGTAGAAAACACCCCTTTTATGACGAGTTCCGTAACTTGTACAACTAGGTGAAAAATGAAAAAAAAAACCTTTTTGGCTCAAAATAAGATATTTTTATTGTGAATTTTTTCGAAAGATGAATATTTTTCGAGATATGGCCACTTGAAAATTATTAAAAGTGGGGGAGGGGAAATGTGAAAGTTAAAAAATCTGAATGTATCATCGAAATACAGGACTTTTTATTATTTGCAACTTTTCTGTGAAGATCGGAAAAACATGAAAAACTACCCCTTTCTTTGAAATTGTAGCGCCTTAAAAATAAATAATGTATGCATTTGAAAAAATTCAGACGTATGCGTTAAAACTTTCTAAATATTTTTTGTCTCTTGGAATTCTCTTATAACTCTCATTTCCCGGGTTACAGGAAGTTTTTCCACGATAATTAATGTACTACATTTTTTGCACATTTTCAATTGATACATAATATTGAACCTTTAAAAATGGTATAACGATATAGGTTGATATTTTTTTATAATAATATATAAAACTCACGCTCATTTTTCGAATTCTTATGTATTTTTTAATGTGCAAAGAATTGTCTGTAACTCGGAAAATAGCAAGTTACAAAAAAATTCCAAGAGACTAAAAATGCTTAAAAGGTCTCAATGCATGCGTCTGAATTTTTTCAAATTTTTAATTATTATTTTTAAAGCGCTACAATTTTCAAGAAAGGGGTAGTTTTTCATGTTTTTCCGGAAAGACTCGGTGAAAACGCACTTTACACAAAAGTTGCAGATAGAGAAAGTCTTGTGTTTCGATGATACATTCACCTGCGTTTTTTCATTTTTTTTTTTTTTCAACTTTTACATTTCCCCTCCCACACTTTTAGAAAATTTCTAGTGGGGTCGTTCTCTAAAAAAATGGATTTTTCAAAAAAATTCACAAGAGTGAAATGTTGGGCCAAAAACGGTTAATATATCGTTTTTGTCCATTTTTGACATAATTGTACAAGTTACAGAACCCGTGCTAGAAAGGGTATTCTCTACCCCTTCCATTCATTTCCTACTCTAATCCCCTTTTCAAATTTTTTATTAACGTCATTACAAACACATTGCACAAGGTTTCATCAAAATACATTTATTAGCAGTCAAATTAGAGGTGAAACCCCCCGTTGACTGAACTAAGTAGTTAGAGGTGTGGTAAATGTAGAATACATCAGTACATGCAATCACGATATATATAATTTATCGTTTTCATCAATTCCGCACGAACGCAAACATTTTCATGTTTCTCATACACACAGTTTTGCACCAATACTCTAAGAAGCGGATTGCTCAGTTTATTTCACGGAATACTACACTCGGCCATCATTTTCACTAAATCCAAGGTGAATGATGGCTCTAGTTCACTTTAAGTACTCCTAGGATAACTTGTTTTGGTACGTGATTTTTTTTTTGACAAAACGAGCTATAAATTGATTTAGGTATGGATAAACATCGCAGTTGTTATACTTTAAAGTATATTTGTCGATATTCTTGGTGTTTCCCCGAATCTTCGAATTGCATCGAGCAAGTGAAGGTCGCGCTTGCCACTGTGTTTCACTACACAGACGATCACTTGTAGGTACTCATCAAATTAGGATAGCAATTAGGCAGTAGACAAATGAAGAGCGGTTCCATTCATTTAGTTACAGTTCATTCGTTACAAGCACGACCGCATTAAAACACTGCGACAAAATAACGTTACGGGATACCAGTTATTTTAGTATTGACGAACTCGGTGCTACGTTACCTAAATATACCTCGACAAAATAACGGTACGGCAATAACGACCCATCTCTAGTAAATAGCACATTGTGAACGGAGTGATTATTTACAAATGCTAAGTTTCGGTTATCTTTATCAGAATGAAAAAGAACACAGTCTTACAAACGCTTCTGAGTACGCCCCTCATAAATTTTGAAATGGCCCTCTGACATACAAATTCTACTCAGGACATATTTTTGCTGATCAGTTTTTTCAAGTTCTTCCTCTAGCTAACACTAACTTATTGTACTTTAAATATAATCAGTGTTATGTATTGAGTTATCATGGCTTACAACAAACGTGATGGATGGACACACAGGCAGACGGACATTTTGAGAGTTATTCAGAATTCTGTGACTAACACATTTATATGAAATTTTTGTTCTACGAGCAATATTTACGATTTTATAAATGTACCAACGTAGAATATAGTAAATATATATAAAATAAACATTTTACATAGTAAACTGAAAGTGTGGTGGCAACTAAAATCCAGTATTAGTGTACACAAATATACATTACAGTCACTATTTTATAATTTCTTTGGATTGTACTAAAAGAATTTCAACTTTAAAAATATGAACGTGAATACTTTTATCCTTCATAGTTCAAGTAACAAATATTATGCACTAAAATGGAAAGACCCTGTTCCTATCTTAATTAAAATTGATTGCTAAACTACTAACTGGTTCATAAACTTTGTATTTTTCATGCTTCCCTTCTACTAACGAACTAACACTAGATAAAGCCCCTTCAACTTACACTTCCTCAAGTTTGGATGAGAAAAACTTGAAAAACTTTCCTGGCTTTTTAATAATTATTGGCACTATCGTGGGAGTCCTGCTGATATTAATGAATGTTCTACTAATCGGATGTTGTTTACACAGAAGATCGAAAAAACGCGTCACAGGTAACTAATTGTTTTTTGTTTTTTATGCTAGTATATGTTGGCGATCATATTGAGACGACCGTTCCGAACTTGGACGAAAAACAGGACTTACCTAGAATAGTTATAATTAGTGTGTCCGTTATTGGTGTTATTCTTTTGTTTATCAATATTGGTTTGGTAGCTGGATGCATGCTCAAAAGGAGAGCTAAAAAAATTAGAGGTTAGTTTTTTATTTATTTTTATTTTTTCTTTGTTATTTGTTGAATAAAAAAACTCAGAGATGTTTATTGCTTGTACTAAACGCCGGCTCAAAAGTAGTTACGCCAGAGACGGTCCTCACACGCAGATAAATATAATGTTTAAATTCATATACCCAAATAAATACATTATTTATAGGAAACAAATACTTTTGCGGCAAGAAATAAAAAGTATGAAATAAAACCCATAAAGTAATAAACGAATAATTTATTATTAGAACTTGGAGAAATTATTTATTTAGTATTGCTGGGCAAGTATATGTTAAGGCGCGTCCCCATTATCGTCGGCTTTGCCGATCGGTATAGCCGATCGGCATTTGTTGGCAAGTGGGTACGTGCAATTCGGCATATGCCGGTCGGAAACATCAAAAGAATCCAGGCCGAATATACTAGTTGGGCCATGCCGATCGGCAAAGCCGACCATAATGGAGACTCGCCTTTAGAGATGTTTACTGAAACTGGTGGATAAAAAACACCAAACTTCGGCCATTATACCTGCGACCTCGGTCTGATTGTTCCACCGAGAACAAAAAACTCGACACTGACCGGCATACGCCATGTCAACTTTTTGTATTAATTAAGGAAATGTAAACATCTCCTATATGTTTCTTCCGAACTATATTAAACAGTTCTTAATTTAAAATATTATTTTTATCTGTGCACATAATATTAAGGCCCTATAACGTAAGGAATTTGTAAGCCGATTCTGATTTTTACATCATAACTACCTCGGAGCAGGGATATGGAATAATACAGCCCATAATCTATCCTGTATCAAATTAACAAAATTATTTACAATAAATCACAATTGTGTACTAAAATCGTTAATTTAAAAAATGCACAAGGGGTAAAATGTTCAACTTTTTGGATTATCATTTTTACCATTTTTGAGAATATATATGATACTAAATGATAGCTTATTATGAAGCATTGATCCCCTGAAAGTTCTAGATTAAGCTCATACTTTCATTGTCGAGATAGAGGGGTTGAAGTTAGCATTATCCACCAACTGAAGGTAGGCCATTCTGTACTTTCTATGCGAATCATTCCGAGGTTATGACTGATAACAAAATATTTTGCAGACAAAATTTATAGGGGTGTTATAGGACTACCTGCCCTGGTGATGTAACAGCCCTTATTTACATTAATCTGGGGTTGTCATTTTTATTGATTACACTCGGAAAATTAATTTACCCCTTTCGTAATCAGCCAAATTTGCCGTATGTGACACTACCAAGGAATGATCGTCAATTAATCAAAATCTATATTCCTAGTCGCTTTGAATATTGTGCCACGTATTATCTGGAATAATGAATATCCTTTGTACGCGGACAATATCAAGAGACATTTGGATACACTCTAATAAGTTACAAATCTAAAACTTACCCCCTTTTGTCATGCCAGCGGGTTCTCTACATTGACGGATTATCGCACTTCCTTACCTTACCCATGTACCAGCGAGACCCCGTCACACGTGGTTCGCGGGTGTGGATCATTTGAACATCGGGCCTTCTTTTTACCAACAACATTTATAACTCGTCTCTCCACAAGTTAGCAAATAAATGAATCACGAATTTTCAATCACACTTAAATTATATTTACTAAAAAAGAAACATGAGAATAATCGGTTGACAAACAAGAAAAGGAGACTTAAAATTTAAACCAAGATAATAAAAATGAACCGTCGCGCCAATATTCTTGACTAAAGATAACGGTCTCGGATTATTAGGGGTCGAGCTTGAGCTCTTTGCCCCAAATATCGCTGTAGACCTGGACCGGCCTCGTAAGGGGTGGGCCTGCTTTTCACCTATCCCCCTGCAAATGCTGACGGTATTGGCGATGTTAGCAAACCTCCCCTGGTCCTGGCTGTTGGACCCTTCCAGCTGGGTCGTTTCTTCTGGCGCTCTTCTGTTTTGGTCTTCTTTCATCGCTGGCATGTATAGGCTCCCGGGAGCGTCTTTCGTCTGTCGTGAGGGATGTATTCCAGGTATCTGAAGATGTCGGCGTTTCTGATAAACCTGTGGTTCCGTACTGAAACAAAAAATATTGCTGTTACTGATAAATTCGTTCACAATAAAACATAAACTGATTACCTACCTGAGGCGTTGACAAGAAACGGTACAATAATTAACGAACATGAAGTTAATAACTCCAGAGACTAGTTAGTAAAATGTCAGTGGTCAGCGACAATTTGATTGGGTTAAAGTTTATTTTGAGAGGACCTCGCACCATTAGCATTGGAAAATCATTTCGGTGAAATGTTCTTCAAACTTTGACAATGGGTAAGTCAAGGGCTTCCAAACAAAAAATTTCGCATAAAAAAATTGATTTAGTGCCTTCCCCGCCGAATTACAGTAATTGAAAGTTAAAAATCTGTGAAATTCAAAAATTTTTAAATTTAAATCACTGCAATTCTGCAGGAAAGGCACTAAATAAATTGTTTCATATGACGTTTTGGTTCGGAAGCCCTCACTACTACCTATTCCCAAAGTTTGAAGAAAATTTGACCGAAATGATTTTTCCAATAATTTCAAAGATTTTTAACTTCCAGTCACTGCAATTCTCTAGGGAAGGCATTAAATAAATTTTTTCATATGACATTTTTTCAAATGACATTTTTTCTCTGGAAGCCCTTAAACTACCTACCTATTCCCAAAGTTTTAAGAAAATTCCACCGAAATGATTTTTCCAATGCTAATGGTGTCTAACACTAAGAATTACTACGTTGAAAGTTTGACAATGTTGTCACACCGAAGGCCAAATGAAAAGTAACCCCTTTTTCCTGATGATGTCGTCCTAGTCAATTTTTGAATTAATGGGCATTATCAACCCAAAGACACCTCGACCAATGGGTGGGGACCATTCCCATTTTATGTAAACTAAGTCGACCTGGCAGCTGGCGTGATCTACACTACTATTTGGGACAAAATAACTTCCCATACATATCAAACCTTCTTTTAACAACAACTTAACCTATTCTATATCTACAGCTATCAAATTTTCCAGTGTAGGTGAAAAAACCCTTTTTATGTTTAGATTCCTTCTGATTCATGAACGAACAGGGAAAACCTCGCTGTTAGTTCCCTGCCTATTTCACAGCAAAGTTGGGGAATCTGTGGACCAGTTACAAAACATTTACAAGTCTTCCGGTGACCTAACTAATTTAAATATTCCATTAAACGGTGTTGCTTTACCCGATTCTCGATTAATTGACCCAATGTTTCTGACATTTCTAATAAAACGTTTTGATAATGATGGGACTGAAACTTTCCCAGGTTCTGGCGTTATTCATTCCTAGGCAGTTGTGTTTAGGCCGCAATAAAGTCGTTCCCTTTTGGAAACTATAATACATAATATTTTACAGTTATTGCCAAAAAAGTACTTGTCGTTGACACGTACGATTGTTACTATTTTGTACAAGCTTATTTACTTTTAAAACCCTCTAATATTTCATTGAGCCGACTTCTTTACAAGTTTTTAGGGCCCTTGAACTGGCATCCTAACTTTCTACAAAATATCGCGCTATTCTATGAAAAATAATTTTAATTTCTTTACCTTTTATTACATTTGTTACAGTGATCTTGACGAGGTCATGTCAAGGTCACTTAAAAGACGATTTGACTTTTCAACTAGAAACTGTTAAAGTCAAGGTCACCATTAGGTAGCCCCATAAAACACCTACAACTTTTTCTGAAATATTTTGCGCTTTCAGTCATTATCTCAGAATGATTCATATATATTCAGTTGGTGTATAATAATAGGTTTGTTCCAGCAAGAATCACGAACTAATCAGAAGTAATGTGACTGGTTGAAAACAGTCCCTGATTGATCACCTGACCACATTATAAAGAGCTGATTGGCTCTGAGTAGTTTGTAACTAGTTCGTGATTGTTGCTGGAACAAACCTAATGGTAACTTCATACCGCGGCAATAAAGGGTATGCTTAATTTTAAACTTTCAGAGGATTCATGATTCACTATAATTTATTTTATTACAAAATTGGAGTTCATATTTAAGGCCCACGAAACGGACAATGTTTGGGTTCACAGAGAGTTCATAAGATTTCCGAATCAAAAATCTAAATGCCTTGCACTATATCGCTTATATCAAAAAAGGAGTACTTGTAATAAATTATTTATATATTACTCGCAGCCTTTCATTATTTTTAAGTCTTTTGTAGATTTGTAACGAGTGATGGTACGTGTTTTTAATTATTATATTTTTATAAATAGAACAAAACAATCAAACAAGCAAATCTGCTACAATAGAGATGTACGCCCCAAGCAGCTACAATGACACAGTGACTGGAGAGACGCTTTCGTCTGTTAGTGAAAAGAGTGAAACCTACAGTAATGAGGGAAGCAACAATGATTACGTGGTAAGTTTGTTTTGTGCACATTCTCGAAATTAAATGGAAAAAGCTACATTAAAAGCGATGTTTGCCTTTGAAATATTAGTCTAATTAAAAATATTTGCCTTATTTACATTTGTTCAACACGTTTATTTTTCCCCTAGTTATGTAGGCGTAGCAAAGCTGCCATTAAACTTTAGTTTTAGCAAGTAAACTTTGAGAAACTCAAGAACTCTGAACTACTAATTTTATGTTTGATTTTATCGAACATAATTAGTTTGTTGTTTGTCGTATGCCTCGAAGAATTTCTTATTCAGTTACTGGTTTTTGATTAATTCATTAATTACTTGTTTTATAGGTATTAACAAATATTGTTAGCTGCATGAAACGTTATATAGAGTGTAATTAGTTTCCTGTCATTAGAAAAAGATGGTAGTGAGGAGCGACCGGACAAACAAAAAACCTTATTGTTAGAGTTTGTTTGTCAACCAGGGCCGGCTCTAGGTCGCGTAAATATTTTCATGTATCATGAGAAAATTTATTTAACCTCGTATATTTTTCTCAAAGCTTTTACAAATTAAACAAATGTTTGTTTCACGTAATAGATCTTCTCATTAGGTACGTCTTTATATGGTTTCGTGTTAAAAAAATTGCCCCTACAGCCTATAGTGTCTATTTTATAGGTAATGCATTATTTTTACTAGGAAAATTGTCGAATATTTCCCGTCTCTAAGGTAAAATCCTTATAGATGGGAATTATTATCACGCTGTACTTGAAATTTATGTTAAATACACGGTACGTCATTCTGTAGTAAGGATATGATTTAGAACACTAGATTGTTTAACTTATCTCATCGTTGAAACGAGACAAATTTTGCTTTATATCGAAAAAGCCTGAGTTAGCAGAAATCAAATGAGTTTACTGAGTGTCCATTGTAACGAGGCGGAAATGTTACATCGCGAAAGGGAGAACGATGCCGCGGAACAGTAAGAAAGTCAGTTGGGTTTTTGGTTTTGGTATAGAAAGTATGGGTACTGCGCGGTACTAATCCGTATTTTGTACACCAAATGTCACGTAGACAATGCCCTTTTAGGACTGTGAGACTTGTTTCTGAGCGAAATACGTTCACATGTATCACCCATATTACCCTGTTGTCCGGAGCAATACCGGCTATACCCATGGCTAAAGTCGCTTCAACTCGCTTGGCATACGAGAGCGGTTAACTTAGAATGAATACGTTATAAAATAAAACATGGAGATAGAAACCAATGTACAATTTTATTCTTAACAAATACTAAATACAGACAAATAAAAGTTGAACTTACGTGCTAAGCACCTCTGGAAAACCATCATTCCCTGGAGGGAGTTGGGACCTCGAATACTTTCTATACCAACACCAAAAACTCAACTGATTTTCTTATTGTTCCACGGCACCGTTTCCCTTTTCGCGATTCGGCATTTCTGCCTGGTGTTTCGTTTTAAGGATAAGGTAAATTAAACAATCTAATGTACGAATTCATATCCGTTACTAAAGAGTGATGCACTGGGTGTTTAAAACAAATCTCAAGTACTGCATGACAATATTGATGAAAACTAGATTTTATTCTCTGTCATTAAGATAGTGTGTCATTATTATAGGGTATTTCATTCATCTGACAGAGGTCGTCGCTTTCTTCAGAAAATATTTTTCTACAAAATTTCTACTGGTATAAACCATTTTGAACAAATTATTCACTAGCTCCTCGACTAGTATTCCGTATTTGTAATCGGAATTTTTGTCCTATTGAGTTGTGTAAATAAATAAAAAAATAATTTACAAATGGAAGGAAAATCCACAAAATATACCAGTAGTACAGGCAATGAAGGCAAAACGTTGTAAAAATCTCGCAAAAATTAATAAAAGAATCATCTCTGGGATTTAAGTAGTTAATAACCTGTAGAATGGAATGATGCATTCTTTGCACATCCAAGTTCAGGTAAAATTTTAAAAAATATGGAAAAACTCTTTGATTTTCGTTTTTTTTTTTTGCTCTAACGGCTAAAATAATGAAAATACAGAAAAAGTTTTCAACGAAATTTATAGCTCGTCTCTTTCTCTACAAAATAGGTCTTTACCAATTTTTGTCTTCAGCCGTTTAGGAGAAAATCCAGTTTTCTACATATTGTTTTGAGCCGCTCCGAAATGCGCTTAAAATGAGAATTTTCTGGGAGTTTCGTACGACCGGACATATCGATCGATAATTATTACTATTCAGAGCCGCTAAAAAAAATGAAAGCAACGTGAAATGTAGAGAAAAGTCTCAGCTTTAATGTGGAACTAATCACAAAATTCATACAAATTTTTATCATAGAGAAAAAAGTATTAGAAGATGGCTTAGTAAACTTTATACAGTTGATTTATTCACATCTTTGAGTTTTATGCATCCTGCCTATTTCTCCCGTAACAATAGGTGCTTTTACACTGCATGGATTCAATTCCACGCACTTTAATCTATATTTCCTGAAAACTTCATTGAAGAATGTTAAGAAACAAATAAGTTATATATGTTTTACTGTATAATTGTGCATTTTCTGAACGTGTATGAATAATGTAGATAAATTCAAAAAGTACTGCGCGCATTTAAAAAACTCTAATGTCATTCGAAAGAATATGTTTTATTGTACTTATAATCCATAAATTGAAACTGTGCTATTATTATTACTTAAGATGTATCAAATTGAACTCCAAAATTTGGAGGTGATTGATCGATGAGAAATATGCCCTCTACTTTGATCGCAAGGCATATTTTCCAACAAAAGTAATTGCAATAAAATGTTAATTGGATTAATATATCATTATATAAGAATATATAAGCAAAATGAATTATCATTCTAACGACTCCCGGCAAAGATATGAATAAATCTGTGGATCAACTGTACAAAGTTCACTAAGCCATCTTCTGACACTTTCTCTCCTTGATAAAATTTTTTATGAATTTTGTAATTAGTTCCACATTAAAGCTGAGACTCTTCTCTACATTTTGTGTTATTTTCATTTTTTTTTAGCGGCTCTGAGTAGTAATAATTATCGATCGGTATATCCAGTCGTACGAAACTCCCAGAGAATTCTCATTTTTCGCACATTTTGACGCGGCTTAAAACTGTAAGTAGAAAACTCGATTTATTTTCTAAACGGCTTAAGTAAGACAAAAATTTGTAAAGACCTTTTTTGTGGAGAAAAAGACGAGCTACAACTTTTGTTGGGAACTTCTTTCTCTATTTTCATTAATTTGGCCGAACTTGGAAGTACAAAGAATGCACCATGTCATTCTCCAGGTTATTACCTACTTAAATCCCAGAGATGATCCTTTTATTAATGTTTGTTACCCTAATTTGCCTGTACTACAGCCATTGTTAATAATTTTTAAGGACACCTATAATATTTTTGTTCAATAATTTTAGTTTTTCATTTTATATCCAAATAAATTATTTCATTATATAAAATACTAGTGTCTAATTTTTTCTACTCAGGTACTTGTATTTCTAGTCACTGACTTATTAATTATGTATTTAAAAAGAGTATCTGTTTTATAGCAACTACATATATTTTACTTTTTTACGTCACAATTGTCAACAAACTTTTGTGTAAAATTAAAACATCGTCCTAATGGCTTTTCTCATTGCAGGATGAAGGACGCAAACCGGCCACAAATTCTTATCTGATGGACCATCAACCTGACTATCCAGGTGCGTACCCCGTGTACGAAATGCAGATGCCAATACAGACTGGGGTCAATATGGCCCATAAGACCCACACCCTGCCCCATCCCCATCATCACCACCACCATCCTATGCATGATCAGAGGCCGCGGGCCAGGGACGACCAGAGTCTCGGCTATCACGGCGGCATGTCAGGTAACTAACAAAAATTAATAAATATTAACAATTTATCTGCTTTGAGTGATTTTTTGTGTGTAAATGATTTATTTATTTTATCTTGCATGATGTCCCAAGTTTAAATTTATAGTATTACCACAAATTATTAGGTCAGATACGAAGATGACTAATTTAAGAGAGACGGAAAAGACTCAGGTTTATAATTTTATATATCTTCGTTATTAGCCCAATCATTCCAGGCATAAATATGTCTTCTGTTTAAAAAAATTCGTTTTCTCTTTCAATCGCTTTATTCCGCCTCTTCAACCAGTATACTCAAAATCGAGAGTGGGATCGCGCGAGCGCTAAAAGATATTAAAGGTGAAGGATTAATAATTTCGGTTTTTGCAAATATCTCGCTTCCTATGGCTCGGCAGTCAATTAAAGTTATTATAAAAATGAAAGATAACCAATTTTTCGACAAAAAGGTTGTATTAATTTCTTAGCTATAGCAATCCGTTTGCGATATATAGAGCGAATAATGACGATATATGTGCGTTATATCAATTTGGATCTCTCATTCTGTGCATAGGCTATACGGAATGGAGCATAACGTCTTGTGCGGAAACTTAATTTTTACAATAACCGTAATTGACCTCCGAGCCATAGGAAGTGAGAGTTTCGCAAATAATAACTGAATTATTTGACCCTTGACCTTTAATATTTTTTTACGCCGCGCCGGCTCGATTTTTTATATATTGTTTAAAATGGCAAAAAAAGCGAGTTATGCCGCCAACTAAATATGGATACAAATGCGCTGTTCCTCGCCATTTTAATGAAGCTTAAAGGGCATGCCGCATATCATTTTTTAGTTTATTTACAAAGAAATACTTGTCTAAGATAAACTATATATTTCGTAATAAATTAAGAACGTAGCCAATACCACCAAATACAATTGGTTGAAATTTGTCCTACCGAATTGATGATTCGTTGGAATGAGTTATCTAGTCAACTAGTGTAGACGAGTTCATCAGGGACCCAGATCTCAGACAAACTGCAGCCTCAGCAAAAAAAATACTCACATGAAGCTTGTTTTGCCAAAAGTCGATTGGAAGCATGCGAAAGACGCCATCGAAATTTTCAGGGTAGGTTAAGAACTACTAAAACTCTAACGTGTACAAATTTCAGCTTTTAATATGTATTTGAACCGGAGTTATGAATTTTTGAAAAAACGTGCAATTTTAAAGATTTTTGCAATTCGCGAGGGAACCACTGCGCCAATTAAGTTCCATCAGGGCTTATATTGTTCGTTATTTTATTGCGTACGTTTTTTTCCTGAAAACTTTCTTTCGTATAAATTCAACTTTTCCTTTAAAATGTTTTGTAAATCACCGGGAACAAACGGGTCATTTTATGCACTGATGCCCGTTTCACTTGCCTCCGCGTTCTGAAAAGCATGCCGTCGTGTTTTGCAAAACGCCAGCTACAAAAAGCCGCCCGACGTTTCTTAGGTACACGGCGTCTTATGGGTTCATTTATGCAAACCCGACGTTTCTTGCGGTCCGCTATCTACAATGTTTTAATTCAAGAATCCATTGTTTCATATATCGCAAGTAAATAAATTCTTCACATAAAACAAATACTTTTATTTTAAAAATGTATTTACTATAAGCTTTTAATTTTTTCTATTAGTTTTGAAACAGAAATATTTGTTTTATATGAAGAATTTATTTATTCGCATATACAGTGTGTTTCACTTCTCGTGAAGACACCCCTGTATCTTCTTTATTTGTGGCCGAATTAATTTCAAAATTTTATGAGGTATACAACTCTATAATGCCACTTTAATCAACACATAAATGTCGTTTAGATATAAAACCTCGGCTTACTGCGATAAAAAGAAAATCGCAATTTTCCAGAAATCATAGTAGGCTTAGATATAGACGAAAATTTTGTTAATAATAGTTGTTCAGAATCACTAGATATGCCACCCTATAAAATTTGGTGAAAATTGGAATACGTTGAAAAAAAATTTTTTTGTTTCACTTCTCGTGAAGACACCCCTGTATCTTCTTTATTTATAGCCGAATTAATTTCAAATTTTTATGAGGTATACAACTCTATAATGCCACTTTAATCAACACATAAATGTCGTTTAGATATAAAACCTCGGCTTACTGCGATAAAAAGAAAACCGCAATTTTCCAGAAATCATAGTAGGCTTAGATATAGACGAAAATTTTGTTAATAATAGTTGTTCAGAATCACTAGATATGCCACCCTATAAAATTTGGTGAAAATTGGAATATGTTGAACAAAAAATTTTTGTTTCACTTCTCGTGAAAACACGTATCTTTTTTATTTGTTACAGAATTTCAAGACTAATTTATTTTAAAAAAATTATCAGTTACACAGCGATATTGTCCAAACATACGGAGAGAACTTTTTCCAACAAATGAGTCGTGCACAATTATTATTAAAATTATTTATTAAATAAAAGGTAATGAAACAGTATTTACAGTGAATGACTAAAATGCCACTTATTATACTATTATATTCGGCCCCTTTCTACTAACCCACCCTCAAGTGTAATACACTTCTCAATCCGCTTTCTGTTATTTATTACAACTCTTCGCAGTTCTTGAGCCGTAACTTCTAAACACGCGTGCCTTATCCTCACACAAAGCTGCTCCACATTTTGAGGTCTGGTCTTATAAACTTTATTTTTAATATGACCCCAAAAATAAAAATCCATGGGAGTGAGATCAGGAGATCTGGGTGGCCAATGTATTAGAGGGCTATTTCGTCCTATCCATCTTTGGGGAAAATGTTCGTTCATCCATGCTCTTACTACTACGGAATTATGGATAGATGCTCCGTCGAGTTGGAAATACAATTGTTCCAAAGGAAAATCGACTATTGCATTCCACAGATCATTATTTAAAAATTGTAGCATATGTAACGCATTTATATTTTGAAAAAAGAAGAACGGCCCTATTATTGTTTCATTAAAAATTCCACACCACACATTTACCTTCTGGGAATATTGCCTTTTACAATTTATTATCCAATCAGGATTTTCTACTGCCCAGTATCTAGAATTTTGTGATGATACTACCCCGTTGGTGGAGAAAGTTGCTTCGTCCGTGAAAATTACTTTCTTCAAGAAGTCTCTATTATTTAAATAATTACCTTGGATCCATAAACAATATTCTAGTCTTCTCTCTTCATCACCTTCCTCCAAGGTATGTACAAATTTTGGTTTAAACGGTTGTAACTTATGGCGTTTTAAACATCTCCAAATTTTTGACGCCGACAAATTGAGGTCACGAGCCATATTTCTAAGGCTGGTAGTGGGATTGGCGTTAAACGCCGCTAATATAACGTCATCCTCTCCATGTCTTCGACTGAGATGTACTCTCGGTTTAAGCACATTACCAGTTGTATTGAACAAGTGACATATTCTTGCAACGGTACCATGGTGTATTGGTCGTCTTAGAGGATGTCTTAAATTAAATTCTTCTGCAGCTTCTCTTGAAGACCGTACATTTTCACCGACTATCTTTATTATTTCTACTTTTTCATCAGTGGTTAAAAGAATTCTAACCATTATGATTAAAAAAATTAAATAATTAAACTTACGAACTGAACAATAAATAACAATAATCACTTCTGTCATAAAAGTAAGAATGGAGAAATAAACAAAATAGTTATTGACAGTTAATTTCACGGCACTCTTAACATTTAAAACAAAAAATCAAAAAACCCCTAATGTTCCTAAAATTCTGAGTCGATAAGAAGGATATGATGGAAAGTTACTCCTCAAGAACATTGACAACGAAAAAAACAAAAAAAAAGGAACAGTGTTACAACTTGATATGTAATAAAAAGTGGCCCTTTTAGCGTTTTATTGAATCATGATTTTTGTTCACGACTTTCGTTTGTTGGAAAAAGTTCTCTCTGTGGGTTGGATAAAGTCATTTTATAGAGTTGTATAATTGATACATTTTTTAAAATAAATTAGTCTTAAAATTCGATCACAAATAAAAAAAAGATGGGGTGTCTTCACGAGATGAAAAAAAAATTTTTTTTCAAAGTTTTCCGATTTTCACCAAATTTTATAGGGGGGCATATCTAGTGATTCTGAACAACTATTATTAACAAAATTTTCGTCTATATCTAAGCCTACTATGATTTCTCGAAAATTGCGATTTTCTTTTTATCGCAGTAAGTCGAGGTTTTATATCTAAACGACATTCATGTGTTGATTAAAGTCGCCTTACAGAGTTGTATACCTCATAAAAATTTGAAATTAATTCGGCCACAAATAAAGAAGATACAGGGGTGTCTTCACGAGAAGTGAAACAAAAATTTTTTTTTCAAAGTATTCCGATTTTCACCAAATTTTATAGGGGGGCATATCTAGTGATTCTGAACAACTTTTATTAATAAAATTTTCATCTATATCTAAGCCTACTATGATTTCTCGAAAATCTCGATTTTCTTTTTATCGCAGTAAGCCGAGGTTTTATATCTAAACGACATTTATGTGTTGATTAAAGTCGCCTTACAGAGTTGTAAACCTCATAAAAATTTGAAATTAATTAGGCCACAAATAAAGAAGATACAGGGGTGTCTTCACGAGAAGTGAAACACACTGTATATGAAACAATGGATTCTTGAATCTAAACATTATTTTTTTCTGTGTACCGTCGGTACTTCGATAGCACAGATTTAAAAAATAATAATAATTGTTGTATTCCTCGGATGTGGTATCCTAAATCGCTTTTCTTTCCTAATTTCTCCTATAAAAGCTTCAGTATTAACTGCTGATAATTCCTCCATATTAAAAACACACTGTTCGTAAATCTTCACGCAACGAGAATAAAATAATTTCACGTGGTGTTTGGCAGCACTGATGCGGTCGGCACACAAAACGTCGGGGTTTTGCATAAACGAACCCACAACGAACGCCATGTACTTAAGAAACGTCGGGCGGCTTTTTGTCGTTGGCGTCTTGTAAAACACGACGGCATGTTTTTTAGAACGCGACGGCAAGTGAAACGGGCGGAAGTGCATAAAATTACCCATTTGTTCCCTGTGATTTACAAAACGCGGCCGTAATTGCCGTGGTGTTACCGGTGGCATAAAACGCCTGCATAAGAAGGCCCTAAACGTGAACTTCCAGGAGTAGAGTAACTATGCACTGCACGACCGAACGCCGCGCCGGCGGGTATTATAATCAGAAACAGTCGGTCTTCTCTATGCTTTTTTGCGAGCTTTTTTATATTCCTGAATTACATACGGGACAGACTATAAATATATCATATTATGATCACATGTAAATCCCATATACGACACTCCTTTGATCTAGCAAAAATGCCGCCAATGACCTCGGACATTTACTGTGGATGTGACACGTCAAGATTAAATACGCTCGGGATGATTCGGAAAATCCGAATCGGAATTTTAGTACCTGACTGAAATAGGTAACAGAGGATTTTTATCGTATAATTATAATATCTGCATCATACAATACATTTACCTACATCGCATAATTCCTTACAATACCTATTTGTATAATTTGTAAGCCTTATTTTAAAATAATGGTGAAATCTGTACGTCTTACGAAAGTTCAATCTTTTATTGTGCCTTGGAAATATGAAGGCAATTTTATCATGGGTTGTTTTCGGAATTAGAATTGTTTGCGAGCATGATGCACTCTAATCTAGTCACAGCAATCTACGAAGAAAGGCCAAGAACGTTGGGTAGAGTGTCGTATCTGGTACTTAATCTGTGGTATTACATAGAAAAGGTATAATTCGCATGAGGTTACTTGATGTGGGATGCTTTAGGATAAAAATTAACAAAATTAATTTGTGATACTAAATATACATCTATGTAATGTTGCTATATTTCAAGCTGTAGGTACCGTTTAAAACAGTTAAATTACACTTTTTAAGTGAACTAATTGATAATGCTTTCATATTTCGTATGGATATTTGTAAATACCTAAGAGTAAAATATCCATCCAGTTATACTTGGAAAAATGGTTACTTTATCCCTTTAATTTAAAAGCGTCCTCTAATTAAGACCTTTCAATCTACCAAAGCAATCTCTCTCTCTCTCTCTCTCTCTCTCTCTCTCACTTCCTCTCCCCTCATCCTATCTCCCTCACTATCTCCAACCCCCCCATCAGAGGGACTGCCTAAGATTTAGACAACAACTGTCAGTGGTGGTTGACATCTCAATTTTAGCTGCCTGTCAATTTTTCATATGAAAAAACGAGTTAATGATAAAATAGTTAATCGAACTATTCTTTTTCAGGAAAATCATCGTATGTAAGTGCACCATCCCCGGCTCCTCCAGCTGATGGTTCTTATTACAACATGTCAGACCGCTACTTGTCATATCCTCCACCCCTGGACTTTCAAAATCCCCCACCCATACCAGCTCATCCCCATTTAGGACACACGCACGCACCAATAACTCCTCCATTACCATCGAACGGATCCCTTTTACGCCACCAGAGGGGCATTGTACCACCACCAGATGTTCTGCACAACACCAGCCAAAATCCTCAGATTTTACAAGCTCAAACGCTCGCTCAAAAACGTGAGTTAACTAGTTTTGGTAATGGTTATGGCGTTAACGAACAAGAGGGACACCTAGTGTGAGACGCGGACGATATTTTATACGTGTTGTAAAGATAGTAATTTAAAATGGAGTGTGCTTTGTCCAGTTTTACTAAGTGTTACAAAAACGACGACTGTGTATAATAAAAGACTTCGAAATACTCATTAAATGTGATCAGTAAGAGTTAATATCATTGCAATAGAAACGAAAACTATTTTTTATTAGCAGTGTGGTTAAATACAGACTGAGCGAAATTTTTTAAATTAGTTGATGCCTGTTAAATTATTCGCTGAATATGAGATATTCAATCTTTACCTAAAGAAGAAGTTTACAGAAGTGGAGAGGTGTGCTACTGGGTAAGGGGGCCCCGTGGGGCCAGGAACCCCCAAACAGTTAAACTTAATACTGTGAGATCAATACCAAGCGAATTAATCATATTTAAATAAAGAAAGTAGGTGTCTATTTCTTGCAAAATTTGTTATTTTGTAGGCATGAAATTTTTCTTCACAATATTAAGTTCACCAGAATTTATATATTACATTATTTTAAATTTTACTATGTCGAAGATTGCCAAATGTAAAATAGTTTCATTAAACAACAAGTGAAATAGATGTGAATTAGGAAAGTATATAAATGGAAAAACCTCACCTGTTACTTTACAAGAAAAATAAAATTTAATTGTTTTACAAATACAATAAAGTACAGCATGTGTTATATTGTCCTGTACTTGTGAAATATTTTTTTATTATTCAGTTGCAAAGTATTGAACCGCGTTATGATGTATAATTATTTATATTTTTCCTTTGATGGAAACAGAAAAATGTACAATATTTGCTGTTTATGTGATTGTCTAGTTTTTTTCATTTATCCAAATTGCATTGCGATAGTGATTTTATTAATAACAGATTCTTTTATAAAATTTGTTATTACTTATTTCTGTGCACTGGTATAATATGTTAGCCTCAGACATAATCACTGAATATTTATTACTTTTCTTATTATTTTGATTAGATTGCAATTTATAGGATATAATTTAATTGCCTTCAAAATGATCACTAAATAATTATTTCTAAATTGACTTATTTGTTTCCAACGTGATTATAAATTTAATTTATATTTATTTTGTTTAAAGAATTATACTTTTATTTATTCTCGATTATTTCAGAAATGTTAAAGTATTGATGGAATAGAAAATGTTTTAATACGTTTATTTTCGGACAATTGTCACACATGTTGAATACATTTATTCATTGGGATAAATCGTCACATTCACACATCCATACAAAACAACAAAAATAATGTTGATACAGTGGCAATTGTTGTTCATTCAGAAATGTTGATAATAATTGAAGTGGATCTACGTAAAATCTAACACAAGCTCTGACAAATTTCCCAATAATGATACGAATGCAACAGACAATCACAAAAGCTTATATAAGTTTCACAACTACTATCATAGATTTGTATTCAACATAAGTATTATCATAAAGAGAAGTAATAATATATCGTTTTCCATATGTGTCAATGAGGGCTCTTAAGAACTATAACCCGGATACCTGCCATTCCTAGGGAACAGATGCAAGGTGTACTCATGCTCAGGACCTGCAAAATGTAGTTTGTGTAACTGAATATTAACCATTCATCTGATATGTTTTCCAATGAAATTGTTTCACATTTGATAAACTGACATTAATATATAAATTCTGGATATGAAAGTTTTTTAGATTTATTAAGAAATAAAGATTTACTTCTTTCATTTAAATACTTTCGCACGTTAATTTTGTTGACTTTTTTACAAAATATGTCAAAAAATGAAAAGGGGTGTGCTGTACAGGCCTCTTTCCGGTGGCCCCTGCAAACCAGTGAGATTCCGGATGTTTATTATGTTAACCTAACTGCAGAATTTTACATTTGTAAATAACGAGGTACTCTGCTGTATCAATATTTCATTCCAACATTTTTTACCTCTAGAAAAATCGATTTATCTTCTTTAAGTAGGTAAATGAATAATTTAACTACATAATTTTTTCAGTCTGCGACTGAAAATTTTGTTGCTAACTGATAATCAGTTGTAGATAATTCAAATATTAATGTGATCTTAAAGTATGTAAGTTAACTAATATTTTTTACATTATTATCAGTTATTCAGTAAATAACATTTTTTTTTTAGTTCTCTTAACAGGATTCTTGTTCATTTTGTACATAACTTTATAATATTTTAAAGAGTTAGGTTTTGTTTTTGTATATATTTCTTATTAATTATTAAGTTTTTTATTTAAACTAAAAATAATTTACTAGTCCAATCAATCAACCAAAGTGTGTTTCATTTCTTTTGTAAAAATTTCTTTATTTCATCATTATTTCTTTTAATTTTAATTTTGTTCTACCTGTATATTATTGGCGGAATTCTTTATTTATTTCTTTTTTCATGAATGATTATTACAAAACTTACTTTTGTTAATAATGTTGTACATTTCTTTAGATTTTGTATTATTTTATCTTTAAGAATAAATATTTTCTTTATTATTTTCTGTTTTTATTTTATTTTTAAAAACTATATTAATAGTAAATAAAAACTGTAAAGGCTGATTTTGTTACTTACCTTTTTAATGCATTTATAAGCTACAATGTAAGTAGACAGGTAGCGTAGATTTCTGCATTTTCCCAGATAATAGTCTGCCGCCATATGGAAGTCCTTTTTAGGTGATTGTTGATCAACGATGTCGTATGATGAATAATTGGCGCCTTTTTACGTTATATTTCTAAGTTTAGTTTGCTACATAAATTTGATGTACTTGTAATGGAATTTTTTAGTGTTGTATGTGTTTATTTATCACCTACCACGTAATTTGTTGGAAGGATTCGTTCTAGGTAGAGCCTCTTATAAATCATAACAGTAAGTGACTGCTTATTAAAGTAGTAGTGTAGTTAGAATATAAGGTAGGGTAGTCCCTACCTTATATTCTAACAAGTTTGTACACACTAAATAATTTCAACTACTAACTTCCTTTTGAAAACGTCTAATATTGAATTGTTTGAAACTTGTAATGGTCGGCTTAAAGATCATTATTTTGCAACCAAGGTGAAATGGTACAAAAATTGGAAAATGGATGCCTCTCTTTCTAGAGTTCTTGAGAATCGCTTATTATGTTGCACTCAGATGGAACATTTTGTTAACTAAATACCAGTTAAAATAAAAATAATCTACAGTGGTCAAATAAACGCCACAAAATGTTACGAAATGGCACCATTTGACTGTGATATTATGATGTAATTTTTACATAAATTTTATGTAATTCCTTAGATAAAAAAATGATGTAACAACTAACAAAATAATGACGTTTGTCTCTACCAAATTGAGACTGTAGGTATTGCTATGTCCATTATTCAAAAGATAGAAATTCGCTTAAATAAGGAATGTTTATGAAACAATTTAGTGGAGTAGATCTGACAGAAAAAAGGGGGTGAAAAACAAGTGCCGTTTTCAAAAAAAAATCCCATCTTATAGAGGACGACTTCCCCCACTTCCCGGACACTTTCACATCCGAGATCTAGGTGGTGCGGGGGGAGGGGGAGCTGCTAAACATATGGAAAATCGATTTTTCCCAGTTTGCGCGTGATCGGGGAGACGGACAAAAACGTGTTTGCGATAAAAAAGAAAGGTCGCGTAAACTGGTTTTTGGTTTTTTAATATCGGCCAATTAGGGCCGGAGATATGGCTGTATGAAGGGATTGAGTTTCAGGGTAGGAAAAGGGATCGGACAGGAGGTATGGGGGGTGTTTAAGAGATAAGGGATGGGGTTAGAATGATATTTTTTTTCTGTTGTGGGTGGTTATAGGAAGAGGTCGATGCTTCGGGGGCAGCTCTCTAGGGCAATTAGGGAAGAAGAGGGAGGGGGAACGTGCAAAAAGGGAAAACGGTTATATCTCCGGTTCTAATAGGGGTGATTTAAAAAAAATCAAAATTGGGTTTTTTCCTTTTTTGATCAGCTATAATGTTAGATAGGTAGGAAATAATTGTCGCCGAAAATGTAAATTATCCGAAACATTTTTTGTCCGCCTTCCCGATCGCGCGCAAACTGAGAAAACCGACTTTCCGTATGTTTGACAGCCGCCCCTCCCCCTCACCACCTAGATCTCAGACGTGAAAGTGTCAGGGAAGTAGTGGAAGTCGTCCTCTGTAAGGTGGGAAAATAATTTTTTAGAAAAAAGGCACTTGTTTTTCAAATGACAGATCTGCTCCACTAATTGAGAGAAATCGCAATCGTGCATTTTTGAAAACCCTTCATATTTTCTTAATTTAATTTGTGATTATAGTTCGTCATTTTAACTTGCATGTTGTACAGGCTCTTTTTTAAGATCTTTACACAATGGGTAAGAGGAACATATTGTCTTTTGTTTTTGGATCCAATATGGACTTTATTAGATAGTTTATTTGACAAAACTTTTCATTTTATTTTCGTCGATGTTCCGCAATATGACAAAATTAGTTAAAAATATAACAAAAAAAAGTTTTATTAGCAGGAATTTTAAACATACAGTAATTGTCGTTTTCAAAAACTATTTAGAAATTGTTGATATCTAAAACCACCATTAAATAACCCAAAGAAATCTCTAGAACATTTTCCATTTAACTGGCTTTCATGATAACGGAAATGACAATACATGTAGCCTAAATTTGAGACACTATGCATTAGTTTAGGATTTTTTTTTTTTATTTAATAAAGCTCGAAGTATATTTTTTTAAAGTAGTTCTACATCGCGATCGATTCGGGATTATAGATTTTCAATCCCAAGATTGTATTTTTGTCGGGATTGTGTTTCCTAGCTATGATGATGACATTTTATATGTAAGTCTGCTGAGTGTTCTTTTTATACATGCGTCTCTACATCACTTCCTTTTTGTCAGTTTTGTATTGGATTTTTCATAATTATTTTAAAATTGATTTACTTATCGTAGATAAAATTAACCCAATTAGAAATAATAATAATGAGTTATTTTTACTACTTATTGAAAATAGAAATTGGACCCATAGTAAAATAGACTTAATAGACATGCATTGAGGTGTTTGAAAATCTCATGAGTTGTGACTTTCATATGCACAGAGACGTCGACGCAGTTACAATTTAAAAAAATATTTGATTTATTGACTAAAATTTATTCCCAGTTCTTGTTGTTGTATACAGCAAGGTAGCCGTCAATGTTTTTAAAATGTACCTACTTATAATGCGGCCGCCTATTGCGCATTTCGCGGCTCTTAGCATTTTGAAACATCTTTATTAAACAGGAAGTGTCAGTGTCAGGAAGATCAGAAATGAACAGGACCTGTTTGGAAATATTTCGCGAGCAGAATTTTGGCTAAAAAAAAAAATATTATGTCAAGGTATGTGGATGTTAAAGTTCCCGGAATATATCCGATAATTGAACATTACCGCTGTAATAAACTAAAATAGTTGATTTAAATAAGAACTAAATAAATAAAAGTTATCTCACAGTTTCGTATCCATTGCAGTAAATAAATTATATTACTTAAAAATTGCAAAATCTAGAGTATATTTTTAAATTTTTATAGTCAACTGTATTTATAAATCATTAAAAGTGGAATCTAAACATACTTTTTTAAATTTCTGGGAGTACTAGTAAAATTTTCAGAGTTTGGGGTGGAAATCTACAATGAAATTCCGTGTACTCTGGAAATACTGAAATCACTGGAGGCAACCCATCCCTAACAGATCATTTATACCGTTTGAGTAACTGCGATTTTGTTTCAATTGGATGAATTACTCATATTACATACAAAATCTTTAAAAGATTATATATTTTGGGGAATAAATATACCTGTCATCATTGTAACTTAGTCCAATGCATGAATCTCATTTATTTTCGGAGTAATAAGTAATAATAACTATGTTTTCAAAATAGTAACTCTATCACCAAATAAATTGTTTCAGAACTTTATTACGATGTATGGTTTGTTCTCTTGTCGCCAACACAGTTGTTAACAACTGATTAGTTTAATTATCAAAATACTTCATAGAATTTGTTAGTAATTTAACAGTTTTATATCCAAAATTAACGGAAAAGAATCCATCTAATAGGGGGCGAAGTCAAAATGTTCAATTACTATGTTTAAGTCTTTTATCATTAGTTATGATGTACAATATGTAATGTACACAATTTTCATAGCATTTTAACTTTTAATAAATACACGTAAGTCATTTCAAGAAATTTGTATTTTACTTAGCTTCCCATTAGGGAAGATACAACAGTAGTTATCACAATAGAATTATATTGGTGATAAGAATTTGAGAATAAATATACAGTTCTAAACACAATTTTTAATATTTGATGACTAATTAAGTTTTCAGATGATTGTGCCTAAATTTACAGATAATCGATTTGAAATAGTTTGGTGACAGATCTATGATTCTGAGAACAAATCTAATCATTTAGTAACTATAAACGGAATAAATTGATGACCAATAAAATCACACCCTATATTTTCTAAGATTCTGTATGTACATTTTATTTCACTTTTTTTAGTGCGCGAATATATTAAGCTTGATCCTTATATGGCAACCTAAATACCAGTTTTATTCAACACAAACTGGTCGCCATAATGCTAGTTTGTCAAATTCTATGACGGCAAACAAAATCAACGGGAAAATAAGGTTATCTGACAATTTCTAAGGTTTATTTTGCACAAACATACTACATTTTAATAAGCATATTATAATAATAATCTTTTCTTTATGAAACACAAAAACACCCACATAAAGTAATAACCAGCAGCATCATGAAATTAAACCATGGCCGTCGGCCGTTGCTTTTCGTTCGGGATCGGGATTCGCCTTTGTCCTCGATTTAGACAGCTGAATGAGGTATTTTTTCACGGTTTAGTGTTTTTTCACCCCTTTCTAAAACTAAACGCGCGTTTATCACGAAAAACCAAAGATTACAAAAGTATTGTTTATCATAAGGTTGATGAAAGGTAATTAATTTCTATGTAACTGAGTTCGTAGTACAACCACCTACAACATAAAGTATATTTTATAACTATTATCAAAAAAACTTTTCTAAGTTAACGTTTTGTTAGAATACTATAAGTACAGCTAAACGATCAAGGAGGAATCTCCCCCTTTAACGTTTAGTTTTTTTGCTAGACGTGTTTGAAAATTACTTTTTTGGAAGATTTGGGTCATTTTGCAAAATTTAAATTTATTGCACATACTTTAAACAATACGTACTCTAATGTCATCAAACCGAAATAATTAAAGCTAACAATATTATCTTAAATTTGCTCTTTGCTTCGTCTCAATCGAATATCTAGACGAAATTACAGGTGTTTACAGTTCAAAAAAATCGGATTTGTTTTCATCAAAAAATAGTCAATTTTTAACCATGAATACAGGAAATATACTTTTCAGTCTAGATACAAAAAGAAGACAGGTCGTTAGATACAACCACTAACTGTCTAACTAATAGCATAATCCGTGACTCTAGTCAAACTCAGCAGATTTACATTAAAATGGAGGGTTTCGTGTAAAAATACCAGTTGCATAACTTGAAACATATTTTTTAATTTTGTTATTTCTTCTGTTTCAAGTAAGTATAGATCTTGAAAATCGTCGTTTTGTTAATTTATCGAATATTGCATGATTTTGGTCTTAAATTCGGTCATTTTGGTTCTTCCATCTTGTATTTGTATTTTAAACGTCACTTTAGATTAAAAGTATTACAAATATCTATCTTATAACATTTAAACATTAATATAAAGTATTTATTAACACTTAGAGAATATTGTGTAATTGTGCTCTTATTCTGTCATTTTAGTCACCATTTTGTTAAGTATTTTTTTTCTCTGCGGGCTTTGCATGTCGCTATTCAACTGCCACGTTTTTTATTGGATACACAAAGTTACCTTAACTAGATCAGGACCTGGCTCAGCATCCCCTGGGAATGTTTTGAGTACCGGCATTACCGGCAAATGAGAGGGATAAAGTCAGCTGGTAGTGGTGGTGATCTAAAAAACTTATCGGCGTCCCTTGGAACCTCGGGAGCACCCCCTACAATTTATCTCTGGCTACAGCCTTGAAATAGATGTTAATCCAATCTACTATTAATGAACTGGAATAAAACTTCTGTCTGTAAAAAGCCAATCGATAAATAACCTAACACAAGGGAACCAAATAGTACTACAATACATTTTAAATCATGAGTCTTGAACAGAGACACGCATTATTTTTAAGACATAACATGGAAACTCGATAAAGGATGGTTAGGAGGTGACTTATATATGCGAAAGAACTGGTATAGTTTTGTGTATGTCTTGTGTGGATTTATTCTTCTTCCAATTTTCTTCTCATATTCATTCTGGCTTTGGATATTAGGTTATCAGGACCGGCAAGAGGGGGTCAAAAGTGATTTTTAAAAATGTTATTAAAAGAATAAAAAATAATTTTTACTAATGAAATGTCACAACCTTAATCTAACATTGCTGTATTTGTAGGTGAGTTTATAGTGTTTAAATCAACTTAAGAGGAATGTTATCCCTACATTCTGATGTGCAGTGTATACTGCAGTAAATCAAAGATAGGGATAATAAGGTTGAATTAACCGAACACAGGTGAAATTTTATTTCCTAAATTTTAGTGGCCTTTTTTAAAAACTGTTCAATTTTTTTATTTTTTTTATTTTGATTTTATGACTCCAACGGATTGTGTTTATAAGAGGGAACACTTTTGCAATTTAGCAAGGAAAAGTTATTTTTTTATAAATATATATAAAGTATGAAAATGATATAATAGGTACTATTATATACAGCGCGCTAAATATTCGAAAAACTACAAAAAGTGAAGTACCTTAAGTGTGGATGCACATTAAACGAGCTGATAAATCGCGTCTTTTGGTAATTTTTATTGGGAAAACTATAGGCAATTCATCTTAAACTTTAGAGAGATATATCTACTATACATTAAAACAACTACATTTAAATTTGTATGTGATTACAATGAAAATTGTGGCTTTATGGTGCCGCACAGTGGAAAAAAAGCATATTTTGGACAAAAATATGCCTACAGGACAAATCTTGATCAATTTTGATCTACCTTGGCTTAAAATGTAGCCAATGTAGGTTATTGGCTACACTTTCAGACTATACTGCCTAAATTGCAATCCCCGATTTCCTAACTTCAAAAAATGTATCAAATATGAGAGTAATCACTTTTTTCTATTTCTACAAGTCAAATTGATCATTTTTTTCTGTATCATCTTTAACTGATTTTCATCAAATTTAGATGTATCCCTAATGTTATTTAATATTAATTTTTTTTTTGTATATTTTTGTTTATCACCATTCCAAATAATTTCACATAACTTTTTTTTCTGGATTTTATATTTCATTTTTGTAACAATGTTTAATTTATATAAAACAATTTAAAATTTAAATTTAAAGATTCTTTTCTTCAAATCTTTTTCTATAAATCAATACAATGTCAATATTAACAATTTTATAGATATAGTTAAAAATTAATTACATTTAGTGTAAAAGCGAGAATAATATCCCATCCATAATTTTTGATATTTGCACAAAATTGGAACATATTCACTTATAAAATACAATTATTCAGATCCCTGCTTAATGTGATAAAGCTTGTACTTTAATCTATAATAATTTTGGTAGACTGATGGTATTATCAGTATCTAGTTATCTTCTCCAATATATCTTTAAGATAATTAATAACAATAAAATATTCGATTGGATCTTTTAAATAGATGTTAGATATTAGATAGATATACTGATGGTATTATCAATATTTAATTAGTGTCTTCCATATTTCTCCACGATAATTATTTTCAATAAAAGATTTGAGTTTTGTTATTTATAGTAAGTATGTATTTGCTTATTTTAATAATTTGCAAACCTCTTTTATTTGTAGGTAAAATTTTAATTCATCGGCTCGAAAAAATTTTTATAACAAAATATGGTAATAACAAAGTAATTTATAAAACATGTTAATAAAATTTCGAGTAGGGGTAATTATGTATTGTTGAATTTTTTGATTTTAGGAAATGGACGTTTGCAATTTAGGCAGTATACTCTGAAAGTGTAGCCAATAATCTACATTTTAAGCCAAGGTAGATGAAAATTGATTAAGATTTGACTTGTAGAAATAGAAAAAAATGATTACTCTCATATTTGATACATTTTTTGAGGTTAGAAAATCGGGGTTTGCAATTTAGGCAGTATACTCTGAAAGTGTAGCCAATAACCTACATTTTAACTCAGGTAGATCAAAATTGATTAAGATTTGACTTGTAGGCAGACTTTTGTCCGAAAAAAAGCTTTTTTTTCCGCTGTGTACCGCTTGAAGCGAGACCCCTCCTAAAATTTCTCGGTTGCTAAATGACACAATTCTCTCCAGATCATCTAAAACAAAAAAATAAAATTTCTTTTTACTTGTAAATATACCTAGGTAGAGGTGTTTCAGAATCTCATGAGCCGCGGAATGCGCAAAAGGCAAAGTTTAATCTGAGTTATAAGTATGTTTTTGAAGACACTGGAGGCTGCCTTGCTGTATACATAAACAAGAGCTCGGGATAAATTGTAAACAATAAATATAATATATTTAAGAAGTGTAACTGAGTCAACAGGACTGATTATGTATCTGCGCATATGAAGGTCACAGCTCATGAGGTTTTAAAACACCTCTATTACATGGACCACGGAGAATTTCTATCTTCCAAAAATGAGGACACTACGACGTATGAAACAAAATCACCTTTTTTTCTTAAAGTGTCGTCGCATTTTTTATGATACAGAAAAAAAGTTTTGCATGTATCACGTCGACGTGATATCTCAAGAGCTATTAAGCCGATTGCTCTGAAATTTGGCATATATATCGAGAACACAACTGTCTTTCTCATTATCATAAAAAAATGTGACCGTTTTCAAAGAACATAGTAATTTTTTTTCATACGTCGCAGTGTTATAATTTTTTGAAAAAAAAAATTCTCCGTAGTTTGTACAATACCTATATTCACAAGTAAAAAGAAATTTGATTTTTTTGTTATAGATGAACGAATTGTGTCAGCCAGCAACCGAGAAATTTTAGGAGGCGTCTCACTTCATGGGACACCAAAGCCACAATTTTCATTATAATCACATAAAAACTTGAATGTAGTTGCTTTAATGTATAATAAATGATTTGAAAATGAGTTGTCTCATAGTTTTCCCAATAGAAATTCCTAAAAAGCAAGATTCTTCAGCTCGTTTAATGGAAATCCCCCTTTAATTTTTGAACATTTTAGAAAAGTTATGGAATTAAAGCTATAGTAAATTATGATCTTTACCTACTGTTATCTCATTTTTCTGTTTCTGCTTTCAAACATTCAAACCGTTTTTAATACATTTCTTCTAAATGGTCACATATAAAGGTACTGCTCTCTGTAGTTTTTCACATTTTTGCAAATAATTAACGCTATGTATATATATTTTGTAGAATCGTATTATTCTCGAATTTTTCATGAAAGTAGGTGTTTTTATATAGAATGACATTTCCTCCTAACTGCGCAAATAAAAATTGTCTCTTCTGAGCAAAATTCGTGGACATACTGTGTTTGTTTAGTATTTATTTATAAAGGTTTCACACACTTGATAAATATATAAATAGTTAATAATAGCATTAGTATTTTTTTGTATTACGAGTGTGTACTTATTCGAAGGCTCGGTGAGACCAAAGACTGACGGCAATGCTCAACATTTTTTTGGCCTACTGGGAAAATAAAGTATTATTATTATTATCTTTTTTATTTTCTCATCTTTTAGATGGTCTAGGTAATTAGGTGAACGGGTTTCAACCAAGTTCACCTAATCAGCACTTAAAAAGCGTCTGACAATATGACAGGTATCCAAGACTACTGACTTGCTAATTGCTGGGAGTACGTGTGGGATGTTCAGTTTGTTCAAGTTGGAAGTTAGTGTTTTTGGGACAATTATTATTATTATAAGTTTACTAGTCCCCAAAATTTCTCTCGCTGGGCCTCTAAGTTATGGTATGGTAAATATTCAATTTCTGAACCTTTAGTAATTGCTGTTAAGTATACAGTTTCATTGTCATAGTTACACCAATTTTGACGTAACATAACTTTTAAACCACATGTCTTTTAAAAATTATAAATCTGTTGTCTCGCGTCAAAAGAAGATTATTCATTCGGTGTAGAAAATGATGGTATTAATCTGTTTTGAGGGACATTTTCTTGCGATCTGTAAATCGTGATGAAATCTTAGGAGTGCTAGAAATCTAATATCACAAAATTTAACTTGAGGCAATCCTATTACCTATATCGATTTGGGAAATGTATTTTTACACATGTGTTATTGTGCCTAAGTATTTTTGTGAGTTCAAAATGTAGTACCTTAAAATTTCTGTATTATATTTCATAATGTAGGTAATACTTTAAACTTTTAGCTAATATTTGTAGTGTAAATCAAATATGTGTCATTAATTATTAGCTTACAGTTTTTATTTACTAAAATTCGGACAAATAGGGTATCAAACAATGTGAAACTAGATAAATCAATAGAAAATTTTATTTAAAATTTTCGACTTGTAGCAAATTCTAATAGACAAAATCATCATAAACAATCATTTTATAGATATTCACATAAAAAAATTTGTAAAACGATCTAATGAGAGCTTGTATTTATTTATAGTTATCAAATTAATTAAAATTGTATATAGTTGTAAAATAAGTATATGAAACTAATACCTTCCATATTTGCCAATGTAATAATTATTATAATAATAACTGTAAAAAGTGCCTTTAAGATTAATAATACAATCTGCCGTTGTAAAGAATATGGTAGACTTTTTAGACCTTGTTTCTCCTAATAAGTGTTGTGGCGCAAAATTTTATTTTGTTGGATACCACTGCCTCAAATTCTTAAACACTCTGTTTAAGAATTTGAAAGAATGTTGTACATATATTAGTGGTCGAGTCATGTTTTATAAATCTAAAAATGCCGCGATCGTGGTATTTTTGTTTTATATAGAATTTGCCATATTAATCTATGCATATTTTTCGTTCTTATTGTTATCGTAATAAAGTATGAATGCTCATGTAAATTAAATCCTGTTGAAATGTCCAGTCAATATAAACTTGTATGTATGTTCATCTCATACTGTATATTGTTAAAATTTATGAATATTAAATGCTCATAAACATTTTTTATTGTTTAATTTTCAAAGCTTGTAGTGAGGCAATCTGGTCCAGAATAGTTCCAATGGAACTGTCCTGGACTATTTGACAAAGAACAGTGAAATTTGGTAGGTAGTTGACGCTACTGCCAGCCCATAAATGGGCACACCTCTCCTGAACAATTTTAAGTCTCATCAAAATGGTGACTCGAAATAATCACGGTATCTTTTCAAGTACATCAAAAATAGTCAAATGCAACTTTGCAGAAAATTCCAGCTGCTGCTTTTCTCAAGATATCGACCGAAACGTTATTTTTCAATAAAAAGAAACTCCCAATTTGCGAATTATATGCATATATTCATATATTTTAGTCGTCAACGAACTGGTTGTAGAGGACATGGTCGGGAACAGAACTTTTGACTTCAGGGCTGTGTTTGGAATACCTAGGAGGTAAACATGCTAAAAATCCCCGAATCTACGAGGTGAGCGGAGTGCAGGGGGGGCCATTGAAGGTCACTTTTTTTGGATTTTCGCTGATATCTCGAAAACAGTGCAATATAGCTAAAATATTAATCTATTCAAAATTAAAGCTGACAAAATTTCCTACAAGATTGTTGTTATTCATTATTCTTCTATTCCTAATAGCTTTCGAGATATCCGCTGGCGAAAATCACCAATTTTCGAAATACGCATTTTTGCCTCACGCTTCTTGACAAACTTTGCCTTCTAGCGCCTCAGCCTTTAGTTTCACGGTTATATCTTCACAGTAGAGCATTAGTTGTAGAGCATTCAATTTTTTTTAAAGTGAGTTGTTATTAATACTCCTCCATTAGCTTGACCTCTAACATTCTAAGCAAATCTTACAACTCCCTTTTCACATACCTACTTCCAGATGTAGGATTGACTTGAAATTTTGGACGTGTATATGGTTCAGGTAACAGTACAATTTGGCAACTTTTATAAAAAGTCCAAGATGGCGTTTCGAAGATGGAGGGTAGTTTATTGTCATTTAATATCCGATTCTACTGAAAATTGGTATCCGGGATTTCTTGAGATCGCAGATTCCAGACATCTCATCGATACACAAAAATTCAAAATGGCGGCGTCAATATGGCGGATAGGTTTTATCATTTATCGTCTGATTCGACTGAAAATCGATATCTGAGCATTATTGAGGTTGCAGAGTACAATTATCTCATCTAAATTTAATAATTCAAAATGGTGGCGTCAAAATGGAGGATGAGTTTTGTAATTTACAGTTTCATTCGTCGGTATGTGCGAATTTTCAATATGTAGTCGAAATTTAAAAATTCAAAATGGCGGCTTTAGAATGACGAATAGGTTTTGTCATTTATAGAGACAGAATTATATAGAATAGATACACTATTCCAATTGGAACAGAACTAAAAAGAAGATAATAAACAAATAATTTAAAAAAAATCAAAAACACGTTTTTAAACAGAAACTGTTAAAAAATGCACCAAAAAGAAGAAACTAATGCCAATAATAATAATAATAATGTTAATAAATGTAAAGGCGTGGGGAGCTCAAAGCATCTGGATGAACAGAGAATTTTAGCCAACAGGCGTCCTACGCATTTGCATTTATTAACATAGTTATTTTTATTATTAACATTATTTTCTTCCTTTTATGGCATTTTTTAACAGTTTCAGGGGTTTAAATATGTGTTTTTGAAATTATTAATTAATTTTTTTCCTTCTTCAATTAGGTGTTTTCACTATGTGCAAATTTGCTTTTTTGATATTATTAAAATGAAGTACTTGTTATACTAAAGCACTTATTGATATTTAAAAAGCATTCTACCGACCATCAAATTAAAATTTCAACAAATAAATAACATAAAGTTTTAGTAATTGAACGTGTACGCAAAACACGCGGTGACGTCATCGGTTATATTCGTTTCTTAAATCGCGTTTAAAAATTGCTAAACACATTTTATTCACGTTATTTACGTTTTACGTGTGATTAAATAAGTAACGCCTACCTAGTACGGGATTTGTAAAAGCTACTTTAGGAAACTCATCTGCAAAATTACATGTTTGTGACTGAAAATGACACTGACAGTATAACTGATGGCGTCATGAGTGCGTAGTGAATTGATGTAGTGTTTTTTGGCGAAAAAATTTCAATACAAAATTAAAATGGCTTATTTTAACGTATTACTCGACTGTTTCTCAAAATTCAAGTGTTTTTAACTATAGTGAAGCATTATCTTCACAATGAAAGTGAATTTAAAATTTGTGGAAACACCTAATTCTTTGGGACTTCCTGCCACATGTATGTTTTCTTTTTAAGCGGTGCTCGGGAAATCTACAAAATATCACAATTAACCAGTATGTTACTGGTAAATAACCTCTACGTCTGTGACTTTTACGTCAAAGGATCAGTTAAAGGTTGCTTTTTTTAAATAAACAACACAAATAAGTATAAAAACTTGAAATTAAATATTTCGCCGACGTTTCGGAAATCTATTCTGTTTCCTTTTTCAAGGCTTTTTTTGAAGAATCTTTTTTGCTGTGTATGATAAATACACAGCTCTAAGAATGTTATATTCAATATCCATAGATACTTACTATTTACCCAGAACTGTTGATATAGTGAACAGTTTTTTTAGTTTTTATACAATGTTAAGTTTGTGAAGTTCTTTTAACATTGGCAACAAATGTTGTACAGACATCCACGGAACAATTCGACAATTTAATGCTCTGCAACTAATGCTCTACTGTGAGGACATTGATGTAAAACTAATGGCTGAGGCGCTAGTAGGTAAAGTTGGTCGAGAAGCGTGAGGCAAAAAACTTTAATTTTGAATAGAATAACCTGTTCACGACGATGCACTGTTTTCGAGATATAAATGACAGAACCTATTCGTTATCCTGAAGCCGCCATTTTGAATTTTTGAATTTCGACTAACTATTTATAATCTACGACCTTGAAAATCTGCAGATATCGATTTTCATGCGAATCAAACTATAAATTACAATACTTAACCGCCATCTTGACTCCGCCATTTTGAATTATTAATTTCAGAATATATAATTGTCCTCTGCAACCTCGATAATGCTCAGATATCGATGTTTAATGGAATCAGATGATAAATGACAAAACCCATCCGCCATGTTGACGCCGCCATTTTGAATTTTTGAGTTTTGATCAGATGTCTGTAATCTGCGATCTCTAAAAACCCCAGATACCAATTTTCAGTAGAATCGAATATTAAATGACAATAGAGTACCCGCCATCTTCGAAACGCCACCTTGGATTTTTTATTAAAGTTGCCAAATTGTATTGTTACATGAACCATATACACGTCCCAAATTTCAAGTCAATCCTACATCTGGAAATGTGTGAAAAGTGAGTTGTAAGATTTGCTTAAAATGTTACAGGTCAAGCTAATAGAAGATTGTTAATACCAAGTCACTTTAAAAAAAATTGAATGCTCTACAACTAATGCTCTACTGTGAAGATATTACCGTGAAACTAAAGGCTGAGGCGCTAGAAGGCAAAGTTTGTCAAGAAGCGTGAGGCATAAATGCGTATTTTGAAAATTGGTAATTTTCGCCAGCGGATATCTCGAAAGCCATTGGGAATAGAAGAATAATGAATAATAACAATATTGTAGGAAATTTTGTCAGCTTTATTTTGAATAGATTAATATTTTAGCTACGATGCACTGTTTTCGAGATATCAGCGAAAAGCCAAGTGACCTTCAATGGCCCCCCCTGCACCCCGCTCACCTCGTAGATTCGGGGACTTTTAGTATGTGTACCTCCTAACTACTCCAACCACAGCCCCGAAGTCAAAAATTCTGTTCCTCTACACCCCGCTTTTGAGAGTTCATTGACTGGACTATTTATCGAAATTTGTGTTTAAATACGTACTTGCACTTCGTACACAAGTCCAGTCAACGAATGGCCCAGAGGGTGGTGTAGAGTGCGTGAGCAGGGACCTAAGCAATTCCTTTAAAAAGTCGTTCAGGATGCTTAGGGAGAGAACATACTGAAAGTCCTGACGTCTAATAGGTAAGGCGGAGGGGGGGGGGGGGGAGTTTACAAAGAAAGTCTCACTTTTGGTTTTTTCGTTTATATCTCGAAAACGTTGCGTCGTAAGGAAAAATGTTCCTATACTAAATGAATGCTCTTGAATTTCTCTGCAACTTTTATTTTATATACTTTTGTCGAATTCGCAACCGTTTTCGAGCTACACGACCCGGAAAGTGAAAATTTTCGAAAAACAGATTTTTGTCTCACATCTTCAACTTTACCCATACAGCACAAGGACATCCTCAGAACATACTGGGGACAACTTTTCAGGACATATGGGATATCCTGGGAAGATCCCATTATAACCTTAGGATGTCCGTAGGATATCCAAATGGGACAGTTCGGGCTTTGCTGATGACGTCCTCAGGACATCAGTACGAGTGTGTACAGGACATCATCAGCTCTTATATGGGTTATGCCTGGGCTTTACTATGAGCAACCTGAGGACATTGATCAGACTTTATATAGGACATCCCTAATTTTTTTAGGGTTTATTGGATATTTCTAAAGACAGCAAAAAATACATATTATTTTATAGGATCCATTGCTTTTAAACTGAGCCAATAAGCGAAGACAATGGAATACAAGTTTATATAATGCCAGAGGTAAAATGACTAATAAAAATGTGAGACATATATGTATTTGTATCTATCAATTGGCTTATATCCCTTTAAAAGTAAATCTACCAAACTAATAGAGGTTATATATAGTCCAATGAAATAGGTAGACAAATCAAAATTTTAAGGTAAATACTTGAATTTTTGATATGTTGCTTTGAAGTATTTGAACACGAGAACACGATTAATGAAAGAATTTTTTTTTCAACCCCGAGAAGGGGTGAAGCGTGAAATATTACATAAAGATTGGTCTCTTGTCTTTCTTTGGTATTATTAAAATCAACAGAGTTTAGGGTGGTTAGAAGTTATAAGGCGGGATGATATGTACAACTTTAAAAAATCATGGCATGCTGAAAAGTTATAATGAATTTAAAAAAATTCTATTCACTCAGAAAAATATAAAGGATTACGTATTTGACAATAACATCTGCGGACAATAACCAATCACATTTTCCCCTTTTAGATGATATAATAAATACAAAGACATAACATAGCAGCTTTATATTTATGAAATATTTAAAGTAATCTTATTTGTCGAAAGAACTTTAAAATGAACGTGGAAGGACATCGACGCCCGGCGGATTTCTTAGAACTTGTCACAAAAAGGTGGCTAATTCAAAACGCAGTAAATGTATTAAAACCAAATTATAAATAACTGCTATTTAAATAAGATGTACATTTTTAATACATTTCAAATGAATTATTTGTACTGGAGGGGATTATCAAATAGAACAAACAAATAAGTTTTTAGAAGCTAATTTTACAAACCAATAAAAGACACTATAAATAAATAGCCTCAAAATAATATATACACTTTTCATTATTTTTGTTGTTAAAATATCCTAAATAATAATACCTATAATAGGACGACTCTAGGACTTGCCCAGGATATTCCTACAGCGGATATTTTGTTATGCTTTTAATATCTTTGCGGGATATTACTAGGACATCCTGCCAGGATTTGTCTAGGATATCCCCGTTTGGGATATTCTCAGGTTGTATATATTTTATTGGGATATCCTAAGGATATCCTGAGGAATGTTGTCCTCGATTGGGATATACGGGACCAAATGAGGATATCCTAGGGATGTTATGTGCTGTATGGGTAAGGAAAAGCAAGGTGGGCTTCTCAAAATTGTACTTAAAGTCAGAAATCATCAGGGAAGCGATACTGATCTTTGTCAACCCCTCCTCCACTCAAGGCGAGGTTGAAGAGGTTGGGAACATTTCCTTCTTCAAATGGTATGGGGCACCAGCAAGACAGACCTCCCTCAACCAGTACCGCTTCCCGTCGTTCATGAGGTCAGTGGCAAATATTAAGTCTGACATCAGCTGTCTCCCACCAACTGAGAGCTAAGCTAAACAGCATTGCCGGCGCACCTACCACCAAATGCTGCAGTGGCTCGTAAATGAGCTGCCCCCTCAAGAGTGGGGGTGGAAACATGTAGGAGACACTGGTGCCAACTACAACAGAAGATCCACCATCACCGGAGGTCCTGCTGAAGACGATATTTTGCCACTGCACCATGAATTGTAGTAATGGCAAATGTGGATGCTGGACAGCAATGCTGAACTGTTCTGTGGCGTGCCTCCACTGTCAAGGCAAATGCCTCAACGGAATACTTGTTTACGACGAGGACGACGATAAGGACGATGTAATGCCCCTTCAGCAATAACCACCCACCAGTGAGGATGAGGATGCCATGGACGAGAAACCCTTGCCAGGGGTGTCACGGCCAAAGAGGATGAAAACGTGTATCCAGAGAAAATTGAGAGTTTAACATTGAGAAGTTATTGAGAGTGAGAACAATGAGAATTAATGAAATCGAATAAAATTATTTAGCTTATATGTGACCTCTTTTATCATCTTTAAAAGACAATTTTCTATTTTTCAGGTAAAAATCTGTTTTTCAAATCTTTTCACTTTGCCGGAGCGTGTAGATCGAAAACGGTTGCGAATTCGAAAAAAGTATATAAAATGAAAGTTGCAGATAATTTTATGGGCTTTCAATTAAAATATGCACCGTTTTCGAGATATAAGGCTGAAAACAGTCTTACGCTGAAGGTCGGTACCGACGTCGGTCGCGTACAGCAATATCTATGGTAGTAGGTATGAGCAAGTCTGACATTTCATACCTACTACCATAAATATTGCTGTACGCGACCGACGTCGGTACCGACCTTCAGCGCAAGATTGTTTCCGGCCTAAGTGAAAAAACCAAAAGTGGGACCCTCTTTGTGCTCCCCCTCCCTCCGGCTCACCTCCTAGACGTCAGGATTTTCAGTATGTTTATTCCCTAAGCATCCTGAACAACTTTCTAAAGAAATCGCTTAAGTCCCTCCTCACGCACTCTACACCTCCTTTACTGACTGAACTATACGTATCTCTAGATATATATACATACATGTAGGGATATATGTATATGGTTATTTCCACAAAACTCTCCTTTCCAGGACGTGATTCGTAATTTTGCTTCCAACTAAGTTAATAAAAACTTTAATTTTTATGCAGAAATTGCGGTAATTGCGTGTGCTGATGACGAGAATCAATGCAAATTTTTTCGTAAATTTTGATTATGCCCTGGCGAATTCAATTTAGTGCTTATTGGCGTCATAAAAAATAAAAAATAACGACAAGCGCATGTCCAAAAAAAGAACTTTGCGTTTTTATAGAGAGTTTTTCGTAATTTACTGCAATGAAGAGCTCTAAAATGGGCTTACAACGACGGAAGAAGATGACTTACTAAAGTTATGCTTAATTAAGTATAAATTTTTGAAAATACGTTCAACACAAAAATGTTTTCTTTTAATTTTTGCAATTATTTAGACGTTTTGATTTTTTTGTAGGTGGTTAGGGAAAAACAGCTTTTATTTTTTCAGTCAGTGTTCACTGTTGGTAGCTTAATTTGAGTACTTAATAACCTGGTTGATTTAAATGATTTTTTTGATTTTTTTCATGTCTCGATATCTCGAATTTCTGAAAAATATATGAAAATTCATTAAATATTTTGAACACGTAATTTGGATCCAAGTAAAAATGTTCGCAGATTCTGCTGCCGTCCTTGAAAGCCCATTTTCGAGCTTTACAATACGGCAAATTACGAAAAACTCTCTAAGAACTCAAAGTTCATTTCTTTTTAGCATGCACTTGTCGTTGTTTTCTAGTTTTTATGACGTGCGGAAGCACTAAATTGAATTTGAAATCTAGAAAAAATTTATATACATCGATTCTCGTTATCAGCATATACAAATTACCCCAATTTCAGCTTGGAAATAAAAGTTGTTATTACTAACATAGTTGGAAGCAAAATTACGAATCATGTTCTGGAAGCTGGAAAGGAGAGTTTTGTGGAAATAACCAGATACATATATCCCTACATGTATGTATATATAATATACTTAAACAAACGTATACGAAGTGTAAGTACATATTTAAACATAAATATTATCGATAAATGTATGAATATGCATATAATTCACAAATTCTAAGTTTTATTGAAAAATGACGTTTTTGTCGATATCTTGAGAAAAGCAGCACCAGAAATTTTCTGCAAAGTAGCATTTGACCATTTTTGATGTACTTAAAAAGATACCATGATTATTTTAAGACACCAATTTGATGAGATTAAAATTGTTGAGGAGAGGTGTGTGGTTATACTTTCAGTTTTCAAAGCTAGACTAACTAAAAACAATAAATAATGAAAAAAATGTGACTGCTGGCAATAATATATAGTTAACACAATTGTCAAGAAAGACACATAGTATACTTTTTATAAAAAATACACAGGGTGGTTTAATAAATAAAAGGTGACAGAAAAGAGGGAAGTTCTTTGTAAATACCATTATCGATTTTTAAAAATGTGATTTTTGTAGTACGAAACACGTCATACATTATTCTTGATACATATGCCTAAAAGAAAACCTATTCACAGCAATCACGTTACGTTTTCTTAAGGTGTCGCAAGACTTCTGGCAAACGGAAACCTCAAATTCTGGAGATGTTTTTGTGTTGATTGAACGTAAATAACCTTTTCAAAATTGCTTCCTAAGATAGCTACAAATCTTTTCAAGGTGGCACCTGCCCATCCATTTTTATCAATTATCTTCAAAACGGTTTTTATAAGGAAACATGGACCGACGAATCTAAATTCAGCAGAGAAGGTATCACAAATTTACATAATCTGCATTATTGGGCGGAAGAAAATCCACGGTTATCACGCCAAACCAGTTTCCAAAGGAAATTTAGTGTCAATGTGTGGATGGGAGTTATTGGAAACAATTTAATCGGGCCGCATTTTCTACCCGATAACTTGAACGGGGCAGTTTATGCTGATTTTTTAATTAATCATTTGGCCCCTTTGTTAGAGGATGTACCTCTGGCAAGCAGACGTAGGATGATATTCCAGTACGATGGATGTCCTGCGCATTATTATCGTCCGATAAGACAATTATTGGATCAATGGTTCCCAAACAGGTGGATTGGGAGAGGAGGGCCTATTCCATGGCCTGCTAGGAGCCCCGACCTTACCCCTCTGGATTTTTATGTATGGGGGCACATGAAAGAACTTGTGTATGGGACCGAAATTACAACTCGGGAACAATTAATACGTAGGATACAAGAAGCAGCAATAATTCTAAGAAATAATTTTTCCAACAGAATTACTAGAACCGAAATGAGAAAACGGGCTCGTATTTGCATAAGGAGCAGAGGTAGTCACTTCGAAAATCTATAAAAACATCAAATGAAATGTAAAATAGATGTATGGAGTTTATTTACTTTCCCAAATTTTTATGACTAAATTGTGTGTGCGCCTACTAATTTTGTATTATTCCTGGAAGTAACAGGAACTTTCTTAAAACTTTATACCTACTTCGAAAGGTGATGAAGCAGAGAAGTTTTTAAAATAATTTGTACGTTTAACGTATTCACAAATTTTTGAAATAAATCCTGGTGAATTAACAATTGAGTTAGAGTTTCTAACAACCCTTGCAGGTTTTAGCTCCTGTATTTTTGTCATGTCAAACTATTTAACATAATTTTTATTACATAATATGAACTACTATGTGTATTAACGGTAGAATAAAAAAAAATTACAGAAAAATTTATCCTCTTTTTTTTATTTTACAATTTGTAGCAATAGGTAGTACATTTCTAAGAAAACACAAAAATTGAAATATCTCGAAATCTATCAACTTTTGTATTATACATATTATGGTTCAATCAACTGCAAATCGTCTCTATTAACACCTCTTCAAAGGAATACGGCGCGGTACCAGTCACCCTGTATAATATTCGATATTCTCTTTCGTTCTAGAGAAAAAAATTAAAATCTCTCTTTTTGACTCCAAACTGAATTTCTCTTGAAATAAATTTGAAAAAAATTAAAATAATAATTTTAAGCTTTATTTGCAAAATGCATATAATAAACAATATTTAAAGTAACAAGACAGCAATAAAAATATCACTTAATGAACCCATTGCTAATAAGTGCATGTTTTCATGTAATACACATTTCTTGCTAATAAAATCTGGTTGCTCTTCTAGTGGATCTACAGATATTTAAATAAAAAAATGTATAGTCGTAATTCAGTTTCATGAACTTCTTTACTTTTATTAATTTTATTTTATTCTTTCGACTTTTAAGTTGTTCAGATTTAATAAATCAACCATAGCTTTGTTATTGATAATATTTCACATTTTCTAAGTTAGCCATAAAAGTTGTAATAAAAACACTTTTAAAAAGTATAAGCTGGTAGACTTTTTTTTTTTAATTAAAAATATAGTGCAAAATTATTAAAAAACAAACAAACAAAATAATTCTAAAATTATGCTAACAAGAATGCTAAAAATAACACAATGTTGATTTTTCAATAAACATTAATGTTTTCTTAAAGTTTTTATCAGGTAAAGAGAGAATTAAAAGTTTTTTATAAATATTGTTCAAAATTTTGCCCATTAACGTGAATGCAATAATTAAATCTATTTATTAATTAACCATTCACTGTACGTAATAAAGTATTCCGCCGAATAGAATTACATCCATTTCTTATTCTATTTTCCTAAAATCCTCAATGTTCCGAGGTTGGGTGTTATACACAAATCCCTTAAGGTAACCCAAAAATAATAAATCCAGCGGATTTAAATCTGGTGATCTAGCTGGCTATCGCACAGGTCCAGTATTGCCTATCCACTGGTTTCCAAAAATCGTGTTTAAAAACTCCCAATTTTTTTATGACGTCTGTCATCCCCACCACCACTACTCTAGATTGGGGAGGGGGGGTGGCAGTGTTAAAGGGGCCATCAATATATAAAATTAAGATATTGACTTGGTATTATAACAGATCATATTTTGAGCTTATTCCGTTCCCGGGGGGGAGGAAAATGAGTATAGCAAAGAAGGTCCGAAAACTTGGGATTTGATAACAAAAGTCGTCAAAAATTTTTTTACAGCAGTCTTTTTCAAGGCGTCAAATAACATTTCAGAGTGGTCTTTCTATTCGTGATACCAGAGACAAGGCCTTATATATTTAGAATCTATAGACCTATGGGCTGACCTGCGGTGTGAGCTCGATCGGGGGGCCTGGGGGGCATGGAATACGTAATAAAATTGTGGACCGGGTCCCGACTCTCCTCCGGAAATTTTCTAACTAAAAATCTAAAAAGAAACATTTAAAGGTTATTAAATTGTAGAAAATTTCACAATGCAATATTTAGAAGATAATAAATTGATGAAATAGAAATGAAAAGAATTGAAAATTTTGGAGAAAAGTGTTGGAAATATCTCACTTTGATCTACTTAAGATCAAAATTTTTACACCATTTCTTTGTGTGGTGCGGGCCCCTTTGTGCTACAGGCCCATAGACTGCAGCCTAAATAGCCTGCGCGCAAATGCGGCCCTGGCTAGAGAGTCCGAGAGTTCTAGCATAGATATAGGTCTATTGTTATCGAATCTCACTGTTCTTTTCCAGTAATATAAATTATCCGAACAAAGAGATATTATGACGACAACCTGTATTATTACTATTAGCTGAGAAAATTGCTAGTTTGTTATTGTCATATTGCTGCATAAAATGTGTAAACCATAAACGAGTATTAGGAGACGAACATATTTTTTTCGCTACTTAAATTTTAATTCTGCTGCTACTTCTATCTATTTTATTGCTTATTCATTATTTTTGCATATAGAACGGATTTGTGAAAGATTATTTGGGTATCAATTTGCTGCTTAAAATGTTGTTTTTGCATACTGTTCGACTAATAATTATATTTCTGGTGTAAATAATTTGTTTTCACAAAATACACTCTTGTCTCCCACACGCCTCCTGTAGTTACTGAAGTTCCTACCTGTAACCAATGCCGTCATCTGGACGTTGGTATCGTAAACATATGCCATTTCATTCATGACAGGGACTCTAAGCATTAAATTTATTATAGAAACCTACAGCAGATCTGAGAAAGTTCGACAAATTTTATAATTGACTAGGAGATGGCGCTGAATGTATATAACAGTTCTCCCAGGAAATTTTTTATTTTACAATAGTTATTATAGTACCAATAAGTAGAAAATAGTATATTCTATAACAAGTTTTGGAATGGCCCAAATACCAGTTTCTTCTCTCTATACAACATCAAGATTCTACATTTTACTTTTCATTTATTAGGTACTAATCGCTTATATAAACGATACTGATATCAGTTGTCAGAGACGATTTTTGGAGACAATTTGCCACTGAGACAAAACTGGATGGTTGTGAAATGGTAACACAAAATAAAAATCTGACCAAAATTTAAATATTTTTATTTTACAATGATATTTACAATTTTCATAATTTCTAAATATCTGCAATATATTAATAATCTTCTATATTAAAGCAAAATTCAGTAGGAAATTATTGTAAAATATGTTAATGGTCTCATGACCCCTCCCTAATTAGGTACAGTTATTACAATTTTTGTCTACAGGTTCGTAATGTGCTAGTGTGACTCATTGGAATTCTCTTGGATCTACTACTGACTAACGCTATACATAGGGTGTCCCATTTTCGTATTTTCTCTATAACTGAAAGAGATATTTTAATTCTGTGAAAGGTATTTACTGGATAGGAATAATAAATGACTTCGGTACTGAATAAACACGTTTTTTTTTACAAATTGGGGTATACAATGCTACCCATTTGTTTTGGAGTCACCCTGTAAAGTATTTAATTACTGTGCAATTTGCATAGTTTTTTTTAAATTGTAGAGCTTGTTGAACTGCATTTTTTGGAGCAAAAAGTGCCAGATTCCTACAAAATGCAAGGCTTTTACGTCAGTTTTTCGGAGTAACATTTTAATAATTCATATTAGCGATTTTTTTTTGAAAAAATCTATGCACGCCACAATTCACTACCCCTCAAAACGGGCCTATACGAAATTTTGTAGAAAATTTTTAAATAATGTTCTTGTAGACATGCACAAATCGCATCATTTCCATAAATTTATTCTAAAAGTTAAGTTATTCATGAGGAAAAAATTGAAACAGTTAATTGTGAAAAGTGACAATTTAAGGTGTAGGAAAGTTATTACAGTCTCTAGTATTAATAGCTAGTCATGGAAAACCTAATTGTAAGAGATAAAATAGAAATTATACGTCTTATTGGCAATAATGTGCGTACGACTAGAGAAGCTGCGATTGAATTAAATAATAGACACCCAAATAGACGAGTAAGAAGTAATGTACAACGCTTTAATAAACTTTTCAATGAGACAGGTTGTGCTTCAAGAAAATAAATCTGCTTACAGCCAGGCATAATGGACGTTGACATTATGAAAAATAATGATCAACTTTTAGAATATTTTAACAACCCTCAGGTTAGTATTAAAACGGCTAGTTTAAACCTTGATAATCCCAGAAAAAGTATTAGAAGATGCCTGAAAAAAAAAACCAAAATAAAGGATACAGGCCAAACATTTTGTATACCTTGGATGTGGGAGATGAGGAAGGACGATTAGAGTTTTGTTATTAGCTATAGGGGGAATATCTAAATAGTCATAAATTTTTTAATGAAATTTTATTTATCGATGAAGCCTCATTCTTCACAAATGGGGTGGTTTCAAGTCAAAATCGCTGACACTGGTCAGCTGAGAATCCGGAATTTATCATAAATGCAAAGAAACAGTATTCACAAAAAATTAACCTCTGGTGTGGAATAGTAAATGACCAAATAATTGGTCCTTTCTTCTTTGAGGGTAGATTGTAGATTGTTTAAGGGGTCGCTCGGCTCTTCACATCGACCTGAAAGATCTTTTGTGAATTACCCTACAATTAGTTGTTACCCAGGACTCCCAAGCTCTTTACAAAGCTTGTGATTTTCCGGGGGGCTAATTTCCCTATGTCTTCAGGCGTTAATTCCACCTTTTCTAGGTACTTTAGCCTAGTGCGGACCAGCATCTTGAATTCGTAAAGAATATGTTCCGCAGTTTCTATTGCAGTATCACAGTATCTGCACGTATCATCATCCGCCTTGCCCATATTCTTAAGATGATATCTCAAATGACAATGGCCTGTTAGAAGGCCTATCATCAGCCTTCTTTGAGGGTAACGTGAATGCAAATGTGTTTTTAAATTTTCTTAAGAACGAGTTTTGGAACGCATTAGATGGTTTACCACTACAGAATATCCTTAATTTAAAATTTCAGTTAGATGAAAGTTCTGTTCATAACGCTATTTTGGTAAGAAGATGTCTAAAGGAACATTTTGAAAATCGTTGGATAGCCGCCGAAATCCCCAGACTTGACACCACTCGATTGTTTCTTTTGGGTTTTACTGAAACAATAAATTTACAAATCAAGGCCACAAACTGTACAAGAACTACGAGCTAGGATAATGCATGCCGGCGCAGAAATTACTCTAGAACAAATACGAAAGGTTACTATGGATGTGCGTAAAAAGATTGACAAGTGCGTTGGTAGAAGTGACGACAATCTTGTAGTGTTTGTAACAGAATTCCCTACTTTGTGTTTGTTTCAGTTTTGTTGTTTCTTGTTTCTTTTATTCTCGGCATAAGAATAATAATAATACCATGTTATTAGAGTCTATTTTAAATTTTTTTCTCGGGGATAACTTAACTTTTAGAATAAATTTATGAAAATGATGGGTATTGTGCATTTTTAATAATGTCTATAAAAACGTTATTATTTAAAAAAATTTAATAAAATTTCGTTCAGGTCCGTTTTGAGGGGTGGTGAATCCAGTGACGTGCATACATGTTTGTCTAAAAAAATCGCTAGTATGAATTATTAATTTTTTTTTCCTAAAAACTGATATAGTAGGCCTTGGATTTTGTAGGAGACTGGCACTATTTCCTCCAATAGCGCAGTTCAACAGGCTCCACAATTAAAAAAAATGAAAATCGCACACTAAATAAATATTTTACATGGTGACTCCAAAACAAATAGGTCACAATGTAGATGGCGTTACGGTGCAAAGAAATTATTCGATCCCAGGAACCTTGAAAGATGGTACATGTGATGGTACATTATATTCTAATTAACTTGTGAAATACATACAATATTAGAAAAATCACGGGAGTTCGAGATATTTGAATTTTCTTAAGGATGTATGGCAGCGATTAAAAAAGATAAGAAATTAATGAAATTTTGGGAAATTGTGTTTTATGTATTCATACATCATCCCAAAAATTCCAAACCAAATCACTAAACCGTTCTTGATTTTTAACGATTTTAGTTTAACATGAGCTGTTACAGATGTGTATAACAAACAGTTCAAAACTCAAAAAATATCAGCACTTTCCAATTTTTTTGTACTTGCAGTAAAAAATCTAAATAAAATAATTGTAGAGATTAATTACCATTTACTAAATAGTTCTCGCGATATAAATTTATTATTGACAAGAAATATCACTTTTCGTGAAACTCAGAGTAACTGATCATAAAAATGTGGCAACATGATAAAGCAAAGTCTGGTGGTAATATCTGCCCTTCTTATAAGCAGAGCAAGTGAGAGAGATAGCTTATTCTATATTTGCCTCACTTTGTTTCAAACAGCACACTAAATTTTTTAATAAATAAAGGAGAATATTGAAGATTTGACATTGGATCCTAACCGAACAGATCTCATTTTTTTTTCAATAATATTCACCTATATCACACAATAGACACAGATATTAACGAATTAAACATTTTTGGTACTTTTGTTTCAGATTGCACTTCCCATACAGTCTTAAACAAATCTTAGACGATAAATGTTTTCATAGTAAAAGAGACTGATTTAGATAGTAATAAAATAAATGTATTTCAATTTGATCGGAAATTACATTATCATAAAAAATGTTAAAAAATATAATTTTGACCAATTTCTCAAATGCCATGCCTACAATCGACAATATGAAGTCAATTTTGCACATAGTGAAAACACCTAATTAGATAGATAATGTAATGTTCACGCAATGTTAAAAGAAATATATTGATGTTCATGTATTTCGAAAACCAATTCCATCACATGCACCTCCTTTTGAGGTTCCTGGGATAAAGAAATTTTTTGCACTACACCACCATCTATTCCTCAATTTGTAGAAATACTGCTTTTACTCAAAACTGAAGTTATTTGTATATTCCAGTGAATGTATTTTACAAAACTCAAATATCTCTTAGTTACCTAGTTAATACATTTAAATCATATATTAGTTATATTTGTGATAACGCATTTATATTTTATTTGACCTATATATTTTTCACTATGTTTGCATGTTTTTGAGATATGCTATCCAACTATATATGTAACATAGACAAATAAACTATCTAAATATCTATATGATGTAACCTATAGCATTATATGACTTTCATCGTGGCTTTGAAACCTCGAAATTACCCAGTCTAAAATTAAAACATGCAAAATATACCTACATCAAAATCATGGATTAACTTCCACTAATTCAGTATTGCTTCTACCAACCTCTTCGTTATAGATTACGTTACGTTTGGTATTTCTTTTATAAAAAAGTTTATATAGGGTCAAAGAAATATTTATAAATAATGCTATACATATTAAACACAAAACAACATTTAAACCTGTAAAATTGCTTTCTTTGTGCTTTTCATTTCCCACTAGTTTATCGGCAATAATTTTATCAATAGTTTCATCAACGTCAGTGGCATTGACAACATTCGAAGTAGAAGCGGTTTGTATTTTGTAATTCTTTTGGTTTTTGAAATAGTTGTAAAATTCAGTATCTTTAAAGTCTTGTTTAAAAAACGAGTAGAAACTGCTGCTATAAAACTTTTCGTTCATAGAAGAAACTACCTTGTTGACAACTTCGCTCAAGCTCGAATAGTTAGAATTGTTATTATATTTCGAATCTTCCAGTGTTACCATGTCATCACATTTAATTTTGTTCACATTATGTGTGTAGGATATATTGCCATGCATTACTTTTATGGATCTCTTTTCTAAAATATGGATCAACTTTGAAAGTTTTGAGCAAATCCATAGATTATTATCGAAAGATATAATTTCCAAAGACGCTAATTGAGATGAGATTTCGGTACCATCCAAGTAATCAATGTTATTATTATCCAAATAGAACCGTTTCAAACTCCTTAAGGAATGCAGATTATATGATATAATCGACGAAATTTCATTTGATGAAATGTTTAGGCTAGTTAAATTTTGTAATGAATCAAATATGCCATAAGGTAAAATCTATATAAAATTGGAAGATATATCGAGATACTCTAAGCCAAATAAGTTTGAAAATATACCATGAGACAACACTTCAATCTTATTATCCCTTAGATCAAGGGTTTTTAAAGAGATTAAATCATTGAAGGCAGTACTATCAATTTCAGTTATTTTATTAACACTCAAATTCAAGTATGATAAATGCATGCAATGCTGTAACATAGTACTATTTATGTAATTTAGATTATTACCGCTTAAACTCAGTGATGTCATGTTTCTATTTGTCACATTTATTTCTTCTATATTATTTTTATCCAAACTCAATTTAATTATATTGGCTATACCTGTCTCATCTAGATGAAACACTGATTTTTGTTCGGTAAATGAGACAGATAGAGAGGAAAGTTCATGTAAGTTCAAAAATATATTGTAGTCAATATGCTTTATGGGATTGTAGGATACATCAAACGATTTCAACTTTACATTATTAATAAATACATCTACAGGTAGATCCGATATGTTATTATAACTTACGTTTAGGCTAGTTAGATTAATATTGCTCATGAACAACGAATGATCTAAGATAATGATGTTGTTATGAGATATATCGAGATCTAGCAAATTCTTCATAGAATCAAACACATTGTTAGGAATCTCGATTATATTATTATTATTTAATAATAATTTGCGTAATTTTTCTAGATGTGTAAATGCGCTATCCTCAATTTCTTCTATTCTATTGTGTTGCAAGTCTAGATGCTCCAAATTCACTATTGTACTGAACACATCATTATTAATTTTTCTTAAGTGATTTCCTTTCAAGTAGAGGTATTTCAGGGACAATAGTTGATAATGAAATGCTCCTGGTACAATCCTTTCTATCCCCACGTCTTCAATATTTATTGTTTTAAATTTTTGTGGTAGCGAGAAATTTGCTGGTAAAATTTTAATGTCTGAGTGTTTCACGTAAAGCCTTGTGTCATACGATTCAATATTACCATAATACGAATAAATACGTTCCTTTGACATTTGGTATATGCTTGATTGGTTGATATTAGAACATATCACAGTGAAGCCTTCATCTTCGCAGAACTCTTGATGTGTCTCCATAATGAAAAACCCAGCCACAATAACAAACAAATAAAACTTCATGTTAACTGAAAATAATTGGAATGTTTTTAAATGAAATTCGTTTTAGAAATTAGAAAATAATCTGTAGTAAGTAATACAATAAGTCAACTGAAATTGCCAGCAGCTTTAAGAATTTGAATCTGATGGCATCAGATTCAAATTTAAATTCTTTATTGGTTCTTGTTGCTATAGATATATAGATAAAAGACAAGTGAGGTTTAGGTTTACTAGGTACTTAAATTTGATAAAACATAATTACAAACATTTAGTCCAGGCAAAAGGGGGTTTTAGAAAAAAAATGCCAACCTGGATTTTTCAACGGGAATATGTACCCCTCAGTATGTGTGACTATTGCACCTAAAACCCAATAGATAAAATTAGTGCGAATATGTTTAATTAACAAGTAAATTTACGGAAAACAAGTTTTTGGCCTGTATAAATGTATCTTTAGGTTTTGCGAAAATAAGTTTTAAATATCAAGAATATTTACAAAATCTCATTAAAATCGGTTAATAAGTTTTTTAACAAAATGAAATTGGGTAAACGTATATATTATAACGATACCTAGAACTAGATTATATTTTGAGATGATCCCGTTAAAGGGTTGAGGGTTGAATATGGGTAAATAAGTGAAAATAAATAAAGCAGGCTGGTGAGAGCACAGAAATTTAGAATTTGGTGTCTATACTAGAAGACAAGGCGTCAGATTTTTTTATAACATTTCCATCCCCCCGCACCACCTCCACTCTATTATAAAAGGGGTTAATAAAATAAAATTGAGATATTTACTTGAAATTTTGTACACGTATGTATTATAACGATACTTACAACTAGATTATATTTCGAGATGATTCCGTTGACGGGTTGGGGGTTAAATAGAGGTAAATAGGGGAAAATAAGTAAAGTAGGCTGGTAAAGTGTTGTTCATATTTCTAAATCAAATAAAAAATGCTGCACCTACAAAGCGGGCAGTCGGCATGTTTACCGATTGAAAGGTATCGCCGTGCGGGCTCCTTTGGTGGGAGCTTTTTATGTGCTTTAGAAATATGAATTCAACTTTAAGAGTACAGAAACTTGGGATTTAGTGTATATCCTAGAAGCCAAGGCAGCAGATTTTTTTATAAAATTTTTCAACCACAGAAATTTTGAAATTTGGTGTATATGTACTAGAAGTCTAAACCTCAAAATTTTTTGTAATATTTTCCATCCCTCCACCACCACCCCACTCCATTATTAAAAGGCTTGATAAAATAAAATTGGGATGTTCACTTCAAATTTGGTACACATATGTATTATAAGGACATCTGGAACTAGATTATATTTTGAGATGATTCCGTTGAAGGGGTGCGGATGTAAGTATAGGTAAATAGGGGGAAATGAGGAAAGCAAGTTGAGTAGAGTACAAATACTTGAGGTTTGGTGCGTACCTATACTAGAAGTTAAGCCCTCAGATTTCTTTATATTTTTCAACCCCACCACCACCACTCTATTAATAAAGGGGTTGATGAAATAGACTTGAGATATTGACTTAAAATTTGGTACACGTATGTATGTTTTGTTGGGCTGGAAGAGGGTGTGTAATTGGGAAAAATCGGTAAAGCAAGCTAGTAACAGTCCAGAACTTCATTTTTCGCGTATGTGCTAGAAACCGATGCATTAACTTTTAACATTGAAAATGTTTAACAAATCGAAGATGTAACGGTAATACGGAAGTCCAGTAGCGATTTGTGGAACGCTTGGAAATTCGGTTGTATTTTTAAACACGGAAGTGTTTGGTGCTGTTACATCGCATACTTTTTGAAAGATTCAAATTTGATTTTGAATTTGATAAATTTTGATAGCTAGAATTATATTCTTGCATTCTTACGTCTCGACGCTGACTGACTCCTAGAGTCGATTTTGTAAAACTTGTGTATTTGATAAATTTTGATATCTAAATCTATGTCCCGACCCCCCCCCCCCTCTCCTCGAGCCTGACAGCAAGCATATATAGAATTCCAATTTCGATCATTAAATAATAATTTTAAAACTTATATATTGTAAGATGGTGTTCATGTGAAATAAAGAGAGTCACAGATCCTAATCAGTTACATACTTTGTATTTAATTATCATAAAACTGATATTAAATTAGAAAAATTTTTTAAATGAAAAATTACGTTTTTGTGATAATGTAGAAATCTGAAGAGCACTTCCAATACCGAAAATGAGCTTCTCAATGTAAAAAATTAATTTTCGAAAGAAATTAAAATTTAACAATATGAATTACTAATTTCGCTCAGGGAGGATAAACATTTCCGGAAATTTTTTGGGTTGCTGTGGTAATGAAACCAAGAACAAACTTCTGATTGGCTAAAAAAGTGATGTGTGAAATTTTGTACAAAACGGCCAAGGAGATAATTTCAAGCTTTACGTGGACTGTTTCAGGACAGATAAAGCTACCATTTCCAGTAGAAATTGAGAGAGTGCATGCATATTTTATTTAAAGCTTATTCTAGCCTACTGTGCTATGATACTTGCGTAAGATGAAAGTATTGTGAATTATTATAAAAACTTTAAAAATGGAATTCTCGTGAATACCATATTTTAGATTATGATACATGATACCCAGTAAATACCTACAATATTTACTTAACCGAAGGATAATTTTACATATTTTTTTCCCCAAAATGAATGACTGTCTTGGCAATTTAATTAATTAAAGGCGTTTTTCAAAAATATATATTTTGTATAGAAAAGATGCCCAAAACTCACTTTTACCAAATACATCTTTGGCATGATCTTAAATTATTTTTTCAACGGAATTTTCAAATTTAGAATCTATCAATGGACATGAAACTACAAGTTTGAGATGACACAATGCAGATTTAGCATTTTTATCAGTAATTGACAACTAACATAGTATTTTTGGACATTTCCAATTCATTCCATTTTAATTCCGAAGAAACCATTTAGTACGGGAGGCCGTAACCAAGATTTTCGCCTGATCGCCTGATGAATCACGACCATATAGATTGATAGATTATGACATAGCCAACAAAAAAGTCCCCGGTGACGGAAATTTTTAGTGGGGCGAAAACTATATAATTATTTATTGAAAATGTAAAAAATACAAGCTCAAAAATGTAATTCCCTAATGTTCGTTTGCGTATTGTGTGTCTTTATTTACATGAAAAATATACACAGAACATGGTAACGAAAATTTGTAGTGAGGCAGAACAATACTGGAGGTCGGAACAAAAAATTTATAACAATTTTTTTTGGGGTCTAATCGCCTAATGTCCGTTAAGAAAATTATTATTTAATTGATAATATTTTAAGTAAATAAAAAATACAAACGGACGTTTGAAGTGGGGCGTCTGTCTGTAATTAAATTTTGAATACTTATGAAGAATTTCTCGGTGTAATTTTGTTACCCCCTAATGTCCGTTCTCTATCGGAAACGGTTTTTGTTTGTTTAAAAAATGCCAAAAAATTTACAACGGACATTTTCAACGAGGCTGGGCTAAAAAAAATCGATTTCCGTCGGGCTAGAAAAAAAAAATCTCAATTTTCTCCCAGTCCCAAATAGGAATAGAAGGGTATTTCTTCTTTGCTCTAGCATTTACTTCCAGCGAGATGGTTAGCGCATAGGTTACGCCTTAGCTTAATTCCACATGTGTGGATCTGTTCTATCTTAGGCTAAGTTTTAAATCGCAAAAGTTGCGATAGGAGTATTTAGTTGTTAAGAATTTTATTGAGCGGAACCGGCCACGACCCGACCAACCACACACCCACCGCGGCGCTTCGCACCATGGTCGTTGGGTTGGCTCCGGATCACGGTTCGGGGAAGCAATTAATGTACAAAAATGATGAAATAAATATGTTTTGCTTTGCTTTGCTTTGCCTTAGCTTATGGCGCGAAGGGTCCCGGGTTCAAATTCATATGTCCGCACGATTTTTTTTTAAATTCTGTAACGATTAATATATTTTTTTACAAATTCTTTTCTGATTTCTTTAGGTTTTCCTTCTTTTTATATAATAATGTTATTCTTTCGTGTGATTTCTTTAGGTTAGGTTAGTAGGTTTTTATTTTGAAATCTAATTGTTAATAATTATTAGCGCCGCAGGCAGTATTAGCGTCGCAGACAAAAAAATGGGGGGTGCGGGGGGTGTCCCCCCTCCTTTTTTTCCACAAAATAACAGGAAATATTTCCATTTCTCCACTTGCACGAATTTATTACACATTTACAAGGTAATGCGCATTCTCGAAGCTTTCGCATTTCGGTCTCTCTAGACTCTTGTCAAGATATTGTCTGTGTAGCGTCTTTCCAAGCATCAACCGCCGGGTGGAGTGGCATGTGCCAGAGCGCACGCGCAGAGCACTAAATACAGATGCCGTCGCGCTGTATCACAGATCCCTGTACATTTCATTTCATGTGAATACGCCCCATGAGAAATGTCCGTTTAGCATTTTTTCTCGTGTATTCGGTGTATACTTCAATTTAAAACAAAAATTAGCCATTAGGGTGTAACTTTTTTACACGCATTTTCTTTACATTCTCCTTTCTCACTTTACCGATTTCGCCCCATGCAAAATGTCGGTTCTGTGTGAATTCTTATTATTTTATATATTTTTTACAAGATTCCACTGAAAACGGACATTAGGCGATGAAAAAAAAATGACATGATTTGTTACGGAAGGAAAATTGTTTCCCAATAATTAATCGCCCCATTTTTGGACTTTTTGTAAGAGAGATTTTCTGTTTGTTTTGTAAAAAACTACCCATTAAACCTCGTCATATCCATTAGGGAATAACAGGCTTTTTTGGTTACGGCCTTCCGTACTAATTGTAAAAGTAATTCAAGTCTCTCTCTGATAAGACTCTAAAATATACAAGAGTGCTGTAAAAAAATTAAAAAGATGTTAGCAATTAATGTTAGTATATTTGAGTTTGGTTATGTCATAAAACGTATTTTTGTGCCGTCATTATTTTGAAATTATTACTTACAGTCCAGTCAACGGGGGGGGGTTCACCTCTAACTAGAGTGCTAGTGAATCTATTTTGATGAAACCTTGTGTAATGTGTTTGTAATAAAGTTAGTAAAAAAGTAGAAGACACCCCTTTCATCATGGGTTCAGTAACTTGTAAAATTAGGCAAATATGAAAAAAAAAACGATATGCTTATCTTCTTTAGCCTGAATTAAAAATTTTTTCTCTGCTGAATTTTTTCGAGAAATGCTTATTTTTCGAGATATGGTCATTCGAAAATTCCTAAAAGTGGGGGAGGAGAAATGTAAAAGTTGAAGGAAAAATCTAAGAAAATTCAGGTGAATGTATGTATCATCGACATACAAGACTTTTTTAATTTGCAACTTCTCTGTAAAGTGAATGCGTTTTCACCGAGATTTTCGGGAAAAACATGAAAAACTACCCCTTTTTTGAAATTGTAGCGCCTCAAAAATACGTAATTCAAAAAATTTAGATGTATATATTGAGGCCTTCTTAACATATTTAGTTTCTGGAATATTTTTGTAACTTCCAAATTTTCCGAGCTACAGGCAGTTTTTCACAATTAATAATGTATTACATTTTTCGCAAATTTTCAATTAAAAAATACATGAAAATTCAATAAATGAGCCTGATTTATATATAATGTTATAAAAAAAATATGAAACCTACCCAACTAGCAATTTGATGTTTTGTAGAAGCTGAAAGAATGTTTACAGAACATTCTTTATAAAACAAGATTGTTGATATAAACATTTTCAAAACGTTTATACAATGCTTATAGATGCAAAATGGGCACAGTTTATAAAATAATGTAGTTCTTTAACTTATTTTATTATAGCTCTCACAGGTGTTATAAAATAATTGTATAAACGTTTACATAGAATTAAAAAAATTAGTAGACGATAATTATAAAATTGTTCGATATACGACAAAATATTTTTATAAGCATTGTGTTATTATTTCCACTGATACTTTTTCGTTATGTACACCAACAACAACACAAGTTATTTTTTATTTAAGTGTTTTTACAGACAATAATAATTTTCAAGATAACTTTAAAATATTACAAAGATATATAGATTCTATGTGACATGGCGGCATATCTAACAATATGTTTAATGAATATGAAATAGTTTGTAATAAATAATTACGGAATTGTAATTATTATAAAGTGAATTTTTACTATTATGGCACAGCTGATTGTTACGATTCAATTATATGAATTGTGGTATTCGTAAAATATTAAATATTGACACTATCGGTTAAAATTTCTGTGACATGTTTTATATCGTTGGAATGAGAAAAAAATAACGGAATTAATGGCGTCATGGCCTACTTTGAGATATGTATTTTTCAATTTTGCACAATAGCGTATGTCAAAGCCAACTGCATTTTTACGATTTTTTTGTTACACGTTATTATTCTTATTGTCTTTGCCGTCAACTTTCATTCCTTTAACTTTTTTCGTATCTCCTCAAATAAGGAAGCTATAACCGTTTGTGGTTTTCCTATTTTTCAGGTTTTTGTAATATATCTCATAAAGTAGGCTATGGATTTCAAATTTCTTTTTACTGAAATATAGCTCACAAAAAATGGGATAACTGTTTCTAAAACTTTATTCTTCTACAATAGATATTAAGCGAGATCAAAGAATTTATATAAATAGAAGCCGAGATAAAGTGTAAAAGTTATACGATACTGTTGCCATCATGTCCAACATACCTTTTTCTCACCATTTCGTTCTAAGATACAATATTGCCTATAACGCTATCTCTGTTGCAGGTACTCCAAGACCGTGGTATGAGTGTAGCAAAGACATATGTGGAATTTAGTCATTTAAGAACTGTGTCCGTTTTAACTACTCTAACCTCAAAATTATTTTCGTGTTTTGTAAATTTAAACAATTATTCTCGTTGAATCGTAAAAATAGTGAAAAAATGTGTTGTTTGTGGTGTAGTTGAGGATAAGAATAGCCTGTTGTCTTACATTTATTTGTCATGTTAAAAACAGTAGTACTGCAACAAAGATGGGGCTATAGTAATTTTCATCATAAAGAAAGAGATAATTATAAAATGTAATGTCTGAACTTGAGTACGAGATGTTGACAACACACTTATAAATGTGTATCTGCTTCTATTTATATAAATTCTTTGAGCGAGATATTTGGTGTGGCCCTCGTAAAATAGACAGTCTGTATATACAATCAAATTTTTAAGCGCTCTAAAAATATTTATTAAATTAAAAATGTAAAGTGAAAATAAAATTTTTGTATTCGATATCTTTGTGATATCACACTAATTATGTTTCGCAGATAACCTATTTCACAATAATAGATTGTTGCTAAAACGGTTATAACACAATAAATTTTATTTTTCAACTATTTTTATTTTAAACCAAAATGGCCGCTATACAAATAGTTGAAACATAAATAACATTATGGCGTCCATCTCATAAATCATATTTATAACTATGAGACACTTATAACACAAATATATTTTCCGAAGAATTGTTATATAATATAATTTTTTTTTGAAATTTGACAGAAGCGTATTGTATTAATATTTGGTTCCTAATAATTTTGCCCGCTATTGCTTTTTAATCAACTACGAGGATTTCCCATCAGAAAACAACGGTCAGTATGAAATGAATAAAATAAAAGTTGTAATTAAATAGTATTTTTCTGTATACTTTCAAATATGTAACTATTTTAAAAGTCTTGTAGCAATGTAAATAAATCTTGCAATCAAAATTTCAACTAATTAGTTCTAATTAAGTTAGAGCTTTAAAATTTTGCACACGTATAGAATACGATAAATTATGTGACGTTATCTTAAATCCAGCATGGCGACCGCGCCAAGACTCCTGTAAAAGACCACTGTTAATGAAAAAACAATATGGCGCATAAACACCTACCCATGTTTTATAAAAATGGTACAGAACATATTATAGCCTTTAAAGACTATTTTCAGCTTTTTAACTATTTTAGAAATGTTTTATGAGAGCAATGTGTGCTTTGTTTATATAACAATTAATTAACAGCTACTGCCGAATACAATATGCTTTCAGAAATAATATTGTGTTAACAAGAGTGCTAATAAAATAGTTTTATTAACGCTTAGATAAACTCTTAAAGAATAGTTTTATAGATGTTCGCAAATTGTGCCGGGGGTCATTGCTATAAATCTGTTATAAATCAATTTTGCTCCGTGAGGTAAAAGATCCTATAATAATTGCTGTATAGACGTTTATAGAACAGCGAAAATTAAATTCTACAAAATGTTTTATTATTTAGCTCTAAGAACATTCTCAGTACTTATTAATATGATGATTTAGTTGCGACAACTAATTAATCACTTTGGTGGTTTTAATAAAACAAAATAGCCTTTGCAGAGCAGTAATGTAACAGTAGTAAAATAAAATTTTAGTATTATTTTAAATTTATTGAGCAACTTTGTTAGTTGGGTAATTGTTATACCATTTTTAAAGGTTCAGCATAATTTTCAAAATGAAAGTGTGAAAAAACAGTGTATTATTTATCGTGGAAAACTGCCTGTAACTCGGAATATTAGCAAGTTGCAAAGAAATTTCAAGAGACAATAATGTTTAGAATGTCTCATTGCATACGTCTGAGTGTTTCCAAATTTTTAAATTACGTGCTTTTAAAGCGCTACAATTTCAAAGAAAGAGAAAGTTGCTCATATTCTTCAAGAATAACTCGGTGAAAACGCACTTTACAGAAAAGTTGCAAATATGAAAAAGTCTTGTATTTTGATGGTACTTTGACCTGAATTTTTTCAGATTTTTTTTTTAACTTTAACATCCCCCTTCCCCCACTTTTAAGAATTTTCGAATGGTCATATCTCGAAAAATAAGCATTTCTTGAAAAAACTCATCCGAGTAAAAATATCTTATTTTGGGCCAAAAAAGGTGCACAATATATTTTTTTTTTTCATTTTTGACTTAATTCTACAAGTTACGGAACCCGTGATAAAAGGAGTGTTTTCTACCCCTCCCGATCATTTACTACTCCAATCTTTTTTTAACTTTTCTATTAACTTCATTACAAACACATTGCACAAGGTTTCATCAAAATCGAACTCAAATTAGAGATTTTAGTCATTTTAGCGCTTCATTGATTGGACTATTATACATTAAATAATACTAAATAAATATCCCACAACACGAAAGTTTCAACTGGCAACCGTCACGTGGTCCATATTATATAAACTTATTTATAAGTAGAAAAATATTTCTCAAGTCAAAATCATTAAGTTCTGCATAATATACAGAGCAGCTCAAATATTCGCCTAGATCTCTTTATTATTTTTGCTGATATTGCTTTTTAGTTCCCTTGCATACCGAAGGGAAGTATTGTATTCGAGAAAAATCACCCTCCGAGATTTTTTCGGATTTACACGTTTCAAATCACGTAGATTACGAAAATATAGGTTTTCAATTCCGTCAATTTGTCTGTCTGTCCGTCCGTCCGGCCGTCCGACCGCCCGCCCATCCGCCCACCCGTCCGTCCATCCGTCCGTCTGTTGGTGCATTATTTAAAAAACTAATAGGATAATAGTCAAATTTGGTAAGTAGCTGACACTACTACCAGCGAAGAAATGGTTGAACTTTCACTGGAAAATATACAGGGTGGACCGTCTAAAGGGAATAAATAATGAAAAAAAATTTTTTGCTCAAATTTAAAATTTCCACGTTTCATGAAATTCTAAACCTATTTCGTAAAAAAATTTTTCAAGAAGAAAAATTTGAAAATTTTGTCAAAGAAAAATTATTAAAATATTTTAAAATATATTTTTACTGGTAGAATATGATATAAAAACATGTTTTGCTCTAATTTAAAATTTCCACGTTTCATGACATTCTAAATTTGTTTCAGAAAAAGAAAATTTTTCAAAACTTTTTGAAAATTATTTACCAGTAGAAAGATGGGAAATTTTTCAAATTTAAATATTCCACGTTTCATGACATTCTAAATTTATTTCATAAAACTGATTTTTCAAAAAGAAAAATTTGAAAATTTTGTCAAAGAAAATTTTTTTAAATATATCTTTACTAATAAAATATATGATGGAAAACTTTTTTTGCTCAAAGTTAAAATTTCCACGTTTCAATACATTCTAAACTTATTTCAGGAAAAACATTTGAAAAGCAAACATTTCTTGAATTTTTTTTTACTATACCAGGAATAAATGGTGGAAATTTTTTTCTTTGCTCAAATTTAAAATTTCGACGTTTCATGACATCCCAAACCTATTTTACTGAATTTTTGCTGTCGGATGACCACTCTGTATATATTTTTGACTAAAAGTTATCAGGTTTTCTTTGTAATAATACCTTCCGATTACTATTCTCATGTGTGGTTTCGTAATTAATAATTTTTTAGAATGACCGCCCTGTATAAATAAAGAGGGAAGTTCTGTGTAAATACCTTTACCGATTTTTTCATTTTACTTTACATTAGCAGATCAGTATACAAAGTGTCTCAAATGTTCTCTCAGGGCTCTTCCCTGCACTTCCACTGTAAGTAGCTATTTACCTGTGGAACGGTTAATATATAAAATAGCCCAGGCAAGGTAGCTAATTTTGTTTATGAATCACATGTTCGGAGGAAGAATAGTTATCTTTCCATGAGTTCTCTGAAGTGTAATTAACAAGTTGATCGAAAGTTTGATTTCCAGACCGGCAAAAAATGTGTACAAATGTTTTTATTAAAGTCACAGGTTTTCCGTAAAAAATATTGAAGTAGAAGTAATGAAGCAAGCGAGGTGCGAATCTGCGTCATGCTATATTCGCAAAATATCACCCTAGGAAGGAAATATATAATGAAAATTGCACTCTTAAACAATACTTTTCGAAGGAAATAATAGAAAATTATTATTATAAATGATATTTATTCTATAAAAAGTCATACACAACATAAGAGCACCAGTAAAACCGAAGTCGAGCGAAGCCGACGCTACCGCACCGGTACCTGAATGCAGTGCTTTGTATTATACAGTGTGAACCTAAATAAAAGCACAAAATTCATATCTTTGGTATGTGTCCTTTTTCAAAAAAATCCTTGAACAGGTCGATTTTAGTTTTGTAAATGCTACATTTTGTCACTATACCAAAATTTATGACGTCATTGGTTTTGAGTTATGACGCCATTATAAATTTTCTTTAATGGAAACAGACATTTTTGTTTACTGTTTTTGGTGGTATATTCCTTTAGCTTTCTGGTGATATAAAAAAAATGATATTACCTGAGCCATTATTTCCGAAAAATGACATTTTCTGTAAAAATAGCTTACCTTTCGCAAATTCACAGGTAATGTTCCACTTTCTTATGAACTGATAAATCTTGTTGCCTACATTTTTGTTTTAACTAGCATACATTTGACATAAAAACAAAACAAAGAAAATAATAAAAAAACAATCACCTTAACAACAGAGATACAGGCCTTTTTGTGTAAAGTATCGATAACATTTTTATTCCTGGCACGTGTGGAACCTCAGTTTTGTGACACTTCTGAGACAATGTAAAACTAGTGAATGCAATGCCACGTTTAAGTGAAAGAGAACGCGTAGAACTTTTGATGATGGTTGGATATGGTGATAGGCTGAGAACTCATCAGGAAGCATGTGATGTTTTCAATGCCAAGTAACCCGAAAAGCAAATTTCTGGATCCACTGTAAATAGATTGGTGGCTAGATATGATGAATCTGGCAGTGTAGCTGACCTCCCTCGATCTGATTGCCCTAGCACAAGCAACGAGACCAAATTAAATATTCTTCTAGAAAGTGAGGAAAACCACCATCTTTCGACAAGGCAGCTGGCTTTAAATCATAACGTGAGTAAAACTTCTGTTGTACGTCTATTGAAAAAAGAAAAATACCATCCATACAAAGTGCAATTAATTCACGAATTGAATGAGAACAATACAGATCGGCGCTTACAGTTTTGTGAACAGTTGATGACCTTGTGCGATGAAAACCCAAATTTTTTAAAGAACATTGTTTTGTCTGATGAAGCTACATTTTCTTTAAAGGCGACTGTACATCGACATAACTGTAGGTATTGGTCACGCGAAAATCCTCATTGGATTCAAGAAGCCCATACACAGCGACGAGGCAAAGTAAACGTCTGGGTAGGTATGATTGGTGATCGTTTATTGGGACACTTTTTTTTAAAGAGAATCTTACGGCCGCAAGATATTTACAGTTTTTACGAGTTGAGTTAGTGCCAACCTTAGAATGTATGTTTCCGAACAATGAAGATGAAGATATTCCTGCTGAAAACATCTGGTTTCAGCAAGCCGGTCCCCACCGCATTTTGGGATAGCAGTGCGTCAGTTTTTAGACGACACTTTTACTGGAAGGTGGATAGGTCGTCGAGGTCCGATTGAGTGGCCCCCGCGTTCACCGGATTTAACCCCCTTAGACTTTTTTCTTTGGGGTTACTTAAAGTCAAGGGTGTATTTTGACAGACCGGATACCATAGAAGAATTGAAAGACAGAATTGACTTGGAGATGAGACGAATTTCCCACGAGATGATTCAGAACAGCGTGCAAAGTGTCTACACCCGTCTTGGTCAATGCCAAATGGTTGGAGGGTCGCAATTTGAGCAATGGATATGATTTTTTTCTCACAATTACTTATGTAAGGTATCAATCAACAAAAATATTTTGTTCTAAAAGAATGGCTTAGGTAATATCACTTTTTTTCATATCACCAGAAAGCTAAAGGAGTATATCACCAAAAACAGTAAACAAAAATGTCTGTTTGGATTAAAAAAAATTATGACGTCATAACTCAAAAACCAATGACGTCATATAACACATACCAGAGATATGAATTTTGTGCGTTTCTTTAGGTTCACACTGTATACAAGTATAGTATGCGTAATTGCTAAGAGGCCAACTGTTAAGGGACGGGTGAGACGCAAGACGAGGTAAAAGGCAGAGCCGGATTACCGGTGTTACTATTTCAATGTAGGTATTATTTGTCAGCGGCGTCTTGTGAAATCTAGATTGGTAATATCTTGGTATTGACCCATGGACAAAAGGCATATTTTATATGATGACTACCAAGATAAAATAAAGCAGTTTTGCGGAAAGAAATTTCCATGGAAATTTGGGAAAAATTTTAAAAATGAGTTGTTTTTGTGTAAAAAGACTTTTTGATTAGTTTAAAGATTCGACCTTTACTTGGTGATAATTCATGTCAACACTATATAATAATTTAACAAATAAAACACTGATCTGCTTTTTTAATTTTAACTGATGTATTGTCAACACGACAATTGTTTCGCTAAACTTTAGCTTATTGATTGATTGAAATTTATTTATCTTTCGCCAATTTACATTGGATAGACAAGTCAAATACAAAATATACGTATATGAACACATATACATAAACATGTCATACTAAAAAAAGATATAATCGGTTGTAACAAATATACAGAATATTTAGGCATTTTCTACAGCGGTAATAAATTCTTCTATTGAATAAAATGTATTTTGATGCAGAAATTCTTTTAACAACAATTTGAATCTATTCAGGCTGGTTGCGCTATTCAGATGTGAGCACAAGAGTAACGTAATACATCAGTAAGACGGTCCTGACTATTGTTTGCACACTTTGGCACGCGACTTGAACACTGAACAGTCCACGACCTCCTGTCTCGCTTTATAAAGTAAGAGGTGAAAGACGAATGAGTTGTCAGCGCGTTTTTACCTCGTCTTGCGTCTCTTGCGCCGACCTTTTATCGCTTACGCATACAATAGACACATATGCCATTCCACTATATTCCATGTATACGTGATACTCTTATCTATTTATTCTTTAAGTATCAGAATTTATATTTCTTAGCGAGCTATATTCTCGGGACTGGAAATATCGGTATATTTGCTTATCACGTGATGCACTGAAGATTTATATTATATTTCTCTTAACTATTTGAAAAGCTGGTATCTTTAACTTGATAACTGAATTTGTTTTATGTATCTAAGTAGTTTTGTCTCTGAGTTTTGATAACATGTATATACATATTTTTCCGACAAATTCCGAAATTACGAAATTATAATAATTTCAAAAGTACCATGTATTTATACTACATTTACTTAAGCAAATATCAGTTAATTAGTTTAAACTGACACATTTCTCGAAAGTTTCCCGTAGACCAAAAAAAAAACGTTCGAACATTTCATACGGATTATCACACAATATACAAAAATGAGGTCATTTTCGAAATATAATATAAGTATATTGCTGCGTATCCACACTGTGGAACACTACCTAAGTATCGTGTTTGAAATCATAAGTAAAATTCACAAATTTGGATGTATTTTAGAAAATAACCATAACAGTTTTACTTTAACGGATCATACAGAAGCAGGAATATCTGTGGTTTATTTAATTGATTCAAGTTCACTTGTTCTGAACGAGCAAGATGCAGAGAATGAAGCTTGGTATTGAATTCGAACAGAATATTTAAATACACATAAAATGAAGTTAATGTAGTTCTAACAAGGTGATTCTAAATAGCATATTATAAAACATGAACTTGTAGAGACTTTCAGTCTCATTTAAAATGGTTTAGAGTGAACTTGAAAAACTATAAAGTAAAAATTCTAAAATCTGACATTCATGTCAAAACTTAGGGCTGAAAATCTTAAATTGTGTAGAAACATTTTAAATCTACACAAAATGAATATTGAATTAAAGACTATTACCAGTAGTTGCATTGCAGGGTGATTATTTCAGAAATAGTAAGTCCATAGATTACAAAACACTTAATGACATTTTAAGTTTTCAGATGTTTTCAAATATCATTGCAGAAAGGTGTTTTGTGAATGATATTTCACATCATACAGAAAGAAAGGATTAATAGTATGATGTTAAATGTTTGTTGGCGTATCAATTTCTTGTTTTAGTTTATTATATCAATATTCTGTCAGTATGAAAAACTGTAGTATGTTTTTAGCTATTGTGTTTATCATTGCTATTCATCTAAATGTATGAATTAGTATTTATTTGAGTTCGGAATTGTTAATTGTAGTTATAAGTAGATTTTAAAGAGTACATGTAATATGTCAATATATTTCGAGTAATTACAATTATTCACTTAATCCTGAAAGGTAGAATAAGAAATTTATCAGGAAAATTAAAGAGTTAGAAACAGTATTCAATTAATATAAAGAACAAACAAAACTGAACAGTTTAAAATTTAAACTAAAATTAAATTTTGAAATATTAGATCAAAATAGAAAAAAACAATTGAAACATTGGAATTTAACCAAATTAAACGGCTTTATATTAAAAATCAGTTAATCATCGACCGCTGAACAGCGAGCTGCGAAAAATATTCATCCAAGAATAATAAATAAATTTATAATAAAAGAAAAGTGGTGAATAATTTGAAGGTTAGAATATTACAATCCAGATATATTGCGCCACCAGCTCGGTGGCGCAATGTTGAAGGTGTTTGGCTTGCGACCGCGGAGTCCCGGGTTCGAATCCTGGCCAGGGTATGGATGTTGGTGGCGTTTTTTCATGTGTTACCGAGACGGTAGCAGTGACCTAGGCCGCTGTTGGGTGGCACAACATGTCTAGTCGCTGTTATCTCTCCTGAGTTCGAGTCTCAGCTGCGGTAGATGGCAATATCGCAGGGAATGGTTGTTGTGTTGATGTCTATGTGTATGTGTCCTGGTTGAGTGGTAGAGCAGCAATAGCTGAACTCCGCCAGGACGTTAATATAAATAAGGCATTAAAATAAAAAAAAAAAAAATATCAAGAAATAATTGTAAAAGTATATTAAATATAAGAAGTGAGTAAACTTTGAAAGTATTACGAAGAATATTATCCTGAAAGCAGATTTAGAAGAGGGAAGTATTTGTTAATCCAGTTAGCAATTATTTATGGTGAAGAAATTCAAACGTCAATCAAGTGATAGAAATGTTTCAAGGAAATTTTGAAAATAAATTGGAGGTTATAAACAAACGTCAATCCAGCAAATAAGACGGAGAAGAAACCTTGAGAGGTTATAAAGTCAGTCAAGTGACATAATATTTCAAGGATTATAATAACCAGTTAGAGGTTATAATTTAACGTTATTCGAGTTGAAAGAAACCTAGACAAGGTAAAGCTTTATAATATCACAAATCCATGGTACATATTTTGTTTTAAATAGAAGGCCATATTTATCAGTTTTAGTTAAGTTAGATTTTGTTATTTAAATTTGTTAATTACATTCCAAGTTCAAATTTGTTAATAAATTAATACTTTGTTCGTTCAATATTGAGTTTGATTTATTTTGATTGTTATCTTGATCGATGAGCATTTATTGAACCGACTTCGTTGAACCTTGAGTAAGAGTCATTCTATAGATTATAGATAGTCATGCTAATGATGTTCTATAGTTCATAATTTTTAACAGTATTTAAAGAACTGTTTGGCGCCCAGTAAAATCATTAAATAAATAAAAATACAAATAGATTGAGAATATAGAACAATATATTATATATTGATGATTTGCTTCCATATATTAGCCTTATATTAAAATATATATGTATTATATGTATAAGAAATGTAAGACTTCCAACATTAATATGATTCCTTAGTTTTTAATTTGTATAAATTTTGTTTGTCTAAGCAAAGTGTTTTTCTCGCGCCAAGTACTGCAAAACGCGCGTTCAACCTTGCACCGCCCTTCATCCAATATATCCACGTCACTAATTTCTTATGGAAAATCCTTGGCATTAGGCGAAATTTTTGTAGACACATTTTTTGTGTGAACGTGTACTTATGCTCTTTCTAGAAATATTTTTTATTTTCTCCTGTTTCATCGCATTTTCTAAATTCTGGCAAAATACCGGAAAAACAAAGTTTTCCATTTTTTTTCTTGATGTTGTCGGTCTGGAAATCATATAAACTTTAGGTGATCTTCTTTCTTACCATCCAAAGAACTCATTAAAAAAATTCATCCGCCATCGATTTGTCTCGAGGTAAATATTTCTAACAACTGGGTTAAAAGCCCCTTACAGCAAGTTAATATAAGTCTTCGCAAACAAACAAACTGGACACACTAATACAGGACGTTGAAACGAAAGACACAAATTTCTAGGAAACATGAAACCACAGTACTAGATTCAGAGACAAAAGAAATAGAAGACTCAGAGGAAGTATAAACAAGGAGATGGAATCTTAAAAGGAGCATCTCACAACACCTACACTTCCCATCCTATGTTTTTACACCACGCGCCATGCGGCTCTCGCTGCTGGCAACAGGCATGTCCAATCTCCTCTCCGGTGTATGTAGTTAGTCCCGCAGTATTTAGAAATATCCAAATTGGATATCCGGAAGTGGCAGCAATGTCTACCGTACACTGGCTAACCAATCAATTAATCAATCAATCAAACATCCTGTACGCTACTTTCAGATTTACATCTTAAAAAATCGGTAAAGGTATTTACACAGAACTTCCCTCGATACGAAATGACATTGAGAATAATAATCGAAATGTAGTTATTGTAATTATTACAAAGAAATCCTGATAACTTTTGGTAAAAAAAAATAGTGCTCATCCAACAGCAAAAGTTTAATACTAAATAACAGGTCTACCATGAATTATTTCTTGTGATGACCGCCCTATATATTTTCCAATAAAAGTATAATAGCATATGTCAAATATTATTGTCATTAGACACATTTTCAGTTCCACATTGACGCAGTGAAATAGAAGTATAGTGGTGGTTAAAAAATTCATTTTTTTTAATTTTTCAAAACTGTTGGTTAAAAATGTCCACTCTTTTTTCTTCTGCAATAGGTTCAGAATGTCATAAAACATGGAAATTTTAAATTAGAGCAAAGAAAAAAAAATTTCCATCTGTTTTAGTGGTAAAAATTTTTTAAAAAATGTGAAAAAAATTTTCAATTTTTACTTCCCTCGCATACCGAAGGGAAGTATTGTATTCGAGAAAAAATCACCCTCCGAGATTTTTTCGGATTCTGACGTTTCAGAACACGTAGATTCCGAAAATATAGGTTTTTCAATTCCGTCAGTCTGTCTGTCTGTCTGTCTGTCTGTCTGTCTGTCTGTCTGTATGTTGGTGCATTTACTAAAAAACTAGTTGACGGAGAGCAGTCAAATTTGGTAGGTAGTTAACCCTGCTGTCAGCGAAGAACTGGTAGAATTTTCACTGAAAAATATACAGGGTGGACCGTCTAACCGGAATAAATAGTGAAAAAAATTTTTTTTCGCTCAAATTTAAAATTTCCACGTTTCATGACGCGCTAATCCTATTTCGGGAAAAAAAATTTTTGAAAATTTTTTTCACCAACATTTTTAAAAAAATTTTTACCAAGATAAAAATTTTTTTTTTTTTCAAATTTAAAATTTCCACGTTTCATGACACGCTAAACCTATTTCTGAAAAAAAAATTTTTTGAAAATTTTTTTCACCATTTTTGAAAAATTTTTTATCATGAAAAAATTTTTTTTTGCTCAAATTTAAAATTTCTACGTTTCATGGCATTCTAAAACTATTAAAAAAAAAATTAAATTTTTTTTACCAACATTTTTGAAAAAATTTTTTCCACTAAAATATTTTTTTTTCTTCAAATTTAAAATTTCCACGTTTCATGGCATTCTAAGCCTGATTCAGAAAAAAAAAATTTGAAATTTTTTTGAAATTTTTTTTTACCAACATTTTTGAAATTTTTTTTACCACTAAAATAGATGGATTTTTTTTTATTTCTTGAAATTTAAAATTTCCACGTTTCATAGCGTTCTAAATCTATTTAGAAGAAAAATTAGAAATTTTGTTTACTATTTTAAAAAATTTTTACCACTAAGATAGAATTTTTTTTCTTTGTTCAGATTTAAACTATCCACGTTTCCATTGCATTCTAAAACTATTCAAACAAATTTAAAAAAATTTTTGAAAAATGTTTTAAAAAATTTGAAAACATTTTTAATCTATTTATCACTACTATAGAATAGACGAAAAATTTGGTTTGCTCAAGTTTAAAATTTCCACGTTTCATGACATTCCAAACCAATTTCGGAAAGAAAATGTTTGCAATATTTTGTTACCAGTTTGAAAAAAAAAATTAACACTAGAATATATGGAAACTTTTTTTACTCAAATTTAAAAGTTTCACGTTTCATGACATTCTAAACCTATTTAAAAAAAATATGTAATTTTTTAATCTCAAACTTCTTTTACCACTATTATAGAATAGACGGAAACTTTCCTTTTTACTCAAATTAAAAATTTCTACGTTTGACATTTTAAACCTATTTCAAAAGAAAAAAATTTAATTTTTTTTTTTAACATTTTTGAAAAATTAAAATAAAAATGAAATTTTTTAACCACCACTATACTGCCACTCCATTACGCGAATGTTGGATTGATGTGACGGATGGCAATAATATCTGACATATACACCTATTATACAGGGTCGTCATCCCAAGAAATAATTCAGTCATGGTGGACATTTGTAAAGGTATTTGCGCAAGCCTGCCATATGTGGCACCTGCTGTTTAGTATTGAGCTTTTGCTGTTGGATGAGCAATCTGTATATTTTTTTGACCAAAACTTATCAAGTTTTCTTTGTAATAATAGCAATAAGTATATTCCGATTATTATTCTCAATGTCATTTCGTAATTATTAATTTTTTAGAGTGACCGCCATGCACAAATAACGAGGGAAGTTCTGTGTAAAGACTTTTACCGATTTTTTTATTCTGAAATAGGTTTAGAATGTCATGAAACGTGAAAATTTTAAATTTCAGCAAAAACAAATTTTTCTATTGTCTACTCTAATGGTAATTTTTTTTTTCCAAAATGGTAAAAAAAATGATGCAAATTTTTTTTTTCCGAAATTGGTTTGGACTGTCATGAAACGTGGAAATTTTAAATTTAAGCAAAAAAAATTTGTCATCTATTCTATAGTAAGTAGTGAAATAGATTTTATCATTTTTTTTTAAATGTGTTTGAATAGGTTTAGAATTCTATGGAACGTTGAAATTTTAAATTTGAACAAAGAAAAAAACATTATTTTTTTAAAAAATTTTCCAAATTTTCAAATTTTTTTCTTCTGAAATAGATTTAGAATGTCATGAAACGTGTATATTTTAAATTTGAGCAAAAAAATTTCCCATCTATTCTAGTGGTAATTTTTGTTCCAAAATGGTAATTAATAATTAATAATTCAATTTTTTTTCTTCCGAAATAGGTTTGGAATGTCATGAAGCATGGAAATTTTTAATTTGAGCAAAAAAAAATTTTCTTCTATTCTATAGTAAGTACTTAGTGATGAATACATACATTTTTTCATGAAAATTTTTCAGAAAAATTTCCAAATTTATTTTAATACGTTTAGAATACCATGGAAACATGGAAATTTTAAATTCCAACAAAAAAAATTCCACCTATTTTAGTGGCAAAAATTTTTTCAAAAATGTTGGTAAAAAAATTTTCAAATTTTTTTTTTGTAAATACGTTTAGAATGCCATGAAACGTGAAAATTTGAAATTTGAAGAAAAAAAAATTTTTTCTTTATATATTTTAATGGTAAATTTTTTTTCAAAAATGTTGGTGAAAAAAATTTTCAATTTTTTTTTTCTAAAATAGATTTAGCGCGTCTTGAAACGTGGAAATTTTAAATTTGAGCAAAAAAAAAATGTTTTCACTATTTATTCCGTTTAGACGGTCCACTCTGTATATTTTTCAATGAAAATTCTACCAGTTCTTCGCTGACAGCAGGGTTAACTACCTACCAAATTTGACTGCTCCCCGTTAAGTAGTTTTTTTTAGTTAATGCACCAACAGACAGACAGACAGACAGACAGACAGACAGATAGACAGACAGACAGACAGACAGACAGATAGACAGACTGACGGAATTGAAAAACCTATATTTTCGAAATCTACGTGTTCTGAAACGTCAGAATTCGAAAAAATCTCGGAGGGTGATTTTTTCTCGAATACAGTACTTCCCTTCGGTATGCGAGGGAAGTAAAAATTAAGAAAAAAGCGGGGTGTACAGGGTTTTGTGCGTATCCGGTGTATTGAATTTTTGGATTGTTCTAAAAACAAGTTTACACTCGAGAAGTTAAACTCATATGAGTGGTTATTGATTTTGGAAATGAAAACACCTTTGACAAATTTTTCTATTATTTGTTACACGTTTCATTAATTAGCATTCAGCAAACTGAACAATCAATCATGTTTCAACTTTGAGCATCTCTTTCACATCAAGTTCTTCAATATTCTCTCTATAAGAGGCAGTTTATGTTAAATGATGTATGTTTATTCTGATCTACCACCACTTCCTGTTTATAAAATGGGCCTAAATATTAGTTAGCATTTTTAACTTAAATAAAAAAAGAACAATTTTCTTTCCAGATTCAAATATTTTGACACTGCGAAATAATGTTAATTATAAAATTATCTCCAGGATGTGCTTGCGACACCACTTGATGGGGTAAGTGTCCATTTTTTTTTTGTTCACTTTTCACTGTATGGTAGGAAGGTTCAAAAGATATGTTTTCTCTTTATTTCTGTTTTTGAGTCATCAACTTACGTCTGTATATAAAATTTCATCCCAATAGGTATACAAACGAGAAAATAGAAGGGCTATGACATACAGGCAGGTGGACGGACGAACGGACGGACATACCGAAACTATTTGGGTTCCTATGGAACCCTAAAAATGAAATTTTTGAGCAACGGTTTTATTTAGCTCAATTTGTTTGTGTCTTGTGCGGGTCAAATCTAGTAATTGAAATATTACCCCCTTTCTGTTGACCGATTGATCTGAAATTTGGTACACACCTTTAGTTCTAATAACAATACAATTATGTATATTCGTTATCATTGTAAATCCAATATGGCTGCCGCCACATAATGGCGGATTGCATCTGTTTTTCAACCCCCCTAATATGGGTATCAAATGAAAGGGCTTGACAAGTAGAACACAGTAGAAGTAATAAAACAAAAAACTAAAAACTTGAAAATAAAATAGGTAAAAAAATTTTTTTTAAGTTAAACGGTTTTATTGTAACGAAACATAATAATGATGCTGATAATGTACTAAAAGCTAAAAAATAATTAGGTAGGCAACCGTTTAATTTAAAAAAGTTTTTTTTACTTATTTTACAACAATGCAAGTTAACTGCATCTGTCAGTTCAAAAATAAACAAAATAACAGTTGTTAACCCGATACATATATAGTTAAAATGTACTTACTTTCTTAATAATGAAAATGGCTTCAGTACACAACTAAGTTTATTATGGTGAGTTTTATTTAGAATAGTTTCCGTTGCTACGTTAGAGATAAGGCGCTATCGAGTGGGAGTTATTATGGTCAAAATACTTCTTACACTTCGACTTTGCCTAATGCGACTCCCTATTTAACAACAATTTACTCTGATATATCATTAGTCCAGTTGTCAGAGACAGAAATTGATAAAAACCGGTCACTAAATGTCATATGGCTGAATTTTTCAGAATAAGTATTTTTGTTGGTGTAGAATACGATAAAAAAAGTTTACAGCTGTCAGGTGCCGGCGATCCTTAAAAAAATGGGAAATATTGGCCGCAAGTCGGTTTTTGGCCAATAACTTGAAAAATAAAATAAATATATCAAAAAATTAATTAATAGCGCTAGGCGATGGAGGGGGAAATTTCACATCAAACACATATATGAAGTTTTTTTGTACGCAGGAGAATGGAACTTGGTGACACATAAGTACGGCTCACGAAGCGTGCGCGGTCTCTGACTAATTAATGAAATTAAGCTCAACAGAGCTTAAATGAAACGAGAAACGTGTGGCTATTAGATTATCATATTTTAAAATATAAGAAGATTGTATGTACAAATGGTACACATATGAAGTCGGAACATAAAGTGATTTCCGATGAAATCTGTAAAAGCTCTACCATTTCTACAGTTTTTAATATAAAAATCTGAAACCTTCACATATTACTTTTGAAGTAATGTATAAAAAGATTCGATAGATAGGTATGCTAAATATATTTTCTAATGAAAGTTATTAACGTTTATTTTACCCCCAGTTTCACGAATTTTGAAGCATAAAATGTTTCTCTTTTATTCCCATAAAATAATGAGGGTAAATTTAATTTTTAAGGTAAATCCCTTTGAATCATCTTAAAGTACACATTCAAGCTTAAAAATCGCACCAACATAAATCTAATAACGCGATTTGAACCAGACTAATAGGAGGTTAAAGTTAGCTTTACATGTCCAATTTTATCACTTTCTCAAGATTTCGAGATTTTGGAAGTGTACAATAGTGTACATCTTCAAAAATAAATTTTTGAGATTATTGCCACTCATCGGATGTTTTTACACATTACTTCAAGAGTAATATATGAAAGTTCAGGTTTTTATCTTAAACATTGTAGAGATTTCATCGGAGATCTTTTTATGTTTCGACTTCATATAAATACTATTTCTACATATATTCATTTTTATATCTAAAAATGTAATAATTCAATAGTCACATGTTTCTTTTTTTATTTAAGCTTTGTTGAGCTCTATTTCATTAATTAGTTCAGAAGTTAAAACAAATTTAGTGTAGCGCGTTCGAGACCGCGCACGCTTCGCGAACCGTACTTATGTGTCGCCATGTTCCATTCTCAGGAGCTACATTCATGATCATGAAAAAAAATTAAAATATATGTTTTTGATGTGAAATTTCCCCCTCTATCGCCTAACGAAATACTTATCCTGTAAAAATTCAGCCATGTAACATTTGGTATAGTACAGCAATGTTGGGGTGTCTATCCTCAGAAGCATCAAATCCTCCCCATGTAACATTTAGGGACGCCTTAAGACCCTGACGACTGGGCTACATCATGAAATAGTTAATAAAAAAGAACTAGAGTTATCCGTAAGAGATGGCGCATAAGCACCGAGGGGTTTAAAAAAAAGGTAACCTAGTTTATTCTGCACAAATTCGATTTTAATTATAATTTTCTAAACAGTAAAGATGTCACTCTAAAAAGGCACCATTTTAATAATGGAATGGGGGGTGGTGGGGGAGTTGAAAAATATTATAACAAAATCTGAGGCTTTGGCTTCTAGTACATACACCGAATTTCAAGTTTCTGTACTCTTACTAGCTTGATTTCCTTAGTTCCCCTATTTACCCCTATTTAACTCCAACCCTTCAACGGAATAATCCCAAAATATATTCTAGTTCCTAATGTCCTTTTAATATATACGTATATCAAATTTCAAATCAATATCTCGATTTTATTTTATCAACCCTTTTAATAATGAAGTAGGGGTGGTGGGGGTTGAAAATTATTATAAATAATGTGAGACCTTGGCTTCTAGTACATACACCGAATTTCAAGTTTCTGTAGTCTTACCAGCTTGCTTTATTTATTTTCCCCTATTTACCCCTATTTAACCCCCAACCCTTCAACGGAATTATCTCAAAATATAATCTAGTTCCAGATGTCGTTATAATACATACGTGTAGAAAATTTCAAATGAATATCTCAATTTTATTTTATCAACCCTTTTCAAATTGGAGTAGGGGTGGTGGGGGTTGAAAAATATTATTAAAAAATCTGACGCTTTGGCTTCTAGTACATACACCGAATTTCAAGTTTCTGTACTCATACCAACTTGTTTTACTTATATTCCTCTATTTACCCCAAATTAACCCCCAAACCCTTCAACGGAATCATCCCAAAATATAATCTAATTCTAGACATCGTTATAATACATACGTGTACGAAATTTCAAATGAATATCTCAACTTTATTTTATCAACCCCTTTAATGGGGTAGGGGTGGTGGGGGGTTGAAAAATATTATAAAAAAATCTGAGGCCTTAACTTCTAGTACATACACCGAATTTCAAGTTTCTGTACTCTTACAAGCTTGCTTTACTTATTTCCCCCTATTTAACCCCCAACCCTTCACCGGATTTCCTCAAAAAACAATCCAGTTCCAGATCTCGTTATAATATATACGTGTACAAAATTTCAGGTCAATATCTTAAACCGTTCCGGAGAAAGCGTGCGGACAAAAAAAAGTTACAGACAGACAGACCGACAGACAGACAGAAATTTTTTTTCGCTCAAATTTAAAATCTCGACGTTTCATGACATTCTAAACCTATTTCACGAATAAAAATTTTTGAAAATTTTTTTGCGATTACTATACTTCCAATCCACTACGTGGATGTGGAAGTAAAATGAATGAAATAAATTGAAATTATCGTAAACTTAAAAAACATATTTTTTGAATTCGGAAATATTTATGCTTGTGATTTTAAACGCTTATCATACTGTAATTATAGAAGAGCAGCATATTCTTTTTCAGCTTCTAGTGAGGGAAACATTCCTTTCACTTTGGAGAGCCGACGGCTTCCAATATGTTATTCGATACCACTATTTTCATCTGAAGACAATCTTTTGGGAGGAATAATTCGTTTTTTGTAAATAGTCCTTCGACTTGTTTTTGTTCACTCTGAACCCTTAAAGAATTTTTTTTCAACAATGGCATATTTCTTCGATAAGAACTATAAAGCACTTACGAAAAGCTATAATTTGAAAAAATGTACTCTACGATGCGATGGTTGACTCAGAACTGGGAAGCAAAATACGATTTTCACACTAGCACCATCTGTGACCGTTCCTCTTAATATTATCAAACAACATCATTATTAGTACTATATTTTCTAGTAGTAGAGGAACAGAATACACTTATCAAGAAAATACCAAAACTTTAATTGCCACCATCTTGAATTTTCTTGAGGTTATCTGTAAGCTAGGGAAAAATCGACTAAATAGGGTTGTAGAGAAATTAATTGCGAACAATTTTTTAAAAAGAAATTTCGATCTGAGGTAAGGAAGCTGAGCTTAAGAAATACTAAAAAACACAAACATGTTCAAAAATGGTCATAAAGTGGCCAATACGAGTGCCTTCCGAGAAGCTGTGTCGTTGGAAAGTTAGCGGGAGAAGTGAGTCTTGATGTTTCGAAAGGATTTTAAAAAAGTTGCTATTCCGGCAATCTCAACTAGATCAAAATGTCTGCTCATGTTACTCCACTAGTATAATATATGGAACTAGATTATATTTTGAGATGATTCCGTTGATGGGTTGGGGGTGAAATAGAAGTAAACAGGGGTAAATAAGAAAAGTAAGTTAGTAAGAGTCCAGCAACTTGAGATTTAGTGTATATGGGTATTAAAAGCAAAGGTCTCATATTATTTTGTTATGGTATTTGGCACCCCCACCACTCCATTGCTCAACCATCCTTTCTTTGTCTACTAAAACTTGAATATTTTACTAATCTATTTAACCCAAGTCTTTTAGAATTCTCGTCTATACCTGACATACTATTACTTTATATTTCAGCACTTGGGAATTTAAATATAACAAGTTTCAGGACTGCAGAACGCAGTAAGGTTATCGCATTATCATTTAGTTACTTTACTTCAACGAGCATATTATCTTTTTTTAGAATATGAATGGCATGGTATGAATCAATTATTATCGCTTACTGAAATTTATCGGGCAGCAGGATGCAATTAGTGAATTAGTGATCTTCCATGCACCGGAAACCACGATTAGTCAGATATGAGGCGAATAATCACGGGTGCCCAAGAGAATCGTAAACTAGTCAGGAATATGCTGGAAGCTGGAAGTGGGAAATCATTTCAACGGATTTTAGGAAGATATGTACAGGGTTATTAATTATAATTTGGTCCCCTTTTAACTCTTAGTTTTAGCGTTCAAGAAGAAAGTTTAATAAAAAATTGCAGGTTTGATCTATATTTAGAACTAGAAAAGCAGTAGCCTGCATAAGTCATGTCATACAAACATGAATGTTATTTTATAAATGAGAGCATTTTTCTTTAAATCTTTAAATATTTTTTCCTTGATTTCAAATATATTTGGTTCATGGGTCTAGTTGCATATTTCTTATTCATCGGACATTAAATATATTCCAGATATGCATATTTATGTGCGTATGTGTAAAAAATATCAGAAAATATTGATTAAATAATATTAATAGTGTAGGTGCCCCAGTACATAATTTGAATTTATACATATCCTCTTATAACTTCTTGTATGGCTTAATTGCACCTAGTCTACCACTTTTCTCCTCTGCTAAAATTTTCGTAAACGCGGCTTTCCCCCTCTGCTAAATTTAAGCTTTCCCGCTGTCAATGTTGAGCAGCTTTCAGTTAACTCAAACTGATTACTGCTCATTCCTAACAATTTTGAACAGAAAGCGGAATAAATGTTGCTTCTGGTATTTGAATACACACAATACTTCGCCATTTATTAATATTACCTTCATGGTCTTGTTTTGGATCCTTAATTTGAGGATTTAAGTAAGAGAATGAAAAAAATCTTCTTTTCTAATTTGATAAACTGCAAAGTTTTTGGAAAGTTTTTTTATGACGGATGTTCCGTGGTCAGGTATGAGAACATGGGGTATTCGTTTTTTATTTTTTTTCAATTATACCGAAGGATCTGTCACACTCCATTTGTGAGTATGTACCATGAGTACTATAGGATTATGGCACATAAACATGGCTCTCCGAAAAAGGCAAAAAGAAGAAAGAGAAGATATGCATGAAAACGCCCCTCCGAAAAAAGGAAAGAAGACGAAACAGAAGAAGGAAAAAGAAAAAGGAGAAGAGATACAATCCCAACTAAACGAAGAAGGCTAGGAAGAAGTCAGATAAAAACATAAGAATTAAATTAGAATCAGATTATGGTGGTTATAAGACATAAATTAATAAAATATTCTCTAATGCCATATAAAAACGCAGACTGCTTTGTTTCCCATCACTAAATTTATTTTAACATACACGTTACTGCAGTTTCGGTACCTTATCATAGCATTTTTAAACGTTGATTCAAATGAATGAATGTAGTTAAAAAGGTATATGTATATTTATACTAAGTACTATAATTTCCCTATTCTAAATTCAGAGATAGGAAACAAAGCAGTCTCCTGTAAATGCTTGGTGTCAAAACAATTTAAGTGTCTTTTTTGAGAAATTCACAATCTCGAAATACAACTTAAAGTTCTCAAGAAACATATATAGTCGCGTCATTTTAGCATGGAAAACCTGAAAACCTCGAAAAAAAAGGTACAGAGTCAATTGATTTTATTTTTGTTGCAAAGAGGGAAGAAAGGCATTTGGAAAAACAGTGCCTTTTATTTTTTGGCGGAAATGTTTCATTTTTTTTCCAATAATTGTCCAATATTAATGGCCAATTTAATTAAATTAATTGAAAAATTTGTTATCATACACAATATGCCATGGAATTAGATGAAAATGATTACTCGGGGGTTCTTGGGGTCGCTGATGACGAATCTGAAGGTCAATTTGGAAAATTCAAAATGGCGGACCGGAAATCGGGCCATTTTTCATAAGAAATGTGAATGGATATCTTGGCCTTGAAAATCTATACTTAGGGATTTTCGAGGTCACTGATTAAAAATTCGAGGTCTGATTTGGTAAATTCAAAATGGCGGACCGGAGGAATAGTCAATTTCTCCAGAAAACCTCATATTTTTTACTTTTTTGGTGTGAAAGTATGAAAAATACGAGTATTTCCTGAAAAATATACTACTTCCGATCCGCCATTTTCAATTCTTCCCAATTGGACATCAGATTCGTTATCAGGGATAACGAAAACCCCCAGGTTCCCATTTTAAGCCCAAAAAAGAAAAGAATACGAGTTTTCTGGAGAAATGGACTGTTATTCCAGTCCGCCATTTTGAATTTCGTAAATTTGACCTCTGAATCATGATCGGCGACCAAGTATTCATTTTTAGCCAAAGACGAAAAGGATACGAGTTTCTCCTGAAAAATTAACTCTACTTCCGGTCCGCCATTTTGAATTTACCAAATTAGACCTCGGATTCGTAATCAGCGACCTCGAAAACCCCCAAGTACAGATTTTCTAGGCCATTCTCGTTTTTTCTGGAAAATGCCCAATTTCCGGTCCGCCATTTTGAATTTCCCAAATTGAACTTCCGATTCGTGATCAGGACCCCAAAAACCACCGAGTAACCATTTTCGTCTAATTCTAAGGCATATTGGGTATGATAACAAATTTTCAATTGATATAATTAAATTGACCATTAATATTGGCCAATTATTGGGAAAAAAATGAAACCAAATATTTTCGTCAAAAAATAAAAGGTACTGTTTTTTCTAAATGCCTTTCTGAACTCTTTGCAACAAGAATGAAGTTAATTGAGTCTGTACCTTTTTTTTTAAGGCAAAATGCCAAATTGCCAAAATACTTTTTGTACATATATTGACCTTTAAACTAATCATGGCTCGGAATTACAGAAAATTCTTCTGTTAACTTTGAATATTGCAGTATTTATAAAAAATTCTCTTAATTTTAGAATAAAGACATGTAGTGTGAAAAAAATTGGAGTGTTATTTGAATATGCTTTAATTGAAATAGCCTTGGGGGATAGTTGTTTTACAGTAGGTTGTTTCTATAGATCGCCCTCTAATAGAACTGTAGATAATGAATATTTTATCTCTAACATGGATGCGTTGTTAAATTCTGTTTACAATAATGTCTATCCCATTTTTCTTTGTGGTATTTCAACTTAAACTTTGACGACTGTGTTGAGGAGATTAATTCTAAAAATTTATGTATTCTTCGTAATTCTTCGTTGTTTTGGTTTGTATAAATGCATTACTGATTTTGCACGTATACAAGGGGAATCGAAAACTATCATTGATAACATTTTTTTCTATCTTTTCAATCACTATGTAGAAAAAAAGTCTTATCAACTGAAACGATAATTTAATATAGACAATTTAAATTACTTAAAATATTTGCTATCGCAAGAAAAATGGAGTTTTATGGCTGAAAATCTGAGCTGTGAGACTGGTTTTATTAATTTTTATAATACTTTTTTGGAGCAGATGGATAGGGCTTTTTCTTTAGAGCCCTGCAAAATTAAAGAAAATTATAGAAACAATAAACCGTGGATTACAAACGATATAATAAATGAAGGAGTATTTCTAAGAGACTTACACAAATCCTATAAATTATCAGGAGATCATGAAGTTTATTATTGACAGCATGCAAATTGCAGCTGATGCATTTAATAACTTTTTTATCAACTCTATAAAAACACTAACTGACAATATGCCTTTTAGGTTTAATGATAATAAACAAGTTTTTAACCACAATGCCATTTTTTGTTCCCATTCAGTTCAAACGAAATGCTTAATATTGTACATTCTGTTTCGACGAAAAATTCATCTGGTTATGATGCTATACCATGTTCACTCCTAAATAAAGTAGCAGAATTCATTGTTGAGCCGTTAACCTATCTCGTTAACCTGTCTTTTGTAGAGGAAATTTTTCCTGATATTTTAAAAAGATCTTCAATCATACCAATACACAAGAAAAATGATAAATCTATATCTCAAACTACAGAGGTATTGCTCTCCTATCTGCTTTCTCTAAAACTTTTGAAAAATCCTATTATGTTAAATTAAATGACTTTGTGATGAAACAAAATTTATTATCAAAATACCAGTTTGGTTTTCGGAAAGGCCTGTCAACTAAACATGCCGTATTGTCACTTTACAATTGAATTTTAAACAATTTTGAAAACAAATAAAAAACTGCTTGTTTATTTTTTGATTTAACTCGTACTTTTGACACGGGGAGTTCGGTTGAGTTTCTCAGAGTGACTAGACGCTTTAAAAGAAAGCTCCCGGAAAACACTCAGAAACATAGGTTAAAATACCGCTAATTTATATAAAATTTAAGCCATCGATAGGTCAAGAAATTCTGCGTGCTGTGAAGTGAACTAGTTAAAAAACAAAGTTCATATTGAATTAATATTTGATAATTTCTAGTACAGGGCTTTGTGTAATATAAGAAATAAGATAAACAGGCTATATAACAAGTGCGGTGTGTTAAGATGGGCCTATCCGTACCCAAAAAAGGCGTCTTGAAGTGATTGAGTGCTCAAGACCAGGGTAATAAATATTCAGTGTCAAACACTAATATTTATATGTAAAACCCCGATGCCTTCTTGGAAAGTGCAAATAAACAAGCAGATGTCAGCAATCCACAATAAAAATAAGCCATATGTACATTTAATATTTAAATATTTAATTGATGGATTAAGTATTTAAGTAATTTATAATTTATTATTACTGTTTTGTCTGTCTATTCTTAGTATTATTTTTACTTTACTTTTATAATATCTTATTTCATTCCCATTTGGGAAACGGCAGTTTGAATTAGACACTACAAAAATCAAAACAATATACAGGGTGTGCAGAAGTTTCTCTCGGGCCGCTTTCTCATTTGCAACTCGCTGTAAAAAGTTATTTTACCGCGATACAGATAACATAATAAAAAGGCTCTCTTACAGCAAGCTAATATGGGTTTTGAAAAACAAGGCAAATAAAATGGACACACTAATACAGGACGTTAAAACGAGAACACATCAATTACTGCCTATATGAAGCGCAGTTACTCAAAACTACAAATGGCATCTAAGTGGAGGGGATAAAGACAAAACCAGCAGAGTAGTCGCATGGGCAATACGACGGAACAGCCCTATCCAGATAAAGACAAGAACAGTAAACGAAAACATAACCATGGCAGACTTACAAATTGGAAGGGAAAACATATGCATATTAGGAGTACATGTGCCCTCCGACAAACGGGCAGGTCGAGTATTCAGACAGATCACCCAAGAGACTAGAAGAAATAGGAATAGAAAAATGAACATAATAATATTAGGAGACTTCAAGGCGCATATAGGAAAGGACGACCAAACACATGAAGACAAGAATATAATAGGAAAAACCTTATTCCACACATGGACAAACGATAATGGAAGTTGGCTAAAAAACTTGGCACAGCTGTTCGATCTAACAGTTAGAAACACATGGAGCAAGAACCTAACCTGCCTTAGTACCTGGAGTAAAGAAAACATCAACTCTCAAATAGACCATATCCTAGTGGATAGAAAAATAAGGGACAGGGTTAAAAACATTAAGGCAAAACAAGCAACAAACGTCAAAGCAGATCACAAAATATTATATGGAACACTAGTAATAAAAAAACAAGAAGCAAAAAAAAAAGATACAGCAAAATAGCAAATGACACATGGAACATCTCGCTGCTACAAAACGAAGAAATAAAAAAGGAATACCAGGAGGAGATAGAAAAACAGTTAACAGGAAAGGAACTAAATTGGTCAACAATGAGTTTAAAAATCAAAACAGCGGCGAGGAAAACGTTGAAAAGGAACAAATCCCCTATGGGCCCTACATAACAATAGACAAAAAGATAATAGAAGCGAGGAAAGAAAAAAGAGACGCAGAGAGGAGGCACGAACAAAAAAAATGCAGGGAAATCTTCGAAAACATAGAATCCACGACAGAAAACGTCAACATTACTAGAGGGAAGAACAATAATCAAAAGAATAGAATCATACGCAATGAAATACTGGGGACACGTCCAAAGACGAGACACGACCCACCTACTAAAGAAAGCGCTGCGACTGAACCGCAATAAACTGAAAATAGGGAGGCCATGCTACACATGGATAACAACAATCAAGAGGATTATGAATAAGCTAGGAAAGGATTATGCACACTGGGAAAAATCGGCACAACAAAAAACGGACTACAATAAAGAAATATTAAGGATATACACACTGCCAGACTCAGAAACAGAAGAAACAGAAAACTCAGAAGTAGAATAGGAGAGAAGATGATCACAGATAGAAACTAAGAAGAAGTATATCACAAAAACCTGAAAGTAAAAAGAAGCACGAAAACCTAAAAGAAGTATCTCACAAACGCCTACACTTTCCATCCGATGAAGACAGAAGGAAAACAAGAAGAAACATCTCACAAACACCTACACGCTCCATCCTATACTCCTACCCCATGCGTCATGCGGCTCTCGCCGCTGACAACAAGCATGTCCAATGTCCAATCCAGCGTATGCAGCCGGTCCGGCGGTATATAAAAGCACAGGGGGTTTGTTCCGGCACACGGTGGGATGATCGGCGGGCGATCGGGCTGCGTGGTGGAACAAATCTCCATGCACCGGAATCGGCAGCCATGCCCACTTTACGCTGGCAAATCAATCAATCAATCAATCAATCAATCAATCAATCAACTCGTACTTTTGACACGGTTAATCATAAGCTGCTACTAGATAAACTGGGAAAGTATGGAATTGGTGGTTCAGCCTTAACCTGGATAGGGTCGTATTTAAAGGAAAGAACGCAATCCGTCGTTTTGAGAGATGCCGGAAAAATCTCTTAAGGTCTCCACAGGTGTTCCGCAAGGGAGTATTCTGGGGCCATTATTATTTTTTTATTTTAATTGTTGATAATATTGCACTTCACGTAAAAGATGCTTTCATATCGCTTTTTGCCGATGATTCCACCGTTGCGGTTAATTCGAACGACACAGATGAACTCAGCCTTAAAACCAGTAACGCCTTTAAATCTATGCAAACTTTCTGTGGGAGTACCGGTCTCGCACTTAATAATATAAAAACGGATTTATTACTTTTTGCTAGCAAAAAACAGGATTACAGCATATTAGTTAAAATTGATAAACGCATCGTAGAACAAAATAATAACGTTAAATTCCTTGGGGTTTATATGGATTCCCTTTTAAATTGGGGAACTCACGTAGACTTTATGAACGATAAGTTATCTACGCACTGCTTCGTCATTTGGCAACTACGCTCTTTTGTTAAAGTACGTATCTTAACAATGTACTATTTGGCTCACGTCCAGTCCTGTTTAAGTTATTGTATCATGTGCTGGGGCAACTGTGCTCGATTTAACGAAGTGTTTACAATTAAAAAAAATTGTACGTACAATGTCTTTCAAACCTCCTCGTCACTCGTGCAGACTCCTGTTTAGTGAATTAGGAATTTTAACCGCTCCATCTCTATACATCTTAAGCTGTGTAATCCATATAAAAGAAAATTTTGATCAGTTCAATAGCAGAAATAATACTAGTCATAATCTGCGACATAATTATAATTTGAACATACCAGCTCACACCTTATTCATCGTTGCAAAAGGTACTAAATTAATGTCTGTAAAATTATTCAACAAGTTACCCATCCACCTTAATAAAATAAATATCATCCATCGATTCAAAAGATAAGTAAAATCGCTGTTACTCAAATATTCGTTTTATTCAGTTGATGAGTACTTAGGCACTGATCTTACTGATACTAGTTGATTAACGAAAAATATTTTTCAATCTAGTTTTCTTTTCCCTGTTTGGAAATTTATATTTTATACCCCATGTTTGTCAGTCTACACTGTTTGTCTTTTACGTAATTTTATAACTGATTTATATATACATTTTCTTTTTGTATTTACATTGATGTATGTGCATTTTACCAAATTGACTATATTCCGATGCTTGTTAAGTCTATGGAAATAAAATTTATTATTATTATTATTATTAATGAGCCTACTGAATAATTTAACTTTAAGCACTTATACCCTTTTGCTTCTAACCCCTTCAATATTAAATAAAAGGTGCAAATATGGAAATAAAACATGACATATGCCGGTGTCTAATTATTACAGCGATAAATGTGTCTAAAGATGTATTATAATGATAGTTTTTTACCAAATGTATTAACCAATCAAAATTTTGCATTTCAAGTCATGTGTCAAAATTCATCCAATCAGTAAAAGTTTACAGCGATAACACGCATACATGCGGTGTTATCAGCCAAGGCACAAATGTTCAAATGTCATATTGAAATTCAACAAAATAAACGTCAAATTGAAAATCAATTTAGAAAAATGTCACAATACAAGGGTTTGGTACTGTTTCAAAGGATTCAATTAATCAAATTGTACGTTCAGTAATGCAGTTTGAATAAATAAAAATTGACTTAAATGCTGTGTTAATTGGTTAAAAACAGCAAAAAGTAGTAAGAAATTATCTTACCGAACACACCTCGAACATTGATAAATACCCAAAATTTTGTCGTAGAGAATGTTTCAAGCGTGTTGCTTAAAGGCAATAGCCCTCGGCCTACGGCCTCAGACTATTACCAAACAACACTCTTTCAGCAGTGTCTATGACAAAATTATCTCGGTATTATCAATGCTTTAGGTTTATTATAGGTGAAATTTTTTTGGCAGTTCTAACAACCAATTAAATTTCATTATTTCTTGTCATGTGACACAAATCACCCAATCATTTTAACATCACTGATAACACCATTCAGTGAAATTTTCAATCACCACGACAACGATATTATTTAACTCTGACAACTTCATAATAACTGCTAAATAAATAATTGTTTTGTTGTGCTGCGACTTTTGGATTTTATTTTTTCAAAAACTTTTCTCTGACATTGACAAATGCCTCATAATTTTATGGCAATCTCAAGCACACTGCTTGGTAATAGGCTGGCTATTACCAAGCAACGTGCTTTCGATTTTCATAAAATTATCTCGCACATATCAACGTCCTAGGGATATTATAGCTGATAATATTTCCCTACACGCTGTCAAAAACCGATTTAGTGCATACATTTATGTAGTTCCGTGTGTCGGTTAATGATTAAGTGTAAAGAGTGGTATCGCTGTATTCAGAGGGACGTGTAGAACACGGAAAGCGTTGGTGGCCACCAGCGGGACGTGTCTTGATTTTTTCTTGAGGGGGAAGGGGGTTCGATCAGTTAAAATCTAAAGATCCGTTGATAACTCCAAAACCATCAGCTTTACGAAAAAATGTTATAGAACCAAAATGGAAGATAATAAATTTTTGTACAATAATTGTCCTATGAGCCTATGTGCTACGAGCAGGCGTTCGTGAGATAAAGTAAAATGTATTAATTATGTTGCCGAAAGAATATTATAATTGCACAATACCGTTGTTCATAGTAATTTAATGATTTTACTGAATGTCAAGTTTGTTCAGTAGTTGTTACGTATACAGGGTGTCCCAGAATTGAGTTTCCGGACGGAAACCTTAGATTCCTGGGTTCATATTGAGCCTATATAACCCAACTTACCTTACTCCAAAAATGCACCCCAGGGGAAGTTCATCCTCTTAAAGTGAGTCACAAAATAATTTATTTTCTAATAATTTCCGTTATATTGAAGATAAAATTTTGAAATTTTGATGGGAGCTGTATCTCCATAAGCACCATATGTAAACTTGATAACACCCAAATATCTTTTGTTTCTCTCTTCATAATGACTAATATTTGACTGGCTATAGTTCTTTCATCAATCTGTAAAATTAAGAAATACATTTTTGCAGAGCATTGAAAGGGCTGCAAAAAAGGCACTCTTAAATTTTGTAATATTAACCAAAATACAAGAAATTATCGTGTTTTCCTCTATTCATATTTAACATTTATTTACAATTCCAGAACAAAATTGTGTAATAACAGAAAAGTAGTTTATTTAACAAAAATTACATTCATACCAAATGATCCACACGATGTCCAGCTGTTTTGGTACACAAATTAATACTTTTAAAATTTTGTGTTATATCAACCAAAAATTAAGAATTATAGTTTTTTTCCTATAGGTCATAGATGCTTGTGAAACAGAAAACTTAACATGTTTTCATGACGAAACAAAAATTAATTCATTGGTAACGTCAAAAAATAGCAAGTATATGTTTAATTTAAATTTATCTTCGATATGACGGAAATTATTGGAAACAACAGTTTTTTTCTGTACCACTTTAAGTGGATTACAGGTTCCCGTCCGAGAACTCAATTATGGGACACCCTGTAGAGAAAATGTAGAAGCAACCCAATTATATGTAGCACATCTGAAAAGCTTCCATGAGGAAGGAGACATAAAGTTAATTATCCATGCTATTGATGCTACAAAGAGAGGAGCATCTAGTTTTCACATTTTTTCTCCGGATACAGATGGTCTTGTCTTGGCTGTACACAATTACCCACACTTCCCGAAAGACAGCCGTATGATTTTTTTGGGAGCAAAATGACGCGAGATTGTTTTGGGTAAGGCGTACAGTGCCCTTGGACCAATGCGAGTTGCTGCACTATTAGGAGTGTATGCTATTTCTGGTGCAGATGTCACTGGGTCGTTTAATGGCAAAGCAAAAACTTCTTTTTTCTCCTCCTTCTATTTAGATGCAGATGATGATGTGTTGGAAGCGTTGGCATCGCTAGGTGATTCAATGAAACAGGATAAAACATACGACAGCATAGAAAAATATGTATGCATTGTGTACTTACGACTAACACAAAAACTTCAAATTTATACACTGTGGGAGTTAAGATGGTGGTTCTTTATGCAAAAACAGGCCGTAGCGGGGAATATGCCACCAACAAGAGCAACATTACAACCCGCAATACGTAGAACAAACTACCAGGTATGGAGGGGCAACGCTGTATTGTACCACACCCATGTCTTCCCTCAGCTGTAGTATTTGGATGAAATATTAAGAATGGAACATTGGTACCAGAGCTTTGCGACCTCCCATGTGGCATAGAAGAACTCATTTCGCTAACAAAATGTAGCAGTGGAAGATGTGCACCACCCTGTAAATGTGTTATGGTGCCTTGGACAAGAAGAAACCTGCGACAATGTGCAAAATGTAATGGAAATAGTCAGTGACGAAGATGAAGAGTTTGAGTGTGACGACTCATTCTATTGACTTACCCTTATATTAATAAATAACGTTGTAGCAGACAAATGTGTCTTACTTTTGTGCACATATATGCATAGGAAACTATTGTAGAAAAGTACCTATATTTTCTTTCATGTTGGTCCTATAACTGTTTTAGTTCACATAGTGTTATTGAGCAATTAAGCTTGACTTTCAGTAAAACAATTAAATTACTATGAGCAACGGTATTGTATAATAATACTCTTTCGGCAAACATAATTAGTACATTTTACTTGATCTCGCAAACACTTGCTCGTAGTACGTAAGCGCATAGAACAACTATTGTAGAAACATTTATAACTTTCATTTTGGTCATATAACTTTTTTTCGTAAAGTTGATGGTTTTCAAGTTATCAACTGATCTTTAGATTTTAGCTTACCGAACTCCCCCTCCCTCGTCAAAAAATGACAGACACGACCCGTAGATATCCACCAATGATTTTCGTGTTCCATATGTCTCCCTGAGTACACTGATACCCCTCTTTACACTTAATCATTAACCTGCACACGGGATGTCTTTTTTTAACATAGCACCACCCACTACTACTAATAAAGGCTTCCAGGTTATTGAGTGAAAAAATCTATTAAAAAATTAATCTTGACAAATTAAGCTCGTTAGATCAATTGGGATAGAGCTTTGGGGAGAGGTTTTGTGCTGAGGAATATTAAAAATTATTTCTAAAGAAATTATGTATTTTATTAATATAATAAATACATCTTAATAGGAACACAATCAAGTATCATATGGATAATGAATATACTATATACAAATCTCTTTTGTACACGTAACATGGCTATTATTTTAATGCGATAAGAAAACAACTAAAAAACACTTTACCCAAAATTCGTTGCATTGGTTATTATCTTGATTATTATACATTATTTATAAAACTAGTTGAAAATTTTAAAGAACTGAAAAATCTATTTGTTTTTTGGCACTACATACTTCTAAATTATAAGTTAAATTAGAATTTGCGCATATTAATTATTTTTATCTTGAATCACCATTGCAGTGTGATGATGTCTGACCATGGTATTATGGAAGTGGGTTAAACGCTAGTAAAGTTGAAAAAATGGTAGAGTTTGCTACAAAATCGAATAAAGGATGAGGTCTTAATAATTAAACATAATATTATGTTTTAAATATTCTGAAAGGTTTATTTATAATAGCTGAGTTACTAACAATAATAAATATCTCTTTATACCAATATGAAAGGATGCAGAGAATAAGAAAGGTAAAATGATTCTAGAACCTAATTCAGTGATTGACAGTAAGAAAGGAAATGTTTTCCTCAAGTTTTAGTCCCCTGTCGCGACTAGGAACCCCTGTACCTTAATAAATATAATTTTTCGTTCATTTACCAACTCTGCAAGTTGTGCGTTAATTATATCATGAAAAAAAATGAGTATGTTGATTTAAATACCTTTTAGGAAAAAAGTTGTGCTGATCTTGCTGCCCCTATCGAGTTAAAAAAATATATTGAAAGAATAAAATGATTTGTTGGTAAAAATAATGATTTGCGTAAACAAAATTTTTCCCAAAGACACACTGCTATGAGTAGTCGTGGATTTTTAAAAAAATTTAGAAGCGGTAATCGTAATATAAACAGCACTACTACATTATCGTCGTTTATCTTGTTATTCATTGAAACATATACAGTGTGTCCCAGGATAGATGTAACAAGAGGTGTAATGGACCAAAAATTTTTTAAGTTTGGAATGGTATTTGGGAATTGAGTCCTGCTTGTTGTAAAACTAAAAGTATACCAAAAATGACTTGATTTGGTGTTCTACAGGGTGTTTTATAAGCAAAGTTGTAAAAATCACCACTAAAAAATTACCTTTATTTTTCAAAATATGAAAAAATTCCACTAAGAAAATTTAGTTAGAATGCAATTTTTTACCTCTGTACCAAATTTCAGGAATATAAAATAATTTTTTTGAAACTTTCCATTTTTTCAATAAATTAGTATTTTATTTTGAACAATTCAATTATGCTGCATAGAAATTATTTTTTGTGAATTAATATTTAAAGTTATGTAGAAGCTAAAAGTAGGCTATGAGAAAAGCAGTGGATACAAATTTATCATTTATTACTGACATATATGTCAAACGTAGTCAATATTATCCTTAATTTCTGTTTCAAATGAACGAAACAAGCATAAAAAATTGCGTGAAAATGGTACTCACAGTGCGTGAAAAAATTTGTATTGTGCAATGCTACGGAATTGGCGGTGAAAACTCGCTAAGAGAAGTGGTAGGTCAATTTAATTTGAAATTTCCAAACACTGCTTTGTCACGTACTCAGGTCATGAGAATAATTAAAAGGTTTCTGGCTACTGGTAGTGTTCTTAATATGAAAAGAAAAATAAAAGCATATGATGAAGACAATGTTAGGGCTACTATAGCTCACGCCTCTGTTATAGAAAATACTAGGATGCCACTAAGAGAGAGGTCAGATCTTATTAATATTAGCAAGTCTGAGCTCCAAAGAATTTACAAGGCAAAGAAAATTAGGGCATATAAAGCAAATTATAAACATACGCTTGAAGAGGGAGATGACGGCCGTAGGTTGGATTTTTGTTTGGCCACTGGAGAAAATATGGAAGGGAGATTTTTCATCATTTCATAATTTTCTCAGATGAATTCACATTCACAACCAATGGTGTTGTTTCATCTCAGAATTGTCGATTTTGGGTTTCCGAAAATCCATATTTTAGAATTCATTGTAGAAGACGATATTATAAAAACGTGAATGTGTGGTGTGCCGTTTCTTATCACGTTGGAGTTATTGGACCTTATTTCATTGAGGAAAGGTTAAACCAGCACACTTATTTACAGCTTCTTGAAAGATTTTCTGAAGAACATTTAAATGTTTTAAGAGATATGCCTTTAGTTCATTTTCAACATGATGGTTGCCCTGGCCACTCCACAGAAATGGTTAATCGGTTTTTGAATTTAAATTTTGGAGAAAATTGGATTGACAGGAATGGAACGTTCAAGTGACCGGCGAGATCCCCAGACCTACCAATATTGGATTTTTTTTTATGGGGTCGCCTCAAGCTGTTGTTACGCTGAACCACTTCCTAACGATGTAGCAGTATTGAAGCAGAGAATTACAAATGCCGTAAACTCCATACCGTTAGATCATATTCGAAACAGTTTGAAGGACTTCAGGCGAAGGATCGAAATGTGTGTGGATGTGGGGGGTAGCTACGTCGAATAATAAAAAAATAGTAAGCATTGTTTTGTATTGGTCAATAATTAATTTGTTTGTGAATCTGTTATGTTTTATTACTTGTTATAATTTTTAAACCTCATTAATCTTCTGTTAGTAATTGTTTCTTGTTTTACAATTAGTTCGATTAACATTATATCTTCTTACATCTCGTATATTCAATTTTTTCTTTACCAATAGCCTACTTTTTGAGATGATTAACATTTGCGTCTACACAACTTTAAATACGAATTCAACTCTTAATTCGCAAAATAATAATTTTATATTCCTGAAATTTGGTATAGAGGTATAAAATTCATTCTAAATAACTTTTCTTAGTGGAATTTTTTCATATTTTGAAAAATAAAGGTACTTTATTAGTGGTGATTTTTACAACTTTGCTTATAAAAAAGCCCTGTAGAACACCAAATCAAGTCATTTTTGGTGTACTTTAGTTATACAACAAGCAGGACTCAGTCCCCAAATATCATTCCAAAATTTCAAGATTTTTAGTCCATTACACCTGACGTCCATTACACCTCTTGTTACATCTATCCTAGGACACACTGTATAAGTTGACATAAGAATCATACAGTAACTTTTTAAAATTATTTACTTTTAATATAAGTTTCATAAGTTATTTGTGTTCATACAAAATTATCTATAGAGATAAAAAGGAAATGTTAGGTAAATATACAGTGTCCCACTTTAAACTCCCTGGAGTTTTGATAAGACATATTTCAATTATGTAAAAATTATTCGCTAGAAAATATAAATGACTCCAGTTCTTAGCAAAAACGATCTTTCCTCATTTTCGACGGCAGGAACATGAAAAGCGGTGCATGCGATGAAACAATATATTGTAAGAAGCACCTGTTATTATAGAAACAATTTTCGAAAAATCAGTGGTTTTTTGGAGATAATTTGACTTTCAATATATATTTTTTAAGTAACAAGAATGCCAATACCGTTTTTAAAATAAATTTTAGTTCCTTGAGACATTTTTCGTAATAAAAAAGACGGATACATGTATGTAATAATGAAATACATTTTCTCTAACACTGCTTCGGAAACTACAAATTCCACAATTAAAAATTGTGTCGGAACAAGTATCATTCCAACACACTGTTATGGTGTAATACCGCACGGCTTTCGACAAATCAGAAGCCGTTAAGCCACACTTAATGGTTCGGTTGCTATGGTTACGTCTAGCTTCGCATTTGACGTTTCAAACCGTTTTGAAGTTTTTTTTTGTATAATTTCTAAAATCTTGTGTCTTTAAAAGTCCCCTTTTAACGTTTTTCTTGAATAGCTTGAAAGCCACGCCCTCTAGCGAAAAAGTGTCGTACAATATTAAGCTACATGAGATTTCCTACGAATGACCTATTCATTTTTTTTTTGGGATCAATACTTTTTCAAAAGTTTTTTTCATAATCTATTTTATAGCAGTGGTTGAGAAATTTTCAAAAAGAAAATATTTTTTTGAAATAGGTTGAGAATGTCACGACACGTGAAAATCTAAAATGTGAATGGAATTTTGTTTTCATTATCTATTCCCTTTAGACGGTCCACCCTGTATATTTTCCAGTGAAAGTCCAACCGTTTCTTCGGTGGCAATAGTGTCAGCTGTCTACCAAGTTTGAATGTTCTCCGTCAAGTAGTTTCTTAGTTAATGCACCAACAAACAGACCGATAGACAGACAGACTGACAGATAAACTGACGAAATTAAAAATCCTATATTTTCGAAATCTACATGATCTGCAACATGAAAATGCGAAAAAATCTCGGAGGGTGATTTTTTCTCGGCGATTTTTCCACCCTCTGTATCTCGTAAAGCATTGATCCTAGAAAAATTTAATAGGAACTTACTTGTTCGAAATTTCATTTAAATTAATATTGTGTATAAATACTTTTTCTCTAGAGAGCATGGTTTTCGAGTTATTCCAGAAAGACGTGAAAAGAGGACCTTGAAACAACCCCCCAGCAGATCATCCAATGGTAAGAACTTTTAATATGCAGTTCTGGTCACTCCCCTCAACAACTATACAGAAATTGGCAACTACACAAATTATTTCCCCTTACTATTTAGCTTCGTTGATTGAACCATGCACTATTTATAAAATACTTGATACAGTTATCAAGGAAAAGATAGATCCATCGAATGGCCAACAGTAATAGTTTTAGCATTAGATGCACACGTGATATACTTTCAGCAATGTAATTATATTGGGGAATTTAATTGGATAATACAACTTATATACGTTTTCATTATTAACATTTTGCATATAACCCACAATTAGACGCATGCATTAAAAAAATTATAAATATACATTAACTAAACTATAAATTAAATCTCAGCCAATTCAGTTTGATTTTCCACAAATCCTTTATAAATTATGTTTCTTTTAGTATTTCTGCTAGTGAAACATGTGTATAAAGTCAAAAAGAAAATCGTTATAACAGTTATACATATTAAATATAATATTATATCCAAACCTACGAACTCGTTTACTCCAAGTACTTCTTTTCCAGCTACTTTATTTTTAGAATTTTCTTGAATAATGCCTTTAGGATTACTGTTATTGCCGGTAGTTTTAATATTTTCAAAATATTTGTAAAATTCAGTGTCTTTGAAGCTTTCATTAAAAAATGAATAAAAATCACTACTATAAAATGTATGGTTCATTGAAAACAATATTTTGTTAACGAGTTCTCTAGTATACGATTCATTATAATTATTGTTTTCTTCGTCTCTTAGTTTTGTCGTGTCATTACATTTTATTTGATTTATGTTAGTTGCATAGAAGGTATTACCTGGATTTACTTTTATCGGTCGTTTCTCCAGGGTATGAATTAACTTCAAGAGATTAGTACACTTGAACAGATTATTGTCGAAAGAAATAAGATTCAAAGATTTGAATTGAGAAAGTATATCATCCCCATCTAAATATTCAATATTGTTGTTATCCAAATAAAAGTATTGTAAATTTTTCAAGGAATTGGGAGAATAAAATGAAATTTGATTTGAAGAAACATTGAGGGTGACTAAACTTTCCAGTGAGTCGAATATGCCATACGGCAATGTTTTTAATACATTGCAGGATATATCGAGATACTTCAACATTGACAACTTTGAAAATAAACCATTGGGCAATTGCTCAATATTATTACGGCTCAAATCAAGGATTTCCAAAGACTCTAAATAAACAAATGCAGTTTTCTCAATTTCAGTAATTTTATTGATACTCAAATTCAAAAATGTTAAATAGATGCAGCGTTGGAAAGTGGTGCTGTTAATATTACTTAAATTGTTTTCGGTCAAACTAAGTGCAGTCAAGTTGGTGCTGATTATATCTATTACTTTAATATTATTTTCGTCTGAAATCAACTGAGTAATGCTTGCTGCGCCAGTTTTATTCAGATGGAACACTGGTTTTCGTTCAGTAAAAGTAATATTTAGCACAAGATGGTTTCGTAAATTTACAAATAAATTGTAGTTTATATGTTTTATGGGATTATATGATAAGTCTAATGAACTTAATTTAATATTGTTAATGAACAACTTTTCGGGTAAATCGGTGATATTGTTATGGCTTGCGTATAGAAACGTTAAATTGTTATTACTCATTAGCAGCGAATGATCCAAAGTATTAAGATTGTTATTAGATATATCCAAATATATCAAACTTGACAAGGAATCAAATACATTGCTGGTCAGTTTTGAGAAATTATTGTTGTTTAGTAATAATGTACGTAGCGAACTTAGACCTGCAAATGTATGTTCTTCTATTTCTTCGATTTGATTGCCTTGCAATTCTAAGATTTCTATTTTTACAAGTATATTAAATATGCCATTATTAATTCTCTTTAAGTGGTTGTCTCCTAAATATAAATATTTAAGGTATCTTAACTGATTGTCAAGAGCTCGTGGTGTGATCTTCTCGATACCTTGTCCTTCCAAATGAATTCCATAGTATGCTCCATGAACGAAATCAGCAGGTATAACAATGATACTAGAATTTCTTAGATAAAAATAATCATAATCTCTAGGTACATCTTGACCGCAGCAGCTGTAATAAGTACTTTCCTTTGAGAGTTTATATATTTCTTGCTGACTGAAATGATTACATATTATGTTCTTTCCATTTCCTTTACAATAATCCTGTGTCTTCACCAGGGTAAACAACAAAACCAGGATAAGAGATAAATAGTGCTCCATTTTTTCTGTAAAATAATATGATACATAGCCGGTTAATATACCCTACATAGAACATTCAGCAAATACTAGAGTATGTATATAGAGTACAGGGTATTTATTTTTATTGTGCAACCGCCAGTAACTGTCAAACGAATTGCTGAAGCGAAGAAGTATTATATTCCAATAAAATAAGGAAAATTAGAGGGGAAAATTGATAATGCTTTGAAAATTGGCAAACGATGTTAATTAAAGTGTATTATTATTAAACAAACTAAAAGTCCCCATCTATCTGTTGCGCTTGAGCCGCCTTGATTTCTCCAAGATATGATGCTTACATTTAGTTTTTGGCTTATATCTTGCTAGCCGTTAGCCATATCGAAATTATGTATCACATAAAAATAGCGCTTATAAGATTCTCTACACGAAATGCTAGATACACTTTTTCCGCATCTATTGTTATACTCTTCGAAAATAAAAAAACTGCTGCTTAAGGAGTCACTACTTTCACATCCAGATTTTCCATCCATATCTCAATTTTATTTTATTAACCCCTTTAATAATGAAGTGGGGGAGGTGGGGGAGTTGAAAAATATCTATAAAAAATCTGAGTCCTTGACCTTTAGTATATACTCCAAATTCCATGTTTCTGTACTCTTTTCAGCTTGCTTTACTTACTTTTCAATATTTACCCCTATTTAACCCGCAACCCATCAACGGAATCATCTCAAAATATACTCTAGTTCCAAGTATCATTATAATATATACGGTGCCAAATTTCAAGTGAATATCTCAATTTTGTTTTATCAATCCCTTTAATAATAGAGTAGGGTTGGTGGGGAGTTAAAAAATATTATAAAAAAATCTGAGGACTTAACCTCTAGTAATATACCCAATTTCAAGTTTCTGTACTCCTACTTTCCAACATTTACTCCTATTTAACCCCCAACCCTCCAACGGAATCATCTCAAAATATAATCTAGTTTTGGGTATCGTTACAATATATACTTGTATAAAATTTCAAGTGAATATCTCAATTTTGTGTTATCAATCCCTTTGATAATGGAGTGGGGGTGGTACAGGGAATGGAAATATAAAAAAAATCGGTAAAGGAATTTACACAGAACTTCCCTCTTTCTTTGTGCGCGGGTCACTCTAAATAATTAATAATTACGAAATGACATTGAAAATAATAATCGGAATATAGTTATCACTATTATTACAAAGAAGACCTGGTAAGTTTTCGTCAAAAAAATATACAGAGTACTCATCCAACAGCAAAAGTTCAATACTAAATAACAGGTGCCAAATATGGAAGGCTTGCGCAAATACCTGAACAAATGTCCACCATGAATTATTTCTTGGGATGACCACCCTGTATATTTTTCAGTAAAAGTATAATAGCATATGTCAAATGTTACTGCCATCTGACACATTTTCAATTCCACATTCACGTAGTGAAGTGGTTAAAAAATTCATTTTTTTTTTGAAATTTTTCAAAAATGTTGGTTAAAAATTTTCAAAATCTTTTTTCTTCTGAAACAGGTTTAGAATGTCATGAAACGTGAAAATTTTAAATTTCAGCAAAAATAAATTTCCATCTATTCTAGTGGTAAAATTAATTTCCAAAATGGTAAAAAAAATGATTCAATTTTTTTTTCCGAAATAGGTTTGGAATGTCATGAAACGTGGAAATTTTAAATTGGAGCAAAAAAAAATTTTTCAATTATTCTATAGAAAGTAGTGAAATAGATATATAGAATAGATTTTTTCAATTTTTTTTAATATGTTTGAATAGGTTTAGAATGCCAAGGAAACGTAGAAATTTTAAATTTGAACAAAGAAAAAAAAATATTTTTTTTTTGAAATTATTCAAAAATGGTTAAAAAATTTTCAAAATTTTTTTCTTCTGAATTAGATTTAGAATGTCACGAAACGTCTAAATTTTAAATTTGAGCAAAAAAAAATTTTACATCTATTCTAGTGGTAGTTTTTTTTTCCAAAATGGTAAAAAAATGTTACAAATTTTTTTTCTTCCTAAATAGGTTTGGAATGTCATGAAGCGTGGAAATTTTAAATTTGAGCAAAATAAATAATTTCATCTATTCTATAGTAAGTACTTTTTTTTCAACAAAAAATTTTAATTTTTCAGACAAATTTTTAAATTTTTTTAATACGATTAGAGTACCATGGAAACGTGGAAATTTTAAATTTGAACAAGGAAAAAAAACTCCATCTATTTTAGTGGTAAAAAACTTTTCAAAAATGTTTGTAAAAAAATTAAAAAAAAAAAGTTTTTTAAAAGGTTTAGAATGCCATGAGACGTGGAAATTGAAAAAAAAAAAAATTCTGAAATTGGTTTAGCGTGTCATGAAACGTGGAAATTTTAAATTTGAGCAAAAAAAAATTGTTTTCACTATTTATTCCGTTTAGACGGTCCACCCTGTATATTTTCGAGTGAAAGTTTTACCATTTCTTCGCTGACAGTAGGGTCAACTACCTACCAAATTTGACTGCTCTCCGTCAAGTAGTTTTTTAGTAAATGCACCAATAGACAAACAGGCAGACAGACAGACTGACGGAATTGAAAAACCTATATTTTCGTAATCTACGTGTTCTGAAACGTCAAAATCCGACAAATCTCGGAGGGTGATTTTTTTCTCGAATACAATACTTCCCTTCGGTATGCGAGGGAAGTAAAAATTGGTGCCTTGATTTCTGAGCATAAAAACTAAATCCCAAAATTGTGTACTCTTACCAGCTCGCTTTACTTATTATCTCCTATTTACCCCTATTTACCTCCAACCCTTCACCGGATAAGTTCAAATTCAATCCAGTTCCATATCTCGTCATAGTACATACGTGTACAAAATTTCAAGTCAATATCTTAAACTGTTCCAGAGATATCGTGCAGACAAAAAAAAGTTACAGACCGACAGACAGAAATTTTTTTTTTGCTAAAATTTAAAATCTCAACGATTCGGGACATTCTAAACCTCTTTTAGCAAAAAAAAGTTCGAAAATTTTTTTATGATTAATATACTTCCAATCCACTACGTGGACGTGAAAGTAAAATTAAAATTTGATCGACACATTTCTATCCTAAATATCTCTAGCAGGGAAAGAAATTCGTACTTTCACATAACTAACATAACTAGTAAACGTTTCGCCAATCAATACGGTATCATCGGCATATAATTTAAATAACAAGCAATTACCTAAGTTAATACTTATCACAGTCTTCACGTATATTTTCATTTTATTAAAATTGTCAACCATATTATTTATCGTTCGATTTGTTTTAAAAATGAAAGTGTTCTCTATCTGTCCAACACTGATTTACCCAAGTTTCAGTAAAATCGGACTTACAAGAAATTTACAAGAAACATGGTGGATGAAGAGACTAACGGAGAGACAAACAAACCGAGAGTGGAATGGACAAATGACGGACATTATGTAAGTTCAAAATAATAGGAACAATACAGATGTATTTTCCTCATAACTTTTGAAAATTTTTCAAATTTCTAAAAATTATTGTAGAAAACAAGTTTTCAGATGAAATAAAAAATGTATTATTATATGTTGCATTTAGATAAACAAAGCCATTCTCCAGTAATTTGTGTTTAAAAAACCGCAGCCTAAGGAATCACTACTTCCACATCCAGATTTTCCCTCCAAGTCTCTTTAAACGTAAACTTCTTGACTATTTTTGCACTTTAGTATGGTCATAAAATTTTAATAATATTTGGGGCAGATATAAAAAAAATGTGCAAGAACATAAGTTCAGATATCAAAATTTATCAGACACAAACTTTATGAAAACGACGCTAGGCGTCTGTAGGCGTCGAGACGTAAAAATGCAAGAATATGAATTTAGATATCAAAATTAATAAAATACAGAAACAAAGCAATTCGTCGGTCGGCATCAAGTCGTAAAGATACAAGAATATGACTAGGGATCAAAATTTATTAAATACACAAGTTTTACAAAATCGACGCTAGGCGTCGGTCGGCGTCGAGTGGAAAAAATGGAATATGAATCAAATTCAGAAGTGTTACAAAAACGACGCTAGGCATCGAGACGTAAAAATGCAAGAACCTAAATTTAGATATGAAAGATGATCAAATACTCAAGTTATACAAAAACGACGCTGGGCGTCGGTCGGCGTCGAGATGGAAAAATACCAGAATATGAATCTAAGAATCAAAATTTACCAAATACACGAGTTTTACAAACAGGGCGGTAGGAGTCGGTCAGCGTCGAGACGTAACATGCATAATAACATAAATTTAGATATCAAAATAGGTCAAATACGCAAGTTTTACAAAATCGAGGCTAGGCGTCGGTCGGTGTCGAGAGGAAAAATGGAAGAATATGAATCTAGGTATCAAAATTTATCAAATTCAGAAGTTTTACAAGAATGACGCTAGGCGTTAGTCGGCGTCGAGACAAAAAAATGGTAGAATATGAAACTAGGTATCAATATTTATCAGATTCAGAAGACGCTAGGCGCCGGTCGGCGTCAAGACGTAAAATGCAAGAGCATAAATACCTATCAAAATTTATCAAATACACAAGTTTTACAAAAATGAGGGTCGGTCGGCGTTGAAACGTAAAAATGCAAAAATATGATTCTAGGTATTAAAATTTATCAAATTCAAATCTTTCAAAAAGTATGCGATGTAACAACTCCGAACGCTTTCGTGTCCAAAAAGAAACAGCCGAATTTCCAAATGTTATACAAATCGCTACTGGATCCCCGTATTACCATTACATCTTCAATTTGTTAAATATTTTCAATGTTAAAAATTAAGGCATTGGTTTCTAGCACATACGACAAAAATGAAGTTTTTGGACTCTTACTAGCTTGTTCTACTGATTTTTTCCAATTACATACACCCTTCCACCCCTTCAACAAAAAATATATACGTACTAAATTTCAAGTGAATATATTAATTCTGTTTTATCGATCCATTTTAATGGAGTGGGAGGTGGTGGGGGGACGAAAAATCTTATAGAAAATTTTGAGGCCTTGGCTTCTAGTACATACACCAAATTTCAAGTTTGTGGACTCTTACCTGCTTGCTTTACTTATATTCCCCTATTTACCCCTATTTAACCCCCAACCCTTCAACGGAATTATCTCAAAATATCGCTTGTAATTTGGTACACGTATGCATTATAACGACATCTGGAACTTGATTATATTTTGAGACGATTTCGTTTAAGGGGTGGGGGGTAAGCAGAGGTAAATAAAATAAAATGAGTAAAGCAAGCTGAAAGTTGAAATTTGATGTGTAGTAGAAGCCAAGGCCTCACTGTTTCTCACCCTCCACCTCCCCCTCCACCACTAACTCCACTCCATTATTATAGGGGTTGATAAAATAAAATTAAAATATGCACTTGAAACTTGGTGCACGGATGTATTGTAATGATATCTTATTGAGATGATTCCTTTAAAGGGAGGGGGTTGTAAATTTGGAAAAGTAAGTCCAGAAATTTCATTTTTAGCATATGTGCTAGAAACAAACACCTCAAATTATTTTATGACATCTGCCTTGTTACGATATTTTAAGAAATCGTAAAATAACAAGAGTTCCTGGACTATAAACAATTATTATATTACTTGTTGATACTTTAGGAGACATCTGCAAGCGAGCGTGCATAGCCTTGTGTTTTGTTGCTCTTCGTAGGCGATAAGAAAATAAGTAAAAACCGGTCAAGTTTTTAAAAAAGAACGAGCGTTCTAGAAAGAAGTACGAAAGGCAAGGTAACGGCCGGGTGGTAGTTTTGATTAAGTATTTCGTAATTTGCGGATACAATGTACCCATAGTGCCACTAAGAGGGAGTCTAATTAAGGATTGGTTGTTTGGTCAAAGATACCCTCTTTGGCACTTTATTTATATATGTTTTTGAATATTAGATAACCTTGCATAATTGTATAAACGTCTCCTGTTGATGTTAGGGAAAATAGGCACGAGAAGGTAAGCGTTTTGCATTAAATAATCATAAAAAGTAATAACAATGTGTAAGTGTATATTTGTTAGTTATGGTTGATAAAATATTAAGACCGGTCATTATTATCTTTTTAGACGCTTTTATTAGGCTCTACTTACTTTTAAGCAGTAAAAGTAATATTTTGGGAAAAGTTAAGTATTACTAAGAATAACTTTTGAAATAGTCGCAAATCCTAAAGAATCAGGACAGTCAGGACATTAGGAAAGTATTGGAAATCTGAAGTACGGAATTTTCCGGGAGAAGCCTGAAACCGACACCTCGTTTCACCTTTAAAGGAAGTATATATATATAGTTATAGTTCAGGGATTATATAAGGTAATGTAAAGATCCAATTGTTTATTATTTGTAATATTGATACCTTCATCAGTCTTACATTTTTTAAAGTTTATAGTAAGGGTGTTTGGACAACTAGCTGTTTTGAGTCTGCGGTGTCCAAAAACTCCGACTCTTGCAAGGGTAACGTGCACGTTATAAAAAAATATTTGTACACCAATGTTTTGTAATTTAGGTATTTGTTGTTAATAGATTTATTTATACACAATTAAGGTCTGTGTTCTTTAATTTTGACATCATTATAAATTTGCAACTCAGATTTATTTAGTGATTTTTGGCTGAGCTATCATAAATTTTAGTTAGGGTAATATTATTATGTAAATCACTTGGCGCCCATAAGTATTCACTATTTTTATTGGTTCACTAAGATCTTCGATCCACGACCCTTATCACGAGCAAGAACATTACTTGCCGAACTTAAAGCTTAAAAAAAAGCATTAACGTTATCACCTGTAAACTAACAAACACCCAGATGGGCGTTATAGCCTCAAATATTAGTAAAATTCTATGACCAATAATTTCCACATACATGCAAATATAGTCACGATATTTTTCTTTAAAGACACTGGAAAATCTGGCTGTGAAAGTAGTTATTCCCTAGGCAGCGGTTTTAATAAATTCTTTTACACATAAGGAATGCTTAAACATTACAAAATACATTTGACAAAATTTCGATAGTTAAGGTAGCTGATTTGTCAGAAATAAAACAAAATGAGTAAGATAATAAGATTTACTACTTTTGAAATACTTCAACAAATGTTCGAAATTTCTACCATGGACCTCGTGCATAATCGACACCTGAAAATAAGTTTTGAGCTCACCACCTACTTATTCCCTTACAAAACTAAAAATAGAAATCGCAGCGTACTCAAAGTGCACATATGATCTTTCTTATACGCCGCGCGCCGAACTGATTGCACTAAAGAGAAAGACCACCTTTTAGTGCCTTTCAGAGCAGTACATTTTCATTAAGACGCTATCAAGTTCACCTTGCTTAGTGGATAAAATAAAATATTCTCAAACTTATTAAAACATCCATTTTTGGTGTTTCGCACCTATTCTTGCTTTTATTGTTTTCAATAGTTTTAACACGAGCCGATAGAAATATTTAAAGTGTACTTACATTTTAAAATTTGTTGCAATTGCCAAGTGGTTTCGATTACTATTTTAGTTATTAGTCAGTGATGAATATATTTCCGTAAACTTCCGCCTTTGGAGATAAAGCACCACCGGATAGGGGATATGCCAGAAAAAGTAAAACTTTTGCAGTTCCAAATGCTAGTAATTAGTGGGCGCGGTACGCCACATAAATAGAGTGAGTAGGGCATTTCAACTCCACAGGGTGCCATTTTAGCACAGCTATGTATTCTATAAATTCTACAAATACCGAACAGTTTCCTTGCAAAAATCGAAAATAAAGTATTCCGTCGATCAATCTCTATAACCAGTATAAGGCACGGACCTTTTTGGACAAAAACTCTTTAATAGAATTTTTTCATTTCCTTATTTGATTAAGTACCGGTGTTATATTTTTGGGGTGGCGCGAAGTAAGCTTTAAGCTTCAATTATTGTAGCTAAAATAATGCCAAACGAAATTATCTATAGGTGTCCAAACAAAAAAAAATGAAGATCATACCGGAGAAAATTCTATCTCTATAAATATTTGACGGATTTTCATTTGCTAAATAAATATAGAACCTATTTTTTTTTCCCTTCTTCAATTCTTTGGGATTTCCTGCCACATGTATGTTTTCTTTTTAAGCGGTGTTAGGGGAATTTACAAAATATATCACTATTAACCAGTATGTTACTGGTAAAAAACCTCTACGCCTGTGACGTTTACGTCAAAGGATCAGTTAAATGCTGTTTTTTTTTTAAATAAACAACACAAATAAGTATAAAAACTTGAAACTAAATATTTCGCCGACGTTTCGGAAATCTAATCTGTTTCCTTTTTCAAGGCTTTTTTTGAAAAATCTTTTTTGCTGTGTATGACAAATACACAGCTCTAAGAATGTTTGTTATATTCAATATCCATAGATACTTACTATTTACACAGAACTGTTGATATAGTTAACAGTTTTTTAGTTTTTATACAATGTTAAGTTTGTGAAGTTCTTCTTTTAACATAGGCAGCCAAGTTGTACAGACATCTACGGAACAATTCGATACGCAATTATCCTCATTCAATAATATTATCGCGGATTCTTTAATTTTTCTTTTTTTGCTATCTGCCTCTTTTGTTAAAATTTTTGCCGAGTCCCAGTTTATTCTATATCCGTTCTCCCACGCGTGTTCGCAGATCTTGGACCTCTGAATTTCATAACGGACATAGAATAAACTGGGACTCGGCAAAAATTTTAACAAAAGAGGCAGATAGCAAAAAATGAAAAATTAAAGAATCCGTGATAATATTATTGAATGAGGATAATTGCGTGTCGAATTGTTCCGTAGATGTCTGTACAACTTGGCTGCCAATGTTAAAAGAAGAACTTCACAAACTTAACATTGTATAAAAACTAAAAAACTGTTAACTATATCAACAGTTCTATGCAAAGAGTATCTAGTATCTATGGATATTGAATATAACAAACATTCTTAGAGCTGTGTATTTGTCATACACAGCAAAAAAGAATTTTCAAAAAAAGTCTTGAAAAAGGAAACAGATTAGATTTCTGAAACGTCGGCGAAATATTTAATTTCAAGTTTTTATACTTATTTGTGTTGTTTATTTAAAAAAAAACAGCCTTTAACTGATCCTTTGACGTAAACGTCACAGGCGTAGAGGTTTTTTACCAGTAACATATTGGTTAATTGTGATATATTTTGTAGATTCCCCTAGCACCACTTAAAAAGAAAACATACATGTGGCAGGAATTCCCAAAGAATTGAAGAAGGAAAAAAATTAAGATAATGCCACAAATAACATTTACACAATATATAGAACCGATGTCTCTCTGCGTTTCAAAATGTAGTTAGCCTTTATTTTAGTCAATGTAAAAAGAAAAAAAAATGAATGAGATTTTATGAAAATGTAATTCATTAGAATGAAAAAAATTTTTTTTTTAAGACTAGGTAGGTACATAAATTAATTTCAGGCCTCTGTTCTCATTTTTAACTGAATTTACATATCGTAGAGGATCATATAGATACTGGTTTAACCTGCCTAGCTGTAGGGGAGTATGTTGGATGCTAGTGTTAAAATGAGAATGGCAAATAAGAATTTTTACTTGTTAGCATAACCAAAAGTCAGGTTATCGAAAGAATGCAAAGATTTCATTAATATTTTTATATATTGTTTTTCCTTTAGTTCTCATAGATAGCTTTTCTTTCCGCTGTTTGCAAAATCCTATAAAGAATATGTTTCATAACAATCTCATATTTTTGCTTCATTGTCATTGTGCAAACACTCTAGGTATGAAATGCATGTAGTACAGCTAACAAAAATTCAGTGATAATGACCTTAGCATATTATGTATGAACTGTCCGACTGTAACCTTACATTACCAATTGCAATTGAAATATGTACTCATGAACTTCATACTACTTTTATTGCAACCTTGTTAGTCCTACATTAGTAGGCTGATATGATCAGTGAAATTTCTGCTATTTTTTCTAAATATCTAAATATATAAAATACAGGGGCATTCAGAAGTACTCATCAGTAGCAAAAACACATTTTGTTGATTTTCTACAAAACGGTGTAGGTACCTTAACCACACGTAATCAAAACAGCGCTCTTTTTTATATACGGCTCTAAAATGTGTATTAGTATGATCGATGCTACTCTTTACTAATAAAAAAATTACAAAAGAACTGTTAAATTTAAAGGCCAAAATATAATTCGAATTTAGTTTTAAGAAATTATGATTTCAGATTGGTCTGTAATTTCAAAATATCATTAGCAACTAATGAAATCTTTTAATTTCTTAAAGTTACGTAAGAATTGAAATTGCAAGTGCCTTTGTAATTTTTAAATCAACAATGAGAGTACCTTTTTGTGTTTTATTCATCTTTTTAGGAATATTTTATCGATTTGGTAACCCTTTTCTTTCAAGAAAGGAAAATCTTAAAAAGCCCACTCTGCAAGCCATTTTACAATAAGTGTTATGCGTATAACAGTTAGTCAATTGGTGCGAACATCTTTTTCACATGCGATATTCTCGAAAACGGCTAATCCTAGAAAGAAATTTGTAAAGGAATATGCGCAAAACTTCTCTCTTTTAGTCTTTTATTTGTTAATTATACAGGTTGGTTCAGGTGTGCGGTCGTTAATTTCTAGGTACATAGAAAATATGAAAAAAAGTTTATATAAACATACATCCGTAAACCCCGCCTAAGGGTGCTGCGGGCCCCTGAAGGGAGCATCCAAAATTAGTGAAATTACATTTATTATTCTCTTGAATAAACAAAGGAAAAATAACAAATTATTACTAAATTGAAGGACTCAACAGGTTTTAAAGATTAACGAATTAAATTAAATGTTCAGAATTAATTGCAAAAATTCTGTTCACGTAAAAAGACTGGAAAAATTCCTTAAGGTTCAAATTTTTTGAAACTTGTTGGTCTTACGGCACAGTGGGAAATTTACCTCTTTTTTGGACAAAGGTCCATTTGACCTATTTGAATATATATTTCTTTAAAATACTAGTGAATGATTCTGGTTTACTCACAGATTACTACAATTTATATATCTATTCTTCTGATGAACGTATGTATCTGACCGAAGATTTAAAAAAAAGTTAACAAAAATAGTGACTTTGAATGAGTTGGATACCCTGTTAGTGAGCAAGCCAAATATAATTAAATAATTAAATAAAACCCTAGAGTAACAAATTATGTACGCACGCACGCATGTAAACTTTAATTATCAAAATCACTTATGCATTGGGATGATAAATTGAACATAATATCATTGTAATATACTATAGGGCAGTCGTCATTATTGTTAATTTTTTTTTAATGTTCCGATATTGGGGCAGATACGTTCGTCAGAAGAATAGATATTCAAATTGTAGCAATCGGAGGGTGAATTAGAATCATTCACGAGTATTTAAAAAAGAAATATTCAAGTCGGTCAAGAACGCGTCATATGAACTTTTGTCGAAGCAAAGCAGTAAATTTCCTGCTGTGCAACGTTACAACAAGATAGCCATTTTTGTGTATTTATAGGCAAGGAATCATATTCCGATGAGACAATCGCAGAAAATTCACATTAAAAAATTTGGGGGAGAAGTATAATTTTGTGCACCACTGATTGAATTTACCTTTGGTGGATAACACCAGATAATGACATTTATTGTTATTGTAGCTCAAAGGGTTCATGAGATATTAAATAAAATGTCTCTTTTTGGGTGCACCCTTCAGAGTGCCTGCACTGCTCTTAGGAGGAATTTCCGGACCCATGAACCTATGAACTTTTTTCATATCTTTTGATGTAGAGTCACCCCAGAAATTATTATTGACCGCATACTTGAAACACCCTATATATTGAAGGACCACCCAGAATAGAAAAAATAGATAAGGCTTTCAGCCCATGAATAGTGTCAACTACATTTCAAATATTATTTCGTCATTTCTGAATTAGTTTTTAGAGTGACTGTTCTCTATAATTTTCTATAAAAGTATAGTAGGTTTCCTCCTGGGTAATTGTGCCAACTATACGTCAAATATTGTTTTCCTCCATCAAACTGTGACTTTGCTATGCTTTCATTGAATATATACAGGGTTGCCACTCTAAGAAATAATTCATTAAAGAGATTTCGTGGAAAATACTATTTCGAATATACTTGTTACTACAACGAGAAAGAAAATCTTATATAAAATTAGTTTAAACATTATACAGATTGAACTATAATCTGCACGTCCACGTGGTGAAAATATAGTAATGGTATTTTTGTTAATTCTGTCCGTCGGTCCGTCTGTCTGTCGATCTGTCTGCCTATCCGTTCTTAACAATTTCTGTGCACGCTTTCTCTTAAACGATTCAAGATATTGGCCATTATTGGACATATAATATTCTGAGCTTATTTCGGTGGAGGGTTGTGGGGTAAATACGGATAAATAGAGGTAAATAAGTAAAGCAAGCTAGTCAGATCCTGAAAAATAAGATTTTGTGATATATTAGATGCCAGGGTCACAATTTCTTTTAATTGCATCTGCCACCCCACTCCCTTATTAAGAGTAGGTATGCCTCGACAAGCTGCTAAAATTTGCAACAGAGGCACTGAAAGGGAAACTCCAGTGGGCGGTCCTTTAAAAACGATAAAATATTATTTTGTCTTTATAGTACTATGTACACTAAGTAGTAAATAGAAATAAATGACCGTGATTCAACTTACGTATAAGCTTGTAATTAGTTCATAATTGTATATAAATTCTACCTGCCAAAGCTCAAAGGTTATGCCGTCACATCTATCCTATCATTCTAACCTAAATGCGTTTTTAACATATTATTCCTTCAATAAATACAGTATTTATAATTTAAGCGGCTAGGTATTATGCTTCCCTAGAATTTTAATTTGTAATATGGAGTATAGGAGTATATCTATATTTTTGCATAATGGAAAAGATATTCAATAATTAGTAATCTGCATTAATTAATAATAATCGCCAACAAGGAACGAATATTAAATAAAAAGAATGAAAGAGTTGATGAGGTCCGATAAAAATTATAAACAAAAATTAGTGGTGTGCAATATTGCAGCTACGGATACACGTTTCAGAGTTATTGCTCCTCATCAGCGTAGCAAGGCATAAATAATATTGTTATATTGTTAAAAGCAAGACCAACAAAGATAGGAAAGCACAGTATATTGTAGGTACTCTATTTTGTACCTTCGTACCTCATGTGCCATATATGAAGAGCAATAACTCCGAAATACGTGTCCGTAGCTGCAGTATTGTTTGTTATTGGGTGTATAGTACTAATTCTTGTTTATAACTAAATAGAAAACTTAGCATTTTAATGTTGTTATTTTTTAACCCAAACATTTCTGTCTATTTTTCCCAGAAATAAAAGTTATTATGAAAAATATCCTGTTGCTTGGTCTAATGCAACAAACTGATGCGTGTGACTTGATGAGAAATTGGGAAAAATGTGCGCTTTACTTTTGTGTTTCTAACTCCTTTCATTGCAAATACCATTGCCCCTTATAATTCTATATTCATTTGTTTACGACAAGAACACATCTTTAAAATTTAATATCAATTGTATTGCCCAATAAATGTTTTCAAATATACCAGCATACCACCATTTTAAAAAGAAGGATTGAAATACAATTACACATTATTTTTAGTGCATGGGTGGCTACATATAACTAGTTACTATATTGTTATAATTCGGTACTTGTAGTATAATCAAAGAGTAGAGTACCTGTTAAGTATAATAGTAAATTAATGGAATTTGGTATTTTATTGGGCGTCCCGTGTTATTAGAAATGGTTTGGTTTAATTTCTTATTTCGTTCCCTCGTTATATTTTCTCATTCATAAAATAATTCTGGGTGAAGGGCGGAGTTTAATCTATAATAAATCCAGAGAGAGCTCGTATCTGTGTATCATTTGTTGCAAAATGTGCCTTTGCATGGTTCCGTGCTATACATGTTTTTGCAAAAAGTATTATGTTTTTTGGAAAAATAAAAATACTACGATACACAGAAAACATGAATGAAGGTTTGTATCGAGTCCTTTTTCTCATATTTTGATTCTAAATATTTTTAAAAAAATCATAAAATCTCGCAATTTACTGCTAATTAAAACAAATCTTATTAATTAATACCATTTTTTTTTCAAAATATTAAAACGATACAAACCTAGATTGATATGTTTTCTTCTATTTTTCGCTTGTACAAATTTCGTAATTGCAATGGTCTAATTATAATTTGTCGCGGACGGTGCGGCGTTTTAGACTAATTTATTTCTGATTTTTAGACGGCATACCCACTCTTAAAGGGATTAACAAAATTAAGTTATGATAATGACTTAAAATTTGATACACATATGCCGATTTAACTTAGTCTGGTGGCAATCGATACTTTGAAATATCAGATATTCTTACAGTTTTTATCAAATATCATCTCATAGTTTTTTATAACCGTAGAAAAATAGTAGCAAAAAAACAATAAACAAGCCATTATACTATTCGCCAAGTGACAGCACTTTTTATATAATTGTTGCACATTCTATAGAATACTCTTCGCCGATTTTTGTAAATAATATTAGTTTTAGACAGTTTTTGTTTAATTACAAAACATAAATTTGTATTTATTTTATATTTAAATAATGAATATTTTTTTTGTTTACTTACCAATTTTGTTCAAAGCGATTCTGCCTCTAGCTAACAAGAATTTATAGTCCAAATTTCAATACAATCGGACTTTTCGTGCTTAAGTTATCGTGATTACAAGATTCTGTCGGACGGACAGTCGAACAGACAGACAGACGGAATGTACAACAATTATATAAAAAATATATAAATAGTGCAATAAATCAGCGAAGCGTACTTATTATGATCAGCTCAAGAAATTGACTTCTCTTTTACGATTACTCTACTTCCACTCCATTACGTGAATGTAGAATTATATGTAAACATTTTTTAAAATTTCCATTACTGTTGCCTTGCCCTTGCTATTAGTTTTTATTCATAAGCTAGAAGCAAATACGCTCTCAGCTTCCTACAAAATTATAATATTTATCAGTAAGGGGGCTACCTAATTAGACGAAATAAACCTTGCAATTGCACACCTCTGTGTCTGTATTATGTACCTCGATTATTTACATTTTATTATCTATATGAAAACAATGGCGGCCTTTACAGCTAGACAAGGTTATCTCGGAAACCAATATCATTATTGAATTTAAATGAATTTGAATTTTATCGATCACCTACCCTTGAAGTAAAACACCACCCAAGGAAGGGACATATCCCTACTCAACTGTAACTTTGTTGCATCGATACATATAAAAACAATTTTTTTGGGGCATTTAATCGTGCTCCAATCGGCGTTTGATCAAATATTCGGTGTAAGAAGACCTGTTTGGGGCACGGACAATATTTAAAAAAAATTTTAAATAACAGAAATTGTGATAAATTGTGATATTTATTTAAATATAACATACCATAACTAGTATTCATTTTGAAAAATTAAATATATAAGTAGTAATAGTCTTCACGTCCAAATCAAAATGCAAATCGCGTCGGTGTTTGTGTTGATAATTATGGTAATGGGAATAGAGGCATTCAATAATTGTAAGTATTTTTACTATATTTTACATAATTTGTGAATAATAACTATATTAAGGTCTAGTATTATTTTGTTAAAAATATTTAATGCAGTGGCCTGTACCAAATAATCATTATAACACTTTTTGCGCACTATTTACATTGAGGATTTTGAGGTGTGGGGTACATTCAAAATTATTAAAAATTATGTACAGGGTGTCCCACTTAAGAGTGTAATACCCTGTTAATTTTTTTACTTTTCATCCGCATTTTTCTTAAAGATAGAATACATTAGGGTCTGTTTGTGGCCAAATTCAAAAATAAGTCCATTGCGATACCAAAATCTGTGTAGATATTGACACTGAGCTTCCTTTTTATTTGGCACCTTTTATTTGTTTATTGTTTTCTCTGTACGTAAGTAGTGGAGTAGAAATATAGTAATCGCAAAAAAAACTTTTCTGTTTGTCTGAATTTATTACGATGCTGGGTTGGGGGTAAATAGGGGAAAATAAGTAAATCAGTTAGAGTTACAGGAGACCTGTTTTTAATTTTCGTAATGTACATATTCTGAAACGTGAAACTCCGAGTCGAAGAGTGATTTTCTCACGATGACATACTTCCCTTCGGTATACAAAGGAAGCAAACAATCAAAAAATCATAATAGGATTTTAAGCTCCCCTAAACATAACCTATAATTGTGGGAGGTTACTAAACTTGGCGCAAAATCTAAAATTGAGATAACATCAAATTTTTACGTTTTGAGGTTCCAGAGACGAAAAAAGGTGATTTTTGTAAAATATCTCAGTGTATAGATCCAGAAGATCTAAATAGGTTTTGGTTGAGATCGGATTACGTTTAGTGCCGTTCAGCATTGCCCAAAAAATTTTAATCCAAAGTTTTATAAAATATTTAAAAATATCGGAATTATTTTAGAAAATCATTTTTGAGTTTTAAAAGGTGTACTGTGTATTTTATTTGACAGATATGATAATATCACGTAAATGTCAAGTAATTTGTAAGTCCTACTTTTGCCCATAAATTTCAATACTTTTTATATTTGATCTAGCTTTGTATTAACGGTGTGACTAGAGCCCCGACTCGGGACACAGGTTCAGTCCCGAATTACGTCATCAAATGACGTCATTAAAAGCGTTGTTGGTCCATTCGAGACCCATGTCTAGTCCCGAATAACGTCATCAAATGACAGCAATAGTGTGTAGTTTTGTCGGAACTGGTGTTTCGCCCCGACCTGGGTCCCACATCCGGAATTTATAAGAAGAATCACACCTTCATTAGTTACAAACATGAATATAAATAAGACAATATTATTTTTCCCCACTGTATTTTATTTAAAAAATACTAAACTTGTTTACAGAAAATAGACCAATTTACTCGGTGATTTGGTACCTAGTTGACAAGTAACAAATTATAGTTTCATTGGCTTTGAGTTTGGCTACCGTGTCTTATGTGACAGTTTAAACTTTAAATTAACGGAAAATTTTTAAACAATACCACTGCCTCTTTGGAACCTTTTTAACACGTATTCGCTTGAAATGAAAATACTGAAGGCAGGCTTTCTATTTTATTGGAGTAATGCAGTAATCTAACATTGTTTTGCCTAACATACCACACATTTGGCACAGGTATGTATTAGCGGCCTTTTTGGACAACATTTTTTATATAATATTCCAGTCGTTTTCAGTCAAGAATAACCGAATTAAGGGGAGGTCAACGTCGAAATCTAAAACGATGTCCGGCACTTCCTCTAGATTATTTTCTATAAGGCAGTCCTCAACCTTCTCACCAGTTTGAATAGCATAAAATACTGCTTTCTTTTCTCTTAAAATCCAGGACAATATTTTCTCTTGCTTTCTTTTCATGACCAAGTAGAAAAAGCCATAACGGTTTTTTTTCTTTAATCCGATCGTGGTAAGATCTGAACCTTTTGGTCTACATTTTTATTGAACAACCTCAGGCATTTTAATTGACTCTATATCCACATAATTAGACATACTTTCATTATTATTCCAATCTTGCAAAGTTACATTCAGTTCACTTTGGCATTAATTTTTAGAATTTTGAATTTGGTTGATATATGAATAGTTACTTAATATTTCGTTACTTATAATGATTACATTTGGGTTATCTGTGTTAGCAAAATTTGAAATTTTTTCGGCCTCCAACAATTTCATCGAGTTTAGTTTTCGGTACAATCAACTGGTCTTGGTTTATAGTTACAATTTTCACGCCTTCTATTAAGTCGGCGCCGTATGTGGATCCCGAGTCGGGGCAGAACACCACTCCCAACAAAATTACTAATGACGTCATTTAATGGTGTTATTCGGGACTAGGCATAGATCCCGAGTCGGGACATAATATAAATCCCGACAGTGCTTTTAATGACGTCATTTGATGGCGTTATTCGGAAGTGGACTTGGGTCCCGAGTCGGGACTCTAATCACAGCGTTGTATTAAACCCTTTTGAGCTATTCTGGTCAACTTTTGTTAGTAAAATTTTCTGGTAAAAATGACCTAATATTTTAAATTTATTTTGTTAGCGCAAATGGCTTTGTATTTGAAGGGGGTGAACTGTTTTTTTGCCAGGAGTAGACTGAGCAATCTTATTTTGAAAATTTAATTTTTTAAATTTGTTCTTTTTGCATATATCTTTATATAAAAGCGATGATGACATTATTAACATCTACCAAAGAGCGAATGCTACAGTTAATATGAAAAAATTAGATGAAACATTCGAGAATGAGCTGACTTCGACTTTCTACCTTCATTTATCTAAGCCATCGACAAGGATAATTGGTCATAAAATCTAAAAATATGTTGTAAAACAACACGTCTTCACTAAATCAACGATTAAAATTTTTAATAAAATTGTGATGTTTTGACCATATAAATCATAATTCTAAATTTAGAGAATTCTTGAAAGATGTCTCGAACAATTAATATCCAGGAATACTAAAGATATTTCTTTACTAAAAATCACTGCAGAATATTATAAATATTCGAAAAAAGTAGATTTTTACCAAATGTTGTTAAGCTGAATATGAACACAAGCAGATATTCGCCGCTTGTCGGTAATCGTATCCTAAATCGATTCTTGTCAGTGCGGACGAAAGTCAACTGGACATATTGCATCCATGTTCGTATTCAGCTGACCAGATCTGTATATTCCCCAAAACAGTAGAAAGGTGATTTCTCAAATAACATAGAATTATGCGATAGTACTGCGTCTCAGTATCTCATGGTAAGATTATGATGAAATGACGTTTTATCAAAAAAGTAAGTTTTTCTTTAAGCGATGGTTCTCTGTTAGTAATTTATTTATCTTATAACTATGTTTACAGTTTCTTACCGGTTTTAAGTTGGATATTAAACGAATAAGGTATTTTTGGAAAATAAAAGCTCTGTCCCCTTCAGTAGCCATACCCCAGCACAATATACTAAAATTTGTATATGAATGTGCACATGCGTAATATATATTCGATCGCTATAAGTCCATTTTTAAAAAATTACTCTTGTTGGAAGTTTATGCATTAAACGAATTACTATCGAGCTATCATCGGGGGTTACAAACATGAAATTATTTCATTATTTCATTTGTCGTAAACAATGGAGGTGCCAAAATTCTTAATAATACAAAATAATTAATCTTACATTACAGTTGCTGATGTAAAATGTGGAAGCCACAAAACCGCACGTCGTTTAGGAAAAATAGTGGGAGGGCTAAACGCAGAGAAAGGAGAGTTTCCTTGGTTGGTTTCGATTACAAGGAGAGGGGGACACTTCTGTGGGGGCACTGTGATTAGCAATAGGTTTATAATGACTGCGGGACATTGCCTCTGCACGTAAGTATCAACTAAAATATACAGGATGTGTAAGTAATACATATAATATGCTGTATCAAAAGAATTATAATTAGTTCTCGTATTTTAATAATTATTAGTAGTAGTTCAAATACTAAATTTTTCTGAGCCTACAACAAATAATTTTAAGAAGAGACTACTTCATTAATCGTAAGAGTTTATTTGTACGTGAATAAAATTTATCTGCTAAAAATTTATCACCCATCTTTAAACAAAAGCCTAAGTGGTGAAAATCAGAATGTCTACCTTGAATATTGTGAATGTATTTTGATTTCAATGCGTCAATTATTGCTGACTGAAATGATCTGAATATAAGAATTACTAACACCTAAGTTTCTTGATATTTTCTTTAACAACCATTTCGGATTATATTGTATTGATTCGAAAACTAAAATTGTAGGAGGGTCATCTTCGTTGTATTGATTTCCTGTTTCTTTTAAAACATTTGTTACACAATGAAACATATTCTTTATAGGATTTTGCAAACAGCAGAAAAAAACTATCTATGAGAACTAAAAGAAAAACAGTGTGTAAAAATATTAATGAAATATTTGCATTCTTTCGATAATCTGAATTCTGGTTATGCTAGCAAATTAAAATCCTAAAATGAATTTATCTAATTTCTTATTTAACATTCTCATTGTAACACTAGCATCTATACCCTGTATAGTGTATGATAGGTTTAATAATTGTTTATCATTTTCTAAGACCAGCAAAACTTTTTATAAAGAACGACTTTTCCGACAAAATAAAAATAAGAGTACAAAAGTGCAGTTCACCAACCGGGAACCCAGTGTATAATATCGTATAATATTTGGTAGTAACCTGAAAATGATACAATAAACGTATCAAAACGTGGGATTTTAAAATAATTTCCTTTAAAATAAGACTTGAATCCTATAACAACTGTCAGCAATCATATTATTTTTGCATTTCTATATTGAAACGTCAATTTTCCCATAATACGGTGGTTAATCATGACTGGTTAATTACGACTGGGTAAAAGGTCAAAATAAGTAAAGTATTTTATGTCAATGTTGTTTAAATATACACTTACTTTTTAACAATCGTGCTTACAAGAAAGGTGACAGACAGAACGGACATTTTGAAAGTTATTCGGAATTCAATCTCCAACACATGAAAATTTTTTGTTTTGTATTTGCGAAGAGTATAATAGAATGATCACCAATTTGTGGCTCAGTGTTTACGTGTTAGACTTGAGACCACTGCGTCTCGCTTTCCAATCTTGGCTAGAGTATATAAATAAGGCAATTAAAGAAAATGTATTAAGCCATTTATACCCTATAAGCAGAGTGCATTTGTTATGTGTCAATAATTTATATTTTTTAGTGGAATTGGACAAGACATCTTAAAACCATCAAATATTAAAATAACTGTTTCACAACATGATTTATCACAAAAAAATAGTAACGCATACCAAGTTGACATAAAAGCTATTAGTATTCATCCAGGATACATTTGCAACAAGCCTAGAGACGATATAGCAATTCTGGAATTGGAGAATGCATTGCGATGGTCTGAATCAGTCCTACCAGCTTGTTTGCCTTTCGCTGCCAATCACGAAAAACACTCACAGTTTGATAACATTTTGGCTACAGTGGCGGGATGGGGATGGACAAATGAAGATAACTCCAAAGGTAATATTGTAGCAATAGCCTAAGAGCTGGCGTGATTTTTTCCCATCATTTGTTCAAAAGGATAAGCACATTCATGTCGAAATATGGTTTAAAGTGAACAATTATCGCTACGTCTGCCGTTGCAAACCGGCAGCGTTTGGCCGGAGGCGACTACTCAAATTTGTTTTTTTTTTTCAAAAACTCCTTGATTTGTACCACCTGCAGACTATGAAATTCGGCTTTAGGAATGCGATTTGATCACAAAAGTGAAATGACAGACAATAAAGTCGGTAGCGTTTCTTAATTAGAGCCAATAATAGGTTCCGCCGTGAACATCGTAGCGGTCTGTGAGTGCAAGCGAGATGAGTTCAGGCTCTCAAACGCGCAGCGGACAGAGAAGGATATATTATTCCATTCAATACATTGGACGCATGTGTAGTGGCTCTGTAAATAGATTTATATGAAAATAAATATAAACAAACATACAGTTTATTGAAACTTAACATTCAGTAATAAGAAAACTAAACATTATACACTATGAAATAAAAAATATGAAAATAATATTATAATAAAAATATTATAATAAAAGTAACAACAATATAAAAAATAAAAAAATATTTAGTCTTCGTCACTAGAGTCATCATAAGTTAATAAATCATCACATTCGTCATTATACCGTGCTATGATATCGTCTAAATTTGGTGGACATCGCGGTCCAGTGAACCATCCTGTCACCACCCATTCTCAAGTGGTTTATAATAATTTGGTTGTTCACTACAAGCGTATCGTCATATTGCACACAGTTGGTTCATTCTTTTTATTTTTAACAAAAGTACATCTTTACATGGCGGAATTGAAGCAGCATCCAAATTTTTAACTTTTTGTAGTGGGTATCTTTCCGGTTTGAGGCTTATAACTGTTCAAAAATATTTCGTAACGAGCTTTTTTGATGTTTCGTTGCTTGGGTTTTCCATATAATGTATACACGAAATGTTCCGCAACCGCAATTTGATTATCTGTTAAAATTTTACTTTCTCCAAAAGTCGAAAATGTTGTTTGAAATTCCTCATTCTTTTGCAAAATTTTTAAAGGTTTTAGATTTCCCTTCCTTGCAAATGACGACTTATAATCTGAACCGGTAAATGCATGCACGGCTGGCAAGGCTTTACAGAGGCAATCGCCTAGGATGTTAAAATCTGCGTTAACACTTAAATATCGCATTGTATTCTTGGAGGCTATTCCTAAAAATAAAACGATATATGAGTTCACAACTATTGTAATGACATACCCTAGGTAAAGTTAGGTAGGTACCTGTTTCAATCCAAACTAAGAAGTCCCCGAAGAGATGGAAATCTCCCAAAAGAATTATAGGTACATCTGTATCGGACGCTTTAACTACAATTTTCATTATGTCTGGAGGTAAATGTGACAAATGAAAAATCATTCGGCTGTCTGCTTCTTCGTGGTGACAGTTAAAATGTTCTGAAGATGTGACAGAAGAACTCCGACCACACACAATAAAGAAAAGTAATGCTGCCGTTAATGAAATAATCAATGGTATTACAAGTAATATAAATCCCTTCGATTGCGGAGTTCACAAAAACTTTAGTTTCAATAAAATATATGTTTGCTTATATTTATTTTCATACAAATCTATTTACAGAGCCACTAAACATGCAACCAATGTACTAAATTGAATAATATATCCTTCTCTGTCCGCTGCGCGTTTAAGAGCCTGAACTCATCACGCTTGCACTCAGAGACCGCTACGACGTTCACGGCGGAACGTATTATTGGCTGTAATTAAGAAACGCTACCGACTTTTTTGTCTGCCATTTTACTTTTGTGGTCAAATTATATTCCTAATGCCGAATTTTATAGTCTGCAGTGGGTACAAATCAAGGAGTTTTTGGAAAAAAAACAAATTTGAGTAGCCGCCTCCGGCCAAACGCTGCCGGTTTGCAACGGCAGACGTAGCGATATTTGTTCACTTTAAACCATATTTCAACATTAATCTGCTTATCCTTTGGTACAATTGATGGGGAAGAAAATCACGCCAGCTCTTAGGCCACAATTATTTTATTGTGATTATAATGTAAACAAAAATTTCGAGATGAAGTAGTTTCTTCCGGGTTTTGCCGCGGTCGTCGAACTTTCGAGAATTTACAAATACATTTACAAATACATCCAATGGCATGGCATGGTTCCCTTTTTAATTAAAAGTAAATTGAAATTAAAGAGAATGTGTTCAACCATTAAAATGAAAAAAAAAAAAATTTAATAAAATTAAAAACACGTTTTAAAAACTAGCTGAAACTATTAAAAAATTGCAAATAGGTAATTTGACCTCTTTTGGAAAAAGCAAAATATTTCAGATAATGCATCAAAATTTTAATCATTTTGGCAAGATAAAATCAAAAACTACATTTGCATATTTAAGATTTATTTTCATGTCTGCTAATTACATTTCGAGATTCTTTGTCAAATTGTTATACCTGTAACTGATGTTTGGTATATAATTTTTTTTACACTAGAAAATTATAAAACTGCTCCCAGTCGGAAGGGTTGACACAAGTTTAACAGTCAGGAGTACACTTGATTTAAAAAAAAAACTGGTACAACTCTTGTAATCGAAAATCTTAATAGTTTAGTTGTGTGCATATGTCTGTAAATAGGGCTGGCCAGGCATGTCGAGGGGGGGGGGGATGGGGGGGTGGAGAAGAAGTGATTTACCCCGGACCTGGGTTTTTTGGAGGAGACCGGTTTACTTAGTGTTTTTAAACTTATTAAATCTTTCTTTTTTATTTTATTCAAATGGAATTTTAAAAAATAATTAGAAAATAACTTTTTCAAAACATTTTCAAGCCTGCCATATCATTGTTTAAAAAAAATAATATTTGTTACGGATAATTCTACTAATGGTTGTAATTAAAATACTAACTGAATAATGATAATTCTATTTTCAAAATAAGACCACAAAAATACCACTTGAGATTAAAAAAAATGTAAACAATGCAAACTGACCATAAAAATACAATAAAAAAATAAAATAAATGAACTTCAACTACGTAATACAGAATTAAGTAATATTTTGTCATTGCTCCATTAGCGTCTAAAACTGCCTGAAGTCTTGCAGGCATGGACAAAATCAGGTTTCTTGCAAGGTCAATTTCTTGCGACAAGTTCTCCCAAGCGTCTTCAATTATCCCTTCCAATTCTTGGGCATTGTTTGGATGGTTATTTAATTTTCTTATATGTTTCACCATTAGTCCCCAAACATTTTCAATTGGATTTAAATCCGGACTTTTAGATGGCCACGGTAACAACTCTATGTTTTTATTAAGAAACCATTGCCTGACACGTTGGGCCGTATGTATGGAGCAGTTGAAACACCTCTATTACTGACGGCAACATAATATTATCTAATATTTCAATATATTTAATGGAATTCAGATGACCACCACTGTTCCAACACATACCTAACCCATTTAGGCCCATCCAAGCCCAGACATTGACTGAAAACCTTCCTGATATTTGTGGATCGAAAGTACATTTTTCGTCGTATCTAGTGGAAGGAGACCTATATACGCGAACATGTCCATCGTTACAGGATTTAAAAACCTTTTCGTCAGAAAAGACAACTTGTCCCCAGAAGTTTTCATCATTGATTATATAGTTGAGTGCAAAAATAATCCTACCCTGCTTCTTTTCCTCTGAAAGTTTGTATTTTTTAGCCGCTGAACAACTCTTCAAGTCGCTTTGTAGTTTTATTCTTCTGCAAGCAGTAGGTACCGAAGCAGGGAAATTTGTTTCTGAAATTGCATTTACTGCAGTCTGAAAAGGGTTTTCTCTTAGGTAATTTATAAGATTTTCATCTTCTTGATTATTGCTCTTTCTGGACCTACCGGAACCAACTTTACGGGATACCGTTTGGTTGGTTTCCCATTGTTTTTTAACACTCATTATCGTGATTTTACTCACATTGTATTCAGCAGCAAGTCTTCTTATGGACCAACCATCATTTTTGAATATCTGTTAGATGTCGAACCATTTTTAATAATGACGCCACTGATTAACGTCAAAGTGACATTTGTAAGATTATTAATATCAATCAAAGAACGAATGATTTACATAGCTAAAAGAAAGTGTACCAGTCTTTTTTGAAATCAAGTGTACAACAATACATGCAATTATTGTGCTATATGTACATACAATTTTAAAATATTAAATAAATTTGATTTGATTTGAATTGAATAGTATTATATGCAAATAAAATACTAAAAAAATAGTCTTATAGTTACCCTCAACTTCTTTCAATTTGTCTGCTAATTTTTTAATATTCATGAAACATTTGTAATTTCTTTCTCAAAACTAATTTATTCATATATTATTTAAAGTTAAACAATAATTAGGATCTTATCGAGACTAAAGCAAGCCCCCAATAAAAATCATATTTGTAAATCGGTAAAGATCACGTTACATAGGCATGAGGGCAGGGAATCAATAATTATAACGCAGAAGTGATTAGCACTGCTCGTGTGTCGCTCATTTAGACAAAATAAGTATAATGAAATATAGTTTGACATAATAAATTCCAGTTCAGAATATGAGAGAATCAGGGAAAAAGATTTAAAAGAAAATAAGCAGGGTGCTGCATTTAAAAAACATCACTTTATTTTGTATACCACGTGACCTAATCATCCTATTGGTTGTTTAGTTGTACTTTAAAAGCTGTAGACACAGCCATACGACTTTCGGATATAACTTTTTTTAGAACGCTAAAAACAATAGAATAGTGAGAGGGGGGGTTAAAATAATGAATAACCCTACACCTACAGCTAATAATCTCGGCTTTATATTATTTTAGGTGGTCGCGCTAAAACGTTACAAAAGGCACGTGTAAACGTAATAGAAACGGAAAAATGTAGGTCTTGGTATAAATCTCAAGGAAAGAAGACAAAAATTCAAGAAACTCAAATATGTGCAGGTCACGAACAAGGAGGAATTGACGCTTGCTGGGTAAAGTATCGAATACGTTTATTTGCTTGTTCTTTTAATGGTACTATCTACAGTATCTGGTTCTACTTCAGGTGGATTAATAATTTCAAAATAAATAAAATAGCTTTCTGGAACATTTGTCTCGTTCTGATCAATATTTATACATGTAGGAAAATATTTCGTTAAAAACTGCATCAATAAATTTAAACTTGAACAGATTCTATTATACAGGGTGTCCCAGGAGGAAAGGGCACTTTGGGAGCGTACTGCTTGAGTCAATTTAACGTTAAAAATAGTTGCAATTATGCAGAGAGACAATTATACAAGGTTTTGATGGAGAAACAACTACAATTGCCTAGAACCGCTGCAATTGCTTAGGTACCACTGAAACCATTGCAAGAAAGATTGGGGACAGGCACACTCCAGTTCGAGAAACAAGATCACAGCAGTGAACTCTTGGGCGATGCCAGTAGAAGCATATGCGTTCGGCATGATGAAGTGGTCAAGTACTTCGTTATAAGCGTTTGATAGGACAACATGAATGGCGCTGACAAAACAACGTATGTATTATGCAAAAAGTTACATTCATCGGCTGTGTTTCTCACGATATCTGTGAGACAGGAGATTACTTAATATAGAAAGTAGGAAGATCAGTTAAAAAGGCAGAAGACAACTACTGTTCTATTTGCATAATCGTCTACACAGCTAACAAAGTCTACTCATTTTAGCTCAACAAGACTACGTATCTAGCTATGGTACACCACAAGACCGTGTAGCTACTTGGAGATAGAAAGTCATCGGAGAAACGCCGAGGTTATTGTGCCTAACAAGATTGACTATACATACTTTACAGAAACTAGAGTGCACAACAGGTACATACGTGTTCAATACATCAGAAACAGAACATCATCAAACATCATTCGAACAGAAGATGTCGACGATATCAATAAATTAACGAGCCTATCCAGCATATGTATTGTAGATACGCAGCATTGACTCAGGCCATTCAGCCTCCAAAGGAGACACAATGTAACGAAGGTTGCTCGCCAGGCGCTGTCCAATAGTATGGCCAAGTGGGGAGTATGCGAAGCGGGGCTTGGAAATCAATATGTACAAAACGAAATCTATGGCAATTGGAAGAAAAAGGATAGGTTTAATTACAGAAAATTAAGTGGTGAAGTCGACTAATGAGTATAAATATCTAGGAGTCAAATTATGTTCCGACGGGCAGAGATGATATTGATATACAGAATAAAATAAAAAAGAGTAACGCTATAATTTGATAACTTCATCCCATGCTGTGGAATGACAACATTTTGAGAAAAACAAAGAATCGGATGAAGTCATTTGTCGAAAGTTGGTAGAGAAGTTTGGACAATGCATAAAAAGATGAAGGAGAGAATATTGGCAACGGAGGTGATGTACTGGGGACTATGCTGTAAAATGACGTTAATAGACCATATAAGAAACGAAAGAATAATTGAGAAAATGCATCATTAGTAAATACAATTGAGAGAAAATAGCTGCTGTGGTATAGACATATGAGGAGAATGAAATCGGATAGAATACCACAAAAAATTTGAAAACCTTAAAACAGAAACCGGCTAATAGAAAAAGGGAAGGCCAAGAAAGAGCTGTAATAAAGGAATATACTCCTTCTGAGAAGTTATCCAAAAGAGAGAATTATTCAGAAATGAAACCTCTTGGAAATTCGGATGCAGTAGATGATAAAATTATCTGTATACAAACCCATCACATATAATGTAAGTCGGAAGATAAAGGTATCGAGTGTGGTGTTTAAGCATTATCATGTTTGTGGAAATTACTTTAGAAGTATTACATTCCCTGAAAAGTAGAAGTAACATTTGATGGGAACGGCCTCCCGTTCGAGGCAGGAGATCAATATCTTCAATCCGAGTATACTAAGATTAGTTTCTTTTTTTGAAGAAATCCACGTGCCGCGATTGGAAATCCATCGCGAGACAGACAGTCATTTTTGGTTGTCGAACTGAATAAATTTATGATTCTGTCAACACTTTGTTTAATACTTAAACTAACTTTGCTTTAATATATTTATTACTTAATTTAGGTGTAATAAATTTTTCATTTATAGGCCGACAGTGGTGGACCACTTATGGTAAACACTGAAGAGCCAACTGACCAAATGATGGTTGTCGGTGTAGTGTCGACGGGAATTGGATGTGCAAGGCCATATTTACCAGGAATTTACACAAGAGTGTCCGAATATATCCCATGGATACAAGGAATTATCAAACAGTAACGGGGCAAATTGGATAGTATTTACAAGAATTGTTTATTTATTTATTTATTTATTTACTTATTTATTTATTTGTTTATTTATTTATTTATTTATTTATTTCGTTTCTTTTCTTTTGTAAGTAGTTCATATTTCAAAATCATTTGAGTCTCATATGATACAGTGTGAAAAACATTTTAATTGTAGTTTTTGGAATATACAACAAAATTAAACAAGTGTTTCATAATTTCCCTTTAAATATCGGATGCCCCATTATATTTTGACCCTTTTTAAATCTATCTAACTTTTGAACTAGTTGAGCTAATGGAATGCGGTTTTCGCTAGTCTATTTCAAATGGAACAACCTGTATATTTTGACAGTTGGAAAGCCCATTGTTTTCCCTTTCTGAAAATGCCATACTTGTCATGGAAATTATACAGAGTGATGGCTTTATAATGTTTTAAACTGAATACTACGTTTTATCGAAATGCTACGAAAAAAATAATGATTCAAAAAGTAGACTATGGAAACAGAAGACAAAATCACTTGTAAAAGTCAAATTAGTTTATTAGCAGTTGCATATTACTTCAAAATTGCTAATATTGAAAATGTACATATGAAATTCGATATAACAAAGTGTAACATAATATTTATTAAGCAAATAAGAAATCAACAAAATAATACACATTAATAATTACAAAAGATGTTCAAAATGCTGGCCATCAACTTGGATATATTTATTTATTCTTTTTACAAAGTTGTCATAGCTTCTACTTAATTGTTCGGGGGTAATGCTATTAAAGACATTTCGAATGTTTTCTTTAGGTTCTTCTAAATTTTGTGGCATAGGGCTCTAACACCTGTCTTTCACATACCCCCATATGAAACAATCTGGAACTGTGAGCTCTGTAGATATAAGGGGCATGCTGTAGGATCTCACCTTCCTATCCAATGATTTCCAAAGGCAGCATTCAGGGAATATCTTGTTATCATAGCATAATGAGGAGTATCACCGTCTTGTTGAAAATAGACATTCCTCGATGAATTATCCTGTTCAAGTTGCAGATAAGAGAACTTTTCTAACATATCTAAATATGACGGAGCATTGACAATTGGATTGCTAAAAAAATTGGACCGTAATTTTTTTGTTTTGATACCGCACACAAAACTGTAAATTTTGGAGAGGATCTGACATACTGATGGAAACGCCTGGAATTTTCTGATGCGCAACATCTACAAGTATGCTTATTCACCTTGCCATTTAAGTGAAATGATGCTTCGTCTGACGTGACTGACTTATCAAAAAAATGCCTATCTCTTCTACATAAATCAAGAATTTTTCTACAAAATTGTACTCGTTTTGGAAAATCAGTTTCCTTTAATTCTTGATGAATCTGAATTTTATACACATTCAATTTTAGAACATTTTTCATCAGTATGAACAGCAGTTTTCGGAATACCTGTTGCGGAAGAAATTTTCCTCGTAGAAGAAGAATGATCATTTTGTGTCATTTCCAAAATTTCAATTGCATTATTAATCTCATTTTTATTATTTGGAGTTCTTTTTTTATGGGAAATACAACCCGAATTCCAAAAGTTTCTGTATCATTTTCTAATTCAATATTTTGTTGGGGGTTCCTTGTTAAACTTATTTCTAAATCTTCTTTGTGTTGTTTTGTAAGATTTAGTTTCAACCAAGAAGATAACACACTTAGCTTTTTCACTTAAAGTAAACATTTTTCTTACAGTAACTCAAATAGCCGTAACCCGAGTTGTCAATAGACTAATTTGACGTTTACAAGTGATGTTGTCTTTTGTTTCGATAGTCTGTTTTGTGAATAATTATTTTTTTCGTAGCATTTCGATAAAACGCAGTATTCACTTTAAAACATTCTAATGTTATCACTCTGTATAATTTCCATGAATAATATGTCATTTTTGGAAAGGGGAGGCAATGGGCTTTCCAACTGTGAAAAAATATACAGGGTGTTCCATTTGAAATGACAAAGTTGCCCTATCCCCGAAAATATGCTATATCATTTACGGTTAAACAGGAGGTGAGCAAAAAACGATGAATACTTAGGAAAAACTTATCAAAATTAGAAGAGGACTGTCGAAAACCGCATTTCATTATCACAACTCCAGTTCAAAAGTTATATGGGTTTAGAAAGGGTTAAAATATAATGGGGCACCCGGTATTATTCCCTCGTATGTCAGTTTTGCCAATCTGACAACAACGTCGCTATTTTCATTATTTTTTTACAAGCTGAGATAGTTGTTTCCGACTTAAAATCACAATATTTTTATCTCAATTATCATACAATTCCAGGAAATTATGAAAGATATTAGAATCAAGATCTATGAATTTATACTACTTCCTCTGGATTTTTGTCACTCAGATAAAAAACAATTTTGTGCCGTTGCCATATTTACAAAAATTTGATGTGAGGTCGCATAATCATTTAAAATAATAATCTATACTTTTATTTTATACTGAATTGCAATTGTTTGTGCTTTGGCACATTACATAAGCATATTTATTTCCGGAAAACGATCAATTAGATACATTAATATTTATGCAAACATTTTAAATTGACAGAGATTTAGTAATAATTTTGATGTAGGTAAGTAATGCGATATAATCAACTTTAATTTTATCTGTAGAGAGGTTTTTAGGCTTCCGTAGGGTTCGGCATGTGCCCTACCATTCTCGCAATTTTATACTTATTGAGATGAAATTTAATATACAGACGTAATAGTCTAGGTTTACTTCTTCAAATTCGAATGATTAGAAGCAAATCATATTACTTTTTTGGAGTAACTCGACCCCGCTGATTCCGAAAATTTTAGCTGTCATCTCGAATTCAGGGTTGAACAACCCCAAAACCACCCCTAAAGTAAATTTTTTCAATCTATCGAGAATATCTTCGGAAGAAGTGCATTGAGAGAAAAATGTCGAGAGAGTTGAAACGTAGTTTATAAAATGTTCTTTAAAATAATGCATATGAAGTTATAATTTCATTAGCTCATTGGCGTGAATATTGTAAATATTTTTATCAATATGTGTTTTTCTCGGTTGCGTAAATAAATTTTTATATTTTTTGTTATTTAATTCCATGACTTATATTAAGTTGTCTCTATTCAGATTAAAAATATTATTTATGAAAATGTATATATTCTATATTATGTTCTAATAAAATGTTAATGTAACACTACTTTCTTACTCATGCATCCACAATCCTCAGATTTAATATATTTTATAGCAGCTTATGACTACCGCGACTACGCCCGCGTTGACCCATCAAATTCTTTTTGTACTCTCCCTCACTATACCATCCCCCCTACCATCGCCCACCGCGTTTTGTCACTTTCCCTTATTTATTTTTTTCGCCCTCTCTTTCTTTCGATCGTCTCTTACCACCCCCCATTTTACCCATCTTCTCACTTACTTTCCCACCATCGTCCCTCACGTTTTCTCACATCCCCACCAGCTTTCCATATTATCTTGCTCCCGCTACTTTTTTACTTTTCCATCATCATCCGCACCTCTCTTCTCACCTATCACCATCTTGGTGTTCCTGCTAAAATGCATGACTTATTCGGTCTGACTGCCAGTTTCTTTGGATGTGCAAGTTTACTAAAAACTAGATATGCATACATTAGATCATAAAATGATCACCAATATTTTAGAAAAGTGAACCATATTTCAGTCGATTATTATGAACAAGAACCTAGATCGTTATCAAGTAACGGTTTCTGTGCGGTTTCGTCTTTAACTAAAACTGAAATAAGAGTTCCGGTTCGGTTTCGTTCGGTTTTGGTTCTTACAGGTTTGCTAGTTCCTTTTTGGGTCCATCTCCAATAGATTTCACTGTTCCAAGGTTTCAAATAATTCTAATATTATCATATTTTATGATTAAAATTATTCCAATTCGATTCATGGAGCCATATAAAATAGCGGCACCCTTATGGAACCGGTCCAGGTCTTGTGCAGACATGTTATATCAACTTTTTTACACAAAAAATATCTGAACTAAGATTACAACATTGTAACAGGAGCGCCAATATAAAACTAAATAACGTTGCGGTGGTTAAGGCCAATCAGTCAACTCCTTCTTTCTTAATCTTAGTCTGACTAAAAATATGAATAACTTCTTTGGACGTTTATGTCATTTTTCGTATCTTGTGTAGTCAATAAATTAAAACACTCTGTAGGGTATATTTTCCGGAATTTAACAGTTTTTTGCCATAAAAACTTTTTGTCTTTTTTTAATAGGTAGAGTCACTTCATAAAAGAATTTCGATTAAGCCATACCTAAAAACTGTTGTTCCCCATGTGTCAAATTTATTGTAAACCTCCAAAAGTTTGACAACTGTGACAGTTCATTTGAATTCACCATTTGACTTTTATTTTTTAACATTAGAGTCAGCATCACCTACTGTAAAATTATCTGACTACCAATTTTAATACAATTGCGAAGTAATTTGTATTTTGTCTAGTTCTTGATAGTGGACCGACTCACTGTAGGTACACTAGGGTGGAGCGATCTAACATTTTCGTTATGGAAGCGAATGCCAACTGGGGTGCAAATTCTTGCCGTTTGGGATAAAACTCACGTAAAAGAAACTTTAGGCAACAATATTAATGGCTTCATGTTGCACAAGACTAATGACGTTACACTTTAAAACAGCCATTGTGTAGCATGAAGTCGTAAGTTTCTTTACACATTTTTTTTTTACGTCACATTTAAACACAAGGGCACCTTTTGCCATGCCAGCCGATGGTAAATTTAAAAAAACAAACATATCAAAAAGACATAATTTTATCGATTTCTACAAGTAAGTACGAAATTGTTTCTAATCCTTTGTTTTAAGTATAATATCAATATCTACATTATTATTTACGGATTATCAAAAACGTTACATAAATATTTCATTTTTCGAAAATAGGTTTGAGTTACCAGATGAAGGGAGTTTCGTTATATTCTCTACGCTTATGGACTGACGCGAGTATAATTTAACTGTTATGTTGGGTTGATATTTTCGTTCTTAGAAAAGGAGTATCTAGTATATCATAGGATTGATAAGCTGTGTAGCTTTGTTTGTCGGTGTCATGTTGTCTCTTCGCTAGTTGCACGTTTCTTTTGCCAATACATTATTGTATTGTTGTATTGGTAGATCCTATTATTGCATACATCTGGGAACTTTAAGTGATTTTATTAAATTGTAATGAACTAAACTCAATTCTTGAGAAATATGTACAGGTATTTACCATACTCTAGTAACTAAAACCCCAGACATTAAATTATCATAGGCAATCTATTTAAATTTAGGAATGTACACATTTATTATATTTTCATATTTAAACCATTTAATTATTTTTGTATTCCAGTTTTTGCTAACAGCTCTAGTAGAACACAGAGGCTTCATTCGAATAGTAAATATATCTATATTTCACAGCACCTATTTCTTAATTATTGGTTAAACCAAATATACAGCAGGAAGTATTGTGGGTTGCATAGAACGCGGACCCAAATACTTAGTAATTTTTAGTTTATGAAATATGGTAACAATATGTTAACTGAGAGGGGATTTTCCTTTTATTAGCTGGGCTAGAGCAGAATTGGCCATTTTCCAATTTTGTAGCAGCCTAACTTAAACCCTAAGTTTTTGATAATTATTTCGTCACACGAGGTGTGTCTCCTTTGGTGTTATCAAATTTTCTCTCTATCTAATAAAAGGTAATTAAACGTATTTAATTCATTCCTCTCAGTAGTATTTAACGGCCTTCAACCATATTTTTCAGTTCTGAGGATTTTATCTTATTAAACATAACCATAATTCTGAAACACGTGCTGATAACATTTTCTCTTCCCAAACGAGTTTTGCTGCCAAATAATTTATCTATACTTTAACTACTTTAACTACAATTTAACTACAAACTTTAACTGCAATTTATCTACAAATTTAACATACAAATACTTTAACTTATAAGTATAATTACAAGTTATATAGAACTGCCAAGTATAATTACATATTAGTTTTATCTAATACAAATACAAGAGAAAACACTTCTTTCCATTTGGTAGTTAAATGCCTGCTAGATTTCATAAGAAAGATAGTGCAGTCAAATGCAGTTAAGTCAAGTTCAGCTTAGACCAGTCAAAATCAGTTTAGTCAAGTCCAGTTTAGTCCAGTATCTTTTATCATAAAATTCAACTTTTCATTTTTTTTCTGATTGTCTGTCTGCCATGAGGCCAAATCTTTCCACGGCGGTTGATTTGACCATCACAGGGTTAACAGCAAATCTTAATTTTTTTTCTGTGGATGGCGCCCGTAATATTTACACCATTTTAAGCTACCTCTGAGTGGTGGAACAAACTGGCTTAGTAAGATATCACAAAGATATGGGGTGAACCCATATCTTTGGTTGATTTAAAAAAAATTAACTGAATACACGAAATCCCAGCCACGCGCCAGATCAGCTAGCCGTAACCAAAACACGCTACTTGTGTGTTGGTTGAATTGCCTTTGGTTATCATCTTAACTGGTGATACCATTGATAATTTTTCTAGGGCCAAGTAGTGATGTAACACTATCATCCAAAGACATGGATTTTTTGGCCATCCTGAAACATTTTCTTGGCCATCCTGAAACATTTTCTTGATAATGCTTTCTGATGATCGCTCTACAATGCGAACATTGGTGCATAGACGGATCTGAAAAGCAAGATCAACCAAGAAGAATGAGATATGATCTTTTTCTATTCCTGACCTGAAGTTTAAAGCCTCCGATTACATTGACCTTATTGCATGGCAGACGGTTGAGGTAACTGGTCTCCGCTAACATTTTAAATAAAGGACAAATAAGTTTCCATTGGTTAGTTAACCACTAGAGAACTTAACTAAATTTCTATTCACAAGCATGTATTTTATGTTTTTTTATATTTTTCAACTAATTAAACACTGCTTTTAGATGAATCAGACAATATATTATAAATACTTTACTTATGTTTCTGCTTATTAGGCCTTTATCAAGAGTATTACATAATGAATACTAAAGTTTCCGACGTGCTTATTCTAATTTATACCTAAAAGTGTTTATGCCTTAAACTATTTATGACTTAATCTATTTAAGACTTAATTTAACATTTTTAATTATGGGAAGGAATGTTTGGAGTGGACCTAAACTGATTATATAAATCAATGGATAGTTCTTAGCAATTTGTTTATTATAGGAAATTTTGTTGGTCATTCGTGGTACAAGGGTTGTACTTGTACTTGAAAGATTTTTTGATTTCTAGTTGCTCTAGCAGCCGATTCAAATAAAAAAAATTAAAAAATCCCATATAACATCCTTCCACTCTACTGTACACTGGTCGTAGCTTGGTGAAAATATTGCAACAAAGATAAAGGGTGTTTTCATTTTTCAGTATTCATTGGAAGGAATAGCTATTATCGATACTCAATTTGATTTTATAACAATATCAGGTCCAATAAAAATAATCAGTAAGATAATTCTACATGACTAAATGGCGACCCCATTTTAACGAGTACTTCTTCGTGAGTGTATGTTCGTCAAACCTTACATTTTTCTACATAAAGAACTCTTCAATATACATTATTTAAAAACTGAAGTGGCTTGTTACGTAAGATAGGATTATGTAAAACAACTCCGTGAAATAAAATCACACACTGAGTTATCACAATTGCAAATTTTCGCGTTCTATCGGCACGCCCTATATTTAACATAAGAAATATCTATACATAACCAATGTTTGCTGTGTATATTGAAAACTTCAGTATCTTACATATCTCATACCTGCAACATTCGTGCAACTACTAATCAGATAAGAGATATTGCATTATGTAGAAAAAGGCATACACGAAGACACATACTCTATTACTTCCACATCCACGTAGTGGAGTGGAGGTATAATAGTAATGGTAGAAAAAAATTCAATTTTTTTAGTTCTTCTTTCTTTTCTGTGATAGGCTTAGAATGTTACGAAATAAGAGGATTTTACATTTGAGGAAAAAAATATGTCTGTTGGCTTGTCTGTAAATTTTTGTACCCCCTAATACTTTGGAACGGTTTAAGATTTATTTGAAAGAGTGAACGCAAAAATCACCTGTTCGCCCCCGATATCGGATTTGAATTTGGTTCTAAACGATAGTCTATGATAAGACATTTATCCCTGGCGAGTTTTAAATTGAGTATATTTTTATCTGCTGAATTGTGAGACCTTAATCTTGCTGTTATATACCATCAGCAATCATTGTCTGATGGTCTAGTAAAGAATAGAAAGGGGAGTCGAAAGATTGCCTGTTATGTACAAAATTCTTTTACTTTTTGTATATAGGTAATTACCAATGAAATAGGTTTCTCGCATTTATTGATACAACTTCTTTAATAAAATAATTTTTTTTACAATTTTTAGTACAAATTGAGTAAAATTGCATGTAAAGGGTCTACCACCATTGCCATAGGTGATTTGTCCAATAAATTAAATCAATTTTCCCATTTTAATGTTTTTTATTTGGTTTAACTATGATTATAATGTAAATCTTTAGATATTTTAGTATTTCATTTTATATTACACATCACATTTAAATTGTACGTAGTACAAATAAAAATGATGGCCGCCGATGGTATGGCTGGTAATCTTAAGGAGGAAGTTTACTGTTAATTTATACGTCGATGCGATCACACACTTCAAAATATTAATGTGTATTATTTTAAAATATTCCTCGAAAGAGAATTTAAATAATATCGAAAACGGGATTTAATAGGATACGTGAGTGATCTTCATGATGTGTAGGGAAAACAAATCAAAACACTACTAAAAACAATAATGACTACTGGGGCATTTCTATTAAATATATAATTTCGCTATGTCAGCGAGTTAGGGGGAAGGAGTGAATATCTCAATTTTATTTTATCAACCCCTTTAATAATGGGGTAAGGGTAGTGGAAGGGTTGAAAAATATTATTAAAAAATCTGAGGCCTTGGCTTCTAGGACATACACCGAATTTCAAGTTGCTGTACTCTTTTCAGCTTGCTTTACTTATTTTTCCCTATTTACCTCTACTTACCCCTACTCCTTCAACGCAATCGTGTCAAAATATAATCTAGTTTCAGATATAATAATACATACATGTACCAAATTTCAAGTGAAAATCTAAACTTAATTTTATCAACTCTTTTAATAAGGAAGTGGGTGGGGGGAATAGAAAATACTATTAAAAAAAACCTGAGACCTTCGCTTCTAGCATATACACCAATTCCCAAATTTCTGTACTTTTATCAGCTTGTTTTACTTATTTTCCCCTATATACCCCTATTTAACCCCCAACCCTTCAACGGAATCATCTCAAAATATAATCTAGTTCCAGATGTCGTTATAATATATATGCGTACCAAATTTCATGTGAATATCTCAATTTTATTTTATCAACCCCTTTAATAATGGAGTAAGGGTCGTGGGGGGTTGAAATATATTATTAAAAAATCTGAGGCCTTGGCTTCTAGTACATACGCCGAATTTCAAGTTTCTGTATCTTATGTACCCTTAAATAACCCCCAACCCTTCAACGGAATCATCTGAAAATATAATCTAGTTCCAGATGTCGTTATAATTCATACATGTACCAAATTGCAAATGAATATCTCAATTTTATTTTATCAGCCCTTTTAATAATGAAGTAGGTGAGGGTTGAAAAATATTATAAATAATCTGAGACCTTGGCTTCTAGTACATACACCGAATTTCAAGTTTTTGTAGTCTTACCAGCTTGCTTTACTTATTTTCCCCTATGTACCCCTATTTAACCCCCAACCCTTCAACGGAATCATCTCAAAATATAATCTAGTTCCAGATGTTGTTACAATATATACGTGTACCAAATTTCAAATGAATATCTCAATTTTATTTTATCAACCCTTTTCATAATGGGGTAAGGGTGGTGGGGGTTGAAAAATATTATAAAGAAATTTGACCCTTTGGCTTCTAGGACATACACGTTTCTGTACTCTTACCAACTTGTTTTACTTATATCCCTCTATTTACCCCTAAATAACCCCCAACCCTTCAACGGAATCATCTCAAAATATAATCTAATTCCAGACGTCGTTATAATACATACGTGTACGAAATTTCAAATGAATATCTCAATTTTATTTTATCAACCCCTTTAATAACGGGGTTAGGGTTGGTGGGGGGCTTAAAAATATTATAAAAAAATCTGAGGCCTTAACTTCTAGTACATACACCGAATTTCAAGTTTCTGTACTCTTGCCAGCTTGCTTTACTTATTTTCCCCTATTTACCCCTACTTAACCCCCAACCCTTCACCGGATATCCTCAAAAAACAATCCAGTTCCAGATCTCCTTATAATATATAGGTGTACAAAATTTCAAGTCAATATCTTAAACCGTTCCGGAGAAAACGTGCGGACAAAAAAAAGTTACGGACAGACAGAACGACAGACAGACAGACCGACCGACAGACAGACAGAATCTTTTTTTATCGCTCAAATTTAAAATCTCGACGTTTCGTGACATTCTAAACCTATTTCAAGAAAAAAAAAATTTGAAAATTTTTTTGCCATTACTATACTTCCAATCCACTACGTGGATGTGGAAGTAAAATACCTAAAAATGTTAGAAATTGTAATAAAACTAGTACTTTAGAAAAATAACAATATATTCCGCGAAATGAAGAAATAATACAATTTGAATAGAAACTATAATACATGCGTATCTATTGATAGTTTGGAACCAAGTGTTCTCAATTCTCGTTCCCTCCGTCAAATCCCCTCGGCTCCGTTGACATCATCGAACGTGCCTTTTCTATAAACATATCTAATAGTGCCTGGCATTGTTCGAGTACTGCCGATTCTCTAACAAAAATAAAGCTTTTTCATTTTTTTTTCTCGTGAACTATAATAGATAAGGAGACGAAATCAAAGGGATACCTTTTGGAATGTGTAGTACTTTATTATATATTGTTCCCATTATAAATTAACAATAAATACTATTTTTAAAAGACAAAATATTCATTCGCTATTTTTAGAGAGTTATATAAGATGACCACTTTCGGATTACTCTCAAGAAAGAGCTAGATAATACTTCTTTTATTCCTCAAAATTAGATTTGAACCAAACTGGTGGAACATACTGAAAAAAAAAACCTATACCTATATTTTATTTTTGACATTACAACTATAATTATTTGTTTCAATTTACTTATAGGATAACCCTAATACTATATATCATCTGTGACTGTGGCATGCGACAGGATCAAACATGTTCGTCTCGTGACAATCTGGAGACATGAAGCATGAATCTTGTGCGTGTTCCCAGTTAGGAGCCACGAGACGTAACGGCATGGGCATGGAGAGGGAGGAACCAATTGAATCGTGTTTACTCGAAGTATGTGTGAGATTTGAAACCAGGAATGTGTTAGTTTGGCAGTTTGCTTGCCAACGTATTGGTGCAAGGACTTGATGGACGGCAACACGTTCTTTTTGTGATTTTTGCGTTAAAAATGTCGAACTGTAGAAATTGTGAGAGGGTTCTGAAGATATTGAGTGGTTTTACAAACATTATTTTAATTGCAGCAGATGCTAAATTATACAGTATTTCCACTCTTAAGCAAATTTTTATTAACGACGTTTTATGCTCTAAATGTTGGCTTACTAAGTTAAAATAACTCTATTTCGGCCACTAAATTTCTTTATGATCCTCTTACAATTTTTAAAGTTCGAAATTTCTATATTTTTATACTTGTTTGTGTCATTAAAAAAAAACAACCTCTAATTGATGTAAAAGTCACATGCGCAGAGGTTATTTCCCAGTAACATACTGGCAATTGAAAAATTGTGTTATTTTGTAGATTCCAGGAACATCATTTAGAAGTAAAAATAAACACGGCCTGTACTGTACTTCTAGTCCACTAGCGTGGATGTGGAAGTAATAAATTTGTAAATGTGGTCTATATATGAAACTAATACTAATAACTTTTAGTAATAGAAGAAAAATCGGAAACATTTTTTGCGCTTTCTTGCAATTTTGGACAGAATGGTGTCCTATATATATAAGTACGCAAGGTCATTCCAGATAATACACACATTTTTTGAAAACTATGACTTCAAGTTGGGAGGTTCGACATTTTAGGGTCACCTACCAGGGTAAGCATCTGTGGAAGATGGAAAGTCCCACGCATCAGCACATACTCTACGGACATTTTAGGACCGTCTTTTGAGAAGTTAGGTCCCCGAATATGTTATTTTGGTAAGTAAGGTTAAAATAATCAAAGAGGCAAACATCTATGCCCAAAAGACAATGAATAAAACAGCATGTGAAACTACCTATACACATTATATTTATTTATAACACTGAAGTATACCACTTTTTATACTTTTTAAATTAGAGACCTTCTGCTGACAAGTGTGCAATAAATTTACTTACAAGTGTTGGTCATAACTTGTGTTGACGTATGCAGTTTAATCGTTCAACATTACAAGTCTTAAAACAGAAAGGAACATAAACAAGATGGGTTTCAGTTTCATATAGGTAATAATTTTTATCCGTGAATCCTGAAACCCATATTTGTAAGATGTTCTAAGAAGGATCGAGCAAGGTTGCTGGTTTGCGTTAAATTGTAAGAAATATTAATACATACATCCTTAACGATCGAACATGTTTTATGTGGGAGTTCGACAGCGTGAAAATGATACTGTATCGGATGTTTATCTGAGCATGCAGAGTTTTATATGTACAGCTATAAATTTGTCTTCGTGTAATGAGAAGATTTTGAAATAAATATTCTTATCACCTACAATAGTCCGGTATATTTAGACATCGGAAGGCACAAAAATTCACACCCATCTGAAAGTTGGTAGGATTGTTCAAAACACCATTATAAATGAAGAAGAAGAACAAGAAGAAGAGGAAGCAGAAGTATTAGAGAATTATGAATCAGACGAATAAATTTCCCTATTTTTTTTAATTACACCGCTTTTATCATTTTTAACCCTTGCCAATATCTTTTATTACTGAATAGTTTCAAATTAAACAGAATCACAACAGACCCGTGGAATAGGCCTACCGGGGAAACCACGTTAAAAAAAGCGCTAAGTACACTACCTCAAAGGTGACGTGGAAACGTGTGCATATTATGACGATTACAACTCTTCCAACTTTTTGAATCGTCATATCTCAGAAACGGTGGCTCTTAGGAAAAAAAGCATTGAGCGATTTTTTTTTAGATAATTATCTGATCTGAACTTACCGTTTTGCTGAAATTAGCGAAAAACACATTTTTGTGACTTTTGACCCCGTGTAAACTTCTTTCCAGGTATCGGATCGATGAGGACTTTTTTGAGTTCATTTATTATGGTGTTTTGAACAATCCTACCAATTTTCAGCTGGGCGTGAATTTTAGTACCTTCACTCCTATTTTTTGGTCTAATTTGACCGGATTACAATATTTGTATAAATATTTTCAAGGGATAAATTCATAGAAAACATTATTTTGATATGTTATGTCATGGTGTCCTTAAGAAAAAAAATTACGTGGAAAACTAAAGTAGCCCAAATATAGGACATCTTCTCTCAATGGTTTTATCGGAAATAATATCAAGTGCAATAAAACATTTTCTTTATAGGCTTTAGTAAACAGCAGAAAATGTAGTCTGAAAGAAATAAAAATAAAGACTATACCTACACAAAATAATTAATTTCCAATCATCGACAACCTGCGGTCTGGTTATGCTAGCAATTAAATTTTCTGATTTTTTGCATTCTAGCGATTCTAAGAATTTTAGAACTTCTTAATAGGACACCAGCAGGTGACGTCACAATATGGCTGCTACAGCTGTTGGGATGTCAATAACCTAATTTTGCATTTGTGTCTATGTAAAATGGAGTTTTTAAAAAGATTTTAGTGTTTCTTAACGTTTTCCTTGTGCCAAACGAATTTTTGGCGTTTGTTTTATCTATTAAGTATATTCGTGATTTGCTGAACTGACTTCTATATAACTTTTAAAAATGAATTATTATTTGTTTGCTTATAACTGCATTGAAACATATTCTTTACAGGATTTTGCAAAGAGCAGAAACAAATAACTATCTGTAACTAAAAGAAAATGTATGTGTAAATTATTAATGAAAAGTTTGCTTTCTTTCGATAACCTGAATTCTGGTTATGCTATCAAATTAAAATAAATTTGTCTAATTTCTTATTTGACAATTCTCATTCTAACACTAGCATCCACACAGTCCCCTACGGCCATGCAGATTAAACTAGTATCTACATAACCCCTTACGATCATGAAGATTCAGTTAAAAATGAGAACAAGGGCCTAAAATTAATTAATTTATCTACCTTGTCATAAAAAAATTCATTCTAATGGATTACATTTTCATGAAATCTATCATTCTGTTTCTTGGAAAGGGTGAAAAACGTTTCAAAGGCTAAGCATTTTCTCTTTTTTACTGAGCTGTTAAAAAAACAATAATAAACGTTAGTACATGTATTTGATATTAAGAAACCCTCCACTTTAATTTAAATCGAACGGAAATTGACATCTACTCCTATGTCAAATTTTATAATTTGCCGCCTCATCAAATGCAAGTGACAGAGCAAAACTATGGCGTTATGGTGTTAGTGCCCTATTGCTAGCATAACCAGAATGCAGGTTATAGATAGAATAGTGTAGGCGAGGTCGCTCATCAGTGACCCAGATGTCAAATAAACTGCAACCTCAGCCAAAAAATACTCACATGTAGTTTGCGATGTCTGGAAGAAGATGTTATTATTTTGGAAAAGGAATCTTTGGTGGAATTTGCAAAAGAAATTGCGAAAAGTCACGAAAAATGGTTTAACGCGTTTTAAAGAAAAAGTGTTCAGGTAAAAAATATGCGCTTTAAAATACCGAACACAATGAGCGGTGGAACCCAATTGGACTAGTGGTTCCCTCGCAAATTGCAAAAAACACTAAAATTACACGTTTTTTCAAAAATTCATAACACCGGTTCAAAGACATATTAAAGTCTGGAATTTTCACACGTTAGAATTTTAGTAGTCCTTAACCTACTCTCGAAATTTTAATCGAAAATACTATGCAGATTTTGCAAACCGTAGTTTTTTGCAAAAAGGCAAAATCTACATGGTATTTTTGATTGAAATTTTGAGGATAGGTTAAGGACTACTAAAACTCCAATGTGTTTAAATTTCAGCCTATGATATGTATTTGAACCAGGGTTATGAATTTTTGAAAAAAACTTGCTTTAGTAGTTTCTTGCAAAGTGCAAAACTTCTCCAAGAAATGCAATAGAACGGAGCGAACAGCAATTAAAGAATCAAAAATATCTGCCAAACAATTGAAAACGAAAAAAGAAAAAAGTGTACTCAGGAAACCGCTTAAAAATAGTCGCCGATTAGCACGACCGCAAGTCAATTTTTCAAACGTAAAAACTGAATAAATTCGGCGATCGGAGACCAGTTCTTTATCTCGATGGCGTAGAGAGGGTCGGCAATGACCGTACAACGTTAATTGCGAAGTGAAAATCGAAAATTGGGGCCAGCAAGAGCGAAGGCGAATCATCATTTTTTGAAAATTCGTGACAATTCGAAAATCGAAATTTTCGTCCATCTATTTTTTTCTTTAATGTTTTACTCATTGTGCACCACTAAGAGTTTGGTAGAATTGCACTTTCATTACAGATACTATCTAAACTCTCTTTGGAAAAAAATCTAGCTTTATGGAAATGATTTCACGGAAAGCGTCGCTGCCTCCTGGGCTATTAATACAATTATGTCGAGGCCCTAATCATTTTCTACCCGGACGCTGTTAAAATCTTAGATGGTTTTCTTCAATTCCACTAACGTACACGAAAAATCTGCTTTCATGGTATACGTCTTTGATAAGCTGATTTTTCATAGCAGGTTTTTATTCTGTCTTATCTTGCATACCTGAAACATAACTCAAGGCACGCATAATAAAATACATTTCGTTAGTTTTTTTTTTCGAAAAAAATAATAAACTTAAAACAGACATAAATCTATGGACAAGTGCTTCAATGGCAGCAATAGTATAACAAGTTATCTAAAAAATCCCTAGCTAAATACCGGCGGTTTATTATAATTATCTTACTTTTTTCTGTCAGTCCCCTTTCCATCTATATATCCGTCCGTCCGTCATATTATTTTTGTAAGTACGATAACCTAAGAATGAAAAGCCCAATTGTATTAAACTTTGGGCAATAAATTAGTACTGGCTGGAGGATGGGTACTATTGCTTTTGGATGAGATTGATCGGCACATACCAAAGTTATTAATTATTAAAATTTAAAAAGAAATCTTTTTTTTATATTTTGTACCTAATCAAACAAAGAAATGTCTAAAACGAGAACAATTCTACCACTGTGGGGAAGATTGGTTGTTTAAAATATTATATTATTACGTTGCAAAACCGACTAATAATCCCTAATGTTTATAAACTAAGTAATAAATTTGTCACAAATGCGATACGATTATGAACTGAGCTTGGCGGCTTATTAGTAGAGCAAAACTATGATTTCTAGGGAATTGTTTTACTATAGCTATTTTCTTGCTGGGGCTTGTTGAAGACATTTCAAGAACTGTAGGGAAAAGTTCAAGATTAAATCCGTGTAATTGACAGTTTCTGTTTAAATAAATGTTCAAAATTGTGTTCTTCGACAGTTCTTATATATCTCTGCTTGTATAATACGTATCGCATTAAAGAAATATAAACTAATTGTTCATATTTATTTGTAGCTTATAAATTCATCCTCAGTTTTAAAAATGTATAGTTGTCATTAATATACTTAGAAAAAATTTATTTAATGATTTGAATGTATTAAATTGACTAGACTAGACTAGAGTAAAAGTACATAACTGACAGATACCCGGCAGACGTCAAAAGTGGCGCATTCGAAATTTTACTCAAGTTTAATCTGTCCTAACTTTTAAAGCACTTGATTGATAGACACGAACCTTTTTGTTCAGGAAGTTCAGAACACCCTGTAGATTCATTCGGCACTTGTAATAAACTCCAAATACCTTCGGCGTCTTAAGCGCAATTCAAATTAAACTTCTGTTTTTGAATCACCTCTTTACTTTGCTTTGTTTAGAAAATACACATGTTTAAGCAAACTAATGTCAAATGTATTACAAAATATTTACGTATTAACGTATTAGCAGTATTAATAAAATTGATATTTTGTTTTGAGAGCCATGAACAGATTACACATTGTGCTAAACATGACAGGTGTCAAGATGTTTTCAAAGTCACAGGCTTTATTCGCTAACGATTACGATTTTTAATTCGTTTTTGCAAAAAACGTTGAAACGACGCGCTACGTCGCGATTCGGATCGAAAGTCGTGTGTGTGATTTTTAAGTAATGCCTCAGCAAATAACATCGGAGCAAGTAGCCCGAATTATTGATTTAGTAGGAGACGGAAGAAGTAAAAGACATGCTGTCCGGGTTGTTGGTGTTCCCGAATCGACTGCACGTTTGGCAATTGCAAGATACGAAGAGACTGGTCATTGTCGTAGAGGAGCTGGATCAGGTCGTTCTAGATGTACAACCGTTTTTGATGATCAGTTTATTCGGATTCAAATTCTACGAAATCGCTTTCATACAGCAGTTCAACAAATATTCATTTATGTCAAGTAAGAGCAAGAGTTGTAAGTGATCGTACAGTAATTCGAAGATTAAAGGAAGATAATTTGAGGTCTAGAAGACCAGCAACTGCACCAAGATACTTCCAAGACATCTAAGAGCACGACGCAACTTGGTTAGAGAACACTCAGATTGGAAAGAACAAAACTGATCCCGGATCCTGTTCGCTGATGAAGAATTTATTTACATACCTTGTCTTTTGGAAAATTTTTCATACAAATGGATTACATTTTCATGAAATCTATTATTCTTTTTTTTTTGGAAATGCTTAGCCTTTGAAACGTTTTGTGCCCTTATTCTGGAGCTCATCAGACACAGAGTCACATGAAATATCATGTGAGTGGCTTTGTGCCTTTCTGATGGGCTCCAGATTAAGGGCGAAAACGTTTCAAAGCATTTTCAAAAAACGGAATGATAGATTTCATGAAAATGTAATCCATTTGAATGAAAACTTTTCCAAAAGCAAGGTATGTAAATAAATTCGTTTTAGGCCCTTGTCCTCATCTTAACTGAATCTTCATAGCCGTAGGAGGTTATGTGGATACTGGTTTATTCTGCATAGCCGTAGGGGACCGTGTAGAAACTAGTGTTAGAATGAAAATTCTCCAATAAGAAAGACAAAATAATTTTAGGATTTTAATTGCTAGCATAACCAGAACGACTGTCACAATTCGTTTTATTTACAGTACCTACCTACAAAAATAAATCGTTAGCTTTGCACAGGGCTATTTTCTTTGCGAAACTTTAATAGCGTCGTTCTCGAAAACGGTTGGAGCCTAAATATAACTGTATTAAGATTTTTATCTCAGAATCTTGTAAATAATCGGTCATTACGAGCTCTTCTGCTTATTTTCGGAAACACAGTACATAACACAGCCATAGACAAAAAAAGATGCCGATTCCACTGAGCAGATCCATCATTTCCGGTGCATTTTGGCTTGCTGAATCCGATTCCAGTGTCAGTTTTGTTCCACCACCTCATAATTTTTTCTAACCTCAAAAATACAAAAATCGGACTATTTGGAGCTCAAAGTATTCTAAAGTCGAAGGACTTGTATGAAATCTGGTACAAAAAATGTATTTTCGCTCATTGACCCCGAATCCGATGTCAGTTTTTGCCCCACCACGTCAAAGTCGCTAAAAAATAGCAAAAGTCACAACTGTTTAGTGGCAACTCCTACTAACAAACTGATTCAACTGTAGACATAACATGTCGTTTTGGCTTTTGATCTCTTGACAGAGAGAAATCGCTTTGGAACATTTTGCACAATGTTGTGGAACAACGTCTTGTTGTATTTTTTAAAACAATTGTAAAATTTTAAGGCACAACGTTATATAGTTTTATACATTTTAATTGCGCATAATTCTTGTGCGTTTTATTTATCCAATATAAAGATTTAGTTACGACGAATTTATTGGAAACTTCGACCAACAAATTGACGAAATTTAGAGTTAAATTTATTTATTTTTTCTCAACAAATCATAGCAAATTCAACTTAATTAATTGTTAATAGTATCCTCAAACTATATATTCTGTTGCCATTCTATTTACAATTAGTTTTAAGTAATTGTAAGTAATCTATGCCGCCCGCATAAACTGCACAATTTAATGACATACTATTTACAATCAGTTTGGTGATATTGATTGATTGATTGATTGATTGATTTGCCAGCGTAAGGTGGGCATTGCTGCCAATTCCGGTGCAGGGAGATTTGTTCCACCACGCAGCCCGATCGCCCACCGATCATCCCACCGTGTGCCAGAACAAACCCCCAGTGCTTTTGTATACCGCCGGACCAGCTGCATACGCTGGATTGGACATTGGACATGCTTGTTGTCAGCAGCGAGAGCCGCATGTTTTAAAATTATGTATAATTGTTTAATTAATTAAGTTTATTGGTTCAAAATTGTACTGACCGCGCCGGCCACGCTACGCATATATACGCGCAGGCAATTACGCATTAGATCCAGGTGGTACTTCGTTAAGTGAAGACGTACACTTCCGAATTATACAAGTACTTACATTTGTGATGGAATTTGTTGAAAACTTACTAACCGAGTGGGGTTTCCTAGATCTAATTCCAGCATTCACATAGGTAAGTACTTCACACAGAGTTACAGATTTGCACATATGTTCTCTTAAATTAACTTCGTTAACATATAAATATAAAAATGGTTTCTTGTTTATATGCAAAGAATGCATGATACCTATATTCTAATACTTGATTTCGTTTACAGCTAGAGAGTAATTTCGTTTTCTTATGCGAAGCGACAGAAAGCTGTTCCTAAACAACTAAACCCAAAAGGCAAACTTGTAAAAGAACTGCTTCAAAACGAAGATAACACTTCTGATGGTAAGCAATACATTTGATTTTGGTGATGAACTGATAAATGTTATTTTTTTTTTAAGAATATGACGTGACTACGACATGAGCTTTATTACTACAAACTGCGTTAATAGAAGCTAAAAAGAAGAAGCACTGGAAGCTTTCCAATTTAGAATTATTAAATGGATTTATTTTAAGCATAAATGTAAGTCACCTACTTCTTTTCAACTAGAACTTTATGCATATAAAATTTATTTGTATTTAAAAAAATAGGAATGTTTTCATTTACCATATGATAATATATAAATGCATGCTCTTTTATGTATTGTTGTTCTGTTAAAATAAAATATTTATTCTTTAATTTTTTTTTATTGAAATCCTTTAGGAATACCTAAAATTTTGGAAATAATATTTCACAATCTGTGTTACAGAATAATACAATTAAAATGAAGTGGGTACATATAGTGTGTGAAATGAGTGCACGGTGAACCAAAAAATATATACATGATTTGGAGATTATAGAGTAATAAATTGTGCAAAACTAACCCCAGCTCATACATTACTGAACAGCTTCTTTGAATTAAGTGTATACATTGTGCAAAATGAATTACAAAGTTGACAAAATAAACATACAATTTGTGGATTTCTCATTTAGAAATTGTGGAAAAATAAAAACACATTGTCTTAAAAAACTATAAACATTGTGTCACTTAAGAGCACAATTTTTTGTAAATATGTTTTACAAATGAAGAGGTTTAGATGGTGAATGTTTGTTTGGGAAACCTTCAGAATATATTTAAAAATTTCACACAAATTGTAGAAACTAACTTAATCTGTTCAGAGATTTGTTCCACAAGTGGAATAAAATTATTTATTTTTATGCAACCATAATTCAAGTTTGTAAAGAATTCAATTTATGTGATTTTTAAGTTTGTACAAAAATTTCAAACAATGTTAATACATAAAGTGTACAAAATCATTGCCCCAAAAATGTATTATTTATTTGCACAAATTGTTCCTGTCACCATTTTAAGACCAATTTGGAGTACAATTTTCTATAATTGTGGTAAAATATCACACACATTTTTCTCTGTGATTGTATTTTGTTCTTTCGTATTTCTGTACGAGGAAGCAACGGTTTTAAATAAAATTTAGTGAATTGTTAAATTTTTTTGTACATAAAAAAATAAATTAATAAATTGAAATTAATCTTGGAATCGACAACAATTTTTTGTGTCTGTCTGTGTAATTAATATATTAATCTCACATATGCAATTTTAGTTTAGTTAATAACTAAAGCTACATGTTGAAACAGTTAATTGATTTATCGTGTAATTAATAGACAATTATATTTGATCCACAACTTAGGAAGATTGCAAGAGGCCCAGATTATCGGAATGCAAGTGGTGTGTATAAAACAACCGTATAAAGTAATGAAGTAATTGGCGTGGAGGATCATTAAGAATAGTTAGTGACGGTCGATCCGGTATGGTAGTAGTCATTAGTATTAATTGGTTTTAGTTGTGTAATTCAAGAGCTTCTGAAGACGATTTGGGACCAGGGAACTAGTAAACCATACTATGTGTTAAAAGTATAGTATAGTGAGAGCCGGTGGAATTAATAAATATTTTATGCAAAAAAATCAAATCAGCTGTGGGTATTGATGTTTCGTATTTATTATTCCTCATCAGTACAACATGGCTTAAGGATTTCGGTTTGAAACAGAAAAGAGCATGATAAAAATACATCCATAGATAGAAATTAGAACACACAGTACAGTTTAGTGACATCGATCCTCATTCCACATTTACACTACTTGTGTCCCTCAGCATAGGTATTGAAGATTTGCATTTCAATGTATCAAATTAAAAGTAATTAGTAACATATACCTCTAAGAAGAAACAAAATTGCAGCTGTGGATACCGATGTTTCGAGATCTACATTCATCATCAGGGCAGTGTAGATGAGGAATGCGATTTAAAATGAATAAATGAAGCACAATAACTAAACAGTCTCAAATTTCAGGTAATGAGAGGATGTTAATCTACATATCTCTACATAATCCAATTGTTGATGTTGATTGAAATTCTAACATTGAGATGGATATAATTCTTCATAAAACGTCTGCAGGACGTTGAGAATAACAAGAAGAAGAATTGTTCTTCTTTATTATTCACAACTTCTGACAGATCATTTGTTAATCATGAAATGTGCAAATTGGCCTTCCATTGTTGTGCAGCACGTCCAGCAGCCTTGCTCGGTACTATCTACAAAAGCTCCAAGGCAAACCAATCTGTTTGCTTATAATTGTCTCTCCTTAACGAGGGTTTCCAAGCCTCAGGACCAAACATTTTTTCGGGGCTTCTGGACCAAATTTACACACAGACTAGCCCCAAAAGTCCCGCAATCGAATAGTGCTTCACTGCATCTTTCACTGTAATTTCAAAATGTAATGTTAAATTTTAGATTAAGTATAAGCGACATTATAGAATATTTACATTTTGAAATTACATTGAAAGATGCAGTGAAGCAGTATTCGATTTAGGGACTTTTGGGGCTAGTGTGTGACAGAAAATTTGGTCCAGAAGCCCCGAAAGAATTTTTGGTTCTGAGGCTTGGAAACCCTCGTCATTTGTCTCTCCTTAACGAGGGTCTCCAAGCCTCAAGACCAAAAATTCTTTCGGGGCTTCTGGGCCAAATTTACTGTCAGAGATTAGCCCCAAAAGTCCCTAAATCGAATAGTGCTTCACTGCATCTTTCAATGTAATTTCAAAACGTAATGTTAAATTTCAGATTAAGTATAAGCGACATTATTGGATATTTATCTAAACATTGTTAAAAATAAGAAAAACACAACATATGCGAAAGATAAAATTGAAAAATATATATGTATTATAAACTAAGTCCAAATAAAGGCAGGCCTAAAATAGCTAACCGTACTCTTCGCCGATTTACTGCACTTTTTATACAATTGTTGCACATTTTATAGGATACTCTTCGCAGTTTTTTGTAAATAATATTAGTTTTAGACATGTTTCGTTTAATAAGTTATCGTGCTTACAAGAAACGTGACTGACGGATATTTTGAAAGTTATTCAGAATTCGATCACCAACAAAGTGATATGAACTTTTTTTCTCTGCGGACAATATTACCGGTTTTAGGAACATGCCAATCAAATGCAATATTATGCTCTTCGTTTTTTTTTGTATTTGGGAGTATAATAAGCTATACAATCCTATTTTGAAATAAATGGTTTAATTTTGAGCGGACTTTCGAGGAAAAGTCTTGCACTGAAAATGTTCTCTGTAATTCCACCCTGGTTGGCTATTAAAAAGATATAACATCAGAATACTTATTTTCGGATTTATTGTCTACCTCGTGTGAGTTTTTTGAAAAGTAAAGCGGGTTTCGTTCTTGGCAATTATGTGAATTGTATGCTAAATATTATTTTCGATCTTTAAAAAAATATACAAAGTGGTCACCCTAGAAATTACTTAAATAAGAAAATAGAATTTGGAAAGTAGTTGATACTATTACTGTATATCTATACAGAGAGGTCATCCTACAGGAAAATTAAATAATAAATAAAATGTGGCAAATAAAGCGGGAAGTTATGTGTAATAGTATATTATTTAACTAGTGATAATGCAGGCAATAACCCCCGCAGATGTAGTAGTAGTGCGAGCCATAGGCGAGTACCGTAAATCATCAAGTTTATTATTACCATTATCGCAAGTTGAATACTATACTTTTCTACGATTATAACAATAGATATTAACATAATAGTTCATCTTTACTAACCTAATTCATCATTTTTGGCACAATAATTACTTAACTTGATTAGACAACGTCCAAACTATTCATACATGTCAAATCACCTTCCTTCCCTCAATAATAATTATATTTTATTTTGCGCGTTACATCGGTTATACAGGCTAGGCGTGAAGTTAAATGTTATTGGCTGTACGAAGTAAGTTATAATAACTCACTTGTGTCTTATTATAAATCATGCTAGTTGTTTATGGATACTATTACTTGTTCAAGAATAGTTGAGTAATTAATACATAATGTAATAAAGATAAATACCTTTACCGAGTTATTTTACTTATTGATTGATTGATTTGCCAGCGTAAGGTGAGCATTGCTGCCGATTCCGGGCATCCATTGAGGTTCGTTCCAACACGCAGCTTAGTCTTCCGTCGAACACGCCCAACGGACTACCAAATTGCATGCCAGAACCAAATCTCGGATGTTTTATATACCGCCGGACCGGCTGCATATGCTGGGTTGGACATTGGACATGCTTGTTGTCAGCAACGAGAGCCACATGACGCATGGGGTAGGAATATAGGATGGGAAGTGTAGGTGTTTGTGAGATGCTTCTATTAAGTTTTCATCTATCGTCATCTCCTTATTTGTTCTTTCTCCAAGTCTTCTGTTTCTGAATTTAGCAGTGTGCACCTGCTTCTGGCCGCTTGCGATCACTTCGTTTGCCTGCCAAGACATACATGCATTCGCCCGCCACCGGAAGCTTTTCTTTAATTAACCGTTCCACAGGTAAATATACATTTATGGTGGAAGTTCCCTATCTCACGATAAAAAAAGCTTTTTATGGCGGGTTGGTTATAAGAAAGAGGCCCCAGAGAATATTTTGCACACCCTGTACGTTCGTTTGTTTCTACAGTAATTACCTTCAACTGCCGCTTTCCAATTCCGGGTATTTTCTATATCATTAGCTATATTCAATACCTTTTCATTTTTACTTTTCATTTTTTTCTGTTGTTTAATAAACCATTATCTGACAAAGATTGATAAACCAATAAATAGAATTTAAAAATAAATAAAAATAAAACTTATCTTTCATCCTTTTTTATGTTCCTACTTCCACTCGTTAGATACCAGTCCGTTGCCTCTCGCTGATGGTGTATTATGTTACCAGATGTTTACTTTAATGCACAACCACTTGAGAAAGGGTGCTTGGTCGTCTTAGAATAGGTATTAGGCACTTACACTTGCTTTATTTGATACGATTTAAAAAACTGTAAGCGTACTTATTGTCTCCATATGAACTTCGTTTTTCTATTATTATATTTAACTTATGAAAATGAAAAATTAAAATTATATAGTAGGTTATAAGAGTAAGGTATTGTGAAAATGAATGAAACATTATTTTCTGTTTAATGAAAATAATCACTTTTATTCTGTTCCTGTTTCTTCAGAATTTAAAAGTGCCACGAGAGGTTTGTAATACGTAAAATATAATATAAAAATTGAAGTTGGTCGAGGTATTTTAAAATACTGCATTAATTTTACTTTCTGATCTCGTTGTTTATTTGTTTATTTATTTATTTACATACATGAAGCCAACATAATTTACGTTCCATTTACAGGACCGGAGGATTATTAATTATTTCTAATCTTAATTTTGCTCTGAGGTAATTGACTAACGGTTGTGTTCCTTATTTAGCAAAGTTAGCATTGAAGTCACCACTCAGGATCATGGGAATTTTGTCTAAATTCTCACCCAACAGAATAGAAGCAACAACTGTATATGCTAGTAATATTCTATGTATAAATTAAATAATTTCTTGTATAGTAATATTGGGAGATATAAATTACTACCATTAGGAATTTGTGGAGGTTTACCTGCCTTTATCTTTTCACAATTCCTTCTCAGTCGAAGTGCATTGGATGTTAACATATGAATCGTCTCATTACCCTACTCATTTCCATCTTTCGATAATTTTCACTTATTTAATTCGAACATAAAGAAATACTTGATATAAGTATTTACGGACTTAATTGGAACAGCACGCAACTAGAGAATCTTACGGGCTATTGTCAATATATCACTTCACATTGAATGAGAGAGCACATAATTTTACATATTTATATTACAGCTCCTAGTATACGAAACGATGTCCTGTTCTTCGGAATACCGCCAAGAAAGATCATTGTTAACTCCAGCAGTTCTCGGTATTCATCTTGCTGTTGTTTCTGCGTAAAAGGTGGTATTCAAGAAATCCAAGAACGGTAGAGCGAATATCATCAGGCACTTCATTGCTACCAGTTTGGAATGTGGGAGATACAACAGATCACGATGAACAATTTATCTAGATTTGTACAAGCACCATTTACTCGAGTTGTGTTGCTTGCTGTTGTACATTTGGTGATTTTTCATATTAGCAATAGCTATAGAAAATAAGCCGCATGCTAATTGAATTAATGAAAACTCATATTAATTTCCATTACTAGTGCTTATAAGTGATCATAAATAAAATAAGTAAAAAAAATATTTATCAGATAGAACGACTTTCCGAGCGAATATTTCAAAACTTGATGGTCGATGAGAGTTAGGTCGCAGTTGTCTGATTGAGCTAAAATTTTGCAAAGTTCATTTTTTTGTTGATTGGAGCAAGATACAGAGGTGGGAGCTAAAATTATCGAAATTTAAAAAATAAGGGCCACCCTAGTATGCAACTCTAGGTAAATATGCAAATACGGCAGCACCTGGCGACAACACGGTTCTATACTAGCAGATGTAAGACACTAACTGAATAGTCCTGCATTACCCATGAAAGAAACACCTACATCTCACCATCGGTTAAAATATTGAGAATTTTGGATTTTTTCCTTTATCTTTGAAGTACTATATCCATGAGTAAATTTTTAATTCTTTTGCTCATCTGGAAGTTGGTTCTCATTTCCGGGCAAATATAATTCCAACTTTATTTATATAGATTAGATACTGAAACAAATATGCGCAATTGACACATGTCCGTCTCATCCTGCAGCAGATATGGTTTTGTGAGTCTCAACATGAGGATGAAATAGTTTATCACAATGCACTCTTGCTTTCAACCACGATTAGCTAGACAGGCTTTCTTCTAGACATGCCGCTTGGTTAGCTCACTCATACTCTAGGTGATGCTTATCGTTTTAGGAAGATTATTGGGTAAATGTTCCATTTACGTTTCGTTATGATCTCAGATAAAATTTAATAAACGTAATATCAACCGTAATATTCAAGAAATATTGAAAGTATAATAGCATATCATTGAAGCTATTCCAGTAATTGTTATTAATATTATCGATTCACTAACAACAAAAAGTAATAATTAGGAATATATTCTAGTAGGTATTCAGTAAATGAATATGAATACCATACGTTCGCTTCATACATAGGGTTTAAAAGTGAATTATTTATTATTTGTTTGCTTATAGTAAGGAAACATATTATTTATAGGATTTTGCAAACAGCGGAAAGAACAACTATCTATGAGAAGTAAAGGAAAAACTATATGTAAAAACATTAATGAAATCTTTGCATTCTTTCGATAACCTGACTTCTGGTTATGCTAACAAGTAAAAATTCTTATTTGCCATTCTCATTTTAACACTAGCATCCAACATAGTCCCCTACGGCTAGGCAGGTTAAACTAGTATCTACATGATCCCCTACGATATATAAATTCAGTTAAAAATGAGAACAAAGGCCTGAAATTAATTTATTTACCTACTTTGACTTTAATTTTTTTTTTTATTCTAATGAATTTCATTTTCATAAAATCTCATTCAATTTCTTGGAAATGCTTAGCCTTTGAAACGTTTTTTGTCCTTATTGTGGACTCATCAGAATAGCCCAAAGCCACTCATAACGATGTTCCATGCAAAACTAAAATATTTCATACTTATTCATGGATGTCTTCGAGAACAGCTACTAAAAACCAACGCCTTGATTTGTTTATGATATCTGCCTCAAATATTGTTTTGTTAAAATTGTGTGACCAATTGTTTCCACATATTAGAGTGCAAATATAATGAAGATTTTTTCCTTTAAATAATCTTGAATGGGAAATCTGGATGTGGAAGAAGTGATTCCTTAGGCAGCTGCTTTTTAATTTAAACTTTGTTGAAATGATGAAACTTCATTAAAAAACCTGGTTCTTTACAAAGTTTTTATCTGCTTAAAAATAATTGTAAACTGAAACAAACATGTTCCTAGAGCTATGTATTTAACGTACACAGCACAGTAGATTTAAAAAACGCATTGAAAAAGGAAATAGAGTAGGTTTCAGAAACATTGGCAACATATTACATTTTAAAATTTTTATACTCATTATCGAAAGAAAGCAGCCACTAGAAACTGATCCTTTGACGTAAAAGTCACAGGCGTAGAGGTTATTTTCCAGTAATACACTGGTTATTTGTAGTATTTTGTAGATTCCTCAGATGTCATGTCATTAGAAGTAAAAATACATGTAACAGTAGATCCCAAATAGAAAAGTAGAAGAACGAAGAGAATGCCACAACTAGCATTTAGATAGTATCATGTTATCTTTTAGTCAAGCCTTACCTGACTTCGCCTCATACAGTTACTCAATTTCCACGTCGACTAGAGTCGTGGATGTCGGATAGGTTCCGGTACGAGTGCCTGAGAAGAGGAAAAACTAAACGTTTAATGTTAAATTAATTAGTTTTGATCGGTTGATTCCTTTTAACTAATCGAAGTCTCATGAATTTCAAAAGAGGTGAACATTTCCATTAAACAGTTTTATTTGACCTATATAAGTAAAAGCCTATACTGAAATGGTCTTTGTACTGTTATAGTTTATGAGTATTTATATCTTTCTCATTCAAATATATTCAATGGAAAAGAAGATAAAATTAAACACAACCGGTGCTATTGAAAAGGCATTGTCCATTGCTTAAATTGTTTACAAATTCTGTTAATCTCGAGTATAACATGTAATATTGAGAAATATGCGGCGAAATACATATCACAAATTATAGAGGCACCCAGTTGCCAATTATTTTTATTCAGCTCAGGCACATTTTTACAGTTTTGTACATTTTCTAGACGAGCTCAAGAAGGAATAAAATCTAATAACTATAAATTATTCCTTACTTGTTACAAATCAATTATACTCTATATGTGTAGGTATCTGAATTGCGCCAATTTAAGTTTGTGGAGTAACATCTTTATTAATGGAGGCTACCAGAAAAGATGACGCTTACAAAAACAACATTCACAACAGCTACAGCAGGTTTATGAGGTTCTCACACCTACGCAGATACTTCAACAATATTATATATATAGATACGAAAAATTAATTTTAATTATTACACATATTGTTACTACTGGCATACGCAATCTAAAACGGCCGGCACTAACTATAAGTCTTGTTACGTTAAACACTTTCTTAAAGATAAAATTATTAACGTGAGAATTGAATGAGTGAGTTTTATCGTATACCCTCTGCAGTTTATGAGTTGTATAACTATTACAGTATTCAATAACAGGAAAATACATACCTGGTCCGACCTAAAGACAATGAATGAATTTCTGCATGAGTGAAAGAAATGAATATAAAATAAGCTAGAAATTATTAGTAGGTATCATAAAATTACAAAATAAAATCGTTGATCATTGTATTGTACACTGGATTTGTTGTCTATTTTATCTGATTTAATTGGTTAAATCTGCAAGGGATCGATTTTTATTACCACATTTTGAAAAGGGAAGACTGTTCTCTAAAAACTATACCATTTATAGATTGATTTCAAATGTTGAAATGTTGTTAAGCTTTAAAATTACTATTGGAAATTGAAAATAAGTTCCCGTCAGTTAATTTGTAAGTATGGAAACAATCTACACATTGCTTAAAGAATTCACATTATTTCCTTAATCGTTTGGAGTGTCAGAATAGAATCATATTAAATTTTATAATAACCCAAGTGGTTCAATTATTATACATAATTACTTCATAAACTCTTGAATACGCAAGTTGTAGTTTTTCGTCTCATTGAGAAATATAATGTCAATGTTATGGCTTAGTCATGGTCAGATAATTTAACAGAAAAGGAATTTTGTTACCAATACCATTTATGTTCCAGGTAATTTAGTCATCTAGAGCTTCAAGGAAATACAAAACCGAGAAGTGATCAGAGTTAGAATTGCATTCCGCATGTTGGGAGTTAAGATGTATAGCCTATCTCAGCAGAAGGTCTAATTTAACCACTGATTTAATGCGACCCATTTCCGCTTTGAACTTATTCAGTTTCTGCAAATTTGAGTTTTCAAGTGCCTATGGAATCTGGGCATTCGTATGCTTCTACTGCGTCACAGGTTGGGCTGCACGTGTGCCTCCATCCTCATCAGTGGAAAAATTTTGGTTATTTACTATTTGCATTTGTTTTGTGTATGTCCATGGATTGATAGCTGAAGCTGGGGCCACTACATAATTCATCTGCGGTGGTGGTGGCACGCGTATGTTCTTATTCTGAATGACAGCGATTTTCTTTTGATATACTCCGTACGATAAATTATTTTCTGCCTCGGTTTCTTCACAATTGATATATTTGTGTTGGTAGGTGTTCGGCCTAGCCCACAGATTAGTTCGATGCTCCCTTGATCAGTTAAGGCATCTGGGTTAAGTGCCGTAATTTGAAGTAGTATACCCCCATTTGATACCTGTGTAATTGACTTGTTTTTCACTTGTCTTTTTCACGTATTACCATTCTATACAAATATTTAACTGAGTCGAGGTGTTTTAAGATGATAAAGCTGTTCGTTAAGACTATATACATGGAAAGCTGCGTTCCCTGCCTGAGAAATTTACAGATCTTGCATCTTTCGCAAGTATCTTAAGCATATTGAAAATACTAGATACAGCTATACTGCTCTTGGAGTCCAAAGATGGATGGCTAGGATGATAGGTATTTTTTGCGTTTGCATTAGATACCATTAGCGATTAGTGATAAAATAAAAAAAAAATAAAAACTTTTTTCAAATTTAATAATACCACTTGGGTTCATTGTATTGGACTCATGCTCATTGATAATTTTTTTTTAGATTGACCCATCTGTCAAATTTTGTCATAAAGCTTGTAGAACACCCTGTATAGTGCTTTTCTACTGTACTTTTTTATATCATACTTAGATGTGTTTGATAATTTTATTTACAGAATTTTAAATATATTTGTTCATACGATCGAATTAAGCTACACCATGTTTTATTGGGTCATTTTGTTTTTTTAATGTTAATTTGAAAGTGACGGTGTTCTGTAAGAAATGACGCAAGTTATTCAAACTAAGTGACATACGATATGGCAGTGTCGGCATGTATCACAAGAGACCATTAAGTTTAGGTGTCTTTATATTTATATTTTAGTTTCGAGATACTACTTGGATTGTTATTGAAACGTGATATCCTGAATAGCATGGCGTTGAGTGAACGGTACGGTTACAAGGCCGGCGCAGCGGCTTAGACAGATCTGTCGCTCTCGATACGTTTTTCGTAAGATGGGTCCTATATCATGCGCCCAGTAGTATTTTCAATATTAAAATATATTTTTGAACAGAATTACATATTCAGTTACGAGCTCCTAGTTGTCAGAGTAGGAATATACGTGTGATACTCAATCGCCTCTTGTTCAAAATATATATTGACTGTCGCCCAGAGTTCCTTGCTCTATTTTTTATGGCCTGTAATGTTGTTTTGATATACAACGTATTACTTTTATCAATTGGGATGTTCACAAAAAAATTAAATCCTGTTTAAACATCATAAAGGGGTTAAAAATAGTCTTATAGTAGTATCCACAAGGTTTTACAAAAATCAACAAATCCGTTCTATGGGAAAATCTCTAAAGAAATACGAATATTCATTTGAATGCGCTAAGCGCTCCTTGACTGGTGTGACGTCATGTTGCTCATAGTTAAACGTGCGCGAATATAGTGGTTAGGCTTTCATGCACCTTTCATACGAAAAAATGTAATATATCGATATATGAATCTATAAGTAAATATTTGTATATTCTTGACCGTTGATATCGAATTAACTTGATGTATCCTGGGATTTTTCGGTCATCTTTAAATCAAAATTCTTATATTTTCTTACGTTTCGGTTTTATTAACCATCGTCAGAGGAAAAACTACAATATTTATGTTAACGTGCGATTATTTTATGTTATTCTACAATTTTAATTTCATTACTTACAATTTAAGAAATTTTTTGTTTACACTATATTAACATTTTATGTTTATTTCAGTTGAAAGTTTTAATGCAACTAAATGCTGAACAAAAGTATTGCCTGCTTTCTGGTCTATGTTATGTCACTATTGGTACAGTTTATTTAATTTATGGATGTTAGATATGAAGTTTTCTCTAATGGCTGGTAGTGTGAAATATGATATTTTAAGAATTATCTTGCGGACTTGATGGAAAGATGTAAAAATATATGTTGTTTAATAATATCCCCTTTTTAGTTAATTTAACAAGTCAAATTTTGTTTCACTTAAATTCTCTATATCAGTACGGCTGTTTATTGCGTTGTTATGTCTTTTATTTTGTAACATTTCATGTATTGTCCTTCGATGATAATTTGGTTCCTTTTGTAAAATTTTTGTATTGTCACAGTTAAAGCTATGATTATGGTATAAAGCGTGTTTGGTAAGAGCTGTCGAATTTTGATTTAGTGTTCTTATATTATATTTGTGTCTAGATATTCGTTTATGCAGGTATTGTTATGTTTGGCCAATATATGAATCATTTGATACATCACAAGACTCAGATCAATATATTCGATATATCAACAAAAAAATATCGATATTTCTATGATTCTATGTATCGAAGTATTTTGTAGATTAATATTTAATGTCAAAAATTAATGAATATTGCTTAAGATATAACTTCGGAAGGCGGCATTCCTTACAGTACAATATTTATCCCGATTAAAATTTCGAAGACCGGGGGGGGGGGGGGGGGGCGATAATATGCAAGTCGACCCTTTTGAAAAATATCGATATTTCAACCCGACATATTGCAACAAAAAAACGATATGAATATATTTATGGTTTAGGATTAATAATATCGATATTTATTTTATATCGATACATCGTTGCCACCACTAATGAGAATTAGTCTGCGTTTCCTGACTTCTGCGAGCTGTTGTGTCGTGTAGTTCTTCGTTTTGCGACTTCTAATTTTTAATTAATGCATACTTCTAAAATGGAGGAAGGTTTTCAAAAGGCGGACTCGGATACTCTGCTAACTGTGGAAGTTACCATGGTTTCAGAATTTTTGGTCATGGTGATAAACTTCAATCAGCCTCAATCTAGTGGTGGAAAAGCGAGACACTAAGTACTGTTTTTTATAAATAAGTAATAAGTACTTAATACAGTACCAAACCTTTAGTAGTACATTATACAGTGTGTTCCGTATTAAATGTGCTTTGCTACGTTGGAAACAGGGATGCGAAAACATTGTATAATCGGAGACCGATTTAATAAATTCTTTTAAGGTAACAGCAGGAACAAAGTTTCTTTCTTTTTTCATTTTGTGGCACAGACATAATAACCTTTTCTGGGTTATTTACTGATGTATTTGTACATCCAGGAACAAAACATCACTTGTTTCTATTAACTTTCACACTTTTTGAGTCTTCCATCATTACAAAAACAGAAATAAAACAATACTGAAACAAACAGTCCATATCACGTTGGTGTACGAGTTCCGCTATGAGCATTATGACATCACGCGCGCTACTCTCACTGCAGGGATCGTTTACTAGCCTCGTTAATTTCGGAGTTTTTATTTTTAGTTTATTTTCGAGAATAAAAGTACTTAGTCGTTTTAATGGTTCTTACATGTTTCTGTAGCCTTAAAACTATCATTTTTTATTACAATTAAAAAATAGAAAACATTCCTATTAGATAGATTAAGATTTAAACAGTACGATTACGTTATCCCAAAAACTATTAATTCAGCCTAATAATATTTCTTGGTTAAGTCTAATTTTATTTATAAGTATTAGTTCTATAATAAGATTTAAACAAGTCGTTTAGTTCTTTGGCTATAAATTTCAGTTTACCCATTAATTAATTTCGTTCACCCTAATAAAGTAGCAACGAATGCAATGTCACTGCTGAGCTTCAATTGCATCATTCATGATTTTATATATACATCAGGTAGCTAACTTATTTCATGAATCAGAATACTTAACATTATTATGCCGCAATCTCGAACTTAAGGTGGCCATATTTATGTGCTAAATTGTGGGTATAATCACATGATTTTAAAGCGAGCTATTTTAAAAAGTATAGGTCATATTTATAAAAGTTGCACATAAACGGAAACTAGAAACTTTAACTTAGGAAACGTGTGCTTTTATATTGTTAAAAAGTAATATTTTCATAGATAAAAAAAATGCTTAACATGTACCTTAGAAACGATGTCAGCTCGCCACTTCAATAATTATTTTGCACTAGTTAAAATCAAAAATAGGGAAAACCAATACAGACAAGTCCTAACTTAAACATTCACCCATATTATGAAACAAGAAAAAGTCTTATTAGACCCTTCATGTACTAGAAAGCTCGAATTAAATTTTGCGGTGCACTTTTCACATGTTTACTGATATTCTGACATATTTATTTTTCATAGAATGGAATTTTATAAGATTCTTCAGCTAAAAGTTGTTGTCTTAGTTCGGTTACTGTCTCATAGATGACGCAACAGAAAAAGGGAATTATCTGAATTTTATATTTTTATATAGGGTGGACAAAAAAATCAATAAAATGGATCCAATATAAATCGATATAATTGTTAATAATCATTATTCCCCACAGTTATTTTTTTAAAACATCTGCTCTAAAAAAGTCAAATTTCACATTTATTCTTGGTTTTAAACATTTATTAAGTTTTAAAGGTTTGTAGCTGTTCTGCATTTACAAATGTGAATTTTGAAAATGTATAGGCTCTTTAGGAAACTTCCGATGTTTAATAATACCTACAATAATGACATACTGTTTATGTTTTCGTGCACTAACGTAAATTTCTTTGTTTTGGATGAATTACGGTAAAAATATATTATTTTAACATGGACAAAAAACGATTGTTTGTTTATACTTATATTGAATGCAACCGCTATTAGGATAAATTGTTTTGGTAAATGTTCGAGAAGTAAAGAAATCCGATGAGCTAAAAACCTTGTGTGGTAGAGTCGTGAGATCCCATTTCTTTACTGACTTAATGTTACCGAAGGTAACTAACTATACTTTTTGTATTCGTGAAACAAGCATTCGCTCCGGCATTTATTCGATTTTTCATATTTCAGATTATATCGATTACAAGAATTAATATATTTCAATTATGTCGATCTGTTAGCGCTATATTTATAAAACTATTTTATGAAAAAACATGACATTTCGTTATAATAACTGACAAGAATCAAACCAAATAATATTTTATACACAGGGTGGACACCAAAACATAAAAGAAATGTGACAGGGAAGCATAATGAGTATACGTAAGTGGAATATAGTTGACGCTCTTTAAGAAAGAGAACCTGTTATAACTCTAAAACTAGATAAAGTATACAATGTGGTAAAAGAAGAAAATAATAATCTCCAGAATAATTAATAAGTAAAAAGTGCCAAATAAATTATACAATATTATCTGTACATATTTATAGAATATCTTACTAGGATACAAAGTATATATGACGTACTAATTAAGTAGGTACTGATAATACTAATGAAGTTGTAATAACAGTATCACTAATATCACACAAGAAAATAAGCAAGGGCCGCTTTATCAATGCGAGGATAACAAGTTACCCTATCTATAGTTAAAGCACAGTTTGTAATAATACGGTAGGGTCACTTCCTCTGACAGTGATAGCCTCACTCCTGCTATCGACGCGTGAACTAACTCGGTAGGGGAAGTGTCCTACTATATTATTAAACTATTATTTCACTATAGGATGACACTACTTATTCACACATTGATAAATCGGCCCTCACACATCTTCAGTACAGAACAGAAGGTTTTATTATTCAGTGACAAGCACGATTTCACTGATGACAGATTGATCGACGAAAACAACAATATGCTCAATCGTATCTTCTTTTTTTTAATGTCTTGTCAAAAGTGATGGGTTATAATAATTATTTAGAATATATGGCATATTGTGCGAAAATGCAGAATAATGCAAATTTCTTACGAGTTGTGGTACGAGCGTTATTACAATAAACTCTGTACAAAAGCATGTTTTTGAGGTAGGCGTAGAACAAGTAATTGAAGCTCTGTGCATCTAACTGACGTCAGTCATCCATAATATAGGTCAACATTGTACTGTTCTCAGTCACATGGTTTTCGTTACATAAAAATTCAAATTTCATATATTTAAGAATCCTCTTTTGTGACTTTTTTTTATTATAGTGTAAAACTTAACTTTAATTTTTCCCGATTTGAATCAAATTTTACTCAAAGATACAACATGTCAGGATCTACTTATGACCATATGTACTAAAAAAATGAAAAAAGCATATTAAGCATCTTTTATTCGTAAATTTTACTAATGTAACCTGAACTGTCAAGTAATTGGGAAGTATAGTTTGTAAATTTATTTTTGCTTTTTGTGTATTCTGAAAATTCTACAATCAATATCTTAAATTTCATGAAACTTTGGATTTAATCATTTTGTGTAGTTCTAAACAATTTTCATTTAATTTTTTTTTTAGTTTTTTCAGTTTATTATTTAGAAATTTTGTTCAAATTGGATAAAATTTAAAAAGTTTATAAGGTGGTATAATACTATTATGGCAAAATAATTAAATCATTTTTAAAATTTATGCATCTTCCCCATTAAAGTATGTGCACCTTGTTTACATTATATAATTTATGAAATTTTCATAATATTTATTATTCAAATAAATTTACAAATACTGTATAGTGTAGTAACTTGTATTGTGTCTTCCCGTAGCCATTTTGTGCAGGTTGTTTGAAACATACTTAAATTAAGCTTAAGGTGGCCATTCCCTAGAAAGAGACCTCCAATAGGGAAATATTTATTATTTTTGGCCATAACTTTTTTTTCTTAGTACGCATATTTATTAAAATTATAAGAGCACCTAAGTAGAACCATAACAAGACTGTTACTATGAATTTTCACTCAATAATTTCCGCGGTTTGCAAAATAGCTAGATTTAAATTTAAGAATTATGCCAATCTCCCTATTTCGTAGTTTTGAATCTAGCTATTTTGCAAACCACTGAAATTATTGAGTGAATATTCATAGTAATAGTCTTGTTATAGTTTTACTTAGGTACTGTTATAGTTTTTTAAAATATATGTACTAAGATATAAAAGTTATGAGCAAAAATAATAGATATATCCCTATCGGATGTCGCTGTCTAGGGATTGGCCACCTTAAATGAAGTACTAAGATGTGTTATGTCTTCATTTTATTATCTTAAGTTTTTACCTTGAATTTATGGTCAAATGTCAATATTACTGATTTTTTGCATTTATCTTTATCTATTGTACAGGCTATGAACATATTAGTTTGTGAAAATTAAAGTGGCTTGAAAGAGTTTCTATCTTAGTACTATCCCACAGAGGCGACCGATATTTTTTTAGGGAGTTTTCAATAGAGATGTTTGAAAAAATTACACTGTCATCCGCTTTTCATGAGTATATATTTCACGAATTAGGAGCGGGATTTATTTCAAATTTAGGCGGTACGTGCAGACTGAAAATGTGATTGCATTGAAGTAGTGAACTTTGATATCTCTCATTACAGTGTGGCGTTACTTTAAGGAAAATTTGAAGAAAAAATATTATCGACTTTTTTATAGAAATTCTTGTTTTAGATTTGTATTAACTACCATCAAAAACCCATTTTCACCAAATTTGAACAAAATATATACTGGCTTCTCAATAGGTGGCCAAATAAAGGGACATGGGATGGGGAAATCATTTTTGGCCATAACATTCTTTCGTACTACGTATATTTAAAAAAAAACATAAGAATATTACTATGACTTTTCATTCACTTCACTCAACTGGTTATTTTTATACTTAGGTAATATTATAGTTCTTTTTTATTTTAAATATACGTTACCAAGTAAAAAAGTTATTGCCAAAAATAATAAATATTTATGTATGGAATGTCCCTCTCTTGACCATCGCCATCTTATTAGATTTCATACAAATAATTGCTCTAAACCGTAGTCCAATGAATATGTTTGAAATATTTTGGGGTTTCTTTCAGTATATATTTTTTTACATTTTAAAATTTTTTAATGATTTCCAAGGGGATTTTTTAAGGAAAAAAAACTTTATTTATACAGGGCGGTCGTTCTAAAAAATTATTAACTACGAAACGACATATGAGAATAATAATCGGAATGTAGGTATCACTATTATTACAAAGGAAACCTGATAACTTTTGGCCAAGAAAATATACAGAGTGCTCATCCGACAGCAAAAATTCAATATTAAATAAAATGTGACAATTCTGTTAACTATATGCCAAATATTATTGCCATCTGTCACATTTTTAGTTGTACATGCACGTAGTGGAGTGGAAGTATAGTAGTGGAAAATTGTCAGTTTCTCTTTTTTTACAATGACATGAAACGTGGAAATTTTAAATTTGAGCGAAAAAATTTTTTTTTTCATTATCTATTCCCTTTAGACGGTCCACCCTGTATATTTTTGTTCGAGTCTAATTACAGTAGATATTATAAATACATTGTAATATAATAGATATATGTAATAATATAATAATTATAAATGCCAATATTTCACATGAAAGCTCTTCTGGATCCAGAATAACATTCAAATGTACCTTTGACCTATAAATTAAAATCCAGTAAAATAATGAGAAATATATTTCGACCCAAGGGTTTCGATATGGAAGGGGGGAAAGGGGATCGGCATGCGGTTAAAAGCAGGTAGATAGACGTTTTTGTTGTTTACGTTATTTCGATTTGGAACACTTGTTATTTGGATTGCTCAAGCGAAGTCATGTTTACAACTGGATTAGTTTATAGGATTCTTTATTGAATTTTCACGAATAAACATCTATAGTAAATGATTCGTCCGCTACCCGCTAGGTACCACCACTTAACGGATGGTTAACGACTACCCTTTTCTATGACGTTGTCGAGGTTGTTCTCTTTTGCGAACATGGCGCCCTTAACGAAATTAAATAAAACAACTGGAGCTTCTGCTTGTAATCTTGCAAAATATATATTTACTGCTTTCGTACACATAGGAGTAAATAAATTTCTCATAAAATTATCGGGCGATCTGACAGTTACAAATGCATATAATGACTGTTTGTTTTCGTAGAAGGAAACTGCTCTTTAAAACAACATCTGCAATAGAGTCATTATTTGTACACTTGCAAAATCAAACAAAAAAGGTCAAAAAGTGTAATAAGTTGTAATTTCTCTTCTATAATGGAGCAAGGATAAAAAATTATATGCTACATTTTAAAACAATGAGCATCCATATGAATAATAACTTGTTTCATCCTTGGGATATTAAAGTTGCTGTCATAGTACAAATGTGCAATATGTAGGAGATCTTTATTTAGTTGATACGCAACAATAATTATTTAAGAATATGGTGTGAATAAAAAAGATCCATTATTTCCACATCCACGTAGTGGATTGGAAGTATAGTAATCGTAAAAAAAAAAATTCAAAATTTATTTTTCTTGAAATAGGTTTAGAATGTCATGAAACGTCGAGATTTAAAATTTGAGCGAAAAACAGAATTTCTGTCTGTCTGTCGGTCTGTCTGTCTGTAACTCTTTTTTGTCTGCACGTTTTTCTCTGGAACGGTTTAAGATATTGAAATTGAAATTTTGTACACGTATACAGGGTGATTCACGTAGGCCATTCATTAGAAGTTTTTCAACTTGCAGTTGGATTAGAAACTTGAAATTTGGTATGCAGCCATAATCGATCATGCCCGTTCTATCTAAAATATTTTCAGTCCTCCAACTATACAGGGTGTGCCAAAAATTGGTACCAACTTTCTTATTTTAAATGGAAACCTATATTTTTCTTTACATGGTTCGATTGGCCTTCTAATTCTGAGTTTAGAGAACCTAAGTTATGTTAACTTATCTATTACAATTTTTGACATATGTCCAATTTTTTGAAAAAAATTGCCGCTGTAGTAGTTTACGAACAAATTTGTATCTCGCAAACCTTTCAAAGTTATGAAACCAAATTTGTGAAGCAGTTAGCTGGGAGTCCAGGCTAACTTTTGATGTCCCATCGGTGGTCCCATTTTGTATCGTATGGGCGCAGTCGGTTTTCAAATGTCGCAATCAAAAATTGTCAAAAAGCCAATTTTTTCAAATGGCACCTACTATTTTTTTTTCACACCATTCGAAAGAAAATTGAATTTTAGGTTGAGTTACTTAAGCATTCCCTATACCTAACTTCACCCCATATCGAGTTATTCAATAAAAATCAAGAAATACCTTATCTTGCCGAGAGATTCCTTACTTCATCAAGTATGCCATGGAAACAAAAGACAGTTGTAATAATTTTTAAAGAAAAATATGGATTCTTATTTAATTACACACAACACCAACAAATTATTATTAACGAACAAGAACAATGTTGACGAAATTCTGTTAGTGAAAACGGTGCACACATTGAGCATTTGTATTGAAATAATTATTTTGTTAATCGGTTTATTTGTTATTATTTATTATTGCAATACGATTTTTGAATAAAAATTAAAATGAAATGATTGTTTCCAAAGCCTACTACCCTTGAGAAAAAAACAAAATTTTTTTCAAAAAATGCCAATAACTCAAAAACGACTGTAGATAGACATACACAATGTTAATAAAAGTGGCCCTAAAATTCAATTTTGCATTGATTTCTGGCGTCAGAAATGGTAGGCGCAAAGATGTGCTACGCAATCTGTTGAAAGTAGAATAATACAATATTTGAACAAAAATATGGTGGTCACATTGAACATTTACGTCAGAATTTCGTCAACATTGTTCTTGTTCGTTAATAATAATTTGCTGGTGTTGTGTGTAATTAAATAAGAATCCATATTTTTCTTTAAAAATTATTACAACTGTCTTTTGTTTCCATGGCATACTTGATGAAGTAAGGAATCTCTCGGCAAGATAAGGTATTTCTTGATTTTTATTGAATAACTCGATATGGGGTGAAGTTAGGTATAGGGAATGCTTAAGTAACTCACCCTAAAATTCAATTTTATTTCGAATGGTGTGAAAAAAAATAGTAGGTGCCATTTGAAAAAATTGACTTTTTGACAATTTTTGATTGCGACATTTGAAAGTCGACTGCGCCCATATGGTACAAAATGGGACCACCGATGGGACATCAAAAGTTCGCCTGGACTTTCAGCTAACTGCTTCACAAATTTGGTTTCATAATTTTGAAAGGTTTGCGAGATACAAATTTGTTCGTAAACTACTACGGCGGCAATTTTTTTCAAAAAATTGGACATATGTCAAAAATTGTAATAGATAAGGTAACATAACTTAGGTTCTCTAAACTCAGAATTAGAAGGCCAATCGAACCATGTAAAGAAAAATATAGGTTTCCGTTTAAAATAAGAAAGTTGGTACCAATTTTTGGCACACCCTGTATAGTTGGAGGACTGAAAATATTTTAGATAGAACGGGCATGATCGATTATGGCCGCATACCAAATTTCAAGTTTCTAGTCCAACTGCAAGTTGAAAAACTTCTAATGAATGGCCTACGTGAATCACCCTGTATATTATAACGAGATCTGGAACTGGATTATTCTCCCTTATCTACAAACTACCACCTCCCACCCCTTCAATGGAATTGTCTCAATCAGATGTCATTAGGAGTGGGAGCTGGTAGTTTGTGAATAGGGGAAACAAGTAAGGTAAACTAGAAACTTCATTTTTAACGTATATGGTAGAAACCAACGCCTAAAACTTTTCTATGACATCTGCCCCAAATATTATTAAAATTCTATGACCAATAATTTCCACATACTAGAGTGCAAATCTAATCAAGACGTTTCCTTTAAAGTGAGTTGGATGAAAAATCTGGATGCGGAAGTAGTGATTCCTTAGGCAGCGGTTTTTTAAAAATATTTCGACAGTTACAATGACACTATATTTGTATTAAGATAGACATATTTCAGCTCCGAGGCATCGGAATATATAAAGATCATTGACTTATTTACATGTTTTATACACATATATCGCTCTGAAATATTATTATTTATTATACTCTTCGCAAATACAAACCAAAGAGTATATTTGCATTTAATCGGCATATTTCTAAAACCGGTACCATCACTCGTGAAGAAAAAAAAAATCATATCACTATGTTGATGATCGAATTCTGAACAACTTTCAAAATGTCTGTCCATTTATCTGAGATGGTCTCTCTGTGCGTCTGTCTATCCTTCTGTAAGTATGTTCGTCAATACGTCACGTTTTTTGAAAGAAAGAAAACTGTTATTGTATTCGAATTTGGGCAGCAAATTATTGTTACTTAGAAGAAAGAAACCTATTCTATTTCGAACCAAATCGATCAGTAAAAGTTATTAATTATCTAAATATTAAAAAAAAAACAATTTTTTATGTGTTTTATAATTAAACGAAACTAAATCTAAAACTAACATTATTATGAAATATGCAACAATTATACAATAAGTGCAATGAACCAAGGAAGAGTATAGTGTTTACTCTAGTTTTAATATCTAAACATAGTTACTTAAAAAATATCTACAGGGTCCGCCACCTAAAACTCTCCAGACTCATAACTTCCTTATTTTTTAAGCTACGATCATGTTCTGTACATCAAATTGTAGATATTTTTAAGGCCTTTAAATGTACATAGTCATTAAAAAAATGAAAAATTATTACGAAATGAAACTTAATTTCCTTGAATATTTTTTCCTTCACTCTGTACATGAACTGTATTAATGCTTTCTTATAAAGCTTTTAGTTGCTTCAATTTATGTTATTACGTCATATTCGCTATTCTCTTTCGTTTTAGGGAAAAAAATTAAAAACTCTCTTTTTGACTCCAAACTCAATTATCTTAAAATAAACTTGAAGAGAATGCAAAGAATATTTTTAAGATTTATTTGTAAAAGGCATATAATAAATAATATTTAAAATTAACAAAACAGCAACAACAAATAAATTGAAATAACTTGTTTGTCTTTTGTGATATCAAATATCAAATAAATGGAAACAATTTGTTTGTCTTTTGTGATATCATTTGATGAACTCATTGCTAATAAGTGAATGTTTTCATGTAATACACATTTCTTACTAATAAAATTTGGTTGCTTTTCGAGTGTCTCTACAGATATGTAAATAAAAAAAATTATAATCAAGACTCAGTTTCATGAACTTCCTTACTTTTATTCATTTTATTTTACTTTTTCGACTTTTAAGTTGTTTCGAGTTAATAATCATAGCATCATTCATCAATCATAGCTTTGTTATTGGTAATATTTTACATTTTCTAAGTTAGCCATGAAACACTTTTAAAAACACGATAAGCTGGTAGGCTTATTTTTAATAAAAGTTAAAAATATTGTGCAAAATTATTTAAAAAAGAAACAAAGGATACTAAAAATAAAACAATGTTAATTTTGCAATATACATTAATGTTTTCTTAAAAATGTTTATCAGGTAAAGAAAGAAGTAAAAGTTTTTTACAAATATTGTTCAAAGTTTTATCCATTAACGTGAATGTAGTAGTTAAATATTTGTATTAATTCACCATTCACTGCACGTAGTAAAGTATTCCGTCGAATAGAATTACGTCCATTTCTTATTCTATTTCTTAAATCCTCAATGTTCTGAGGTTGGGTGTTATACACAAATCCCTTAAGGTAACCCCATAAAAGGAAATCCAGCGACTTTAAATCTGGCGATCTAGCTAGCCATCGCACAGGTTCGGTATTTCCTATCCACTGGTTTCCATAAATCGTTTTTAAATAATTGGAAACAATACGGGCATTATGTGGAGGAGCACCATCTTGATGGAACCACATACTTCTACAGGGGAATTTCTTCTAAATAATTAGGTAATCATTTCGTAAAAAATCTAGGTAAATTTCGCGGTTTAAATTATTTTCAAGAAAATATGGCCCTATTAATCTGCCACTAAGCATACCTATCCACACGTTGACTTTATATTTTACGTGAAAATTTCTTTCTCGCGCCCATCTAGGATTCCTATCACTCCAATAGTGCATATTGTGCCTGTTTGCACTACCACTTTCATTGAATGTCACATCATCGCTCCAAAGAATTTTATGAAGGGAATTGTATCTTTCATTCAGTACGGACATTCGTACATTCGTGCTATAAAATGAAGTCGCCGTGCATAATCTCCTTGGCGAAGTTATTGTATTAAAATCATTTTATGATAGCATGATAACTTTTGTCTTTGAGGATTTTTCTACCGAGAAATATTTGTCCTAGCACTAATTGCTGATATTGAGGTTTGTGGATTTTCATTAACGGCAGCGATAACTTCATTTATATTAATATCATTCCTCATGGGTTTACTTTTGTTTCTCTTTGGTTTGGTAAAATAACCATGTCTTTTAAGATTATCAAACAATAATTTGATGGTTTTATGGTTAGGACAGCGTTTACCAGGATACCGTTGAGAATAGACTCTGCAAGCTTTTCTAGCATTACGTTTATATTTCCCATAAATCAATGAAAACTCTGTTTTTTCCAAAGTTGAAAATTGAACCATGTCGAATTGTTAGTAGACTGACGAGAGAATTAATGTTCAACAGAAAATAACTAGGTACTCTGATTTATTTAAAAATTTCATGGCTAACTTAGAAAATATGAAATATTACTAATAACAAAGCTATATAAAATGAACAAAAGTAAGGAAGTTCATGAAACTGAATCATGATTATAACATTTTTTATTTAAATATCTGTAGAGCTACTAGAAGAGCAACCAAATTTTATTAGTAAGAAATGTGTCTTACATGAAAACATACACTTATTAGCAATAGGTTCATCAAGTGATATCACAAAAGAGAAAAAAAATGTTTCCTTTTATTTGTTGTTGCTGTTCTGTTACTTTAAATATTGTTTATTATATGCCTTTTCCAAATAAAGCTTAAAATAATTATTTACATTCTTTTCAAATTTATTTTAAGAGAATTCAGTTTCGAGTCAAAAAGAGAGCTTTTAATTTTTTTCAGAATATCGAATATGACGAAATAACATAAATTGAAGCTAACTAATACCTTTATAAGAAATCATTAACACAGTTCATGTACAGGGCGAAGGAAAAAAATATTCAAGGAAATTAAGTTTCATTTCATAATAATATTTTCAAAAACATTTGTTTAAAATCACTCTGTGTCCATATTTAAAGGACTTAAAAATATATACAATTTGATTTGCCGAACATGATTGTAGCTTAAAAATTAAGAAAGTTACAAGTCTGGGGAGTTTTAAGTGGCAGACACTGTATACACAAATGTTGAACAGATTTCCTGAGGGTTGCATATATTAAGTACACAAAAATTCCTTCCTAGATCATCTCATATAACTTCCAACTAGTCCACAAGTACAACAAAAGGCAGATAGTAACATTCGAGGAATGTAAACTTTTTCATACTCATCTTTGCGTGGTGTGTTATAGTTGTAAGAATCCTACCTGAGAATCGAGGAAGCCACATACCATAGCGAATTCACGTTTGGCGTCATGTCCTTTAGAGGGCGGTGGTGAATTCATCCATAATAACACTGTCAAAATTTGAAACTAGTTGATTTTTGAGTTAGAGCGAGTTAAATGAAAAAAAACCATTATTTTCTTATTTTATACTTAATTATTATTACTACTGTTAATCCAATAGGTGCCAAGAACAAGAGAAGTGGTCAGCAAAAACTTTTTTAAATAATTATTTACAATAGTTGACGGATCATTATAAAATTCTGAAATGTGCTTACATATGTACAGGTATAGACGGGGACGTATTTTTAGTTATGAATAACAAATTAGTAAGCTCTAACATGCTTACTAATATATCACATCTACTAAACATGGCAGAACTTCTTTGAATAGAGTCTCCCCTTCTCAAATAGATAAAACAGAAATTAATTCTATGCAGATTTAACCAATTAGACTTCAAAGAAGCTAAGCGCTAGCGAGTTAACCGAGAATAGAACACGGATTGTGCAATAATGCCATATTATTCATCAACAGTGTTGAAACATACTTTACCGAAAGTTATATGGGCTGTGCTAATAGCCTTCATCGCTCTAGCCATGCATTCAATGGAAAAACAGAAGTTTGAGAATTGCTCTGTATTCAAAAATACCTATTTCCACTACATCCAGTTTATAATAAATTAAATGAAAATTGTATAATTTAACGTAAATTGGTTTATGTTAGATTAAAGTTTTTACTATGGTGTTAATGTGGTTAAGTAAACTTTGTATAATATTAATCACTGGAGACGAATAAAATGTATCCGCAATGCATTAACTGTCTCAAATTAGAATGCGATCCATTGAACTGAAATTATTAAGAATGACTTAGGTTGAGTAAAAAACTTTAAACTATCTAAGTATATTTTAAAATACACAATACAGAGTATTTTATGTTCCGAATTGATTGTTTGTAATGTATTTCATACGGACAAAAACGAAGAAAAGAAAAGACAAGTTTGGGAAAAGTATCACAAATTTTATTTTTATTATATAAAGGCTGTCCATTTTATCAGGGCCATCGAGAATATCTCCCTTAATATCGGTCGTGCAAAAAAATTGTTTCTACGATAATTGTTCCGATTTTTATAAGCTACAAAATGGTTTAAAGACATTTGAAATCCATGGCCTACTTTAAGAGTTATGACGGAAAGTACAGAAAATGCGGAATATGTCTAAGTAAAATATCTCCGTTATTTGGAGAGATACGACGAGAACTTTGGGGCGAATTCTTTTTTGCAAAACAAAGTTCTTCAATGAGGTTTCGTCTAAATTTTTCCAAATCCGCTGCTCTTTAGAGCGTTAATTTTTTTTTAAACTGGCGAGAAATAGTGGCATTAAATAGAGTATTTTTCTCCCTTTCCAACGATATATCACGTGCCATATTTATTCACTAAGCAAGTATGTATAAAAACATTTTTTAAACCTATGTTTTTCTTTACCTAGCGTCATATTGTAACATATCCTTTATAGGATTTCGCATACAGCAGAAAAAATAACTATCTATAACTGAAAGAAAAACTGTGTAAAAATATTAATGAAATCTTTGCATTTTTTCGATAACCTGAATTCTGGTTTTGCTAGCAAATTAAAATCCTAAAATGAATTTGTCTAATTTCTTATTTGACAATTCCCATTCTAACACTAGCATCCACACAGTCCCCTACGGCCATGCAGATTAAACTAGTATTTACATAACCCCCTACGATCATGAATATTCAGTTAAAAGTGAGAACAAAGGCATAAAATGAATTTATTTACCTACCTTATCTTAAAAAATTTTCATTCTAATGGATTACATTTTCGTGAAATCTATCATTTTGTTTCTAGCATCATACTTGCCATGGAGAAGTATGATTAAATAAAACGATTAAGAAATTCAGTAAGTCCTTCAAACCTTTGCTATAATCAAACATTATCACAATTAAAAAGAATAAAATAAATTCAGCTAACAAAGAAGTTCACACTTTACAAGCCGAGGACAAACCAAGAAGGACGACTTTTTGTAGGTGGCTGTTGGAAAAGAAGCGCGCCGAACCATTAATATGTACTTAGTAAAATACCTTGGTCTGACGAGGCAAATTTTTCCAATAATGGATTTTTTAATCGTAATATTCATTGCAAATGGACTTCTGAAAATACACACTGGCATAGACCAACTGGGTTTTAAAATCGTTTTTCAATAAATGTGTGAATGGGTATTTTAGGCACCAATTTAATAGTTCCTTGTTTTTATGATGGTCACCTCAATGGCTAAAGGTACCTAAACTTTTGAGGAATGAATTTAATGAATTCTAAGATGACGTACCTTTAGTGAATCGACATAAGCTTTGAATATTTTCAATAAGATGTAGCTCCTCCCCACAATTCCCGTAGTTGCTTAGATTATTAAGACGAAGTTTTGCCTCAACATAGGATAGGTACCAATGGATTTATTCGATGACCGCCTCGTTCTCCAGATATAACCCCAATGGATTTCTTCATATGGGGGTATATTAAAGATAAGGTGCTTTCGACATTCGACACCGCAAAATGTAGAGGACTTAAAGCTAAAATTCAACAATCATGTAATACAGTTACCCCCGAAATGATAAGTAATGTTTTGAATTCACTGCCGCGCCGCGCTCGATTATGCATAAGATATCGCAGTGGACATTTTGGACACTTGATATGACATTTTAAAAATTATTTTGAGGATTAGATAAATATTAATGTTCTGTGTGCTATATTCATTTTTATTTTTTTTTGTCTGTTAGCTGAATATACTATTCTTTATAATTGTGTTAATGTTTGATTATAGTAAAGATTTAAAGAACTTACTGAATTTTTATTTTATTTTAGTTTTATTAAATCATACTTCCCCACGGCAAATATGACGCTAGTTAAAAAAAACATATTGGTTTAAAAAATGTCTTTATAATTACTTGCTTAGTTCCAATGAATAAAGATGACATGTGATATATCGTTGAAAAGGGAGAAAAATACTGTATTTAATGCCACTATTTCTCGCCTGTTTCAAAAAATTTTTTTAACGCCCTGAAGAGTAAATCTCAAAATACAGCGAATTTGAAAAAATTTAGACAAAACTTCGCTGAAGTACTCTGTTTTGCACAAATTTTCGCCTTAAAGTTTTCGACGTATCTCTCCAAATAACGGAGATATCTTACTTAGACGTATTCCGCATTCTCTATATTTTCCGCGATATCTCTTAAAGTAGGCCATGGAATTCAAATGTCTTTAAACCATTTTATGGCTTTTAAAAATCGGCACAATTTTCGTTGAAACAATTTTTTTGCTCGATCGATATTAAGTGAGATATTCTCGATGGCCCTGATTAAAATTTTAATGCATTCGCAGTGATGAAACGAATTAAGACTTTTATATTTACGTTTAGTTTAAGTTATTATTGCCGATCTGCCCAGTCCAGCCCTTCAACAGTCACAGTGCTTCGCGCGTTGATGCTTGACAGGTTCCGTACATAACTGTCGAAAATGAACACAAAAATTCTAAAATTGTTGTTTCTATTGATTGAATTTGAGTAGTATGAGTGTCAATTGTTGACACAATATAGCCTAAGTTAGGTATATTTCTGCTATGTAGATTTCTATATCCCGGACAGTCCTGGCTTTGCGGGCTACCTTAGTTTATTTGCTTGTTAATTGAATTAATTGTGTATTATTCTGTTCTCTGTACAAATAGCTAAAAAACAATTAATATATTATTATTATTTTTATATATAACACTATAGATACTTTCCTGTGTGGATTACCTAAATTAAACTCTTCACTACATGGAAAATCGTTGTTAGTGGATAATTTATTACTTGAACTCTTGTCATATCTATGAGTACATCTCTATGTTGTCGGTATTATTAAAAGATATATGGTGAATTAAAAAGAACTATACGTATATATGCAAACTAATTAATTAAAGATCTTTTAAGGATTTAATGGGTTTCGTAAATATCCTTTTAAATATACTTGCAGTCATTACGTCTTATTTATAACTAGGTACTTAGTTAACTCTGATATAGTATAGCTATTACAGAATTTTCTTTATCTAATTATTGTAGATTAATTACTGTTCTATTATTTTTAGGACAATTAAATTATGAAGTCTGTTGGCTAAAACAGAAATGAAGAACATAGTTAACTTTAATATCCAAATGGTTTGTTTTTAATATTTCAGAGTAAGCAATTTTAAAATTATCTTATAGTAGAATGTACTTAAATAAGAAAAATGCGTTAGCCATCGTTAGAAATCGACTGGACCTAATTGGGCTTGCCTAAAAACTTTTTAGTGGCCTTCTATAACTAAACTGCTGGCCACTCGAACTTACACATAGAGACTTTTAGGCAAAATTTAAAGTTCAATATTTTCAACAGGAATGCAAATTTTTGAACGCGGCTTGCAAATTTTAAGAGCTAGTTTTTTTTCGGATTGAGCTGCATGACGTATATTTATCGTAAGACCATAAGTTTATCATGTACGGGGTGATCAATGAAATCATGCAAAAAATCAAAAAAGTTTGTATGAGTGAAATTTCCGCAAAACATTTTTTTGGTCGTTGAAATATGGTTCCTTACTAAGGTAACGTCAATATCTCTAGACGGTTTTGTCAGTTTTTGGATTAAGGCCCTTAGGCCTTGTACACACTACTCAACATAAAATTTGGATACCGAAATCTTTAAAATGCTATAACTTGACATTGGATTGACGGTTCTTGATGATTTTTATGGATTTGGAATCCTTATTTCACCTAGATTTTCTATGGTCTAAGCATTTTATTTGAGGGTTGAAATTTACACATTATACCAGGTCGATAATAAACAAAAACGTAGAGTACGACGCGCTCCAAAGTTTGGCATTATTTAAGTTTCTGTAAAAATAAATTCTCACCTCAAGTTGTTTTTATTTAATGTTCTTCTCACTGTTCTGTCCGAAACTCACACCCCAGTTTGTTGTCTCAAAGAATCATTCAGTTTTACAGAGTTCTTTGTCCACCCCCATGCCCATAATTATGATCGGGTGTAATTTCTACGCGACGCGTCAATTTCAAAGTAGGCATTGGAAAAACAAATTTGTTGCTATGGAATTAAAAACTGTTTACATTATTTTAGAAATAATCTGACATATTTCAATGTTATAATTTTGTAAAGTTTAATTAATATGAGGCGTTTAACCACGGCAGAAAGGGAAAATTGCATTCGACTTCTCAACGAAGGAATGTCAAAACAGCAAGTTGCGCACATTTACAATGTCAGCCGAAAGACAATTTATAATTTGAACCGCCGCGTCGAAACTACTGGTGATCATAAATATGGGCATGGGGGTAGACATACAAAAAAAATAAACCAAAGAACCGTAAGAATTTTAATGAGAGAAACTATGCGGAATAGAACAAAGAACTCTAGAAAACTAAATGACTCTTTAAGACAACAAACTGGGGTGAGAGTTTCGGACAGAACAGTGAGAAGAACATTAAATAAAAACAACTTGAGGTGAGATTTTTTTTTTTAAAACATAACATAATGCCAAACATTTTAAATTATAGAGCCCGTCGCATAGCCAAATGTGTGCGGTTATTACAACGCCATAGAACGAATAGGCGGGCATGGGCAAATCGGCATGCGAATTGGGGTAATGCAGAGTGGAGCCATTGTTTATTTACTGACGAAACAAGATTTAATTTGTTTCACTCCGATGGCCGAATGTTAGTTTGGAGAAGGCCAAATCAGCGATATTTGGAGGAAAATATGGCCCCTCAAGAAGCATTTGGTGGCGGAGGTGTTACAGTGTGGGGAGGTATCATAAGAAATGGTAAAACCGAGCTATTCATTACCAACCAAACCATTAATGCTACTGTTTATCAGAAGGAAATTTTGGAACCTATTGTTGTTCCTTTTGCTCGACATTACCGCCCAGAAATTCTATTGGTGGATGACAACGCTCGACCTCACAGAGCGCGAAGTATCACAGAGTTTTTGCAGGCACAAAACATCAATAGGATGAACTGGCCTGCAAAGTCTCCGGATCTTAATGTCATCGAACACGTTTGGTCTTATTTAAAACTTAAAGTAAGATCTCTTGATGTACCACCTGAAACCTTAGAAACGCTCAGTGAGGCCATTCGTGAAGAATGGGAGAATATTCCACAAGATTTTATAAATAATCTTGTGGATACTCTACCAAATCGATGTCGGGAAGTAATGTTCCGAGCAGGAGGACCAACAAAATATTAGCTTCTATTTTTTTTTAATTAATGTACCTAATTTTAACTAGGTAATTTTAATTTAATTTTAATTTAAGTTTAAATTAAATTAATTTTTAATTTTTTAGTTAAATTTTTTTTCAGTTATTAAAAATTACCAGAATTAGAATTATAAATTTTTTAAAAATTGACTTTTGGTCGTTGTTAAGCAATGTTGTATATTGTAGAATTTAATGTAATAAACTTGTTCTTATCGCTACGTTCTTGTTTATTATCAACCCGGTATAATGTGTAAATTTCAACACTCAAATAAAATGCTTAGACCATAGAAAATCTACGTGAAATAAGGATTCCAAATCCGCAAAAATCATCAAGAACCGTCAATCCAATGTCAAGTTATAGCATTTTAAAGATTTCGGTATCCAAATTTTATGTTGAGTGGTGTGTACAAGGCCTAAGGGCCTTAATCCAAAAACTGACAAAACCGTCTAGAGAAATTGATGTTACCTTAGTAAGGAACCATATTGCAACGACCAAAAAAATTTTTTGCGGAAATTTCACTCATACAAACTTTTTGATTTTTTGCATGACTTCATTGATCACCCCGTATATAATAAACTTATGGTCCTACGATAAATATACGTCATGCAGCTTAATCCGAAAAAAACTAGCTCTTAAAATTTGCAAGCCGCGTTCAAATATTTGCATTCCTGTTGAAAATATTGAATTTTAAATTTTGCCTAAAAGTCTCTATGTGTAAGTTCGAGTGGCCAGCAGTGTATAAATTCATTTTCTACCACTTTTTTTGACGGCACGACATTATTAAGTTGATTGCACGTAAAAAATTATAAATAGTATTTGGATATTGTTAAAGTCATTCTGATGTTTATTGTTTGGATTTGGATATTTGAATATTGTCAAAGAGCAAGGTATTGTACCTAGTCCCCTTGTTTATTACACAGAAGTTTGCTTTGTCACCCTGTTTAAGATCACGTTTATCATTTAATATTATTTATTACACCTTCTGACAGCCAGCATTGTACTCTTTAAAAAATTGGCGTGTCGTTAGCTATAACTTTTGCATCACTTCTATTTAGTAAGCCGTAATCTCATTATTCCATAACTGTCAATAGGAAACGAACAGTAAATCAATGGAAGTCATGTATCATCTTTTCCATACAAACAATACCAATCGTAACCTTGCTCTAATTATTATTCAACTAAAAGGATGATATTCGCGAATCGCGTTACCTAATGCCTTTCTCAGCACGAGGATACCGCCGTCTTCGTTCTACCCACAAAACACTTTTACGGTGTATTCACTATTTCTAGACAAAGCCTTCTGCTTGAATAACTGGCCCTGTTCAGAAATGCAATTAGGGTTATTTTTGAAATGAAAAAAGAACATGCGTAAATTGAAAATATCGCTGCCCAAGTAATCACTACTTCCACATCCATATTTCCCATCTGAATATCTTTAAATGAAAACGTCTTGATACTGCACTCGGATGTGTGTGTACGTTGAAACAATATAATGTTATATATTGTCTCCCTTCGGGTGATAATGCGGGTGGCTGGCATCAAAAATTGTTTTAGGAACTTTTGTCCTACTATTTTGTGATTAGCAATGAAGTGGGGGTGGTGGTCGGGATGGCAGATGCCATAGAGGAATTTGAGACCTTGGCTTCTAATATATACCTCAAATCCCAATTGTCTGGACTCTTACTAGCTTGCTTTACTTATTACACCTATTCACTCCTATTTAATTCTATTTACACCACAACCATTCAGCGGAATAGGCTCAAAATATAATCCAATTTCAGATTTAATTATAATATATACGTGTACCAAATTTCAAGTCAGTATCTTAATTTCTTCCCCCACTCCATTATTAAACGAGTTAACAGAATAAAATTAAGATATTGACTTGAAAGGAGGAGGATAGCTAAGGCCGGTTTTGGCCTATTTTATTTTTGGATTTTAATTTTTTTAAATATCGACTTTATAAACATACAGTTATATAATGGAACTATAGTTGTCTCCATTTTTTTATTGCACATAAAAAAGGCAATAAAAACAAGGCCATCCAAATATCGTGGAGCGCTATTACCTGCCGAGAAGGTACTATGAAGCCGTATGTCAAATTCTTGCGTATTAGAATTAACAAAATATTATACTAGAGGTTCAAATATAGTGTTTTTGGTAGAATCTTAATAACGTTTCTGGTAAATTAATAAAGTTTTACTGTCTTGCATCAAGATAGGAATATCTGATGCATAGGTAGACACATTGCCCGTCCTTCGCGACATTAACAGATAAACATTCAAAGTACGCCTCTGTTTATCTGTTTCTTAGGTATGAGGCTTTAGTTAGGGGTGATTCGCGTAACTGTATCACAAGAGTTGTAAATATTAATTAAAAGAGGCGTGTTTTCGATTATTTCTAATTTTAATCATACCAAAATATATTTTACATGAGAGTAATGATGTTTTATCCATTAAGTAATACATTATATTTGTTATTTAATTTAGTCCAGAAAAATTCAGTATCCCCGGTATCCATATATATTAACTCGGTGGGCAGCTTTGAGTTTTTTACGTGCAGTATAAATATTGAGTGAGCTATACAAGATTTCTTTAATTTTTTTCACAAGAAAGATGACTTTTTACACCCGCTCCTATCTTCTAATAAAATCGAGTTATAAGATAAGGGTCTGGGCGGGTAGGTGGGCGTGGGGGGGGGGATTACTAGGGAAGATAATCCAGATGAACTTTATTAAAAAATAACTAGCTTCTGGAGGGTTCTAAACATGTTTTACATGCAAAAAAATTAATGATACCGTTCCCGGTTTCTTTTTGTCGAATACTTAAAAGGGGTAGAAGAGATTTGTACGACAGGAGAGAGATTCCGCTTGGGGTTAAATCAATTAAATATTCATGACAGATGACAAAAAAATGATTTTTAAAAATTTTAATCCAAAAATAAAATAGGCCTAAAACCAGCCTTAGCTACACTCTTCCTTTGCCCCACACATGTGTCATAATAAGATCGGAACCAGATTATCTTTTGCTATCCCGTTGAAGGGTTTGGAAGCGAGTACGGGTAAGGCGGGCAGGCGGGTAGGCTGACTGGCAGATTTTTCTTCTAAGTCTCTTTACAGGTAAACTTCTTGACTATATTTGCACTTTAGTATGCGCAAATAATTGGCCATAGAACTTTAATATTAGAGGCAGATGTCATAAAACAAATTTACAGTTGCAATTTAGCAAGCTTCGTTAAGACAGTGAAAATTAACTTTCAGGCCTGATGCAATATTTACAAAATCTGCAAAATGTACAGGGGATAGAAATAAGGAGAAGATTAATATTTCATTAACATTAATATTACATAAAAAATGGGTTTCGTAAAAATGCCAGAACATTAATCTAGGTATCAAAATTGATCAAACACACAAGTTTTACAAAAACGACGCTAGGCGTCGGTCGGCGTCGAGAGAAATGCAAGAATATAAATTTAGATATCAAAATTAATCTAATATAAGTTTTACAGAAACCACGCAAAGCGTCGGTCGGCGTTGAGACGTGAAGATACAAGAATATGAATCTAGGTATCAAAATGTATCAAATTCAAAAGTTTTATAAAAACGACTCTAGGTTGGCGTCGAGACGTAAAAATGCAAGAACATATATTTAGATATCAAAATTTATCAAATACACAAGTTTTACAAAAGTCACGCTAGGCATCGAGCAGCGTCGAGAAAAAAAATGGAAGAATATGAATCTAAGTATCAAAATTTATCAAATTCAGATATTTTACAACAATCTAGGTTATACCTAGATTCTTATACTTGCATATTATCAAATACACGAGTTTTACAACAACGACGCTAGGCATCGGTCGGCGGCGAGACGTAAAAATGCAAGAACATGTAATTAGATATTAAAGTTTATCAGATACATAAGTTATACAAAAACGACGCTGGGCGTCAGTCGGCTTCGAGACGTAAAGATGCAAGAATATGAATCCAGGAATCAAAATTTATCAAATACACGCGTTTTACAAAAACGGCGCTAGGCGTTGGTCAGCGTCAAGACGTAAGAATACAAGAATGTGATTCTAGGTATCAACATTAATCAAATTCAAAATCAAATTTGGATCTTTCAAAAACTATGCGATGTAACAGCACCGAACGCTTTCGTGTCCAAAAGAACAACCGAATTTCCGAGCGTTACACAAATCGCTACTGGACTACGATATTACCGTTACATCTTCGATTTGTTAAACATTTTCAATGTAAGAAAGGAATGCATTGGTTTCTAGCACTTATGCCAAAAATGAAGTTCTGGACTCTTACTAGCTTGATCTACTGATTTTTCCCAATTACACACCACCCTCCACCTCTTCAACAAAAAATACATACGTGTACCAAATTTCAAATGAATATCTCAAGTCTGTTTCATTACCCCTTTATTAATTTAGTGGTGGTGATGGGGGGATCGAAAAATATTATGAAGAAATCTGAGGGCTTAGCATCTAGTATAGATATGCACCAAACTTCAAGTACTTGTACTCTACACAGCTTGCTTCACTCATTTTCCCCTATTTACCTATACTTAGATCCCCACCCCTTCAACGGAATCATCTCAAAATATAATCTAGTTTCAGATGTCGTTATAATACATATGTGTACCAAATTTTCAAGTGAATAAGTCGACTTTATTTTATCAACCTCTTTAATAATGGAGTAGGGTGGTGGGGGCTGAATTTTTCTCCCCTATTTACCCCTATTTAACCCCCAACCCTTCAATGGAATAATCCAAAAATATAATCTAGTTCCAGATGTCGTTATAATATATACGTATACCAAATTTCGAATATCTTAATTTTATTTTATCAACCCCTTTAATAATGGAGTGGGGTGATGCTGGAGGGATGGAAATATATTATAAAAAAATTTTAGGCCTTGGCTTCTAGTATACATCAAATTTCAAGTTTCTGTACTCTTACCAACTTGCTTTAATTATTTTCCCCTATTTACCCATATTTAACTCCCAACCCTTGAACGAAATCATCTCAAAATATAGTTTAGTTCCAGATTTCAATTGAATATCTCAATTTTATTTTATTAACCCCTTTAATAATGGAGTAGGGGTGGTGGGGGAGGGGGGTTGAAAAATATTATAAAAAATCAGAAGCCTCGGCTTCTAGTATATACACCAAATTTCAAGTGTCTCTACTCTTACCAGCTTGCTTTACTTATTTTTCCCTATTTAACGCTATTTACTCCCCAACCTTCCAACGGAATAATCCCAAGATATAATCTAGTTCCTGATGTCATTATAATATATATCAAATTTCAAGTGAATGTCTCAATTTTATTTTATCAACCCCTTTAATAATGGAGGGTGGTGGTGGTGGGGGGGATGGAAAATATTATAAAAAATGTTGACGCCTTGGCTTCTAGTACATAAACCAAATTTCAAGTTTCTGTACTTTTACTAGCTTGCTTTACTCATTTCTCCCTATTTACCCCCCAACCCTTCACCGGATATGTTCAAAAGCAATCCAGGTTTCAAGTCAATATCTTAACATTAATCTTAATATATATAATAATATCTTAAACAATTGCGGACTAAAGAAGTTACAGACAGACCGACAAACAGAATTTTTTTTCGTTCAAATTTAAAATCTCGACGTTTTATGACATTTCAAGAAAAAAAAAATTGAAATTTTTTTTACGATTACTACACTTCCAATCCACTACGTGGATGTGGAAGTGATTTAGTAAACGGTTTATTGGCTTTTTGTTCATTATGGAGTATGATTGATGAATATAGTATACAAATCTTGGTAAAAAGTTTCAATACGTATGAACAAAATATAGGGAATAGATTGCAAAAATTCACCACAGGAAATACAATGAGGGATAAAAAATAGGCCTTCAGTTTGGAGACAATTGTTCATTTTAAATAGAAATGTGGTAAAGTGAAAAACTTAATCTAGTTATATTTTTCGTTTTCAATCTTATTCATATATTTTGGATACATCTAGATACCTAACTTTAATTTAAAAATAATTTCATTTATTAACTTGAATTTAATCAGCAAATTCCATTAGAGATCAGTTTTTTTGCAGAATATTTTTAATTTTGAACGACACTAAAAGTTAAGAAAATATTGCAAAAGTTCACTTTTAAAATTAATGGTCATATAAAAAATCGACCTCCTCAAAAACGGCAACAACAATTTTTATAGTAGATTACAGATCGTTAATGGTTGTAGTTTCCTTTTATATGTCCCGGCCCATGCAATTAATCCATATCTTATTAGAGATTCCACTAAGGATTTGTATACTAGTGTGAGCAATTATATATTTAAAAATTCTTTTAATATATAGAATTTATGAATCCGTATTTCTTTTTGTTACATAATCAATATGTTCAGACAATTTTAGTTGTTTAACTATAATGATTCCTAAGTATTGTATATTCTCTATTTCATAACTTTTATTATTATCATTTATTGCTATATTATTAAATATATTTGCTTTTGTTAAAGAGCATGCCATGTATTTGGTTTTCCTAACATTAAGAGATAGTTTAAAAGAGTCTAGTGAATTTTTTACTATTTTTCGGCCTTGTATTGCTTTTTCTTTGGCTTCTTCCCAATTATTACCCGTGAAAATAAGTGCAGTGTCATCTGCGTATATAATTTTGCCATTAATTTTAATACTCAGTGAGTTTATATATGTAATAAATAATGTTGACCCTAATATAGTACCCTGGGGTACATTTATTTTTCGAGGATTGCTAAGAGTATTGTTTAATTTTAGAACTTGGTCACGATCACTTAAATAGTTTTTAAAAATATCTAGAATCAAACCTCGAACACCATAATGTGATAAAACATCAAGAAGCTTTTGGTGGGGTACCGTATCAAATGTCGTTGCCAGGTCAATAAAAACTGCTATGCTTTTTTTACCATTATTTAGGCTATTTGTAATCTCAGACGTGAGGAAATACATGGCGTCGGTTGTGCTTACATTTTCCAAATTGATTGCTATCTAGGATGTCATTACTCTTGAAAAAATGCATTAGTTTGTCTTTAAGACTCTTCTCTAGAATTTTTGTAAAATTATTTATCAGGCTAATTTTTTGAGCTCTCTTTGAAACTAGGTGTCACCATAGATTGTTTAAAATATTTAGGTAGGTGACTCGTTTTAAAGATTAAGTTAATAATATGCGTTATGGGTTGAGTGATTTTAGTGTGTATCAATTTAATGATTTCTGTTGCCAGGGACATTGTCATTTTTTAGGGAAGAAATGTGGTTTATAATTTCATTTTCGGTGGCTGGTTTTAGAAACATAGAATCTGTACAATAATTATTTAGGTTAAAAGGAATATGGGGCATGTCTATTTTCTTTTCCATTTCAGAACCAATATTTATAATTAATCATTACAGTAATTTGTTAAAAAATATATATGTTCCAGTATGATTTTTATGAAAAATGGCGAGTTAGACACATTGTTTTAAATCCATCTAAATCGGCCGTGATTTTATTTTGCTCCAAAAATTATTATTCACATTTAACTAGCAATATGACAATAAAGATCAATAACGAAAATATACCTTATAAAAAAGAAATTAAAAATTTAGGAGTTATCTTTGATCATAAATTGGACTTTGAAAAGCATGTCAACAGTCTAGTTAAGAAATCTTACGTACGATTAAAATTATTATACTCTAATAAGCATATTTTAATTTATGATATTAAGAAAAAGCTTTGTGAAACAATTGTTTTGCCTATTCTGTACTATTGTCTTATGTATTATCCTTTTTTAAATACAGCTAACAAAAATAGAGTACAAAAAGTTCAAAATACTTGCTGTCGATTTATTTTTAATTTACGTAAATATGATCATATAAGTACAAAAATCAGGGACTTGAAATGGTTAAAAATGGATGATACTTGGAAACATGATTTATTGGCTTTTGTGCATCGCTTGTCGCTTACTACTGAACCGGAGTATCTTAAGAATAAACTTATACCACGAAATCAATTTCATGCTGTCAATATAAGAAACATAGAAAATTATACAATGCCTTTACATAGATCTGCTCTTTTCCAAAAATGTTTCACTTACAATGCTATAAGTTGCTATAACAGTGTTGAAAAATCCGCAAAAACGTTTTCTATTATCAAATTTCGTAATTATATAAAAAATAAATTACTAAATCCATAAAATCACTTTCAGTGAATGTCACCAGCTAATTTTCAATCTTTGTCAAGTTGTTTATTTCTGAATATATCTCTAATTTGTTGTTAATTTCTAACGTTGTGTTTTATATAAGTACATGTGTATGTACATTGCGCATTCTACATACTTTATTCCTCTCTCATTTGTACATTACATACTATTATATGTTATTATTTACTATATATTATTATTATTTTTTTTATTCTTAATATTTTGTATTATTTAGATATAAGGTTAAGTGTAAGAGTACCCTATGGCTAAACTTCGCCTTAATAAAGACGTTTTATTATTATTATTATTATTATTAACCGACTTCATGTTTTCCTATTTAAAAAATTGGCCATTGCAGATTTTTTCGTAATTAAATCATGAATATTTAAAAAAATGTATATCCCAATCTTTTGCAAAACAGAAGCTCTAGACAATTTTGAACGAAAAAACTTTTTCTGGACCACTGTGCGTCGTTCGGTTAATTGAAACTTATCACCTAATACCGATATTGGTGTAAAAATGAATGCTTGACCTGTTATTATATTTTGTTAAGAAATATAGAGTGGCAGGTTCGTAGAACTTATGTAGTAAATAAATGTTCTCCGGTAATAAAATTAGAAAATGAAACAAAATTCGAAATTAGAAATTTCTCAATAAGGTAAAGTACCTGAAAACGCTTTTAGAACCATTTTAAGAGTATTATCAAAATTAAACTCAAAACAGGAATGTTTTAGAAATTAAAATGAAAAAATGGCAGTACCGCCGAATGCGATTTTTTGGATGAAAATTAAATAAGCCTCAGAAACGGATTTCTCCGCAGCCCTCGGTATTGATTAGGGGGTGGAAACTAATGCTAGCACGGTCCAGCTTTCCTCATGCAATTTTTAATTTTAATAGAAATTTTCATTCGTGTAAAAATTCATTAAAAAAATATCTTGCAGCCATCTACTTGATGGTCGCTCTAAAGCGCAGGGTTTTCCCAAATAGTGCCTTATATGTTGTCAGTACGTTGGCGACAGCAGCAATGTTGCACATATACTTATATACGCTTTTTGAAGTAATTTAAAGGTGATCCCGATGAGTTATATAATCGCAGGTTAAGACGCCAACCGAAATTTCAATTGTACTATCATAGTTATTTCCAAAACTTCCTTACCCAAATTGGTAGTTTACAACCATCTCCTCTCAGAGAGCCTGAATTCACTTGTATAGTAGATTGTTATAATTTTCTCTAGCCATTGTCTGAAGTTGGAAGAGTGAGCCCTCGAGGCGTGTTCCAGTCACCATGTGTGGTTATGTGAACCTTTGTCGATTTCTATACAATCGATCTTTATATAGATTTGAATTTGAATTTTATTTACATATTTCGTTTTAAGAACAATCAATGAATAAAAAATAATTCTGAATTCAATCTTTTATTTGACTATTTAGGCCTACGAATTTTCAGAAGTTCCATACTGGAAGAGGTAATCGAACTTAAATAATCGTATACGCTTCTTTTAGGTCTTATTTAAGAAAGTGGAATCTTCACAGAGTTTAGGGAGGTTATATTTTCTTTCAGAGAACGCCAAAGCAGTGTTAATTTTTAAAACGATAAACAGATAAGCAAAAGAGCATCGTGGATCTACGAAATATGATGGAGAGCAGTTAGTAGTAATCTACGGTAAGTAGAAATCAAGGGATACAATCATCCATGGTAGCATTAATTTAGTCTAATAGAAAGTAACCTCTGTTTAACTAAATAATGTTGAGTTAATTTTCAGTTTTCTTAAATAAAAAATAAAGATTGAATAAATAAATATACGTTACTAAACGTTTTAATCATTGCACTATTCACTACCGTAAATTCTAGAACTGTACTTCATTTTGAATTCTAATATCGAGATCATGGGTACATAAAGTCCATTCCCCGGACATTGCTCAGTGTAGTGGTGCTCTCTCTGTCTTCACTCGGCGAGTGACTGCTCGAAGTGAGTGCGGGAACTCTTTGCAGTAGACTTCTCAAGGACTTTAAGAAGTCGGTCTGCTTTGTTTCACGATTGTCAATGATAGGAAGAGCCGACATCGAAGGATCAAAGAGCGACGTCGCTATGAATGCGTGGCCGCCACAAAAAACTTATTCCTTGCTGAAAACTTTTCAAGCCAAAACGAACAATGGGCTGTTCCTTCATTTGACATTTAACACGTGACGTATTTCCCAGACTTTTAAGTTTCTACAGCTGCATTTATTAAATATTTATACCTACTTCGTCTTTTACTGAATAAGTCACTTTGAAAATACATCTTTATGTGACATACTTACCTAATTGATAAATTTTATTAAAAAAGGTCAGTAAACACCAAGAAATGTGAAGAAAGTATGTGAATGCAGATACTTATTATTAAAGATACGTGTTATGTATTTAATTAATTTAGTCGTGGGACATTCTCCTCAACTACCACTCGTACTTTTAAATTTCATCTATATATTTTTTCTCGAGGTAAGTTGTCAAAAAGTAATATAATTCGTGTAAATTGACTTTTTATTATTATTGATTGAATGGTTTGCACTAAAGTCATTGATATTTATTCAGATAATAAAATGTCAATTTACTCTCTATATTAGTTGTTACCTATAGATTTCAAAGAACCGGTGGCTTGACCAATAAAAGAAATCGGTAACGGTATTTACACAGAACGTTTTTATGTATACAGGGCGGCCACTCTAAAAAATGTTAGTTAAGAAACAACCTATGAGAATAATAACCGGAATGTATTTATCACTATTATTACAAAGATAACCTGATGATTTCCGTCAAAAAATTATACAGAGTAGTCATCTGGCAGCAAAATTTTATATTAAATAAATAATGCCAAATAGGGAAGGCTTGCGTAAATGCCTTTAAATTTTTCAATTTTTTTCTGAAATGGGTTTAGAATGTCATGAAATGCGGACATTTTGAATTTGAGCGAAAACAATTTTTTTTTCATATTTATTCCCGCCCCTCTATATTTTCCAGAGAAAGTCCAATCATTTCTTCGCTGCCAATAGGGTCAGCAGCCTACCAAATTTAACTGTTCCCCGTCAAGTAGTTTTTTAGTTAATGTACCAACAGCCAGCCAGACAGACAGACAGACGGAATTAAAACACCTATATTTTCGTAATTATATTAAAAGTGCATATGGTTCAGCCAATAAGGACACTTTTGTAAATTTTGAGTGGAACCACCTATATACTTTTGCCTTTTTTTTGGATTCTGCTGGCCAAAATATATATTATCCAACCCTCCAACATTATTTTCATTTTTAAAATAATTTAAAAAAATTTTATTGTTTCAATCATAGAAGACAAAATTATTAAAAATCGACCTGCAGATACCTATAAAATGTTATCTCTTTAAATATTAGAATTAAATACGATTTACTCAGTGATATTAGTTTTTCAACGTAACTATAATTTTTTTATGGAACCTCTATGGAACCTGTTATTTAATTTGATCTTTGAATTACGAACGGATGATATGCATAATATCTACTTCGATTTGGAATAAATCAGTAATTAAGAGAAGAAATGTGTTGTTATTCAACTTCCTATAATAATAATTATTTTGAATACGTTGGCCCTGAGTAGGGTTGATTTCTCAAACCTACTTAATAAAGAGTATATCGTATTTAATATTAATATTTAAAAAGGTAATATTTTACAGGTGCTTGCAGATCGAATTTTAGCAATTTTGAGCAGGTCACAATCGTCTATGAGTGAAACTTAAAATTTTGAAGCATTTTTTTTCAAAATTCAAATAATATTTTACGGTATTTAAGTGTATTCTTACGTCGAAACCGGAACTCGGCCATTTGAGTTCTTTACATCACACAATTAGACATTTTTCTCATATCACTATAACAGATTTGAAGTTAAGCCGTTACCCCATTCAAAAGTTACAAGTATGTCCATATTTTCTGAGCCATCCTGTATATTGAAATGTCCAGTATTTCCGTGTTATAAGGCCTATTTAATTTAATCATATAGTTTGATCCTCTATATTCCATAAAAACCTCTGAATACATTCTAGATGATGGAACAAACAAAAGCAAAATGCATATTGCTTACACAGGTTAAATTGTTCCATTTTTTTTGTATCGCCTTCTTTATTTTGCCCGCTGGTTAAGTATAGATTTAGTTTAAGTAAATCAGATCCCGCTTCGTCCTGCCCTTCAACCGTCACGGCGCTATGCTACGTGGATCTGACTGGCTCCAAATACGGGTTTCTGGAAAACATTATATTTCTGCTAATGTTAATAAAGCTTTGTTGAATTAGTTGGAGTAGTCAAATTAACTGATCCAACAATGTTTGAAAATTGGTGAAAATTAAAGAAATTTAAGAGAACTCTAATGCTGTTGTTGTACAGACTGTGCTTAAATCTCCTGATATAATTTTGTTTCTAAAAAAGACATGTGATAGACTTCTGTAACAGGTATTCGCTAGAATATATAAAAGACTGAAGACAAGTTTTGAGTAAAAACGGTCTTTCTGTAAATTCTGTACATCCCGTTCGACTTAAAAAAATTCGTCAATCCGAGGAAGTTACATTCTAAGCAATTTTTATGCTATGAATAGTTTCCTAAAAATGGCTAGTTTGAAGAGATGTTTAAACTGTCAGCTGTCGGATGTACTTTTATTAAATGTAATTTTATATTGAAAAGTGTTTTACGAACTAAGTTAACATATAAAATAACAAAAGAATGACAATACATAAAATCATCAATTTCTGTAAAATAGCAAACTTACTGAAACAATTATGACATATACGATATCTCTTAAGGTTACGTTTTTATCTTAGACCCAATTAAGCTTACTTTCTGTTACTTACTGTTTACTACCAATTCTACCCGAAATCTTTAATTACCCAGTTTTGTTGTTTTATATAGGTCCTGATGGGCCCCTGGACAAGAAGCGCCTGTACCATATCTATATCCATATCGTATACGAAACTCTATCTGTTAATAATATAATCATAAAATTAAAGATGTCTATAACATACATTATTTGCAGAAAATAACTTGAATACCATCCCATAGAATAAGCAACAATTATATAATAAATCGGTAAAGGCGTTTACATAGAACTTCCCTCTTTATTTGTGCATGGCGGTCACTCTAAAAAATTAATAATTACGAAATGACACTGAAAATAATAATCGGAATATAGTTATCACTATTATTACAAAAAAAAACCTGATAAGTTTTGGTCAAAAAAATATACAGAGTGCTCATCCAACAATAAGAGTTCAATACTAAATGACAGGTGCCAAATATGGAAGGGTTGCGCAAATACCTTTACAAATGTCCACCATGACTGAATTATTTCTTGGGATGACCACCCTGTACATTTGTCAATAAAAGTACAATAGGTGCATATGCCAAATATTATTGCCATCTGTCACATTTTCAATTTCTCATTCACGTGGAGTGGAAGGATAGTGGTGGTTAAAAAATTGGAAATTTTAAATTTGAACAAAGAAAAAAAATATTGTCTAAATGTTATTTGTGGCATTATCTTAATTTTTTTTCCTTCTTCAATTTTTTGGGAATTTCACTGCCACATGTATGTTTTCTTTCTAAGCGGTGCTAGGGGAATCTACAAAATATTTTGTAGATTCCCCTAGCACCGCTTAGAAAGAAAACATACATGTGAAAGTGAAATTCCCAAAAAATTGAAGAAGGAAAAAAAAAGAAAAAAATTTTTCATCAATTTTACAGGTAAAATTTTTTCAAAAATTTTTATAACGCTATGAAACGTGAAAATTTTAAATTTGAAAAGAGAAAAAAAAATTTCCATTTATTTTAGTGATAAAATTTTTTTCAAAAATGTTGGTAAAAAAATTCAAAAAAATGTTTTTTTAAAATAGGTTTAGAATGCCATGATACGTGGAAATTTGAAATTCGGACAAAGAAAAATTTTTTTCATCATAGTGGTAAGAAATTTTTCAAAAATGTGTTTTTTCCTGAAATAGGTTTAGCGCGTCATGAAACGTGGTAATTTTAAATTTGAGTAAAAAAATTTTTTTTTCATTATTTATTCCCTTCAGACGGCCCACCCTGTATATTTTCCAGAGAAATTTTAACCATTTCTTCGCTGACAGTAGCGTCAACTACATACCAAATTTGACTGCTCTCCGTAGTAGTTTTTTTTTTAGTTAAGGCACCAACAGACAGACAGACAGACAGACAGACAAGACTGACGGAATTGAAAAACCTATATTTTCGTAATTTACGTGTTCTGAAACGTCAAAATCCGAAAAAATCTCGGAGGGTGATTTTTTCTCGAATACAATATTTCCCTTCGGTATGCGAGGGAAGTAAAAAGTTCAGTAAATAGGCGAAGAGTATAATGTTTACTCTACTTTTATGTTTTTCTTTCTGTAGGTGTTAACACTTTGCATTTATCACAATCAGTCAATTCTGGATTAATTCTTAAGTAATAGAAATAAAATTTTAATATAAAATAAAGTAATATACTAAGAATCATATCAGTAGTCCATAGGAAATTATCTTATGGTCATGTTGATTTTTGTGTCTATTCCTATGAACCAGGTTAAAAATATAAATTAAAGAGTGAAACTGTGTTTGTTCTGGTTATCTGCTATCTATGAAATAAATAATGAGTATGTTATTCTATATTTTGGCAACACTAAATTATCGAATCGTCCTGTAAATAATCCTCGAAGGCTTCGTTCTAACGCACCGAGAATCTTATACCGTGTAATGCAATTGCAGCTGAAAGAAGATACACTTTTATAAACAACTGAATAAATAAAGTATTTGCACATGTGAAAGTCACTTTTGAGCATTAAAATCACATCTCGTGTATGTAATGTGATCCCGGCGGGACACAAAACTTCATTCCACTGTAAAAATACGATTAGCGACTAAAAATTGTTGCAAAAAAATCCAATACGGTGGCTGTACTAAATACATGATAGTGAATCACGATTCAATAAGTATATAAACGGGGGTCTTCTGCAAATTCATTCAATACTTTACATTCCTTTAGGTCTAGTTGACTCTTAGTTTATTTTACTTATGGTTTAAGTTTAGTTACATCTAATTGTTACTTTTACACCTCATCTCATTATGGATAAGGTAAGGTCGTTAGACGTATTTATTTCTTTTAAGTAGACTAGTATAGGTTTTCACCACATTTTAAACGTGTTTTAATCATACCAGATTTATTTGCATTTAGTAAATATACTATTTCCTTTCCATCCAGGGAAATAAATAAAATAAAAGTTATGGAAATTATTTCATTAAAATGACTTCCATATGCAATAATATACATATACTTATTTTTGGTAGTTAATGGGAAAATATACAGATAACATGTTTTTTAGTAGACACTGAAAACTATTTTGTTAAATAATGATAGTGTCCACTGCTAGATTATTTTTCTTAATTTAAAATTATTTATTTAACCTATCTATTTATTTATTCAGAGTATTATTATTATTCAGAATAAATTCTCAAATTTACAACATAATCTCATATTGGATATAAATGAAAAAAAGTTAATTAATAAAATATTCCAGATATGAATTGAAAACAAGAGACAGAAACAAAAAAGTACCGACAAACTGAGTCATACACAATTTAAAATTTTTGTAAATGAACCAAAAGGGACGGTAAATTAGTAGTAATAGCTGACGCGACGCAACAGGATTGTGACTATTGCAATTTGAGTAAAAATTAACAGCATAGAACAAAGAATTATTGCTTGTATCTGATCAGGAAACTGTAAAATTGAATAATTGCAGATTTTCTTCTATTTTATTACTGATAATATTATGTCCAAATTTTGTTCAATTTTAAGACTTAATTTCTTAAGAGACGTTATACTCAGCAATTGAAGACTGTTCGTCCGAATAATTGGTTTTATCAGTATACATCTTAAGTAATATGAAGTCTATTATTTTGTACATTTTCTAGTCGATCAATAAGACTGATAATATGATTCCCAGATGACACTTCAATATTTTAATATTGATGTAAATAGTTAACTAAATATATTTAAAACACATGTAAAATCAATGAATTCACTGCATTTTCTTTTAGTAAAATCGCATAGACCATTTGATCGTTTTAAAACGTCCTCCATATGCAAGTGATGTCGTAATTCGGGGTCCAAAATAATGTCCAGATAACAACTAGAAATTATTCTCAAAAGTTTTCTGGTATTTACAGAATAATTAACTGCAATATTACTTCTCTGCCTTTATAATGTTATTTTATACTTCCGGGTATTAACGTGTTTTAAACTTAAATCATAAAATCTTTCAATATCACCGACTACAGAAAATTTCAAATCATCTGCGAAAAGTAGCGTATTCTCAATATCAAGATTATATTGCACGTCGTTAATAAAAAGTGAAAATAAAATCGGATAAAGATGACCACCACACTTGATTTACCCATTTCTACAATTTCAATTCTGTCTGTTAAATTTGGATTTATCCAAAGCAGTAAGGTACCATTAATACTATATAGTGAGAGTTTTGGAAAGAAGATATTTTGGTTGATGAAATACCTTTCTTGCATCAGTACCTAACAATTGCATCCACTTTGGAGGTATTTTGAAACGCTTCATTTATGAATGATATATGTATACAGGGTGTGCTATCGAGAACTGAATCGATTGATATAGGCAGAAGTATATAACAAACAATTGAAATGAAAACAGTGAAAATTTTAGGCGAAACTAAAGTCAGTGTGACCAATTTAACCAAAATAACTACAAGCATGTGGTACTTCTGGTTATATCGGAAGTCGATACCAACTTGCTTATTTTAAATGGAATACCCCATATATTTTAGATTTTTCGAAACGACCATAAAATTCTCGAGTCAAAACATGTCGAATACCCTATACCTTAACCTAGTAGTTTCGGAGATATTTGACATTTTATAAAACATTTGACAGGTGCCACGGTTCGCAAGAACCGTTATAACTTTATTGTTGTAGGAGATTCTCATTTGCTCTTTGGCACGTAGAAAGAACACATTAAAAATAAATTCCATAGTAGTATAACAAATATTCCATTTTCCATGTTATATTTTGTCAAACTCAAACCTATTTATGTAAAAATTAAATTCTCTTTTTCCTAGTATTGGCATTGTAGGTGTTAAAGTTACAACTTCTAGAAATATAAGCGATTTTCTTAAATGTTCAAGAATATTTAATAAAAATTGCCATCAACTTAGCCATGATTAGGAGCAATCATTAATATTTATTTTTAGAAAAGGGAAAAACAATGCTTTTTGATGTTTCAAATAAAAACTGTATATTTATACACTCTACATATGTTTAGGCTTGCTAAGCCTTTCTCAAGAGCATTACAGATGAATACTAAAGCTATGAGGGCGGTTGTTCTAAAATTAAATGCAATAATACCCAAACATGTGAAATTACGGGGACTTCAAGTAATAAAACTAAGGATCTACCTACTCGGAATATAATACAATGGGCTATTCTTAAAACCTTGTCTATTATAGGAGTGTTTATGAAATTTAGTTGGTCATTGGTGGCACAAGAGTTGCCTTTAAGGGATTCTTTATTTATAATTGTTCAAGGAGGTTTAAGCGTTTTCCTTTTCTTTCTGAATGGATTAAATTAATATTCTCTGTGTCGATAAAATGATTATTTTCAATGCAATGTGTTGACATTCCTGTGTTTTTGTTGTTGTTTAAAATAGATTGTTTATGTTCTTTTACTCTATTAGCTATACTTCTACCCCTCTGGCCAATATATACCGCGTCACAGTCCTTACATTTAATTTCATAAACCCTCGATTTGTTGACTTTACTTATTTTTTCTTTATTGTTGACCAAAATACTTCCTAAATTTGTATTGTTTACACTTATTGTGGAGATGCCTAACTCATTTAATTTTCTACTTATTCTTCTAAAAATAATTATTCTAAAGATGTTTTACAAGGAACCTACCACATACTCAATCCAATGTAACAATCATTAATGTCAGTCATTCTCTTATGTCAAAAAATGCCAATGTTTTTCAGTTACACCCACGAAGACTTCATAGATTTAGATTATTTATGGAAAATGTGATGAACTAGTACCAAGAATATGTAATACATTTGCTACTCGATACCCACAAGAACAGAAACCATGACCAATTATTATTGACCATGCACTGTAAAACTCATATCGATCGACTCATTTCCCACTAGAATACCCTGTATAGGTAAAGATTTGCCTGCGTACTACGACCCTTATAAAAACAGTGTTGATATAACGTGATAACATGTTTATTTGAGTTAGAAATACGTAAACTTTCTACAATTGACATGAGAAATGATAATACTTTGGAAAATTGTTATTTCAATATTTGGCGAAAGCGCTGGTCACAATAATTTACCATTTGTAATTTTGACAACTTTGAATATTTTTAAATTTCGTGGAAAGGTGTTGAGAGAATTTGTTATTTCTATACTCAATTTAATTAATTTATTGTAGTTTGCGCCATTTGCATACAACAGTCTTCTATCTTCTGAAAATATTGCCATTCATTGTCAACAGTTTTGCAGGGGTACTTTTGTTATCGCTGCTGGCTGTTTTCATTGCAGTTTCTTAAGTTTCACCTAAGACAGCAGCACACCCGTGAAATTTAGGTTTACAGTGCTAAAGTCATATAATAATGTCTAACAAGGCTGTATTCCGCGTGTCCACGGAACCTGGTATACCCCCACTTTTTTGTATATTTTTCCAGATCAAAATTTGAAATCGCGATACAAGACATGTGACATAAATGTACATTTTTTGACGTAATCAGATGCAAAGACGACGCCCGGTTTAAAACGAAGCACGTCTAACTGTATTATTTTAAATACCACCCCTATATTTATTAGTGAGAGAGGTTTGATTTAGCGCAACAATGATATTTCAAAATCAAAATCTAATCAGAAATGTCCTTCAAAAATTCTATGCTTATTATTAATACCGACAAAAATACTATATACTCATAGTGTCATCTCCAACTTCAAGTTGTAGTTCCACGTGCGTTTAATATAACAGAATATTTATTTTAGAAAAACATCATAAATTAATTAGATTAGGCATTTGATTAGGGCCAAAAATGTTTAATAATACCTTTCGGGTAAATACTGTGTATGCTTTTACTAAGCATTATAAACTTACATATGGTTTTCATGATCACTGAGAAATTACATACAATTCGAACTCCAGTTACAGTTTTCCAGGCTATTTCTAATTCAATTTTGATTTAAATTCCATTGAAAAGATAATGCGAAACTCCATCAAATAAGATAAAATATATATACAGGGTGATATTTCAAATAAAAGAGTTAGTGATATTTCCGTTTAAAAAGGTATACATCTGTTTAGATAAAAAAATACACTTTTATACCAAATATTCTGTATACTGATAAGAAAAGTAAGAATAAGAAGAAAATGATGGTGATTCTAGTCTCGTGGGTAACCGGCATAGTAAAAAGGTAGTTTTGAATAAATTAAAACCCCTTTGAAAGCTTTATAGATATTCACAGCTTTCTTTTCTATAAAGCGGTAAATATCGTTCTGAAGTTTATTTGAATTATACATATTTTACACGACACTTACATTTTTGAAACAAAATGGCTAAAACATTAGAATTGAAATTATTATAAGTATAAGTAAACTTGTAGTCAAAATAGTGTCCCCGTTTTATTTCTCAAAAAAAAAAAAATATTATACTTGAAAAAAGAAGTGAAAAAAAAACATACATACTTATTAAAAGAAAAAAAAAACAATTGTGCTAAAAATAAGCTAAAAAAAATCATAAAAAAGAGAGATATCTAGGATAAGTTAATATAAGTAGTATGTCAATAAACAATTATTGGAAAAAAGTAACGCATGTATACAAACTTAGAGAAAAAAAATCATATATACACATATAGATATAAGAAATTATAAATTTACCTCAGAGTTAAGAAATGTGAGAAAGATACATAAATAATAAAAAAGCAAACAGTCAGCCACACTGAGCTAATGGAGTGAGTACATTCCCTAGCCACAATCACCCCAAATTAAAAAAAAGTAAACTTTAAATAGAAAGAAACATTAAACTCTTCCCAAGTTTATTCTACTATACAGTCTTGTGACATGTTAATTTTTCATATCCCGATGATGTCAGCTTGATTGACGGAAGCTCTTAACTACACTATCCGGTATTTTTGTTTTTTCGGGTAATTTATCAGGTTGATACAATCTTCATGTAATTTCTCACTTGTTCTTCGTCCAGCGAATAATAAAATAGTGCCAAATTTTCAATACAATCGGGATTTTTCTCCTTAAGTAATTCTGATTACAATACAAGTAGTGTGATGGACAGACAGACAGACATTTTATAAATTGTTCAGAAAGTCCTTTTGTGAGTGATATTTATGGCGTTAAATGCAATATACTGCTAATTTCAAAGAAGATTGTAAGAATTACGAATTAATATAAGTATTTTATTGTGTATTATCTTGTACAAAATCCCAATTATATTAACATTAGCTTCATTTGGGAAGACTGGTAATATTTATTTGATTTGATTTTTTCACTGAACTGAACTTGTGGTAGGTACCTTGTGAAACATCTTGAAAATAATTGTTAATTATAAATTAAACACTGCTTTTAGATGAATCAATTAATATATTATAAATACTCTACATATGTTTCCTCTAATTAGGCCTTTATCAAGAGTATTACATAGTGAATACTGAAACCTAAGTAATTACCTTAATTTCTTAAATTCTTTTTTTAATAGTAAAATTCAGTTCACAATGGAATTGGAGCAAAATAGTCAATTAAACATTCTAGATATTAATATCAAAAAACATAACAATCAGTTGAAATTTAGCATCTACCGCAAACCTACTGCTACAGATACAGTAATACATTATAATTCGCAGCAATCATGGCAAATTAAGATTTCACCCTTTCATAGTCTCATACATAGACTGACGAATTTTCCTTTAGATCAAATTGATTTTGATAGAGAATTAAATATAATTAAACAAATTGCAAGAAATAACGGATACAACGAGTCACTAATAGAAACATGGTAAAAAACAAACAACGAAAAATGCTTCAAAAAGAATTTTGACTGTGCCTAACAAACCTACAAAATATAGTTTTATTAATTATGTTCCGAAATATAGTAACAAAATTTCTAAAAAATTAAATAATTTGGGTATCTCTACAATAAGTGTGAACAAAACAAATATAGAAAATATGTTGGTTAATAACAAAGAAAAACTAAATAAAATTGATAAATCTGGTGTATATAAAATTAATTGTAAAGATTGTAATGCTGTCTATATCGGTCAGAGTGGTAGAAGCGTTGTGAACAGGGTAAAAGAACACAAAAAATAAATCTTAAGTAATAATAAAAATACAGGAATGTCAACACACTGTATTGAAAACAAACATTTCATAGATACTGATAACATAAATTTGCTTCAATCAGAAAGAAAAGGCAAACGTTTAGATCTGTTAGAACAAATAGAAATCAAAAAATCTTTCAAGTACAACCCTTGTACCACAACTGACCAACAAAATTTCTTCAAAACCCCTATAATAAACCAATTGTTAAGAACTATCCTTTGATTTATATAATCAGTTTAGGTCCACTCCAAACATTCAAATAATTAAGGATGTTAAATTAAATCTTAAATAGATTAGGTCACAAATAGGTTAAGACATAAATACTTTTAGGTATAAATTAGAATAAGCACGTCGGAAACTTTAGTATTCACTATGTAATACTCTTGATAAAGGCCTAATAAGCCGAAATATATGTAGAGTATTTATAATATATTGATTGATTCATCTAAAAGCAGTGTTTAATTTATAAATAATAATTATTTTCAAGATGTTTCACAAGGTACCTACCACAAGTTCAGTTCAGTGTATGTATAATAGGATCCCAAATTTCTTAAAAAGTATTGAAAATACAAGAATATTTAAAAACGTAACAAAGAAATACCCAACAGTCTTTATACAGTTGATGAATATTTAAAAAATTAGTAGGTAGATTCGATAGTTTAGTTATGCTATATTATGTTATATTGCTTTATACATATTTACATTTACGATGTCTATTTCCTGTTTTGTCTCTTTACCTAGTTTTAAACACTACTGAGAGCACTTAATTTACTAGTAAGGTGCTCACTTCATCAATTAGTTTTGTAAACTTATTGCCAACAAAGAGACAGGCGTACATAGAGATGAAATTGAAATACTTCTTGTAATACAGTCCGAAACGAGAAAATCTAAAGAAATCTCGTCAAGTAACTTTTCACGATGGCAATACTTTCCATAAGTAAGCAAGGAAAGTAAGAATTCTACTTAAACTTTGTTTTAAAATTATAATAAATTAAAGAATATATAAATATAAATTTTAAGGTGAAATCGATATATTTCCTAATCTATCTAAAATTTTTTCGAACGTCAGAGACACACTGTATGTTATTCAATTACGATGTCTTGTATGTATTCATATCATTGTGTTTAATAAAAAATGTTAGTAACATTTTGCTTCAAACTTATAACATAACACAGTTTGAATAAAACGTAATTGTTTATATGCTTATGACGATCACCCTATTTATGGATATGGCCCAACTTCAGTAGAGTATTATACCATGCTATTTTATATACACAAAGAAACAAAAATGTTAAGTTGAAAGTTATTGTGTTTATAGACCAGTAGGCAGGGACAAAAAAGTATTAAAATCCATTTTTGATCCGGGACCAATATTTTGATTGATTCCTATGTTTTTTTGCCGCTAGGCACGATTATCACTATGCATACTTCGTAAACCGTGTGCTCATTTTTTAAATTAACAATTTAAGAAAACCGACTTTTGTTCACGTCTTGCTTTATATCTCCTCTCCTACGCATTTTTCGCCATATGTACTTTATAATTTTCTTGTCCCTCATTGAGTTATCTACATTGAAGGATAAAAAAGCCATATTGTTTTATACGTCGCGTACAAGAAAGTCACTCTAAAGAAATCGTTATAAAATCGCTCAAAACAATATTTTCTTAAAGTTCCAACGACATAATAAATCTAAATAGATTTTTGGATATTTTAGCCTGGTTTGAATAGTTCAAATTATTTACAAAAGAAATGGCGCTATTTGCAATTAAGGCTCGAAAAAAATCGATCGCTTATTACTTAAAAAGTTAAAAACCAATCTTGCTGAAACTTGAAACACTTTTATATTATTGTAAGCAACAATTTCTGAAAGTTTCAGGCTTCTAGGTGCTTCCGTTTACGAGACAGTTAATGTCGAAAAAAGGCACTTTTTCAACTTTGAATACTATTTGCAAATAAAAAAAACACTTAGCGACATTAAATCAGTCTCACAGATAATTTAAAGAGGGACAAAAAACTAATAAGGCAAAAAATACATAAAAATAAATCAAAACATTGCACCCGGCTCTAAATGCACCCAAAAATCTCTGCCTACTGGTCTATTACAAGAAGCCAAACATATGTGTAAACACAGAAACATTTTATATTCGATAATTGATTTCAATCTATTATTAATTATAAAAAAAAATTCTCACGATAAATATTTAAAAAACAATCTGATTATAATACACCTGTATGAATAAATGAAATGCATTTAAATATATATAATAATAAGAACTTTCTACACTAGTGGAAATACATTTAAGTAAAATAAAAATATTATATATCAAAATTTCTTCAACGTAGAAGAAAAAGAAGGCAGAAAGCAGTGTATGTACAAAATCGCTGCAAAGGGAATCACTACCTCTACCTAGCAAATGTTATAAAAAAATATGTGGCCTTGATTAGGAACGAAATACCAAATCGCAAATTTCTGAACTCTTACCAGTTTACATTACTTATTTACACCTATTTATCCTCCAACCATTCACCGAAGTAAGCCTAAGATGTAATCTAGTTCCAGATCTCGTTACATAAGTCAATATCTTAAATTTAAAAGTTAATTATTTATTATTTGTTTGCTAATAGTAATGAAACATATTCTTTATAGGATTTTGAAAGCGGCGGAAAGAAAAACTATATATGAGAACTAAAAGAAAAGCTATATATAAAGATATTAATGAAATCTTTGCATTTTTTCGATAACCTGACTTCTGGTTATGCTAGCAAGTTAAAATTCTTATTTGCCATTCTCATTATAACACTAACAGCCAACATAGTTCGCTATGACTAGGCAGATTAAACTAGTATCTACATGATCCCCTATGATATGTAAATTCAGTTAAAAATGAGAACAAACGCCCAAAATTAATTTATTTACCTACCTTGTCTTTAAAATTTTTTTCATTCTAATGAATTACATTTTCATAAAATCTCATTCAGATTGAATTAATTTGCCTGGTCGTAGGGGACTATGTTGGATGCTAGTGTTATAATGAGAATGGCAAATAAGAATTTTTACTTGTTAGCATAACCAGAAGTCAGGTTATCGAAAGAATGCAAATATATCATTAATATTTGTACATATAGTTTTTCTTTTAGTTCTCATAGATAGTTTTTCTTTCCGCTGTTTGCAAAATCCTATAAAGAAAATGTTTCATTTCTGAACTCATTTCAACAAAAGATTGCTATACTTCCACTCCAATTTGTGGATGTGGAAGTGAAACATACTGAAAAGGATATCAGAAATCTTCTACTTTTATAAAACTGATTGAAATTCATTAAATTCTAACATAGTAATGTCTTTAATACTTGTGATGGTTTTATTCGTGCGAAGTAAAATATAACGAGATTACTCTTGAGGCAAACGACATTCTTTAAAAATTGCTTTGAAGCGCTAAAAGTATGCGAGAATAATGTAACGCGATAACCATGAATTAAATAAGGATAATTTTTATCCATGGAAATGGGACAATGATTTCTTTATAAGTTTCATAATATGTTAAATCTAAGCTATAAACGGAAGATAAATAATATAATTTGTGTTAAACTTATTGAAAAAAAAACGTAAAGATTTGATGTTATCTCAATGTTCGATTTTGGACCAATTTTAGTAACCTCCCACAATTTTATTGTGGGGAGGTTAAAATAGCTTATGATACTGCTGTGTCATATTTGCAATTAGTAGATTAGATAATACCTAAATGGAACCAAGACAAATTTTATAAATATATGTACACCGTACTAGCTTCTAACATAAACAAACACATTTTTGATTTGTCTCAATTGTATTATTACTATTTCTAATTATAAATCATGATATGATAATTACATGATTTCATTGTTTGCAATACTGCATTGTTTATATTTTTAAACGGTACCGTGTTATATCATCTTGTTAGCTTAGTCAACTCTTATTTCTTATTTAGAAATATTAGTAGGCAGAAAAATATATTTCCCTTTCTCGCAATAATTCGGAATAGTTGAGCTATTTAATGCAACTACAGAATGAGAGAATTATTACATCACTAGGGTTAGTTAATGAATTACTTTAAACACTTGCATGTTTTAAATCCTACATATTACCACTGTTCCTCAAGATTATCGCATAATTTCAGAGACTCAAATCACTGCCGAGTCCTAAATATGATTTATGAAAATTGTATATGACCCAAAATATCGCCTACCCAAGTAACAATTTTTCGCCTTACCAACGTTGTTATTGGCAACCTGACGTAGTCATAATGATCTTATAATCCATATTTGCACGACTTTGGTCAATCAAATTCAAATTGATTCGATGTCAGAATCGAACCTAATTCAGTTTGAATTGAAGTACTAATATTGTACCAATAATTATGCTGAAGTTAATAGTCCGTCTCTATAAACCGGAGCACAGAAGTTGGAATAAAGAACGTTTGAAAACTGTAAATATTACTTACGTATGATATTTGTACAAATGTAATTTCCAAAATATTACTTACTCCAACTATTTACGTACTGCATCAAGGTTCACCATGTTCACCCCAAGTTTCAGCGGTCCAGTGAGTTCAGCACTTAAACGAAGGGCGCTTCTTTGCTAAATGTGGTCCCGAGAGCATGAAGGAATAGAAGGAAACATGATGGTATTCATCTTGTAGGCCAAGGCGTTCTTTCATCATTTCTTGGGCCAAAGTCGTTTTGTGGAATAGCAAAATGTGTAGAATATAGAAGAAATAGAAAGATTAGTCACAATTCTCCTACTGGAGTCAAAAGATCAGCGAAAAAGTTCATAAACTATTAATACAAAGTATTAAAAATAGCTAATCGATCACGGAGAACCAAATAAAGTGCATTAACAGTTATTTTCATGGTCACTACTCAATGCACTCTGAGATAACATCTGAGCATAATGATGACAAAATATGTAGAAGAGGTAGTCTTAACACCATCAGAAGTGGAAACGATGGTTCCCAGGAAGATCCTATGATCTATAGAAGCATAGAATTGGATGACTATTCCCAGATCAAGGGTGTTCTTAAAACCTAGTTTTAGGCCAACGTGAAGGGAGGCCGTCCCATGTCCTAAGGACTCATCTGTAAAACAACCTTGTCCAGATCCTTTGATATTGCTACTAATCTTTCCAAGCTGTGTCAATATCTGAGAAATGTTGACTGTGATCTTTAGTATTGAGTTACTTGAGACTGGTTCCTATTTCTTTCATATAAAAATGACATTGGAATCTTCTATCAGTTTTCATTGACACACATTTGTAGCAAAAAACATAGAAAACTATCTTCAATGATTTTCATTAGTTTATTCAAAAATGCGTAGACTGTCTTACAGATTTTTAGGTATTTAATAATCTTTTTGATAAACGTATGTGTTGAATGAGAGGATTTTGGGAGAGAGTTAAAAAAATATTGACTTTGCTACATTAATTGTGTAGTTAAATATTTATATTCCAATAGAAATAGATCTTTATTTTTTGTAGTTTTCCGTCTAAAGTATGCCTATTTTTTTTCTTTTCAGATACTAACATTTTTGGTACTGATATGCAGTGCATCAGTTAGAACAGAACCACCAGTAAATTCTTATTTACCTCCTGGAAACGGCGGAAATAGTAAGTAATCATTGTCATGTATTATATAAGCAGTACAGGGCATAAGTTTCGTCCATTTTGGAACAAATTATACACAAAAGAGTAAAAATAGATTTCTGTAAATGCGTTTTTGGCAGTGCTGTTTGACAGAGCTGCATCCTTCTGCTTATGGCGTTTAAGTAGTTTCTAGTTTTTAACATTAAATTGTTATTTTTTATTATGGAACGGAGATATAAATAATCCCATTCAAAAGCTGTAGGTAAATGAATAAATAGTAATTTTTATCGGTTATCTCGGAAACATTTTCAAACCACCTAATCAGACTCAGGCACGATTTAATAGTAGCTCATTATTTTAGGGTACAGGAATTTAAATTATTACAAAAAATAAGAATGGCATTATTCACGTTGCAGGGGTAATTCCTGTATGGTGAGATAATCGACAAAATCGTATATTTAGGTAGAGGGTCATAGCTCCCCTAGCAGGAATTTCCTTACACATGTTAATAGGAACTACCCTAGCTATTGTCATAAACATTGCACTGATGCACATATAGGCGAACAGTGGTTGAGAATATGGCCGCAGTAAATTTAGCAAATTCAAAACAAATCCTTATTTATAGTAAAACTAGATTGTTATATTTTCTTCTTTTTCACAACGTTTTGCCAGGCGTTTTGTGATCCACGAATTATACTCACTGGCCCCCAATTGATGTATAGCACGCCTAACAGCAACACTCCATCTGCCTCGGATGCCTGTTAGGCGCACAGCCTCACCAAAGCTCTTTCCCACCAGCTCCTTGGTAACATCAGTCCAACGTTTTGCAGGCTGTTTTCTTCTCCTCTTGCTATCAGGTTTTCCCTGAACTATAAACCGTTCTATATTGTTCTGTCTTCAGTCGATATGGGCAAAAAGTGAAAGGATTATGGAGAATATGATGTTAGTGAGTCAGTTTTGAGGACATATATTATAAGACATTAATGTGATAGGCTATCCAGGGAATTTCTAGCAAATTTCTCCAGACCCATATCCCGCAAGCATTAATATGCCCTCCGCCTGCTGCCCTATGGGCCATATCTCAGAGGCTTTACACTAGGTGGAAAAACCTGTTACGTCAAATTTTACTCAGCTGGCAAGTTGCTGATATACACGATGAAAAGATTGCATCATTACCTTTTACATTTAAATATAGATTAGAACACATAATTCTTTAATTTTTGCTGAGTAAGGGCTAAGTTTAAAATTATGATTTGACTTTAATGAATTGGCTCAGTTTGCTTTGTATCTTTTTTAATTAATATCGTTTGTTTTTAAGTATGTCTAATTAATCTAGTTAAATGACCAGTTTTCGTGGTTTAGGCCAATATAATGCGTAAAACAAATATTCTATATAACAACTTAACTGTAATATATGCTAAGTAACTAAAATGTCGATCATATTATCAGATGTCTTTCATATACTGAAAAACTTGCCTCTGTTTACAGACGGTGGCCCCAGCTCGACATATGGTCCACCCGGTTTTCAACCTGGTCCTACAATAGGTAATGGAAATGGGAATGGAAACGGCAATGGTAACGGTCATGGTGGAAATGGTTTTGGGGGATCTCCACCAGGAATAACTTATGGACCACCAGGAAACGGCAATGGCAACGGTAATGGAGGGTATAGTAATGGTAATGGTAACGGTAACGGTAATGGTAAGCCAAGTTCTACTTATGGAGCTCCAGGAAATGGTAATGGAAATGGAAATGGTAACGGTCATGGAAACGGCAATGGTCACGGAAACGGTAACGGTAACGGAAACGGTAACGGAAATGGAAATGGTCGCGCCCCAAGTTCATTATACGGAGCACCCAACGGAGGTAATAGTATGGGCATAATACATTTTGTAGATAAGCTATTGAAAATATCGAATTAAAATTGAGAGACCTCTCTAATGTGGTGTAGTGTTTACATGTTGCCTTGCTCTCTGTTGGGTATTTTACTACTTCTATAAAAATATTTGAAATTGTAATGAACAGGAATTCTACGCCAAATGAATCAGACAGGTTTGTTTTTTAAATACCTCTTGGTTATTACAGAATATCTATAATATAAGATATATAAACTAAAATAAAGTTATAAAACAAGTAATGTTGCTTCGTTTCTGAAGATAGACAACTAACTAGTGCAAACATCCATGAAATAATTTGTTGCACATTTATAGTTTTCCCTTAATTCCGTTGCTCTCTTTTCCAAGACCTTCACCGAGTCCTATTGAATCATATAAATGTTATTTCACGCGTGTTTAGTAATTTTAGATTTTGTCGAATTCTTCCCATCTCACGTAATTTCTATGTTCATTATGCCTCACGGTAAGAGGTCTAGATTATTCACCCATATAATGTTTTCCATACTCACAACGAACACTAAATATAACTTGGAATTTTGAATAATCTTTAGCCGATTGGTTTTCAACAAAACCGATCTTAACGTGTTGACCGTTTGAAGAGTCGTTCGTACAGAGGACCTGTTCCCGATTCTTCTTAATTTATCCGATGAATAATTGATATAAGGTATTCCTGCTGAATACCTAAATTCAAATTGTAATCGTATATTCTTTACACTTTCAATGTATCCGAAGTATCAACAAAACTTCTCTGAATTTTTAGATTGTATTTCATTAGTTAAAATTTCATCATTTGAAGAAATTATATAAGAGTGTCACATAAACTTTCTTGATACCAATATGTTGATTTGAATTAAAATTTTGACCTTATTATGGAAAAGTGAGTTTTGGGCCGTTAATGTTTTATATAGTATTTGATTGATTGATTGATTCATTGATTTGCCAGCGTAATGTGAGCATTTCTGCCTATTCCGGATATCCAGTTTGGAGATTTGTTCCAGCACGCAGCTCGACCGCCCGCCGAACGGCTAAATGCAGTTGCTCAGTCTATAATTAAATCCCTTACTCGCTGTGACATATTCATGCCATAACTGAGCGGTTCCACCTGACCGCCCAACGGACGACCAAACCGCGTGCCAGAACAAACCGTGGATGTTTCTATATACCTCCGGATCGGCTACATAAACTAGATTGAACATGGGACATGGTAGAAATATAGGATAGGAAGTGCAGGTGTTTGTGAGATGCTTCTTTTAAGAAAATCTGTGCTTTCAATTCAACGTTTTGCATCCGTGCGTCCACTTCTTTTGTTTGCCAAGACATACATACATTAGCTCGCCGCAAGGAGCTTTTATTTATCAACCGTTCCACAGGTAAATACACATTTACGGTGGAAGTGCAAGAATGAGCTACAAGAGAACATTTGAGACACCCTGTATACCGATCTGCCAAGATAAAGCAAAATGAAACGTAAAAAGTAAATTCTGCAAAAAATAAAAGAGATATAGTAGAACATTTGGGACGCTCTGTATATCGGGCACACGTCAATTCCCTTGAGAGGCATCTCTGTATTCGTAAGTAAGCCCAATATATGGACCGTGTGACAAGGATTAGTAAACCAATAAAAAAATTAATAACTCTTTTCATCTTTTGCCTATGTTACTACTTCTACTCGTTAGAGACCAGCCCCTTGTCCTTTATTGATGGTGCACAGCTTGTATTATATGGCCAGTTTTCTTTATCGCAATAAACCACTTGAAAGAGTGCTCGGTCGCTTAATACCAGAATATATTTTCAGGAGGAAACGGTTTTGGAGGTAGATATCCAGACAGTGATCAAAGACCGGGAACAAGCTATCTTCCTCCTAATGGTAACGGTGGTAAACCTGGATCTACATACGGACCTCCTGGTAACGGAGGAAATGGCAACGGTAATGGTAATGGCAATGGTAAAAAAAATGGTAACGGAAATGGCAACGGAAATGGCAATGGTAACGGTGGAAGACCCGGATCTACCTACGGACCACCAGGTAGAAATATATAAATAAATATTGCGCGTATGTATATCATTTTAATCACTGAATCATCTATTCTAGGCAATGGAAATGGTAATGGTAATGGTCATGGAGGAAACGGAAATGGTGGCCCACCCAGTTCTACATATGGCGTTCCAGCAAACGGCAATGGAGGTACAATAATTAAATAAATAAACTAATGAATAATTTATTGCATACTGTTATCTGCAGAGTACTTCTCATAAACACTAAAAACGCTGGAAAAGTGACACTGGATACGCACTTTGCCAACCAAGTTGGCATTATCGGCGGATGATTGAGTTTTAATCATCACCCGATGATTCTAACGTGGTTGGCGATACGCATATAGAATGCCAAAGAGATATGTTTATTTAAACATTTCAGATCCTTCGTTTGACTAATTTTTTCCTTTCGGTTTCCTATGATCAATAAGTTAAGGTTAATTAGGAATATTTAAATGCTTTTAAAATCTTAGAATTTGTAAAATGTGTCAACAGTATAGGATAGTGAATAGTGATATAAACTTGTATCCAAATAGCTCTAGCGCTTTATTGGTTAGGAAGTCACGGTTCATCGAGCCGAGACAGTAGACATTAAGTAGGGATGATGGATTTGGCTATCGTTGAACGATGACATCATCCGCACTAATTTTATGGAAAATGGCACCCCGTGAATTCGCTGGAATCGATATATGTTATTCTTCTCGTGCTCCTGATCAAAAGTGCTCAGCTGCTAACTGTCAAATGTTCGTTCTGACGTCGGACTTGGAACCAGCGACCATAGAAACCCCCAAGTATATATTCCGAAAGACATTTTGTTAAAAATACGGCGATATGCTGTAATCGACAAGATTCCGGAAAATCGATTTTGCACCCACGATGTCTGGAAAAATGTCCATTTTCGAGAGGAATAGCATATACCGATTATCGGGAATTTTATCGGGGGCCATTTTCCACAAGTGTAATGTTCGAGAGTTCTGAGGAACTAATTAATCATATATGAATTCGGACTTAACAATTATTGTGAATTTCAACTTAACAGTTTTAAGATCTGAAGGAGGAAAACATAATAGCACGCCCTATCTACGCTTTCGTACCCGCTCTACATATTGATAACATTTCATTCATACATATTTTATGTATTGTACTTATGCATTTGTTTATTCAACCAGATAGTTTATCACATAAATTTACAGGAGGCGGGCCGGGTCAAAGCTATCTTCCACCTAGTAATGGCAATGGAGGAAATGGTTACAGTAATGGCAACGGCAACGGTAATGGACGAAATGGTTACAGTAATGGCAATGGCAACGGCAATGGGGGAAATGGTTACAGTAATGGAAATGGTAACGGCAATGGAGGAAATGGTTACAGTAATGGTAACGGCAATGGCAAAGGAGGAAATGGAAATGGTGGAAGACCCAGCTCTACATACGGTCCTCCAGGAAATGGCAACGGAAATGGGCACGGAAACGGCAATGGCAATGGTCATGGAAACGGCAATGGTGGAAACGGAAACGGCAATGGGCGACCAGGAGCTACATATGGTCCTCCAGGTAACGGTAATGGCAATGGTGGAAATGGCAACGGAAACGGTGGAGCACCGGGATCCACCTATGGCCCACCAGGAAATGGTAACGGAAATGGCGGCGGCCGACCTGGCCAAGGATATCTACCACCAGGAAATGGCGGAAATGGAGGTTACTCTAATGGTGGATCTAATGGATACGGCGGTGGTGAGGAAGAAAGCACGGTAAGTTGTTTATTTTGTGATTAGGTAATTAGTAGTGTTTGAATATATCAAAAATGGAGAATTGGAGAAAAATTAAAACATTTATTTTTATTTATTGTTTATTCACTATAAATTATTCATGAAATTGGATTAAATTGAATAGTTTTAAAAATACTCTTATATTGAAAAATGCCCTACTTTTTAAATAGATTTCGGTTATACCAAGTTTAAATTCGTTATATCTCGATAAATCCCATGTGAATATTATTTCGTCAGGAAGTAGGATTATAATCCAGTAAAATAAGGTTTCTATTAAGAAAAAATTAGTAAAGTTTTGAAACTTGGCAGAAATTTTGTTCAAGGTATTTAGTTTTAATTGAAGAAAAGTTCCCACCCCTACTGTGGTAGGTATACAAGTACTTGAGAATAATGGATTCAAAAGCGGTCCCCAAATTTTTTTAGAAGTTATTTAACAGATAGACTTCAGTCTATGAGGGATAAATCATATCATTTCCTATCTTCCAAATTATATAATAAATTAAAATCATCCTTATTTTAAAGAAAATCAGAAAGTTATATTTTAGAACAAGGCAGTAGTTTTCACAGATTTTTTTAATTTACAAAGTAAAAATTAATTAAGAAATGAATAAAAGCAATAAAATATTAAAGCATTATTTAAAAAAATTATTTACCTGTTGTTATGCTTATATTAACTTAAACAGAAAGCATTATATTATAATTACATAATAATACGTACTTATTTATATGTACTTGTATATGTGTATATTGGTCATGTCACCTATCAAATAAACATAAACAAAACATAACAATTCTCAGGAAGCTGAGCCGAGAAGAACATGTGTTTGGGTAATCTAATATAAAAATGTAATGTACAACAGACATTAGTACATATTAAGTAATAGTGAATGAAATATCAAAAATAATAAAAAATAACACAAATGTAAATTAGTAGGTATTAAATAGATAAAATAAAAAAAAAAGTTGTCTTTTGAAAACTTTTTTTAAACATTTATACATTTTTTTGGGATGCTATACAGTTTCGTTCCATAAAATGTGATGAATCTGAGAAATATCAATACAATATTTTGGCATTTTCTGTTGTCTGTCAATATTAGCTCCACTAAGGTAATTATGATCAGTGAATTTTCTTAAGCATGGAAAATAATAACGGGTTGCTCTTAAATAGGCAGCTACATATATACAAATTTCTTATCTTCAAAATAATATTCATTTTTAATGCACAGAACTATAAGATAAGAACAGAACTATTTTAAATTATGTTAAATAAAGGAACAACATCTTTGCGGATGCAACATAAGCAGATTTACACTGCCATAAAAAGAGAATCTGTCGGTGTAACGTAGGCTTGTTCTTGTCTTATACGTTATAAACACATTTGAATAGGTAGCATGGCCAGCAGGGCATATGATGTAGGTTTGTGTGTAAATATATAGAAAAATGTGTATGCACCTCATGTTTGTCTTTATAAATATGTAGTTGATATTAACACCTGAATTTGCGATAGACTTATGACAATTAACTTCTTAGCAAATGGAAACCCTACTTGTGAAATTAAGAAAGGTGAATATTCCATAAATTTATAGTAAAATATAATTGTTTAAATACATTAGAATCGTTTAAACAATATAAACATGTATTGAATTACTAAAAAATATTAGAATATGACTAGTTGATAATAAATCGCGCAAGAAAATCTCAAATAAACAATAGTATTGGAACTTGTGAGGATTTTATTTAAAAATAATTTATTAATTCGTATTCTCTGTACAAGAGGGAATTTGTTGAACAAATTTACGTAAATATGTCTTCTATCCATGGAAAACTTCATCGTCTCGGGGGCATGTGTTAATTTTAGCAAAATTTACTTTTTGAAATCATCATTTCTCTAGGATTTCGAACAATTCTGAAGAGTGAGACAAAAAAAAGAATTTGAACTGATTTTTTCACATTTCATTCACGTAAATCGCCTTACACACTTTTTCCGATAATAAATAAAATAATAAATTAACATTTACGAACATATTTTAGGAACCTGCCAAGTATGAGTTTGAATATGAAGTAAACGACCAAGAAAGCGGCGCCCAGTTTGGCCACCAGGAACAACGAGATGGTGACGTAGCCACAGGCGAGTACAATGTTCTTCTACCCGATGGTAGGAAGCAGATTGTGCAATATGAGGCGGATACAGATGGATATAAACCAAAGATCAGTTACGAAGGTAGTCACTACTCGATTGCATATGCTTTCGCTGTCACATTGCACACTAACCAAAGAAACAGCTTAATTACATTTACGTTGTATATATGTAAATATTGCTTTTAGTAATGCCAAAACGTGTCAGATATACTTATGGGTAAGTGTACTCGGTAATGGTCTCGAAGAGTTGACGAAATAAGTGAGTATGCTTTAATAAAATTATAAAGCATATGAACTCTTTCTCTCTTATACAGTATGTCTCACTTCTCACGGCTCCATTATCACAGCCTCCTTATTAACAATGCAGTTTTTTAAAAATATGGGTGGAAGATACTAACCCATCAGGAGATTGTGTAAAGGTAAATTATTAACAAATTAACCAGTGGCGTTCGCCCTTCTGAAGAATAATTAACCTAATTTTCTAAAAAGATATTAGGCAAAGTTTTAGCCCTAAAACAATCTCATAGTCTTATTCATGGTTATCAAAAACTCACTAATGCCGAGTTTCAATAAGATAGTGCACTTGGTCTTCACGTAATAAGAAAATAAAATTCCCCTTTTAAAGTACCAATTATTACAGTCATAACTTTATATTCGGATGTAACTAACGGTTCATTAGGCTGAACAAAAACAGGCTTTCCATTTACAATTAATCACGTGACGTCAGTCAGTTTACTTAGCAGTCTAAATCGAACAATAATTGATTTGGAAATAAAAAAGGGTCAATTTTAAACAAATTTAATTCAATCACAGTTTGCTCAACATATCCCCCATCCATGTGGACACGTTTTTCTATAACTTTTGTTTTGTACCGCATGACTTTCCGTAATTCTTCTTGTATTATTTGTAGGCAAGCTTTTCTTATTCTATCCCGTACTTGTTGCGTTTTCAGCACTCCCATTGTACACTAAATTTTTAATACGTAGAAATAAGTCTTTTGATATCAGATCTGGAGGCTGAAGTGGTCATTGAAGAGGACTTCTTGGGCTTACTCACTTCAGCGGAAAATTTGTAATAAGCTGAAGCTTTGACTAGTTGCATTATTAAGGTCTGCATTGTTTGAAGAGGCATACAGTTCAAAATATCAGTTAAATTTCCTTCAAGAACGTTTAAAAATGTTTCTTTGTTTAATAATTTAAAGATGAATGGTCTATAATCTGTTCATTTAAAATGGCGCACCAAACATTAACTTCTTACGACCGTTGACTTTTACCATCCAATTGGGATTTCCAGCAGCCCGCTGTCGGGTATGTTGACTACAAACAGACTACATCATTTGTACTGAATGTACTTTATCGGTATACATTATGTTCTTGAGGATACCTCTGTCATTAAGAAAATTTCTTTGTGCCCAGAATCCATAAACAAGTCTTCTCAAAGTATGTAGGTACTTTGGTTTGAACGCTTTTCCTTTGTTTATTCTTACGCATCGCCATACTTTAGTTTTGTCAATGTTTAAATGACGTGCTACATTTCTGATACTGACATGAGGATTTTGCCTAAACGCTTCAATTCGTCATCTGGATGTCTGATATTATGGTTTATAAAATATTTTTTTCTTGACCTAGGTTTTCGAACGTTTTCGGAAGTATTGAAGACATTATTATTATATGCTACTGTTTTAATGTGGATATTTGGTGGCTTTGAATGCCGCGCATTACAAATTTTAGTAGCCTCAGTGAATGGTCTATTTTCACCTACTGTAAGAATTATCTCTATTGTTTTTACGAACTGTTAAACGAACCACTATTAAGAAACAAACGTTATTTACTTAAATTAGTGGAAAAACCAAATTAATTTTGAATTGTCATGACCAACTTATATTTAAAATATAGATGTTACAGAAATTTTATCCCACCAAAAATGTGCTTTGCTATTATTTTGTTTATGTACATCATGTTCAAAGTGGCTCAAATTCTAGCCACATCAGTGTGATTTTAGAAAGCATAAGAAATTGAATATCGATCAAAGTTGCACATATGGTGCTCGTCATCATCATCATCATTACATTGAGAATGTTAAATCCGTTTAAAATTGACATTTTTTATGACTAATAATTGGTACTTTAAAATTTTATTTTCTTATTACGTGAACACCAAGTAAAGTATTGAAATTCGGCCTTAGTGCGTTTTTGATATAGCGAATAAGATCATCAAATTGTTTTACAGTTAAAACTTTGCCTAATTTTTTCTTTTTGAAATTACGTTCATTTTTCTTCATAAGGACGAACGACACTTGTGGCTTTTTAAATACTTTACCACGACACAATCTCGTGATAGGTGAGAAACCAAATTGAAAAAAAATCTCATTGTTAATAAGGAGGCTGTAATAAATATAAGAGTCATGAAAAGGGAGACATACTGTATGTTTTTAATGTTGAAACGAAAGGATTTTTAGATTAAGAGTATTCGAGCCGCAAATTTACAAAATTTTATAAACAGACAATTTTAATTCACCGTTTTCTGAAAATATAAAAATGAAACTTATTCTGCGGCAAATAATAATAGTATTATATGAGTTCAATTAAATTAATTATCAACAATACTTTTGTCAAATTACAACCAACCTACTTTTCAAAATAGTCAGTATTAACTGAAATACACATATTTTGCACAAATAACTAAATAAAACACACTACTATGTTTTGTATTTATAAAAATTGCGACTGCAGTTTCGACTTACAAAGCCATTGTCAAGAGTGAATCAAAAATTACATATTTTGTATAGAGAGTACACCAAAAAAGGGCAATATCAAATTAATTGGACACCTATATAAACTTTTTGATTACATTTGAAAAAAATGGTTTTGTTGATGCTGATTCATCTATGTTACACAATTAGAGCAAGTTTAATACAGATACCAACTATAGTTCAAAAATTACAAAGTAGTGACAGACGGACGGATGAACGCTTGTGTGAGGACAATAGACTTCTACGAAATAATAAATGACAGACTAAGTTTTCGGCATGCTATATATAATAATATATAATATACAATGTAGCCATTTTTGATAAGGAACAACAAGGAATAAGTCAGCTTAAACTTTCTTTTCTAATATTTGTTAGCCATGTTTTATATTTATAAGGCTTGCGTATACTTCTTGGAACACAATGTATATATTATCATAAATATAATTATTTTGTAAAGTAATTGAAATGGAGGATATAATAATTTTTCCATCAAATCAAAGGAAAGCAACCTGAAATAAAGAAAGTCCTTCCTTCAAAAAAATTGCTGCAAGAGTATTCTAATTCACCTCTAAAATCTAGGAATAATAGTAACACCTAATATTATTCTTACTTTGTAAATATAGTTTGTGATGCTCGGTGAACTGGGTGAAAAATACTACAATTTATAATTACAATTTTTTTTATCTACTGTAAATTTTAATGAATAACGTTTCGGTAGTTCATTCGCATCATTATCAGAGGTCAGATAATAATAATGAGTTTAGCATTCCTCTATATAATGGGAAATTTTTACCGATCACCTACTGTCTAAGGAATCGCCCCTTTGGCGACAGGAATCAATAAGACTTCGACTCCAAGACATTCATTAAATTATTCGCCGTTCCCAATAGTGCTATTTTTGCAATTCTTGTGCATTCGGTTGAGAGGGTAGAGGCTGTAGACTCCAGTCAATGACTTTCTTAATAGACAAGTGGGCTTCTATGATCATTTACACGGCTGTGGTTTTTGCATTCCATATCCTGCTAATTTCCTTGTACACCACATTTGCGTCACTTAGGATCGACACATCAATCAGCAGACAGGATTTCTCCTTTTTAATATGTAGAACAATTCGCACGAATTTCCCAGCTAGTTGAAGTAAGCCCGTCCCGCATAATATGACATCACTGGTGTTGACAAGATTTTCAAGAGCATATTTATAATATTATTGCAGTACCTACCGGTTAGTGGACACACTGTTGTGTCAGCGATTTTACTCGAATGCCAAAGTAGTACAACCACGTGACTGATATGATCCTCTACCGAGCTGGACCTTCTACACTTGCTATCAATAGCTGTCATTATCATTCATTGAAGGAATCTGATGTTTAGCGCTTGGTCTTGTACTGCTATTATTAAACTTGTCGTTGCCCCATTTAAGCAGAACCATTTAATCACTTCGTAGATGCCTTGCCTTCTGTACTGCTGGTTGCTCGAGGTCTCGGAAGAATTGTTGTGGCTTTGAAGTTTCTTCAGTGATTTGGACTCCCTAATATTCTTCCTGGACTTTACGAACTTCCTTTTGGATGAAATACAATTTCTTCTCCTTATTATATTCTTTAATTAGACATGTGAATTTATCTTTCCCTGTCGTATAAACGCGCTAAGTCCTAAAACAGAGGAGTCATAAGCAAATTTCAGCTGTATTAATTCATGGCCGCCTTTCTCTTCACCTATAGCCTCTGCACAGTGTGCACATCTTCATTCGAATGATGAATTTCGCACACAATTAAGATTTTATTTGTCTTCCTGTCCATTTTCACGATGTCGTTTCGAAGCCTTGCGACAATTCCGAAACTGTAGGTAACTACAGGAACAGTAATAGTGCTTATTGCAGTTTTATTCTTGGCTTTGTGCTCGGTCTTAGAAGCTTACTTCATTTTATTGTTGTCGATGTTGTTCATTCTTCGACACCCAGATATTTGTATGTTTCCCCCAGATCCATACTTCATATCACAGATTGACCATTCACCACAATTACAATAATAGTAATTATTACTATCACTATGATCGAGCCTATGTTGTTGAATATTATTTTTCTCTGGTTAAAGATAAAGTGTCGTCTTAACGGTAATAGATATTGTCTAGTCTAGTTCGAATATCATTAATAATAGCTATTTATAAACAATATCTGTTTCCCATGATCCAACTGAAGATGATATAGATAAATCAGTGAAACATTGTACCAATGAATTATTGATAAGTATATTGTATAAAAGTCTAAAAGGTTTGGAATGATTTTATCTACACCTTGCACACAAAATATTACATGTTTTTGAATTTTGGGATTTGGCATTACTAAAGTGACTTAAATATTTTCCACAGGGTAAGTTATTGCTATTGTATAGGATAATAACATATTGGGGATCATAACAAGTGTCGAAGAAGAGCGAGTGACAATTCATTACTACAGTAAATTAATAACTTTGTAATTTTAGGTGGCAACGGAAATGGTGGCTATCCCAGCGGTGGTCCAGGTGGTAATGGAAATGGTGGTTACCCATCAGGAAGGCCTGGAGGCAACGGAAACGGTAATGGCAACGGGGGTCATTCCAACGGTAATGGCAATGGAGGTCATTCCAACGGAAATGGGAATGGAAATGGTAATGGGGGCTATCCCTCAAATGGAAATGGCTATCCCGGGAGTAATGGCAACGGTGGATATCCCTCTGGAGGGCCATACTAACTGCCTGAAATTCAATTTGTTTTCTGGTGCACTGTTAAAGCTGATAGATGAATTAGGAATATGCGAATTTTGATAGGATTTACAGGGGTATTTATAGATTTTTCAATATGGCATTCGTCACAATTATGATTCAGATTAAGTCTGTATATAATCGAATTGTCAGTACAAAATAAGTTTTGCATTTTATTTGCTTAATGCTACAAGTACCAGAGCTATGTTTCATCTGATTTTAGAGTACCGCAATAAGCATGAATCTAATGATTAAGTCAGTGCCTTAAAAACACAACATTTAGCAAAATTACTCCAATTCTAGATTGATATTTCATTTTGTTAGCTCAAATCAATATTATGTGTTTGTATATATTTAGTTTAAGTTATATTACAAATTTTTTTAGTATTATTATTATTATTATATGACTAGTTTTTAAGTATTTTAAGGATGTAGAATAGAATTCATACTCGACTGATGACGACTGCTTTGATTAAAGGAACTGATGCTGGTTTGCCATTATAACAATATTAAACTGTATATCTCAAATATGTATATAATGTCTAATAATAAATATAAATATTTATTTAACTTTTATTCTGTCAGTTTCAATTGTAATTACTACATAATTATTTACGTTTTTAAATACTTGTCTATTGTTCCATTAACTGGAAAATAAGCATCATCGATATGCCGACAAATGAATATTATTTAGTTTTACTTAAAGGGTAACAACTTCCATCATTCACTATCCTATACAGAGTTATTTACAATAAAAGAGATACACTATTGTAGTTTGCTTGGAAATATCTGAGCCTGTTCTTTAATGTACTACAGAGTGATGTAACAGTTCTACCCGAATTTTCTCAATGTCATACGTTACTTTAAATTAAAATAGGAGATCTGTACAATATTTTTTATAAAACTATATTTTCCTCTAATGTTCGAAGAAAGATATTTCGTATTGAAACATTTTAGTACAGGCAATGAAGGCAACATTTTGTAAAAACCTCACAAAAGGTAATAAAAGGATCATCTTCGGGATTTAAGTAGAATTCTGTAGAATGAAATGATGCATTCTTTGCACTTCCAAGTTACGGAAAAGTTTAAAAAAATTTGGAAAAACTTTATGATTGTCGATTTTTTTGCTCTAGCAGCTAAAATAATGAAAATACAGAAAAAATGTAGCTCGTCTCTTTCTCTACAAAAAAGGTCCTTACAAACTTTCGTCTTACTTAAGCCGTTCAGGAGATAAATCCAGTTTTCCACTTATAGTTTTGAGCCGCTCAGAAACGCGCGGAAAATGAGAATTCTTTCGGAGTTTCGTACGACCTGACACATCCATCGATAATTCTTGCTATTCAGAGCCGCTAAAAAAATGAAAACAACATGAAATGTAGAGAAAAGTCTCAGCTTTAATGTGGAACTAATCACAAAATTCATAAAAAATTTTATCATAGAGAAAAAAGTGTTAGAAGATGGCTTAGTAAACTTTATACACTTGATTTATTCATATCTTTGAGTTTTATGCATCCTTTCTATTTCTCCCGTAACAATAGGTGCTTATTCACTACATGGATTCCACGCGCTTTAACCTATATTTTGTAAAAATATCATTGAAGAATGTCAAGAAACAAATAAGTTGTATGATTGTATGATTGTGCATTTTCTGAACGTGTATGAATAATGGAGACAAATTCAAAAAGTACGGCATGCATTTAAAAAACTCTTAAGTCATTCAAAAGAATATGTTTTATTGTATTTATAATCCAAAAATTAAGACTGCTAATATTATTAATTAAGATATAGCGAATTCGACTCCAAAATTTGGAGGTGATTGATCAATGAGAAATATACCCTCTACTTTGATTGCAAGGCATATTTTTCCAACAAAAGCAATTGCAATAAAATGTTAATTGGATTAATATGTCATTATATAAGTATATATAAGCAAAATGAATTATCATTCTAACGACTCCCGGCAAAGATATGAATAAATCTGTGGATCAACTGTACAAAGTTTACTAAGCCATCTTCTGACACTTTTTCCCTTTGATAATTTTTTTTATGAATTTTGTGACTACTTCCACATTGAAGCTGAGACTTTTCTCTACATTTTGTGTTATTCTCCTAATTTTTTTAGGGGCTTTGAATAGTAAGAATTATCGATCGATGAGCCCGGTCGTACGAATCTCCCGGGGAATTCTAATTTTTCGCGCATTTCGAAGCGGCCTAAAAGTATAAGTGGAAAATCCGATTTATCTATCTCTAAACGGCTTAAGTAAGACAAAAATGTGTAAAGACCTTTTTTGTAGAGAAAGAGACGAGCTTTTGTTGGGAGTTTCTTTCTCTATTTTCATTATTTTGGCCGCTAGAGCAAAAAAAACGAAAATCAAAAAGTTTTTCCTAATTTTTTTTAATTTTCCCGGAATTTGGAAATGCAAAGAATGCATCTCATTCTCTAGGTTATTACCTACTTAAATCCCAGAGATGTTCCTTTTATTAATTTTTGTTACCCTAAATGGCTAATTTGCCTGTACTATTTTGTGACTTCATCTATGATGATATGAAATTATACTTAAAAACAGAAGATTTTAAAACCTGGTTAAGTAAATTTTATTTCTAGGTCTTATATTTAAAAATTAACAAAAATCCTTTAATCATTAGAAGAACCATAGTTAATTGCAAGGTACTTAAGAAAAATAAATTGCAGGAGAGCAGAAGTATTTTAAATTACTGTGAGGTTGTGTTTATAATGTCGAACTTATTGTGGTATTATATAGCAACAAAAAATAAAAGGTAGGTACAGTTTCAATCCTTTTGTGTATAGAGTCATAGTATGGTGTCATAATTAGAAAAATATATACAAGGTGAGCCTTTTCAAAGCATTCCCTGAAAACAGTTGCCTAATATGGTCACGAAATTTTTATATTTCAACTATGGTTTTGTATTAACAATGTATGAAATCGCAATATTTTCATTATAAAATGTTCTCATTGAAACATAACCATGATTGTGTGTATTTTTTATACAGCTTATCCCCCACAGACTTTGAGAAAAGCTGACAGTTTATTTTCAACATTTTCAATCGCGAATAACTAGAAAAATATTGATTTATCTAAAAAACTCCATGGAACATTTTTTGCTTAGAATTCTCCCTGTCGATTTCTGCTCTCTGACTATTTATTTTAAGATTACTAATTTCCACCCTCCGAGAAGAGGTTACATGCATCCCGAAACAACATAAATAATTATTTGCGCCACTTGTTTCTGAATAATATCAACACACATTTAAAAAAAATAATCAATATCGGACCTGTCCCTGAGGACTAAGAAGTAAACACCTTCATTGACTCGACTAAACCTTGAATTTTGATTTTCAGCTGATTTTGGTTTAAAGGACCCTGCACTTTTCTTATGGGAAGTGACTTTCGGCTAAATTTTTAAAAATTTTTATGTTATTTTACAGACTTCAATGGGCAAAAAGCTGTACCTATATTTCCGTTCCTTCTACAATCTCTGGAAGTCGCAAAAATATGCGATTTTTGGAATTAACATACTACGAAAGCTTTTCATTATAACTACGAAACAGAATATAATATACGAAACATATTGTTTATAGGATTTTGCAAACAGCGGAAAGAAAAACTATCTATGAGAACTAAAAGAAAAACTATATGTAAAAATATTAATGAAATCTTTGCATTCTTTCGATAACCTGACTTCTGGCTGTGCTAACAAGTAAAAAAATTGTATTTGCCATTCTCATTATAACACTAGCATTCAACATAGTCCCCTACGACTAGGCAGATTAAACTAGTATCTACATGATCCCCTACGATATGTACATTCAGTCAAAAATCAAAGTGGGGTGCCTCAAGGTTCCATACTTGGACCATTACTTTTCATTTTGTACACCCACGCATTTAGTAGGTGTCTGCAGTTTTGCACCTCACATTTCTACGCGGATGATACACAGCTATATTACTCCTTTGAAGAAAATATTATAGAACAATCTTGCCTAAATATTTCTGATGATCTAAATTCCTTGCTATAATGTCAAAAAAAATTATGCCTAATTATCAACCCTTCCAAATCAAATGTAATTCTGTTCGGTAGGACTGTAGCACGCAGAAGAAGTCTTGAAAACGTCAAAATTTCCTTAACGATGAAATCATACCTGTAAAAGACTGCTCTAAAAATCTTGGACTTTATTTAGACAACTCTCTTAGGTACTCTACGCATGTAGTCATGGTTGTTCGTCGTGCTTTCAGTAACTTAAAATTAATATATGCCAACAGATCCTTACTTAACAAAAAATTGAAAATACAATTATGCAACGCTCTAGTCCTCTCACATTTAAATTATGCAGATGTAGTTTACGGACCCAGCATATTTAACTCAGATTCCTCTCGATTTCAGCGTATACAAAATTCCTGTGTACGTCTCGTATGTGGACTCAGAAGAAGAGATCGCATCTCTCAATATTTGAAAGAAATTGGTTGGCTAAATACAGAACAGAGACAATTGGTTCACGCCTGCACGCTATACCACAAAATAATTACATCCAAAAAACCGGCATACCTTTATAATAAAATAAGTTTTCGAACTGATGTACATAATATAAACATACGACACAGATCGCGATTAACACCACCCCTGCATAAAACCTCATTATTCGAGAGTTCGTTTTCATACCAAATATCTAAGCAATACAATCGGCTACCCGATAGTTACAAAATATTACCACTATAGTCTGTTTTTAAACCAGGAGGAGCGTTTTAAATTTAACGCGCTAAATTATACATTTGTGATTGGACAGGCCGTCGCCAGTTTTACACAAGGCAATAGTCGTTTTTGACATATAAAAATTTTAATTCCATGTCATAAATTATTTGGTTATAATTTCTATTTTATCATTTGCACATTATATATCACTTTTTAATCCCTTTTGTATAAACCTGAAGGTAAAAGTGGCTAATTACTTGGCGCCTTTATATTGCGTAAATGGTATGTATTGTATTGTATTGTATTGTTTATTCAGTGTTACTATACATACAGTATTTACACGGGTCACAAAAATATAATACACGAGCAAATTACAACATATACATGTAAGGAACATTACAGTTATGAATGCTACATGAAATATCTAGAGGTCAAATAGAGGTCGATGCATTATATAATCTAATAAAATACACACGAAAACACTGTATTCGTGTATTGTTGGTTGCCCAAAACGCCAAAAAGGTTTTAGTGTATTTTCTAGTTACTTTTATGGTGTAAATGGAACTTTCATGTTTACTCCTCCTGGTTTAAAAACAGACTATAAATAAATTTCAACGCAAGCTTAAAAAAGAGTTACTACAAGGCACCCTTTCATTTAATTTTTAAATCTTGTCACTGTTTACGGTTCTCAACAACTTTTGTTAGGCATGTCGTTTATTAAAGTTATATGTTGTAATTACATTAGATGATTAGATAATTAAGTATTAAGCATTATTTCTTTTTCCATTACTAGTAAGTATTAACGATCAATAATTTTTTTTCCCGCACTCGAATAAGGCTGAAGTACATTAAAATATTATACATTGTTTGTCACTACGTTTATTTCAGTCTTATTCGGGTGCCTTTATGGTTGAGTGGAAGAGCAAACCCCTGTCCTTCGGACAGTTTGTTTGAACTCTGCCATTTGTTAGGAATATTTCAATGATACATTTCATATATTATAGTGTAAATTTTCCTATGTAACTAATCCTAACAATAAAATCATTATTATTATTATTAAATAGGAACAAAGGTCTGAAATTAATTTATTTACCTACCTTGTCTTTAAAAAATCTTTCATTCTAATGAAATACAGTTTCATAAAATCTCATTCAGTTTCTTGGAAATGCTTAGCCCTTGAATGTAGATACTAGTTTAATCTGCCTAGTCGTAGGGGACTATGTTGGATGCTAGTGTTATAATGAGAATGGCAAATAAGAAGTTTTACTTGTTAGCATAACCAGAAGTCAGGTTATCGAAAGAATGCAAATATTTCATTAATACTTTTACATATAGTTTTTCTTTTAGTTCTCATAGATAGTTTTTCTTTCCGCTGTTTTCGAAATCCTATAAAGAATATGTTTCATTACTATAAGCAAACAAATAATAAATAATTCACTTTTAAACATGCATAGAGTATATAGGCTCCAATACTAGTTAGCTAATAGATAGGTGAAGATCTGTTGTTTTTTATGAGTCAATATCAAATAATAATATTTCATACTTATTCATGGATATTGCCTTGGTTTTGTATGGAACATCGTTATGAGTGGCTTTGTGCTTTTCTGATGAGTCCAGAATAAGGACGAAAAACGTTTCAAAGGCTAAGCATTTCCAAGAAATTGAATGAGATTTTATGAAAATGTAATTCATTAGAATGAAATAATTTTTAAAGACAAGGTAGGTAAATAAATTAATTTCAGGTCTTTGTTCTCATTTTTAACTGAATGTACATATCGTAGGGGATCATGTAGATAATGGTTTAATCTGCCTAGTCGTAGGGGACTGTGTTGGATGCTAGTGTTATAATGAGAATGGCAAATAAGAATTTTTACTTGTTAGCGTAACCAGAAGTCAGGTTATCGAAAGAATGCAAAGATTTCATTAAAATTTTTACATATAGTTTTTCTTTTAGTTCTCATAGTTGGTTTTTCTTTCCGCTATTTGCAAAATCCTATAAAGAATATGTTTCATTACTATAAGCAAACAATTAATAAATCATTCACTTTTAAAAGAATATAATATATTAATAAACTTTCTTGTATAAAAAATATACACTTACAGAAATACACATGCAATATGCAGATATATCTGTATATGCCTGAGAGTGCACAGCACACTTCACACACGTTTTCCATAAAAAAAGTGCGAGGTCCTTTGGTCGAAACGACCGGCAATTATAGTTTTTGTTTCCCCTCTTGGTTTTCGTTGATACTACTAAATTTTGATTTATTGATATTTGAAATCATATCAGACATACCCATTAAAATGACTTTCTTAACGATGATTGATGTGTTTTATAAGTAATAATAAATGACATGACAACATTGCAATATTAATTGCAATATCTTTAATAATTTGTATGTTGTCGATCATTAATAATCTAGAACGATTATGCAAATTTCTTACAAGGAGTGGAAATGAATGAAGTAGGAAACTCAGTTGTTACTTGTATATTTGCAAAAAAATCTACTATTAATCGATATAAGGAATCGTGATCATATTAAATAACGAAATAAATAAGTACAACAAATGTATGTATTTATATTACATCAATTCATGAAATTTGCACAACGCGGTACTTTAATGCATTGCATTCATTTTAGGTAAGGTAGTTACAGTGGTTACAGCGTTTAGTTTCCACTTTCAGCGTACTAGAAAAGTAGGCTCTAGTTCTAGTTACATCTACTGCCAAACAATTCTTCGTTATAATTGATCTCCAAGAAACATAATTCAAATCCAAGATAGAGGGAAGGACATTTAGAACAGAATAATTCTTCGATGGCCTCTGTATTAAAAGTACAGTCGGGTGTGGGACAGTGTGGGTGTAATTCAATTCCACTACAAATTTAGACTTCATTTCCTTTATTCAGAGAAATCTAAATCACTTAAGGGCACCTTGCATGTTCAGTAATAATGTCATTTCAGCAGATCATTACAGAAACAACATTAGTAAAAATTTTCCCGTCATTCCCTGTCATTATTTTTCTCACCTTATATGTTCACTATTACTGACATTATTTTCTCGGCATTATGTTTGCAAATGGAAATAGAAAGCACACCGATTTTCCCTAATGGCGGGTTCTGGATTTTAAGAAAATAGCATGTCTAGTTATAATTATTGCATGATGCATGAAACGTCGTTATTGGATGAAAGAATGGTTGAAAACATGCGAAAATTATTTACATCTAATGTTGCCGAAGGAATTAAGTGATACGAAGGAAGTGATTATAAAAATGATTTTCATATAGAGAAAAAGACTTTTAATAATTTATTGCGAATGGTGAAACTAATTTTAACCGAAAAACATAGTTATACTGAGCGGTTCACCAGTTAATGAAAGATTGGCTTTAACTCTAAGATACCTAGCCACTGAAAGAAGCTTTGAAGATTTAAAATTTTCAGTTGCAATGCCACCGGCTTCAATAAGTGCAGCTGTTCTTAACTGAGTAATGATAAAATAATGATGCTCTCACTTTAGATGATCATTATTACCGACAATATCCCCTCTGCCTGCTAGTAGCGACGCTAGAATATCAAAATATCCGGATACGCTTCCAGAGATTTATATGATTCTTGCAACGACATAACGCTACTAGCGGACCACGTCCCGGAAATCTCCAAAAAATTCTACTCCTTTCAATTGGGCGATAGTCCGCTAACACGCAACATAACCCAAAGCAGAATGCATAATGCTCCCTTCCAGATCACACACTCCCTACCATATCAGGTGTTGCCTATCTAACTATAACTTGCTCTCACCCTATACTTCGCCTTTCCCCACCTATCAATCCCTATTCTTTTCCTTCACCTCTCTGTTTGTCATTTTGTTTTATGGTTTTTGTCTTTTTTCCTTTTGTCCTATTTTGCTCCAAATTCATTTTACTCCGATAAAATTCCAAAAAAATTGTAACTGTTAAAAATCCTAACTTCTCACCTTCCCTACCTTCCTAATAATAATAATAATAATAATAATAATAATAATAATAGATTTATTGCCCAACAGAATAATCCACTTACAGGACAATGTCCGTCACACATGATAATATTGAGAACTATACTATGAACTGATACTGCCTATGCAGTAACTAATACATACTAAAGAATAACAATAACATCATTATAGCTTAACTTATAAAGAACAATTAAATTACTGTCAAAGACATAACAATATATTCAAACTAATACTGATGATTTCAATAAACTGTTGTAATGGTCTTGATGTACTGACTTAAACGTGTGCTAAATATATCACATTGACTGCTAAACTTCTTTTATAGTTCCATCATAGAGTGAATGGGAGACTTTTTGAGCATGTTTGTACGGCTATTGGGTCAGTAAAATAGAATATCTTGACGTGCTCCTAATCTCGGGATTCTGAAATTAATTTTTGATAATAGTGTTGGACAGTCGATTAAATGGTTAAGTAGTTTATATAAGAATACTAATGTAATTAGCATTCTTCTATTCTCTAATGATTTCATGTTTAATCTTGACAGTAATAGGGTATTTGGATATCCTTGCTCTGGATATTTTGTATCAATCTTCCACCTCAATTTGTAATTTGGGCAATTTGTCTTTTTCTCGTCTCTGGCACTTGGTCTAGACGATTTAATTAGCGATATTCATTATAATAGCAGTAATGAAGCACTTTCTGCTCCTAATATACAAATAACTATTATAACATAAACTATTGGTAAAAGCTTGGATAGGTATAAACCTTGGATTAGTGCTCAACAATCTATTCTAACGTATAATGTACTAAGAAGAGTTCTTAGATAATAGATTTTAAATAAGCTGAAGCAAATTGATTTCCCAACCAACAAATTAATATTTATATGGATTTAATGTTAAAAATTCATTTGAGAAATACTGAATTAATATGAGAAATAGTTACAATGTAATTAATTTCAAGCAGATGTTAAACTACACTTCATTGTTTTTTGTGCTTGAATCAAATTGATTTTCATCAGTATTACTTATAAGTACAGATTTCGTAGGTGACTTAATGGTTGTGTTAACAACATCATTAAATTCTCATTATATGTGTGCTTATACATATACCTTTTTAATTCTCATTGACGTATTAAGCAGTAAGGCGAGTAATAAATACAATCTGATTTACAATAGGATATTAAAGTTTATTTCAGATGCGAGGTGTTGATTGCAAGATAACTTGGAATTCTGCTATACTCAAGATGTATTAAAATAAATCTATTTATCATCAATTATAGGTATTGCATAAATCCAAGCGTTTAGGTATTGCTATGTTTATACGAACATAAATAATTTAAAGCATCCTTTAACATAATAAATAAAAACTGTTTACGCTAGGCTGAGCAAACAAAATTTCTGCAATCGTATAATTTAGGATTAGTGAGAGTACATTTGCGAAACTGTGATGAATCTGTTGGATGCAGCTGTGTTAAGGTACCAATTAAATAATTATTGAAATATTCGCAATACTGGACGATATGGAAATATAAAAAAAGTAATCGAAAAAAGAGACTAATTATACAATTTGTTTTTCACCGCAAAGGATTGATGTTTATCTGAAATACGTAGCATTTCAAGAGAAATCTTGCAAGATTCCAACTAACCAACCAGCGCCAACGTAGAAGATGATTATACGTTAAAAACCGCATAACTACTTCCACATTCAGAATTCCCATCCAAGTCTCTAAACGAAAACATATCGATATTATATATGCACTCCTGTATGTGGAAATTATTGCTCATAAAATTTTAATATAACATTTAAAATTACCTGTCCCAAACACCTGTAAAAGGTATGCAACTTCTATTCCTTTTTGACCGACCAACGCACAGTGGCCAATTTGCCGATATCAGGAGGACAAAGTTACAAAAATAAAATTTATCCAACTATCACAATTAATACGCCGATACCTTACCAAGACATTATAAACCAACAGAATATTCGGTTTATACTGCACGTCTGTAAAGTTGGGACCCTATAAAGTATTTAGGCTCTTCCACGGCAGGAAATTTACGTCCGATACTAGTCCAAGCAAGTTCTTAACTGCATTCGAGAATTTGAGACTGTTGTTGTGTGCTGTTAATACCTGTCTCCAGCTATTGAAAAAATGTCACGAGGTGACTTATAAAAAAGGGAACAATTAGAAAGGGTGAAAACTACCCCTAAAATGACGTAAAATGAAAATTGCTTGTTTAAAACTTTATCTTTTACTATTTGTTTTCGATTCGAATCAATGGCTATTTCAAACAATAAAAAAATAAGTTAATATATAGATTTCCTGGGTCGCTGATTCCGAAAATCCGAACCCCTAAAACATAGGACAACCTCCGAAATATGGAAAAAACACCCATTTTAGGGCGTTGTTCCATGTTTTAAGGGTTCGAAATCACGATTATCAAAATTAGCGACCCAAAAAACCTATAGTAACTAAAAAATATTTACGATACATTTTTGTGACCATAAAATAAAAATTTTTTGATTTTTAAAAATATTTTTCATACTTTTAATGGATTTCCTGACCACAAGAATTTAATAATTAAAAAAATCGGAGATTTACGTAAAGACGATGTTTCCTGAGTGTTTAAAAAAAATTTATTTAAATATCTTAAAAATTGATCCGGAGAACGATTTATGTCTATTTTTATATGTTTTTTTTTCACTGTGCGACTTTAGAACATTTTATTTTTGTAAATAATGGGGTCGGGGTGGTAATAGGGCTGAGGCTTTGTAATAGGGTTGGCCGATTGCAGAACTTTTGTTCTCATACACATTTCTAAATCACAATTTAATTTTGTTAATTCCTTTAATACTGGACTCCCTGTGTTGGTGAAAGTGTCAGATGTCATAAAAAAAATGAGACCTTGGCTTCTAGTATACCGGGTGGCATGAAAATATGGGAACAGCAAGATAACTTGAGAAATACGAATCCTAGAAAAAAAACTTTAAATACAAAAGTTGTAGGAAATTTCATTGGCTATACGACGGTGAGCTTAGATTTGACTTTGGCCGTGGCCTTCAAGGTAATTTGAAGGTGAAGGCGATTTTTTCAAATAGGACTCCCTACTTTTAATCGAGCAAATGAAACGTGTGAGAAATTTTACGTTTAGAGATGATCTTCGGCACTTTTAAATTATGGTGTAAAGATGACATTTAGAGGTCAATTTTGTAAGTGTCATATAGCTAGGGAAATTTCCTACAACTTTTGTATTTAAAGTTTTCTTCTAGGATTCGTATTTTTCAAGTTATCCTGCAGTTCCTATACTTTTATGCCGCCCGGTACACTAGAAGCCGAGGCCTTAATTTTTGTTTTGACATCTGCCACTTCCACCAACACTCCCTCTCCAGTATTAAAGGAATTAACAAAATTGAATTCTGATTTAGTGTGTATACGAAAACAAAAGTTCTGGCATTGGCAAACCCTATTACCAAACCCCGCCACTATTACCACCCCGAACCCATTATTTACAAAAATAAAATGTTCTACCTTGGTAGATACTTACCGATGGCGATGGCCAAAATTCGCATAGTGGGATATAAACATATAAAAATTGACTAAAATCGTTTTCCGGCTCAATTTTTAAGATATTTAATAGTTATTTATTATACAAGGGAAAAATGTGTTACATTTTAGCTCGAGGGTTAAAATCTAATGTTTTTATCTGGGTATAATATATTATTTTTTCTGCGACGGGAAAACGACGATTTAATATTGAAAAAACATATTATTACAATATATTAGTCATAAATACTTTGAAGTTTTAAAGTGGTAGTCTGTTGTAGTTATAGCGACATTGGACCTGCGTTGCCAAGGAAACCTTTAAAGTAATCAAATATTTGTCAATTTAATACTGTGATTGGGTTTAAAAATTTGCGAACTTATTTAACGGAGTTATTTAATAGATACTTTGAATATTCAATGTTCAAAAATGGACATTTCTAATTCACAGTTTTCTTTTACATCACCGGAATTAGTAGAAAGAAGCAGCGAAAGTAGCATCACTAAAATTATTGCCAGCTAAATCGCGGAAAATTTAGGAAACCTCGTATTCAAGATTTATGGAATGGAAGGTGAAAAAGGCATGCAGTTCTTTCTTGTCACTTTAAACTGACAATTATAAAATATTTTACACCATGTCCTTTCTAGGCTTTCATACAAAATAGATTCTACTCTATTTAATTAAGAAATATTGATTATATAATGCGAAATAAATATAAATACCTAAAGAATTTCTTATTAAGCTTTGTTTTACTCATTACTTGTATATTCTATTAATTCTATAACTTATTAACTACTTGCTATAAATTCAAATACTAATTTTTAGAAATTTAAGATAGCTTTCTATTTCATTTTTAATAAACTTATTATGTCAGATTCATCTTTGTTACAGAACCAGATGTATAATTTAAACCAAACTACATCTGAGAAAAGCCGGGAATCCATCCTATAGCAAAAACAGTGGCATATTTCATTCAAGCCGGAAACTTATTTTAATTGACCCTCGAGATTCGATATGTCATTCTTCTTATCTAGAATTTCTCATCAATAGTGAAATGTATTTGAAATAATAATCACCTTCAATAGGTACCTACAGTGGTGGAGCTATAGCATGGTTGTGCAATGTGCAATGCACAAGGCAAGGGTTCAAACCTGCAGGTGGCCCATATTTTCATACACAACCAATAAACTGACTCTTGATTTGAAAATGATAGTTCAGAATGTATTGTTTTATTTCTCCTTCACGTTCTAACTTGATTTGTAATATAGTTCATATACATTTTATTTAAGAAAACCTAATTTTTTAGATATGCGAAATTTTTAGTTTTTTTGTTTTTACTTGTTAATGGTTCCTATAACTAATGTCTATTATTCCTTGTCGATAAATGTAACATAAACATATACACACCACAGTTAGTAGACAACTCCCAAATCGAAAGCTTAGGCTGTCCTGAACGTAATCCGACCAAGCGTAGTAGCCTCTACCACGCATTGGCCCGTTGCGCTATCGAATCGAGAGTATAGAATATTTGTTTTACTTCCACATCCACGAAGTGGTGAAGGGTTGGGGGATAAACAGGGGTAAATAAGGGGAAAATAAGTAAAGCAAGCTAATAAGAGTATAGAAACTTGGGATTTGTTATATATAGTAGAAGCGAAGGCCTCGGATTTTTTAACGCATTCTTCATTCCCTTCACCACCCCCTACTTCATTATTCAAGGGGCTGATAAGATTAAATTAAGATATTCACTTGAAATTTGGTATGTATTATAGCGACATTTGGAACAAGATCATATTTTGAGATGATTCCGTTAAAGGGTAGAGGTAAATAGAAGAGAATAAGTAAAACAAACTGGTAAGAATCCAGAACCTAAGATTTGGTGTATTTACTAGAAGTCAACGCCTCAGATTTTTTATAATATTTTCCATCCCCTGACCATCCAAGGGGGTTGATAACATAAAATTGAGATTTGCACTTGGAATTTAATACACGTATATATATAATAACATATGGATATTTTGAGATGATTCCGTTGAAGGGTTGGGGGTTAAATAGGGGTAAATAGGGGCAAATAAGTGAAGCATGCTGGTAAGAGTACAGAAACTTGGGATTTGGTATATATACTATAAGTCAAAGCCAGGTTTTTTTATAATATTTTTTAAATCCACCCACCACCCCCCTCCTGCTCCATTATTAAAATGAGTGATAAAATAAATTGAGATTTTTAGTTGAAATTTGGTACAAGAATGTATTATAACGATATCTGTAATGAGATTATATTTTGAGATGATTACATTAAAGGGTTGGTGGTTAATTAGGGGTAAATAAGGGAACATAAGTAAAGCAAGCTGGTAAGAGTACAGAAACTTGGAATTTGTTGTATGTACTGGAAGTGAAGGTGTCCGATTTCTTTATAATATTTTTCACCCCGCATCCCCCCCACCACCTTCACTCCCTTATTATAGGGGTTGATAAAATAAAATTGAGGTATTCGCATGAAATTTCATCTGATTGAGATGATTCCGTTGAAGGAGTGTAAGTTGGAGAAAATTAGTAGAGCAAGGTAATAACCGTCTAGAAACTTCATTTTGGGCCTATACATATGCTAGAAATGAACATCTCAAATTGTTTATGACATCTGCCTCAAATATTATTAAAATTCTATGACTAATTATTTCCACAGTGAAAATATAGTCAAGATGTTTTCCTTTAAAGAGACTTGGATGGAAAATTTGGCTGCGGAAGTAGTGACTCCTCAGACAGAGATTTTTTCTTGTCATAGTTTACTATAAATTATAGCCAGGATCGTCTAAAAAGCCAAATCGCATAAGGATAGTAACTCAGTTTGTTGATACAATCGTACATTATGACTAATATTTGATTTGCTAAGGGTTTATTTACTCTTCTGTGTGATATTTTAGTGCTTTCTACTATCAACAAAGATGAGCTCATGAAACTATATTTAATTGCTGAAAGAAAATATTTGAAAATTTTGTAAGTAAAGATCAAATGTTTCATGAATTATTTTCATATTATTTATTTAAAATGAAAGACAACGGATCTAAACTCTCCTAAAAACATTGTAATTCATTTATTCAGATAACTTCAAGGTAACTCTCTCAAATGTAATGTCATAGACGAAATTTTTACAATACCAGTTCCCGTAAAATGTTTATCGTTTTGTATTGATACCCATAGAGAACAAAACTGCAAGTAATTTAAGGCACGAAATTATTCATTCCTTTGCGCAGAAGAGAGTCCGAGAATATTTTTAATTAGATTTAGTTATTTTTTATGGTTAATTTCTAAATTCCACCTAGTATTGTATTTTACATTTTCCATTCTTATTTAAAAATGTTTAAAAAATTTGTAATTCTTATACAGAAGGTGGTGCCTTATTCATATTGGTGAAGAGGGAGCAGCTATTTTACAGTTTGCCCAGAGTGGTCAAATCTCTAGAGACAGCCCTGAGGCCTATATTTTTCATATTCGTGTATTACAAATATTATTATCCTATGATTTTTTAATTTGCAAGAGTGCCCAACTCTATTTTCTGCACAGGAGTTCTACCATGTCTTGATACGCCACTGGTTATCTCACTAAGTAAATATCTGGAGTGTGCTGCTTTTAACTGCTTCATTTTTATAATAACCACTACGACACTGGTTACGATACAAATGCAATTAAATTAGATGGTGATTAGCGATCTTGTCACGTATCTTTGCAGGTGTAGCCTGTAATTATAGTAACTCGAAATCGAGATCTTCCATGAATTGACATAAGACTCAATTATCGTTATTAAACTGGTCATTCATTTGTGGGTTTTATAACCGTTTATTTAATTAAAACTACATTGGGGACTAATCTTTAACTAGAACTACCTTGAATCGGGAACGTTAGCTACACATGTATTTTTATTAATTAAAATTAATTTATAAATGCAGCAGTTGGTGTTAATTTTAAGATTTGCGAAATAAATTTAAAGTCTAGGGAGTACTCAAGGCAGAAATATATATTTTTAAAAATAAAATAAACTATTTATAACAAATAACACTAATAATATTTATCGCAACATTCAATTTTATCACTACAACTTACACAAATACTGTAACAAATGACACTATGTTTAATGTTTATACATAATCAATATTAATTAACAATACATAAGTTAATAAGAACAAAAAATAAGTTCAATTTTATCAGGATAATAATATAATATTACACAGGGTGTCCTACGATGAACTGCTGCGATCGATTTCTCGAAAAGTAGACATCGGAAAAAATTTTAAATTTGATGCTAAACCAATGTCGAAGGGAGCAACTCGGCTAAAATATTTTCAAGATCGTGGCACTTCCGGTTATACCGGAAGTCGATACAAACTTGCTTATTTTAAATGGAATACCCTATATATTTTCCACTTTTTGAAATGACCATGAAATTCTGAATCGATCCATATACCACATCCTATACCTAAACACAACAGTTTCGGAGATATTTGACATTATATAATAAATATGACAGGTGCAATGGTTTGCAAGAACAATATACCAAGTGTTCTATTTTTCACGATACATTTTGTCAAATTTAAACTTCAAAAACTTTTTTATTCTAAATGGAACACCCTTTGAATTCCTACCTTGACAGACCCAAATATTCTAAAATTTGTATATGGTGATGGTTTTTATTCTTGTGGGTATCGAGTAGCAAATGTGTTACATATTCTTGATATTACTTTATTAAATTCTTCATGGATAATAAACAAATCTAAAAAGTCTCCGTGGGTGTAATTTAAACGTGCTGGCATCTTTTTACATAAGATAATGACAGACATTAACGATTGTTTCTAATTATGGCTAAGTTGATGGCAATTTTTATTAAGAATTCTTGAATGTTTAAGAAAATCGTCAATATTTCAAAAAGTTGTAACTTCAACTTCTACAATGCCTAGACTAGAAAAAAAGGAATTTAACTGTACACAATTTAATCTTAAAACATACGGAGTGTTCCATTTGAAATAAAAAGGGTTTTGAAGTTTGAATTTGACAAAACGTAACGTGAAGAATAGAACACTTGGTATACTATTATGGAATTTATTTTTATTGAACAGACTAGCTCATCTTGTGTTCTCTCTACATGCCAAAGAGCAATTGAGGACCTCCTACACGAAGAAAGTTATTACGGTTCTTGCAAACAATTACACCTGTCAATTTTTTTTATAAAATGTCAAATATCTCCAAAACTACTGTATATAGGTATAAGGTGTGCTACATGTTTCGACTCAGAATTTCATGGTCATTTCAAAGTGTTGAAAATATATAGGGTATTCTATTTAAAATAAGCAAGTTGGTATCGACTTCCGGTATAACCTAAAGTGTCACGATCTTGAAAATGTTTTAGCCGAGTTGCCGCCATCTACATTAGTTTACTACCAAAATGTTCCATTGTCTACTTTTCGATATATCCATCGCTGCAGTTCGTCGTGGGACACCCTATATAGTCAATTTTAAGGAAAAAAGAAAATGCAATATATGGCTTTAATATATATGACAACGAAATACAATACAATATTGTAAATATTAGAGAAAAAAAATATATTTTAAACTAGTACTACAGGAATGTGATTATTACAATTTTCTCTCATTACGTTCATTGCAATGTTTATTAATTCGTTAATCCTGGTATGGGAGAAATAAAATGTTATGTATTCATTTGTACAAGAAAAAATTCAACTACATGTCAATATAGTGGAATTATCTATAGTCAACGAACGTAGAAGCAGAATAGAAATAAAACTAAACCTTTCTTTACTAAATTTATAACACTAAGTTTATAGCTTTATTAAGATACCGTTTAAAATAGTTTGATATTTTTTCAATACACATATGACTATTTATACTTTTTAATTCTATCACAAAAATCTGCTTTTGAATCTGTCAAATATTTTACATTCGAATGGTAGGTACATAAACCATATTTTGCTGGATTACTGCAATATAAATTATAATAAAGAATAGTAAAAAGAATAACACTAAAATTTTATCTTAAATATAATATATCAAAAATGTTTATCACGTTTTAGTTTATTAGTTTATCCCAATGTTGCACCAACATTCAAATCAAATCCTTTACCCATTATTCCTCCAAACCCACCGCCGCTGCCTACACCGAATCCCCCACCGCTTCCACCTCCACTTCCACCACCGCCACCACCTCCGCTTCCGCCACCGAATCCACCCCCACTTCCTCCGCCATATCCACCCCCACTTCCTCCACCATATCCGCCCCCACTTCCTCCGCCATATCCACCCCCAAAACCTTTTCCAAATCCTGATCCGCCTCCACTACCTCCTGCAGTGACCCCACTTACTCCACCAAATCCACTTCCACTTCCTCCTCCAAATCCACCGCCGCTACCCCCACCGAATCCACTTCCACTTCCTCCACCATATACACTCCCGAAACCTTTTGCAAATCCTAAACCACCTCCACTACCTCCTACGACAACCCCACTGCCTACGCCAAGTCCACCTCCGCTACCTCCACCGAATCCACCACCGCTTCCTCCTCCTAATCCACCTCCATTTCCATGCACAATACTGTCTCCAAGTCCACCTTCACTACTACTTCCACCTCCAATTCCAGCCGTAATTCCTACTCCACTTCCACCTCCCAATCCTTGTCCATCACCACCACTTATAGTTCCAATGCCTTCTTCTTTATCGACTTCTCCACCTAGTCCTCCTCCACTTCCGATTCTAATATTTCCTTCTACTCCCCCAAATTCACTATCATGGCCTCCTTTTGAATCTACTTTGTGTCCCCCGCCTCCTCCATTACCTCCACCAATTTCTAAACTGCCTCCAATATCAAAACCTCCACCTTCTTTACCTCCATGTCCTTCTGAAATAACAAAAAATATGCAAATTGATGTTTTCTAATGCACTGATGCATTCAGTGTTACTTAGATACAATTATTATTTAATTAAAATGGAATACTAGATATAAACTATTAGTTGTAATTGTTGAATATTCTACGGGGTAACTCAGTCGTTATCTGAAAATTTTTCAAAGGAGACCGTCCTTAAAATTGAAATTACCACTATTATAGAACCTAACAAAACGACGGAAACAGAAGAGAGCAAAAACTAAAGAATTGTAAATATCTAATTTTTAACATATAAAACATAGGTACAGAAAAAATGATCTTACGTAAACATTTAGAAACTACAATGAAAGACTTTTTATTAGATATACAGAATGAAGAGTTTTGATCGGCATTTCTAAAACCGGTAATTTAATACTGTCCTTCTTGTACGTATTTAATATACGTGTCTACCTTTTCTGTGAAACTTGATGATTTGATATAAAATTCACACAATTAATAATGTTTTGACCAATATCTTACCGCTTTCACCTCCACCAATTCCTGAACCTCCTCCAACGCCAAATCCCTCACCTCCACCTCCTCCTCCTCCTGAACCCCCTCCAATACTAAAAATCTCACCGGATCCTCCTCCAATTTCTCCTGAAATTATATTTGTGGTCCTTTAATTTTAACGTCGAAAATATTTAATAATGTTTCTAATATCTTACCGCCTGCACCTCCACCAAATCCCTTACCCGACCCTTCTCCAATTCCTAAAGTTACTCCGACTTCGAAAACATCACCCGTTCCACCTCCACCTTTTCCTGAAGTAACAATTTTAATTTGATTTTATCGCCGAGACTATTTAATAATGTTTCTAATTAATATCTTACCGCCTTCACCTCCACCAACTCCTAAGCCTCCTCCAAAACCAAATCCCTTGCCCGATCCTTCTCCAATCCCTAAACTGCCCCCGACCCCAAAAACTTCATCTGTTCCTCCTCCAACTTTTCCTGAAATAACAATTTTAATTTAATTTTAACACCGAAAGCATTTAATAATATTTCTAATTAATGTCTTACCACCTTCACCTCCACCAACTCCTAAGCCTCCTCCAATACCAAATCCCTTGCCCGACCCTTCTCCAATCCCTAAACTGCCTCCGACCCCAAAAACTTCATCTGTTCCTCCTCCAACTTTTCCTGAAATAATAATTTTAATTTAAATTTAACACCAAAAGCATTTAATAATATCTCTAATAAATGTCTTACCACCTTCACCTCCACCTATTCCTGAGCCTCCTCCAAAGCCAAATCCCTTACCAAATCCTTGTCCAATTCCTAAACCTCCTCCAGCGCCGAAAACTTCACCCGATCCTCCTCCAACTTTTTCTGAAATTACAATTTTTTGTCTGTAATTTTTAATACCGAAATGTTATACTTGTAATCTTAAAGGTACCCATTCCAAAGATATCCGTAGGTTTTGATGGAACAAGTAGCATTCGACAGATTATGGCTCCCTAATGAAATATCCTTATGGGAACAAATACGATATTCAATATTTTCGAAAATTGTTCGCGTGTAGACGTGGCTAATTTTGAGCAATCAATAACAGGACGAATTCTATTTACATTTGGATTTCAAAGGGATGTAATTCAAAATAAGTTTTACAGAGGATTACCAAATCAACGCTACACGAACCTCTTGACACCTTTAGCAGTTTGGTTCATTACTATCCTCCTCTTACTAATCTCGTATAATTCAAAAGACAGTGAAGTTTTTTTTAAATGTTTATAGGCAGTTTAATTTCTACTTTGTTATGTGTCTGACATTAGTTAGATTTTTTAAAAGAGTATTAATAATAATAATAATAAATGCTTTTTTCTTAGGGGGCGAAGTTTATCACTAAAGTGTGTTTAGTAATAAGGTGTTTTTAGTAAATCGACTAACGTTATTAAACTAAAAAATATATTTTCTTATAAATGAGTGAATACTACAGGAATAGGGAAGAAATTATTGCTAAAATTTGCTTCATGAAGGAATCTAGAATCAAAAGTATATATTTTCATTGGTTTCTGGCATTTAATTATCACTTGACTGTATAGCCATTTTGTATATCAACTCTATACAAATTTATTTAAAACATGTTAATATAATTAGTTCTATTGCATTTATTTGGTGTTACATAATTCAGAATAAGTATTAAGAACACTTGATATTACATATGTTTGTTATTAAACATCTATACCAAATTGATTTAACTCTTTAATAATAGTCACAAGAACAAAATAATTGTGAGAGAAATCAGGATAAAAATTGTGAATGAGTAATACCAGGTGCTCATAATACTAATATGTTTCACTAAGAACCTACCGCATACTCAATTCAATGAATATTAAATAATTCGTTTAATATTGTTTAGATTCATTACCTTTCTCGCCCTTGACAGTTCCAGACTCTTTTCCACCACCATGGTTTTCGCCTAAATCTCCTCCTATTCCAGAACCTCCTCCAATACCAAAGCCCTCACCTGATACGCTCCCAAATCCACCTAATATTGAATATTTTGATTATTAAGAGTAACTACATTCCTACATGTAATTTTATAAGCTAATACTCGTTTAGTAAGTCACCCTTCTGCATTAAAAACAAGTTGTTTTTGATGAGAAATATGAAATATCTCTAACAGTTGTTCCATTATGAGTACACTAAGTATAATTATATCCCTTCGCTTTCTTTGAGAGATTAAAGAAGCGTTTCTTGGCGATGATGATGGTGGATAAGACGACCAAGTAAAAACGTCTCCAATGATATTTGCAGTAAACTTCCCTTCGCTATTTATATATCACAATTTATTTATTAATTGTTTTTTGATTGAATCACTACTGTGTATATTTTATAAGAAGTATATCAAATATTCTTCTTGACAATATGACAACTATATTTCAAATATTATGCTCATCATTGATTCATAATGTAATATTGTTTGGGTGGCCACCCAGCCTATTTTCCAAAGTATTGTTACACCGCATAAAAAAAATGAGAAAAAAAATGATTAATAATAATGGAGTAATAGTTAATAGTAGGGTAATATTAAATTCAAAATAAATAAGAGATAGTTAATAATTGATTATCATCTGCAATAATATCTGATAATATCTCTATTTAATAGTGATGCAAAGTGGGGATTTATTGAAAATTGAGAGTGCACTAGGTGTAGCAAATTTGTTTTGAGTGCGCCACCCCAATGGCTCTCATCCACGAAGTGGCCCACTGCACGGTCTAGCTCGAGCTGGGGTGGGTTTCCTTGAGCCTTGATGTCGTCGGAGAGGGTCTTGGTTCACACAACACCCACACAGAATTAAAACTCGAGTTACTAACTATAAAGTTTATTATAATGTGCAATAAGGCAGTGAATAATTAATTTATATCCAAAAAAATGCGGAAATGTATATAATGTATATGATATATTTACATATATATATTAGAAACAATGGTATCACGCGCGGATAATAGGACAGGCCTAAACTGTCCCTACTTCTTAAAAAAATATGTATTACATTTAAAGGGGGGGCGTTACGTGATCATGTAACCAAGTACATTAAATAACCAATTATAAGAGACTTGTTAAAACGAAAGTAAAGCTGCACACGGCACTGGCCTACACAATATAATAAAATATAAGGGGAGTATACCCCCTTGAGATAAATACACTAAACACTGATTAAAACATTATATTAAAAAAATATCATGATGAAATGAAATATCACTTATCTATAACGGTGGTGGTAGTGGGCGTCGGGACGCTGTAGCTTCCTTCACAACGATGACTAGGCGGGAGCGGTGGTTACGACTGGCGAAGACGGGCACATGGAGCTCTGACAGCTTAATAACACCTCGCAATAATCCCAAATAAGTCCTCCAATTGACTAAGGGGGTGGCAGATTGATCCGGGGGTTCCTGATTAATAATAGAACCCGAAACAACAGAACATGTAGCCGGAACGTGCAGCAAGGGGTAGGTTGCCAGAGAATGGATGCCAAAATATGAGGTAATAAGAATAAGATAAAAAAAGCGGAAGAACAAAAGAACCCTGTAAGTAGACAAAGAAAAACTCTATAAAACGTGTCAGAAAAATAGGTACAACACTTACGCATAAACTGCGGTTCTCCTGTTTTATTCTAGAAATCCAGCCGTCGGCAATCTCCCGAGCTCCAGGGAATGACGTACACTATAGGGAAAACTTATGTAAGACACGAAATGAAATTGGAGAACACGTGGACTTACCAGCAGCTCGAGTTTAAACCACAAATCCGACAACACAGTAGACAAGTTGATCCGCATAAACAACACAAGACGGACACAACTTAAAACACCTCGAGGTATAGATCCCAAGAAAATATTTGGACGTTTTATATAAACAACGTTTGCCCTCGGAGGTGACTAGGCATAAACTGACCTCCCAAAATGGCCCACGGGCCTTCCAGAGCTCAAGTCGAAGTTCTAGAAGCAAGAAAAAAACAGGAAATTGAACCAGCTGATATAAGCAACTCATGCGTATAAGTGACAGTACATTTTCCGTCGAGGGATAAATGATCCAATTCGCCCAAGAAAATACCTCCTGGGACAACCCACGTAACAACCAACATTGCTCTTCCATTTCCTACATGCATATTATCTACACTGAGAAAAACAGGCTAGGTACATTTTTTTGCTAACAATAATTTAATCATAACAAATATTTTTTTAATTCGGACAAGTCGATGTAACATTTCTTATAAATAAAATGACATTTCTAAAAACAGATACCTGTTCCTATTAATGTACTCTTCTACAAGTAATAAACAGGTAATAAATGTGTTTAATAATAATTGCTCCAATTAAACTGTGCTTAGGAATAATTAAATATGTGGCTACCACAATGAAAGCGGATTTTCTAAAAATATGTATTAGTAGGAACTTCTCTACTATTTGTGACAATACAACTTTTTTCTTAATCCAAATACTCGACTTCTTGTGGTTATTAAATCATTTGATTCGTGCATCTTCGAGTTTCGTTCGGTATCGACTCGTGAGTGCATATTTCGTCATACAGAATAAGAGAAAGAGAATTCATCATTTGTTAATGTGGTTCGGTACGTAAAGGTACAAAAGTGCTTTATTCATTTTTACTTTTGTGTGTTGAATCAACATTGTGTTTCGTCATTTGAAAATTTTAATAAATTCTGTTAAACTGTAAAATAGTTTTAATCATGATTACCTAACCATTTTCAGGTATACAAAGTTTTCGCTAAAGGAAGATATCTTATAATTTTCCCCTAATGCAATATAGAGACCATGAAACGCATAATGACCAATCTGTTCATGCACTACTTATAAATACATTAGGTAAGTCTATAGCATACTTGCAGCTTTACTTGTATATAGTAGTTTTAGTAGCTAAATTTTATAAATCATTGGAGGCTTTATTTTCACCGGATAGATATAGGTACATAACTTAAAACTTTAAATAATTTTTATACTGCTCATCATAATATAAAATATATCTGCATATTATTTTTAAATTGAGTTTAACAGAAATTTATACTGATAGTCCATGAATTGAAGATTCCATTTTTTTTAGGGCACCCACCAGAATTTTTCGAAAGTCAAAAAAATTATCTAACTTTGATCAAAATTGATTAAGATTATAATTTTGTTAGACTTTCAAACAACTCTACGGGATGCCACAAAAAAAAAATTTTTAGCGATCGAGTGAAAATGTAGCTTTAAATAATTTATAAAATTCAGCTAGTAAAACTACTAATATTACTTAAATGATGTACTTGCTGTAAATATACTATTTACCTACCACAGTAAGTATATGTTTATTTGTCACTAATAAATTATCTATTTACAATAGGAAACTACTTTTACTTGGTATGTTTTATTTATGACAACTAAACAGGATCAACAACTCCATTTTATCTAGCACAATTAAAGTGGTCTCTTGTCCCAAATAGTACACAACTTTTTATTTGCTACAATTAAATTTTTATTTATCATTATTAAATTTTTCCCTCAGTGTAACCTACGAGTTTCGTTGAGTAATAATTCAGCGGTTGTGCATAGCCCTCTCTCTCTCTCTCTCTAGGTAGGTACCGGCGCAGTCATATTTTACAGAGCGCTCTAGAGTTACACTGTGACGTTGGATCATATTCTATTCGCGAGGCGGGTTGTAAGCAGTTTAATTTTATGCTTGCCTACCGACACCAAATTTTCAGGTGGTTTAATCTTGTGGTATTTTGAACAGGTTTTATACTTATTAGTTGTGTTAACTACAGATCAAATGTTATTGCTCTGCATTATATTATTTCCGTTAATTGTTTTATATAAATTTTCACAATATTTAATTTTCAGTAAAACTATAGCAGTTTTTACTTGATAATTGTAGTACATAACTGATAATATGTCCTCTGTCGCATTAAAAGTGTATCTCTTTTCTTCGTTGGCAATTGTGTTTACTACTTATCAAATGCTATTTCTCTCTACATACTTTTGAAGAAATAGATCCAACAGAAAAACAGACAGATGAACGAACGAAGAAGCAGATTCTCACGAGTATAATAGTTCCCTTTGGTTTGAAAGTAATGTAACATTTTAAATATAAATTAATTAAAAGTTTAGTGCCATGTTCAAAACCTGTATATTACACGAATGTTTGTAAGTAATACAAACGTATATTTTAAAAAATCACATTTCCCATTCTCTCATCTTAAAGCCTCACTGCCACATATGAACAACTATAAGTTATATATAGTTATACTTTTCGCACATAATAATCAGTAAACGAAATGTAACGAGCATATACAATATATTGCATACGATAAGTGGTACAAAATATCCGTCCGTCTGTCGTCTATCTGAGCGTCCATCACGTTTCTTATAAGCACGTTAACTTAATAATGAAAAGTCCGATTGTATTGAAATGTGGACAGTAAGTCAGTCTTAGCCAGAGAAAGAAAGCTGTTGTTTTTTAACAAAATTTATCAATAAGTAAAAAGGTATTAATTATTAGAATTTTTTTAAATATTTGTTTTGTTTTGTAATTAAACAAAAAATGTCTAAAACGAAAATAATCCCACCCCTGTTGTTAAAAAAATTGATGAAAGAGAAATATAATAATTAGAGAAAATTCTAAAGATTAGATATGAATATTGTTACATTGCAAAAGTTACGCAATAGTCTCTAATATTTATAAACTTAAAAGTAATAAATTTGTCACAAATGCAATAAGATTATGGACCATGCTTTAACGATTTAATTCATCTCGCAGGAGACAAGGCCAAGGTTACTCGCTAAAATAAACTAACATTTATTTAACTGCGAAGAGTTTCCTATAGAACGTGCAACAATTATATAAACTTGCAGTAGATCGGCGAAGAGTATAATGGTTAGCTTGTGTATTTACAAATTAGGCTTTTGAGAAAATATCAGACGCAACAGAAACAAGCAGTTTTCCAGTTAATGTTCAATAAAAACGGTTATAGAATAGAATGTGGAACTTTTTCTATACAATAAACCTGATAGAAATTTATCATTTTCAAAAAAGTGTCATATTAACAAAGTTTTTAATGAATCAACGAAAATTTGATAAACAATGTAAGTATATATCTATTCCAATGCACTTCATTATAATTACAGTCTTGAAATTAATTCACAACTAAAATAATATTTGAGTTCTTACATCACATTTTTGAAACTGAACATATTACAAAAGAGACGAGAAGAAATTGTTGAAGGGAATTTTTACCTCCAACTCCTTCACCGAAACTGTGTCCAATACCTCCACCAATGCCTTCTCCTAAAACACCCCCATGATGTTTTCCTTCTCCAGAGCTTTCTTCTTCATCTCCACCAATTCCCAACCCACCTCCGATAGTTAAACCATCTTCATGTCCTTTGTCTTCTTTATGCCCGCTTCCCCCACTTTCACCAATCCCACCTCCACCCGATTCTTCCTCAGTTTCTCCTAAAAATAACAAGGAATTTTGCTAAATAATACATTTAGGAAAGTTGCAAAAAGAACAATAATTTAAAGGGAAGAACAAAAATTGTTGAAATTGTGTATATTTCTAGTACTTAATAAAATTGTAGTTTACATACAAGCAGAAGTTCATGAAACTCCATTCCCCATTAATAGAGAATGACATACGAAAATATTTCACCTGACCGGTAAAATTCAATACATTTAGGCGGAATTAATGGGCGTTAATTTTCGTAATCTACATAGTCTGAAACATGAAAATACGAGGGAATTGCGAAGAGTTTTCGTTTTTCTACTGGCAAAACAATTTTAAGTTTTGAAAAATTTTCCAAAATTACATTTTTTTATAGTCATTATAAAGTTAAAAGTTCGCGCCCATGTGTGAGCAACGGTAAGTTATTTATTACAAATTAAGTTATTGAGAAAATATCAGAAGCAAGGAAAGCATGCACTACTTCAGTTAATATACCAATAAAACAGTTATAGATGTACAGTATGTAACTTTTTATCAACAATAAACCTCGTACAATCCTAAAATTCTCAAAAAATGTCACTATACAGGGTGTCTACTGTATACTTATACATATTTTGCATCGTTGATAGCACACTGGCCCAAAGGAAGTAATGTAGTATTATAAAATATTTGCTTTATTCCAACGGAATTATATTCTTAAAAAAGCTCCTCCAGGCTGAATAGTAGTACTGATAATACTGAATAGGTCAGTAAGGTGAGCCAAATCAGGACAAGTTCAAAGTCTATTTGTGACCCATTTTTTAACTACGGTCATTACATCCGTAAGAAAAAAAACGTAAACAATGCCAGATAAGTAACGCGGACCCTTAATGAATATCATAAAAAATGTCGTCCCTGTCGGCGTCAGTAACTCACAGACACATTTCATGTGTCATGCCTTGCATCTCGCGTCTCTTTGCTAGGTACATTTTTGATTGATTGATTGATTGATTTTCCAGCGTATGGTGGGCATTGCTGCCAATTCCGGGCATCCATGGAGGTTCGTTTCGACACGCAGCCTGGTCGTCCGTCGAATACGCCCAACGGACGGCCAAACCGCGTGCCGGAACCAAATCTCTGATATTTTATATACCGCCGGACCAGCTGCATACGCCGGGTTGGACATTGGACATGCTTGTTGTCAGCAGCGACAGCCTCATGACGCATGGGGTGGGAATATAGGATGGGAAGTGTAGGTGTTTGAGAGATGCTTCTTTTAAGTTTCCATGCTTCTATTAAGTTTTCATTTGTCATCATCGGCTGGGGTGTGGTGCAGTTGTTTGCGAGATGCTTCTTTTCAGTTTCCATGCTTCTTTTAAGTTTCCAACTATCGTTATCTCCTTATTTTTCTTCTTCTAAGTTTTCTGCTTCATGTGTCTCTGAATCTAGCAGCTTTTATTTTTTATTTTATTTTTGCATTTTTTTCCCTTTTTTCCTTCCATTTTTTTAATTATTAACCGCTCCACAAGTAAATATTCATCTACGGTGGAGTTGCTGGGGAAGTCCCTATCTCACGATAACATTATTATTATCACCATTATTAATATTATTTTGCGCGTTATGAGGAAAAAGGTCCGAAGGGATAGTTTGCTCACATGTGTATGTCGTTTCCTTGAAACAATCGGTTTCAATTTTGGGCAGTTTTTCCATTGCATCACCTATATATTATGTTTCATATCTTTTTAATTGCCGCTTCTTTGAGACAATTGGTTTCAATTTCCGTCTTCCAAATTAATAATAAAATATTATGTTTTAAATCAATAAATCGAGCTGATAAAAATTAAGATGGTAAAAATCAGATAGAAAGATGGAATAGAATAATATCAATTAAAGATAAAAATAAATAAATTTATAGCTTATCTGTCTTTCTGTAGCGTCTTGCGATTGCTGTTTTATTTTGTTTCCTTTCCTTTTCTTTCTTGGGTTGAGTTAATATTGTCCCATTTAAAAACTTTCCACTGTATACAATAACTTTAGGTCACAACACATCTATATTGATTTGTAAACATATGTGCCTCATCTTTACACTGACAATGCTATTATTTATTGCCCATGAACCACTTGGGTCGTCTAGGGTGTACGTAGGTAGGGACACTGCACTTCACTTGAGCTTGTTTGCTTTATTTCATTTAATATTATTAGAAAATCTTGTAATTATTAATTCCATATGAACTCTGTTTTTCTATTGAGGCGCTTCATTTCAAGCAGAATTTCTTAATCTACTGGTGGCTGAAATTTTTTTGAGTTTAACGGGTTTTCTACCACTTTTTTGCCGCTTTTTAAAGAGCATCTTAAAGACGTCTATTCTCGACGACACTTAACGACACTCTCCCGTCTCTTTGCTAGGTACATTTTTAATAGAAAATTAACAAAACTCGTTGATGAATGAGATGATTGTGTACAATAGTTTTACATATATACCAAATACCCTTTATTGTCGAAACTCTTAATGAATCACTGAAAACTTGACAAAAATCCGTTGCTTAAGGATCACTACTTCTAAAATTACAATTTACGATCCAAGTCTCTTTAAACGTGATACTACAGTTGCACTCTAGTATGTGGAAATACTTGCCCATAGAATTTTAATATAATATTTGTAATCGTCTGCCCAAGGTGGTAATGGCGGCGTTTGATGACAAAAAATTTGTTGAGAACTATTATGCTCGTGCACACACTAAATACAATAATGGTGTGGTGGTGGCGGTGGTAGATGTCATATAAAAGTTTTGAGACCTTGGCTTCTAGTATATACACTAAATCCCAAATATCTAGACTTAATTTATCCTCAACTCTTCAATTGAATAAGCTCAAAATATAACCTTATTCCAGATCTCGATATGAAACATACGTGTACCAGCTTTCAGGTCAATGTCTTAATTTTCTTTTATCAACCCCTTTAATAACGAATTGGGAATGATGTAGAGGGCAGCAGAAGTCATAAAAAATTTGGGATCTTTACTTCAAGTATTTACACCAAATTTCAAGTTTCTGGACTTTTACTTATTTACCGCCCAACCCTCCATCGCAATATATTCTAAATATAATCCAGTTTCAGATCTCGTTATGGTTCATACGTATACAAAATTTCAGGACAAGAATTTTACAGACAGATAAACCCACCTACTGACAGACGGACAAACAAACTGTGCTTTCGCTCAAATTTAAAATGTCAACCTATTTCAACAAAAAAATAATTTGTTTTTTTTATGATTACTGTATTTTTTTTTAATTCACTACGTGGATCTGGAAGTAAGAGTTAAAAAATATGTCCAATACCTCCACCAATACCTTTTTCTAAAACACCTCCGTGATGCTTTCCTTCACCATGACTTCCTTCTTCACCTCCACCAATTTCCGAATCACCGTCAATAGTTAATCCACCTTCTGCTCCTTTTTCTTCTTCGTGCTCGCCTTCCACACTTTCATCAATTCCCACGCCTCCTCCAATACTTACACCCTTTTCTTCTTCAACTATTGAAAATAACAAGTGTTGATAAGTAAAAACAACAAGTGTGTGACATGAAAATATAATATGCCTTGATAGGCCCCTAGGAGAGATACGTCCCAATTTGTTCTATGATATTATTCACGTTAGAATTAGGTTTAGATATTTAACTCGATATAATCTACTCAGTGTATCTGGGAGTATGGATTATGTCCTAATGTCAATAAAAAAAAAGAAAGAAAAAAGGAACAAGTGTAATTAATTTCGATTTGTTTGGGAAATTGCAACGAAACTTACTAAAATACTCTTTTAGGAACAGCAAAAAAATTTGTCCTAAGAAATGTTTAGAAACTATCATGAACTTTGACTTGACATTTGAGATTTCGAGAGAAACAATCCATGATGGCAGAGTCCAGTTTTTATTATACCGAACAGCAATAACATTTTGCTTAGTTATATGAAGAAGAGGTGATAAAAATTATTCAACGGAATTTATACCTCCAACTCCAGCTTCTTCACTGACACTGTGTCCAATACCTTCACTGTGATCTTTTCCTTCGCCATGACTTCCTTCATCACCACCACTAGTTTTTAAATCACCTTCAATAGTTAAACCACCTTCTGCCCCCTTTTCTTCTTCGTGACCGCCTTCCACACCTTCATCAATGCTCACGCCTCCTGCAATACTTACACCCACTTCTTCTTCAACTACCCCTAAAAATAATAAGAGTTGATAAGTTAAAAAATAACAAGGGTGTGATATGAAAATATAAAATGCCTCAATAGGCCTCTAGGCCAGAAGCGTTCCAATTTGTGTTTTTCTATGATATTTTTCACTTGAGAATTTAGAATTATGTCTAAATATTTAACCCGCTATAATCTACTCAGTCTATCTGGGGGTATAATAAAGAAAAAAGAAACAAGTGTAATTAATTTCGACATGATGGCTGAGTATAGTTTTTGTTATACCGAATAGCAATCACATTTTTCAAAATTTAGTTATATGAAAGAGCATGCAAATCATTCAAAGAAATTTATACCTCCTACTCCAGTTTCTTCACTGACACTGTGTCCAATACCTTCACCAATGCCTTCTCCTGAAACGCCTCCGTGATCTTTTCCTTCGCCATGACTTCCTTCTTCACCTCCACCAATTTTCAAATCACCTTCAATGGTTAAACCACCTTCATGTTCTTTTTCTTCTTTATGCCCGCCTTCCATACTTTCACCAATTCCCAAGCCTTCTCCAATACTTCCACCCGCTTCCTCTTCAATTACTCCTGAAAATAACAAGAGTTGACAAGTAAATACAACATTTAGGAAAATTGAAAGAAGAACAATAACACAGGCCCACACAAGAAAAAATGAGTTGTTCTCGGGATCTAACATAGTAATCCTTATGTACTTCAATCTGCTAAACACGAATCCGATGTCGGGTTATCTCCATCACCTACCAATTTTTTGTAAATCGCGAGAATAATCTAGAAAATTAGATTTCTTAGGCTATTTACGTGGTTTGGTGGGTGATGGAGCTAAACGGATTCGTGTTCAGCAGGTCGATATACATAGGGATTACTATGTCGAATCCCGGATTCAGATCACTTTGTTTTTCGTGTGATTGACAAATTCATAAAAAAAAAGAAAGCCGTTGGAATTGTGTACATTTTCAGTAGTTAATGAGGTACAAAAGTTGACGAAATTCTTTCTCTTCATTTATGTAGTTACATACAGTTTCAATGCATTAAAGAATAAGAAAAATGATAACCATTAAAATATTAACGATTTTTTGCAGCTTGTAAAAGCAATTGATCTTATGTAATTGTGTTGGTGCCTGCCCTACTTAAACAAGTAATTAGTCCAGTTGCCAGAGATAGAAATTGATAAAAGCCGGTTACTAAATGTTACACATGGCTGGATTTTTCAGAATAAGGAGTTTTGTTGATGTAGAATAAAAAAAAGATAAAGATAAAACAAGTTTACAGCTGTAAGATGCCGGCGACCCCTAAAAAATCGAAAATATTGGCCGAAATTTTGACCAATAACTGGAAAAATCTTTCTTCGAGAGAGAGGCAAAAAATAATAGGCAGCTTAAATGTTGAGGTACATTTTTTGGTAAAAAATAAGGATCTTTTTTTCCCTTGGTGTTTTTTCCAAAGTGCTTCCTTCTCCCAAAAAGACTTAAGGAACGGAATTTCAATTTTTTTAGTATTTTTTTCTTCGGGAGCATGAGACACGTTGGAGGAAAAGTTTAAGAGGCAAAATTTGTTTATTTTAGTCTAAAGAATATGTCCGTAGTTTTTGTGATTTTTCTGGAGAAAAAAAATGTAGGGAAATCCTTGACCCAAACTATCTTTGCACAAAAATAAACAACTTTTGGCTCTTGGAGTTTTTCACTAAAACGCTTTCTTCACCCTTAACTAATTAATAAAGGGCTATGAATTCTGCTTTTGTTATTTTTTCCGGGAGAAGGAAGCACTTTGAAAGAAAACACCAAGAGATAAAAGATGCTTATTTTTATCTAAAAAATGTGCCTGAAGTAAAGTAACAAACGGTTTCTCGTTTGCTATTATCTACGCTTGGTTCGTCAACTAAAAAGTGGATTATACACAACTAATCTCTACCAATCTTGCCACCTGTCATTGCCATTGCTTGAACTCAAATTTCAGATCACGATAAGAACTCAGATGTTTTACACACAAAACGCTGTTACCAAGCGAGATACTGCGGACGGGTTATACCTGAGAGAAAAATTTTCAATAAACATTTTACCTCCTTGTTCTTCTTTATGCTCGCCTTCCACACTTTCGCCAATTCCCAAGCCTCCTCCAATACTTGCACCCGCTTCTTCTTCAATTACTGCTGAAAATAACAAGGGCCGATAAGTAAATAAAACATTTAGGTGCAAAAATATTTTAAAAAATTTAATGAAACACCATCTGCGCCGAACGGATCAGACAGATGTTCGTTCTTAAATTCTTGATTATTACAAAATGTCCCGCACCTAAAAATGTATAAACTAGAACAATGTTATACACTAAAAAATGAAAATTAAAGCCATATAGTTAACGTTTCGGAAGATTATCTACTTCCGTTGTCAAAACTTTTTGGCCGTCAACCATGAACGAATTGAAATTTGAACTTTATGATCCTCTGTACCAATTCTGGGGATTCTGCTCAGGATTCTGTTAGCTCATTTTTTTTTTTCTGCAATTATCAGCATCCCATATGATTTTGTTAGAACACAGATACATTTTAGAAAATAATAAAAATTATTTTGAACTGTTACAACCATAAAAAAATTGTTATAGATGCTAAAACGCTGATTTGAGGGAAATTTTCAAAAAAAAAATAGTATCTCAAAAACGGTGATACTTTGGATAGAAGTCATTAGGGCTAACTAAGTTCTAATTGGCCCCACCACTCCCGTTTGGAAGACCCTATGCAGAACATCCTGAATAAAAGAACAAAATGCCTCGTTTGCTATTCTCTACGCTTGGTTCGTCAAACAAAAAGTGATTACACGCACAACCAGTCTCTACCGATATTGTCACCTATCATTGCCATTGCTTGAACTCAAACTCTGATTATGATAAGAAGTCATTAGAGGCGTTTACCACACGAAGCGTTGTAAACAATCGAGAAACTGCGGAGAGGATATAAACAAGGCAATATTTCTCAGTAAACATTTTACCTTTTTGATCGGTTTCCACAACAGAACCACCTTCGTCGCCTTCACTTGCTCCACTGCTTCCTTCAGCAGCACTTCCGGAAGACTCGAAAAGGATGGCGCCTTCCCCGCCACCTTCTCCCAACGCACCTGAAATAATGAATTTCGTATTATATAAAGATCTCTAATTGATACTATCAAGGGAGATTCTAAATTATTGCGGACCATCAATTTCTAGAAAATTGACGTGGAGTTTAATTCATTGTGTGTACTTTACCCGAACTAAAAGGTACAAGAAATATTAGTTCAGCAATAAATTTTCGATTCGTGCACTTTTCTTTACCACGATAGACGAAAAATTCGCATAAATCAATCAGATTCTGAATATGAAGCATATGAGTAAAATTAATAAACACGGGAGACCAGCGTGGGAGTGAGATTGACAGTTCGAGATATAGCGCAGCGCCTTGGTAATAATGTTCGCCTTCTTTAATTAAATTTTGGTTATTATATTTGTATGAGGCACAAATTCGAATCAAATATAAGGATAATATTTGTATAATATAATGGAGGAAATCCCAAAGTAAAAGTTTTTAAAACAAGTTTTAATCGTAGCTTTACCCAGTCTTTATCGTAAATAATTTTAAATATCAATCTTCTTCTTTAAAGCGTGTCTTTTTGAAGGGGAAATACACTTTGTTTTTTGTACTTACAGTGGATGGCGATGTCATAGAAAGCGATTCAAATATTACAAAAGAAATTGTTTTAATTTTTGTCGGCTTTTTAAGAAACATATATTGCGTCAGCATTCACCTTCTGCACGATTGTTGAACTGATCGACGACATGAGTATTATAAACATTAATAAGTCAATTGTACTATTAATTTTTAGCAAAAACGTCATTTTACTTCCCTCGCATACCGAAGGGAAGTATTGTATTCGAGAAAAAAATCACCCTCCGAGATTTTTTCGGATTTTCACGTTTCAGATCAAGTGGATTATGAAAATATAGGTTTTTCAATTCCGTCAGTCTGTCTGTGTGTCTGTTGATGCATTAACTAAAAAAACTGCTTGAAGGAGAACAGTCAAATTTGGTAGGTAGCTGACGCTAATGTCAGAGAAAAAGTGGTTAAACTTTCACTGGAGAATATACAGGGTGGACCGTCTAAAGGGAATAAATATTTTTTTAAATTTATTTTGCTCAAATTTAAAATTTCCACGTTTCATGACATTCTACACCTATTTCAGAAAAAAAAAATTCAAAATTTATTTTGCCAACATTTTTGAAAAAAATTTTACCACTAAAATAGATGAAAAAAGTTTTTTTCTTTGTTCAGATTTAAAATTTCCACGTTTCATGGCATTCTGAACCTATTATCAATCACTACTATAGAATATATGAAAAAAATGTTTTGCTAATATTTAATATTTCCACGTTTCATGACATTCTTAACCTCTTTCGGAAAAAAAAATTAGAACATTATTTTACCATTTTGGAAAAATTTTGTACCACTAGAATAGATGGAAAAATGTTTTTGCTCAAATTTAAAATTTTCTCGTTTCATGGCATTCTAAACTTATTAAAAAAAAAAATTAAATTTTTATTTACCATTTTGGAAAAAATTTTTACGACTAGAATGGATGAAGAAAAGTTTTTTTTCTCAAATTTAAAATTTTCACGTTCCCTGGCATTCGAAACCTATTTCAAAAAAAAAGTACAAAAAATTTGAGAAATAAATTTTTTCCTCAAATTTAAAATTTACACGTTTCATGACAATCTAAATCTATTAAAAAAAATCGAATTTTTTTTTTGAAAAAATATAGAACAGAAGGAAACATTTTTTGCTCAAATTTAAAAATTCCACATTCTAAGCCTATTTCAGAAGAAAAAAAATTTCTAAAATATTGAAATTTTTTAACCACTACTAATACTTTCACTCCACTATGTGAATGTGGAATTGAAAATGTGACAGATGGCAATATTATTTGGCATATGCAACTATTATACTTGTAAATAATTCAACCATGGTGGACATTTGTAAAGGTATTTGCGCAAGCCATATTAGGCACCTGTTATTTAGTATTGAATTTTCTGTTGGATGAGCACTCTATATTCTTTAGACCAAAAGTTATCAGGTTTTCTTTGTAATAATAGTGATAACTATATTCCGATTATTATTCTTAATGCCATTTCGTAATTAATAATTTTTTATAGTGACCGCCATGCAAAATAAGGAGGGAAGTTCTGTGTAAATACATTTACCGATTTTTTTCATTATGTTTATTCACATAGGCTTCAAATTGGCGCGAAGCTTTGCAACACAAGCTGCAATTAGCTAGCTAAAGTTAACTTTTTCTTTTCGTTATTACAAGAAAAATTATGTAGAAGAAAATGTTAATAAATCCCCGTTCCTTTAAAGGACATCTCACATCACACCTTTTACGGATTTTCGTACACCGACAGAATTTCTTAAAATTTTTATATGCTGTTGGGGCTATGAAAAGTGAGAATTTTGTTCAATTGCACCAACCTCGCTATACAGAGTGAAATAGAAAATCCAGATCAAAGACTGCTTTATCACTTGTGAGATCTCATATTCGAAATTCAATTAACGTAACACTTTCAAGGAAAACATATCTATTATAAATTTATAAAATGTATTATATTATTTGTGGAGGTTTATTGTTTGTGGGGGGAGGCCGGGGAGGAGCCAATTTCCTTAGTAGTTCGCCGGCTATGATAAGAAATAATAAACAATCCAAAATAAACTTGAAAGGTGATGATTATTATTTTGGTATAACTTGCTGTTATAAATCATAGTTTGTCAAAACGAAACGTAGTGTTTTGAAGGAAAACCGGTACAGAATACCTAACTAATTGATAGTTCTTATAGATACTAGGTTAGTCTTCATTATTTAATATTTTAAAATGCTAACTTTTAAGACAATAACGTATATTTATGAAGAAATATTAATAGATATGTTTTTCCTTGAAACTATTACGCTAACTGAATTTAGAATATGAGATCTCACAACTGATAGATCATTTTCTGACTAAATTTTATATATGACCCTGTATAGCTAGGTTGACGAAATTGAACAAAATGCTCAATTTTGACAGCCCTAATAGCATATTAAAATTTCAAGAAATTCTGACGGAGTCTGTAAAGTCCTAGGAGGTGGCGATTTTGAATGATTTTCTTACCTTCTTCGGCTTTTTCACTACCAACTTCCTCGGCAATAGCAAGTCCACCTTACATAAAGAAATCGTATGTTAATAATAATTATTATTATACAATTATATATGACCTTCTTACCTTCCTCGGTTTTTCCACCACCTTCACCTTCACCAAATCCACCTTACATGAGAGAATCGATGGTTAATAATAATATAACATGGGGGCCTATTCGCGAATCTCTATTAGCAAAAGTTGCACACTATTTTGAGAAGATTTCTGCCCTGTTTTTTTTTACTTTTTTGTTCATTTTTTTGTTTTTTTTGTTCGTCTTTTTGGGGTTTCTCCTTTATTTTCTTGAAGTTTGTTAACCGATTTAAATCATCATCAAAAAATTTAAAAAACAGTCAAACACTCGTTACATCCACCCCGATAACTCTGGGCAAAGCTAAGAGCAGGCTATATTCGGCAAAATTAAATAATTTATGCCACAATGAATAATCGTATAACAGCACGTCAGTCAAGGTCAAAGCCAAGGTCACCAGAAGTTGGTTTATTTAATTTCCTACAGTTTTTGTCTTGGTAAGTTTTTACTAAATCAAAATGTCCAAGCTATTTTCTAACAATAACTTTTATGACTTTCAGATGGCCTTCATGGGAAAATATTCTTCCCTTCTATAGTACTTCTTCTTGAAAGATTTAATCTCAAAGTGAGATTATGACTTTTCTCCGGATCCAAGGTGCAAAATATGGGTTTTATTTAAAAAAAAAAGAGTTTACGATCAAATGACTTTGAAAATATTGCTAGAGGTCAAAGTCAAGGTCATGTCCTCTGAAATCTCAACACTGAGTTACTATACCACTTGGAAAGTTAAAAATTTCAAGTATATGAATAATCATTATTTGACCTTCAAGTGTCCGTAACTTGAAATCTATGGACTTTTGGACCTAGTGCACATAAGAACTCTTGTTCGGAATAGTGCAATCAATGGATTTCAGCTGGTTTCAGCACAAACGACTGTATAACTTTACCCTGTATTTTGTACAGAGTCCTATCATAATTGATTATTTCGTAGCATGGCCACCCTGCATATTTTTCATTAAAAGTATAATAGGTGTCTTCCTCGATAGTTGTGTCAATTATATGCGAGATATTATTGCCATCTGTCACAGTTGTTCATTATTTCTTCTCTATCCATCCTGTATAATTTTCAGTGAAAGTATACCCATTTCTTCGTTGACAGTTACATTATATACCTACCACATTTTACTGCTCTCCGTTAAATAGTTTTTTAGACATAATGCCAACAGACATACAGGCAGACTAACATATTGACTGATGGAATTGAAAGACCTTAACTTTTGCAATATTCATTGTCTGAAACATGAAAATCGGAACATATGTCGGTGTGTGATTTTTTTCGATTATATTACTTCCCTTCGACAAGCGAGGGAAATAAAATATTGTTTTCTAGATCGGTTGCATTTGCATTTAAACAAAATTTAACGTTGTCAAATACCATTTTAAAAGGTATACGACGGTTATGAGTGACATTTGTCGTCGTCAATAATTGTAATAGAGATTCAAGATTAGACCCCATGATAGTGACTGGTTTCTTTACCTCCATGGGCTTTTGCACTATCAATGCCTCCACCTTCACCTTCACCAAATCCACCTTATGCAAGAGAATAACACGTTAATAACAATTAATATAGCATGATCGTAAATGGTCTCCTTACCTCCGTGCGCTTCTCCTCCACCCTCACCAAATCCACCTACACAAGATAATAATAACTAATATAACATTACGTGAATGGTTTTCTTACCTCCTTCGGCTTTACGACCACCAACACCATCTCCTTCAGCAAATAATCCACCTTATGTAAAACAGTTGCTCGTTAGTAATCATATTGTTCGATCATGAATGGTTTTCTTACCTCCGTGAGCTTTTCCACTGCCAAAACCTCCTCCTTCACCTTCACCAAATCCACCTTACATAAGATAATAATCATAAGTTAATAATAATTAATATAACATTACTTGGATGGTTCTCTTACCTCCTTCGGCTTTCCCTCCGCCAATTCCTCCTCCTTCACCTTCACCAAATCCACCTTATGTAAGATAATAGCACGTTAATAACAATTAATATAGCATGATCGTGAATGGTCTCCTTACCTTCGTGGGCTTTTCCACCACCAGAACCTGCTCCTTCACCTTCACCAAGTCCACCTTCACAAGATAAAAATAATTAATTGAACATTGCCTGAATGGTATTCTTACCTTCTTCGGCTTTCCCTCCACCAAAACCTCCTCCGTCACCTCCTCCGTCACCTCCACCATCACCAAATCCACCTTATGAAATACAATCGCACGTTAATAATCATATTCCACGATCGTGAATGGTTTCCTTACCTCCGTGAGCTTTTTCACTACCAAAACCTCCTCGTTCATCTTCACCAAATCCCCCTTATACAAGAAAATCAAACTTTAATAATAATTAACACAGCATGATCGTAAACGGTTCCCTTACCTCCGTGGGCTTTTTTATTACCAAAACCTCCTCCTCCACCTTCATCAAATCCACCTTGTATAAGAGAATCACAAATTAACGTTAAAAATATATTAATTTAGTCTTCCTTATTAATTATTGCATAGATCTTATACGAAAAACTTCAAAGGGACCGACATTCATGGTTAGTCGAATTCTGCATCATCCCTAAAACAACTCTAATAATTTCTTTACAATGTTCCAGAAAACATACTTTTCTAGAAGCTCATAATTTTTTTAAATTTATTTGGATATCTAGGAGAAATGGTCCAAATACCTCGTATTCCGATAATTTTTCTTTACTTTATGTCTTGGCATACATTAGCCTAATCAAATTTCGTCATTTGGTTGTAATAGCTACGTACAGAGTAGTAGATTTAAAAATGAATTATTATTTGTTTGCTTATAACGGTATTGAGACATATTCTTTATAGGATTTTGCAATTTTTTTTGCCGTTTGCAAAACCCTATAAAAAATATGTTTCAATAGAGTAGTAGACTTGTACAAAGTTAGTGTCGTTTCGACTTGTTATGTTATCTGAAATGTATTACTTCCACATCCCTGTAGTGGAGTGGAAATATAGTAATCGTAAAAATATTCTTGTTCTTAGATACTATTAGAATTCTTTATTTCCACATACTAGAGTGCAAATATAGTCCATATGTTTTCCATTAAAGACAGGATGTAAGTAGTATAGCTACGGGGGCACGAGGCCAAAAGCCCATGTTATTTCTTATTATTTCTGGTCATTTTTGTCTAATTTGATCAATTTTACCCCACACCACTCAACCGTAGTGACCTGCTTAAATACAGATCTGTTTAAAAACCGTACAGGCCTACTTAAAAACAGACCTTTTTAAAAACATAGGTTAGGTACGATGGTCGCGGCCGCGACTATAACACCTAACGTGTTCATATACGTCTACACCTATCCCTATACCTAGGTCATGGGGTAGGTATGATTTTAAATAGGTCTGTATTTAAACAGGTCTGTATTTAAACAGGTTTATATTTAAACAAGTCTGTACAGTGAGGGGTAAAATTGGTCAAATCCAGTGAACTCTATACTAACTGGAACGGGCACCGTTCGGATAATGCATAGGTAGGCGTTGAAGCCAGCCAACCGACGAGAGAGATAGAGATATTTCAGTATTCACCTCTCACTTGTGCTTGTTGATTTAAATAGCTGTTTCGTGTTTTCAAAAATTAACTAATTCATTTTAAAATAAGTGAAGTCGTTATTGGCCTTTTTTTTACTTATATTCAAAATGTTGCAAAACTGTGTTGCGTATGGATGTAACAATTTATATGATAATAGAAGCAATAGGTATACGTTTCCACGGGTATACATTCTGTCTATATAAGTTATGTTTAGATTACACCATGCTTTACCCAATATTTTTGTTTGTTATTAACGATATTGGAAAAACAGTTTACTATATTTAAAATAGAAATAACAAATTTACATAAATAAATGAAATAATAATATTCAGAAGGTTAATTGTCGATATTTAAATATATCTTTTAATAGAGCAAAAGCAACATTTTCAACTGAACTTTGAGCAAAACTGACTAAATTTAAAGCATATTTAAAATATAATAATTATAAGTTTAAACACAAATATAATATAGGTAATTAATGTCATGCAAATGTTAGTTTTCCGTTTAAATGATTCACATACCAAAAAGTTAAGTGAAGATCTTATAGTTGGCAAATCTAGCTTGAGACAAAAATACAACAAATTGATTTTGTTTAAAAATTTGTAAATATGTAAAGTTTGTATATAGTCTAATTATGTTAATTAGCGATTACCATTAAAAACAAAATTTTTTTGTAAAATACCTACATTGTACTTTGATCATAGACAACAAAATTAGTATAAATAGTTACATATTTTTTATTATCTAGGTATATTGAAATATGTATAAACTACTGTTTGTAATTAGAATGTATTATCAGTTAATAAAATTTTTGAAAAAAATATAATTATTCGTATATTCTTATGACTTCTACCGGTGTATTCATCTTTGTAACTAATTTATACAAAAATATTGACCTAATATAATAATATGCTTTTACTGTTCCTTAAAACTTTTATAATTTAAAATTATACCAAGTCCCTAAAATGTAGGTCCCTACTTGGGTATTTTAAGCTAATTATACATAGGAAATCGATGAAGTGTCTCTTTTCAAGTTTAATTTTACAATTGTGCGTACCTTTAAAATTTATCTTAAAAAGGAAACTGATAGATACAACTATAAGTTATATTACAATAGAAATTTAAAACGCATATAGTCTCTATACGCGCGTCTATCACCTGATTTACCTGATTCACCTTGAATTCGCCATAAGCGTTATTGTGTTAGACGGAGACAGGAATACCAACGAAGCACGGGTTGCATACATACACACTGGCTTCACTTTTTTAACATTAAACGCCCGTTCCAGTTAGTATAGAGTTCACTGGTCAAATCTGACAAAAATGTCCAAAATGAACTCTATAAGAAATAACATGGGCGTGCTCCCCCTAGCTATACTACTACAAATCTGGATCTGGAAGTAGTGATTCTTTAGGCAGTGGTTTTTTTAAAACATTTTTCACTTAAAACTAATATTTTGGCAAATTTACCAATTTATGACGTTTCTTAAATAATTGTTTTGGAAAAAATAAACGACAGAAAATTTGCTTTTCTAATTTCACTTCAATAATTTCGACAAAGCTTTCTATTAGCTTTCCAACATAATTTTAAAACTTATCTCTTGGTTAAATACTATGGGTATTTACTAAGTATTGTAAACTTATACATATATTATTTTCATTATCACTGAGTAATTTACATAAGTACAATTTTATTAGTCAAGTGAAGTATTATAAAGGTAATGTAAACCTCTATAATCAAATATTTTAGAATATACAGGGCGGAAATATACAGTTATTTAAAACAAGAAAGTTAGCGGTACCTAGCTTAGGTCGAAAAATGTAATTCAATGACAAATACTTGTAATCTTATTTCAAATTACTAACATTGAAAATATTTTAAAATTTGGCAGTTCCTGCCGTCGGCACTCGGTAAATTACAATTATTTAATTATTTAACAATGCAAGAATGAAATATATTATATTATAAAGTACCAGAAGCAACGTTTATGATAATTTTAATTTAACTTTACCTCCTCAAACAAAAACGGGTTTTTCATTCTTTTTCACCAAAGTGAAGTTACTAATTACGTACATGAGAGTTGTTTGTCACAAGAAAAATCAAAATTATAAGTGAACCATTATTGTTGCAGGAGAACGTATATTTAAATATAATTCATATTTTTGATGTTAAAAATAATTTAGTCATTCATTTGCTTACCCCCAATACCTTGCCCGAATCCACCTCCTTGTCTAAAACCTCCACCCGCACTTCCAAATCCTCCGCTAGCATCCTCTCTAAATCCACCACCTTTTCCTCCCCCAAAAATACCTGATGCACTACTGTAATCTCCTCCAAAATCAAATCCTGATCCACCACTACCAAATCCAATGTCTCCTAAATTATAAAGAACATTAAGTATTTTCAAATTATTATTTTTTAAGAAATGCTTAGATAAAACTATCAGAATTAACATTCTTTGTACAGGGACTTTGATCTTGATAAATAGAAAACAAAATCCAGAAAGTGATTGTGTGTAATAAGTACTGTGTAGTAAAGTGTACGCTTAGACAAACGGACAGTCTATTCCATGCCCAGGAGTCTGTATACTGTCCAGGAACAGCAGACACAGAAGGCTCAATAAAAAACTAATTTATACCATTGTTGTGAGGACGGCCTTATATATGCATCGCCGACGTGGTGCAGCACATCGGTCACGACACTAAAAAAATTAACAGTTTTAGAAGATAAATTCATGCGCCCGATCTCAAGTTCTTCGCGATACACAACCTTCAGAGATCTCTATGCACATTGCCACAACATAATGCCACTAGCGGACTATATTAAAGCAACATCGTAAATATTCTACCAGTTTAAACTTAGTGATAGTCCGTTTACAAACAACATTACACAAATTAGACAGCATAATGCATCTTTGACAGTTCATACACGAAATTATTAATATTTTAAATGATAAGTTGTGAGGTATAGATAATAGATGCTACTATGCAGTTGAAAAATAACGAAACTCACCAAATCTTTCACGAAAATCTAAATGTATACAAGGCATTAATAAGACCAATATTAACGTATGCCTCCACATCGTGGACCCTAAGCAAATTAGATCTTTGAAAGGAGATTATTAAGAGAAATGCTCAAGAAAATCAAGTATGGAGAAGCAGATATCGCTACGAATTGTACGCATTATATCTGATATAGTAAAAACGATAAAGTTAGGACGATTAAGATGGGCAGGGTATATACTAAGAATGAACGACGAAAAGCCTACAAAACAAATACTAAGATCAAAGCTCGATGGAAATCGAGGAAGAGGCAGACCAAAATTGCGATGGATAGATGGGGTAGAAAAGGACTTTAGGAACATAACAGTGATCAATTGGAAACACCGAGTCCAATATAGAGACAGATGGCGGAAAATTCTTGAACAGGTCAAGACCCAGCCATGATGATGATGATGATGATGAAGAAATTGTGCGGTCTGGCATATCCGTTTGATTTTCTCATATGCTATTTCTTTTACATACGAGCCTCTTGTATTCTATAAATTATCTTAAGTAACTTTTTTACGTCTTAATTTTAATTGTTATTAAATTAGCACTTGGCAAAGGAGATGGAAATTTACACATTTTAATTTCTTCTTAAACCTATTCGACCTGTTTTCGTCCAACCCTACTACGGTGATCAAGTGTCACCTATGTTCAGCTGATTTGAGGAGGGCGAACAATGCATTATTTAATTTAAAACAAATTAGCTTTGATTCATTGATTGATGGAGTCTCGGATTTGAATCCTGGCGAGGATATAGATGTTTAGTTGCGTTTTTAATATGTTATCGAGACGATAGGGGTAGGCCAGACCGCTGTTGAGTGGCACGACATGTAGTCCCTAACAGAATTCCTTCAAGTATGAAGATGCCAGTCTTTATACTTATCACTAAAATAATCTGAATAGCGTTATTTTGACCAATACTACACGTTGTCGAAATATTACCCCATTGATTATATGTGACACTCCATATAATGTGCTATATCGAGTGTCATATGGATATCAGATTAGTATGAATACCTTCTCCTCCGCCTCCACCTTCTCCCTCGGATCCGTATCCTAAGTCTTTATGATGGTGATGGTGGTGGTGATGATGATAGGTAGGTTTTGGTCTCGCATTACTGCCCAACAAAAGGGAGCTTATAATTAACGTGATGTGAATCTAAAAAAAATAATGCATTAAAGTATGTAGTTTTCTGTTATGTTGATTTAATAATAAAGCATTTTTTACTCTTAAATTCTATTCGTAATAAATACATTCGTTTTCCCAACAACAAAACCTAAATAATAATATTAAAAATGAAACTTCTATTGAAGCCAAGTTTAGCCAAGGGCTATTCTTACACTTAACCATAAAATGTATACTGTAATCAATCAAGCTATATAATTACAAATAAATCAAGCAGAGATGTTTTTGTCTTAGACAGTTGTAAAATATTTATTTTAAAGTAAATAGTAGAAGTATCTAAGATACATCCCATACAAATTAAATGTAATACAAATTTAAATATGTTATTAAATGTTATTCATAATGTAGCATTATGTTAATTTTTTTCCTTCTTCAATTCTTTGGGACTTCCTGCCACATGTATGTTTTCTTTTTAAGCGGTGCTCGGGGAATCTACAAAATATCACAATTAACCAGTATGTTACTGGTAAATAACCTCTACGCCTGTGACTTTTACGTCAAAGTATCAGTTAAAGGTTGCTTCTTTTAAATAAACAACACTAATAAGTATAAAAAGTTGAAATTAAATATTTCGCCGACGTTTCGGAAATCTGTTTTGTTTCCTTTTCAAGGCTTTTTTGCTGTGTATTTATCATACACAAGTCCCAAAGAATTGAAGAAGGAAAAAAAATAATACAAATTGTTTAATTTCATTATTACTAGCAAAACATGAATATTACGCAGTATAAATGCATAGTTTGAACACATCGAATGCAAAGGTAAACATTTCAGTTAATTCTTATTTAAATCAGGAACATTTAAATAATAAAATGAATTAAACATTTTAGAGCACCGATCTTAAAGTGATGATTCCTTCGCTTCAACAATTATGACCTTAGATCTTTAGCAGTAAGGCTATACAGGGTTGGGCAATTGTCCCGGAACGGCTCGATTACAGCTGAACGGGACCTCGTATCAACTTCAAGTTTTCGACACTGTATTCAGCGAAATTTTTAGAACTTCTTGACATGTATTTCAGGACTGTGACGTCATTACGTTCGGAGGTGTGACATAAGTGTCAATTTTTTTAAATGAAACACCCGGTATATTTTTCCATATTTGTATACTTTAAGGAATCCCAAATTCAACGATGTAACGTTTGTGTGGATTCTGTTATGTAATGTGGTCTCAATAAGGGAAAATTAGAAATTACAATCGTAATTAACAGAGAATAGTTTTATTTTATTAAATGTTCAAATTGGAATCCTTCCACTGCCTGACAATGTGCTAGCCTGTCCACAAATTCCCGCTGAACATTTTGGAGGGACTGAGGTGTAATATTATCAGCAACCGCTAGAATTCTTTCTAGAAGCTCTTGTACCGTGGCAGGTCTTGTGCGATACACCACAGACTTCAAATGACCCCAGAAAAAACATCAAGAGGGGTTAGGTCAGGTGACCTAGCTGGCCATTCGATATGACCCCTTCCACCTATCCATCTCTGGGGAAAGACAGTGTCCAAAAAATTTCTTACAATTCTGGCATAGTGTGGCGGAGTTCCATCTTGCTGGAAGTACACGTCATTTGCGATCACCTGAGGATTTTCGCGGTTGGGAAATATCTGAATTACAGCGGGTATAACTCTTTCGCGTAATAAAGTTAAATAGGTATCAGCAGTTAAATTACCATTTAAAAAAAACGGCCCTATTACATGTGTTTCAATTATACCCGCCCAGACATTTACTTTTTGTGGATGTTGTGTGTGCATTTCTTCCATCCAATGTGGATTCTCAGCAGACCAATAGCGACGATTGACAAACCCATTTAAACAAAATGTAGCCTCATCGGAAAACAAAATGTTATCTACAAACTGTGGTGTCTCGTCTAAGAAATTCATAATTTGTTGGCAAAACTGCATTCGACGATCAGGGTCATCTTCCGCAAGTTCCTGAAGTAAGCTGACTTTGAAGGGATGTATTTTATTTCTCCTGAGTATTCTTCGAATGGATCTTTCACTGTTACCAGTTTCTAATGAAAGTTTCGGAATTGACGTTTTAGGCTCCTTCGGAATCGCTAACAGTACATCTAAAGCTCTGTCGTCGTTTGTCGCTGTTTTTGGGAGGCCAGTTTTTGGTAAATTCTTGACATTTCCCGTATGTTCAAAATTGTGCAAAATTCGATATGCTGTCGATTTGGAAATCGGGTTTCGCTCAGGAAAGGTATCGTTGAAGAGGTCACTTGCTTCCTGAAGGGATCGACGCCTCTCTCCGAATCCAATCATCATGAGTAAAGTTATCCGTTCAGTGTCGTTCAGTTGAGCCATTTTAAAGACACGTTTTTAGAATCATAAATTAGTAGTACAAAAGTAGTGTCACAGTGACGTTTACACCACGACTTACTTAGATAAACTAGTAAAATAATGAGAACAATTTAATTATGACCTGTGTTTTTATTAAACGACTACAAAAAAACTTGTTTACGTGGGTGTTAGTTTTGTAAAAAAATGGTAAAAAAGGAGTGTCTTTTTTGGATACAGCTGTTTGGATATCCGCTGTTCTCTGTTAATTACGATTGTATTTTCTAATTTTCCCTTATTGAGACCACATTACATAACAGAATCCATACAAACGTTACATCGTTGAATTCGGAATTCCTTAAAGTATACAAATATGGAAAAATATACCGGGTGTTTCATTTAAAAAAATTGACACATGTCACATCTCCGAACGTAATGATGTCACGGTCCTGAAATACATGTCAAGAAGTTCTAAAAATTTCGCTGAATACAGTGTCGAAAACCCGAAGTTGATACGAGGTCCCGTTCGGCTGTAATCGAGCCGTTCCGGAACTATTGCCCAACCCTGTATATAACGTTTATATATAACGGAACTGGATATAGGTTATTAGTATGTAAGGTGTTTAAAACGTACTCTACATTGGTACCTGTTTTATTGAGAACTAAGGCAAAAATAGATAAAAGTGACAAAGATTGAATAAATAAATTGCGAATGGGGTAAAAATTATGTTCTTAGATGAATCATTTAAACCTTTCAATATAAGGCTTAATCAACATAGATATTATGCTATATGGAAAAATTCGAGAAACTCAAAATTTTTAAACACGCATAGGATAAAAATCATAGGATCCAATATGAGTTTGGAAAAAGCAAACAACAAAACTAAAAGGGCACTTAAGGAGTCCGCTGTTATTTTGTCAAGCGAGGATAGATGTGTACCAAATTATTCAATGCATTTTTGTATCGACTATTTGCCGATCCACAAAGACGAAATAAGTATTTATTTTTACTTATTTCGTACATTTAAATGTAATTTAAAGACTCTTTAATATTTTGTTTCTCATGTTAGAAATATTATCTAGTTTCTGTACTATTAAAATATTTGTCTTTATAAATATTTGGTCATGTTGGAAATGTTAGATATATGACTCTTTTAAAATATTATTTAGATGTCAAGTTTTTACGTGTTTCTAAATTTAGTTCGATTTATTTGATGAATCAATTTTTATTTAAAGATGTTCAATAATATCATATGATCAAATCATGTCACTATTGTACAAGAAAGAACTTGTATCATAGAAAGACAGGTACTTAAAATTTTTCAGAAATTAGTACAAATAAATCCAACACAAATTCGTGTAATATTTTAACAAATATACATCTCAATATCTTGTAATAAATATGCTTTCAATAAATTAATCATGTCCTAACATAAATATCATTGCAATTTTGCCAGGACTGACTTCTTTTTGCAAATGCATGAGGATGAGATCATGGGAAAAATCTTAATCATGATTAAACGAAAATGGATGCTCGCTAAGGGACACAATAACACAGCAAATAATGACACCTGAAACATCTCCCTGCTACAGAACGAAGAAATCAAGAAAAGAAATACAATAAGGTAATATCAAGGATGTGTAGACTGCTAGATTTAGAAACAGAAGACTCAGAAGAAGAATAAACAAGGAGATGATGATAGAAAGAAACTTAAGAGAAGCATCTCACAAACACCTACACTTATATTCCTACACCAGGTGGCTCTTACTGCTGGAAACAAGTATGTCCAGGTCCAATCCGGCATACATATATATAAAAATATCCAGATTGGATATCCAGAAGTGGCAGCAATACCTACCGTATTCTGGCTAATCAATCAATCAAGTATTGGACTGTGAACAAATAACCTAATATGCCACAAGCCTTAACTAAATATCTGTTAGCATTATAGATTCATTGACAGGTGTCGTGTCGGATAATGTTCCGGTATTATAAGATATTGACGAATATTGCGGCATATGTGGCTAAAGATGGAAAGGTGTCGATTTATCTATTTTAGTAACTGTATCATATTGTCCAAGACATCTCTCAATAAATGTCCAATACCAGCATAACTTAAAATTAATTTATAATCAAGAAGCAAAGAACTGTTTTGTTTATAAATTGGTAGAGCAAAAAATGTTTGCTTTCTTTATGAATTTAATGGCGGTGAAAATATTAATTATATTTGAAGAAATATAACAGTGTGGATTGATCTATTTGTCTCCATTGTTCTTTTACATATTTATCTATGTAGCAAACACTCCATTAGATGTAAAATGTGCTTCATTTCCGATCACAGCTTCTTAGAATTAATTTGTTTAAAACCTTCTACAATGTTTTAAATCTAAAATAAATCAAGATTAACCACCTAAGAAAGCTTGCTTCTTTTAATTTTGAAAAACTCATCGGAGCTCATCAAATTTCATCCAAATCAACTTGAAAACACTATAACTTCATAAATTCGGGTATTTTATTAAGAGGACAATATCCAGAAATTCGTAGAACAATAAAACATGAAATTGAAAACCGGAATTATAATCTTTACTTCAAATTATAACATTTTTGTTAAAATAATTATATTATTAATACGCTATTTTTGGGATGTTAATTCTATAAAAATCAATGAAACACTAATTTGAAACGTTTGAGTTTAAAAAGTTTTGCTGATTTGCCATGTTACTACTTAAACGCATTAAACTTGAGGATCTGTTGAATATTCATCATTATCTTCATATGAGATATTGGGATGCAAGATCTTTAAATAAGCTCTTGAGCAGCAGAACAGTGCAAGCCAACTTTTCTGCACACGCAAGCTCATTCACACTCGCCATCTGCGCGGCATGATACTCCGATTACCATCTTGTTCGCCTTCTTTCTTCCACTTGATCTCCATACACATTCGTTCAATCTTTTTTTCCTCAATGGTATTGCGCTCCTCTATAACATCCTGTTGTTTGGTTTCAAGCGTATTCCAAAATGTACAATGAATAAAATAAACAAGTGAAAAAACTACATTTTGATATGCTTTTTATTCAATTTGTGGGGAAGATTCACATTTTCAGCAGAGGTTCGCAAGATAACTCAGTGCTTTAACATGTTTTATTTTTCTTTTTCTTTTGCATTGACTAAAGTAAAAGCTAACTACATTTTGAAACACGGAAAGGGCATCGGTTCTATTTTTATTTAGTAAATGAAAATAAAGAAATGAATGATATTTTAAACATAACATTACATTATTTGTTTGCACCTATATCGCACGGAAAATGTATCAATTTGTAATATTTTTTTAAATAATTCTATGGAGTGCATTTTTGTAAATAACTCGATTATTTAAAATTTTTCGAAAAAACTCTATTTCAGATTTTTTGTCCAAAAAGGGCCGTGCCTTATACTGGTTATAGAGATCGATCGACAAAATAGTTAATTTTCGATTTTTATTAGGAAACTCTTCGGAATTTGTAGAATTTATCAAAAAAATCAAGTTTTCCAGGATTTGTAGATTCGCTTTTGTTTTCTCAAATTTCTCACAAACGTCAACTAATAGACCTAATCGAGCCCTACAATTACCATTTTTGAAAATCAAAATCGGACCTTCGGATCGGGAGTTATTAATTTCTTTGAAAAATCATACTCGGCCCTGGAAAACAAACTTTCGGTCAACGGATTCGGGCCGCCAGCAATAGGCTTGATATGTGGCCTGGTACCTTTGATCCCACCAAGTCTCGTCGAAATCGATCAATATTCTGGACAGTTATCGTGCTTCCTAGCCCGATTTCGAGAAAACCAGTTTTTTGCAAAAAAAATCAATTTTCATTTGTTTTTCGACATAGCCTCCAGTATACTTATTTGTAGAGCATTGCCAGCGGCACCATTTCTTTTTTGAAACGTCTTGATCCGACTACCCGTTATCGAGTTATTCAATTTCTCCCGAAAAACTCGAAACGTCTATATCGGGTACTTCCGGATTCCGAACGGAGCCGAGCTTCCGGCGTTAAGGTTTTCTGAAGACCTCCTATGAACCACCCAAGTTTCATCGCAATCCGAAAACGGAATAGGTGGGCTGGGCGTGACAGACAGACAGACAGACAGACAGACAGACAGACAGACAGACAGACAGACAGACCGACAGACCGACTGACCGACGGACGGAATTTTCTAAATTCGCTCTCGAATCGATAGATATGACTTTCACATCGATCCGACGTTTTTTTCGGGTTTCGATGGTGCACCGGAAAAATGCTAAACGTATACTACATTTTTTTTCAAAATGTAGTAACAAGCGTAACAAAATAATTGCAGCAATTTTCATACTATTATATTTCACTTAAAAAAGTTGATAAAGAAACAGGATAAATTTTGTCAGAGCAAACCTTCAGCTAGAAATGTTCTTCAAAAAATTGTAATTATCTTACAGCTGCTTTATGCATATCATTTTAGAGTTCAGCTTTTTCGCTAATTTCCTAAAGGCAACAGGTACGCTAAAATTTGTATGGAAAATCCAACATACCACCTCAAAATACATCTTTTGAACTTTATAACTGGCATTTAAAAAACGTTAGTTTCAAATAAAAATAGATTGTTCCAAAAATGGCTTTTGATGGCCTGCATTGTTCTTTAAAAACGTTTCGTAATTATTTTCACATCATACATCTTCTAAGTTAGTCGATTGTGGAAGCCGTTACTTTGTGATAGTTAATCATGACGATATGAGAAAGGACACCATTTTGTGTTGGTAACATTTTGTCTGGACATAATCTGAAAGTCACTTTCTAACCAGCTTTAAAATTATCCAATATTATGCATAATGCTAAGGATAAAACTAATACTGAAATTCATATAATGCCTTGTATATTGGTCAAGCTCGTCGTTCTTTCGAAATTAGATACAAAGAACATTTACGCTGTGTTAACTTTAAAAACAAGTCACAATTTTCCAAATATAAACGACCTAAAGAATACGTGAATGACAAAGGTTTTAAATTAAATTTACTAAAATCAATAGAAATTATTAAATCCAACAAAATTCCCGACAAATGACCAGTTAGACTTATATCAATCCACTCTATTTAACGCATTAAAATAAACCATGTAACGAAAAAAATGTTTTTCGTTAAAGCACCCGTGCTACATAAATTTGAATTACCCGCGGTAAATGTCGACACGAAGTTAACAAGTGCACATACGCGGTGGAAAAATCACTGAGGCCATTTTAATATCAATGCTTCTTCACTTTCGCTTCCAACACTGGTGAGTTGAGATCGTTTACTTATTCTTTAACGGATTTTCACGGTTATTACCGTTCTGAAACTAATATTCTTGCATATTTAACACTGTATTTAAATAACCACAAAGGTGTAACAAAAAAGTGAACGGCCATTTTGCTTATTTATTTGAGTTCTTGTCAAATATCGTGCTGTAATTCCAAAAAAATATATACAGGGTCATATTTCTTAGAGGTAAAGAAGAAGCCTAAATTTTAGTGAGTCCGAACCTGGATGTTTTTCATGTCTCACATGTACCTCTGAAGGATCGTTACTGTATTGGCTGTACCAAATACGAATCCATTATTCCATTGCCTGTCAAAGTAATGACAAAAAGTAGTTTCTGCCAAAAATGACAAAACACCCTGTAACTTCGTAATGAAGGCCCAATGAGAAATTTCTGTGGGAGGTTATGATTATCACTAATGTTCTCATGTTCTCTACCTCCTGTGAAGCTATGTCCCTCTCATGATGCATCACCCTGTATTTTACTATCTAAATTGCCAGCATAACAATTATTTACCTTATCTCCCATTTCAAGTTTAAAATCACTATCAACACAATGAAAAATATCCACAGGCGTAATAAGCTCACCACCACACTCACTGCACTAGAATAAACAAGTTAATTTTGAAGAATATTTTATATTCAGTAAGTTCAGGGTCAATGGCATATTTTTTTATTAAAAGTAAAAATCCCGCTCAGATGAGCGCATTGTTTATATTAGCATATAAAATTAATTTGCTCTAGCAAGGAGATTTTATTGTTTAATTCTATTGTCTTGGCAAAAAATCAACTAAAATCCTTACTGATTATATGTTTTACAAGGTGGCCCAACAAAGATTCTTATATATATGTATTTATCATTCATGGGGGTCTTATACTCTGTACTTTTGTTGTATTATGGATAACATAGATAATCGGAGGCGATTTTTTTACACACCCCATTGAGTGGGATGTCATTACAGATCTTTTACATAGGTTGAAGATTTTCAGTTCAGATTCGTTTTAGAAATATTTGGTTTCACCACACGATTAAATTCTATTTATGGCAACACAAGTATTGACTGCTTGGAAAATAAACACAGTAACTCACTCGAACGACCAAACTCCATGTGCATAGCTCCTATTGACGAGGATGAAATAGAAAGTGCCATACGAGAATTGAAAAACAAAAAATAAACTGGTTGTGATGAAATTTCGGTGCGTATTGTAAAACATATATCTCGTACTATCTTGGTCCCGCTAGTGTACCTATTTAACCTATATATAGATAAAGGCATATTTCCCGACACACTAAAAGCTGCAAATGTTATACCAGTGTACAAACGAAACGATTCAGGTAACATTGAAAACTACCGACCTTTAGCCATACTGAGTATATTTTCTAAAGTATTCGAAAAAATTATTTGTAAACGAACAACATGGTTTTTGTCGGAGAAATCGACTGAATCTGCTTGCATCGAGTGTCTGGATTTTATACATGAGGAAATTGATAAAGCCATTTTGTTGTAGGATTGTTTTTTTATTTAAGCATTGCATTTGACAGTGTAGATCCAAACTTACTCTATCAAACTATCGAGGAAGCTGGTATCAGAGGAAACATATCACTCCTCATATTATCATATGTTACCAACAGAAAAATTATAGTAAGTGCCAACGGCTCAAAATCAAATCCATATAGCGTCGACCTTGGAGTTGTAGAGGGCTCGGTTATAAGGCCACTGTTGTTCTGTACAACTGCAACAACAAATAAAAAGTATCATGCAAGAATTCATAACATGGTGCCAGGATAAGAGGTTCTTGCCAAATACTGAAAAAACTGTATCTGTTAATTTTTATATCAGACCCCAGAAAGAATATAAACATTGAAATAAATGATTCTAACATCTCTCTTTCTGATAGTGTTAAATACTTGGGCACAACAATTGATTCAAACCTCTCCTGGAATACTTGTATCGACATCTTATGCACCAAGATTAGGTCTTCTTACTTTGCCATTCTAAATTTAAAAAATAGTTTTAACAAAAAAACACCTACATCATACTATGAGGGAAAACTCATAACACAAATCGATTATTAGTCCTGCAATAAAGGATCATGAGGCTAATGTCCAATATCCCTCGTAGGGAATCCTGCAGCCAATATTGTGTTAAATACAAACTAATGACTGTACCCTGTGTATTCATTTATAAAACACTATTATACATAATGAAAAACATAGCCAAATTTACAACTACCTCTGAACAACATCGTTATCCCGCAAGACACGGGCATCTACTCAAAAGCAAGCCCTCATAATACGACTCTATATGAAGGATCGCCTACCCACTCTGGCATTTCATTATATAACAAGTTATCCAGGCACGTAACTGATACTAGCAACTTCAATGCCTTCAAATATAAGATAAAATTTACAGATCTTGCATCTTTAGCAAGTATCTTAAGCGTATTCAAAATACCATATGCAACTATACTGCTCTTGGAGTCCAAGGACGGATGGTTAGGACGATAGGTATTTTCAGCATTTACATTAGGTACCATTAGCGATTAGTGATAAAATAAAAAAAATAAAAACGTTTATCAAATTTAATAATACAACTTGGGTTCATTGTAATTGGACCCATGTTCATTGATAAAAATTTTTTAGATTAACCCAGCTATCATCTGTCAAATTTTGTCATAAAGCTTGTAGAACACCCTGTATAGTGCTATTCTACTGTACTTTTTTATATCACACTTAGATGTGTTTGATAATTTTATTTACATAATTTTAAATATATTTGTCCATACGATCGAATTAAGCTAGTCCATGTTTTATTGGGTTATTTTGTTTTTTTAGTGTTAATTTGAAAGTGGCGGTGTTTTGTAAGAAATAACGCAAGTTATGCAATGTAATGAAGCATTTTTATAGTGTGGAAATTGCACCCGAACCGTCTATTTTCGTATTTTGAATATTAATATTTTATACTGTCGATACAGAGCATAAATAAGTGTTATACTTTAATTATTAAAATTATCAAATAGGAATACACTCCGCCAGATGGAGCCACTGTCTCCAACACTGACACAAGTGGCTTCACCGTTAACGAATACTTGGCCCAGCCAGCGAAATATTGTCCATTAAGTTGGATGCTTCCAGTGTTGTGTTTGAGCATTACACAACTACTGGCCGACCGAAACCACTAAGGAAAGTACCGTTTTATGGTCCATTAAGTTGGATATTTCCCGGGTTGCATTTGAGCATTACGCACCTACCGGCCGACAGCAACCGATATCCGCTTGCAAAGGTGAGATAGTAAGTAAATCCGACTGTAGATAAGCAGCTTGGCTGGGACTAAGTGCCATCTTGTGTACTAATCCTAGTTTGTTCCGCCGTGTGTTTGGGAGGATACATTGGTTGCCAACAGGTCTCGTGTTTGCCCTCTGGCCTAGTCCCCGCCAGCTGGAGGACAAGCGAGTACTGGGGAAGCTTTGTGCTTTCTGGCCTAGTCCCCGCCAGCGCAAAATAGCGCCCGTGAACCTCGTTGGTTTAATCTCTCCTTTGGGGTGATTACACCAACAAGGAACCGTGACCAGGAGTGTGTACTAACATTAGTCTCTGCGCCTTAGCCAAGTTGCCCGAGTATTTGTTTTCTACTGTTTACATGTGCTTTTGCTTTCCTCCGCCTGGTATCTGCGCTACCCTGTCCGCTTTTATACCGATAGTAGTTGCTCCGACTTACCGCTCCTTTTCTTGAAACTCGTATCCTGCTTATAGCCGCCCTCTTGCTTCTCCACCGTCACCATAATTAACCGTAGTAGTTATAGGTTAGGTAGAATTATACATATTAGGAATAATAAATATCTGTATGTAGGATCTGAACTGTTCCTTTTATTTTGGTGTGCGTGAAGTCTACTATCCCTAGACCCCTGGACGTACCGTGTCTCCTCTGATGCTATCCCAGCCCTACTGCAACAGGCTGTGTCAAGAGGCTAGTGTGGGTCCTTTACACCACGAGAAAAACTGTAAAGGTGGCGCCCGAGCTTACCGTAACCGCATAGAGCTCGAGTGCCAAAGTGACGCCCCTTCACTCAACCGACGAGTGAACCAAATGTCATAGCAAACTAAGTGACATACGATATGGCAGTGTCGGCATGTAGCACAAAAGACCATTAAGTTTAGGAGGGTTTATGTTTATATTTTAGTTTCGAGATACTGCTTGGATTGTTATTGAAACGTGATATCTCTAATAGCATGGCGTTGAGTGAACGGTACTGTTACAAGCCAGGCGCAGCTGCCTCGACAGAATCTGTCGCTCTCGATACGTTTTTCGTAAGACGGGCCCTACATTATGCGCCCAGTAGTATTTTCAATACTAAAAAAGTCCTACAACAGAATTGCTTTTACAGCATCCAGGAATACCTAAATTGTGCCATCTAGTCAATTAGCACCTGTTAATTCTATTAAACTTTATTATGTGTATCTTTTAATGTAATACGTTATGTTATTTTATATGCTTACTGTCATTACATCTATATAAATGTAGGTACACCATTGTACCAAAATGCATATTATAGTAATATATAATAATATATATTATAGTAATAATTTGTTTATTATCCAGTAAGCCATACAAACGGACTGGATTCCCATCCATTTGTATGGCTTACTGGATGATAAACAAATTATTATTATTATTCAAAATCATTTATGGTTGTCCCCCCCCCCCTTTAATTTTCCAACTATGTGGCCTAAAAATCTATTTTTTTTGCGATAGTACCCTTTAATAAGTACCTTCAACGAAAATTATAACGAACACTGAAGCATAGGTACTTCCTGTAAAAATAAATTAACAACTCTTTTTAACTGTCTCTATCGAAGGCACAAAATGTTGTCAAGATGAAATAAGTCCTGTTGTGTACTTCACGAGGTAGTAACACATTCTGAATTCAAAGCTTGTCTATTTCAAAGAATTCTTATGCTTAAGTGAGTTTTAAGTTTCTAACGTTTTTTTAACATTGGAAATGTTTACGCAATCGCACACTAGATGTTAGGGAAATATATAGAATCTGATAGGGGAACCGTAGAAGCTACATGCGATGTAACAATCGCGATCGCCACCGCTGAGCGTAGAGGTAGTTCGATCCAACTGCTTTTGGTATCATTGTGTAGGCAGCACCTTTCTGCGTCGCATAAAGCTAGTCAGGAGGTTCCATGATTACGGGGGTGGCAATGGGGGAGGAATATGTTGGACCTTTACATTTTGGCTATTTCTGTAAGACTGTCGATGTTTAAGTGCACTATAAGTGGGCGTGAAAACTAAGTTTTCCAAGGCCTTAGAGCAAGGAGTAATTTCATGTGTGAGGGTGGATAAGAGATGCGCGAAGTTGTTTGACAATTTGGGGATAGGAAGTGGAAATATGTACATGCGGATTTTCTTCATGATAACGTTCATTTCCGATGTGTTGGAAATTTGCTTGGTGGCGGATTGTGTAAATTGTTTTCATTCAAATCAAAAGATTAATCGAATGTGATAATATCATCTTATTTATTGTGAATATTTCATATTGTTCAAACTCATTTCTTAGTTAGCGACAGTGTCCATGACGTACCAAATGTGCACATTTCAATTCTGAAATGGCTACGGAACCTTATTGCCCATGTTCAATACACTCTTGGCCGAGTGTTATTATTTTTAAACATATACGCGTAATATCTTGCTTATTTTTTTAAGTACCAACATGAATTAATTAAAGACATAGCGTAATATATTATTTAATATAACTCTTAATACCAGCAAATAACAATATACATGTCGGAGACTACACCCTTGTTGGCGCCTATGAGCACATAACCCACTAAAGTCAAGTTGACAGTAAGTACCGATTGCGTTGAGAAATGTGAAGAGTAGACTGCTCCATATATGGTCATGCGAAACAGATGACACCTAGAGTACCCTGAGAGAAACCCTCTCCCAATTAGGGAAGAGCACAACCCTTTGAGAGTCCCGTATAAACTTTGTAGATAAAGTGCGAAATCGCGTGATTAGTGGTTGCTGACTGCTAGCTCCGCAAGTGAGTATTATGTTTTATTGTTTATTTCCAACAATAAGACATTATTATTTGACATTTACCTGTTCAGATAAATCATAACTCATGTAATTTTTTCCCCACTGCGGCATCGACAATGAGGGCTATAAGCCTTACTTTGTTATTTATGTAACTGTTATTTAACTGATTATATTGTGTTTACCTAAATCTAATAAAATCTAAAACGCCCCTCGCCTGTGTCATCTTCGACAAACACAAGGGTTAAAATTAAGAAATTAATTTTTTTATCTAGAGATATGTTTATATACCGTAAATTCAGTTAACAATGTAAGAGGTCTGTCTATAAATAATAAATAATTATAAGTAATCTCAATAAAAGCTCAACCGAAAATTATGTCTCTTTCTTCTTTTATAGATATTTTTATTTGAATAACATCTTCAATGGAGATAATTTAGTAATTTTGTGTTTCAGCAAACCACAGGTAGGTATAGGAATTGGGGCAAGAATTGATTATTTGGAGTTTCTAACATTTAGAACTACTACCCACGACCCAAGGTAGCCTTTGAGTAAACCAAGGGCTTATACATATATTATTAAATGTTGACGCATTTTTAACCAAACCCGTGTAATAATGTTGTCACCTGTACAGTAAAAGGAGGACGGATGGAAAATGCATAGCTCGTAAGTCCTCTATGAAGACTTGGATAAAAAGACGAAAATATAAATAGGAACATTAGACAAGAAAGCAAAGTTAGTATTAACTAGAGGAAGCTCTATATTGCTTTTGAGGATCTATCAGAAAATGTCTATTTTATTAAATATTTTAACAAACAAATACGCGACGACGATTGCGACCTTTGATAAAATTTTACAAAAATAAAAATTCTGCATCAGATACTGAAGAGGGTGTCGTCAAATTGCGAAAAGAGTCCCTCAGCAGTTTCAATAATTATATAAAAACCGACAATGAGTATAATGTCTTTATGTTGCGGAACTTAATTTCGAAATAATCAACATATCGTTAAATAATAATATCTATAGAACATGTAAGACTATAAATATATACAGCACAAAAGATAAAAGTGACTAAAATCTTTGGCAAGTCACCCAGTATGATCAAAACTTTTATTTCCCAGTATCAAGTTCCTTATAACTAATTATAAGCAGAATACTAGAACGTCTCCTCTTGGGTTTTCCGCTCGGGTTTTATAATAGAATTGCATCCATCATATAATTATAACTATTCGGTTTAAATTTATGGGGCCCTTCTCTGAAACACCACGGTGAATAAAAGCAAACTATTCCATCTTGCTATTTTGTGCGTGAATAAGCGATTATCTTCACAATATATCGTTTTAAACTTGAATTTAGCAAAATTGAGTCCTTTGAACGAAAGTTCTAAACTCATTTGACTACATAGGTACCAACTGAACTGAATATTATCTTGTATTCACACTACTACTAATTATACTCTTCGCAAATATGATGACGAATAGTGCATTGCATTTAATCTGCACATTTCTAAAATTGTAAGTATTGCCCGTAGAGAGAAAAAAAATCATATTGTGTGTTAGTGATCAATTTTCTGTCTGTCTACCCATCTGCGCGACAGGTGGAAAGGAGAGGGGAGGAGAGGGGAGGAGAAGAAACTTACTACGCTTTACAGTTTATATAATAGAATGGAATAAGACATTTGACAGTGTGTAATTTATCTCATTTTACTAGTTGTGGAGAAATTCTGTCACCCTTCATTAGTTGGCCAACTGAAGAGGTGTTATACAGCTGCTGTTAGGATTTATCACCATTAGTAATTTTATTAATTGTCAAACATTCATTTTTTAAATATAACAAACAGTATTTACTAAATTAGTAACGGTTGTATGAAAGCGACTGTTTAAATACTAATTATTAAAACAATGGTTTGGGAAATAAAACGATTATAAACTGTATACAAATATATAATAGACATTCATTAATTACGAACGCTAAAGCTATGTAAAAATACTATAAATTTCAGGACAAGAACAATCATCATTGACATTGATTTTCAAACATGAATTAATTCATAACCTTGAAATGAAACTGTTCTCGGCAATATAGTACAAAGTAGCATTTTAGGGTACTGTTTTAAATTTCTTTTTACTTTTAAATATATAATTTTTATTAGAGTTCAACTACCTTGTCTTTCTAAAAATGGGGCTATTCATTATTTCACTAATCAAAGTCTATAGAGCGTTTTCAGAAGACCCAGAAACTTGAAACATGAGACACATGTAGACTCCAGAAAAAATTCAATAATCATTAAAAGTTGTAGGTTCTGTTTCACTACAACTTTCTTCTCAGTATTATTGGTGGCACTGGCATAGTAGCTCAGTCGGCTAAGCGGTCTTGTTGAATTTCCTGAAATGTTCTTTGGTTAATAATTTTTCCGTAAAACCAATTTTATTAATATTTTATACCTTTATACTACTTATACAGACTGTCTATTTTACGAAGGCCACACCAAATATCTCGCTTAATATCTATTGTAGAAGAATAATGTTTTAGAAACAGTTATCCCATTTTTTGTGAGCTATATTTCAGTAAAAAGAAATTTGAAATCCATAGCCTACTTTATGAGATATATTACAAAAACCTGAAAAATAGGAAAACCACAAACGATTATAGCTTCCTTATTTGAGGAGATACGAAAAAAGTTAAAGGAATGGAAGTTGACGGCAAAGACAATAAGAATAATAACGTGTAACAAAAAAATCGAAAAATGCAGTTGGCTTTGACATACATTTGTATGTTGCGTTGTCGAGTTCTAAGACAAATTTTATGTCAGTAATTATGGTGTACACCAATAATAACAAATTCGATATGATTAGCATTTATTGTCAGTGCAATTTTGACGCTGAGATGGCAGTCACGCTTTACGGAGATAGATTTCCAGATGCTCCGCAGCCAAATCGAACTATGTTTAGGAAGTTAGTTCAAAATCTAAAAACGCACGGTTCATTTTCAAAAAAAGTAGTAAGGCGAGCGCATGTTGCGGATAATGTAAGAAAAGTGAATAGAGTAATGAATTATGTTAACCAAAATGAGGAAACCTCTTTATTATTCTGGGAAACTGTCGCATAAAAAAAGACAGTGCAAGAAAAATATTGAAAAAAAAACGGATTTCGATGCTACAAAATGAGGAAAGTTCAACATTTAAATGAGGGAGATAAGCCAAGGAGAGTAAGATTTTGTAGATGGTTATTAAATAAGAAAAGGAATGACGCGCTGATATGTAGCAAAATTCTTTGGTCGGACGAATCAAATTTTTCTAATAATGGATTTTTCAATAGAAATATGCATTATAAGTGGACACGAGAAAATACACATTGGTGCAGAGAGACTGCTTTCCAAGAAAGATTTTCTACGAATGTTTGGTTGGGTCTTTTAGGGACTAAAGTAATTGGACCTTATTTTTATGATGGCAAATTAACCGCTCGTAGATACCATAATTTCCTGCTAAACGAATTTCAAGATTTTCTTTATGAACTAACAGTGGCAGAAAGATTAAATTATTCATATTTTCAACAAGATGGGGCTCCACCTCACACTGCTGTAATATGTACAAATTATTTAAATCAAGTTATGCCAGATAGCTGGATAGGCACCTATGGACCCATTCTATGGCCAGCTCGATCACCAGATATTACTCCCTTGGATTTTTTCGTCTGGGGTTACATTAAAGACAAGGTCTTTCAAACTGCCCCTGAAAATATTGAGGACATCAAAACCAGAATTCGAAACGCATGTGAGACAATTACTCCTGAAATGCTCCAAAATGTAATGCGTGACGTGTCTCGTAGAGCACGTTTATGTGTCAGAATGCATGGTGCACAATTTGAGCATTTGTAGTTAGAAAAATAAATACACACAATTTCTTTTCAATATAGTAGTAGGTAGTACTGTTATACATAGTTTTTCGTTTTTTTCTTTGGATGTTCGTTTTGTACTTATATTTTTATTTATGAGATATTTATTGGTTTGTATTAAATTGTAATAAATAATTACGGAATTATAATTATTATAAAGTGAATTTTTACTATTATGGCACAGCTGATTGTTACGATTCAATTATATGAATTGTGGTATTCGTAAAATATTAAATATTGACACTATCGGTTAAAATTTCTGTGACATGTTTTATATCGTTGAAATGAGAAAAAAATAACGGAATTAATGGCGTCATGGCCTACTTTGAGATATGTATTTTTCATTTTTGCACAATAGCGTATGTCAAAGCCAACTGCATTTTTCGATTTTTTTGTTACACGTTATTATTCTTATTGTCTTTGCCGTCAACTTTCATTCCTTTAACTTTTTTCGTATTTCCTCAAATAAGGAAGCTATAACCGTTTGTGGTTTTCCTATTTTTCAGGTTTTTGTAATATATCTCATAAAGTAGGCTATGGATTTCAAATTTCTTTTTACTGAAATATAGCTCACAAAAAATGGGATAACTGTTTCTAAAACTTAATTCTTCTACAATAGATATTAAGCGAGATATTTGGTGTGGCCCTCGTAAAATAGACAGTCTGTATATTTACGAATTATTTTTAATTTACATAGTTAGATAAGCCTTAATTTTACTTGCCTTCTAATTTACTTTTTGTAAAAGGAGTTGGTACTTGTAATCCTACCTGACCTCACTCCATCCAGCATTTCTCGCTGCAGATGTTCGGCTGGCTCCGGACATGGGTGTTCGGGTGGGACAGATTGTTCCTAATTTTTAATAAATATATTTTTGATTTTGATTTGATTCTTAATGGCGAGTGCGCTGGGTCAGACTGCCTAACGTGCACTGGGGTCGATCCCCAGCACCGACACTGTGTAACCCGCTTCCGAAGAGCCAATGAGAGGCTTTGGATTTTGGGGATTGTCTACTATGTGTGGTGTTTATGTTTATATTTATAGCTAGTGATTAAAGAAATTTTCATACTGCATGACTCGATTATTATTTAAGGTGCTCCCATGTACCTTATTAGAAACTAGTATTGGGCCCAGATCTGTACTCAAAAGTACCCCATACTGAACAACTAATGACTCATTCTTACACACTGAATTCTATTGGACATGCGGCTCTTGTTAGGATTAAACAGTTATTTCCAATGCCAATATCTTCCTGTGATTGCAAAAGTAAAGCATCATTTATCACACCAGAAGTAAAATTTAAAATATTGAGTAAACATTTTACTTTTCTAGAAATCACATTCCCTCGATTTAAGAAGACAAGCAAGTCAAGTCGAGTGTCCTTTTCGCTCAATATGTTGTTCTTGTTTCCAAGAGAACTTCACCCACTTCTCATGTAAACTGAAGTTCACGCGTTCCAAGAACAGTGTCACAACGGACATAGAAATTTAAATTTTGCAATATGGAGCAAATAGTAATCAAAATCATTTAATAAACCTTGATAGTGGAAAAATAATAATAATTAAAACTTAACGAATAAACAATAAATGAAGACTTGGTGCAATTGTTATTTGGATCACTGTTAACAAAAATAGTTTCCATAAATCGCTGCTGTGGGCATAGTCGAGCTGGCATTATGGAAAATGGTGACTGAATTTTGTTTTTTGACGATAACTTCAGAATTGAAATACCGGGTGCCCCATTATATTTTGACCCTTTTTAAAACTATATAACTTTTGAATTAGTTTTTTCTTGAGTAATCGTCTTTTTCTGCCCACTTCCGGTTTAACCGGCGTAATTTCGGGGATAGGGCAACTTTATTATTTTAAGTGGAACACCCTATATATTTTTTCACAGTTGGAAAGCCCATTGTTTCCCCTTTCCGAAAGTGCCATATTTGTCATGGAAATTATAAAGAGTGATGGTTTTATTAGGTTTTAAAATGAATACTGCGTTTTATCGAAATGATCCGAAAAAAATAATGATTGACAAAATAGACTATGGAAACAAAAGACAACATCACTTTTAAACGTCAAATTAGTTTATTAACAGTTGCATATTACTTCAAAATTGCTAATATAGGAAATGTACATATGAAATTCGATATAACAAAGTTTAACAGAATATTTATTAAACAAATAAGAAATAAACAAAATAATACACATTAATTACAAAAGATGTTCAAATTGCTGGCCATCAATTTGGATACATTTATTTATTCTCTTTATAAAGTTGTCATAGCTTAACTTAACTGTTTGAAGGTGAATGTTATTAAAGATATTTCGAATGTTTTCTTTAAGTTCTTCTAAATTTTGTGGCATAGGGCTATAGCACCTGTCTTTCACATACCCCCATATGAAAAAATCTGGAACTATGAGCTGGGGATCGCGATGACTATGCTGTAGAACATCCCCTTCCTCTCCAACGATTTACAAAGGTGGCATTCAGGGAATCTCTAGTTATCATAGCATAATGAGGCGTAGCACCGTCTTGTTGGAAATAGGTAGTCCTCAACAAATTATTCTGTTCAAGTTGTGGATAAAATAAATTGTCTAACGTGTCTAAATATGATGGAGCATTGACAATTGGATTGTTAAAAAAAAGTGCACCGCAAATTTTTTGTTTTGATACCGCGCACCAAACTGTAACTTTTGGAGAGGATCTGACATTCCGATGGAAATTTCTGGGATCTACTGACGCCCAAATTCTACAATTATGCTTATTCATCTTGCCATTAAAGTAAAATGATGCGTCGTCTGCTATGACTAACTTATCAAGAAAATGCCTATCTATTCTACGTAAATCAAGAATTGTTCTACAAAATTGTATTCATTTTGGAAAATCAGATTCCTTTAATTCTTGATGAATCAGAATTTTATAAGCATTCAATTTTATAACAGTTTTCATAACAGTATGAACAGTAGCTTTCGGAATACCTGTTGCGGAAGAAATTTTTCTCGTAGAAGAAGGATCATTTCCAAAATTTCAATTGCATCATTAAGCCCATTTTCATTATTTGGAGTTCTGTTTTTACGGTCAATACAACCCGAATTCCTAAAGTTTCTATACCATTTTCTAATTGAATTTTTTGTTCGAGGTTCCTTATTACCACATTTTGAACAAAAAATGTAGTATAGGTTTTGCATTTTTCCGGTGATCCATCGAAATCCGCAAAAAGCGTCGGATCGAAATGAAAGTCATATCTATCGACTCGAGAGTGAATTTGGGAAATTCCGTCCGTCGGTCAGTCGGTCTGTCTGTCGGCCTGTCGGTCGGTCTGTCGGTCACGCCCAGCCCCCTTAATCCGTTTTCGGATTTCGATGAAACTTGGGCGGTTAATAGTAGGTCTTTAGAAAACCTTGACGCTGGAAGCTCGGCTCCGTTTGGAAACCGGAAGTACCCGATATAGACGTTTCGAGTTTTTCGGAAAAAATTGAATAACTCGATAACGGGTAGTCGGATCGAGATATTTCAAAAAAGAGATGGTGCCGCTGGCAAAGCTCTACAAATAAGTATACCAGAGACTATGTCGAAAAACAAACGAACATTGATTTTTTTTTTGCAAAAAAATGGTTTTCTCGAAATCGGGCTAGGAAGCACGATAACTGTCCAGAATATTGATCGATTTCGATGAGACTTGGTGGGATCAAAGGTATTCGGCCACAAATCAAACCTATTGCTGGCGGCCCAAATCCGTTGACCGCAAGTATGTTTTCCAGGGCCGAGTATGATTTTTTAAAGAAATTCCCGAACCGAAGGTCCGATTTTGATTTTCAAAAATGGCAATTGTATGGCTTGATTAGTTATATTAGTTGATGTTTGTGAAAAATTTGAAAAAACAAAAGCGAATCTACAAATCCTGGAAAACTTGATCTTTTTGATAAATTCTACAAATTCCGAATAGTTTCCTAATAAAAATCGAACATTAACTACTCCGTCGATCGATCTCTATAACCAGTATAAGACACGGACCTTTTTGGACAAAAATCTGAAATAGAGTTTTTTCGAAAAATTTAAAATAAACGAGTTATTTACAAAAATGCATTCCATAGAATTATTTTAAAAAAATATTACAAATTGATAAATTCTCCGTGCGATAAAGGAGCAAAAAAATAACGTAATGTTATATATAAAATATCACATTCACTTCCTTATTTTCATTTACTAAATGAAAATAGAACCGATGCCCTTTCTGTGTTTCAAAATGTAGTTAGCTTTTACTTTAGTCAATGCAAAAAGAAAAAAAAATAATAAAACATGTCAAAACACTGAGTCATCTTGCGACCCTCTGCTGAAAATGTTATGAATCATCCTAACAAATTGGATTAAAAGCATATCAAAATGTAGTTTCTTTCACTTGTTAAACATAGTTCTAAATTTTCTTTGTGTTGTTTTGTAAGATTTAGTTTCGGCAAAGCAAAACACACTTAGTTTTTTCACTTAAAGCAAACATTTTTCTTACAGTAATTCAAGTACCCGAGGTGTCAATAGACTAATTTGACATTTACAAGTGATGTTATCTTTTGTTTCCATAGTCACCTTTGTGAATCATTATTTTTTTCGTAGCATTTCGATAAAACGCAGGCAGTATCACTTTAAAACCTTATAAAACCATCACACTGTAAAATTTCCATGACAAATATGGTATTTCCGAAAAGTAGAAACAGTGGGCTTTACAACTGTGAAAAAATATACAGGGTGTTCCATTTGATACAAGAAAGGTGCCCTATTCCCGGAAATACGCTATGTCATTTCCGGTTACACCGAAAGTTAGCAAAAAAAATGATTACTCAGGAAAAAAAAATTATCAAAATTGGAAGAAGACTGACGAAAACTGAATTTTATTGTCTCAACTAGTTCAAAAGTTATACAGGTTTAGAAACGGTCAAAATATAATGGGGCACCCGGTAGCTACTGGTACAAGGGCCAGCGTGTAATTACTGACACATTTCTGACAGCTGGGGACATTATTAATCCTGTTCCTTTGAGCATGGCAGACAAACAAAGTGAAATGAGAAATTTTGTTGATGGTGCAAACTCCACTAAAAATCTTGAAGTCTTTTACAATAGAGCAGTAGCAGCTGACGTCACAACATGGCCGCCACAGCTGTTTGGTGGACAATAACCCAGTTTTGCATTTGTGACCATATAAGATAATTTGAGTTTTTAAAGAGTTTTTTGTGCTTTTTTAGACGTTTTTCTTATGTAAAATTTATTGTTAGTGTTCTTTATCATTATACATTTCGTGATTTGCTGAACTGACTTTTATCTAATGCTTTATTTATATATTCGAATAGGCATGTCATCTTGTTCACATGTCAAAAGTTATTTCTTTTCCATATTGTAAGTGAATTTTAGTGAATTTATTATAATTTTATTTATATTCTACATTTTAGGAGTCCCCTCGTAACATTTCTAAGTTGAAATATATTAATGGAGTTAACCTATAGGATTTAAAAGTGGAAGATTCATACTGCTTCCAACTTATATTGTTGAATTAATGAACCATTGTGACCGTTCTTGGAAATAAAAATGCTATCTAAACTATAAGACTGTTATTATTCATACTTACCTTTATTATTATCTATAATGTGTACGATCTTAAACATCCTATTATGGTTGTTATGTTTATAAGCATCATTTTGAAGAACTTTATTTTACTCCCGCTAAAAGTGTGTTATTTTTTAAGTTCTGTCGCGCTCTAGGTCACTTACCTTCATTGATATTTTATTTGTAAGCATTATCAATATTTTAAACATCTGTGATTATAATTGTAAGAATGAAAACAAATACCAAACTTGGTAAGTATGCTTATACATATAAAGTATTTCGAGCATATTACGTTGCATACCTATTTGTTTATAATTTTAAAATGGAAACTGAAACGATCTCACAGTCCTATCTTTATATTAGATTTACTATTACTCCTGCATTTCACAATACAAACCTCTGATTATTGTTATTAACGTGTTAAACTATTAAACTTATTAGAAACAGTTGAGCCAAATGAAAGTAAGATATAATCAATAAAAAGTTGATGGGGAATGGTTTGAATTGTCTAAAAACGTTAATTTCACAACAGATTTATAAAACCGTTAATATATGATTGATATATTGGAATGAATCAACGAATGTTGTGACAACTTTTAACCTATGCTTAGCTGTAACTGAGCCTGTGTTAATTAAAGATTTATTGAAATATGTCGTGATATTATATATGTACAAAAAAGTTCAAAAATCCAAGATAGTCTTTATTTTCACTATATTATGGGTTCACAAAGATGTCAACGTATTTGACATCAAATTTTACACTAATAAAGTATATATAAAACTCTTTCTCACACTAGGCTTTTAAAAAAACATTAACAAACATCACTACACATAACTGATATTCAGAAATCCTCCACTTTAATTTTTATCAAGCGAAAACTGACACCTACTCTTATGTCAAATTTCGAAGTTTGTCCACCAATCACGTGACAGCTGGCATAACTGTGACGTCACTGCTAGTGCTCTATTGGCGTTAGTATTTATATCAAGCTAATATTTTCTTGTCGACTACTTATCACTTACTGAGTAGAAAAATATGTTCTGGTATATATCTTGGTCAGTAGAAATCCAGAGTTAGACATTCTAAACCAGAACGCTATGACACTGGGTATGACAAACAAGTATGAAGCTGATTTCTTTATAGTCAATTAATTACTACTTAATAATTAGAAAAATACGATCGGAATACGTCTCGTTCAGTGGAGAACAGTGAAGACGCGGGCGTTCATCTCGGTTAGTGGAGGTTCTAGTGGTACATATTTTGAACCTTCAAAAAGTCTACTTTTGAGCCACGACGAATAAACACAATGTCGATGTTTAAGAAAATTGTTCATGTCCCCATTTTTGTCTGCCATATTCTAATGGCAAATTTGCCATTGATGGATATACTGTTAGCGGCTTGGTTTCAAAAGAACTAACACATTCGTGTGCTTCCAAGTGTGCCCAGATACAAAAGAAGTAGGTTCAAAATTGTCGGGCTTGCAGTCGACGCCTATGGGTACGATCACGGTGAAAGCTGACTGTCGACGCTGGCCAATCCACGCTGATCAGAGGCAATAAGCCAGAGTAAATATTGCTATTCTTTCAGCTGTACTGGCATACAGAAGAAGCAGATCCTGAACTTGTCGGCACTTGCGGCCGGCGCCCATCACCAAACAAAAATGTTTAAGATATTTATTTCAGCTTTCAGTACGCTTGTAGTCGGCTTTGAGTTTGTTTGTTTTCCTTAAGAGTAGATATGCCTCGACAAGCTGCTAAAATTTGCAACAGGGGAGGTGAAAGGGAAACTCCAGTGGGCGGTCCTTTAAAAACGATAAAATATTATTTTATGTGTTTATAGTACTATGTAGTAGTAAATAGAAATGAATGACCGCGATTCCACTTACGTATAAGCCCGAAATTAGTTCATGATTGTATATAAATTCTACCTGCCAAAGCTCAAAGGTTATGCCGGCACCCGACACATCTATCCTATCATTCTAACCTAAATGCGTTTTTAACATATTATTCCTTCAATAAATACAGTATTTATAATTTAGACGGCTAGGTATTATGCTTCCCTAGAATTTTAATTTCTAATATGGAGTATACGAGTATATCTATATTTTTGCATAATGGAAAAGATATTCAATAATTAGTAATCTGCATTAATTAATAATAATCGTCAATAAGGAAATAATAATATTAAATAAAAAGAATAAGAGTTGATGAGGTCCGATAAAAATTATAAACAAAAATTAGTGGTATGCAATATTGCAGCTACGGACACACGTTTCAGAGTTATTGCTCCTCATCAGCGTAGCGTGGCATAAATAATATTGTTATATTGTTAAAAGCAAGACCAACAAAGATAGGAAAGCACAGTATATTGTAGGTACTCTATTTTGTACCTTCGTACCTCATGTGCCATATATGAAGAGCAATAACTCCGAAATACGTGTCCGTAGCTGCAGTCTTGTTTGTTATTATAGTATTAATTCTTGTTTATAACTAAATGGAAAACGTAACATTTTAATGTTGTTTAGTTTTCGTATGTGTAAAGCTTTAGTTGTCACATCATTCAACAAATCAAAATTTAAACTCTTGGATCCTCAGGGGATTCCTCAGGAATTCTTGAATTTTTATTTTGTAGTCTCCCTCAAATAATGGTAGTTTACCAATAAACAAAAATTAGCAACCATTGTTAAAATAAAAAATATACACCACGCAAGTTGTTTTATCCAATAAGTGTTATGCGTATAGTATTAGTTATTTATTGGTCTAATTTGTTTATACGCGATATTCTTAGAAACTGGTAAACAGAAAAAAAGTTTCAAATAAAAAAGGTGTCTCCATCTTTATTTCTTCTCAGCATAGACTTAAAGGGTTTTCCGTTCGTTAACTGATCCTTGCAAATACTCACATTTTATCGACATGGTTTTTGAAAAAAAAACGTATTTTTCACAATTATTAAAATTTGACCTTCATATTACCACAGTTCATTAATAAATATGTAGTGATGACATAGTAACATTGAGATCCATTAATGTTTTCGTTTTTTGAATTATGGCAAGTTAAACAAAAAACTAATTTTAATTATTATTGTTATACATCCAATAGACGCCGAGAATAAGAGAAATGATTCGCAGAAAATCAGTGATTATTATATAAGCATTAAACTATTCAACGGATCATTATGAAATTCACTAGTTATCTATCGAGAGGTAAACCACCGTCGGCACTCGTTCTCCGAATTTTAGGCAGGCTGTCGGCAGCCATGGCAGTGGCGGTCATATAATTGAAAGCCCCGCAAGTGCGGCTGGTTGGAGTTACGCAGGCGCCGCAGGCAAGGCAGTCTCGGCAGTTCGTGTAATTTCTACAAGTGGTTGACCTCTCAGGTACTGTTTTGATAGTATATAGTATAAAATAAGAATTTCTTTACAACCCTAACCTAAAATTTGCAGACGTAAATGTAGCAGCCAAATGCCAATTTTTCGAAGTCAGTAACAAGTAAATATATCGAGAATAAATAAAGATTAAGGATAGAGGCAACCTTTTATTTGAAATTTTACTTTCAAGGAACTAGTGTTATATACTTAGCACATATCACATATTAGCACATATTATATAAAATAACTTGCCTGGTGTACACTTAGTTTTACGAATTATTATTCATATTTTCTTAGAAAATATATGGATGGGGAGAACTTACAAATTTGCTTTTATAGTAGACAAAAGTTTAATGATTGATGTTTTAAACTAAACCCCGCATCAAAATATCATTAATAACTTTAGACATAGTAGGTTATTTCTCAAAAATATGGATATCTCTGGTTTTACTGGTTAGATTTTAAAAATCCAAAGCAGCAATTATTTGTATCAATGAAATTTAATAGTGCATTTTTTTAAAATACGAATGTCAGAGCGATTCTAAAAATTTGCAAAATTTTGAAAGTAAAAAAGATGGCTAAAATTTGTATTCAAAAATGTTTTCTCTACAAATTTTTAAAGCAGAGATAAAAACCTGCAACTTGAGTCTTAGAACGTCTACATTGGTGCGCGATCTCAACAAGAAAATATTTTCAACATCGGTCCACATCACCTTCTGGACAATACTTTTAGCTCTGATTTGTTAAATTTTCACGAAGTTGCTTTTTTCTGGAAAATATTTTCGGGTTTAAAGGAGTAAGTTGGTTTCTATGTTTCTTTTTACATTTTGAGCCTAGATTTAATTATTTTGACAGATCGATAGATAACTTTACTGCCGACAGTTTTTATCCCAAACATTTCTTTCTATTTTTCCCAGAAATAAAAGTTATTATGAAAAAAATCCTGTTACTTGGTCTAATGCAACAAACTGATGCGTGTGACTTGATGAGAAAATGGGAAAATGTGCGCTTTACTTTTGTGTTTCTAACTCCTTTCATTGCAAATCGCATCGCCCCTTATAATTCTATATTCATGTGTTTACGACAAGAACACATCTTTAAAATTTAGTATCAATTGTATTGTCCAATAAATGTTTTCAAATATACCAGCATACCACCATTTTATAAAGAAGAATTGAAACACAATTACACATTATTGTTAGTGCATGGGTGGCTACATATAACTAGTTACTATATTGTTATAATTCCGTACTTGTAGTATAATCAAAGAGTAGAGTACCTGTTAAGTACAATAGTAAATTAATGGAATTTGGAAATTTATTGGGCATCCCGTATTATTAGAAATGATTTGGTTTAATTTCTTATTTCGTTCCCTCGTTATATTTTCTCATTCATAAAATAATTCTGGGTGAAGGGCGGAGCTTAAACAATAATAAATCCAGAGGGAGCTCGTATCAGTGTAACATTTGTTGCAAAATGTGCCTTTGCACGGTTCCGTGCTATACATGTTTTTGCAAAAAGTATTATGTTTTTTGGAAAAATAAAAATAGTACGATACACAGAAAACATGAATGAAGGTTTGCATCGAGTCCTTTTTCTCATATTTTGATTCTAAATATTTTTTAAAAAATCAGCAATTTGCTGCTAATTAAAACAAATTTTATTAATTAATACCATTTTTTCTCAAAATATTAAAAAGATACAAACCTAGATTGATATGTTTTCTTCTATTTTTCGCCTGTACAAATTTCGTAACTGCAATGGTCTAATTATAATTTGTCGCGGACGGGGCGGCGTTTGAGAGTAATTTATTTCTGATTTTTAGACGGCATACCCACTCTTAATCTAAAATATTTTATTGATTGATGTGAATACAATGACCACAAAAATCTATGAGCAGTTAATAATTTATGTGTATGAAAGGCGTGTTATCAGAAAGGAAGAAATCAGTCTAGTATTCTTCTCCTTCTTTTTCTTCACGGTATATCAGAAGTTTTGTGTATCATGAATTATCCTGTTTTTTCTTTTTTTGGTGTATACTACGTGTGACCGCATGCCGTAATCTGCTGCGGGTGCCTGTTGACTGGAGCACAGTCTCGCCAAAGCTCTTTCCCATTAGTTCCTTGACGTTATCAACTCAACGCCTCTTTCCATCCGATTTTTTCTCAACTTAGGAACATTTTTAAACAATATTCAGCCCGAGGAACTACCGGACCAACCCTGGAACAGACTGTTATCCTCTACGGAGAGCACTGGTCTCTTCTAGGCAATCCCACACGTCTCTTATGCACACTGGATCGACAGGCCTGAGTGCTGCGGATCCTGTAGGTCTTCTCGCGTTTGTAATAATAATAATAATTTTTTTTCTGACCATAATTAACATACTGGAGCCAATATTGACAGACAATTGAAAGCACCAAAATTTTATAATTGTATATTTTAAAGATTCGTCCGGTGTTCTGAACCTAAACTATATCGCGAGATATATTTTGCCAAGTTTACACGTTTAAATAAGTAATTCATTTCCATTGCACGTTGCGTTGTATTAAATGTATATTAAGGTAATTCGCAACTGAGGTGTCAGGTTCTCAAAATTATTTTTATGTAATGTATACCAGAAAATAAATTTGAATTTTAGAATCTGAGTAAAGCTTTAAAGTAAATCTAAAAAAAACTAAAAGAGTACATTTGTCTCCATTTGTTTAGTGCAGCAGCAGCGGCCTTGAATTGTTTTATGTGCAATATAAATATGGAGTGAACAATAGGAAAATATCAACACGTAGTAAAAGATCAGAAGTGAAGTTTCATAGTTTTACTCTGAAAATCACTAAAAAACAATTCTTGGACCTTAGAAGATGATGTTTACAATAAGCAAAATTAATGTATTTATTCTTCAACTAGTTTTTTATATTTTGTGACTATCGTATTACATTAAAATAAATAATACACGAAATTAGTCGTCAAGGTCTCTTACTCACTTTGAAAAATTACAATATTTGTTTTAGAGTATGTTTAGGAAAGATGAATCCAATTAAACAGATTATTAACACCGTACGACTTTTTATTGAAATGTGTAATTATAAATAGATTTGTATAGGAAAAGAAATATTGTTTCCTTAGCGAATTTGACCTTATGAAGCTAACGATTCTAATAATTTAAAGTTGTGTATAATAACAGGTCAGAGCATTAATTTTTTTTAGTTTTCCTGTTAAATTGAGACATAAATGTTAGACATCTATAAAAATACTAAAACACGTGTTGAAAGTAATTTATACACCGGTTGCTCCTATTTGGTTAAATATTATATATTAATTATTATTCTTTATGTGCTTCTCTCATCTGCTACTAAAATATAAGTATTTAAAGTAGTTTCACGTTCGAGTGATTCCTTCGTTATATCAACTCTCCTGTGGCGGCTCCAAGCAGGTTTCCGACTATTCCTAGGCAATCGTACCCTTACTCCAGAGCTTCACTGATTGGAGGTAGGGATTTCAGAAGAAAGGATATATCCAACTTCTTTTTTGCCACAATACAGTTGTACAAGAAGTATCCTAGCTTATTCAAAAAATGTTAATTTCGATACGTATAATTTTAGTCAAAGCCTTTCCAAACAGATTTAATAGTCTCCTTACCGACATCCGTTTAGTTGATTATTATATATACTCTTCGCAGATACAAAACGAAGAGGATGTTGCATTTCTGAAACCGGTAATATCACTTGTAGAGGAAGAAATTTCATATTACTGTATCAGTAATCAATTTCTGAATAACTTACATAATGTCCGTCCGTCTCTCCATCTATCTGTCTGTCTGCTGTCCGTCCGTCACGTTTCGCTGTAAGCACAATATAATAATTGATTCTTACAAAAATTTTGCTTTGCATTTGGACACAAACTCAAAATTAGAAATGCCCAAGACCAACATTATTCACTAAAAGACTGCAAAGAGTATCCCATAGAATGTGCAACAATTATATACGAATTTCAATAAATCAGCCAAGAATATAATATTTATTTAGTTATCATTTTTCCTCACCTCCTCATGGTTCTGAATAACAGTAAGAGCCCCTTCACTTTGCCATAATTGTACAGGACTGACGTAATACATAGTCATTGCGTGAACAAAGATATGAAGTAGAATTTTACCAGCTTCCTCCATGGTCCCTTTCACCATTTAGATGTAAAAGGTGAGCTGTTTGATTTTCTGGTTTCGAGAAACCAACATTCTTTAGAATTTTTTTGGGCTAGAGCAATTGCCATTGCAAGTAGACTCTTCTCCCGAACGATGACAGATTTTACGTCCGGCTTGAATTAGGGCAACCGGACAATAACAGTATCTGCATCACTCTGCGCTTGCAGAATTGAGGAATCTCTGGTTTTCATGTAATGCTAAAGGGAACGGCTGGGTAAGTGCCTGGAGCATACAGGAATAAGAAGAGGATTAGAAGAGGGAATACTGAAATCTGGACCTACTATCAAAGAACTGTAACTGCAAGCTAAAGATCTTCAAGACATACAAGTGTGTTTAGTCTTATTTTCTGTTCTTATCTATCTAAACTATTTAGTAGACATCTCACTAGAAGACTATTGGGTAGCCCTCGGTGTAATTTAGACTTTTCGTTTACGTACTATTTTATTAAAATGATTATCGAGCCTGAAGCTCTAGATTCGCCTCTGGTTGTATATAAAATATTGTTTTTTTTATTGATTTATATATTATCAAGAGCATTCTAGGCATGTGTAGAGGCAGTTCAAAGTGGGTCGAGTTTGGAAACAGATGCGTATTTGGTAACTCCCACAAAATCTCGAAAAAGTCTGTTAAAACGGTAACAAATCGTTCGAAATTGTGTTAAACTAAAGCGTGGACAATTCTACATTAATAGATATAAATTAGCATAAGTCTGGCTACTTCATATAGCTGATATTAGATATTTCATTATAGCGTCACTGGTAGCGTAAACAAACAATTTGAAGAAAGGATAGAACATCTGGTAACATAACTCTAAAAGAATGTAAACACGTGCAATCGGACCGACCGAACCCAGTGCTAGATACCAAAGCGGGTCTTGTCTTAAGCTCATAAATTACCCTGCAACAACAAACTAAGTGATAGATATATGAAGTGAAATGCAAGAAATCAAATCCAGGAAAGGAGAATAAGCCAGCAGCTGGCGATTAAACAGATAAATTTTTTAGTTTATTAGTGTAGTTTATTTCTTTATTTAAACTGGAAAAATTTAAAAATTAAAATTGAAAAGGTATTATACATAGGTGATAAAATAGAAAAAAATGCGGAATTTGGAAAACGGATATTAAAACTGAAACTGATTACTTCAGGAACGAGCCAGTATACAGGGTGCACAAAATATTCTCTCGGGCCTCTTTCTTATAACCCGCTGAAGAAAGCTCTTTTTACCGCGAGATGGAACTTTTCTTTGCACTTCCACCGTAAATGGATGTTTACCTGTGGAACGGTTAATATAAATAAAAGCGAACCGAACTGAAACGCAGATTTCTGGGAAATATGAAAGCATACACCTATCGACGCAAGTGGACAGGAGGCGGTGCTAGATTCAAAAATAGAAGAAACGGGAAACCTAGAAGAAGAATAAATAAGGAGATGATGGTAGATAGAAACTTAAAAGAATCATGGAAACAGAAAAGAAGCATCTTGCAAGCGCATACACTTCCCATCCGAGGATGACAGATGGAAACTAAGAAGAAACATGAAAACTTAAAAGAAGCATCTCATAAACACCTACAGTTCTCATCCTATATTCCTACCCCATGCGCATGTGGCTCTCGCTGCTGACAAAAAGCATGTCCAATGTCCTATCCAGCGTATGCAGTCGATCCAGCGGTATATAAAACATCCCAGGTTTGGTTCCGGCACGCAGTTTGGTCGTCCGTTGGGCGGTCGGGTGGGGCCGCTCGGTCGTGATATCAAAATGTCACAGCGAGTGAAGGATGAACGTGTTGGTGGCTGGGCGGCTACATCTGGCCTTTCGGCGGGGACCGGGCTGCGTGTTGGAACGAACCACCAGACTGGGTGCCCGGAATTGGCAGCAATGCCCACCTTACGCTGGGGCAAATCAATCACTCAATCAGTCAAGAGCTCCAGTATGTGTAGAGTTAAGTAAACTTTAACTTGTCTTGTGTATGAGTTAATCAGTACGCGTACGATTTCATTTTCATACACACGAAGGAAAAACAATAGCCTAAAAACATCCACGTATGTCTACAAAGCTTAGTTCAGCTGACGAAACGACCTTTGGACCGACCAAATTAAAGTATGCTGGACTATAGTATAGTAGAGGAGACAGCGCACATTTACCCTACACATTTATATCGGCTGGAGACGTGATTAAATATATCTCTTAGAGCAGGACAGACAAAAATAGGAACATGAAAAATTTTCTTAAACATCGACATTATGTTTATAGTCATGGATCAAAAGTAGACTTCTTGCAGGTTTAAAATATCTGCCATTTGGACCTCCACTAACCGAGATGTACGCCTGCTTCTTTACCTCCACTAAACAGGATGTATGCCGATCGCATTCTTGTAATTACTAACTAGTAATTAATTGATTATAAAGAAATCAGCTTAATACTTGTTTGTCATACCCAGTGACATAGCGTTCTGATTTAGAATATCTGCCTCTAAAGCCCACCAACCAATATATATACCAAAACGTATTTTTCTGTTCACTAAGTGGCAAGTAATCGGCAAAAAAATATTAGCTGGATGCAGATACTGGCGCCAATTGTAAAAGACCTTTCGTTATTTAGTGAAGTTTGCACAAAGAAGAAAATTGCTTAAAGGAACAAGATTAATAATGTCCCTAGCTATCAAAAATGAATTAGGCAATACCACGCTGACCCTTGTACTAGTATACAGTGGGCCACCAAATCGAAAAACCTGGCCCAAAAGCCAAAATTCGAAAGAGGTTTAATTGCATTCAAAGTAATATTTCTGTAATCATAAATATTCAGTTCATTACGTACCGGAAATTCCCAACGTATTGTTGCCCTCTTTTACCGGATATACCCTAAGAAAGACAGCGTTCTCTTAGCGTATAGTTGTTAATAGTTGCTTGCCATATTTGAACGAACTATTCGATATCCCTGTAGTTTGTGTAATTTCGACAAAAACATTTTGAGACTTTACGAAGATAATCTGTGAAGTATTTTATTTTGTATGCATTGATTAGTTGTAAAATATGATACATTCGGTCATTAGACTGTGTTAAACGGGGTTCTACAAAGATAAAGAAATAAAAATTAATGGGTACTTTCTGTTTGAGCCGCAAAAAAAGCGCAACGTGTTTCAACACAACTCTTTTACTGGCTGATTACTTACAGTTTTTTCAATCCGATTGATCCCGGTTTAGAAGTATTAAGTAATAATTTGGTCAAGTATGAGGTGTTATATTGAAAATATACGTACGAAGTGACGACTGATGCTCGATAACTGCTTCGAATGACTAGAAGTGCCCAAATATAATCGATAGAAATTGTCTTGCAGAAAAATATATTCAAGGCAAGGACGTAACCATGGTGGGGTAGGGTAGGGCGCTTGCCCCTCCTAGCTAGTACCGGGATAAACCGAGCAAAAGAAACAGAAAATCCATTTGTCACCAATTACGGATGGTATTATATACCTGCATCTGTGCACAAAATCCTCATACCTGGAGCTGAAATTGTTGAGTCTGCGATGTTACCAATCGGTCAGCTCTCAGAAAAGCTCAGAAGTCTAGGAATGAAGACCTTAAATACAATGCAGGCCAAGCCACACTAGAAAATCATCTAATCAACTAAGGAACGAAGATCTTCTTCATTGCCCGCTAATTTCGTCCTGTATATTTGTTTGTCTCACAACCAAGGCTGCACGTACACTTGGAATTGGTAGGCGATCTCTCCACCAACTCACTTTTAAATGCGCTAAAAAGATTTAATTCGAGTCGTGGAATCTGCAAGAATATGTACTCCGACAACGGTACAAACTTTTATAGTGTCAGTAATAAACTAGAAGATACAGAGAGATTGATGTCTAAAAAGCACGATGACCATGCAATAAATCACTTTCTGACAAAAAATAGTATCGTCTGGCGTTTATTATTAGATCAAACGAACTTACCTGTGAAGTTCGATCATAATTTTAGGAGACCTCCAGTCCGAAGATATCAATTATTTATACCACGTAGTAGACCTCTATTACATGTATCATCCACTATTTTTAAAGAAACCGATCCTGTGTTCCTGAACTATCCAGCTACCCGTTCCATGCTAATGCTTTCATTTTGTTTAAATACCAATCTTTGCAACCTCTGGGAGACTAAGTCAAGGGAGCGGGTGGGAATTGATATCTTCGGACTGGAGGTCTCCTAAAATTATGATCGAACTTCACAGGTAAGTTCGTTTGATCTAATAATTTTAGTTCGACCTCCAGTCCTCGATATCAATTATTTATACCACGTAGATGTTTAAAGACAAGTTGCAAAGATTAATAAAGTATATATTTTCGTAATGGACATTATAATAATAAAAACAATTTGGGCGATTATAGTATCTCGCAAAGGTACTAGAATTTGTTGACCATCCTGCAGTTTGACATATGATATCCAAAGACACTCCTTTCCTACAAGCTGCCGAAGTAGAGGCATGCCTAGTTGAATGGACATGAAATTCTTCGGTGTTGATACCTGCATATGTCAATAGTTCTTTAACCCACTTGCTAATAGTTTGTTTTGACGCACACCTATAAGGTGGTCGTGGTATCAGAAACAATTTTTGCTGGTCGGGTGTTCTGAATTTTATAGTAGATTCTAAGTAGAATTTTAAAACAGATCCCACACACAAAGAAGGATCTTCCCCAAAAAAGGGGACTTGCAAGCAGGGCTGGTTTTTGCCGGGACCTGAGAATTTTATTATGTCAGGTATAAAAATCTGATAGCCAGTTCTAGAACTGTATATGTTATCAGTCTTTATCATAGATATTGCTTGTATGCGTTGTCCTGTTATTAGAGTTAGTAATCTCGCTACGAGTTTAATTGACAAATGTTTTAAAGTTAAGGTATTATAGGGAAACATCGATTTCAAATACTGTACAACTGGTTCAGTGTCCCAGACGTGATTATATCGTGGAGCGGTAGGTCTCAGATTTGCCACACCTTTAAGAAATCTTTTAATTCGAAAATCGTCAGCTATCTTTTCTGTTAAAATTAAGGATAACGCCGATCGATGAGAGTTTAGTGTTCCATATTGGATATCTTTAATGTCTAAAATATGTTGTAGAAACTGTAAAACTTCACTTACTCCAGAGTTGTAAACTGAAAGTTTGTGTTTTTGACAGAACGACCACCAAAGCTTGTAAGTAGTATTATATTGCTTTACAGTTCCCGTGGATATAGAATGTATTGTTGTCTGAATTGTGCATTCTGGATAATTTTTTAATTCAAATGCCTTCCAGATAATTTGACGGTAACTAGGGTAAGCTTCCTGGCCATTGGATGCTCTGTGCTAAAAGGGGAAGTAAGCAAATTAGAATCGGTATCGAAAAGCAAATAATCCCCCATCTTAGGTTTCATAAGAAGGGGAAACCATGGTTGGGATGGCCACCAAGAGACTACCACAACACCTTCAGTATTGTCCTCAATAATCTTTTGAATAACCCTTAAAATCACACTGAAAGGAGGAAAAATGTAAAATTAAAATTTTTTCCAGCTGATCGTGAATGCATCAACAGCCATCGAATATGGATCGGGTAAATAAGAAACATATTTTCTACATTTATTATTTATGATTGATGCAAAAAGATCTACATCTAGTTTACCCCATTTCCTGATAATTCTATTAAAAGCATAATTAGCCAATGACCACTCGGTGTCTGTTGGCAAGGTTCTTGATTCTTGATCAGCCTTCCAGTTCTGCTGAGAACTAATATAGGACGCGAATAAAAATAAATGTCTTGTCTCGCACCATTGCCATATTTCCTTAGTTAAATCGCAAAGCTTTTTATGCTGTACACTACCCATCCTATTTATATATGATAGGGCAGTAGTGTTGTCGGTTCGTATTAAAATATTACATCTTATAAGGTTTGCATCGAAACACCTTAACCCGAAAAATATGGCCTTTAATTCTAAATAGTTTATATGGTGCACTTTATCTTTCACGGACCACCACCCGTGTGTGAACAGTTCCTTGGTGCAGGCACCCCAACCAGTTAAAGAAGAGTCTGTGAATATTTCCAAACTGAACGTGTCCTGTCTTATGTTATTGAATGCGCTAATAATATTAGTGTACCACCATAACAAATCGGGTTTAATTTTGGAAGATAAGGTCATCTGGGCGTCATAATTCATATGGTTTGCTTGCAGAGGGAATATCTTCTCTCTTCCCAATGATTTGGTGTATAACCAACCGTATTGTACCGCTGGGCATGCTGAAATCAGCAAACCTATGAACTGAGCCCATTGTCTTATTTTACATGTGTGAGCGCCTAAGAAAAACTTTATGGGCTCTTTTAACTTTAAGCGTTTTTCAATTGTCAAATTCAAAGTCATATTTTGGGAATTAAAAACAAACCCTAAAATTTTTTGTTTTCTGGAGGGATTCAAACAACTTTTGTCTCTATTTACTATAAGACTCAGAGAGGATAACAGATTGATGGTTGTCAATGTGTTTTTTGGACATTGTTGCTCCGAGTCGCCCATGATTATAAAATCGTCCAAATAATTGACACACAAAATTCCTCCTAAGTTTAGTTACGGCAGGTTTTTGCAATTTTGTAAACGTATAAGGAGCATGTGATAAACCAAACGGCATGCAGGTGAATTCATATAACCCATTTCGAAAATAAAACCCTAGGTATTTTCTGGGTGACTTAGCTACTGAAATTAAAAAATATGCATCTTTTAAATCAATCGTTGACATATACGTATTCTTTCGAATCAGGCGGGAAACCATCCGATAGTTCTCCATTTTAAAATGTGGAGCTTCGACGTACGTATTTAATTTTTTAAGGTTAAGTATGAATCGTTTTTTGCCGTTTGATTTATCCACCTGAAAAATATTGGAAATGAATTGGCCTTCCACCACTTTACATTTAGAAATTGCACCCTCTTCTAAAAACTCATTAATAGATTCCGATATTTCTTGTGTTCTTGAAGAAGGTAAAACGTCGGAAGGCAAAGGCAAAGTTTTAAAAGATAAAAGAACTGAATTAGAAGTCATTTGTTGCCAATCTGTAACAAAATGTTCTAATCGTCCAGCCTGCATTTTTACACTTACCTGTGTTACTTCTCTTTCCTTGAGTAAAACCTCTCGTATTTCGAGGATTATTGCCCCTTGTACGGTTTCGCCACCCTCCCTTGACGAGCCAGGCGACGGCAGTTTTCCGTATTTGATTGCCTCCCCCCCCTCGTTTTTCTCCTCCAAAAGAGTTATTTTTGGTATTGATATTGGGTAAGTTATTTACTGTTCTGGTAAATGCATGCGTTGAAAGCAAATCATTTCCGGCCTTTTCCAGCAATTTGGCTAATTTAATCTTTTCGCCAAATTCTGATCCGAATGAAAAAACATCCGGACTAGTCTTGTCAATAATTTCCTACACTTGTCTATTTAAAGTTTGTGAAATTAAAGTACCTCTAGTTTGGGATAGATTAAAAAATAAATTTGCAAGATTCTTTCCAGAATCCCAAAGGGGTGTAAGTAATTTTTCTTTTATGTTCTTAGATATATTCGTACCGTCTTCAAGAAATATCTTTATACTTTGTCCAAGAGCTGAGAGGCTTTGGGCAATTTGTTTTGGTGACATGATCGCAAGAATCTCTGCGTTTACTTCCGGGGGAACTAAGGAGGGTAAATTTGTAGGTATTTTATAACGCTCAGTTAGTACCGTCTTGTTCCCATCAGGTAGGCCGTGAGTTAATGTATGCTCCCAGCGAGAACATAGCGCGCTATGAAATTGAAACACAAATTTTTCGAGCTCCTTTGGATTATCTCCAAATATGTATAACAAATCTTCACCCAACTCTACATCATTACTAATTATTAATGGGGGGGTACCACCTTCGTTACTGTCATTCGGCAATTTTTCCCTTGCAGGACTATATAGCCGTTCAGGATTTTCAACATGCAAGTTGAACTCCTCGTCAGTATACTCTGCATTTGTCGACACATGCGAGCGTCGCTCCACAGATAAGCTACGGCGGCTTGAGTGCGACCCTGTCTGCTCCACTCGTTCTAGACGCGGGGTATTGGGAATATCTCTCCGCATCAGCTCGTTGCTATACTGCAGGAGATTCCTCACTCGCATTGGTGAACGAGATCTTGGCCACCTTACACTGCCTCTGCCGGTGTAACGGTTTCGGCTTCTCGAACGCGGCCTGGTAGACACAGATCGCTCACGTGACCTACGTGATTTCAGACGGCGTTCTAGCTTATCTAACCTCTTTAATGAGGCTTTTTTAGAAATTTCCTCATCACTACTTGATGATCGGCTTCGTTTCTTATGTTTACCCATAGCTAAAAGATTATATAATAAGGAAATAATTAATTTACTTACGAAATACTATCAGATTGACAGCAATGTGACGTGGACGATACTTGCACTAAACGCCAATGAAAGCATTAGCATGGAACGGGTAGCTGGATAGTTCAGGAACACAGGATCGGTTTCTTTAAAAATAGTGGATGATACATGTAATAGAGGTCTACTACGTGGTATAAATAATTGATATCGAGGACTGGAGGTCGAACTAAAATTGCCTCCTAAGTCCCCTCATGGGAGGTCACAGTGAAATCTGCTATATTTCGTGATAATATCTCTAGGGTAGCAGAAACATTCGTCTTAATTATGATGATTTGAATAATAAGATCAACACGGCCGGCGCGAGGCCGTGTGTATTATGAATAGGGAGTTGATCTGTACCCCTCTAAAATTGCGATTTTACAATAGGAACTCCTCCGAGGGGAGGAGGTTTTTCGGCGCGGGTCCGGCGTCGTTCGATTCGCCTGCGAATTTTCCGTCGCTTAGGCCGTATCCGGGGCGGGTATTTTTCGTGGTTTTTTAATTATTAACGAGTAAAAGTCCGCTATCTCTCTCGCCTGCTTTTTTTGGGAATGAGGAGTCGAGGGGTAAGAGAGAAAATAGGAGAGGTCGTTTTGGTATTTCGTAAACGTCAAAAATGTTCGATTTCTTTTCGTTACTGTCGGGCTCGATTTTCGATTTCGACCTCGCAGTTTGCGGCTAGCTATAACTAGAATCTCTCCCCGTTCCGCCGCGACGCCGTACGGCGCTCAAAAATATGTATTTCAAAAAATACGGACGTTTTAAGATTGCACGTTTTTGCGCTGTTTCGAATCCGAAGCGAGACTCATTTTTTCGGTTTTTCGCCTATAACTCGAAAACGGCTGGAGCTAGCTCAAAATAAAAAAATCTCAAAGGACAAGAGCGTTTCCTTCGACGATTTTTCGTTTCGGAGATATCGCCCGAAATGTGCGGCGGTGCAGAATGGCGGAAAATACGACATTTTTTCCTTTAAACCTCCATAACTTCTAAACGGGGCCTCCTAGAGCAAAATACTTCGCCCTAACGAAAATGTAGAAAAACGAATTATCTAAAAGTCTTTTTTTAAATTTTTCTCCAGCTCCAAAGATTAACGAGCTACGGGCGGTCAAAGTGGAAGAATTTTTCGTAAATACGTGAAATTTTAAATTTAAAATATCCGAGAAAAGCTACTTTTGTCACGCACGCCGCGGGTCTAATTTTCCATTTTTCCCCTCGAACTTGGTATCGCCGGAAAGCTACGTTCTTCTGCTTTCCAGAGAGACGTCGCACGCCGTTTCACTCCCGATATTTATTTACTTATGGATTTTTTAAGTACTTACGGTTTTCGATTTTTACGAAAATATCCATTCTTATTTCGCACAGAACTACACTAAATTTTTAATTAACCCAGGGCACGTACTGCACGAATAAAATGCGAATCTTCGTGTTCAAATAGAGACCAAGATCGAGCCTCTATGTCCAGTATTAACTAAAATATGAGCGTTTTAAGATTTCATGTTCTACAATTTTCTAGGTTACGTTTTAACACACTCAAATTTCTCACATTTGTCTCGCCCCTGCGAGGCCGAATTTTCGATTTTCCCTATACAATTTGGTATCACGGGAAAGGGCAAAGCTCCCCCTTTCCATCGAGACACAGAACGAGCTTCTATTCCAAGTAATTGCTTAATTATGAATTTATATGTACGTAGATGTTTTTCACTTTCTCACAAAAAACCCAACATTCACACGCCCGTTCCGGGCCGAATTTCCGATTTGGCCCGCACACTCCACTATCACAACAAAATATCGTCCTTTCCGATTAATTCGAGACCTAGAAAGCCTCTCCACTACCATTATTTCCTGAAATATCGCCGTTTCAAAAGTCCATGTTTTCGCTTCCGAGATAAATTTCGGCCGGCAATGCAGTTCGCTGAAATAAATGATACAAATTAAATAAAAATCAATAGAATGTCAACGGCATGGGTGAGCAAAATAAATCTATATAGGGTGAGCCAAATTCATAGAAAAATCACAATTAAATCTATTTGTCGTCCGATTGGCCTGAAATTTGGTACTCGGGGATTATCGACCGCGGTGATCACGAATATGACATTGAAATTCAAAAATTCAAAATGGCGGCGCCAAAATGGCCGGCGAATCAAAATTGAAGAATTCAAGATGGCGGCCGAGTTGCGGGACATATTTTGCCATTTACGCTGCCATTCGTCTGAAAATAAGTTCGTATGTGTTATCGAGGTCAGTGATCACGAATATCAAATCGTAACTCAAAAATTCAAAATGGCGGCGTCTCCATAGCCTAATATCCATCTTTTACTGTAACTCTCTTATTTACCCTCCGATTCCAATTAAACTCGGTATGATGAAGTTACTGAAGTAGCTGATTGTGAATATGACATCGAAATTGAAAAATTCAAAATGGCGGCCGAGTTGCGGGACATATTTCGCCATTTACGGTGCCATTCGTCTGAAAATAAGTACCTATGTGTTATCGAGATCGCAGATCCCGAATATCTAATCGTAACTCAAAAATTCAAAATGGCGGCGTCTCCACAGCCTAATATCCATCTTTTACTGTAACTCTCTTATTTACCCTCCGGTTCCAATTAAACTCGGTACGATGAAGTTACCGAAGTAGCTGATTGTGAATATGACATCGAAATTGAAAAATTCAAAATGGCGGCGTCCTCATGGCCTATTATACTGTAACTTTCTTATCTGCCAACCGATTCGGCTGAAACTCGGTATTTAGAGGTAATTAGAGTAGCCAATAACGATTATGTCTACGAAATTGAAAAATTCAAAATGGCGGCACAAATTGCAGTACACCATCCGTTATTTAAGGCGGCATTCGTCCAAAAATAGGTATGTGTGTGTTATCGAGGCTACAGATCACGAATCTGTGACCGTCGCTAAAGAATTCAAAATGGTGGCGTCCCCATAGCCATTTATTCTAACTTTTTTATTTACAATCCGATTCAAATGAAACTCGGTATGTACAGGTTATTAGTGTAGCTAATAACGAATATAACATTAGATTTACTAAATTCAACATGGCGGCAACCAAAATGGCTGACAACATATGTCATTTATGGACCGATTCGACTGAAAATCGGTACCTAGATATTTTTCAGGTCGCTGATGACGAATCTGAAATCGAAACTGAAAACCAAGCTTTCTACATTGATTCAAGCTTTCTACAATGATTCAAGCGTTACCTAATCGAGTGCGGAGCACTCGCATTGACAGCTTTAGCTGTCACCCCTCCGGAGGAGCTAGAATGGGCGATAGCCCATTCTAGTCATAGTAATAAAGAGCAGTTGGTGCGAGCCCCTTCCTCTTTGCGATCTTAAGGTACATGCCGTCGAGACGCGCTTCATTTCGCCGGTCCGTGCCCGGCTCGAAAGTGTTCGGGACGGAATCCTACAGTGCTTAGGCTATACTCGGTTCCGGTATTTTTCCGGGTTTTTCCGTTACAATCGGACGAAAGTCACCTATCTCTCTCGCCTGCTTTTTTGGGGAATGAGGAGTCGAGGGGTAAAAGAGAAAATAGGGGAAGGCGATTTGGTGTTTCGTAAACGTCAAAAATGTACGGTTTCTTTTCGTTCCTGTCGGGCTCAATTTTCGATTTCGACCTCGCAGTTTGCGGCTAGCTATAACTAGAATCTCTGCCCGTTCCGCCGCGACGCCGTACGGCGCTCCAAAATATGTATTTCGAAAAATATGAACGTTTTAGGATTGCACGTTTTTGCACTGTTTCGGATCCGAAGCGAAACTCATTTTTTCGGTTTTTCGCCTATAACTCGAAAACGGCTGGAGCTAGCTCAAAATAAAAAAATCTCAAAGGACAAGAGCGTTTCTTTCCGCTCCCTCCGGTATGTTAAAAAATTCCGTACCATTTTTCTTTTCGGAGATATCGCCCGAAATGTGTGGCGGTGCAGAATGGCGGAAAATACGACATTTTTTCCTTTAAACCTCCATAACTTCTAAACGGGGCCTCCTAGAGCAAAATACTTCGCCCTAACGAAAATGTAGAAAAATGAATTATCTAAAAGTCTTTTTGTTTGTTTTTTTTCCAGCTTCAAAAATTAACGAGATACGGGCGGTCAAAGTGGAAGAATTTTTCGAAATTATGTGATATTTTAAATTTAAAAGATACCAGAAAAGCTAATTTTGTCGCGCTCGCCGCGGGCCTAATTTTCCATTTTTCCGGTCAAACTTGGTATCGCCAGAAAGCTACGTTCCTCTTTTTTCCGGAGAGACGTCGAACGCCGTTCCACTCCCGATTTTTATTCACTTATGTATTTTTAAAGTACTTACGGTTTTCGATTTTTACGAAAATATCCATTCTTATTTCGCACAGAACTACACTAAATTTTTTAATTAACCCAGGGCACGTACTGCACGAGTAAAATGCGAATCTTCGTGTTCAAATAGAGACCAAGATCGAGCCTCTAGGTCGAGTATTAACTGAAATATGAGCGTTTTAAGATTTCATGTTTTACAATTTTCTAGGTTACGTTTTAACACAGTCAAATTTGTCACAATTGTCTCGCCCCTGCGAGGCCGAATTTTCGATTTTCCCTATACAATTTGGTATCACGGGAAAGGGCCAAGCTCCCCCTTTCCATCGAGACACAGAACGAGCTTCTATTCCAAGTAATTACTTAATTATGAATTTATTTGTACGTAGATGATTTTCACTTTCTCACAAAAAACCCAACATTCACACGCCCGTGCCGGGCCGAATTTCCGATTTGGCCCGCACACTCCACTATCACAACAAAATATCGTCCTTTCCGATTAATTTGACACCTAGAAAGCCTCTCCACTCCCATTATTTCCTGAAATATCGCCGTTTCAAAAGTCCATGTTTTTGCTTCCGCCATTTTAACTAACGCACATAACAATATACTAGGAATTCTGGGTAATTTGTAATTTACAGAGTGAGCAAAATAATGCTGATATAGGGTGAGCCAAATTCATCGAAAATCGCAATTAAATTTATTTGTCGTCCGATTGACCTGAAATTTGGTACTCGGGGATTATCGACCACGCTGATCACGAATATGACGTCAGAATCGCAAAATTCAAGATGGCGGCGCCAAAATGGCGGACGATGTTTGTCGATTTTGGCGTCACACCTCTCAAAATCGGTATGTGGAGGTTTTTGAGGTCGCCAAATTCGAATCCGAAATCGAAATTGAAAAATTCAAAATGGCGGCGGAGCTGCTGGACACATTTTGCCATTTACGGTGCCATTCGTCTGAAAATAGGTATGTATATGTTATCGAGGTCACAGATCACGAATATGTTATCGTAACTCAAAAATTTAAAATGGCTGCCTCTCCATAGCCTAATATCCATTATTTACTATAACTTTCTTATTTCCCAACCGATTCGAATGAAACTCGGTATGTTGAAGTTACTGAAGTAGCTGATTGTGAATATGACGTCGAAATTGAAAAATTCAAAATGGCGGCCGAGTTGCAGGACAAATTTTGTCATTTGCGGTGCCATTCGTCTGAAAATAAGTATGTACGTGTTATCCAGGTCACAGATCACTAATATGTCATCGTATCTCAAAAATTCAAAATGGCGGCGGCAGCTTAATATTCATCATTTACTGTAACTTCCTTATTTACCGTCCGATTCAAATGAAGCTCGATATTATAAGGTTACTGAAGTAGCTGATTGTGGATATGAAATCGAAATTGAAAAATTTAAAATGGCGGCGTCCCCATAGCCTATTATCCATTATTTACTGTAACTTTCTTATTTAACAACCGATTCGGCTGAAACTCGGTATTTAGAGGTTATTAAAGTAGATGGTAACGAATATGATTACGGAACTGAAAAATTCAAAATGGCGGTACGAATTGTTGAATAAAATCTGTCATTTACGGTGACATTCGTCCAAAAATAGGTCGGTGAGTGTTATCTAGGCTACAGATCACGAATCTGTGACCGTCGCTAAAGAATTCAAAATGGTGGCGTCCCCACAGCCATTTATCGTAACTTTTTTATTTACCGTCCAATTCAAATGAAACTCGGTACGTACAGGTCATTGGTATAGCTATTAACGAATATAACATTAGATTTACAAAATTCAACATGGCGGCAACCAAAATGGCTGACTACACATGTCATTTATGGACCGATTCGACTGAAGATCGGTACCTAGATGTTTTTCAGGTCGCTGATGACGAATCTGAAATCGAAACTGAAAACCAAGCTTTCTACATTGATTCAAGCTTTCTACAATGATTCAAGCGTTACCTAATCGAGTGCGGAGCACTCGCATTGACAGCTTCAGCTGTCACCCCTCCGGAGGAGCTAGAATGGGCGATAGCCCATTCTAGTCAACACGGCCGGCGCGAGGCCGTGTGTATTATGAATAGGGAGTTGATCTGTACCCCTCTAAAATTGCGATTTTACAATAGGAACTCCTCCGAGGGGAGGAGGTTTTTCGGCGCGGGTCCGGCGTCCTTCGATTCGCCTGCGAATTTTCCGTCGCTTAGGCCGTATCCGGGGCGGGTATTTTTCGTGGTTTTTTAATTATTAACGAGTAAAAGTCCGCTATCTCTCTCGCCTGCTTTTTTTGGGAATGAGGAGTCGAGGGGTAAGAGAGAAAATAGGAGAGGTCGTTTTGGTATTTCGTAAACGTCAAAAATGTTCGATTTCTTTTCGTTCCTGTCTGGCTCGATTTTCGATTTCTACCTCGCAGTTTGCGGCTAGCTATAACTAGAATCTCTCCCCGTTCCGCCGCGACGCCGTACGGCGCTCAAAAATATGTATTTCAAAAAATACGGACGTTTTAAGATTGCACGTTTTTGCACTGTTTCGAATCCGAAGCGAGACTCATTTTTTCGGTTTTTCGCCTATAACTCGAAAACGGCTGGAGCTAGCTCAAAGGACAAGAGCGTTTCCTTCCGCTCCCTCCGGTATGTTCAAAAATTACGTACGATTTTTCGTTTCGGAGATATCGCCCGAAATGTGCGACGGTGCAGAATGGCGGAAAATACGACATTTTTTCCTTTAAACCTCCATAACTTCTAAACGGGGCCTCCTAGAGCAAAATACTACGCCCTAACGAAAATGTAGAAAAATGAATTATCTAAAAGTCTTTTTTTTAAATTTTTCTCCAGCTCCAAAGATTAACGAGCTACGGGCGGTCAAAGTGGAAGAATTTTTCGTAAATACGTGAAATTTTAAATTTAAAATATCCGAGAAAAGCTACTTTTGTCGCGCACGCCGCGGGTCTAATTTTCCATTTTTCCCCTCGAACTTGGTATCGCCGGAAAGCTACGTTCTTCTGCTTTCCAGAGAGACGTCGCACGCCGTTTCACTCCCGATATTTATTTACTTATGGATTTTTTAAGTACTTACGGTTTTCGATTTTTACGAAAATATCCATTCTTATTTCGCACAGAACTACACTAAATTTTTAATTAACCCAGGGCACGTACTGCACGAATAAAAAGCGAATCTTTGTGTTCAAATAGAGACCAAGATCGAGCCTCTAAGTCCAGTATTTACTAAAATATGAGTGTTTTAAAATTTCATGTTTTACAATTTTCTAGGTTACGTTTTAACACACTCAAATTTGTCACGTTTGTCTCGCCCCTGCGAGGCCGAATTTTCGATTTTCCCTATACAATTTGGTATCACGGGAAAGGGCAAAGCTCCCCCTTTCCATCGAGACACAGAACGAGCTTCTACTCCAAGTAATTGCTTAATTATGAATTTAATTGTACGTAGATGTTTTTCACTTTCTCACAAGAAACCCAACATTCACACGCCCGTGCCGGGCCGAATTTCCGATTTGGCCCGCACACTCCACTATCACAACAAAATATCGTCCTTCCCGATTAATTTGAGACATAGAACGCCTTTCAACTCCACTTATTTCCTGAGAAATCACCGTTTTTAAAATCCATGTTTTGCTTCCGCCATTTTGAATAACGTACATAACAATATTCTAGGAATTCTGCGTTACAGGGGTGTGCAAAGATTACTTTGCATTAGCTTGGTATCCAGGGTCGGCCAAAGTCATCGAAAATCGCAATTAAATTAATTCGTCATCCGATTGACCTGAAATTTGGTACCCGGGGGTTATCGACCACGCTGATCTCGAATATGACGTCAGAATCGCAAAATTCAAAATGGCGACGCCACTATGGCGGACGATACCCTAATATCCATTATTTACTATAACTTTCTTATTTTTCAACCGATTCAAATGAAACTCGGTATTATAAAGTTACTGAAGTAGCTGATTGTGAATATTACATCGACATTGAAAAATTCAAAATGGCGGCGTCTCCATAGCCTAATATCCATTATTTACTATAACTTTCTTATTTTCCAACCGATTCGAATGAAACTCGGTATGTTGAAGTTACTGAAGTAGCTCATTGTGAATGTAAGGTCGCTATGGAAAAAATTCAAAACGGCGGCCGAGTTGCAGGACACATTTTGTCATTTACGGTGCTATTCGTCTGAAAATAAATATGTATGTGTTATCGAGGTCACAGATCACGAATATCTAATCGTAACTCAAAAATTCAAAATGGAGGCCTCTCCATAGCCTAATATCCATTACTTACTATAACATTCTTATTTTTCAACCGATTCGAATGAAACTCGGTATTATAAACTTACTGAAGCAGCTGATTGTGAATATGACATCGGAATTGAAAAATTCAAAATGGCGGCGTCCCCATAGCGTATTATTATCCTTTATTTACTGTAACTTTCTTATTTGCTAACCGATTCATCTGAAACTCGGTATTTAGAGGTTATTAGTGTAGCTAATAACGAATATAACATTAGATTTACAAAATTCAACATGGCGGTAACCAAAATGGCTGACAACATATGTCATTTATGGACCGATTCGACTGAAAATCGGTACCTAGGTGCTTTCCAGGTAGCTGATGACGAATATGAAATCGAAACTAAAAATCAAGCTTTCTACATTGATTCAAGCTTTCTACAATGATTCAAGCGTTTCCTAATCGAGTGCGGAGCACTCGCATTGACAGCCTCAGCTGTCACCCCTCCGGAGGAGCTAGAATGGGCGATAGCCCATTCTAGTCATAATATTAAAGAGCAGTTGGTGCGAGCCCCTTCCTCTTTGCGATCTTAAGGTACATGCCGTCGAGACGCGCTTCATTTCGCCGGTCCGTGCCCGGCTCGAAAGTGTTCGGGACGGAATCCTACAGTGCTTAGGCTATACTCGGTTCCGGTATTTTTCCGGGTTTTTCCGTTACGATCGGACGAAAGTCACCTATCTCTCTCGCCTGCTTTTTTGGGGAATGAGGAGTCGAGGGGTAAAAGAGAAAATAGGGGAAGTCGATTTGGTATTTCGTAAACGTCAAAAATGTACGATTTCCTTTCGCTCCTGCCTGGCTTAATTTTCGATTTCGACCTCGCAGTTTGCGGCTAGCTATAACTAGAATCTCTCCCCGTTCCGCCGCGACGCCGTACGGCGCTCCGAAATGTGTATTTCGAAAGATACGGACGTTTTAGGATTGCACGTTTTTTCGCTTTTTCGTTTCCGAAGCGAGACTCATTTTTTCGGTTTTTCGCCAGAATGGCGGAAAATACGACATTTTTTCCATTAAACCTCCATAACTTCTAAACGGGGCCTCCTAGATCAAAATACTTCGCCCTAACGAAAATGTAGAAAAATGAATTATCTAAAAGTCTTTTTTTTTATTTTTCTCCAGCTCCAAAGATTAACGAGCTACGGGCGGTCAAAGTGGAAGATTTTTTCGTAAATCTGTGAAATTTTAAATTTAAAAGATCCGAGAAAAGCTACTTTTGTCGCGCTCGCCGCGGGCCTAATTTTCCATTTTTCCGGTCGAACTTGGTATCGCCGGAAAGCTACGTTCTTCTGCTTTCCAGAGAGACGTCACACGCCCTTTCACTCCCGATATTTATTTACTTATGGATTTTTAAAGTACTTACGGTTTTCGATTTTTACGAAAATATCCATTCTTATTTCGCACAGAACTACACTAAATTTTTTAATTAACCCAGGGCACGTACTGCACGAATAAAATGCGAATCTTCGTGTTCAAATAGAGACCAAGATCGAGCCTCTATGTCCAGTATTAACTAAAATATGAGCGTTTTAAGATTTCATGTTTTACAATTTTCTAGGTTACGTTTTAACACACTCAAATTTGTCACATTTGTCTCGCCCCTGCGAGGCCGAATTTTCGATTTTCCCTATACAATTTGGTATCACGGGAAAGGGCAAAGCTCCCCCTTTCCATCGAGACACAGAACGAGCTTCTATTCCAAGTAATTGCTTAATTATGAATTTATTTGTACGTAGATGTTTTCCACTTTCTCACAAAAAACCCAACTTTCACACGCCCGTGCCGGGCCGAATTTCTGATTTGGCCCGCACACTCCACTATCACAACAAAATATCGTCCTTTCCGATTAATTTGACACCTAGAAAGCCTCTCAACTCCCATTATTTCCTGTAAAATCACCGTCTTTAAAGTCCATGTTTTTGCTTCCGCCATTTTAACTAATGCACATAACAATATACTAGGAATTCTGGGTAATTTGTAATTTACAGAGTGAGCAAAATAATGCTGATATAGGGTGAGCCAAATTCATCGAAAATCGCAATTAAATTTATTTGTCGTCCGATTGACCTGAAATTTGGTAATCGGGGATTATCGACCACGCTGATCACGAATATGACGTCAGAATCGCAAAATTCAAGATGGCGGCGCCAAAATGGCTAACGATGTTTGTCGATTTTGGCGTCACACCTCTCAAAATCGGTATGTAGGGGTTTTTGAGGTCGCCAAATACGAATCCGAAATCGAAATTGAAAAATTCAAAATGGCGGCGGCGCTGCTGGACACATTTTGCCATTTACGGTGCCATTCGTCTGAAAATAGGTATGTATATGTCATCGAGGTCACAGATCACGAATATGTTATCGTAACTCAAAAATTCAAAATGGCTGCCTCTCCATAGCCTAATATCCATTATTTACTATAACTTTCTTATTTCCCAACCGATTCGAATGAAACTCGGTATGTTGAAGTTACTGAAGTAGCTGATTGTGAATATGACGTCGAAATTGAAAAATTCAAAATGGCGGCCGAGTTGCAGGACAAATTTTGCCTTTTGCGTGCCATTCGTCTGAAAATTAGTATGTACGTGTTATCCAGGTCACAGATCACTAATATGTCATCGTATCTCAAAAATTCAAAATGGCGGCGTCTCCATAGCTTTATATTCATCATTTACTTTAACTTCCTTATTTACCGTCCGATTCAAATGAAACTCGATATTATAAGGTTACTGAAGTAGCTGATTGTGGATATGAAATCGAAATTAAAAAATTTAAAATGGCGGCGTCCCCATAGCCGATTATCCATTATTTACTGTAACTTTCTTATTTACCAACCGATTCGGCTGAAACTCGGTATTTAGAGGTTATTAAAGTAGATGGTAACGAATATGATTACGGAACTGAAAAATTCAAAATGGCGGTACGAATTGTTGAATAAAATCTGTCATTTACGGTGACTACATATGTCATTTATGGACCGATTCGACTGAAAATCGGTACCTAGATGTTTTTCAGGTCGCTGATGACGAATCTGAAATCGAAACGGAAAACAAGCTTTCTACAATGATTCAAGCTTTCTTCAATGATTCAAGCGTTACCTAATCGAGTGCGGAGCACTCGCATTGACAGCTTTAGCTGTCACCCCTCCGGAGGAGCTAGAATGGGCGATAGCCCATTCTAGTATTTATTTAAATGGAAGCTACCCTAAACTTGTGGTCACTTACCCCAATGTATAATGAATCTTCTAACTTGACTTCAAGCCACCTTCTAGTTAGGGATGTTCTCTATGCGATTGCACAAGTAGATATTAGATTTCTCTATCACCAAAATTTTTTTTTTCTTTTCTTGCAACGTAGTCACTTATCTCTTTGAAATGTATGTGTTTATATAGATTTACTTGTATTTATTGAAAGCTTAGCCTTCCAGCGGTTATGTTCAGTATATTTTATTTGAGTTAATTAAGTTCTCCTATTCTAGTAGTACTAATATTTAATTCACAGCAAAAACATTAGTGTATTTATGTTTAGAATTTATGTTACATTTGACAGTAGAAAAATAATTATACGTATTTTACGTATTATAAGTATCAATATCAAAAATAAAAATACCGCACACCCACTAAATTTATTTTGACCAAAAGGCAATACTGAGGAGTCTCCTATTTGGATCTCTCATGAATAAGTATTAAGACGAAAATGTGAACTAACTAATATATTAAATGAAAGCCAAATACTTGCCTCATGAATAAATAGAAATTGTAATTTCCATAGCAATCACCCTACTTGTAAGTAATAGGGGGAACATTTTCAGTCAGGCCCTGACTTTGGCAAAATATTCCTAAGGACGGATCTGAAAATTTATCACGTCGGCCAGAATAGGGGTGTTGGTTGTTGGAACGCATGTGAATTCCAGTTTAAATCAAGGCGTTCTGACCGAAGGTTAATATTGCGTTAGAATGAGTTTATAACTTCCCAACTAAGTGTTTCAAAGTGGGTTACATACAATGTATCAAAGAAAATTATTTCAAAATGCTTAATTGAGAATCGGTTCCATAAACAGATCCCAATAAGTCCGCACTAAATTCAAAATGTCACTGTATCGCTAATAGATAATTATATCAATTAAAATAGTAAACAAGTAAGTGATTATGTAGCGATAGAACTGTCTTCTGCCGACATGTCTATTTGGACTGTTTCTGTTGAACAAATTGGACCATCCTTGTTACCAAATTTGCAATTATCATTAGCGAGTATACCATTAGCACTTCAAAGCGTTTAATTGTCGGTACGTTTCAGGAATGTGAATGAGGAGATGTTTTTATTCATATATTTTCATGTAATCGTCAGAAGAGACATATATTCCACATGAACATCTATTTGAAACAAATGTAAAAAGTAGTTTGATTGTCAACAAGTTGTTTTATCCTTTAACACCGACTTAATTTATGAGCTGTAAAATTTATGTTGGTGATATAGTACAAATAAAAGTAGCACTGAATTTTTCATATAAAGGAAAAAATTGGAATAATGAATATTTGAGAATATATTCATTTTTACTTCCTCTTTTGAAAATTATGTCTCTGACTGAAGCTAGCGTAATCTATTCAGGGGAGAAGAGCCTTCTTATAGCCCGTTAAAGTGTCCGTCATTTGTTTCTTGGCGTGTACGTTAAAAGTTTAGCGTGTGACAATTGTACTAGTCAATTAAAGTTATATTTCACATAAGCAGCAATGTCTTTCTTTTCTCCATCTTCAGCTGGTTCAAAGTCAGCATCACCTATAATTTTAGCAATGTTATACAAAACGACACACGTAGTTAAACTATTAGTGTCTTTTGTGAGCTCCACATGGCAGACATATTGCAATATAGGAAATCGCCCCTTGAGCTGACCGAAACAGATTTCTACTGTAACTCTTTCCTTTTTTAAATATATGTTGAATTTTCTTTCATCACCAGCGCCCCCAGTGGACCGTATTGCCGATCCACCAAAAAGGTCCGTGCCTTATACTGGTTATAGAGATTGATCGACGGAATAGTTAATTTTCGAGTTTTATTAGGAAACTTTTCGGAATTTGTAAAATTTATCAAGAAAATCAAGGATTTGTAGATTCGCTTTTGTTTTCTCAAATTTCTCACAAACGTCAACTAATAAAACTAATCGAGCCCTACAATTGCCATTTTTGAAAATAAAAATAGGACCTTCGGTTCGGGAGTTATTAATTTCTTTGAAAAATCATGTTCGGCCCTGGAAAGCATACTTGCGGTCAACGGATTCGGGCCGCCAGCAATAGGCTTGATTTGTGGCCGAGTACCTTTGATCCCACCAAGTCTGATCGAAATCGATCAATATTCTGGACAGTTATCGTGCTTCCTAGCCCGACTTCGAGAAAACCAGTTTTTTGCAAAAAAAATCAATTTTCATTTGTTTTTCGACATAGCCTCTGGTATAATTATTTGTAGAGCTTTGCCAGCGGCACCATTTCTTTTTTGAAATGTCTCGATCCGACTACCCGTTATCGAGTTATTCAATTTCTCCCGAAAAACTCGAAACGTCTATATCGGGTACTTCCGGATTCCGACCGGAGCCGAGCTACCGGCGTTAAGGTTTTCTAAACACCTCCTATTAACCACCCAAGTTTCATCGCAATCCGAAAACGGATTAAGGGGGCTGGGCGTGACAGACAGACCGACAGACAGACAGACAGACAGACAGACAGACAGACAGACAGACAGACAGACCGATAGACAGACCGACTGACCGACGGACGGAATTTTCTAAACTCGCTCTCGAATCGATAGATATGACTTTCAAATCGATCCGACGTTTTTTTCGGGTTTCGATGGTCCACCGGAAAAATGCTAAACGCATACTATATTTTTTTTCAAAATGTAGTAACAAGTGAAAAAAACTACATTTTGATATGCTTTTAATCCAATTTGTTGGGAAGATTCATTACATAGAATAGAATAGAATAGAATAAATTTATTCGCCATAAATCTTGTTACATAAACAATATTGGTTTTGTCAATTTAAAAAAAAAAAAGAAAATTACAAAGTAAAAAGTTGATAAAGATGTGGAATGCAATATCGAATACAATGGAGTACAATAAGATTAAAAGTGTATAAAACAAACAAAATTGTAAAAAATATACAATAAACAGAAAAACATAAGCATAAACTAACAAATAAATGTACTTATAAGGTATGTGTCATACACAACTAAAAATATATACACACATATACACATACACATATATATATTTAGCATTAAAGAGATTCTATCACCGATTAAAAAATTCAGTCATGCTATAGAAACAATGTCCTGCTAAGAATAGTTTCAGTTTGTTTCTGAATAATTTGAAAGAATTTTGGGACGTTATTTCTGCAGGAAGTTTATTATATATATATGACTACCAGCATAATAGGGTGATTTTTTATATTTGCTAAGACTAAAACTTTTAATATGTAATTCTCGCGCACTTCTAGTGGAGTAACTGTGAATATTATTATTTGATTTAAATTTGTTCAAATTTTTGTACATGAAGCAAGAAATTTTGAAAATATAAATTCCCGTTACAGTCATTATTTTTTCTGTTTTAAATGTATGTCTACATGATTGTCTATAGCTTAAATCAAATAATATTCTGATGATTCTCTCTTGCATTACAAAAACTCTATTTGCCTCAGTCGATTGACCCCATATACTAATATATCCAGCAGAGGGTCGCAAGATGACTCAGTGCTTTGACATGTTTTATTTTTCTTTTTTTCTTCTTCTTGCATTGACTAAAGTAAAAGCTAACTACATTTTGAAACACGGAAAGGGCATCGGTTCTATTTTTACTTAGTAAATGAAAATAAGGAAATGATATTTCAAATATAACATTACATTATTTTTTTGTACCTCTATCGCACGGAGAATTTATCAATTTGTAATATTTTTTTAAATAATTCTATGGAATGCATTTTCGTAAATAACTCGCTTATTTTAAGTTTTTCGAAAAAACTCTATTTTATATTTCTTGTCCAAAAAGGTCCATGCCTTATACTGGTTATAGAGATCGATCGACGGAATAGTTAATTTTCGATTTTTATTAGGAAACTGTACGAAATTTGTAGAATTTATAAAAAAAATCAAGTTTTCCAGGATTTGTAGATTCGCTTTTGTTTTCTCAAATTTCTCACAAACGTCAGCTAATAGACCTAATCGAGCCCTACAATTACCATTTTTGAAAATCAAAATCGGACCTTCGGTTCGGGAGTTATTAAGTTCTTTGAAAAATCATACTCGGCCCTGGAAAACATACTTGCGGTCAACGGATTCGGGTCGCCAGCAATAGGCTTGATTTGTGGCCGGGTACCTTTGATCCCACCAAGTCTCATCGAAATCGATCAATATTCTGGACAGTTATCGTGCTTCCTAGCGCGATTTCGAGAAAACCAGTTTTTTGCAAAAAAAATCAATTTTCATTTGTTTTTCGACATAGCCTCTGGTATACTTATTTGTAGAGCTTCGCCAGCGGCACCATTTCTTTTTTGAAACGTCTCGATCCGACTACCCGTTATCGAGTTATTCAATTTCTCCCGGAAAACTCGAAACGTCTATATCGGGTACTTCCGGTTTCCGAACGGAGCCGAGCTTCCGGCGTTAAGGTTTTCTAAAGACCTCCTATTAACCACCCAAGTTTCATCGCAATCCGAAAACGGATTAAGGGGGCTGGGCGTGACGGACAGACCGACAGACAGACAGACAGACCGAGCGACCGACTGACCGACGGACGGAATTTTCTAAATTCGCTCTCGAATCGATAGATATAACTTTCACATCGATCCGACGTTTTTTTCGGGTTTCGACGGTGCACCGGAAAAATGCTAAACGTATACTACATTTTTTTTCAAAATGTAGTAACAAGCAAATTAATGTAATCAGAATTGTCACTGTCAGTATCAGATTCTGTAGAATCATCTATGGTGTATTCGTCCGTGGCCTCAAAAGTGGATGAATTATTGGTATGAGATTGTGATGGAATACTCGGAAATTTTCGGAGATTTAAGACATCAGAGGATCTCGCTCCTGTTGATTTTTTAGGAAGGGTTCAAAAATTGTTTATTATAGGATTGGAAGTTACTAAAAGCATTGTGAGTAAATCTCTGTTTGTGGAAATACGAAACGATTGTCTGGTGTGCGATTCCCGAAACCTCCTACAATCTTTATTTCTGGCTTCCTGTGCTTCTTCTGACAATTGCCCTATGGGTAAAATACTACTATTGATAATGGCGACACTATGCATAAGAAGTTTGTGCACAGCAGCAGGCATATAATATCACGGATAGAGACGTAAATACATTTCCCTAGTTTCCATAATATGTTTTTCAAATTCATCAATATTTGTTTCATAGCCTGATGATAATGCTTGTAGTATAATCCTAAATCTACTAATATTGTTTTTATCTAACTCCGTAATATCGGTACTATTTTCGGCATTTGCAAAAAAACGTCGAGCAGTATTTCTTTTCATTTGTGGAGCCAAATCTACTATTGAGCGCATGTCTTCTTTAAATCGATTTTGAATATGTAATTTTCTTTGCCTGACACTTGTTTTGTCAGATTCATCTTTCATTTGCCATTTTAATACGTCAAATATATTTCTGATATGTAGAAAACATTCGAAACATTTGTTCCAACAATGTAACGTAGATAGGCCAAAGCTATAATGTTCACGTTTGCCTTCTTTATCCCCTGCTGATAACACATCCATTTCTTTAGGTGTGGCTCCACAAATATAGCAAGATTGGCTAGAATGATGTTCCGTTAGAGAATTACAGACTTCTTCGTCAATCACTGTTAACATCATCCGATGATGGACACTTATCTCTGAATCTCCTATAATTATTTTGGTTGGTCGTAAATGAACTATTTAGTCTTTAATTAATTGGGTTTCACTCCGGGTTAATTCATCAGTTCCTTTAGCAAATAAAAACTTTATTGGACGACACAATCTCGTTGAAGAAGATTCAGATATTTTGCCACACATTTATATTTTTATCGTTCACCGGATTTAAATTGGAACAAAAGAAAAAATGAATAAGTATTCATCATCACTAGTTGGGTCAGAAAATTTTTGTTTATAACGACTATGGCCCGAACTTCCATCACAACCCCACTTAATAAAAATATTAAAATTAATAATCTAATGATACTAAACGTTTGACTGCATCTTTTTGAACACTGAAAAGTCTGTGGACAGTTAAATCTAATATAGCTTGAACGGATATTTCAGCAATACTTTCAGTTATTTTCACAAATTCTTCAGCAGGACAACAAGCTCTTTTTGATTTTTGCAAACTATAATACGAAGGGTAAAGAAGATGACCTACGTTCATAACCGTTTTCCTCTGTAATTTATAAAAATGCGTGGTTTGATTACCATCAACATATAGAGCAAGTGCTTCGTCACTACTCAATGCACGCATTTCATTTTTTTGGGATCGCAATGTTTTTATATTCGTTGCTCTTGTAGGAGAAGCTGAACATAGTTCCTTAATAATATTAGCATCATCTCTTTTACCTGAAGAACGAACACACACCTCAGCTGCATAGGTCAATTTGTCATAAAAACTCGAGTCTAACAAATGTTGAACTTTCCTTCTCTTAGTTTTCTCGCTAGATTCCGCAAAACTCTTTACTGAGCGACCAGAACTTGTACCACTCGATATTGATGGTTAAACTTCATAAGTAACTGCTACGAATTCGATGTCATCACCACTTAATCAGTCGTCGTATTTTCTTAAAAAAATGTTCCAATTTTAGTGATGATTTTTCCCACCGTTCCAAAATTTTCGAAGACCACTGAATTATATTAGCTTTCATACTTCTTCTGATGTTTTCACTCAAATCAGTAATTTTGAATTTGTTAATTACCAAACTTAAAAGTTGTTCATCCCGAGTATTTTTATCAAAATCTCGCCACATATTGAAAAACTCTCTTTGCGACAATGTATGTCGTGATTCTGAAAAAAAATTAAAAATATGCCTTATCGCAAAATATCGAGAAAAATGCAAAACACAGTTGAAAACTAGCCTGTAACATAAGCCAAAAAACAGTATGGAAGCTCCTGAAAGTGAGAAAGTTTCAGCATGCTGAACTTTTAGAACTTTGTTATTTTGCTGAAGAAATATCTTATTTTAAGGCCTATAGTTTATCTTTATACGAAAGATTTACAAACGGTAATATCTCAGACATAGTAGACTCTTACCTATAGTTGTAACATCCATAACACAAATTGTCACTAGAATATATCACAAAATAACTTTGAACACATGCACCTCTCGCTATGGTTGCAAACGAAAAATTTAAGGGCACTTTGACTACTTGCAGTTTCGTAAGTACTTACTTATAGCAGGTAGATAATTTCTCGAATATAATTTAGTTAATGTGTTCTTAATAAGGCTACTTGGTTTTTTGTATGATATTTTGACTTGAATTTTGTCCACCTAGAATGGCCATACGGTCCACTATGCAGTGGGTGGGTTAGGAAATGGAGTCATTAAGCAAGGCTCTATTCCATATCCATCATCAGCGAGTAGAACTGTGTTCTGCATTCTAGACATGATTGTTCTGATCTAGTAACTCTTCCAAATCGTGAATCATGAACGGATCCGGGCCAACTAACATCTACGCTTGTAAACATTTCTCTAGCGTCACATGTTGCTTGAATACTTACAGTAGGCTTACCTTACCATGTAACTTTGGTTTCGTGATCTCTACGTGAGTACAGTCAATTGCTCCAATTGCTGGCAATTGAAATTTACTTTGCATCAACTCCTTTGTCTTCATGATTTCGTTATTAGTAGAAGGAAACTTAATCCACTTGTTGGCCTTATCAACTATCCGATCAACACCAAAATCTGCAGTTTACCAGACTATAGCTTGAGATAACCCAAGTTCCTCACCAATTCCGTTTTGATATCCGGCTAGGTACATATTATGAATATCCATTTACTTAGATGTTGGGCAAATACTCAACTTAAGAAGGATTTACTTGTACCTAAGAGGAAACGCTTCTGCTTAAATTTTTATTAATATGATTTCCTTCATATTATGAAAGTAGAAGGTTTTGCTTCGCGATCCAAAATTCACAAACAATTCTAAACCGTTTTTCATATATTTTCTGATTAATTATAATCCGTCCATTAATTGAGTCAAATTCCTAAAAAGAAGGATTTGCTCAGAAGGAAAAAGTAAGACTAAAAGGATTTCCTTTAAGCAAAAGGTAGAAGTATAAGCAAATCCTTCAATCCGTATTTATAATCATTACCTTATACTTCCAAGAAAATCCCTCAATTCATAAGCAAAGCCTTTTGCCTAGTACTTGTTATTTCTGCGACAAGTTCATAACGTAACTATATAGAAGGAGTAATATAGAGAAAAATTATAAAAATTACGTAGTGAAAACATTTCAATAACTCAAAACATTGTTATCAGGGCAATGATATTTTTTGAACATTGTAAATTTCAATACTGCAACATAATTTTGTTTGAAGTAGATATCTAACATTCGTAATAAAAATTTATGTGTTAACACCTAGTCAGTTGAAGTTGTACCACTGCCAAATTTTGCCTCACTTTTTGTCCGTCACGTCGAAGGCGACGTACATTCTGATCCATATCTTCCACATAGCAGCAATTCCATTCTCTTCTCCATCTTCATCTGGTTCAAAGTCAGCATCTTCTATAATTTTAACAATGTTATGCAAAATGACACATGCAGCTATAATTTTAGGGACCAAACTCGTGATTCATGAACGGATCCGAGCTAACTAACATCTACGCTTGCAAACATTTCTCTAGCATCACATGTTGCTTGAATATTTAAAGTAGGTTTATTTTACCGTGTAACTTTGCAGTCAATCGTTCCAATTGCTGTAGGAAATCGAAATATACTTTGCCACAACTCCTATGTCTTCGTGATATCATTATTAGTAGAAGGAAACTTAAACCACTTGTTGGCCTGATCAACTATATGATCAACAACAAAATCTATAGTTCACCAGACTGTAGCTTGAGATAACCCCAGTTCCTCACCAATTCCATTCTGATATGCGGGATGGGCCTGAAATTCTACAGATTCACCCAAGAAGTAATTTGCTAACCTGGGTACATTATTCTCTTCAAAGTGAAATAAACATTTGAATCTATCAATAGCTAGTCTTCTTCAAAGTTTATAGTGTGTCTTATTTCACACATTCACCACTTAAGTCTTGGCAACAAAATTTAAAAGCACGACGTTTTTCTACATGCGTGAGTGTTATACAAGTAAAAGGTACACATTATGAATATCCATTTACTTAGATGTTGGGTAAATACTCAACTTAAGAAGGATTTGCTTTCATCTAAAAGGAAAAGGTATTGCTTAAATTTCTATTAATACAAATAGAAGGATTTCCTTCATAACGTGCAAGTAAAAGGTTTAGCTTCGCGATCCAAAATACGCAAACAATTCTAAAACGTTTTTAATACATTTTCAGATTAATTATATTTCGTCCATTAATTATGTAAGTTTATCAGTGTTGCAGCAACAAAAATGAAAAATTAAACATTATAAAGCAAATATCAAAACAATTATACTCACATGGAAAATTCGTATATGTAAGAAGTTAGTAAGTACCTATATTTTAGCTGAATCTTCATACCGTAGGGGTCATGTAGATACTGATATACAGATACTAATATACAATTCAAATGTATTGACCCCTCACTTTAACCGCGAATATCTCGGAAACAGAGGAGCAGAAAAAATGGAAAAAATTATGTATTTATTATGAGTCTATTCTAAATCAATAGCTGAAATGTAAATAATGTACATTGGACGCTTTTGAAGTTCTGCTAAGTTATATTGGCAAATGTCCTAGTTTTTAAGAAAATTTTGACCATACCAGTTTTTAATCAATTGTATCTTGGAGAATATGCATACCTACTATGTAAATAATGTTTTAGGCATCGATAAAGCACGGCATTTTTTGTAAGGGGAAATTCTTTCAGAATGGTTTATTCTACAATTTTGAAGTTATTCTCAAAAACGTGATGTCATGTTTATTCGGTTATTTATCAATGTATTAAAAAAAAATGTTAAAATAGTTAATTATACAAAATGTAAGCATTTTCAGAAAAAAGAATTAGTATGTATCAAATATTAATTTAGTTATCAAGCGTAAAGGATAATATCATTCCAATTTGCACTAATATTATCTATTACGTTTGACAATTAAATTAATGTATAATACATACCAATCAATGTTTCTGAAAAAGCTTACATTTTACATAATTAACTATTTTAACAAACATTTTTTAAATACGTTGATAAATAACCGGATAAACATGACATCACGTTTTTGAGAATAATTGCAAAATTTCAGAATAAAAAATTATGAAAAAATGTACTCGTACAAAAAATGCCGTGCTTTGTTAGTGTCTAAAATATTATTTACGTAGTAGGCATATTTTTCAAGACATAATGGATGTAAAACTGGTATGGTCAAAATTTCCTTAAAAAGTAGGACATTTTTAATTTAACTTGGCAGAACTTCAAAAGTGTTCAATGTACATTATTCAAATTTCAGTGATTGATTTAGAATAGACTCATAATGAACACATAATTTTTTCAATTTTTTCTGCTCCTTCCGTTTCTGAGATACTCATGGTTAAAGTGAGGGGTCAATACATTTGAATCGTATATTAGTTTAATCTACTTAGCCGTAGGGGACTCTGTTGGATGCTACTGTTATAATGATAATGTCAAATAAGAAATTGGACAAATTTATTTTACGATTTGGATTTGTTAGCATAACCAGGAGTCAGGTAACTGAAAGAATGCAAAGATTTCATTAATATTTTTTGCATATAGTTTTTCTTTTAGTTCTCATATAGTTTTTTCCGCTGTTTGCAAAGTCCCATAAAGAATATGTTACATTACTATAAGCAAACAAATAATAAATAATTCACTTTTAAACATGCATAGAGTATATAGGCTCCAATACTAGTCAGCAAATAGATAGGTGAAGATCTGTTGTTTTTTATCAGTCAATGTCAACTATAAATATTTCATACTTATTCCACATATAAGGCCCGATTGTACCAAAAGCACGTTCAAGCTAAGTTTAACTGAACGACAGTTCTACGATGAATTCGGTTCAGGAGCAATTATGTTGTACCATCAGTTTTAAACGTTCGTTCAGTTGAACTTGATTTCATCGCTTGTTGGCGCTACTGGATCAGAGTACACATAATTCTCTAACAGAAGAAGAAGATTCCACCGTTATTAACCATACTTTATTTATACCTATTATTTACCATAGAGAAATTAAAAATTTTCTTTGTCTATGTTCTTTACTATTTGTTTATATCCAACTGCGTTATAACGTTATAAGTTTTTTTGAGATAGCAGAGAAAAACTGTGTAATTTAATAGAACGACAAATTTCTCGGCATCTGAAGAACAATTATTAATGTTACTCATTCAAAAATACAAAGACATTTAAAATGTAAAGGCACTGATATGTACTCACCAGCCAAGAAATATGCTACATGGGAAACACTAACAAGGGAATTTAACTGCAATAGTGGACAACAGTTTAGAAGTCTTCATACATTAAAAAAAGAAAATACGAAAATATGAAAAAACGTGCAGAACAAAAATATGCAGATGAAAATTCGAGGGATGGGGGATGGCCCTACGTATTCATCTGCAATTTTGCCTATTACGAATTTTACAACAGGTTTCGACAGTCTGAACCTCGCATGGAATTCTGTATTATTCCATTTAGTGGAATGATTGACGCAATGCTTATAATGTTGCCGGCGTCTTCTATTCAACATAATGTGCACCAGCTCCATAAAATCCGCATCATCCGTTAATTCATCAAACACATCTTTTGCAGCTTGCTCCTCTATCCTATAAGTCGCGCGTTAGAAAGGCTAGGTTAAGTGAGTATACAAACACACAAACATTCGAATATTCGAAATCTCGGCAAATAACAATTTAATTTAGATTAAGTTAGGTTATATATGGGCTTGAACTACTTGAACTTTCCTTGAACCAACCACAAGGACCGTTCAACTAAATTATTCTTGATCTACTGCAAAACGCTTGAACCGTAATGGTACAACTTAAATTTATTACTCGATCTTTGTTCAGCAGTGAACCAAAGTTCAACAAGATGGTATATCCGGGCCTAAATTCCTTATTCATGGATATTGCCTTGGTTTTGCATGATACATCGTTATGAGTGGCTTTGTGCCTTTCTGATGAGCTCAGAATAAGGGCGAGAAACGTTTCAAAGGCTAAGCATTTCCAAAAAACTGAATGAGAGATTTTATGAAAATGTAATCCACTAGAATGGAAATTTTTTTAAGACAAGGTAGGTAAATAAATCCATTTTAGGCCTTTGTTCTCATTTCTAACTGAATCTTCATACAGTAGGGGGTCATGTAAATACTAGTTTAATCTGCTTAGCCGTAGGGGACTATGTTGGATGCTAGTATTACAATGAGAATGTCAAATAAGAAATTGGACAAATTTATTTTACGATTTTGATTTGTTACCATAACCAGAAGTCAAGTTATCGAAAGAATGCAAATATTTCATTAATGTTTTTTGCATACAGTTTTTCTTTAAGTTCGCATAGATAGCTTTTTTGCACTGTTTGCAAAATCCAATAAAGAATATGTTTCATATTTGGGAAGTGTAGTTAGCCTTATATTGGAAAGAGAAATTGTCAGTTAAATATTTAATGCCAAATAAATTCCATTATGCGAACTTGATTGAAGTAACAAAGGGGCAGAAGAATAAGAAATTTTTAGCAACGAGAATTTTAAATTAATTCTAGATTTTTATTAATCAGACTAATTAAACATTTCCACGAGTCTGCTAAATATGCATAAAAAATGAAAAATATTGAACGGGTTAGCATTAGGAAAGTTTAAGGACGGTGCGGCGCTCAAAGTTAATTAAACAAATAATGATATATCGTTAATCGAATGCTTGGAAAAATCGTATATTAATAATTCACAAATATTTATTTCTGTTAGAAAGGTTATCATAATTCTTCATAATTCCACGAATTATGAAATAGACGATGGTCTTTTGGTATAATTAAAAGTCAGGTTCTCACCACAAAATTTATGCTACCTAAAATAATTAACTGGAATTTTTGTGGCTAATTGTATTAGCAGTAAAAGTTTGGGTTTTTATTGGCTAGAGAAACCAATCAATAAATTTCAGGCATCAACAAGTAATCGCGTATAACATAATAAATGTTCATGCGGGTTTGCGAGGAAGCCAGTGATTCAATTAAGTATGTTCGACAGCAAAAATAACCATCTATCATCATTTTAAATAATCTCGTGCTTCAGATTTCATAGTCGTATTCATCTTAACGGTCATGGATTCATTTATCATTTATTATTATTATTAGTTATTTTTGCAATATAAAGTAGTTCAAGATTTGGTAAAATGCTCTCTGTTTTATTTCTGAATTCTTTTGTTTCGGTAAAACAAATGGCCTTGTTTTAAAAAAGTGTTACACATAATAATGGAACTGCTTATGTTTCTAATTTATAGTTAGGAATCAGTTGGCACAAGTTCAATTATAGAGTGAAAGATATAGTTTTAAAAAGATACAGACATCATCTGCAATGATCTTGTGCATCTAAATGTGTAAAAATTCATTAATTTTATATTCCCACTGCACTAACATTTTCTTCTATTCTATCTATTTCTTACCATTTTTAAAAAAAATTTACAATAATGAATAGCTTATTTTTTGATCAATGAGTTTTTGGATTTAAGGATATAGTAATCTAATAATTGTATGGCTTTTATACCGGGTGAGTCACGAATTGCGCTCGCCCCGATATTTCCTAAAATATTTGGAATAGAAAATTGAAATTTGGAGGCCTTATTACACGACTAAAATGCCATCTTTTCAATAAAAAATCAAGTTTGGTGCAGATCCGGTTTGACCGGAAATGCCCACAACTTTCGATATTTAAATGGAACACCCTATATATTTTTACATTTTTGGAATCTAGAGGAAATTTTGAATATAATACATCCATTTTGGTCACTTTTTGATAAACATTAAACATTTTATTAAAAAATCTATTTCTAAATCCAGAGTGCTGTGGTGCCCAAAATATATTTTAATATGTGTGCTACGTTACTATAAAAATAAAAAGAGCAATATGATTGCATTACTTTTCTAGAGGCGTTTAAAATTTTTAAATGTGATTTTTACCCACTAACTCGGTTTTTTTAAATGGGAATTTAATCGTTCACCAACATTTTTAAATACCTCATTTTCATACGAATCTAATGATACCAAAATTTTGAAAACCCGCTCAGAAATATTTGAGATTTCAGCCAAAATACAATGCAACCAAGCTTTTAGAAACATGCGGCTAATAGATAATAGATTAGTGGGCTTTGGAAACTAAAATGGCACATTTCTGTGTAAATCTGGTAACCTAATAACATTGAAAAAATCATAGTAGCCATTGAATGTAATAAAACAATATCAGCTGTCAGACAGACTCGTGTAGTTATAGGCAATCTTGAGCTATCAAACATTTTAATAATGTGAGCGCAAAGAACGTTACAATTAAGTTTGGAATATGTATGTGGAGGTAAACACAATTACATCCACAAGGACATTTGCAATACAATGCGACATCAGTTCGGTTTTCAGAGTTTTATTTAAATGAACATAAATATCGGGTCTATAAATAAATAAAAATCAATTCCGTTTGAACAATTAAACTTAAACTAGGTAACAGTAGGTATCTTTAAAATAATTAATATAATTAAACCATAAATTGACATTTATAGATATTGTTCAAAATGTCCACCATTTTTTTCTATACACAATTCGGCTCTGCGTACAGTTGCTTGAATGGCTCTACGTAATTCAGCCGGCGTTATTTCTTTAAGAGCCAGTACAACTTTATTTTGCAGCTTTTCACGGGTATTTGAAGAAGTTTCATAAACTTTATTTTTGAGAGTGCCCCGTACATAATAGTCGAGGGGCGTTAAGTCAGGTGACCTAGGAGGCCACCTGATATGACCTTGATTTGCGATAAGGCGTTCACCATGCAAGTTGTTTAAATATTCCATCACTCTTCTGGAATTATGTGGGGGAGCACCATCTTGTTGGAAAAACAGATTTTGTAAATAGGCAAGAGGAAGTAAGTCAAGAAATTCTGCTGTCTGGTTTTGTAAAAAGGATAAATATCGTTCGCCAGTAAGTGCTCCATCAAAAAATATGGGTCCAATTATTCGATCTCCAAGTACTCCAAGCCAACAGTTAAACCCAAATCTTTCCTGAATATTCCCCCGCCCTACCAACCTCGGATTTTCTTGAGCTCAGTACCTAGAATTATTTCTGTTAAACATACCTTAGTTCGTAAATCTACTTTCATCTGAATATAAAATATGAAAAGGAAAACCTGGGTTTTGTTGCACTGCATTTAAGAACCAGTTGCAATATACTAGCCTCCTGTCGTTATCATCTCCATAAATAAAGTTACTCCGAAACTTATGTTTCTTTAAAATTCTGCAAACCGAAGGCTGACTAATGTCGTATTCCATTGACAATTCCCTTGTTGATGTTGTTGGGTGTACCATCACAAATCCTAATACATCAATTTCTTTGTCCTCACTTACAATAAATGTTTGATGGTCATCTTGTTGATTGGGTTCGTTCCTTAATTCTTGTTCCACTCTGGCAAACAAGTGTCTGCTTGGATGACGTCTGTTGGGATATCGTTCATTGATCTATTGCTTAAATCCATTGCATGCGTTATTATTTCACATCCACGCAGTGGGATGAAAGTATAGCAAAGAGTAGTAAAATTTCAATTTTGTTTTTCTTGAAGTAGGCTTACAATGCCTTGGAGCGTGGACAACAATTTCTCTCTGTCTGTCTGCTTGTCTGTTGATCTATCTGTACGTCGATCCGTATGTACGTTCTTCTTTTGCAGCGGTTTTCTTTGCATATATTCAAAGAAATTACGTACATTATTGACGGATAATGAAATAAAAATATTTTTTTAATCGGAATTTTTAAAATTTAGATCTTTAGAGGTTTTTAAAACAACGCATATCGATTGAACCTAGTTTGCGGCCACAAAGCGACGGGTCCTTCAGAAATTCTCCCGTCCTACTAACCGGCCCATTCGCCTCTTATTGCGTACAAGCATTCAGACAGACAGACGGGTGGGACGGTTGAACGGTCCGACGCGACGAACAGAGACATGTTCTGTTATTAGTATCATTAACCGAACTCCAAAATATAGACAATTCTAAGAAAATCCAAATTACCTACCTAAACAGATTTTTTTATGAAACAGAGCTAATTAGAAGCAAACCATAAAAGAAAATCTTATGTAGCAATAATATACTTACGATACGGCGGTATATAAACTAACATAAGAAATATTTTAATCAATAATGTAATAAAAATGCCAATTATAAACACTAAATAAAATTGCTGGTTAATTAGCATTATAATAGATTATAACAAATTTGCATTATTACTACATATCTTATGATTACAGTCACATAAAGTAGTTTTAAAACGATTAATTTAACTTAATATGACGTATTCGAGTATCATCTATTTAAAATTAAGTAATAGACATATGTATAAATTAATTTGATTTCGAATATAATTATCAAATATATGAGCACTGTATTAAGAATTACATCAAAGTGTTCTAACTTATGAGCCGCGGAAAATATCCAATTTAAAGAATATTTAATGTAACCCGTTTTTTAAACTGTACTTTTTAACTCAAAGTTAATTATTGTGATTATTTCAAATCAGATAAAATTTCCGTCAATTGTAGAGTTGTCATGTCCATTGGTTATACAAGTGAACAGAAATAGAGCATTTTGCAGTTATAAAGTTTTTCCCGCCTCTTCTTACGTCCTGTTTTGTTGGCACTGTTCATCACTATTTAATAAGAGAAAATAACATTTGGTATTGAGAAAGAGGATACATATTTAGTGAAAAATATGAAGAGTGGCAACACTAGGAAATAATTAATTGAGAAGCGATGGCGGAGAATAATACATAGAATGTAGTTGATACTGTAGATGAATGTAGTATTGCCCGAGAGAAAATAATGGACAGGCGCCAGCCGTGTCTTCGCAATGATATCTAACAATCTCCACTCTCAAGGGGGATTCCAGTAACTCGTAAGACTCCCCAAACAGGACAATAAATAAAATTATACTTACTTTGATTGCTACAGTCTGTTCTCTTCGTCGTAATCTGATGTCTAGCGGTGCAATTCTGATCAGATATCTTATAACTAATACCTGAGAAACACTTCTTAGAATATGAAGACCATCGATGGACTCTGTGAGTAATCGGACTACTGTACGAACGAGATCAAAGTCAACCCGTTGAAATCAGTTATTCGATTCACGCCACAGAATCTCACGTCAGTCGTCAATCTTAGATTTAATGAATCAATAAAGAATTGAATTCAAAATATATTTTCATTTATTGAAATAAAATTCATCAAATACAAAAAAATAAACATTCAATACGTAGTTAATTGTATATAAGACAACTTGTCAGAGAACACCACCCTTGGCAAAGCGTTACGTCCCTAAGGATCGCAACTCATCCAGCGACGAGAGAACTATAACAATCGACTGTACAAAAGATTCAGACTCCCAGTCAATTATAATACGAAAATGTATGTCGAATTTTTTGAAAAATTATTCACTTTTAATTTTACACTGAAATTTTCAAATTGCTTGCAATCTTTGTCAGGATGCTTCGAGAAGCTAAATATACGAATTCAATGTATTGAAACATATTCTTTTTAGGATTTTGCTGTTTGCAAAATCCTATAAAGAATATGTTTCAAGACAATTATAAGCAAACAAATAATAATTCATTATTAAACGAATTCAATGGTTTTCCATCTAAACAAACGTACTAACGGCATTGAACCCAAAGATACCTTTTTGGAATCGAGTCGCCTTCGAGCGACCCCTATGACGATGATGCCCGCCTAGACCTTAGGGTCCGTCGGAATTGAATATCTTCGACTTCGTTGTCGTTTTGAGACTATTTTTAATGGACATGGAATATTCTCCACCACTTTGGTTTCTATTGATTTTTGCTTAAATTTTGCCTTTAAAAATAGCTTCTCGCTGCATCCTGACGGCGATTTCCGCCCTGCGCAAATTTCTTCGTGGTACCTACTTTAGAAAAAATATTTTGTGGTGCTTTCGAAAAGTTCGACGGGTGGAACCGAGTCCAACTATTGGTACTTTCGAAAATAATTTTCGAACGACGCCCGACGGTGCCCAAAGATATTTTTTCGTCGTTCGCGGTCAACAATTTTTATAATTATCAATTATTAATCTTCAAAGACATTTTTAGTGAAATAATTTTTATTGGGATTTCAACAAAGACGATGCCAAAGGCGTTTTTCGGTATTTCGAGAATTTTTCACAATAGATTTTTTCATGGGAATTAGGTCTGAATTTAATTTTTCTTAAATATTTTTAAGTTTTAAAATGTCATCATTTTACAGGACCATTAGCAATATCATGGTAAAGAAAGAAACTTATTCTTAGGGATTTGCACCCCCCCAGGTGTGGGTAGCATAATTAGTAAGCAGGGGTTGTATTTATTAACATCAATCATATTACAACATTCAAAAATAAACTTAAAAAGAGAGGTTTCTTCAAGTAACTTCCACATGTTGCCCATTTTGATGGACACACACCTCCATGCGCTTTTGAAATGAGGTTCCCACTGTTCCTAAAACTGCTGCTGTGATAAATATAGAAGCAGTTATTATACTTTCCTCCATATTTTGTAATGTTGTTGGTGTGTCTTTATAAACAATTTCCTTCACGTATTCCCATAAAAAAAAATCAATTTTTGTAAGATCTGGGGATCTAACAGGCCATTTAGTGGGTCCATTTCTTCCAATCCACTGATTTAAGTGGTCTCTAACTGCATATAAATAATGTAGTGGAGCACCATCTTGCTGAAACCACATCCTATTTCGAATTCATTCAGGAAGATTTACAATAATTGTGGCAGATAGTTTTCCAAAAAATGAAAATAAATAGCTCTAGTTAATTAATGTACCATTAAAGAAATGTGGCCCTATTAGATGTTCTCCAACAATTCCTCCCCAAACGTTTATAGACCATCTGTGTTGGTTATCAACTTACATAAAAAACTGAGAATTTTCCGATTCATAATAATGAAAATTGTGCCTATTAACAAATCCATTTTTATGAAAAGTTGCCTCATCAGTGAATAAAACATTATTTTACCTCTGGCCCAATTACAAAACTGTAGGCGCTTTTGAAACTCGCCATCAGATAATTTCTGGTGCATTTGAATATGATATGCATGTAACTTATTTTTTTTTAAATCCGACCCACAGACCGTCCACTTATTCCTACTAATGAGCTCACTTCTCTTTGTCTAACATGGGTAATCTCAACCGTTGCCAGCATCACAGAAAACTCATTTTCTTCGTTCACAACATGTTTTATTCTTTTACTTTTTTATATTCGACATTTCTAGTTTCCAAAAATCTATTCTATTCCTTCAGAATAACGTTGGTGATAAATTCCATTGGCAAGTAAACAATTTCTGTCTGACTTGCCCAAAACAAAAGTCATGTCTACAAGTTCCGCTTTATTGAAATTCATATTGTACCATTCCAAATATTTTAAATTTAATACAAATTGTAACTAACGACCGATAAGTGTGATAAATGCTCCGTTGTACACGACAGTTTATACCAAACTGAGGTTTTATTGCTTGTCGAATAACGAAAACGGCAAAAAAAAAATGTAAAAAAAACATTAGGTACAGTAAAGGACCTGTGAAATACTATTTACTCATTTCAATGGATTGGAAGAAACGGTCCCACTAAATGGTCTCATTTCAAAATTGCATAAAGACGAGTGTCAATCAAAATGGGCAATACGTCGAACACCTATTATAATTTTTTAAGTTGATTTTTGAATTTGACATTTATTTATAAAACGAAAACGGTTGCAATTAGCCATAGGGAAGTACATACAAAAAATGTTCGTTTTTCATTTTTACGTCACATCGTTGAAAAATAAATAACAGGGTGTCCAATTTGAAAAAATCGAGAAAATTCAATTTAAAGAGTTCCTAATTGAAAAATAATTTTTGGCCACCGTTTTAGGAAGTTAAAATAACTCAAAAACATTAATTAGATGTCTCGTAACTGGTATTCACATATGTTTTCCTTAAAACCCATAATTGTGACTGTGGTGACTTTTTTTTAATATCCATCTGCAGATTGCATTATTTCAACAAAAAAATTCATTACATCCAAGTGGTTGACAGATATTCAATGTTAATATAGGAATGAATAGAGCCTAGAAAGAGGCTTCAAAAAATGTAACTGATATACATAGCATTCCATTTAAAAAAAAAGGTACTTGGTCCTGTATAATTTCGTCTTGGCTCGCCCTGTATGTTCGAAAATAATTTCCAGTTATAGAATATTTTATCTAGTTTTCTGGCAATTTTTTAAAAAATTTCTAACTATCGTAGAACTCGAGATATTGAGGTCTGACACACTATTGCCCCACCCTGTATTTAAACTTTTCTTTTGACACCCTCGTCATTTTATTTGATTTAAACAAAATTTCTCAACTAATTGTTCGTGCAGTTTCTGTTTTAATCACATTAATTTAGTTATTGCAATAAGTTTCTTGTTAATTATATTGACTTACTAAGTTTAGCGCAAAATGGGCGTGTATTATTGTATATCACCATTTATGATATATCCATCTCCAATTTTGGCGGTTTTACGTCCAACCACAATGACTATAAGATCAATGAAATATTAACGTGACAAAAGTAAAGTGCCATTAAACAGCCTGATCTTTTTTAATAATGTGAAGTTTGAATATAAAAGTTGATTGGATTAAGAATATAATTTAAGGCTGAGGTATTGAGACGTGGTTGTAGGAGTAGTATTTTCTAATACGAATAGAAACTGTAGTCGGACGTAATCGACGCACAGTGGGGCAAAACTGTAGTGTTCCGCCCAAACCAATTTATAGATCGTAAAATTAAGGATTTAAAGATGATTTTTTTAAATGTTCGTTATGAAATTCTCTATCAATCCGTCCAGTCGGATTTTCCTTCCCAATGTTTTATAATTTTCATCCAAATACGAATTTTTACTAAAAAAGGTGGATTTTTCTAATGAAAATCAGTGTCAGGGTCACTTTATAAATAATTTCGATTTATTACTTTTGAATTTTTATTTTACAAATAAGCAAATGATCTGTCAAGTTATATTTCTATTCACTAAGCGTATATCAGTTTTCCTTCTTTGGCAATTTTATCAACTACACTCTCAATAAAATTGATTGATTGATTTGCCAGCGTAAGGTGGGCATTGCTGCCAATTCCGGTGCATGGAGATTTGTTCCACCACGCAGCCCGATCGCCCATCGATCATCCCACCATGTGCCGGAACAAACCCCCGGTGCTTTTTTTATACCGCCGGACCAGCTGCATACGCTGAATTGGACATTGGACATGCTTGTTGTCAGCAGCGAGAGCCGCATGACGCATGGGGTAGGAGTATAGGATGGAGCGTGTAGGTGTTTGTGAGATGCTTCTTCTTGTTTTCCTTCTGTCTTCATCGGATGGAAAGTGTAGGCGTTTGTGAGATGCTTCTTTTAGGTTTTCGTGCTTCTTTTTACTTTCAGGTTTTTGTGATATGCTTCTACTTAGTTTCTGTCTGTGATCATCTTCTCTCCTATTCTACTTCTGAGTTTTCTGTTTCTTCTGTGATATAAAAAATCACTAGCCGACAGCCTACATGTATCGGGAGTAAAAATAGCAAATTCTTATTAACTTCATCATGCTAAATAACAATATGAAAAGCAAAAGTTTAAGTTGGCTCTGGTTATCCAATACAGATAATAAAATGTAACGCAAGTATAAACCTTAGTTTATGGGCGGTCCTATCACAAATAACAGGTAGAATTAGAATTCTACGAACAATATAGATACTATACTGGCCGTGCTAACTACCTACCTCTCTATTTGTCACTAAAACTAATATTCATTCTGAGGTAGTCGTATACCTAGTGCATGAAGCGTTCATTCTCGAAAGTAAATAATGCTGTTTTGACAATATGCCACGAGATTGTGTAAATACACCTAACAGTTTTTGTTGTATTTGTGGTGAAGTGACTTTTGCACACCAAAAGCATAATTTTACTCCCAAAATTAAGAAGGCGTACCAGTTGTATTTTGGTTGTACAATTGGAGATAAAGACAAAAAATGGGCACCTCATATATGTTACAGCAATTGTGCGAACAATCTTTGCAGTTAGTTAAGAGGAAGGGGACGTTCAATGGCTTTTGCTGTATCCATAATCTGGCGAGAATCTAAAGATTATGTTACCGATTGTTATATTTGCGTGATACCTCCTATTAGACAGGGTATTAACAAAAAAAATGGATGATAATATAATACCCCAATTTACCATCTGCCATTCGCCCGGTTCCCCATAGTGATGAACTACCTATTCCTATTCCACCTCAAGAATACAGTCTTGATTCTGACGAACAATCGGATGATAATGTAGATGACGACTTAGTCCAGCCATCAACATAACAAGATCCCGATTTCTCTGCCGAAGTGTCCGGTGATGAACCACACAAAATTAAACAACGCCAATTAAGTGATCTTATAAGAGACCTTGATCTGTCCAAGGCGAAAGCAGAGCTATTGTCATCTCCATTACAATAATGGAATTTACTACAAGAAAATGTTAATGTTTCCATGTATCGAAGGCGTCAAAAAGATTTTATACCTTTTTTCAAAATAGGAAATGACTTGGTTGCCTGCAAGGACATTTTATTTATTCCAGTTCTCTTTGTGAGTGGGACAGTCGAGCGTGATTACAACATAACAAAATAAAAATTTGGTCGCCAAGACTGGATTTTGAACCAGGAGCAAAAAATTTTACTGACGTTCCATTAATTGATTCACAAAAGGTAATACTGCCACCACTTCACATAAAACTGGGGCTAATGAAAAACTTGGTAAAAGCTATTGACAAAGAAGGACGTGCTTTCAGTTATTTGAAACAAAAATTTCCCAGACTTAGTGATGCGAAAATTAATTTTTGTGGATCCTCAAATCAAGAACTTTTTCAAAGATGCTGAATTTGACAACATTCTGTAGAAGGTAATGAAAAAGATGCTTGGAATTCCTTGAAAATGGTAGCAACACACTTTCTCGGTAACAAAAGAGCAGAAAACTATAGAGACCTTGTTGAGAATCTTCTTTCTTGCTACCGGAAATTAGGATGCAATGTCATTAAAAGTCCACTTTCTACATTCACATCTAGATTATTTCCTGGAAAACTGTGGTGCAGTAAGTGATGAACATGGAGAGAGATTCCACCAGGATATTTCAAATATGGAAAAAAGATATCAGGGCTAATGGACTTCTGTGATGTTAGCAGACTACTGTTGGACATGTATAAGAGATGCTTCAGAAGTAACTTATAAGAGACAGGCTAAGAAGCGCAAGAAGAATAATTAATTTTCTGATTAAAGAGCCTTAATTCTAATTAAATATATATTACATATTTTTTAGAGCCAACAATTTTTTTAGGACTATGTAGCTGGGACCAAAACAATACAAATAAGTGGTTTTGTTTAACGATACAAAATAAAAGTTAAAATTTGTCGGTTAGTGAAATCAGCGGTTCAAGGCAACAAAACAACTTTATTATTTTGCCAATGTTTCGTTTACTAATCGTAAACTACGTTTTCAGTTGGCAACGCCTTACTATAATTCATATTTGTTTCATAATAGTTTTTGGAGCAGGCGGTATGGGTGCATGAGTTTCGAATATATTTCGGACGTAGTTTTTTGCTGGAATCAGTTCAGGAGATACTAGTGATTACGAAAATCCATGTTAACAGACAAAAACCTGGTACAATATTGTTTAAAACAATTCAGTTTATAACAAAAGTAAATATTACATTTTTTCAATGAAACAATTTTTTCAAATATTTTTTTTGCCGATTTCCGACAAGAAATAATTTTCTTTTGTAAAGTTGATGTTTTCATTGTTTTCATGTTATTATACTTTTCGCAAATACAAAACAAAGAGTATCTTGCATTCGATCGGCACATTTCTAAAACCGGTAATATTGCTCGTAGATAAAAAAATTTCATATCACTGTGTTTGTAATCGAATTCTGAACAACTTTCAAAATGTCCGTCTGTCTTTCTGTCTGTCTGTCTGGTCTGTCTCTCTGTCCGTCCGTCCGTCACGTTTATTGTAAGCACGATAACTTAAGAATGAAAAGTCCGATAGAATTGAAATTTAGACAGTAAGTTAGCATTAGCTATAGAAAGAACCTTATTGTATTTTAACAAAATCGATCAATAAATAAAGAAGTTATTAGTTCTTGAAACTAAAATAAAAATGGTTTTTTAATTATACAAAAAATGTTTGAAACTAATATCATTTACAAAAAAAAACTGCGAAGAGTATCCTATAGAATGTGCAACAATTATATAACAAGTGTATTAAATCGGCGAAGAGTATAATGGTTAGCTTGTTTATTATTAAAACGCGAGCAGGTCTATAGAAACCGCAGCACTTCAGGTCTGTCTGCCCAATGGGCATTCCCGACGTATAGGATGCGTAAATTATTATACTCGTCACATTTTTTCAAGAATAATTTTTTTAAGTCTATATTTTTACTCAAGTATAGCCAGTTTCTTCCTTGGCAAATGTGATTGTCCTCCATCACATTGTCTTCATTAATTTCATTTTTAGGGTGAACAACCTGGAAGTTTGATAACTAACAGTTGCAAACAAATGTAATGCTACTAACACCTTAGTAGTTTTGCAAATAGCAGATTTTCTAGTAGGTGCTGTCAAGAACCTGTCCAGTATATCCATATACTTATTAACTATATACTATGAGTTTCGTTCCCAATTTGACGCCAAGGAAAGCCTGTCTCTCTATCCTTTAAGAGGACTTGGTATTGTGCGCATGTCTTAGTGGGCGGAACATCGACGCGAGAATGTGACAGTTCAACTAAATATAGAAGATGAGTGGTCACAATCTAATCGGAGAAATTGTGCACTATAGGCATTATATAAGTGGTTCCAAGTTCCAATTCCAGACATTAATATTATAAGCGCTTGTGTGTTCTAAGATTGTGAAGTTTGTTTTATGTATTTTATTGTTTATCAAAATAGGGATTTGTATTTACATGGTGTAAACCTATATCCACAAAAATGAAACGGTGTTTTTTGTGTAAAAGACAGCCGAAGCAGGACCCTAACCTGTCATATCATCGGTAATAAATTTTATTTAATAATCCAAAATCTAGTTACATGTGCTAATCGTGAAATGTTTTTAGTTTTCCCAAGAATATTGAAACCCGCTTGTTGTGGATTAAGAAATGCAATTTGAATGAAAAAAGGCATAATATTTCTGTGTTGTATATATGTTATTGTATATATGCTGGAGGAAGAACCCTATTGTTTTCGATCGATCAATAAATAAAAAAGGTATACATTTTTTTAAATAAAGAAAAATTTAGGTACACATTTTTTTAATGTTTTATAATTAAACTAAAAATGTCTAAAACTAATATTATTTACAAAAACACTGCGAAGAGTATCCTACAGAATGTGCAACAATTATATAAAAAGTGCAGTAAATCGGCGAAGAGTGTAGTGGTTAGCTTGTTTAAATATATATACGTAAGATATGTATGTGAAATTGTATAGCTTTCATTAGCCAAATAAATAAAAAAGGATATTGCAAGAAATTTCCAAAAATTGATTAAAATATTCTGAAAAAATTCAGTTATTCTTTGACCTCTTACAAACAATTTTTGTTTTATCTTTGCATAAAGTGCGTTGTTTTGGGGTTAAAAATTCTCAAAATTTTAACATTGAAGATTTTTTCACCAAGTTTTACTGAAAAAGGTTGACTTTTTAGAAAAAATATCAAGAACAATTTTTTTTTACTCAAAAAATAAGATTCCGTCCCAAGAACTAAAGAAAAAAAATATTTACCATTTCTTTCAATGTCAAATTGTTTTTTAACAATCTTGCCTTTTTACGGCTGAATCACCCATAAAACATAAAAATATAAATTGTGCCACTCATATTCGTAAAGTAGAATTTTTAGCTGAACATCGAAACTTCCATTAGTACCCTAAGACCCACTTTTTTGCTAATTCCACTGGACTATAAGTTTTTCTAATTACTGCTTAGGTATTCATTTATTGATTAAATAATTTAAATACCAAGAAACGAAAGCTTCCTAATAGCATGTGAATCATTCCAAAAGGGTGGTATATATTTTACCATAGTATACGAAATCTCCGTTTTCTACGGTTGCCGGTAAATTTCTTTGTTTTGGGACCACTGACCTGTTACAGCGCGCGCTTCCTTCTTCATCAGATCGTATCGTCAGAGTCCTCCATAGAGATAGAAAACTATCTCGTTCTCTAGCCTCAAATCCGTACATAGTGGCTTATGGAGTATTACCAGTATATAGTTAATAAGTATATGAGTATATCTATTAGGTGCCTCATCAAGTACTCGGTTAATCTAAAATGTTTAATAAATTGCTTGTCGCTTAAATTGAACGCATCTCCATCTCTAATAAAATGATTAATTACAGCTTGAAGTTGAAAATGATCCATAAGTACTTAACAAATTATAATGTATGTCAGAAATCAAATAACACTTATTTTATAAACTAAATGTAATGAGTTATTCACTCAAAATTAACGTCGGAAACTATAAACATAACCTACAAATATAATTCCTAGGAGAATTTTGGAATTTACCATCAAAAACCATTATGATTTTTTCCTATGATATCGAGAGAAATATTTCCTATGATGTTATTCAAGAATAGATGTAACCCAACATCGCGAGAAAATGTAATTTTCTTAGGAGAATCAATTCCTTCGATTTCAAGAATTGGGCTTCAGAAGTATTTTAAGTCAAAAATACAGGGTGTTCTATTTGAGAAAAATGAGTTATGACAGTTTAAAAATATAATTATTTGAATAATCATGAATAGCACCCTGTAGAACTAGGTTCAACTTTGTACCTCTGTATGTTTTAACTTAAAATGTCTCAGCAATCAATTATCTACACGCGGGGTCCGTGAACTTTACACTTTTTAAATGCAATTTGGATTTCACTCCCGGAAGCTGAAACTGTGCACAGAAGTAGTACATGATACGCTGAATAAGTCTCCTGGGTCGCAAAGAAATTTAATTACAGGGTTTCGAGATATTGGCCGAAGAAGGTCTTAATATCGACGAAATTACGACTGTTTTCGGCCAATATCTCGAAATTCTGTCGTTAAAATTTGTTGTGACTTTTAAACCCCATGATTCAATTACCGTAATACTTTGAAGGAAAAACATATCCATTATTATTTTCTGATTAAAAAATATGTATATATTATTTTAGACAGTGGTGGTTTTAGTAGTAGTCCACCCTAGACTAACTATGGTCCAAAACAACAACTTTGAAACAAAATAATAATAATTGCGGTACCATTTGAGGCCCTTCAGCCCTATTTGCAGCATTTAATATGAGTTAATAAGCCTTATGATGGGTATTTCACTGATTGCTGATGTTTAATACATACACCGAATTTCAAGTTTCTGCACCCTTACCAGCTTGCTTTACTTATTTTGCCCTATTTGCCCCTATTTAACCCCCAACCCTTCAACGGAATCATCTCAAAATATAATCTAGTTATAGATGTCGTTATAATACATACGTGTACCAAATTTCAAATAAATATCTCAATTTTATTTTATCAACCCCTTTAATAATGGATTTGGGAGGGGGAGGTGGGTGGTATGAAAAATATTATAAAAAAAATTGAGGCCTTGGCTTGTAGCACTTACATCAAATTTCAAGTTTCTGTACTCTTACCAGCCTGCTTTATATATTTCCCTCTATTTATCCCTATTTACCCCCCAACTCTGCAGCGGAAATCTTCAAAAAACAATCCAGTTCCAGATCTCGTTATGATATATATACGTGTATAACATTTCAAGTCAATATCTTAAATTGTTCCGGAGAAAACGTGCGGACAAAAAAAAAGTTACAGACAAACAGACAGACAGACCGACAGACGGACAGACAGAATTTTTTTTGCTCAAATTTAAAATCTCGACGTTTCATGACATTCTAAATCTATTTCAAGAAAAAAAAAATTAATTTTTTTTTATGATTACTATAATACTTCCAAATCACTACGTGGATGTGGAAGTAAAATATTTAATCAAATTTTACGATTACTATATGTCCATCCACTACGTGGATATGGAAGTAATACATAGTTTATATAAAATATAGTATTTTGCACGCCTTTGAAGATCGCTCTGTGGGACGGATATGACTCAATTTCAAATGGGAAGTATTCTACCATGCTCTTTTATACATTTTCCAAAGAAGCAAACGTTTTAAGTATAACAGAAGTTATCGTGATTTCAAGAAACTCTTTATACACACACACACAGACAACTTTTTTATAATTCGATGTTTGAGTTCAGTGTGTTATCAAATGGATTTCTTTACAAATGTAGTAATTTTATTAATATTAAATGAAGAAAATAATTGCTTTCGTATCATTTCATTGTAGCTTTGCGTTGTATAAATTATTATAATGAAGTGATGTAACGGTTATCGTCTCACTTTTATATTATAATTTGATTCGCGTGCCATGTCTCGTGTCTGGGGTCTTAGTTACCTGAGATTTATGTCTCAGTAATGGTTTACCAGATAACATCTTATCGTAAATTATTCTCAAAGTTTACTTGCTTTGTGCAATATTGTAAGTAATTTTCAGTTACCAATAAGATTTATATACTGCAATAAGTTGCAATAGAAGATCTTCTACTATATTTTCCAAAGTTAATATAGATTTTTCTTTACCATCCTTTGATATATAAAGAACTATATTTCGAACTATATATCGCACACAGTGGTCATTTTAATTATTCTAAGAGTTAATAATGTTAAAAATCTTAAATCACCAAAGTCATTCGTTTTAATTTTATTTCAAAGAGGGATGGTTGTGTGATACGTGCTGTAAAAATAAACGAAATCAGTGAAGGGGTCTATTAACTATAATATCATAATTGAGTCGTGCATCGTGCATCTTACAATTGAATTTAAAACTAGCTGCCAAGAAGTGCCAAGAACAAAAATATTTAATTTTTTTTGATACCATGTCGATATCGAGAAGAGATCTGTCGGCAGTTGGCATCAAGGAACTGTAGCAAAATGAGAAAATTCGTCAGTTTTGACTTATGTTTTGAATAAACTTAGTTTAATGGTGTGTGATAATAAGGACCAACATTCCAAAATTTTAAAAATTATGGGCAGTTAATAGTAATATCGCGAAAATGTGGAACCGTTGTAAACGTACTTTAAGAGTATTTGAAGCACAATATCGCCAATGGCTTAATGAGGAGTTGTTTAGTGAAAACAGGCATCAGGAGAAACTTCATATGCCAAAAAAGGCTGACCTCAAAAATACTTTGGTGAACTCAGTGACTAAAACACAAAAAACAGCACTTTGCTGGAGGCTCAAGAAAGGCAGAAACAATTAATAGGTTAAAAAAAAATTTATGTACTGATATTGACATACTCAAGTCTGACTATGGAACAAAAAACGATGGCAACACTGCTTGAAGATCTTTTCGCGTAATTTTATTAACAATATAATGCAGGTATGCCACCAACACAGAAGAATTCTCTAATGATACAAAAAATACGGCTAGGATATATGCGCAACCTTACTCGTGGTATTATATGCCTTCGAGCATCCACCGCATTCTAATCAATGACACTGATATAGCCAAAGAGTTGCTCTTCCCATTGGAATGTTTTCAGAGGAAAAATTAGGATCTCGAAACAAACATTTTAGACTATATCGTGAATTTTACACAAGAAAATTTTCCTGGGAAAAAAACATGCGAGATTTGCTAAATGCTCTTTTATATTCCTTGGACCCTCTTATAACAACATTGTTCTCATGTAAAGTATGTCCTGGCATAATTAAAATAAGGAACTAACGGAAACACAATTGTTTCAATTATGATTTCAAATTATTTTGATATAGTTGCCCGACTCGCTCCCAGCAAAAATAATGCAGGATGTAACGATTTACAACAGGTATGTAAACCCTATCCTTGACAGGGTCGAACTTAATATTGTCAGTGTATCATGGAATATCGAGTATGGTAAAGGATCCACGCCTTCGCAAAGTAACCCATTCTACCAAGATAAATAATTTTTGAGCCCACATATCGAAAGAGGGTCCTGTATCAGAAATGGCTTGTTGGACTTTTATTGCACAACTTCTCCACAAGAAAAGAAGATGGCGATATGTTATTTCAAGATTGTTTTTAAACGTATACCTCACGCTAGAAAATTAACTACGTGCGATATTGATGTAATTTTTTATTTACATATGTATATATTACTGACATGAACGCATCTATCTGTACTGATAGAATTTCGAAATCACTTACGGTTTTTTCTAAGTGAATCCTAAATCACAGAATCCAAATTTATGTTTGAAATTTCGACTTGCGGGCAATTATACTATATGTTCCATTTTTTATATATTATATGGGAATGAAGTACGGTTTAAGGATAAACAAAATTTTTACAAAAAAATTCACAGATCTTGCATCTTTCGCAAGTATCTTAAGCGTATTGTAAATACCAGATGCAACTATACTGCTCTTGGAGTCCAAGGATGGATGGCTAGGATGATAGGCATTTTCAGCATTTGCATTAGGTACCATTAGCGATTAGTGATAAAATAAAAAAGTAAAACTTTTATCAAATTTAATAGTACCAGTTGGGTTCATTGTAGTTGCACCCATGTTCATTGATAAAAATTTTTTAGATTAACCCAGCTATCATCTATCAAATTTTGTCATAAAGCTTGTAGAACACCCTGTATAGTGCTTTTCTACTGTACTTTTTTTATATCATACTTAGATGTGTTTGATAATTTTGTTTACATCATTTTAAATATATTTGTCCATACGATCGAGTTAAGCTAGTCCATGTTTTATTGGGTTATATTATTTTTTTAATGTTAATTTGAAAGTGACGGTGTTCTGTAAGAAATAACGCAAGTTATGCAAACTAAGTGACATGCGATATGGCAGTGTCGGCATGTATCACAAGAGACCATTAAGTTTAGGAGTGTTTTTGTTTATATTTTAGTTTCGAGATACTGCTTGGATTGTTATTGAAACGTGATATCCCTAATAGCATGGCGTTGAGTGAACGGTACGGTTACAAGGCCGGCGCAGCGGCCTAGACAGATCTGTCGCTCTCGATACGTTTTTCGTAAGAAGGGTCCTATATTATGCGCCCAGTAATATTTTCGATACTAAACAATAGCTCGATATCTTATAAAGTTTTTTGAGTTATACACTTTTTTAAATAAACCATAATTTAGATTCGTGGTACTTCTATTAGCATGCGGCTGTTTTATGGCTTACTGCTATCTGGCTAATTGTAATGCATGGAGATAGTAAATAGTGAGCATTAGCTCACTATTATATAATTTCAAAAAGGTATATTGATGCCTTTTTGAAATTGCGTTATTATTATTTCCATTTTTACAATATTACAAAAATATTAAGATGTAAAATGAAACTCTTTTAGTAGAGGGTTTATTAGATGTATAGATTATGAAGGTGTTGTATATTAGTCCAATAAATCTGTCGAAAATATTGCGTTTTTTTGCAAAAATTATTAACAACAAACCAAGGTATGTAAAAAATCGGAAATTTTCCGTAGAATTCAATGGACTATTTCCAAAACAAATGACAAACTTGCGTCCCCTTCAAAATGGCGACCAAAGTTTATGAAAAGCAGTTTTTTACGTTTAAAGAAAACTTGACGTTGTCCAAAAAAGAGTTGAATAGCAAAGTTGTGTAACTCTTTAATACGGATCGAGCTAGCCCGGTCCGGTCTCAAAAAATTGCAAAATTAATTAGTTATTGCAAATAAACCGCTAAGAATCCCAATTGTTTGAAATACCTGTATCTTCGCGAAAAAAAGATATTTTTTAACGAAACTCGGTGAAAGCGTAGTCCAGAATAAGTCGAATAAGTGCGTTTTTACAGATTTGCAACATATTGCAAATTCTTTGCAAAAATCGGTTTATTCGAAGAAAATACGTTTTTTTCAATGTCCAATAGCTCATACAGGCTCTCATATTTTTATACCGGACCGGTCCAAAGGGTTTCTTTAACAGTTGTACTAACATGTGCAATTATTGCGCATATCACGAAACGCTGGCATTTTTTTACAAATTTATAAAACAAAAATTTGCTACCGGACTCTCTGGAGCCGAGATATATTTTTTTTAAATTCGTGTGGCGCCATTCTTTAAGATAAAGGGCTGGAATTTGCAGGGGTTATTGTCGAATGCTTATATTTTAAATAAAAAATTTTCAGAACTTGATCGGCCGTTGCTGAGCATTGTAAAATCAATCAAACTCGGAGCTCGATGCTGCGGCACGCGTCATCTAGGTCTAGCGTTGAAGTGGGCGGAGAGCCAGCTCTCAGTGAAGCTGGTGTTTAAAATCGATTGCGCTTGAAAAGTCTTCATTATGTTGACTTCTACTCAACCGATTGCTTTCATTTTTTACTTGTTGGGGTAGCTCGACGAGACAGGAATTAATGACGGTGGTAAGGTTAATAAATACAAAAAATATATACCAAAGAAACATTAAAATTTTATTATTTCACATTTATTTTATGTATTCAAATTGCTTTTGTAGAATGCGTTGCATTACATAATACTATTTTTCTTCTTCGTTCTGCTCATTCATATGCCAAGCTTAATAATGAAAAAGTACCCGTTAACCCCTTACTTATATTTCAAAGAATCAGTTTATATGTTAAATCAAAGAATGACAAGAAAAATTATTTGAAATATGAACTTACCCCGGTTCCTCTTTCAATGTTTGACGAGTCAGGAATGAGAAAAACGCAAGCGTTTTATGACAGCTTCTGTAACATACAAAATCCTTTAAACAATGAAATTGTCGTAATAGTTATCGATGCTGGTTTTTTTCTACACAGAGTTGTTTGGATGTCTAACAAAACAGTGCAAGACGTTTTAGTATTATTCATTAAGTACGCGCAACGATATTTTCCCGAAACATCGGTTTTCGTTTCTGATGGTTACCCGGATGATGGAAGTACCAAATCAGTAGAACGTTTACGAAGGCAAATGAAACATGTTGCTCTCGAAATAGAATTTGACTTAAAAACAAAAATTGTCCACCCGAAAAAGAAATTTCTTTCAAATAAAAAAATTAAAAGAAAAAAATCTTTATTACGTACATAAAAACAACTATTTAACAAAAACTGCTGACGAAGATCCGATAGACTTATAATTACTACTGCCGTAGAGCTACAAGGAATTAATTAATTGTCAAAAGAGTCCACATGCTATAAGACAGAATAAATCCCAACATCGATTTACTGTTAATATGTATGTATTTGGTGTGGTGTCTTCAACAATCATTCGATTGAGCCACATATTCTCCCTGATAGATTATCAGCTGAATTACGTTGTTCTTAAATTTATTTTACAATAGTTCACTTACCTAGTCTAGAAGTGTAAGAATTGTCACTGCTGCAAGTTAAATTTTTGTGTTAATTAAACCTGAAATAAATATTCAAGTTTCAATTGTCTGTCAAGTAATCAAGGTTGATGAATGAAATGCGCGAACAAATTAAGTGAGCTACTATATTCAATTTTTTCCGCTCTTTTCGAATGCCGAAACAGATCTACAAAATTTTGTCATACAGTTTGTTGATTTTGACATACAACACATTGTCAATTTTCTATTAAGCCGGACCTGGATTTCTTTTCAGTTTATTATGAAGTTCTATCAAGTAAAACAAGTGAAACATATATTCCAAGTATGAAACGATTATACAGGGTGGTTCAATAGTTATGATCAAAGAAAGATTTGGCGAAATATCCTGTATCTCAGTAAGGAAAGAGGATGAATGCATTAATGTCGGACAATTTGGAACCGCCAAAGTGCCCTCTATCCACAAGTAACGTATGTACCTTTAACTTTGAAACACCCTGTATAAAGAATTTGCCTGAATTTTAAGGGATTTTTTTGAAGAAATAAAATAAATTCTAGTGACATTCTTGGCCGAAATTATTTTTTGGATAAAAAATCTGGAAGAACGCCAGGCGTGTTCTTTGAACAAAAATAAGCAAGTTTTAGCTTTTGGAGTCTTTCTCTAAAACGCTTCCTTCTCGCTAAACGGATCAATGAAGGTCTTCAAATTTTTTTGTAATTTTTTTCCAGGAGAAGGAAGCACTTTCGGAACAAACACCAAGATACAAAAGAAGCGTACTTTTGCCCAAAAATATGCCTGAAATTTTTCAGAATTTTTTGGCAATATTTAAGCGGCCTTTTGTTTTTTGACTCTCTCGAAGAGAACGAGGTCACGTGACCTGTCGTTGGGGGGTATGGTAGTTACAGCTGTCTACAACATCCCCACCAAAAGGCGGTAACTGCGATGGCACCCGTACTATCAAACGTGTCTTGGCATAAGACAGGAAGGAAGTTTTTATTTAAAAAAAATTAAACCAAAAGCATGTTAAAGATATTTTGAAAATCTACGAAAAGAGTAATATCTGAGTTATTTTCAAGCAACTTCATTATTCTATAATAATAAAGTTAAAAACATCATGCGTCTATTCAATTTATTGTATCTCGGTTCATATTTATGGTAAACTAAAGTACCTGAGTATTCTAGATACCATATGTGTGGTACATAAGGCGACGAAGTCTCCGCCGCACGCATAAGCGCAACATGGCCCCCATTTCTTCTACGTCCTACACCCAGCATATATCTGATTACCTTAAACAATTTCATTTCATAAAGTATGTATTGTCTACTAAATGGCTGCAAAGTTTTAGCCAGCCGTATATTTTGATGCAATTGAAAATTATTTTCCCCGTGCTATTGTATGAAACAATTTACGGGGAGTACTTTTTTGATTTTACCAACGATTTCATCATTTTGTCGTTTTTTATTATTTGAGAACATTTCACACATAGTATAATATTATATCTAGAAGCCGTCTCTGGAATGAATACCTTCCGTCCGGCTCAAATAAAATGGTTTCCTAAAAACAACATAACTGCAAACACATAGTCAATGTCTGTAACGTCTTTCATTAGTTGTAAATGCAACACTCTCAACATAATACATACGTACAAGTATATGCAAATAAAATTATCCATCAAAACTTGTTTACAACAAACAATCAGTAATCATTCAACAATGATCTGAAAATCTAGATAATTATGCATAGAGTTCAGCTGTTTTGCAAGTGTAATGAGAATCAGAGGTGTTTGTTAATTACCACAAAAGTATGTAGATTGTTGCATCATTGGAATATTTACGAGTATTCTCTTTCTGTATTTTCACTAATATAACTTATTTCTGCAAACTTGTGCTCCTTTTTAGGGAATACGGTAAAATAACATTACATCGTACCTTGAACACTTCCTGATCAATTTCTTTTAAGATTTGTCACGGAAAGTATTCAGTTTAATTAGGTTTACTTACATAATATTTGCGTAAATTAAAAGAAGTGTATTTATTAGGTTGTATGAATGAAATAAAGAATTTCAGCATACTTTCCTTACTCTTGGTTCACTCAGAACGAATATTTTCAAGTTCGAGAATACTGTTACAAAAACAAAGTTTCTGTGTTTTCAGTTAGGAAAGAACATTTTAAAAAATAAGAAAGGTCAGCTAAAATTATTAAATAATTTATCTAATGTCATTATGTCGATTAAAAATACATTTTTATAATCTTCGCAAATAGAAAATGAAGAAATATTGCACTCGATCTTCACATTTCTAAAATCGGTAATATCGCTCGTAGGGAAAAAGGTTTCATATCACTGTGTTGGTGATCGAATTCTGAACAACTTTCAAAATGTCCATCCGTCCGTTTGTCCATCTCTCTGTCTGCCTGTCTGTCCATCCGTCTGTCCGTCCGTTACGTTTATTCTTTAATATGCTTTTGTCCCCAAATTTTTGCTAAATTCCCCACATTTTTATTTTTAATCATGTAAGTTTGAAAATAGTCTAATAGAAGACACAAAAATAACTTTTTACTTCTACATTTTAAACAAAAGCCTGATAAAAATACTATCTATTTAATGAAACTGTTTACGACGAAACAGAAACTTTCGTGCAGAACTTGCAAGAAACGTTTAGCAATGAAATTGATGATAACTCTATTACTAATTATCTGGCACCGCAAATAATGAAAAAATAATAATTAATAACTTTTGCCTGCAAATGAATAAGCAAGTCATTCCTGCGGACTGGATCCATTCTTATTTTGTTATAATAAAAATTCATTATATTATTCTCTAATTGCCAATTGATTGGATGATACAACGGTTAATTATTTACAACCTTGCACAACTCCAGATCACATGAATGTCCTGATTGTTACGTTTGATACTGCCCTTCATCTAAAATGATTTATTTACTTCTGTTTTATATCGCAACACAAGTAATAGTCGTGTTCTTTTGACAAAGGTAAGTAGCCATGCGTAGCAGAACGTCTTTGTTAGCGTACGGTATTCATGACGTGACAGAATGATTCTATTCTCGTTATTAATACATTTTATAGGAAATACCAGAAATGTACTTTTCATAAGTCATTGCAATTCACAATTGACAATATATTAATTATGTCAAGGCAAAATCATTAATGAGTGTATGCAGTTTGTACTGTGTACTACAGAGCGGTTGAGCGAGTCTTGTGGACTAAGAGCCAGTGACATTTTTCAGTGATGATTTAGTTAAGGCCTATTTTTTGAGAGGATGTTGAGGGAGGTATAACTAAGTGTCATCCGTGAGGATTAGTCCGGATTCCAGTCGTAAGGGGGTGGCAGAACGCCCCCAATGTGTAAAAAAACTGCATATTTTTATTATTTAGTTAAGGCTGAAATTTTTTCCAGTACTCCTTTGAAAGCCCACAAACATGGATATAATATTGGCAGAACGATTGGCCAGTCTTAAGAGGGTGGCAGAACACCCCCAACATGTCGTGGGAGTAACGAACTTTTTATTATTTAGTTAAGATTAATTTTTTAGTATTTAGTATTCCAAGTATACAGGGTGATTCACGTAGGCCATTCATTAGAAGTTTTTCAACTTGCAGTTGGATTAGAAACTTGAAATTTGGTATGCGGCCATAATCGATCATGCCCGTTCTATCTAAAATATTTTCAGTCCTCCAACTATACAGGGTGTGCCAAAAATTGGTACCAACTTTCTTATTTTAAATAGAAACCTATATTTTTCTTTACATGGTTAGATTGGTCTTCTAATTCTGAGTTTAGAGAACCTAAGTTATGTTAACTTATCTATTACAATTTTTGACATATGTCCAATTTTTTGAAAAAAATTGCTGCTGTAGTAGTTTACGAACAAATTTGTATCTCGCAAACCTTTCAAAATTATGAAACCAAATTTGTGAAGCAGTTAGCTGGAAGTCCAGGCTAACTATTGATGTCCCATCGGTGGTCCCATTTTGTACCATTTGGGCGCAGTCGATTTTCAAATGTCGCAATCAAAAATTGTCAAAAAGTCAATTTTTTCAAATGGCACCTACTATTTTTTTTCACGCCATTCGAAAGAAAATTTAATTTTAGGTTGAGTTACTTAAGCATTCCCTATACCTAACTTCACCCCATATCGAGTTATTCAATAAAAATCAAGAAATACCTTATCTTGCCGAGAGATTCCTTACTTCATCAAGTATGCCATGGAAACAAAAGACAGTTGTAATAATTTTTAAAGAAAAATATGGACTCTTATTTAATTACACACAACACCAACAAATTATTATTAACGAACAAGAACAATGTTGACGAAATTCTGACGTAAATGTTCAATGTGACCACCATATTTTTGTTCAAATATTCTATTATTCTACTTTCAACTGATTGCGTAGCACATCTTTGCGCCTACCATTTCTGACGCCAGAAATCAATGCAAAATTGGATATTAGGGCCACTTTATTAACATTGTGTATGTCTATCTACAGTCGTTTTTGAGTTATTTGCATTCTTTGAAAAAAATATTGTTTTTTTTTTCTCAAGGGTAGTAGACTTTGGAAACAATCATTTCATTTTAATTTTTATTCAAAAATCGTATTGCAATAATAAATAATAACAACAAATAAACAGATTAACAAAGTAATTATTTCAATACAAATGCTCAATGTGTGCACCGTTTTCACTGACAGAATTTCGTCAACATTGTTCTTGTTCGTTAATAATAATTTGTTGGTGTTGTGTGTAATTAAATAAGAATCCATATTTTTCTTTAAAAATTATTACAACTGTCTTTTGTTTCCATGGCATACTTGATGAAGTAAGGAATCTCTCGGCAAGATAAGGTATTTCTTGATTTTTATTGAATAACTCGATATGGGGTGAAGTTAGGTATAGGGAATGCTTAAGTAACTCAACCTAAAATTAAATTTTCTTTCGAATGGCGTAAAAAAAAATAGTAGGTGCCATTTGAAAAAAATGACTTTTTGACAATTTTTGATTGCGATATTTGAAAATCGACTGCGCCCAAATGGTACAAAATGGGACCACCGATGGGACATCAAAAGTTAGCCTGGACTTCCAGCTAACTGCTTCACAAATTTGGTTTCATAATTTTGAAAGGTTTGCGAGATACAAATTTGTTCGTAAACTACTACAGCGGCAATTTTTTTCAAAAAATTGGACATATGTCAAAAATTGTAATAGATAAGTTAACATAACTTAGGTTCTCTAAACTCAGAATTAGAAGACCAATCGAACCATGTAAAGAAAAATATAGGTTTCCATTTAAAATAAGAAAGTTGATACCAATTTTTGGCACACCCTGTATAGTTGGAGGACTGAAAATATTTTAGATAGAACGGGCATGATCGATTATCGCTGCGTACCAAATTTCAAGTTCCCAATCCAACTGCAAGTTGAAAAACTTCTAATGAATGGCCTACGTGAATCACCCTGTATATGCAAACTGGCAGAACAAAATGGCGGTCATAACTACCTGGCAGAACGATTTAAATGTGCCGTATGTGCGCCGTGACTTCCTGCCTCCGGTCGCAGATTAATTTGTATTATGAATGAATATTTAAAATATTTAGACCCTTTTTGTAATCACTGACCTTAGTGATAAAGTGAAAATAAAGAATTTTCTTTTCGGATTTCGGAAAAATATAATCAGTATCGACTGAGAACCATAAATTATGATGTATATTATTGTAATTGTATTGTCATAATAATTGAAAAATGCGACTTCCAAGAAAGGAATTACTAAAAATTTTTTAAAAAATTGCGATTATTAAAGTTCCCTTTTCCAGATAGATAATTAACATTGTAAATATATGTAGAATCATTTATATTATTTTGAATTATAGCAAAAATGTTCCGAGACAGGAAATACATAAAATAAATAAAATATATTTCAAGAAACATCGCTATTAATTATTGCAATGCTAGAAAAAATTTGAATAAATCGTGATACGTGAATTAAAAGAATATTTCTAATTCTCTAATATAGAGAACTAATTTTGAAAAATTATTTGATAAACATCATGAAGTATATATGATGTTTATCAAACAAATTTTTTTATTAATTAATTCTCTATAAAAAGATGTATTAGAGATATTCTTTTAATTCACGTATCACGATTTATTCAAATGTTTTTTAGCATTGCAATAATTAATTTCGATGTTTCTTAAAATATATTTTATGTATTTCCTGTCTCGGAACATTTTTTATATAATCCAAAATAATATAAATGATTCTACATATATTCACAATGTTATTTATCTATCTGGAACATGGAACTTTAATATTCACAATTTTTTAAAAAAATGTTGTAATTCTTTTCTTGGCAATCGCATTTTTCAATTATTTTGACAATACAATTACAATAATATACATCATTATTTGTGGTTCTCAGTCGATACTGATTATTTTTTCCGAAATCCGAAAAGAACATTCTTTATTTTCACTTTATCTCCGAAATAAAGTGAGATACGGAAAATGATTTAGAAAGCTTTTCTACAAAAAGTCTTCAAGTCATATTCTCGTATCTAGCATAGTTCAAAAGATATTTGCGTTTGAATGTAAAAAATATTTGATTTTTTTTTTTATTTCCACTATATCGCAGAAACTGAGCAATATACGAAAAATGTCAAGATGACCTTCTTTTTTGTAGAGAATTGAATTTCCAATAAAAAACAACAGTACAACTTTTCGTGTCCCTTATAGTTGCAAAGTCATTCTCGAATGAAAAACAAATTTTTGTAACCTTCAAGCCGCATTTCCATCGAATGAGTATTAAAATACCAGCTCCAAAGGTAAATGAAGGTTTGTGATTACTAGAGTGGTTCTAAATAAATGTGCAAAATTATCGTTCATATTTAAAGCACTCATAATACAAATTAATTTGCGACAGAACTCACGAAGTCACGGCGCGCATACGGCACATTTAAATCGTTCTGGCAGGTATTTACAACCGCTATTTTGTTCTGCCAATTTGCATATATACTTGGAATAGTTTCTACAATAACATACTCCACCAGCTCGGTGGCGCAATGCTGAAGGTGTTTGGCTTGCGACCACGGAGTCCCGGGTTCGAATCCTGGCTAGGGTATGGATGTTAGTGACGTTTTTTCATGTGTTACCGAGACGGTAGCAGTGACCTAGACCACTGTTGGGTGGCACAACATGTCTAGTCGCTGTTATCTCTCCTGGGTTCGAGTCTCAGCTGCGGTAGATGGCAATATCGCAGGGAATGGTTGTTGTGTTGATGTCTATGTGTACGTGTCCTGGTTGAGTGGTAGAGCAGCAATAGTTGAACTCCGCCAGGACGTTAATATAAATAAGGCATTAAAATAAAAAAAAATAAAATAAAAATAAATACTAAAAAATGAAACTTAACTAAATAATAAAAAGTTCATTGCTCCCACGACATGTTGGGGGTGTTCTACCACCCTCTTAAGACTGGCCAATCGTTCTGCCAATATTAGATCGATGTTTGTGGGCTAACAGAGGAGTACTGTAAAAAATTTCATCCTTAACTAAATAATAAAAAGATACAGTTTTTTTACACATGGGGGGCGTTCTGCCACCCCCTCACGACTGGAATCAGGGCTAATCCTCACGGATGACACTTAGTTATACCCCCCTCAACATCCTCTCAAAAAATAGGCCTTAACTAAATCATCACTGAAAAATGTCACTCTCTCTTCTACTATTGCCTTCCACCACTCGTTTAGGGTGGCCTAAAAGTTGCTTTACTATTTTGATGTGTCTTTATTAGCTTTGCCAGTAACTTTGTAACTTTGATTGTAAAAAAATCTTGAGACTCAATTTAAAATATTGTAAAAAAAATGAGGCTTTGGCTTGTCGTAGTTACACCAAGTCCCAAATTTCTGCAGGTACTCTTACCAGCTTGCTTTAATTATTTTTCCATATTTACACCTATTTAACCCCCAACCCTTCACCGAAATTAACTCTAATTATCTAGTTTCAGATCTCGGCATAATACATAGGTGTACCAAATTTCAACTCAATATCTTAAACCATGCCCGAGAAAGCATGCGCACAAAGAAAGTTATAGACCAGTCGATCTACCGACAGACAGGCAGGAAATTTTTTTTCGCCTAGTTTTAAAATCTCGACGTTTTGTGACATTCTAAGTCTATTTCAACTGAAAACAGTTTTGAATTTTTTTACGATTACTTTACTTCCACTCCACTACGTAGATGGAAAATCAAACAGCTCACCTTTAACATCCAAATGGCGAAAGAGACTATGGGGGACGCTGGTAAAATTCTGTTCACGTTATAACTTTCTATATAACTGTTGCATATTTTATGGGGTTTATTTCGCAGCTTTTTTGTAAATTATGTTAAATTTGGGCATTTCTAATTTTATGTTTGTTTCCAATTACAAAACATAACAAGCTAATAAAAAAATATTTGCGAATAGTCTATTAATGTTAGTTTGTATTAGCGACCTTATCTAACTGCGAGATGATTAATAGCCGCCAAAGTTTGGTCCATAATCTCATCGCATTTGTGACTTTGTTGCTGTTAGGTTGATGTATCATATATGAATGGGGACTATAAATAGGGCTCTTCCTCTAGCTAACACTAACCTACTGTCCAAATTTCACTATAATCCGACTTCTACTTCTTATGTTATCGTGCTTACAAGAAACGTGACGGACGGATAAACTAACAGACAGACGGACAGACAGACGAACGCACATATTGAAAGTTGTTCAGAATTCGATCACCAATACACTGATATGTAAACTTTTTCCCTTCCGTGCGAGAGATATTACTAGTTTTAGAAATGTGCCGATCGAATACCCTTCGTTTTGTATTTGTGAGGAGTACAGGAAATTATTATTTTTTAACTGAAATAATCAACTTTTTTTTTTATTTACTCATCGCTTTTGTTTCAAAACAATATTGTCCTTCCTTTATAAAACACGAATGTATTGTCCAATTTTCAATACAATCGGACTTTTCCTTCTTAAGATATCGTGTATACAAAAAAAGGGACCGACGTATATTTTGAATGTTGTTTAGGATTTGATGAAATGAAAATTTATTCTCTACGAGCGATATTATAGTTATCTACAAATATTTAATGCAAATAAAGGAGACCATAAAAACCGAGGATAAATCGCTTCCTTGTTAGCTTCCACAGAGCCGTACTTAAATTTTTTTGCGCTATTTTGCAACTGTGTGTATTGTTATTACAGTACAAATACTTACTTACTTGGTACGGCGATAAATATTAAAAAAATACTCTGTCTTGCTTGTGTCAAGATAGGAATAATATCTTATATACGGGCTGTAATCAGTTTCATGTCATTAAAAAATACTGGTAATGGGGACCGACTAGACAAACAAAAAACCTTTATGACTTTTCCCTCTAAGGGCACTTTGAAAAAACTGACCTGGGTTAACATATTAAATATTTTTTTAATATTAATGTAGAAAATAATTGAGAACCACTGCTTTCTTGGTCAAAGGATTTGTAGTTCCCAATTTTACTAGGCTTTGTTTGGATCATCGACCGCCTTTGATGGACCGCCTCAACCGAAGGCAATTATAAAGAGGTAAATAATTCATTATCTTTTCCTGCACAACTGCAAGCAAATAATGGCGATGGAAGTTTAAACAGAGCATTTCTTTACATGTGTGTCTTTTAATTTGGAACAAAATATTGGATTAATGTTTATAATTTGGAATATTTAAATGTGATTTATTAACGTTTGTAACATATATAAATGAGTGTCCTAGGTTAAAAGCTTACCTAAGTAAATCATTCGAAATGTCTGCATCTGCATCAATATACAGTTCGGTACGTCGAATTAAGGACATACGTACTCCGTTCAACACTAAACAAAAAACTATCAACTAACGTTGTCAATAAAGAAAAATAAAAGAAAAACTTGGTCCAAAATCCAAAACGAAATACAAAAAGAACGAACAAGTAAGTTGTGTCTGTACGTAATCAAGAATTTAGCGACTTGAACGGTAAAGTCAATAAAATAAATCTTAACTATAAATACACAGGACCCGAAATTCAAAAATAACAAAAACAACGAACGGCGGTGCGGGTTGGACGTGTGTACATCACGAAACACCCATAGAAACTAAAATATTGTACAAAAGAGAGTCAGAGTATAAGGCAAAGACACGCGAGACGATCTAAACCTACCTCAATATTCCAGCAGTTTTCAAAAGATTTTATTGAAAATTTGCGAAATTTTTGTTTATTTTTTTTCTCCAAAACCATAAGCTTTAGACCCCATGTTATATAAGGTTTTTTTGTTTGTCTTGTCGTTCCCTACTACCAGTTTTTTTTAATGACATGAAACTAATTACACCCTGTATTTATGGAGCATTGACGAATTAGTAAGATTAGATCCCTTAGCTTTAAAAATTGAAATGACTCATTCCAACAAGGTAAATTATTTTTGGGAACGAATTCCGAGAAAGAGTCCTAGGGGACATTATATGGATTGTTGGACTTTTGTTGCGCTTGTACAATTTCTCCACAAAAAAGAAAGATGGCGGAATGTTATTTCAAAATTTTGTGTTTTTAAACCTATAACCTCTCGCTAGAAAATCAATTCAATGCTTATTGTCAATGCTTACTTATATTTGTAAAATGCTATGCCCTATCATTTGTACCACAGCACAGTGCTACCCTCAATTTTCGAGGATACTGAGCACGATGGTGATGTCCAGACCCCTCCTCGACTCCCGGCAACCCCCCAAACGGCTAACCACCTCCGAAAGGGCTGAAACGCGGATAGGTCGGCGAATACAAAACGAAGAGTATATTGCATTCGATCGGCACATTTCTAAAACTGGTAATGTTGCTCGTAGAGAAACAAATTTCATATCACTGTGTTGATCGAATTCTGAGCAACTTTCAAAATGTGTGTGTCATTCCGTCTGTCCGTCACGTTTCTTGTGAGCACGATAACTTAAGAACGAAAAGTCCGATTGTTTTGAAATTTGGACAGTAAGTTAATGTTAGACAGAGGAAGATCCCTATTGTTTTTGAAGTCGATCAATAAATAAGACAGTTACTAATTACACAGGCACACAAAAGAAAGAAAAGTTGTCGGTTCCACGGACCAGACCAATCATTTCCGGTGTATTTTGGCTTGCTGAATCCGAATCCAGTGTCAGTTTTACTCTATTACGTCACAATTTTTTTCTATTCTCAATAAATAGAAAAATGTAAGCATTCCCAAGTAGCATTTTTAGACACAGTTTAGGAACAAATTTAGTATAATGGGAAACAATTTTGTAACTGTTTCGATACTTATGTGAGATACAAGGGTTTACATACATTTCCAACATTTTTTCTGATATTGTTACCATTTTTCACCCATTACAGATAGCACAACAATATTATGGATCAGTTTAGCAACTGTTATCACCTTTCGATATAATTTTTTTCCGAAACAAGTGTTTGAACACATTTTCGAAACATACTGCAGCATCTGTTACCTCATTTCTAAATTGTAAACTTGTGTCGATACATTATTGAAATTGTATGGAACACATTCTTGTCGCCAAATGTTTTCAAACTGTTTCCATTTTTTCCATGAATATAATGGGAACATATGTCACCACAAAGTAGATTATTAACCGAACCCGTGTAAATTTTTTTAATAGTTATTATAACCTCACATTTTACTATTATTAAAACCATAGAAAAGTTGGGAAAAATGGGAAAACCAAACAATTTAAACATTCTTACAGGTATTATAATCTGTTAAACTATACAAGAATTGTGAAACCATGAGTGACTTTAAGAAAAGTTGCTGTGGAATGTCAAAAGACAAATTATAAATTAACAAGTACTGGGACTGATGCACATACAAGGGGGTCATCAAATAATGTGGTGAAAGTAGAAGAAATTCCTATTAATATTGAGGAAGGTAAAAAGTTGTAATAAATAGTATTTGGGGTACATAGTGATCAACTTTTCAGGCACTTCAGAACATGTATTCATTAATTAATTCTTAGAAGATGAAATTGCAGAACCAAAATATGAATTAATCGAAGACCTCAAGTTATGGGCTTTAGAATGTCGAGTAAGTCACAGTACCATTGACAAATTATTGGTACTTTTAGCAAAGGCTGGTCATAAAATTTTCCCAAAGATAGTAGAACGTTGCTTCAAACTCCAAACACAACTGTTCAACAAAAACTGCCAGAAACGCCGAAATGCGCGCGCAACATAGCCGGCTGGCGGCCTTTTCTTTCCATATTGCCAACCTTTCCGAAACCAGACCGAAATACAAAAGAAATTGTTTCTGACAGCAAATGATTGTGTAACATTTCCAAAACAATTTCATAATAAGTTTCTTTCAGAGGTAATATGCTACAGTAATCGGAACTGAGTGGATACATTTAGGAATCAAGTTTCTTTTCATCAAATATGATCTAAATTTTCGAAACATATGCAGAACTGTTTCTGTAGCCATTTTGGTTGTAAATGTTGACGTTCGCTATTTAGCGGCCATTGTGGGCAATCTTAAAAAAAATTCGGACAAAGGCTTAATATCGAAGAACACCAATTACGATAGTTAGTAAAAAAATATATAATTTGGTATAATCATTATCACCGACATAATCGAAAAAAATATATTTTATAACCTACATATTTGTGAGGCCCATTGAAAATATCGAAGTATCTCCGCCGAATAATCGATAAAATTCTTTCCGTTACGTCTCTTCAGGCCAGAGATGGCTTACAATGATGACAAAGTTTTCACATTATATGTAGTACATCAACCATCTTATTTTTATTATCTAATGTGTACCTAAATTGTTTCCATATTGACAAGTAATCAAAAATACGAACAATATGGAAACATATTCGTATTAGGTGAAAGATAATAAAAATTTCCGAAACTGACTGCACACATTTGTTCCCATTGTAAGAACGGGTGTATGGAAATGAATCAATATAAAATATAATAATGTATCAATACATTTGTGAAACTGTGTATAAATCGGCGAGCTACAAATTTGAAACATGTTTCTCTTTATTTTCGAAACTAGCAAAGAAACGCCTAGTGCCACCACAATAGAAACATGTACTGTATAACCATAAGAAATTATACACGTGTCGGAAAAGTATCGGAACATGTTGGAAACAGCTCCCATTTTAGATATGGTAACAGACACATTTTGTTAGAAACGTTTGCAAAAATGTTCCTTAAAATGCTACTTAGGTTGCAGAGCTTCCAACTGTTTCTTGAGGATAGAAAAAAATTTGGTGGGGAAAAACTGACACCGGATTCGGTTTCAGCCAAGATGCAGAAGAAATAATTGGTTTGGTCCGTGAAATTGATAATAACTTTCTTCTTTGTGGATACAATTTTTTTGTGTATGCCTGTGCTATTTAAATTTATTAAATTTACATATTTATATTATATGATATTTGTACATTGGAGAACCGGCTAATTAGGCGATAGTCCCTAATGTTTATCAAAGCAGCAATAAATCTGTCACAAATACGATAAGATTATGGACCAACCTTTGGGGGCTTCCATTTATCTCATCTCGGAGTTAGACAAGGCCGTCACTCGTTCATTTAACTGCGAAGAGTATTCTATAGAATGGCAACAATTATATAAAAAATGCTGTAAATTTGTGAAGAGTGTAATGGTTAGATTATTTTTTTATCCTTTACATGGTCTATGATCTAATATTGTTTATCGCACGTTCCTCAAAATAGTGGATAACAGAAATATGTAAAGTCGCCGATAAAACCTGATTATATTGATTTATGTATTCTATAAATAAACTAAAAAATTATATTCAGTTGTCGTAAAAATCGAATTTACAACGTCGTTTCTGCAAATTGTTGCTTTAATATTATATGTTTTATTATTAAATCTATGTCCTAAACTTTTTAGTGAATATATACGATTAAATACCAAAATATTAATAATTATGTTTATGTATGAAATATTTATAAAGGTTTTATTTTAATTTTTGATTAGGTATATGGTTTATATAGCGACTCCCATATTTGCACAGAAATATCATTGATAATACAATTGATGAGAATGCATCATCGATATATTAACATTGAATGTCATATTGCGTCAGCAGTGGCACAATTTCATGTTTTAAAAATTAAAACTTTATGCAAAATCGAAATAAGATACGACAAAAAATTAATAATAGGCTAACTATACAGAGTTTAGGCTATGTCACTTTACATTCAATAGGCAGTGATAATTGATATTTCTTAATGTGTAAAAAATATTGATATTTTTTTTTTCAAATTGGCCTAACGCGAAGAACAATGGAGTCAGACACGGTGGTCGATTATACCCAAGAATAACGACTAGGTGATGCTTTTGATTGTTAACGGGCTCTTAGGAGATTATTTCACTCGTTAACTTAAAACCCGATGATATGTTATTTTTAGGAATCACTGCACGCACCCATCAGTATTATCACTAGTACTTTTCTAGAGACATTTGTGGCTGTCATAATAATATGTAAACAGTGACCATATACCACGTTTTATTTGATGAAATATTTTTCACAAATATCACTTGCGACTGTAGATTTCATCTATAAATTTTTCTCTGAGCTTACGCCTAAGCTCGTGTTAATGTAATGAAATAATATAGGCTTTTATATTTCTGCTTACGGTACCATCAAGAAGTAATAACACTAGTGTAGCATTTGAAAAGGCTACATTAATATATGTATGGTTAAATACAGTAAATTAACCCATTAGTTAATTTGTTTGAGTGGAGAGGTAGGCAACCACTCGTACTTCAAAGGGGCATAGCAGGTCGCATATCTGCAATTCTCAACAAGGAAAGAAAGCGTGTTTTCTTTATGTATTATTTTTGAGACAGAGGTGTTACTCACATGTTCTTGTTGTTGGGATGTTACACAATGGTGTAATTCAGTCTTTATATTACAAGCCCTTTTGTTGGCGCATTTTCATTGGCTAGAGAAAGTGTTCTCTAGATGTTCAAGTTGGCAACACGGAGAACAGGGGAACTGTAGAGTACATTTCCAGCTGGGGGGGGTCGTTTTTCGACAGCGACGAGATAGCGAATGGCGGCGGTCCCGGTTTTGTGTTGAAGAATTTGGGTTTTACATCGCTTACACTGAAAAGGTATTTGATTTGATGTACCCAGTGTTTCTTTACCGTCCTGCCAGAAGCATTTTGTAAATTCCAGAAAAGAATTCTCTTGCTTGTCGTAATCTGATCGCCACGTGTCTCGTGAGGTTATGTAATACTCTCTATAGGAGGTGAGCTTTATTTAACTTAGTTTGGTGTTTTATTTAGTTCTTATTTATGGTAATTATTACAGAGTGTTTTGGAGGGGTATATGTGTTTGGAGAGGCATGTATTTTTGGAGAGTCTTACAATTGGGATGAGCACATGTTTGGTGCTGTAATTCTGGTTATGTAAGGGGGCCAAGTGTTGTTAGAGGAGTAATAGGAGGAAGTCTATTACTCAGACATTTGGTTTTATGTGGGTCCTGCTGACATCTAGAGAAGTATTGGTTAGAGAGTTGTTCGCAGCAGTCTCCAAGAGATTTGGGCAGAGTTTTGGGAGTGACACGGAGTCGCAGTGGCAGCCAACGTCGAGAACATCTAGAAAAGTGGTGATGAGTCCCGTTGCAGTCGTCACAGAAAATACCAAGGCCTTAACCAGGTTTTTTTGTTCATTTTAGTCAAATATTTTAAAGAAAATATTATAGTTTAATTCAGTGGTTTTTGTCCGTATATTGAAGTAAATTATACTACAATCTTGCAACTATAAATTAAGCACTAAGTTTATGTGTAGAATGATGATACATTTAAGAGTTTTACTGTAAAACACCCATGGTACCGTGAGATGTTAATTCACCTACTATTATGTCACACATATAATATTCAACTAAATCTTTAATTCGTGGTTGTAAGTTATAACTCATAGTTGCATATTGGCAAACTCGTAGTTGCAAGAAAATCTCAGTCAAAGATCTAAGTTTGAATTCAAATCAAGTTTTTTTATCAACGGTATAGAATTTCTTTAATACGCATAAACCACAATTAGGTAAAGTTTTTTTATTTATTCTTTTTATTGTTGTATATCTCATGTGTGTTGTAATAAATGTCTAATGTCTACATGTTCTTATTATTTGCACTGGTACTCCTGATATTTGCTTAAATTTTGAGATTTAATAGAGTAAAGTAGAGTTTTGATATTACAGATATATTTTGAGAATTCCATCGCATGGTTGCTAGTAACTTAATTTTGTTCCGTGCTGGCAAGATTATTTAAATCATATTACGTAACATACAGCCGGTGGCGCCCTTTTGAGTGTCCACACAATCCTAACCCATGGCCCTATGCTCTCCAACAAAAATCGGCAAAATATGTTACACTAGTAATTCATAAACTTCTCGCATTAAAAATAAAATATATTATTAATACAGTTTTAATCATTGCATTATTCACAGCCATCAATACTGTTTAGATTATGTAGTATCTAGTAACAGTGCTAGATGGCTAGAATGGATAGATAATACCATGAATACTGTTTCTAGGCGGGATGTAGATAATGCACTTATGTCTTTACTCGTAATAAGACTAGTCGAACTGTGTTTGAGAACTCTTTGCAGTAAACTTTTCAACTACATATTAATCTAATATAGTACATATCCATGACTATAACTTCTCGACCATTATCAAAGAGTTTGACAATGGTCGAAAGGCCGAAACATATGTCGGAGAAATCTGAATAAAAATTGACAAACAATACCAAGTGTTCTGAATTGTTTTGTTAATAATAAAATTTTATTACAGTATCCACTATGAAGTAGTCCCTACAGCTCAATAAACGAAATAGAATTAAATTGTGTAACATTGGAGTGAAATATTAGCCAACTAAGTATCCGCAGCCAACAACATTCCGGTGCAATAATGACTACTTTAGTGACATTTATTACTTGACGTAATTTAAAATAAATTTTAAGAAACCGCGATGATTCTCGCATTTAAAATCATTTTAAGCTGCGTTTGTGTATTAAATATACAAATAAACAAATAAATCATGTTAAATTTATTATTATGCAAATATACATATTTCTTTTTAATTATTTAAATCTCGGATTTACCTATATAATTTTTTCCTCTTAAATAGCAAGGAACACCAATAATATTAATAGTATACAGCCGTTTAATGTGCATAATAATGACAATAATTTGTTAGGCACGAGGTTTCAGTATATAACAAGGAAGAACCTAGGAACAAAACTTTGGTGTCTGGTATATTACGCCTAACAGATTTAGACCACGAATATTGGATGAATTTGGATTGAAACCTCGGAAAAATAATGCAAAGCTGGAAAGAATGACCGAAAGAAAGTGTGAATTTTTGCCCGTTTTTGCTGGGATAACCTACGGTATCGAATTTGTGCCGGGACTTTGGACTTCTTCATCCTCCTTCGAGCTAGCTTACAATATATTTGCTGCTGGTGCAGCAATACTTAGTAGGCATTGCGGACGTACTTACAAACGAGTAATTCCTATAAAAATAAATATACTTAAATTATCGGTTTACGAGTGGTTTTAGAATTTACCAACTGATTGGGGTTGACGTCAACCTGGCAACTCTTTCGTGGCGGTAACAACAAATCTGCCTATAGTGCCAGATTCCCTGTGAAACTTGATTTCCCGCATCTGTAGATCTCAATGTGCGGTTTCTTATCCATTATAATAGACTACTCCATAATATATTTATACTGCAAAGGAAGCTGTAGTTTTAATTGATTGTAGATGGTAACTAAGGAACAAAACCTTCATGATCGCTTTCAATAAGTTCTTAAATTCTTTTTGGAAATTATTTCTTTGCGTCCCTTGCCTACCATATTGTAATTTTCTAATGGTGTAAAAATATCTCTCTAACATAACATCATTCTAAATATGATAAACGTCTTTATATGAATTATTTAAGTTATTTTTAATAGTGAATAGTGGATATTCATCCGTCAAACGAACAATGTCAAACCACTAAGTCTTACAATATTCTAGTACGTACATTATTACACGTTTTACAATAGAATGAACATAGGATCGCGTAGCTCAATCTGTAAAATACTCAAGCAGCAATAAATGTAAATAGGATGGTTGCGAATTCGATCCTTAGTTCTACACTTTTTTTAATTTGATATAGCTCTATTAAAAGTTAATCATTTTCCTTCTAAAATTTTTATTTTATTAAACCGCGCCGTGAGCTTTGTTAAAACTTTATTTTTCCCAAAAATGTGTCTTTTATTACTACTAGCGCGTGTTTATCTCTAATAAAATCGACTTTCTTACGTTTAGTGCGGCCTGATTATTTATCTGATTGTCACACGAATATCTACGGCCTTTATTTTTTATTTATTGTTAAATAAATACCTAGTTGAACCCACAATTCTGTGGTGTCGCAGTATGATAACGAAAGCCGGACCTCTGGAGCATTTTTAACGTCTCGTTCCTATCACCTGATGATATGGGTGTGGTTTATCCATATTTTAATCAATAAAAAAGAGTTTCTGCAGCTTTAAACATAAGTCTGAGTACAGTAGGCAAAATTAAGCACAAGAAAATTAATAATGTATCCTTGGCAAAAAAGACCAATTAGAAAGAAACCAAAACCTTTGGATGTATATGACGGTGTTAAAATGCAGATAGGGGATGTAATTTATAAATTTTATGAATCGAAAACCCATTTTACACTAGGTATGTTGAAGGAAACGCTGAAGAATAAGGGAATCATAAACTTAAGTAAGATAAGTCTCTTAAAACTATTAAAAGTTGGTGGATTTAGGTATAAAAGAGATTGTAACCGTCGCTATTTATGTGAAGAAATACAAATAGTTCAGCAAAGAGTTCAAATTTTTTTTAAATATATGGAAAACTATAGCAGTAACCTTTGAAATATAGCATTTATAGATGAAACATGGGTATTTGCCAATGGAAGTCTTCGAAAATCATAGCAAGTTTATCAACAAAAAGCGTCAAACAGACGAAATCAACTGTAGGATAACGGTTTATTATATTAAATGAATAAATAAATAAATAAACATTTATTGCCAGAAAAAAACAAATTTTTACAGACAAAAGGTGGAAGATACCGCATAGCGTGTTTTCACTTACACCTAATTTACATTTGCTTAATATTAATATATAATAGGACAGTTAAAAGAACAAAAATAAATAAAATAGTATATATTATTATAGCGTCGAATAATAAAACATTACAACATTCACTGGCTGTCACATAAGAAGTATACAGTCTTTGGCCTGCCTTTTGAGAGTGGCAGCGCTGACTGTATCATTCTGTAAGCATGTCATTTTATTGTCATATTGCACGCTGGAATATCAGATGGCTTTATTCCGGGAGCAAGCTTAATTTTTTCTACTACCAATAAAATTATGGATTATCATAATAACATGAATTGTGACAATTTGGGATACAACGTCAATTACTAGCAAATCTTGAAGAACCAAGTTTAATTGTAATGGATAATACTTCATATCACACCCAACAATTAAATAAACAGCCTACTTGTCAATGGAAAAAGAATGAATTTGGAGAATGGTTAGCTGAAAATAATATTTATTCCTTTTCCTTCCACAGCGTTGAAAGTGGACTGTTAAATCTTGCTAGGAATAATAAGAAGGTACCAATGTACTTTGTTGACGAGCTTCTGCGCGAGAATGGACATAAAGTTATTCGTTTGCCACCTTACCAATGTCAATTTAACGCTATAGAGTTAATTAGGGCTAATACAAAACGGTATTATGATAAACATTTAAAAACAAATGTAACTTTTTATAATTATTTAGGGACATCTTTGCTGTTACAGGAGAGAACTATTTGAGAACTACTGGCATTTCTTATGGATCAAATAAAATCTTAGTTCAGACGTTTTAGTGGCCATGACACAAGTCAGCTTAAACTGTACGCGACCCTACATAATATAAAGTCAATATTGACTCAAGCCTTTATTTTAAAACTATTCTTGTGGAACTTGAGTAATATCTAACAGAAAAATATAATTTACGCCATGGACATGTATTTTTTGAGATTCGTAAATAATTAGGGTGCGCCAAAGTTCTGATTTTGGTCGATTACGGCTGTATTTGAAATGGTGGAAATATATTGTCTATAGATTATTTTCTTGATTTTCAATTCTGAATAACCAGAAAATATGTACAATTATACAGGGTACTCCGTTTTCGTTGTCCGAGCAACAACTTCGTTATTTTAAATGGAACACCCTATATTTTTTTCCTTTATCGAGTTACCCATCTAATTATATTCATAATTCTATTAAGGTGGTAGGTACTTAAAATGAACCGTTTACGATATAAAAAAGATTTTTTGACAAAAAGTGAGGTTTGCGGATAAGTTTTTGAGTACCTCTGATTTCATAGACAAGAGAGTTTTCAAAATTCTGCTTATACTGTTATGTTGAGCATATTAAGGGCTAGTAGGGCAGAAACATTATTAATATTAATCTTATACAGAGTGCTGAAAAAATTGAGTTTAATGTTGCGCTAATAAAAAAGGCCGTAATTCAATTTTTTCAAATGGGACGTACTATTTTCAGTTCTGTCATCTAATGAAGTGTTAAATTATCTTTCCATTGATATATCATAGTAGGTATTTATCTTTAGGAGTTGCATAGATATTAAGGTTAATTGTCTGGATCAGTCATTTTTCTTGCTGGAACTTCATGAGGTTTGTACTGCACTTCACCAGTTTCGATAAATCTGTCTCTAAGATTACTAAATGCAGGTTCTAAAGGGTGTCTCCTTTCAGGATATCTGGTTTTATAGACTCGGGATGCTAAGAGGCTGTTCCTTGAGCACTCCCCCAGAATAAAAATCATGTCAACCATTTCTTCCCGCGAATAATTCATATTTAATATAATTATATGCAAATGCAACTTGGAAATGGAACTGTAAAAGCTACTAGTATTTTATTAAAGACAATCAAAACAAAAGCACTTACCGATATAGCAGTAACACAAAACTTTAGAACATCCACAGACACGTGTTTTGACATCTATGTCTCTTCGGTGCGGCTTTTTCTAAAGTTCACAATCAACTGAAATATGTAAGCAAATACTCGTGTTATAACTATCAAAGGATTACCAGAACAGGATATTAAAAATTAAAATTAGATTATAGGAAATTCCCCGTAAAGGGATAATTATCAATATAATTATATGCAAATGCAACTTCCTGGAACTGTAAAAGCTACTAGTATTTTATTAGCTAATAAAATACTAGTAGCTTTTACAGTTCCAGGAAGTTGCATTTGCATATAATTATATTGATAATTATCCCTTTACGGGGAATTTCCTATAATCTAATTTTAATTTTTAATATCCTGTTCTGGTAATCCTTTGATAGTTATAACACGAGTATTTGCTTACATATTTCAGTTGATTGTGAACTTTAGAAAAAGCCGCACCGAAGAGACATAGATGTCAAAACACGTGTCTGTGGATGTTCTAAAGTTTTGTGTTACTGCTATATCGGTAAGTGCTTTTGTTTTGATTGTCTTTAATAAAATACTAGTAGCTTTTACAGTTCCATTTCCAAGTTGCATTTGCATATAATTATATTAAATATGAATTATTCGCGGGAAGAAATGGTTGACATGATTTTTATTCTGGGGGAGTGCTCAAGGAACAGCCTCTTAGCATCCCGAGTCTATAAAACCAGATATCCTGAAAGGAGACACCCTTTAGAACCTGCATTTAGTAATCTTAGAGACAGATTTATCGAAACTGGTGAAGTGCAGTAAGTACAAACTTCATGAAGTTCCAGCAAGAAAAATGACTGAGGAAAATGAATATCGGGTTATGATATCCTTAGTTGAAGATCCTTCCACCAGTAGTAGAGAATTGAGCAATGATTTAGAGATAAGCGCGACAACAGTAAGGCGGATCGTAAAGAAAAATAAATTCCATGCTTACAAAATTCAATTACACCAAGAATTACTTGAAGATGATTTTTTAAACAGGGTGAATTTTTGTGAATGGTCTAATTTCATGCTCGATAACGATCCCGATTTTATAAGGTGTTTGATGTTTTCTGATGAGGCTACATTTCACAAAAATGGTTGTGTCAATAGACACAATTTTCATTATTATTCAGATGTGAATCCTCATTTACTAAAAACAGTTTCCCAACAGAGGTGGTCATTAAATGTATGGGGTGCTGTAGTAGGGCCGATTGTTATTGGACCTCATTTCTTTAATGGACCCTTAAATGCAAGAATATATCACGATTTTTTGGAAAATGAATTGCCGGTTCTCCTAGAAAACGTTCCTCTTGATATACGGCAAAAAATGTGGTTTCAACAAGATGGAGCTCCGCCTCATTTTGCAGCAAATGTCAGAGAATGGTTAGATCGCAACTTCAATGATATGTGGATAGGGCGTGGCGCAGCAATAGCATGGCCTGCAAGGTCGCCCGATCTGACAGGTATGGACTTTTTTTATGGGGCTATGTAAAGGATATAGTTTATCGCGACACTCCTACCACTGTAGATGACATGAAAAATAGGATCAGACGTGCCTTTGCATCCATTACTCCGCAGATGCTGCAAGAAATGCGTCATTCATTTAGGAAGAGGATTCAGATGTGTCTAGATCGAAATGGTGAACATTTTGAACATTTGTTAAAATAATTGTTTTTTTTATTATAAGTAAATTCTTTATTACATATGTGCTGGTATTAATTTCAATTCTTTGTCCAACAATTCTAAGTAAAAAAATAATATTTCAGAAGACTAATAATTAATTATAGAAAACTGCTTGTACTACTACACAATTAGTCTGATCCAGACAATTAACCTTAATATCTATGCAACTCCTAAAGATAAATACCTACTATGATATATCAATGGAAAGATAATTTAACACTTCATTAGATGACAGAACTGAAAATAGTACGTCCCATTTGAAAAAATTGAATTACGGCCTTTTTTATTAGCGAAACATTAAACTCAATTTTTTCAGCACTCTGTATAAGATTAATATTAATAATGTTTCTGCCCTACTAGCCCTTAATATGCTCAACATAACAGTATAAGCAGAATTTTGAAAACTCTCTTGTCTATGAAATCAGAGGTACTCAAAAACTTATCAGCAAACCTCACTTTTTGTCAAAAAATCTTTTTTATATCGTAAACGGTTCATTTTAAGTACCTACCACCTTAATAGAATTATGAATATAATTAGATGGGTAACTCGATAAAGGAAAAAAATATAGGGTGTTCCATTTAAAATAACGAAGTTGTTGCTCGGACAACGAAAACGGAGTACCCTGTATAATTGTACATATTTTCTGGTTATTCAGAATTGAAAATCAAGAAAATAATCTATAGACAATATATTTCCACCATTTCAAATACAGCCGTAATCGACCAAAATCAGAACTTTGGCGCACCCTGTATAAATGTTTACAAATAAAGAATTTAATTCAAAAATGAATTATTTATTATTTGTTTGCTTGTAGTAATGAAACATATTTTTAATAGGATTTTGCAAACAGCGGAAAAAACTAACTATGAGAACTAAAATAAAATCTAAGTATATGTAAAAAATATTAATGAAATCTTTAGTTAAAAATGAGAATAAGGTCTAAAATGAATTTATTTACCTACCTTAGCTTGAAAATGTTATTTCATTCTAATGGATTACATTGTCATAAAATCTCTCAGTCAGCGTCAAATATAAATATTTCATACTTATTTATGAATATTGCCTTGGTTTAGCATGAAACATCGTTATGAGTGGCTTTGTGTCTTCTTGATGAGCTCAGAATAAGGGCGAAAAACGTTTCAAAGGCTAAGCATTCCAAGAAATTGAATGAGAGATTTTATGACAATGTAATCCATTAGAATGAAAAAAAAATTAAGACAAGGTAGGTAAATAAATCAATTTTAGATCTTTGTTCTCATTTTTAACTGAATCTTCATACCGTAGGGGGTCATGTAGATATTAGTTTAATATGCTTAGTCGTAGGGGACTATGTTGGATGCTAGTGTTATGAGAATGTCAAATAAGAAATTGGACAAATTTATTTTAGGATTTTGATTTGCTAGCATAACCAGAAGTCAGGTTATCGAAAGAATGTAAATATTTCATTAATATTTTTTACATATAGTTTTTCATTTGGTTCTCATAGATAAGTTTTTTTCGCTATTTACAAAATCCTATAAAGAATATGTTTCAAAGAATTTAATGCTAAGAACTTTCCGATCATTATTAGGTAATTTTTGGAAAAATGTCTCACGGCCTTCTCGTACAGGAAGAATCATGCCGTGAAGTTTGGGCACTTTTAGAATATTGTCAGTACCTTTAAATACATCTGTTTGCAATTTTTTTAACTTTAAATTATTTATTTCAAGGTGTAAACGTAATGCTCCTAGGGTAACAGACGGAGTGAAACTGTTGGATGGACAAGTCGTACAACAAAGAACTTAGAAAAAATAGTTGATAAATTGACTTCCGACAGTCTTTTGTATTCAAAATATTCAAAATAGACTTCTATATGCAATTTTTTATATTTCATGTCGAACAAAGGAACTACAGCTATTTATCCTCACGGTTAATGTAAATTACCATTTGTGAATATTTCTCAGTACCTAACACAAAGATCGCGTGCACATTAAATTATGTTACCAATGTAAATCACTCATGTTCTTAATTAAATTAGCAGTACTATTCACAAGCTTGGTGCATATGTTATCTCAACCTTTAAATTTCCAATTATACAATATGGAATTAACTAATACAGTTCCCATAACACAGTTATGTGTATTATATAACTTATTTGTTATGTATTGTTGTACTTAGTTTTTCTTTTAAATACTGAAATTATTTAGGGAGTGTTAATGAATAAAATCATTTTAATAAATAAATTAATAATAATAATATATGCAACCTCTATAACTTTGCATGAAATTTACCAAATTCAATGCAAAAGGGTTCAAAATTCTCTTCATCTTTCGCCTTATAGACCAGTAAGTAAAGAGAAAAAAAGTGCAAATCGTCGGACTCCGGTTAGGAAAGATCGTGAAATAAAAGGAGGCCGGCAGGCGAGTTACCGAGTAAAACTCGGTGAGCCGGTCACTCTGGTGGGCAGGTTCTCCAAATTAAACTATTTTTTAAATAGGATAAAAAGGGTTCAAAATTTTCTTCACCTTTCGCCTTATAGACCAGTAAGTAAAGAGAAAAAAAAGTGCAAAACCTCGGACTCCGGTTAGGAAAGATCGATTTTCGTGAAATAAAAGGAGGCCGGCAGGCGAGTTACCGAGTAAAACTCGGTGGGCCGGTCACTCTGGTGGGCAGGTTCTCCAAATTAAACTATATTTTAAATAGGATAAGAAATTGATTATCGCAAAATCACTTGGAAGCATTTTTATTTATGTCAATAGAAAAGGACATTCTTGTAGAATTAGAAAATTATGAAATCATGGATGAGATTGCTCAAAGAAGTTCTAACCTTAAAAGTTTATTATTATTTTAATTAGATACCTATAGGCCTGGATTGGGAAATTTTTTCGGCCCGAGTTTGAAGTATCCGCCCACCAGTTACCTATCTATAATCTGTAGTCCCCGAAATGCGCGAAAATTTTGAAAATTTTCAAGGTAACGACTTCTCTTGACACTTTAGAATTTCAATGAAAAATGCATTTATATAAAAATATAGACTTTCACTAGGATAATTTTCGGAATAAACCGTTAGAGGGAGATCAGTTACCGGATAAAAGCGGACTAAACTAAACCATCAACCTGCTAAAAAGCAGACAAAAATGTAAAAACAAACAAGAAAATTTATTGACATGTTAATAAATAGTTATAAAAGTTTCAAGAAACAAATAAAAACTACAATTCTCGAAATAGGAACAATGTAAAAACTAAATAAATTTAAGTACAGACGAGGACAGTAAATATGGGGCAGCTCTTAAATCCAATTTTTGTGATATTTTAGTGTTGTGAGGGAGGCCTGTGTCATCGATGAAAATGCTGACAGCGATGTCATCTGATGAAACCCCGTTGCCATATTTGTAAATAAGAAACATATTACCTCAAATCATTTTTTATAATAGTTTTTTACCCTCTTTCAAACACCGACATGTAAATATTCTCTATATTTTACTACCCTTTAAAGGGTTAAAGCTTACTAATACTGAAATTAAAATAAAGTTTTAATAATAGTGATTTATCGAAAAATCTTCATGGAACATTTTTTGCTTAGAATTCGATTCTTTCTATCGATTTTTGCAGTTTTTTTGGTTTTACTAGATGCCACCTCCGAGAAGGGGTGGCATCCACCCCCAGACTAAAAGCACACATCGGCACTATACCGGGTATAGCAGGATCCTGGTATACCCCCTTTTATTCTTTAGTATTGAAGATGGTTGAAATTCAGGATATACCACATACATAATAGGCGGCACTTTTTGACATACAATTGATTTTTTTTTCACTTCCAGTTTTGTCGGAAGTGACACGAACTTTCTATTTTTAAATGGAACACCCTGTATGTTATTGCATTTTTGAATTCTGCATAATTTTCTGAATCCAACTATGCCAAATAAATGACATTTCAAACATTAATTTTCTTTATAATATAATTTTTAGTTTTCCATTTAAGTGTGCCAAGACGGTTCCGATTTATTCTAAATGACCCGTGTAATGCTACAAAAATCGAAATCCCGTTAAAAACACTGAACTGCGTGATTTATAAGCAAATAAAATTCCCCAAAATTGTTTTAGGGGCAAGACTCAATTTTTTCAAATGGAACCATATCGGTACCGTGGTACCATTTATTGGTACAATTAATAATCAATTTATTCATATGTCGTATTAAAATGTTCGATAAATACAAACAAAAGAAAATATAAGAAAATACAATTTTGTTCTAATTACCTTGTTACACATAAGGTGGTTTTGGAATACAAAAAAATAATACAAAACGTTACAACAGTTGTTCAAAATGCTGTCCCTTAACGTCAATGCACTTCTGAACTCGCATAGCTGTTTCTCGAAGAACGTTCGCCAATTGCTGGGCCGTTATGCTATTAATTGCTCGTCTTACCCGTAGGTCCAAGTTTTCACGGGTTGTAACGGCGGTTGCATAAACAATATTTCTTAAATGACCTAAAACAAGGAAATCAAGGGGCGTTAAATCAGGTGATATTGGAGGCCACCTCGCAGGACCATTCGTCGAAATTACCTTTTCTCCGAATCTCCGTTGAAGGTAATCAATTAATATCCTTGAATTATGGGGAGGGGTGCTATCTTGTTGGAAATACATTCCCTGTCCTAAACGTAAAGATAACTAATCTAAAATGTCCTCAATCTCATTTTCCGGGATTCTCAAGTATCTGGCACCAGTCAGAGGTCCTTCAAATATTATTGGACCAATGATTCTACTACCGATTATTCCAAGCCAAACATTGAAACCGAACCGCACTTCAAAATTACCACGTATTAAATTTTGATTTTTTTGTGACCAATATTTTGTATTTTGTTGGTTAAATAATCCCAAATTTGTAAACCTTGACTCGTCCGAAAATAAAATTAGTATTAAAAAATCATTGTTTGGCTGCACGTTATTATACAAAATCCAATTGCAACCTACGTTCGCAATCACTTTCGTACAAATGCTGGTGCAATTGGTATTTAAAATATTTATAGTGGTATTTGTGCAAAATTCTGCGACTGATGTTCAATTCAAACCCAACTTGCCTTAAAGAAACAGTCTTATCAACTTCTATTCGAGCCAAAACATTAATTTCCATTCCTTCGTCAATAATCATTTTTTGGCTCTCTTCGGAATTGGCTTTCAACACGTTTAAAATAATTTTTCACTGGACATTCTCTATCAGGATATCGTCAGCCATAAAGGTCCATAGTTGCAATTGCATTTTTTTTACTTTCCCCATAAATAATTAACATGTTCACTTTTCCATATCTTGTATAATATTTTGAACACAATAAACAAGAATTTTAAACAATTTTTAAAGACGTAATTAAAACACCGTTAAACCAACAAATGTTTGACAAGCTAAATATTTCATTGTTTTCAAAGCCACCTTAACATTTAATTGGAACAAAATTGTATTTTCTAATTTTCTTTTAGTTGTAATTTGGTTTGTATTTATCGCACATTTTAATACGACATATGAATAAATTCCTTATTAATAGTACTAATAAATGGTACCACGGTACCGATATGGTTCCATTTGAAAAAATTGCGTTTGGCATCAAAAACAATTTTGGTGAATTTTATTTGCTCATAAATCACGTAATGTTTGAAATGTCACTTATTTTGCATCGTTGGATTCAGAAAATTATGCAGAATTCAAAAATGGAATAATATATGTATAGTGTGTTCCATTTAAAAATCGACAGTTAGCGTCTCTTCCAGCGAAACCGGAAGTGAAGAAATAATCAGTTGTATGTGAAAAAGCGCCGCTTATTATGTATGTAGTCTATCCTAAATTTCAATTAATTATCTTTAAAACCAAAGGAGAAAAGGGGGGTATACCTGTTACACCAGGTATAGCTTTTGTTCCTTGAGCCATTCCTTACCTGCTGTCCAATTTTGACGTCAATCAGTTTTCCTGAAAGAATTCTGAGGGAAAGATCGTCAAACACTGGACTATTATCCGATATTATAAACTTTTTTCTTTAAGAGCAATACCCTCTTAAATAACTGGGTAAACAGCTGTGGCGTCAATTATTTGTCAAATTTTATTGTTCTCGTCAAACAGTTTTTTTAGATTTAACGATAACAGACAGACAGACAGACAATCGACCGCGGTCAGACGGACGGTCTCACGAAATCGATGGACCTTAATTTTCGTAATCTACATAATCAGAGACATCAAAATCCGAACAAATCCCAGAAAGTGATTATTACAATGTTTCCCTTCGGTAAGCGATGGAAGTAAAAATTCAGCTTTAAAAATTCTATAACCTCCTATCGGAGGAAATAGGGAAACAGATCGCTTTACTCACTCCAAGGTCATGAAAATACATAAATATCAGGCCACTAAATTAAATGCAAGTGGATGTCCTTTTAAATATTGTGACTAAGATTTATGGCGAAGGAATGCTAAATGAAAACATAACGTCAACACATTTTTGTTGCAAAAATTGATCAGATGGATAAGAGATGTGCAGTTAAAGTAAATGTTCGATTTAACCTAAATGTGAAGGGTTTGTCTGTATATATTAGGAAACGCACCATATTACTGCAACAATTTAAAATTATGGCATCATTGTTACATTTACCTGCGACATGTAATGCAATGTAACATCTCAAACATATTACAAGTGAAAGTATACTTACTTTTTATATGTTTCGATACGCTTATTTATCAGATTATTGCACCAAACTTCTTTAATGTGTAACATCAACGAATCTACCGCAAGTTAAACGCAAACTCTTGTAATGATGCCGTCAAATTTAATTAATAGTTCAGAGAACATGTGTAGTTAATTAATGTTGAGCATAGTTAATTACGCATGCTAAAAACTTTTGTTAAGCATAAACCTGTTAAATTTAAGACCCATGAAGGTAACCGCAATGAAGAAAACTAAATATACAATGTATTCACCGAAAAACTAAATACTTTAGTTGATCTCTCTTTATTGTATAGCATGCCCGACAACCTTACACCATCTGTCGCGCTGTCAGTTAGACCCACGATACCGTCAAAGCTCTTTCCAGTTAGCTCTTTGGCATTTGGTTTTCCTGGACTATCACCCATTCCATCTTGTCCTCTCTTCAGTTGATGTGGCCAAAAAAATTAGAGGATTCGGGAGAAGATGATGTTGAAGGGTTGTTTTGGGAACGTGTTTCCTGGAGAATCGAGCTGTTTGTGCGACGAACTGTGCACGAAATTTGTAAACGGCTCAAGACATACGTTTCAAAAGCTTCAATATGCTGTCTATCTGCCTCTCTAACAGTCCATTTCACAGAGGCGGAGAAAACTAGAGCATTAGCAAGTCTGAAGAGATATGTTTTTGTTAGTTACGTGATATTGCTGTCATACCGAGTTTTCCTTAACTGGCAAGTTGTCTTCAAATCTGCAAAAACTGCAAATCTTGTTAGAAATTTTGGTTGTGCTCACAGTCGAATCCTCCAGCACACGTCTCATCAGGTATTGAGTAGAGATGTTACCGAAGATTAAAGGCAGAACTCAGCCCTGACTACTTGCTGTCAACATTTGTCAGATTTATTGTTGCCAACTTTCATCAATCTAGAGTTCTCCACATACAGATGGCGAGTGGAGACCAGATGTATTGGTGTTCACAGCTCTAATAATACAGTTCACAGTTTGTTTCATGCCATATTGCCAAGGGGTCGGAGGTGTTTTCTTCCGGACCCGGCGGTTTTTGAGGGGGCCCAGGTTTCACGCAAAGTTGAAGATTAGCATTTGTATTAGGTAAGACGAGGGATGTATACTTTTAAATGATTATTATTATATACATTAGGTGCACTCGAGAATACCCATAAAATTTGGGAGCATATTTAAGATTGCTATTATCAGAAGGAGAAAATAATGAGAGTTCATGGGTCGCTTATTAGTGTTTTGTATATAATAATATTTTCCTACAAATATGTCGCTCTCTTTTTATGTAAAGGTTCGCAAATTGAGGTTCTCCAATTATCGGGCCAGAATTCTGTTTCTTTTACTCTAACATATTCTGTGAAGGATCCTTATTAATTTATCTTCACCTACTAACTAAAGAAGGACAGCAGTGATATTGCGTTTTTGAAATAATGAGAAGGCGTTGTTCACTGGTGAAATTTTCAATTTATTTGTCAGTCATGTATTCGAGGTCGGAATCGAAACAAGCCTTTACGTTTAAAGTATTATCAAAATCTTATAAATGAGCGAGATACGACCAGTTAAACTCGTCTTAGTTTATACGCGAATACTTCTATTACACATGGTGTCCTAATACTTACATAGAATACTTTCGGCTGCTTATATTGTTTGCGATTATAGTTAAGGTGCCCGCCGGGAAAATTTTTCCTGATACATACTCTCTCCAAACTTCGTGTATGGCTTCATTGGACCTAGTCTGACAGCATTTTCCTCTATCATTTTTCTTGTTTTTGGGGCGTTTTCCCGCTAGATTTTCCGAAACATGTCATTTTGACGGCATATAAAAAATTTATAGATGCTGTTATTTTTCCAAGTAGAACAGCTTAAAAACGTGAATTGAAACGTGAAAAAATAATTGTCTGACAATAAATGGGCGTGTCCGCTATATCGAACATGTCGGAAAAACGACTATAAGAAAATTTATTAATAACCAGCTGATTTTCGCTGTATTAATTTATTAAAACATACAAAAACAAGTTTTCATATTGTCTGACGAAAATTATTTTCCGATTTCCCAGTCTGACGCGTCAAAGTTGTCGGTTTCATGACAGCAAAAAATTTATTCATAACCTTCAGACATTGGAAAATTATATGCAGAAAATAGGTATTGAATTTGTGGTATAAGTGTCTGACAAATACAGTGGGGCATAACGAGAGTCTGACGAAAAAACATAATTTTCCAATAGCGGCCGTCGAAGTCAGGGCGATAAAAAAATGAAATTTCGTTTAGTCGAGAAGACGGTTAAAAAAGATACGGTATTTCAACTTACTTATTTTATAATCTTTATTTTGAATTTTTTGAACTCTTTTAGACTATCTGAATTCGACTTACCCAAGTTTTAAGTTCGATAATATTGAAAAAGACGTAAAACTTTTTGTAGAAAAAAGTAGCGAAAAATTGTCTTTTAGTACGTTTAAAATCGCTATATCTCCGGTACTACTAGTCCGAAAATTTTCATCCAGGGCCCAAATTAAAGGTCTTGAAACAAGTTATAAGATAACACTTTACAATATTAGTTATAACAAAGTACCTTTTATAAATGAAAAAACAATTAATCCATTTTCCGTAAATATATGAATTAAATTTAAGTGTGCAATTTTGCATCAAAAATATATGAAGTATGCAGGGAATAAAAAAAATAAACATTATGCACCAAAAAAATTTTTAGGGCGATGCTAAAAATTATCCTATTACATGAAAAACGAATTTCTGCAGCAGAAAAACGACATATTTCCAAAATTGAAAAACTAATTTTTCTGGTATCGCCCTAAAAATTTTGTTCAGTCCGCACTTTATTAAATTATACGATTTATTTTATTGTAAAAAACTTTTAGTATTATAAAAAATTATTTTCTTCGCTTTCCTCATCATCTTCATCATCAACTGAATCATCAGTTGATAAATCATCATTGTCAGTGTCATACTCAATTTCAATACCACTTTGATGAACCGAATCTGAAAATGTAGTAATACTCCATTTTTCAGTTATTTTATATATATAATACCACGTGCATCAGATAAACCGTTAACTACCTACGTGTACTATACTACTACTAAGACGTTCCACACTCCTATGTTGTATTATAGAGCCTGAGTACTAAACAGATGTACACAGGTGAACTTGTAAAAAAACGATATATTTTCAAGCGCGAAGTTCAAGCAATTTATTTATGATTTTTGACACTGTAAAAATGATTTTTCAATGATTAGTATGAGATAATCATGACAATTTGAAGGAAATTACAATATTAAAAAATTGTATTTTCCAGGCGTGAGACTGAAAAACACGTTTTGTCAGACTGTTAAAAAATTGGATTTGATTTATTTTTGTTAAGCTATATTGAAAAAATCAGCTTGTTATTTATAAATATAGCGTCAATATATACATATGAATGTAACATCCAAGCGTAGCTTGACAACCACATAGAAAAACCTTTTATTTAACATTTCCAGCTAAAAGGCTCTATTTCACCGTCAGACAATTTTTTTATCGTATTATAAATTTTATTTAAAAATCAAAAAAATTTGTAAGAAAATGTTATGTATACATTTTTTGCTGTCATGAAACCGACAACTTTGACGCGTCAGACTGGGAAATCGGAAAATAATTTTCGTCAGACAATATGAAAACTTGTTTTTGTATGTTTTAATAAATTAATACAGCGAAAATCAGCTGGTTATTAATAAATTTTCTTATAGTCGTTTTTGTGACATGTTCGATATAGCGGACACGCCCAATGACCCACATTTATTGTCAGACAATTATTTTTCCACGTTTCAATTCACGTTTTTAAGCTATTCTACTTGGGAAAATAATAGTATCTATAAATTTTTTATATGCCGTCAAAATGACATGTTTCGGAAAATCTAGCGGGAAAACGCCCCAAAAACAAAAAAAATGATAGAGGAAAATGCTGTCAGACTAGGTCCAATGAAGCCATACACGAAGTTTGGAGAGAGTATGTATCAGGAAAAATTTTCCCGGCGGGCACCTTAACTATTACCCCTTTTCATACGATTTCTATTACGAAAATTTAAAACTGGAGAACAGAAAACAATTTTCAGTTTAACAGTATTTTCAACAAATACTTGAAGTGCTATCTATCTACAATGTCTTAGTGGCTGGTCTTTAAACTACTGGGACCAGCTTGGATGAAAACATTTTGTATTATATCTTTATCAGGAAACCTGGATATTTATTTATTTATTTAGCATACACTACTAAACAGGTATAACCCATTTACAGAGCAGGACCGATACACAAAATATAAAAAATTAAATATTTAACAATATGCATTAGAGAAATATAAAGTATTCCTATAAGATAACATAATAATCTAATTAAACAAAAGCAGAAATCAAAGACAAGAATTATAAAAATACACATAATAATAAAACTATATAAACCACAGTTCAAAGAAAAACAAGGAGTCAATGGCTATAAAAGCCTTTTGTGGAATTAACAGTACATCCTAAAATATCAAATTTGTCAGAATGTTTGTTGTATTTATGACACATTGAGAATAAAAGAGAAAATTTAGGTGTATTACAGCGCAGAGTGGGAAGATAAAAAGTTTGCATTATTCGAGTATTTAATGGGACATAATTTATTTAAAAATCTGGGCAATCGATCTTGTTATGTATTAGATTATGCAAAAATATTTGAGAGTAGCAAACCCGCCTGTTCTCAAGAGTGTCCATAGAATCTATCCAAAAGTTCTAGATGTGGAAAACCAATTCATGGGTATACTCCATCGTACTTTAACCACAATAATTTTACGTCGCATTTGTACTTTTTCTAGGCTGTTAACATGAATTACGTAATGAGGGATCCAGATGAGTGACGCGTATTCAAGTTTAGATCGGTCAAAGGCAAAGTAGCAGAGTATCAGTATTGGTAAACTCTGCTTGATCTGAATGGAAATCCTAAAATCTTAAAATATTCTGAACTTATATCATTTATGTGTGGTACAATGGAAAGTTATTTATAAGAAATTACTCCAGGATCCGTGAAAGTCACGGGTCTTTGGAGTTCCACATTGTCTATGCTATAATTAAACGTAATAGGCATGCGTCTTGTTGTGTAGGACATAACGTTGCATTTGGACACATCTAAACTTAACTTATTTCGAACACAACAATCACATACGTTGGAGAAGCTGTTTTGTAATGGATTTCAGTCCGCTATGAAATTAATAGTCCTAAAAGGTAGAGATCATATGCGTAGAGTAAACAGTCAACTTGAGTAACTTCCACAATATCATTTATAAAGATATTAAAAAGCAGCGGTCCAAGAATTGATCCCTGCGGAACAGTTGATATTGCCAGGTACTCGACAGACCAAGTCCCACTATAAGCGACATATTGTTTTCTACCTAAATGATAGAATTGAAATAGTATAGCATGATCAAGGGTGTCGAACGCCTTAGAAAAATCTGTGTATAATTACGTCCATTTGCAAGCGTTGATCAATGGCCTCAGAGATAGATTGAGTTATGCATATTAGATTAGAGGTAGTAAAGCGTCCTTTAAGAAAACCGTGATTTAAAATTGATAGCTGGCTTTTAATGCTGGGATATATAATGTCATAAATTTCAAAATCCTTGCAGAAATTACATATTATCGATATATGTCTGAAACTGCAATATTGTTTTTATCACCTTTCTTAAAGACGGCATACTTTTGAATATTTCCAAATGTCTGAAATACATAAGTTAAAAAGTATGGAAAGTGGATATGAAAAATAGCGGCACAATCTTTAATCAGAAAGGATATATAATCTGGCCCAGCTGTTAATTTCAGTTTTAGATTTTTTAGAGTGTTAAATACTTTATTTTCACTGAAACACTTGACAGCGATAGTTGAGATGTTCACTACTTGGTCATTTATCGACTCGAAATTATCCGCAGGTGGCAAAAAAGACTTACTAAAAAATCTGCGAATGAGTTTATAATGTCAAAAGGATTATCAAAGCGTTAGTCGTTCAAGAATATATGAGTAGAAATATCAGTAGGTTTTTTTTTGTTATTAATATGAGACTAACATTTCTGTGGTTCCTGTACAATATTATTTTCGATGTTACGAACGTAATGTGTGTAGACAACATCGATATCAACCTTGATTTTAACCCCTAGCTGCTTAAATTCTTCATATTCCACCATGTCATTATGTTGTTTATAGTTGCGTCACAATTTTGCTTTAAGCGTTACATATTTTACTATATCCCCATTAAACCATGGAGGATTTTTCCTTTGATATGAAGAGTTGAACTTTGGAAAACAAGTGTCGAATATTGCGTAAAGCCTATCATAGAAGGACTCACAAGCAGGATATATGTGAGTAAAAGAATCGACAAAGCTCTGCATGTTGGAGTGTGTCGTAAAGTAACTGAAAATTGATTTTTCTGAAGTTATAGCATCTATCTTCATTTTTTTGGAACTTGCGTTTAGTATTATTGCATTGATCACATTCACTATAATGTCTAGTGAAGTATGATAGGCATCCTCGCGAATTAATATATCTTCTGATTGTTCCACTAAGCATTTTTCGTTACATACTACCAAATCGAGAATTTTTCCATCGGTATTATAAACAAAACTTTGTTGTTGGAAATTGAACATGTTAAGAAAATTATTTAATGCCAATGTCTTGCTATCCGGTTAAGAAATTCGGACACATCATCTAGTATAAAACAGGATAAGAAGCTGATAAACCCTTCGATCCGTCAAGCTCTGCCAAAATTTCATAGCAGAATTCTATATACAATGTACATCGGTGAAATCTGATATTGCGCAAAATTCAGAGTTGCTGTTGTTGAATCTCCCAGTAATTTTAAATCAGCTAAACTAATTAAAGCTGCATTGTATAAATTGCGGCCTTTCAATGGCCCTATAAAAATAAATCCAGATGATTCAATTCAGGTGATCTAATAACCATTAAATAGGTAGAAATGATTCAGTCAAAAATTGCCTCAAAGCAGTTTGGTAATGAGGAGATATTCCATTCTTCTGTAGTTAAATTCAAGTACCTACCTCTTTAAGAGATGCTGTAAGATGCAAATGTCTTGAAGCAGCTCAAGGTAATTTCAACAATATACCTTTTTTAAATAAAATATGGACTAACTGTACCCACACGTTTCTTTCATGTAGACGTTTAGTGTGGGTTGGTCTAATTAAATGTGGGTTAGTAGCATCCTAATTCGTGTAGTTACATCTATTTACTTCACCATTTATGTAAAACGGACACTCACCATACGGCAGATAGTGTACAATGATGCGCATTGTTCACAAGGTTGCTAACTATAATTACATAAAATTATAAGCACCAATCATTATCATCTGGATTTAATTATTATTGAATGTGTTTATATTTCATTTGGGTGTTAAATTCTTCAAGCATTACTTTGACTTGGGAACTCTTTGTTAATAAATGATAATACGCGACAGCATGCTTTAGCCCAACTACTTAGAAAACTTTATTCGTCATCAAGTTTGCGTAAACATTTTCACCAGTTTTTCGTACGTTTATACCTAATCACCATAACAGGAGAAACTTTTTATTAACTGTCTATAATACTACAATGATACCAAGCACAATATGGCCGTAAAAGAAGACACTTTAATTTCTTTTATATAACGTATTTCTATTGCTAAACCGATCAACATTAAACTAATATTAAAAATTCTGTTATTTTCTCTAACAAATAAATCGGTAAACATATTTACACAGAACTTACCTCTTTATTTACACATGGTGGTCACTCTAAAGAAATATTAATTAAGAAACGATATATGATAAAAATAGTCGAAATGTAGTTATCATTATTATTACGAAGAAAACTGGATCACTTTTGGTAAAAAAATACAGTAAAAAAAATACAGAATGGTCATCCAACAGCAAAAAATAAGTATTAAATAAATCGTTGCATATATGGAAGGATTGCAAATTTCAACCATACTTGAATTATTTCTTAGGATGACCACCCTGTATATTTTTCAATAAAACTACAATAGATATCTAACAATTGTGTTAACTATAAGCCGAATTTTATATCCATTCCATTCAAACGAAGATTTTATTGCACTGGATCGACATATTTTTAAAACCGGTAATATCCTGTCATTGTATTGGTGGTCGAATTCTGAACAAATTTCAAAATATCCATCCGACCGTCTGTCTGTCCGTCTATCTAGCGCGTGCGTCCGTCACGTTTCTTTGTAAGCACGATACAACGGTTATACTATGTAAATCAAAATTCCTGCAGCAGTGAATGATGGTGTAGTCGTTATAGCTTCAGACTTATTGTAGTCGTATGACTGCAGATTCAAGTCCTCAGTATATTAAACAACAATTTTTGGTTTTTACTTCATTTTATATTAACGAGTGTTTCACCAATTAAAGTGGAATTAAACAACTGCAAATTGAAACATATTCTTTATAGGATTTTGCAAACAGCAGAAAAAATAACTATCTATGAGAACTAAAAAAAAAGCTATGTGTAAAAATATTAATGAAATCTTTGCATTATACTACCATCTACATAACCCTCTACGGTAAAAATGAGAACAAAGGTCTAAAATGGATTTATTTACCCACTTTGTCTCAAAAATTCTTCTTTCTAATGGATTACATTTTCATGAAATCTATCATTCTCTTTTTGAAAATGCTTAGCCTTTGAAACATTTTTCACCCTTGTTCTGAGCTCATCAGAAAGGCACAAAGCCACTCATAAAGATGTTCCATGCAAAACCAAGACAATTTCTATGAATAAGTATGAAAAATTATATTTGACATTGACTGATAAAAACAACATATCTTCACCTATCTATTAGCTAACTAGTATTGGAGCCTATATACTCTGCATGTTTAAAAGTGAATTATTATTCATAGAAATAGTCTTGGTTTTGCATCAAACATCTTTATAAATGGCTTTGTGTCTTTCTGATGAGCTCGGAATAAGGGCGAAAAACGTTTCAAAGGCTAAGCATTTCCAAAACCAGAGTGATAGATATCATGAAAATGTAATTCATTAGAATGAGACATTTTTAAGACAAGGTAGGTAAATAAATAAATTTTAGCCCTTTGTTCTCGTTTTTAACTGAATCTTCATTATCGTAGGGGGTTATGTAGATGCTAGTTTAATCAGCACGGCCGTAGGTGACTGTGAGGATGCTAGTTGTTGAATGAGAATTTTCCAATAAGAAATTATACAAATTTATAGCTTTTCTTTTAGTTCAATTTAGTTTCAACACAATTAAGCAAACAAATAATAATTCACTTTTAAAAATTGAAAATGTCTAAAACAAAAAGTTATTTATAAAATAATTCGAAGATTACCCTATAGAATTTACAACAATTATATGAAAAGTGTAATATATCGGCGGGCGTCTAAGAGTATAATGTTTACTCTAGTTTTCTAATTGTATTTGCAATTATAGCATTGTGCAAATTTTGTATTATATTATCTTGTTTAATCCATTATTGTTATTAACGTAAAGGTTAAGTTAAGTAGCCTGTAGCTAGACTTCGTCTTATGTAAGTAAATTATTTTATAATTCGGTATAGTCTCTGGAGACAATTTATTGTTATTATACTCCTCTCCGATACAAAACGAAGAGTATATTGCATTTGATCCTTAAATTTCTAAAACCGTAGAGAAAAAAAATTCATATCACTGGGTTGGTGATCGAATTCAGAGCAGCTTTCAAAATGTTCGTCAGTCTATCTGCTTATCCGTCTGTCTGCCTGCCCGCCTGTCTATCTGTCTTTCTTGTAGGCACGATAACTTAAGAATGAAAAGTCCGACTGTATTGAAAGTTGAGCAGTAAGTTAGTTTTAGCTTATGTTTTTGAACAAAATTGATCAATAAATAAAAAAGTTATTAATTATTATTTAAATTTGTTTTAATATCAATTTTTTTGTTTTGTAATTGAACAAAAAATATCTAAAACTAATATTGTTTACAAAAAACACTGCGAAGAATATCCAATGGAATGCGCAACAAATAAATAAAATGTGCAGTAAATCGTCGAAGAGTATAATGGTTAGCTAATTATTATCTGCACGATAGGTTTTGGAGTTAAGTAGACTGCTGCTTTAATATAAAAAAATATGGGATTCATTATAGGATTGCGAGCTAGCCACGATGCGAGTTTTCGTCAGCATTTAAATGTATTTCAATTTTAATACAACAATAACATAATTCAACATTAAATTATGAGAATCTTCTTTTTACCCATTTCTCTGGTTTTGAGTTCATGATAACTCAGATGCCACAAATTCTTAATAATATAAAAGGTAATATGTTATTATAAAAAAACAACACAAAAGTAACCTACAATAATTTAGTATATAAGAGAGGAGGGACTGAAGTTATAACACTTTCCTTGCCCAGGGGTCTATCAGGGCTTTTCTTACAGAGTTGGGTTGGGCCACGGTTTGAAGAATAAAATAACAATGGAATAGATTGAAGAGGAAAGCGAAGCGAAATAACAATAACACAATAATACAAAAACCGCTGTCTACTGAATCACTACTTGCACATCCAGATTTCCCATCCTAATATCTTTAAAGGAAACCATCTTCACCATATTTGCACCCCTTCATCTCAAAGTATCATCTAATTCCAAATATCTTTATTATACGTGCATGTACCAAATCAAGTGAATACCTCAATTTTATTTCATCAGCTCCTTTAAATATGGAAAGGCGGTGGTGGAGGAGTTGAAAATGTTACAAAAAAGTCTGAGGCCTTGGCTTCTAATATATACACCAAATTTTATGTTTATATACTCTTACCTTGCTTTACTTATTTTTCCATATTTACCCCTGCTTAACCCCAACCCTTCAAGGGTATCATCTCAAAATTTAATCTAATTCCAAATGTCGTTAAAATACATACGTGTACCAAATTTCAAGTGAATATCTCAATTTTATTTCATTAATTCTTTTAATAATGGAGTAGGGGTGGTGGGGGGTTGAAAAATATTACAAAAATATCTGAGGCCTTGGCTTACAGTATATACACCAGATCCTAAGTTTCTTTACTCTTACTAGCTTGCTTTACTTATTTCTCCATATTTGCCCCTAATTAACCCCAATCCTTCAACAGAATCATCACAAAATATAATCTAGTTCCAGATGCCGTTATAAAACATACGTGCACCAACTTTTAAGTGAGTATCTCAATCAACGTTATTTTATCAATTCCTTTAATAATGGAGTGGGGGTGGTTGGGGGTGTGGAAAATATTATAAAAAAGTCTGAGACCTTGGCTTCTAGTATATACACCAAATCTCAAGTTACTGTACTTTTCCCAGCTTGGTTTATTTATTATCCCTGATTTGCCCCTATTTAACCCCCTACCCTTCACCGTAATTAGCGCAAAATGTAATTCAGTTCCAGATCTCTTCATATCATGTACCAAATGTGTACCAAATTTCAAGTTAATATCTTAAACAGTTTTTGAGAAAAAGTGCGCACAAAAAAAGTTACAGAGCTACCGACAGACTGACAGACAGACAGACAGAAATTTTTTTTCGCTCAAATTTAAAATCTCGACGTTTTATGACATTCTAAGCCTATTTCAACAAAGGAATTTTTTGAATTTTTTTACGACTACTATACTTTCACTCCACTACGTGGGATGTGGAAGTAAAAGAAAGGAAATTAAATTAAATATAGGCAATGCATATTTACGATCATGAAGACCAATCCATAATCATAACTTAATGTTATTGTCCCTTAAAAAGTCCACTAGAATATTAAATATTTGTCTATTAATTTCACATAGTAGTAATGCATGTAGGCAGCTTTAGCCTTTTTTTATCTCAACATTTTCACAAATTTCGGAAAGATGTGTTTGTTTGTGCCCACGTTTCAACGCGCAAATTGAAGAAACCATCACCGACAAAAGTGACCTGTCTGGTTAAGTCGGGCCAGGATAACGACAATTATTTATTTCCTTATTGCCCATTACTGTTTATTTTATATACATACTTACGTACGAATATTCACGTAAATATACCTTGTATTCATTGCCTTTGCATCTGATAATTTATATGCTGTTACAAGTTGAATTACGTAAGGGTTTTTTTTATGTAATAAAGAGAGTGTTGGAAAAAATACTTGATTATTCAATGCATTTTTTTGAGAAAATTCACGATAATGTAGATAAATTATTTTGTAGACATGAAAAAAACGGTGAAGTACTTTCGACATTTGTATATATAGTTAAATTGCGTCAAGTATTTTACGTGTTACGCTAGGCATTCCTATGTGCATAGCAATATATTGGCTGGAATCTTCCCAATTCTGCTCCATAACTAAACAGAATATTCCAAAATTATTATTTTTCTTGAGTTAGTATAGCAGTTATAAATCGAATATTCACTATTTGGCAACCCTGTATGAATGAGATATACATACAGGGTTGCCTTGTTTACATTTGTAGCATAGAAGTATGCTTAAACTGATAGTAACTACTCCTAAGGTAGAGAGGGTAAATATGCTGGTGAAAGCTCACATGACTAGTGTCACGACGTACTAATACCGGTGGAAGTTAGGGATCAACTAGGAGCAATCGGAGTATATGTAGTAAATTAAAATAAAGGATACTGTGAAGTATCTGAAGGTTCATTTGGAGACTGATCTACATTAAATACATAAACGAGGCAATACTCAAAGTTTATTCCCGCTATCCTCATAAAAGCGAACCTAGGATACAGAGAACAGCCAGACTAAATAGAAACAACAAGAAGTTGATCTACACGGTCGTCAAGATACCTTACATACCCCATCCCGGCATGGCGCAGCACGTCGGTCACGACTAGAAATAAATTTCCAGGAGTTATACCGCTTCATTTCCAACTTGGGCAGATGCAGCTAGCTCAGAGACTTGTACAACCATTGTAACAACATTGTTCCACCAGAGGGCTAAGACATTCAGATCGTCTTTCAAAGATATTGTCAAATTGAACTTTGTAATAATCTGCTAACAAGTAACATCACACAAATAAGAGAGCATAATATATTTTTTCATATCAAATATAAATCATCTTATCAGTCCATCCTTGGGATCGGCAGCACATGTAACCAACATTTACCAAAATATTACTCTATCTTTTCTGTACACCTTTTTCCTAGTTTGATCTTGTTTTTTATTGTTTATCACTTTTTGTTTCGAAATTATTCTCGCAAATTGAAAACACATATAAAAACTATTTAAAATAACTGCAATGTTTAAACATTATGACCAATTCTTGGTATTTCATTGACTGTAGAGTGTGTTTATCCCATCTTAGTAGTCAACAAACTACACCAGTGCCTTATTATCTCCTTTTTTTGTTTATAATTTTAGGCATACCTTACACACCATTCCCTAATAAATCTTCTATGCAGATAAAAAGAAGGTGTCAGTTTAATTAATTTTAACAGCTCTTGCTGCGATCTAACCCTTCAACTCCCACGCTGCCTCAGTTCTATAGATATTCCGCTGAATCAGGGCGTGAGTATATAATTAATTTATAAATTAAAAATTTATAAATTATAGATTTGATAGATTATGGTTATAGTTCTAAACTTTTTATCCGACTTGTATATTATTTCGTCTATGTGAACAATTTAATTACACAAATTCTTGAAGAATGTAAAACCCACCGATTAATCTTTTTATATCTTTATGTAATATACTTTAAATTATTAGTAAATGCTTGTTAACAAATTATGGCACAGACAACTGTTACGTTGCCAATATTGCTAATTTATTTTTATTTAATCATCATTTATGTTCGTTATTACGCTGTTCCTTTCATATTTTAATGAATTAGATTGACATTGACTGTAATATGTACCACTTTCTTCATTTATTTACGTTAATGGATTTTATGCTGCTGTGATAAGGAAATTTACCGCCGTATTTATAACGTAATGTATGAAAATTAAGGTTTCTTCCTTATAAGCAATGTTTTCGTCATTACGAAAATTGTGTTTAATTTAAAAAATAACTATTTACATAGAAAACTCTAAGTGGTTTGTTTTTTCACTTTAAAACATTTATCAATCTATTAAACTAACACATTAGGAAATAGGCTACACCTGTGTTGCATACCTACGTTATTTTCTCTGCAATCTTCAATTATTCTAGTTATTATTGTTTCCAAAGAACATCAGCCACATTCCCTGTAGATTGCTAGTGTAGGAGCAGATTTAACTTTCTTAAAATGCGTTGGAGCCTAGAAGTCATCTTGTAGTCCATTAAAATTAGATCTAAAATTGACGAATAGATGAAATAAATTGTTTTACCTTTTGAAAATTATGTGCACTATGGGGCGACATTTAAGTAATCCCTAATGTACAAAAGATAATTTTCTCCAAAAACTCTTTCAACAAGCAGAAAACCACCTCTATAGTGTAGACATGTACCAGCCCCAGATGTGTGGTTGCAAGAATTATGTTGCCATGCTTTAATTTGGAGGTATGTATGATGAGAATTTTAATATACTGTACTTGTACTTGGCTTATGAAATTGTTGAAAGAGGCAACCTGGCTGCTTTACGATTGTCGAATATTGTAGAATGGCTAGGTTGAACCATTCTCGGGAGCATTTTCAATTTCTTCGAAAGCTAACTTAGCGTTGTAAAAAAAACTTCAACGACATTGTTTTGCTTTATTAAGAAATTTTAAACATCACGTTTCCTTTTCAAAAGAACGCTGTAATTGTGTCAGAGCCACTCACGGTTTGAATAAGTAATACAGAAGATTTGCAGGTGCGAATGTATGATTGCAAGTCTCGCGGAGTGTACTGTCCCCTGTTAACACTATATTGTGCTTTTTTCTATTCTTCAGAGTGCCGATTATTAAGGAAATAAGAAGATTAACGTCTTGCCTTATCTAGCCACGATGACATTCTTCTGAGATTTTTCAATGACAATGCGGACGATATGAATATCAGCATCTTCCTCCATAATACAGTATATTAAGTTATAAGTGGATATTAAGGTCTTTAAAACACGCGCGAATTTTCGAGCACGACGGCGCAGCCGGAGTGCTCGAAATAGATCAAGTGTTTTAAAGGCCAGTTATCCATGAATACTTTACGCTATTTTTTTTTATTGGTACACTTTGAAATCATAAATACTGGTATTATTACTACAAAAAAGGATATAAGAATTAATTCCTGTCAGATCAATTATTAAAAAGTTGACATTTTGACTCGGGTTGTAGTTGTTGCCGTGGTAACTTTAAAACACGCGCATTTTTAAAAGTTGGATTTAAACACTCTGATGCGTACTTTAAATATGCAAAATAGGGTACCAAAAAAAAAATGTTTATGCCCTCACTATTGAATCAGTTGGAAAATGAGTCATTTTTACCCAAGCCTTAATTTCAAAATCTCTAAAAACCTCCAATGAAATGTTGTAAACAATTGAGTGAATATTTCTCAGTGCCTTGGGAATAGGGAACTTTCATTTTTTTACTGCATCAAAATGTTCTACTATACTAAAAAATAAGATATGCAAAATATGACGCCTTAATTCACAATAATAAAATTGTTATAAATTATTAAAGTTTTGCGCGCGAATGAACCGCTTCAAACAGGTCGTTACGTCACACCCTACAATATACAAGCGACGACGGAGATCCCAGCACTCGACCGCCTGATTTCATACTTCATTCAGCCGTAAATTCAAGCATCGCCGTCAATTTGAAGTGTATAATATTTAAAATGGAAACAAAAATCAATCAGCGTCTAATAACACCGGTAAACGTCTGATTGTGTTGCTTCCCATCGCCACGACTACCGAATATTATAGGGTGTGACGTCACAGCTCGTTCCTGGCCACTTTAATTTTATCACTGTGTAGATCCCTCATACTGATCGCGTGGAATTAGAAATCTAATTTTTTGCGAAGTACACGTTTTGTTACAACGTTACGCTATGTTTTTTGTATTATTTAAATTTTTTAAATTATAAACAAGTTCCCTATTCTCTTGCTTCTAAAAACTAATCATCTTGCGGGTATAATTTCCAAGCGGCAAAACATTATAATTCGTCTCCTATTTTTTCTAGCGTTAAGAAGCTGTTGACGAGGTAGATGATTCTATAAATAGTAAACTAGCTGTCACCAACAACATTTGTAATACTTCAGTAGTGCAATAAAGTTTTACAATTGAGTCTAAAGTAGATAGACTACAGAAACGGGTAATATTGCTGCATAGTCTCCGATCATAAACCTAAAAAGTTCAAATCACCCTATCCTAATTCAATATTGTATACTAACTCTACAATTCAAGCAATTTTTTAAGGTACTTTTCTGTATCCATTTGGATACGCAGGCCTTCCAGTTGGATACCCAGTGAACATGAAATGGATACAGAAATTTGGGACCTTTTTAATAAATACTTAGTAATTTAAAAATTGATACCAGTGATATTTAAAAATGCAATAATACAAAAGAAAAGGAGTCAAATAAAAGTAAATTATAAATGTTTAATTCGACATAAACTGCAGAAAGATAAAACACAATCGAAGTTGAAAATAAACTCTTTACTCTTTTAATACAACCACGCCCCACAGGAATGTTTGGCATTACAGTACAGCGCTGTATTGTATTTGCTAAAACAAACATTTTGCGTTAGGTGTGGCCCAGTAACTAATCTTTTTTTTGTCAATTTGTGAGGTAAATATTGAATGCAAAGGAATATCACCCCTCCCCCCTCGCTCTTGAAAATTTTCACCTAGGTAATTATTCAATTTTAAGGAATATTTCTCCCCCGTTCTTTCAAAATTGCAACCGAGGCCCCGGCCCCGATTTTCTCTCAGCGGCCCTGAAAATAGAGCTTTACGCAGTAAAAAATCACTAAAAGATGCTACAATTTGAATGATGTATAAGGAATTAGAAATTAGGAATTAAATAAACGTTCTCTTCAAAATAAATATTAATATTTTGTTCTTACAATCGAATAAAACATGTTATATATTCCCTTACTTTTTATTGGGTATTTTTCCACAGGACTAAATGAGACTCGGCGAAGATTTTGGAAAAAGAGAGCAACGGAACTAAAAGAAAATTTAAAGAATCAGCGATTATTTTATTAAACGAGGATAGACGCGTTTCGAATTATTCAATAGATTTTTGTACTAGTTGGTTGCCCATCCTTAAAGACGAAGTAAGTAAAAATAAGATAAATATAATTTAATGTCTCACGTGACTATGGAAATACATACACGAACTGTCATGGTTGACGGCTAAAGAAGTTTTGAGAACGGAAGTAGATTCTCTTCCGAAACGTTAGCTACCTATAGCTTTCATTTTCAGTTTTTAGTTTATTACATTGTTCTAGTTTATATATTTTTAGGTGTGAGACTTTTTGAAACAGTCAAGTATTCAAGAACCAACCTCTGTCTGATCTGTTTGGCGCAGAGGTTTTTTCATTAAAATTTTTAAATATTTTTCAGTGGCAAAATACCCAATAAAAAGTAAGAAAATCTGAATATGCCACAAATAAACAATTATAGACAATATGTTATATATTATCATTATTCCTCGCCTTCGCCTCGTATGGTGATCGCATGAATAACTCGTATCTTAATAAATATTTAACATTAGTAGCGAGAAAAAGGTAAAGAGAACATTTATTTGTTTATTATACTCTTCGCATATACAAAACGAAGAGTATATTGCATTTGGTCGGCACATTTCTAAAATCGGTAATATCGCTCGTAGAGAAAGAATTTTCATATCACTGTGTCGGTTACCGAATTCTGAATAATTTTCGAAATGTCCGTCCATCTGTCCGCCCGTCATGTTTCTTGTATCATGATAACTTAAGAATGAAAACTCCGAGTGTATTGAAATTAGCACAGTAAGTTAGTTAGTGTTAGTTAGAGGAAAAACTCTATTGTTTCTAACAAAAACAATTAATAAATTAAAAAGTAATTGATTATTTTTTAAGCTAAAAAAATGTTTGTTTTGTTTTCTAATTAAACAAAAAATATCTAAAACTAACATTATTTGCAAAAGAATTGCGAAGAGTAGCCTACGTAATGAACAACAACTATATAAAACGTGCGGTAAATCGGCAAAGAGTATAATGTTTAGCTTCTCGCAGTAGGCTAGAACCACCTTTAAATGAAATATGCGTACACTCTCTCAATTCCTACGGCAATTATAGCTTTATCTCTCCTAAAACAATTCACCTAAACCTTGAAATTATTTCCTTGGCCGTTTTCTAGAAAATTCATTTTTTTATTAATAATTTCTTTTGAAAATAAGTTTTTGGCACTGATAAGCTCATTTTCGGTATTGGTACTTCCAAAACAAATGTTTGTCAAAAATAGATCAACTTGATGATCGTGAGGAATTCAGAACAATTGGAGGGTGCATAGAAAATTACAATATGTGTAAAGCGAATGGAAGTAAAGGAAATGAGGCAGAAAGATATCAAAAGTACTTTTCTGGACTACTCATTTTGGGCAATAATGATAAAGAGATAATTGACATAATTTCTCCTCCAGAACTCCATCTTATGATAGGCACAGCCAATCACAAATATGCTGGTCAGTTTTGAAGAAGATGGCTTACAATGGGCAAAACAATGTAATGTGGCAGTAGATTTATTTCACGGAAGTCCCTCGTTTGCCGGAAATTCATGTAAAACTTTACTAAATAAAATAATTATTCTGGAGAGCTTTCGTCAGATAAGTTGTTTGAAATATGTCCGGGTGTTCATAGACTTTAACAATGTAGTAGATTCTTGTTTTGCTGTTGTTCTGGATTTCAAATACATTGAGCATATGGCCATTTTCCGAGTGAATTGTTCCAGCCAGCTATCTTGACCTAGAGATATAATTCCAAAAGTTCATGAAGTTTTTTTTCACGTGAAAGATTTTTGTGAGCCATATTCTCGAACGCTCGGTTTCTATAGCGAGCAGGCGATGGAATCCGTTCATGCTAATTTTAAACAGACTTAGAACCGTTATAAACGTAAAAAACACATTCAGAATATTCAGAAAATGTATTGAGAAGTGTTTGTGAGTACAACAGAAAGTATATATAGTATTCCCATTTCTATCATCAGATAATAATGTTATAACTTATATAAAGGGTGTTTTTTTAGAAGAATAGAACTTGAAATAAAACACATATTAATCTTCCTAACGTCCATGATATTGACTTTATTGGAAATGTAATATTTTGCCATTAGTGCTAAAATTATGACTTCGGGGATATGGGCGCCGCGGCTGGCTCGAATGTAGCGCAATTTGGAAGTCCAAATTTCCATCAATTTTACGAGTACATTAGGCGGGGCCGTATGTCGTCAATGACTTGTCTAATATCGGCTTCCAAATAATCCAACGTCTCTGGTTTATCGGCATAAACTAGTGACTCTACACATGCCCACAGAAAATAATCTATAGATGTGATATCCCACGATGGTGGAGGCCAACTCACAGGTTCACGAAGTAAAATTATGCGATCTTCGAATGTTCCCTGCAATAAATTGATTGTGTCTTGCGCAGTGGGGATATGTGAAGTCGCTAGTCTACGCCGATAAACTAGAGACGTTGGCCCATTTGAAAACCAACATAGGACTAGTTATTGTCGACGTACGGCCCCAGCTGCTCGAAACAGTGATCGAAAATTGGACTTCCAGATTGCGCTACATTCGAGCCAGTCGCGGCGCAAATGTGTCCGAAGTCATATTTAAGCACTAATGTCATAAAATTACATATCCAATAAATTCAATACCGGGGGCGTTAGCAAGATCTGTGTTTTATTTAATTTTAAAGTTCTATTCCTCTAAAAAAAAAATACCTTACATTTTAAGACGGTATTCATGTGAAATAAAAAGAGTCACAGATTTTATCCAGTTGTATACTTTGTATTTAATTATCATGAAACTGATATTAAATCAGAACAGATTTTTTTTTAAATGAAAAATTACATTTTTATGATGTTAATGTAGAAATCTGAAGAGTACCAATACCGAAAATTAGCATGTAAAAAAATTGTTTTCTAGAAAGCGGCCTGGGGAATAATTTCAAAGTTTACGTGAATTGTTTCAGGACAGATAAAGCTACCGGTTCCCGTAGGAATTCACAGAGATTTCATTTAAAGGTGGTTCTATCCTACTGTGTCGTTTATTTATGATTAGTTGATTAAAGTACTAGTGCTAATATTTACCCTCATCACGAATATCTTTAAAGATTTAACGTTTGAAAACAAAAAACTTTATTGATACTCTGATATGTGAAAATATTTTTTTACGAGTTCAATTTTATTGACAATATTTGCTTAATCTAATTGAAAGAATTGAGGACTTTATCTTCAACTGTAAAGGCGCTTTGAAGGAAAATAGAATACTATTTTCCTTCAAAACGTATTCTAGATTGCAGGTAGTTATTTCTGTAGAAGATGGTTTACTATAATTTTTCAAACTTTATTATATGTATAAAACCACTTGAAATACTTAACTAAAGCTCCAAATAACTAAATGTGGATAGATGGCTCGCGGTCAATCATGGCCTTTAATAGAACATAATACATATAAGGTTAATACAAATAGTTTGTTATGTTGTGTTTTCTAGGAACGTCTGCTAGTCTACATCCAATACACAGGTAGCCCCAATTAAACCTCAGGTAAAGCACGCATAAATTTGTTATGTCTATGACTGAATTGCATTAGAATGAACCAATCCCATTACATTAATGACTGTTAAAACGGTTCAGCAATCAATTTCACTAGTTACATCATAAATGATGCTAGCAGCATCACGACCTTGGACTGTGTTACACTTACTGGCTCCATTTCAGGAGTTCCCGAGGTAGGATTGAATTGACAGATGAGCAGCGAGCAGTGAGAGTAATTTCACAACCGTCGTTGCTTTCAGAGCGCACTTAGCATAAAGTAAATGTACACGTGAGGTTTACTATATCATAAATTACGGCTAGTCACAACGTGTTATGCTTGTATCTACCAGGTGGTCTATATTTTTCAGAACTATTTATTTTGTATGTTGCCCTTGCTATAAAAACTGACAGTTCTTAATCGGGAATCTAACTTCACAAAAGAACTCCTGAAATGCCAAATCCACGACATGAAGATATAGTTTTGAAAAATATGAGGATTATCTAGAATGATCTTGCGCATCTAAATATAGAAGACGCTTATCTGCCCGCGAATGTAAAATAGCATAAAAGTATTTGTATTACTGAGAATTGATTCATTTTTTGTTTACTTCTAGTGCTATCAAATTATTTGCAAATTATTGGTAACAAGTACTACATAAATTGTTTATACAAACGATACCCGAAAAGTGCAGTGTAAATTTCAGCATTAAGGGATCTTCGTAAACTATTTCAGATAGATACATACATCTAAGATATGAAATCTACAGGAAAAAGGAACAGTTTTTATATAGTTTTTATATAGTTGATTGATTCGGCCTTTACTTGAAAATCAATCTTAAAATTAAATTTAACACTGTGGTTTAGATTTTCACAATTATTTATTTATTTATTACGACGTATTTAAACATAATGGTTTGCCTTGGAGCCTTTATAGACAATACCAGAAGCTGAGAATATCAGCATACAAAGATGAAACGCTCTAGTTTTCTCCAAATTTAAAATACGGACCGTTAGAGAGCTCTGCATTGTAATGCTTTCTAGACATCTCTAATGTCTGCTAATTTCCGGGACTGTGGCACCAACGCAATAGTTCGATTTTTCAAGAAATGCATCCCCAAAACGAATCTTAAATGTTTTTCTTAAATGATTTCTTAACCGCTTCTCAAGATACCGAGGTAACTTCTTGAAAATTCAAAACGATATTGTGTTAGGTAAAGAGAAACGAGGCTTTACAGTTTATAATGGAGTTTGAACCACTTCTTGGGGTTAAATTTGTAATTAAAATTATTTCGCATTAAGCAGGGAATTAACCTGCTTCTCTAGGTATTTCAGTATGCAAGCTAGACACCATTTTTGCCATTTCAAATATTTTTACTCTTCTTAGCAATTGTAACATTGCATTTAAAAAAATACTAGGTGTCTCATATGTCATCTTTACAATCACATAATATACGCTCAACTACGTTTTGTAATATAAATATATACTTAAAATGAAGAAGGCCTGATGAAGTGCTGGAGACCGAAATGAATGATGCATTAGCGCTTTTGTTTAAAATCTATGAGCACTTGTTTTCGTTTTTCCTGAGGAAATGATGATAATTCCAATGTTAGATTTTATAATTGTTTTGTGCATTATATTTCAGAAATACAGGAAAGAAACAGAACTAAAAACCTGCTGTATATTATGATGGTCGATGAATAAAATCTTGAGTTATATGATGAAATAATTTTGGAATATATATTAGTTTATCAGTGGAGTATGGGGTTTTGTGGTAGCGATGATGTGGATTTTATTGTTTTGTGTTTTCTCTGCTTTTGTGAGTTCGTCAGAGGTTATGGTCTTTCGTGAAAGACGCGGAGTCGCTGGTGGAGTACTATGTGCGTTTGTCGTCTGTCACGTATACTTCTGTTGGTAAGGTTTATGATCAGAGCCGATTGTTGAATTTTAGTTGTTAAAAATGCCCGTAAGATTTCATCCAGGAAATCACTAATCATAGGGCTTTCAGTGGCTCTATGTATTTCATCATTCGGTGTGTATCTATCCACTTTCTTCCACAAACGTAGCAATTTATTTTGGGTTCTTTGTAGAAGTTTACACTGCAAGTCAGACATAAGGTACCATACCACGCAGGCATAAGTCATAATGGGCCGAACCAATACTTTGAAAAAGAGAGTTTGTTGTCAATGGATAACTTGCTGGATCTGTTGACGTGGATATAGTCTGTTGAGGGTGGTCTTATTTATTTTCTGTTTAAAATGAGGGGCGAAACTCAGCCTCTTATCCAGTTTACCGGGTTTTTAGTTTTGTAATAGTCCGTATATTTGTAAATTTTCTATTAAACGTGTCAGTCTCAGTCTTATTGTCGCTTATTTTAATCTTCCATTTATGAAAAAATTTAAGGGGATTTTGCAGATGATACCGCTCTTTTGGTGCAGCCGTCTGAGCGTAGAACGACTGCCCATAGAGCACAGTATCATCTGCGTAAAGGATGAGGTTTGTGGTAGGATGTCGGAAGTATAGAAATTGTATAAAAGTGAGGAAAGGTTCGCCCCTGAGGGACACCCGCTGACGTTCTAGTACGTATAGATAGTGAAGCATTCACACATACACCGTGATATATCAAGAATAAATGTTAATTCTAATTAGTAAGTGGGTAATTCTATATATTAGAAAGTTTATAGATTTGACCGTTATGCCATACAATGTCATATGCTTTATCTATGTTTAGGAGCAATAGAACTATACATTGCTCTTTATTGTATGAGGTACATATTTCTGCCACCCTGCATAAAGCATATGTGGTGCTATATCCGGCTCTGAGGCCAGGGAAGGTATGAGTTAAAAGCTAGACGCGCTGAACCACTGAGCTACCATCCTACTTTAGCATTGCATTCTCCCGAAATCTTTAATATATTGCTCAACCAGAAATAGGGTAATGTAGAATGGTTGATAATCCAGAGAAAATTTAGCGGCAAGAAGCGAAGAGGGTGACCTCCAAAGCTTTGGAATAATTTCAACAAAAGGCAGAAAACTTTGATGTTCGTGCACGTAACAGACAGAAGACGTAAGGTTCTCCGACTTCTTGTACAGCAAATGGAGGACAACTACAACATTAGATTCGTCACAAAATGTCTGTTAGGATATTTTAAATAAGAATAATATTTCTTTGGCAAATAGGCAGAATCTATTAATTGCAAGACAAAAGTGCATTATGCACTGAAATATTTTAACCGCCGACGTATGATATCACTCTGTAGTGTTTTTTCTGATCATTTAATTCCAAAATGTCCAAGACAAATTGATAACAATAAAAAAATATTTCTACCTCATTTAGAGTCTTATACTGCTTGTGCTCGTGAAAGAAATCATAATTATAACGCTATATTTTAACAACTATTTTCGTTATCATATGGAATCAAAAGAAATTCCATTATTTATTGGAAATAAAAAGCTCAATATTTTGTTAATTTCATTTGTCACTTTGTTGAGACTTCAGCAATGAAATAAATGTGTCTTCCTATTATGCGCATTAATTTCATTTTGAGATTTGTAATAAATTTAAGTGTTGCACAAGTACACCTTGGCCTTGTCCAACTATTAATTGATATATCGTCCGGAACTGAGCGTTAAGTGAGATAATAATTAGGTACGAGTTTAGTTAATGAAAATCAAATTAGACTGTAATTAAATTTTAATATACATATTTTTTTACAGCAACTAAGGAACTAGAGCTGTCAAGATGTTCTGCTTTATGTAGAGTGAATTATATGATTCGGAGAGGCATGACAAAAATATCATCAGCACACAGCCTATTTTATCTACCGCTGAACATTGGCCACTCACAATAATTACTTCAACATCCTTGTAGTGGAGTGGAAGTATAGTAATCGTAAAACAAACTTCTTTTTTTTTTTGTTTAAATAGGTTTAGAATATCGAATGTCGAGGTTTAAAATTTGAACGCCTGTCTGTCTGTCTGTAACTTCTCTTACACGTACGTATTCTCTGGAATGGTTTAAGATATTGACTTGAAATTTGGTATAGGTATGTATCATAACGAGATCTGGAACGAGATTAAACTTTGAGCTAACTCCGGTGAATGGTTGGGGTAAATAGGGGAAAATGAGTAATGTAAGCTGGTAGAAGTAAACTTGGAATTTAGTCTATATACTAGACACCTGGGCCTCCAAGGTCTCAATTTTTTTTTGTAACATTGGCCAGCCAACCCCACTAAATTATTAAAAGAGTTAATAAAACAAAATTTATGTTTTCATTTGAAATTTGTTACACATATATATCACAACGACATATGGAGCTAGGTTATATTTTGAGACGATTCTATTGAATGGTTGGGGATGAAATACTGATAAATAGGGGTAAATAAGTAAAGCAGGCTAGTGAATCAGAAACTTCAGATTTGGTGTATATACTCCACACTCCACTATTAAAGGGTTAACAAAATACAAGAAAGATATTGACTTGAAATTTAGTACATATATCTATTATAACGGGATCTGGAATTAGGTCATATTTTGAGCTTATTCTGTTAAAGTGATGGGGGTGAATTAGGGGTAAATAAGTGAAACAAACTAGTAAGAGTCCATAAAATTGGTATGTGGTGTATATATTTTAGAATCCAAGGTATCAAATTTGTTTATGATATAATGTGATTCAGCCAAACTTACCTCAGTTCAAAAGGTAACCGAAGTACATCCTGTACCTCGGTGTGAATCTGTACCTTAAATTTAAATATTTTAACAAAATTTGGTGATTGGGGTGTTTAAGGCGTGAAAATCAAATCTATTCACACTGTTCACACATTACTTAGTGTTTCTTTTTTTTTAACATAAATACATCTTTTTCTGTCTCTTTTACGTAAAAAAGTTATGCCTTGCAAATGTTACTGAGTAACCATTTTCGTGATACTTACTTTTAAAATACTCAAATCAACTATTTAAAATCATGATTTAGGAATTTAGGGTGATATACCTTGGCCTACGTGCAGCCATGATTTTAATCTTTTAGATTTTTGCACATGAAGGCATATTAAATCTCTTATGTGTGAAGATACAATAAATACTCGAGAAGAATAATGGCAGAGAATTGGAAATGTTATGGAATCATTTTGCTCTTCTGTAGGTGATAATATTATATAAATTCCATCTACATAGGTAGTAGAGTTTTTAATCAGGTGAGTGGTGTTTTTGGTTCTATTATTGTTATACGGGGATAGATTCATCAAAGGACCTTTAGTCTTATTTGAGCAATTGCGATGGTTCTCAAAAAAATCGTGATTTAGAATAAACTTAATTCGATTTTATTAACAGTGTAACATTTAGCCATCTGAAGCTATGTCTTTCGATTATAGACATATTATTAATAAATATGACGCTAACTCTTCCAATATTTATTTCTATCCCTCACAGTAATATGTCCCAAAAATATATTCTTATTTAAATGTTTATTTATTAGATTTTTTGTGATACAATTATTTGCGACGTTACCAAAAATGCATATCCGCCATTTCATTCGCAGTATAATGGTTATTCATCATAATTTCCCAATTACACCGCAACTCAACACAATGAAAGGAACACAATTAAAATGAAACGATTAACTCAGCGGTATCTGAAGAATTTATAAAGAATAAGAGTCTAATTGGTCGTTGAAATTAAATAGGAATTTGAAATACTGTTCTGATCAACCTCCGCAGTTTTTTACAAAATAAGAGAAAAGCATGCCAGTTTTATTCTTTTTAAATCCTGAAAGTTAAATAATATTTTCCAAGGAGTGTCTGTTTCTTGCTCAGGGATGATAGATATCTGTTTATTTATAAATTCACTTAAATAATTACAGGTCTATAGCCCGGGGGATGCCAGCAGGTGCTTGGCACCCTCTGGGAAAATTAGAGCATCGCTTCAGAGAGATTTGAGGAACCGCATCACCGGAAAATGAGAGGGTAAAAGTCGACCGGTATTGTTTTATTTTTGGCAGTAGCCTGCAGACCTGAATAGTTAGGGATCTAGGTAGCTTTCCGGAAACTCTCCGCTGCAATTAGTGTACATACAATTTCTATGCCTAAGATAAATAATGTCACCAGAACATGTTAAAGTAAAGTTGAAGCATATGATCTTACAAACCTTTTATCAGGTTGAGAATTTTTAACTTACCATTACGAACGCATACTGGAAATCATGTCAGCTTAACTAACCACATTTCTCAATGTTGAAACAATTTACATCTTCATCGTATATTTTATATCAGAGTGTTAAAATCATGAATAAAAGTTCTTTCACTTTTTTAAAACGAAATTTAATTACAAAATCTTCTTCCCAGAATGTTATGATTGTTAATAAAAGCACCACATACAATATCTTTCAATTGTATTTCTGGACACTTTCCTAAACTTAAAATTTCTGAAGACATTTCTTGTTAACATATTTTGTTCTTAAGAGAACTTATATTAAGAACAAAAAAAATTTTAAACGACGCTAATGTGAATTTCGCTTAAAATCTTATGTGAATTTTGTCTTAGGTTGCACACTTTCTTATTTAGGAGGCTTACAGCAAATTATTAAATATAAGTATGATCTTTTGATAACAATAAAACACATCTGATATGCAGTAGAAACTGATTCTAGCGAAAAATGCTAATTTCCTGTACATTTTAGAGCATACGGTACTTTCTTTGCCAGTCATAACATCCTGGGAAGATTGTTTTGTTGTTGAGAGAGCTCATATTTATGTTTAAAAATTAAATCATTCAAAAAAAATTACTGAAACTGTTAAAAATGCACTAAATGGAAGAAAATATTGTTAATAATAACTACAGTTATGTTACTAAACCTAAAAGCATGGTGCCTCCGTTGAGTAAATTCTTCTGTTTTCCCAGGTATTTTGAATGCCGTTTATTAACACAATTATTGTTTTTATTAGCATCATTGTCTAATTTCTAGCGCATTTTTTAACGGTTTCAGTTTGTATTTAAAAACGTGTTTTTCAATTCTTTAAAATTATTTATTTATACTTTTCTTTTTAGTTTTGCTCCAATTATAGGCGTGTCTGCCTGGGATTTTTCCCAAAAAACTATACCATTTGAGTTAGTCACGGATTCTTATAGGAAAAATTCTGTTGAACAAGATTTTCTTATGAAAAATGTTCCTACACAGCGAGCTTCAAGGTCAAATAATTGTTTAAACAAAATTTTTTTCGTTTTCATTTAATAAAATTAAAACGGTTTGACGAATCCGAAAAAAATCTGGATTCAATCAAAGATATTTTCAAAAAACGTCGTGTGGCGATAGGCACAAATCATTTTGCAGACCCGTTCATTTGTTATAGCCCAAATAAATTTCTTACTTAACAAATTGATTACTCCGAAACTAATAAGGTCAGAATATTGTTTTTTTCAAAAAAATGTGCCTTTTATTTTATTTATTAATTTTATTTTATTTTATTCATACACCATCTAACAGTACAAGACCATTTACAAGATGGGAAACAACACATACATCGTACAAAAATTACTTAAATTTACTAGCGTACATTTCAGTAACGATATACAACAAAAGAAAATATAAATATTAAAGAGAATAAAGAGTTGAATTTATTTACAATAAATAGAGAGAATAAAAAATACATATATGATTTAGACAGAATCTCCTATTTATTAAATATATCGATATCACGCTGGCTGTGGTTATAGCTAGAGCACATGGTGTAGATTGGTAAAAACTTTAAAGTATTAGTCCGGGCTATAGCAAGGTAGAAAGTTTGGTTTTGTCTTGAATTTATTCGCGAAATATGGAAATTAAGTTTCTGGAGTATCTTAGCACAGTCAATATCATAATGAATCACCTTTTTTAAGAAATTTATCGCAAATTCGTTGCGTCTCGCAGATAGGCTACGCATTGAAAACATTTGAAGTAAATCACTTTGTGGAAAACCAATTGGTGGATATATACCATGAGATTTTAGATGTAGAAATTTAAGAAAGTGGCGTTGCACGTTTTCTAATTTAAGACTATGAGTGTTATAGCAGGGCTGCCAAACAAGAGACGCATACTCTAGTTTAGATCGCAGAAAAGAAAAATATAATAGTTTTAACGTTGAAATATTAGAGAAATCACGCCCATTGCGTATAATAAAACCAAGTGTTCTATTTAGGTCGCAAATTAACGTGTCTATATGATTGGCAAAGCTGAGTTTTTTGTCAAAAATTAGTCCAAGGTCTTTAAACGAGGACGGTCGAGTTAATGGTTCGTTTTCTAGACAGTAGTTAAATGTAAAATTAACATCCTTTGTGGAAAATGTCATTACGTTACATTTTTGCACATTTAGTGTGAGACTGTTCTCGACACACCATTCGCTGAGTTTAGATATATTATTTTGTAATTTGCTGCAGTCATTTATGTTAGAGATTCTATGTAGTAGCTTGAGGTCATCTGCGTACATTAAAAAACGAAGATCTAGTTCATATGTTATATCATTGATGAATATATTAAACAAGAGTGGCCCAAGGACAGACCCCTGCGGTACACCAGAACAAGATAAGTAATCAGTAGACCTGAATCCAATAAACGCGACGTGCTGTTTTCTATCTGACAAGCATGATTTTAAAAAGTGTGTAAGATTCGGTGACATCCCAATGTTGGACAGTTTTTTAATAAGAATGTTATGATTAAGCCTGTCGAATGCTCTTGTGAAATCGAAATATATTACATCTGTTTGAACTTACATCTAAATGGACTCAGATATATATTGAGTAGCACATATTAAATTGGTGGTTGTAGATCGACCTTTCATAAATCCAAGCTGCTGAGAGGATATACTGTTTTTGACATGCGGATATATGCAATTATGCAGCAAAATTTCAAAAGCTTTGCCAAAGTTACAAATGATAGTGATTGGTCGGAAATTTGTTATATCATTTTTGTTGCCCTTTTTATACCAAAGAATATACCATATTTTTTTGGCCCGGTATCTTCAATGCTTTTTGATTGTTTAAACAATTAGCATAATTTGTTAATTAGGAAATAACTTCTTTTTCGAAAGTTTGATCGACTTCAAATCAACTTTGAACGATAAATATTTATTGCGTATTGAAAATACCTAGATTTTTTCGGATCCGTCAAACCGTTTTCATTTTATTAAATAAAAACTAAAAAAAATTGTTTAAACAATTATGAAGCTCGCGGTTGAGGAAAATTTTTCATAAGAAAATCTTGTTCAGCGAAGTTTTTCCTACAAGGAATAATATACAAAATTTGTAAAATTACCCTCTTTTTTCCCCAGGCAGACTAGTCTATTAGAATAGTGTCTTTGTTTGATAAAATTCCTTCCCTGTAGGTCACAAAATCTAGTCGTTATCTTGAAGCCGCCGATAATATTATCACCAACAACATTTCTGTTACAAAAAACATAAGATCATAAATTAGTCCTCCTAAGAGTATTCATTAAAGACTGTATTCTTACCTCATTGGAAGCATTTCATGTTTACCGGAACTTTTTCTGATTTTAATAAGTACTGTTTATACATCACTGGACGAAACAATTTTTTAGAAAATATATTAGGGCCAGTGATGAAAAAACTTGTCTACATTGTCGTGATGATCTCATGTTCAAAACATGTATAAATTTGCTTGCGAATGTCATTAAATTCCACCTGTAATAAATTCTGTGTTTCAATTATATTAACAAATGCTAACACCCAAACAAGATAACTTGTAACATTTCATTTAAATTAACATTTTTCATTTAGCAAACATTTATTAAGCAAAATAGTAGGATAACGCAAGGGTGTAAGAGATGATTGATTGTTTAATGGCATTATTAATGACGAGTATATTTTTAATTTGTTGTGTAATTCAATATTTTGCAAACCTTGGTTAACTGGTATTGCCCAAATATTTGACCAATAATTAATAGTCAAACAATAATTATAATAAGTTATCCATTAATCATTTCAGTGTCTTGTAATGATTGAAATTAAATCACATTATATATAGCACATCTGTTTTCTTGGAACAGCGTTAAGGTAAGATGATGTTAAGTAAGGAATTTACACATCTGCAAAATGTGTAACAGATATGTCTAACATAATTTCGCCAGAACACTTGTAGTACACCTGTTTTTAAACATTTTCATTTAATAGTTTTAAGTTTACATAAATCAATCGATCAATTTACTTTATTTCTTCCAGGATAAAATACTAATATTTATAAGGATGCACAACACGCTAAGAAAATACAGGGTACTGAATAAAGTTGATAAAATACAAATCAGTATAATAAAAATATAACATTGTACGTTTTATCCAGAAGATATTGCACAATCAGCAAGATGTACAGGTATATTCATTATATTTTGAGCCCCTTTATTTCTTTTATGATTAGAGATAAAAAAAACTTTCGTATACAAGGTTGTATAATATATACATATTTTTTAAACGCAATTAAAGAACAATTAGTTTATCTAGAAAATGCTATTCAAATCTCATTTCTCTAGAGGGAACATATGGTAGCGATATTTTTTTATTCGGAAAAAGCCAATGACAGAATTTAGAGGTTTCATGTTATCCAAAAGCTATATGATTGGGGACTCAGAAGCAGCTTACCTATGTTCATTCAAAATTTTCTACTCCATCGAAACTTTTCAGTTAAATCAGGAGATACTCTTTCGACAAACAAAACATAGGAAAACGGAATACCTCAGGGATCCACGATAAGCGTCATATTATTGTTAATTGCTGTTAACGATATTGTTGAAAAAATAAGAACTTCTATAGGCAATATTGTCTAAATATTATTTGTGGTTTAAAAAGGAAAACATACATGTGACAGGAAGTCCCACAGAATTGAAGAAGGAAAAAAAAATTCCATAGGCAAGGCTCTATAATATGTAGATGATCTGGTTATCTATTTATCTGGAAAGTCTATAAAGAATATTACAGACGAAACTATCAACGACATTGTTGACTCTGTGGAGAATTTAAGATTCAGGCTTTTTGCGGGCAAAACACATAGCGTTCATTTTTGCAGGTTAAGAAAACACCGTTTAGATCCCAAGCTTAATATAAATGGGCACCAACTCGAATTTAGGAGTTCCTCTAGGTTCCTTGGACTCACATTCGACAAAAATTTACTTTTCACCAGCATATCTCTGATCTAGCTATCAGATGTAAAAAGCCCTATAATGAAATGCATAACTAACATAAGATGAGGTGCGAGTAGAGAAGTTCTGTTAAAATTATATGTTGGACTTGTAGAGTCTAAGATAGACTACGGCTCCACTGTTTATGCTGCAGCCTGAAATTTTCATCTAAAGGTATTAGATTAAATTCATAATGTGGGTATCAGACTGGCTACGGAAGCCTTTAGGATCTCTCCGGTGGTCAGCTTATACATAGAAGCTAGTGTCCTCCCATTATCATTACGACGGGACAAGTATTACACTATGCTGCTAGTACTTGGACTAAACCCAAACACTTATACCATCAGATTATGTACAATTCAACAATAATAAAAGAATACAGATCACGTCCTCAGACAACAAGACCACTGATAGTACGAGCAAGAGAGATGCTAGAGAAATACGATATTAGATTCCCATCTACGTTTCATTATGGCCATTCAGATGAACCTCCATGGAGACACCTGCAAGGAGGTATGTCGCTTCTATTTTCTTGCAATAGTAAGCCATTACCGAGACTATATCTGTATATATACAGATGGCTCAAAGTCAGATCGGGGTAGGATGTGCCATTGTAATAAACAGCTTGGTATATTCCTGGAGTCTACCACCAGAAGATATCATATATACAGCTGAGTTTTTCACGATTTGGCAATCTCTTTTTTAATATGATGATATTCTCTAAGCTCCCTCCAGCACGTACAAAGTATGACGGCCAAAGACCCTCTTTCACAAGTAATACGTTCATTACAATACTTAAGTAATAATGGAAAAGTCATCAATTTCTTATGGACTCCCTGACACGTAGACATTCAGGGCAATGAGAAAACTGACAAAGGAGCCCGTGCTGCCATAACTAAACAGGATGACGAAGGAGTAGCTTCAAGACCTGATGACTTACAAAATATTAATTTAAAAAAAAATTCTAGAGAAATGGGAACGGATATGGAATAACACAGATGTAAAATTAAGAGTTGTCAAACCAACCACTACGAAATGAAACTCACCAAAACTGAATAGAAGGGAAGATGTAACGTTAACTAGATTTTGTATTAGCCATACACACCTTACATCAAATTACCTACTTTTAGGTGAAAAACCTCTCTTGGGCGATGACCAACTAACGGTTAAACATAAAATTGAGCACTGTCCACATTACCATGATATCCTCGCCGCATTAGATATACCGAGGGATATATCATTAGCCTTAAGCAACGAAAGAATGGAAATACAAAAGATCCTCAATTTCTGTAAGAGAGCAAACTTGCTGAAAAAATTATGACATATTATATCTCTCCTCAATTAAGCTTACCCTCTGTCTTTTACCTGTGTACCATCAATTCTATCCGAGGCCTGCACTGAAACAGTTTTTGTTGTTTTATATATATCCTGATGGGTCCCTGGACAAGAAGTGCCATATCTATATCCATAATATGTACCAAACTCTGTCTCTTAATAATGTAATTGACCTATAACACAAATTGTATAATGATGAAGGAGGGTGCAGCTAATAACCCTCGTTATCGATACCGTAGTGGGAAAAAAAAGAATTGCTTGCATAGGTCACGTAATATAAAAATGAAGGTTGTTTCTTAAATGGAAAACCCTGTATAAATATACATATTCTTTTAGGTTTCCTTCCTGATTTCAAGTATATCGGGGTTGATAGGTCTAGCTGTAATATTTCATGACATATCGGACATTAAATATGCCCAATGCGTGCATATAGGTATTTCATGGTTATCGCAGGAAGCACAGTAATTACTCTTACGCAGCAGACTGTGAGTGATGATACTATGACAATATTGTTACGGTTTCGTTTTACTTTTTGATCAAAATGGATTACACAGAAGCAGAAAAGTTTGATAAATTTTGGCATTATGTTAAAAAGAATAAAAATAAGATGAATGCGATTTACCACTGACATTTTAATAGGCTGGGGAAAATATCCCTATGTAAGCTTACAAGATGTGGCAAAAAATCTGCAATAAAGTTAGCAGTTCATTTCAAAGGCTTAACAGGTATTCTGTCAATTATTTTATGTGCATTTTAAGAACTGTATAATGTTATACACATATATAAAAGTTTATCTAGATTAGATTTTCATGATCCAGACTGATGACAATATAATGCATATATTTCGATATGCATTTACAATTATTGTATCAATTTAATGTCTGTCTCAGCATTTCCCTATTTTTGTTAAAGTGATCAATTAAACGAATGAATGTCTTTTTGTTTATTTCATTAACCAGTAGCCGCTACTCATTACAGAAAAAAGGGACGAGTTGGCTGATAGGTCTTGACTACCGCGACCTCCTGTGAATCCATTTGGCATCATGCATAGTTTTTCTTAGAGCCCAGTTACCATTGTGCATTTATTTGGTTAGGGGTTTCCATTATGTGTCTTTAGCAGGCTAATATTTTGCAGGAAATATTGAGCTCTGTATAATTTTATATTTTTCACGTGATACCACAATATTGTGGCATTGCAAAGATAAAAACATTCTGGAAGAAAACATATGCAACGATATTAAGAAAATCAAAGTTTGGTGTGATTCGAACTTACTGTCATTTAATATAGAGAAAATAAACATAATTACTTTCAAATGTAATCTGCCTGATATTCCCTTAGGGAAACATGTTCTTGAAAACAAAACGTGCTTGAAATTTTTAGGATTGAATATCGACTGCAAGTTGAAGTTTAAAGAACATATTACGAGTTTAAGTAGTAAACTAGCTTCTGGATGCTATGCAGTCAGAGTGGTTTCCAATGAATTAGGATATTCAGCTGCCAAAGCCGTATATTTCTCATTAATCGAGTCACACCTGAGCTATGGGATTGCCTTTTGGGGTGTATGTAGTAAGCTTCTCATGCAACAGATATTTGTATTACAAAAGCGTGCCATCAGATATTTGAGTAAGGCTAGGGCTCGCGACTCTTGTAGGGAACTATTTGTGGCCAACAGAATTCTGACTGTGATATCCATTTTTATATTAAGCGCAGTAGTCTTAGTCCATAAATACAAAAATAATGCTTATGCGACCTCAACGTATAGCACTCGACAAGTTGGTAATGTTATATTACCAACCCCAAGAACTACATTTGTCCGGGATTCTGTTGTTTACAATGGTCCAAAAATGTATAATCACTTACCGAGTCATATTAGGAACATAGTCTCCAATCGGGGTTTCAAAGTCGCAGTGAAAAATTTACTTATTGGTAGACCCTATTATGAATTAAAAGAATACTTTGACGATACATTCTGATGTATATATATGTGTATATGTTTGTTTTTAATGTTTGTCTGGAAATCATGACTAGTGGTTTCTATGTTTGTATTTTATTTTATATTTTATATATTATATTGTACTATAGTTGTATATACTTGTAGTTTTATATATTTTTTCAAGCTTTGTCAACAAGATTTTTCTTTACGACAATAAAGTATATTTTGATTGATTGATTGATTGATATAATTTTGGATAATATATCCAAAATAGAACTGCCTTTTCCACAAAGTATTTATAATTATGCGTATAGTACTGTGTTTGTAAGTGTATATATTGCTGTGGAATAAAGACTATTAGTATATTTATATTTATTATATTATCATATTTGAAGTAAAATTTCTTATGGTGCTTTTAAGCAGTAAATCGGCTTAACCATCGCGGCCAGGTGTCTTCTCAGATCACACCCCACTCTGGCACTACTGCAGTATACATGCTACTCATGCGACTTGAATTGACTAATTGGGTCAATACATGTTGAATGGTTGGATAACATAAAATAAAATGATATTGGGTACTTAAATAACGGGACGGAACAGGAATGGGTTAGAACGTAACGGAAGGGAATGAAGTAGAATGGAAGGAAATAAAATGGAATTAGATGGAATGGAACTGACAGAAATAAAATAGAATCTGATTCATTATATACATCATGAGTACTGTTTTCATGTTTTTTGTATCTATTAGTAGTTATTTAATAATTCTATATGTTTACCCGCGACTAAATAGTCTATTCGAACACTGGTATTCTTCATATAGTAATAAAAAAAACCAGATTCTAGATACAATCTAGATTTAATAAATACATAGGTATATAGAAGTAAAATATATTAAATGGAGAATTCCGTTGTTATTTGTGTAACGCAATCATGAGGAACATAATTATGTAATAATACTGGCATCTCTGCCTTTGTCACTCCAATTGTAAATAGTTATGAAGATATCACCAAAAAGTACTTTATATTTAGGGCGGAGATTGTTTACTCCTTTTTTAGGATTTTGACATGTCTAAAAATAAGAACAAAATAATCAAAAGTATGACAAAATTAAAATGTCTCTAACAGTTTTAATTAATTAAATTTATTAAATTGCTAGTATTGTTATTATTATACCCATTTTACTTAATCAAGCACTAGTAGGTAACTGGACAAATTTTTTTAGTAATATTTATAGAAAAAGCCAATGGATTATAGTCAGGACTACGGGTTAGCTAATGGAATTCGTTCCCGTGTCCAATTCAGCGTTGTGGAGATTCTAGATTTCTAGATTCTAGGTTAAGTGGTGTTCTACTTGTACTGAAAATTGACGTGGTGCTACGCGTTGCAAGAAAACGTTTTGTCTTAAGCCAAACGATAAATTGTTTAGCAATTCAATTAGGTTGTTTGGCAATAAATTCAAATGCAAGTCACCATTTAGATAGCAGCGCATAGCGACCTAGTACATGATAATGTGGCACCAAGTGCCATACCAAACATTGATTTTAGATTCGTGCTGAATATGTTGCTCTTTAAACAAATTTGGATCCTTTAGGCCCCATCAATTAATTACTATTTGCCTAATTGAAAAATTCTGCTAGTGAAAGCGGCATTGTATACTATTTTATACAGTACGTAATCTTTGCTTTTTTAAGATACCAAAATTATCTTTTTGGTCCAAGTATTTTGTTATTAACTGTATTTTTCAATTATGTTTAATATCTACCTCCTTAAAACTATCTTCCCCAGACAGATGTGATGACTGATGACGCTTAAGTACAAATGGCAAGAATGTAGTAACAACGCTGACAATTATCGATTTCAGGTGTACCATATTAAAATTGCATGGTTCAGAAATTAATACTAATAAGCCTGAATTTAATAGCAGCCTGCGCTATAATAACAGAAGCACGACTCAAACTTAATTAAGAAGTTTTTAACGCTTCAAAATTCGCTGAGTTGAAGTAATGTCCAAACACATAATAATTACGTTCTAATTAAAAATTCCACCTTGTTTCACAAGTACTTCTCCGACCTTGGTTGTGGGTGGCAAATCAATCTTAAACTGGGCCGCGTCGTGATGATTTGCTTTTGTTATACTTTTGCGACAAAGAAGTTATGGAATTCATGGATCTTTTGCATTCCTTAATGGAATTGTGATGTGTGAGGTAACCTAGTTTGAGCTTTTTAAATAATAAGGATATAGGAAAATTAATGATGTACCTTGGTGTTAATCACCATGACGTAATCTTTTATTTAGATCATCCGTTTTTATTGTATCAAGAAATAAGCTCAAATTATAGACTAATATTGAACACGTCTCAAATTAATTCTGAAGTGTAATAGCCTTAAGACTTCTTACAATATTTAAATGATTTTAATAATAGTTTTTAACAAGGATTCTCATATTTGGCTATAAGCCGGCGGTCAGATTTTACGGTCGTTTATTATTTATTTGCATACTAATATACTTTCATTGACATAATCGGTCGTTAATAGACATTTTCTTTCCATACCTACCTAAGCCGCAGTCAAGAAATGATTTTTCTTTCTTGCAAGGTCGACGGAAGAGGATGAAGGAAGAATCTAATTTAGTTAATTCATTTGCATATATTTCGACTTTTATTTTATTTAATTTCTTGCTGCCAAGCTGTGAATTATAATTTTGAACAATACCTTAGTTCCTCGTTTTTATTGAAATCAGAATAAATTACAGAATATAATACATCTACATACAGGGTGCTCTATAATTAAGAGAAACACCTTTTGAGAATTTGATAGAATATGAAAGAAATCTGGAGTTATTTAAAGAAAACTTCCCTATCTTAGTTGGTAATTATTTTTACTTCCACATTCACGTAGTGGATGATAGTGGAGAGTTCAGAAGCTTCCATTTTGGCCAACACCTCATCATTTTCATGGCATCTGCCTCAAATATATTATTAAAATTCTATGATCAATTATTTCAACATAGTAGAGTACAAATACAGTCAAGATGTTTTCCTTTAAAAATATTTAAATGGTTACTCTGGATGTGGAAGTAGTGGTCTTTCTTTTATTGTTTCACCGTGCATAATTTAAGCTATCGCCCAATCTGTTTATTCAAAATAAGCTAAATTAATTTTTATTCACCAGTCTAAGTAACGGGTGTCTCAACAATAGCGCCGGATTTGAATTTGCCGCAATTTGGTTTGTGCGATTAGTTCTGTGTTCATTTGTTGACAGTTGTCATGCACCATTCAAACGAGCAACGTTTAATTATTGTGAAAACTCACTACAAAAGTAGTGATAGAAGAGATACAGCGCGTTGCGTTGTTGTGGAAATAGAACCACAGGTATGCGAAAAAGTCATCCAGAACTTTGTGAAGAGAATCACCGTGTGCCAGAGGTCCCGTGGTGGCCATTTGCCGAATATCGTGTTTCCTGTTTAATCGCAACTATTGCCCTTCACGTTGAAAAATAAATATTCGCTTAATTAAAAAAAAAAAATGTTGTTTTTTAACATTAAATCCGGCGCTCTTGTTGAGACACCTTTTACATATTCAGAATCATAAAATTTCACAACCGAACAAAACACCAACTTTCTATCTCAATTTAACACATTTTGTCTTTTTTCGTCTCTGACGTCTTGATATAAATACAAGAATTTGAAAAATAATTGCCTACTATTGTTTGTCTTCTTCAATTCTTTGAGACTTCCTGCCACATGTATTTTTTCTTTTTAAGCGGTGCTCGGGGAATTTACAAAATATCACAATTAACCAGTATGTTACTGGTAAATAACCTCTACGCCTGTGACTTTTACGTCAAAGGATCAGTTAGAGGTTGCTTTTTTTTAATAAATAACACAAATAAGTATAAAACGTTCATAAATATTGAAAATAACAATCAGATATGACAAAAACCTGAAAAAGGTTACACAGCGTTAATTCCTGATGTATGCGGATTATCCGAAAAGTTGCGCCATACCGGTGATAGATTTGATATTAGGACGGTATTTCAAACAAACAACACTTTAAGATCAATTCTGACAAAGACGAAACCGGAGAACCACGAGCAAAATTAAAAAAACTGCATTTATAGTATTCCGCGTGAGTTTAACAAACATTACGTGGGTGAATCATCCAAACCATTTAGTGTAAGATTGGGCGAACATCAAAACCATATCAGCAAAAATGAAATTCAGAGGTCCAAGATCTGCGAACACGCCTGTGAGAACGGACATAGAATAAACTGGGACTCGGCAAAAATTTTAACAAAAGAGGCAGATAGCAAAAAAAGAAAAATTAAAGAATCAGCGATAATATTATTGAATGAATATAGATGCGTGTCGAATTGTTCCGTAGATGTCTCTACAACTTGGTTGCCAATGTTAAAAGAAGAACTTCACAAACTTAACATTGTATAAAAACTAAAAAAAACTGTTAACTGTATCAACAATTCTATGTAAATAGTAAGTATCTATGGATACTGAATATAACAAACATTCTTAGAGCTGTGCATTTATCATACACAGCAAAAACGGATTTTTCAAAAAAAGCCTTGAAAAAGGAAACAGATTAGATTTCCGAAATAGTTAATTTCAAGTTGTTATACTTATTTGTGTTATTGTGCTTTGACGTAAAAGTCACAGGCGTAGAGGTTATTTACCAGTAACATACTGGTTAATTGTGATATTTTGTAGGTTCCCCGAGCACCGCTTAAAAAGAAAAAATACATGTGGCAGGAAGTTCCAAAAAATTGAAGAAGAAAAGAATTAAGACAATGCCACAAATAACATTTAAACAATAATTACCTACTAATTAAATAACATTGGTTAGGAACAGAATTTTATTCGCTCTGACATTTAACCATACAAAGTTTACTATAAATTCCAGCCTGTAAGTATTTATTGTAATGTGTAAGCAATGTCGTGCTTTTCTACAGATATAAATTATGCCATCACCAAATGCAGCTTACGGATACAGAACGAAAGAGTTACTTTTTCATCAGGATTACAATTCAGTGACATAAGTGGTGCTGTCTAATATGCAATTTAAATTTATTTATTGCTTTGTATTTACGATCTCCTATTTACATAATTTTCTCGAAAGGTACCATTATCTTTGTGTGTGCATTGAGGCTTATACATTCTTATTGGCAAATTCTTTAAAATAATCAACTCTAATTTAAGAGTGATATTAGATGAGACGTTAGATTACTTTTATTGCAATTTATTTCATATTATTTTACACTAATGGCCATGGCAGTTGGCAGTTCACTTTTTAATTTATTTCAAGTTGTCAACATTTATTTATGAAAAGATATCAACGAATGTCAAGATATAAAATGTATTCTTTTGGACGGTTACTGCATATCACACTAGGTGTGCTCTATTATCACACAGCGCACCAGCGTCCAATTTCCCTGATAAAAGTCAGTAAATGTCCCTATTGGCTTGAACTTTAACTTTGTTATTTTGTTACATTGTTACATTGTTATATTGTTGCTTTTTTAATTTGTTTATTTGTTACCTTGTTACTTTGTTACTTTGTGACTTTGTTGCTTTGTTACTTTATTTTCTTTTTTCATTTCTATACATTTGCGCAACATTCTGTTACTCAACCACACTTAATAAACATACGTTTATGGCGTGTGTATATAAAAAAAAGGTAAAATTCAAGAAGTCCATAAAGTAAAAAATTACCTGTTGTTTTGTTACTTTGTTACTTTGTCACTTTGTTACTTTGTTACTTTATTAATTTGTTACTTTGTCACTTTGTTACTTTGTTACTTTGTTACTTTGTTGCTTTGTTACTTTGGTACTCTGGTACCTTTTTACTGTGTTACTTTGTTACTTTGTTATTTTGTTACTTTGTTACTTTGTTACTTTGTTACTTTGTTACTTTGTTATTTTGTTGCTTTGTTACTTTGTTACTCTTTACTTTGTTACTTCGTTACTTTGTTATTTCGTTGCTTCGTTACTTTGTTACTTTATGACTTGTAATTTTGTACGTAAGAAAATCTGGTAACTCAGTTTTCACCAACTTCCAGATTTTGTATTGACTTGAAACTCTGCATGTATATATGGTTCATATGACAATTCAATTTGACATTTTTTATACAAATATCAATTATGGTGTTTTCCAGATGGCGGACAGCTATTGTAATTTAATATCCAATTCTACTAAAAATTTCTATCTGGGGATTTTTGAGGTCGCACATGGTGAAACTCAAAAATACAAAATGGCGGTGTGATTGCAAATATGTCGGATATGTCTTCCTTTCATTTCTAGGAATTAGTCATGTTGTATCATACTAGTGCTAATTTAAATCTGTTTTAAAGGAAAAAATTATTTTCTTTTCTTTAATCTGCTTTTTCAATTTTTAGGAGGCCATTACTTCCGTATTTGAGCTAGGAGTCATATTAGCCTTGAGGTGTCATTACTCTAAACAAGCATCGATCTGAATCCTAACCTAGATGCAACCAGACAAACGATATAGACAAACGACAGACAGAAAACAAATCAGACGACAGACACATTACGAACAGACAATACACGGAACACAGATAGGCGACAGGCAGACAATGGACAGACATTATTTAAAACTACTATTTTAGGATTTGAAAACGTACAAATTCAGTAAAAATTCGATATTAATTTTTGCATGAATAAAATAACACTCGATCTTGCTAAGCAATACGGAAAAGTAGAGAAAAATACTAATAAAGGGAATAACAACTTCCATTAATTACTGCTTTACATCTGTACTTATTTTTCCGCCACGTAAATAAGCGGCCGTTTAAGCGATTGTAGCAAGAGTTTTCATCCTGTGTCATCATTGATATCTCCAGAAAAACAGATGTGACATTCTAAATTAAATTGTCTCTGCACCATGGGGCGCCTGATTCTCATCGAGGTAAAAAATCTTAGAATACGATTTTTGTCCTAAATTGCTTCTCAAAGGTGTTTTTCATAGAAACATACTTTTATAAAGCGATTTAACTCACCTATAGGGTTTGATCATTTGCCATGGAAGTGGTATATTGGCCAATAAGATTAAGTCCAGTTTATCATGTCACGGAGGGGGATTAGTACTTACTATTCAACTAGTTTAGTATTATTTAGTTATTAAGGCTAATGCTTTTAACAATTTGTTTCGGCATGTAATATTTTATACATACCAATTTGGCCATTCAATTCTTACTACGCTGGCAGTGACATATAATTTTACATAAATATCCAGAATTATTATAATAGTAAATTGAAACCACATTCGTGTTATGCCCTACCAATACCGTTAATGTAATGGTTCGCTAGTTATACATTACCTGCTTGCGTTTATAGTTATTATATAATCATGCATAATAAATTAATGTTGTTTCAGAAGATTATTAAATGATAACTCATGGTTTCATATAAATAACTTAGACCTTTCTTATTCACATAGCAGACGTTTTGTGACCTATGCATTTCTATACTTGGTATCTCTTTGCTGTATGGTGCATCTGACTGAATCAAGTCACCTGTCGCAGCTGTCTGTCAGACCTTGGGGAACTCATCAGGTTTTGTCTAAACTATTAACCGTCCCGTAATGTTCTTCCTCTGATTGGTATAGTCAGGAAATGACAGAATGTGGAAAGATATAGTAATCGGAAATCGTTGTGCTTTCAGGAACTTATTTATTGGAGTTCTTGGTACCACGAGGTGTCTAAGGATTTATAAAGAACATCTCGCGATCCATAACGCGAAGGCATCAATATATCTGACTTTCTAACAATCCATGTTTCAGAGTTATAAAGGAAAATATTTAAAAGGGGAAGTTTGAAAACCCAATCTTTGTGTGTTTATTTTGTTGCCATTCCTCTTATCTTTATAACTGGCAGCGGCACTACGAGCCATGCAGAAAATATAAATGTGCAAAGCAGCTAGGGTCAACAAATCATAGAAGGAGAGGTCACCAAATATAATTATGAAATGAAATTCCACCGAAATTTTACTTTATAATTTTGTATCACCCTCTTTTAAAGATGTTCAATTTTTGTTCATTTCTCGCCCTTTTTAGTACATTCTCATGTAGATTTTAACTGTTGACATCAGATTAAGTATCCGAGAACACATAACTACCAATTTTAACACAATTTGATGGCGCATGGCGTATTCGCCATATTCTCACATATTCTCTAAGGGGCCATCCATTAATCATACCATCAGGGGGAAGGAGGGGGTCCATAAAGTGTGACAGAACGCGACAAGAGGAGAGGAGGGGGTCAAACTTTTACAACATCACATTACTTAAAAATGGAAACAGTTAGTTACGTCTGCATTACTAGAAATACCTATAATGAAATTATTCAAAATTTATTTCCACTTATATTTCTTTTTTCTTTGGGAAATGCAACGGCTTACAGTAAAAGAACACAAGATCTTCAATTAATTACTAAAATATCTATGATAATTTTTTTTGTGGATTGATTGATTGGTTGATAGATTTGCCAGCGTAAGGTGAGCATTGTTGCCATTTCCGGGCATCCAGTCTGGAGGTTCGTTCCAACACGCAGCTCGGTCATCCGCTGAACACGTCCAGCAGACGGAAAAACCCCGTGCCGGGACCAAACCTCGGATATTTTACATACCGCCGTGCCGGCTGCATACGTTGGATTATTCATGGGTCATGCTTGTTCTCAGCAGCGAGAGTCACATGACGCATGGGGTAGGAATATAGGATGGGATGTGTAGGCGTTTGTGAGAAGCATCTTTTAACTATCCATGCTTCTTTTTTAGTTCCCATCTGTCATCATCGGATGGGAAGTGTAGGCGTGTGCAAGATGATTGTTTTTAGTTTTCATACTTCTTTTAAGTTCCATCTATCATCGTCTCCTTATTTATTTCTCTTTTAAGTTCTCTGTTTCTTCTGTTTCTGTATCCAGCAGTGTACACCTCCTTCTACCCGCTTGCATTCACTTCGTTTATCTGCCAAGACATACCTACATTCGCTTGCCGCAGGGAGCTTTTATTTATTAACTGTTCCACAGGTAAATATCAATTTCTGGTGGAAGTGCAAGTAAGAGCCCTGTCTCGTGGTAAAAAGAGCTTTTCACAGAGTGTTATGAGAAGAGGCCCGAGAGAATATTTTGCACACCCTGTATATTAGTTTGTTTCTGTAGTAATTACTTTCAACTGCTGCTTTTCAATTCCGGGTATTTTTGTGTTTCACTACCTATGTTTAATACCTTCTCAATTTTGCTTTCAATTTTTTTTTTCAATTTTTTTTTTCAATTTTAATAAAGAAATTGTACACTAATAAATAAAAGTACTACTTAAAACTTACTTAAACTTAAAACTTATCTTTTTTCGTCCACAGATGGTATGTTTATCTTGCCTTATAAACATAGCTTGCTTACACACTCCACTTGAGAGGCGTCTTGAAGGGTCGGTCCCAGGGTAATTTTCGTTTTCGATGTAACGGCCCATACGCTAGACCCGTGTTTACTTTATACTACTCTATACTTTATATTAACAAATATTTTATACTAATTTTCAATTATAAATTCGATGTGTGCTTTGTTTCTCTATTATTACACTTCATTTTAGTCATATGTTTTTAACCTATCGATGACTTAAATTTGATCGAGTTTAATGACGTTTTAACCGGTTCTTTTGCGTTTTTTCTGGAGCGTCAAATACAGCACGTCCATCCTTGACGAAGATAGACCGACTCCTTATGATAAGTATTTAGTTTTGTTGCAGAAAATATTTGATTGTTTATTTTATTTTATCAATCAATCAAGCATTTTTTGTGAAATAAAATTGATATTATTACTGCCAATGAAAGTCCGTGAAAAACATTGTTTGTTTTGTTTTTTAGGATGATTTATTTTGTTACATATTTGAAAGGCTTTTAACAATAAAAATTTAATCGTAACGTTGGTTTAATTGAATGATACTCAAAAGAATACAAAAATCAGAAAATTGTACTTCAAAATTTAATGCTGTAAAATTTGTGACGTCACAACAGGGGGGGGGGTAACTCGGATGTGACAACCTGTGACATTGCGGGGGGGGGGAGGGGGGGTAGAAAAACCATGCAATTTGCGTGACGTAATTAATGGATATCCCCTAATGGAATAACATATATCTCCATGTATCCAATGTAAATAAGCTATACAATTATAGCAGCCCTATTGGAATCACCATATTGAATTTCTAACTTTTGACTCTAACATCCTCTCTCCGAAACTACCAATGGAATAAAAAAAACTCGCTTGATTTTTGTTCACCTTGTACTAAGCATAGCTTGATGAAATGGATAGGAGAGTCATGTATACTCTACCTCAGTTTGGAGAATATTTCTATAGAAATTGCTAGGCTATTCAAAAGAAATTATTGAACAAATATGCCTATATTTTGAGAAAGACGCGGGTAAATAGATGATTATGTTTTGGTATGGGCACATATTGTAAATTTGTCTAATGCTGAAAGGGCTGGAGTAATTCGTGGATCTAATCAACAAAAATAACAACCCCCAGATTATTGTAAACAAGGTAAGGGGGCTGTTACACATAGATTGGATGGGTTAGGCGTGAAGATGATTGGTTGTACGCGGTGACTTATAATAAAACACTTGTGTGTTATTATAAATCGCGCTATTTAATTGTTTATAGATACGATTACTTGTTCAGACGTAGTTGAGTAATTAATATATAATCTAATAAGAGTAGACAAAGACTTAAATATGATTAATTTGAAGTTTGCGACTTGAACAGTGCGACTCACTTAAGATGAAGTCACCCTCATATCCCGCTTATCTGGTATCCCAATATTTTGAAATTTTGATGGTAAATATATACCTATAAAGTGAGTGATTAGAAATAACCATATTTGATTAAGTCAAAGCCTTCCAATTCTAGGATGGAAAAAGCGGGTGTTTTTCAAAAAAAGTAATAGCGTTTTTTTTAGAAAAAGACTAGTGAGATATTCCTAACCAACATCGTTAGAAACCCCTTTGTACAAAATTCCATCGTAGAGGGTTCAAGGGTGTTTGAAATAGAGGATGTCTAAAAATCAATGTTTTCAACCAAAAATAATTTTTATCTGTAAGACGGATTCTCAAATGAAATTAATATATTCCCCCTTGTTTGTTATAATCATGTATTTTACTAGTTGAATTGTCAAAATGCAATATTATCTATATGTCAAATCTTTTTTTCTGTTTTTCAGTAAATTATTCAATGAAATGCACCTCTAACTCAGCGTCCTATCATCAATAACTTTATTTTCATTGAAAAGCTTGGTTTCCAAAAAGAAATAATTTCTAAATAAATATTTCGTTCATAATCGAAGTTCTCTATCTAAAGCTCTCGCACTCTTATCAGATTATAAATGATGATTTCATTACATAGAAATATTAGGAAATCACTCTTTCATTACACAGCTGTATATTTTTGATAAGGAACAACAACTTACACAGTCATAGACACCCTGGTATTTAACAAATTACCAAATTATAATTCCTTTCATTAACTCTTCATCTGTAATGCAGAAATAGGAGTGTTTCATTCCACTTTACTCATCGACTATATATGTGAAGATTTATTAATAATACGTATAAGTCGGAAATGGATAACATTAAAATACATGTTTCTTAAAGACTCGTGGCCTTCAACAAAATAATTTAACATTCAAAGATCATACGCCAAATGATTTACAATCAAATACACGTTAAAGATCTAGAATAATAACTGTAACAAATAGTCTACCATCTGCCAGCTCTCGAACAAAGATGTAGCAATAGATAATTAATGAATACCTAATTTAGAGATACGATGGCCAACCTATAATTATTGTTATACTTCTGTATCTAATTAATTTCCTACAGCAGTATAATATCTGTCAGTTATGTGATAACCTTTAATGCAAAAGTTTAGATTTATTCCATAAATACAAAAAATAGTTAAGTTGTGAACCTTCCTAGGCAGCTGACTGAAATCTTGACATTGCACAGCGGTGCAATTTCTTCAAGATATCTGTAAATATAAGCATATTTCTATTTAATACTTATGATATGATATAGTGTCCAAGATGTACGGTGATGACATGATAAATTCATAATTCACCTAAAGAAAAATGTATGCATACACTAAACTAAATATGCAATTTCTTAAGATAGCGAGACGGGAAATATGAAAGAAACTTTTGTTATCACAACTCGAAACCTCAACTGCAAGTCCGTAAATCATGGCGTACAAAATTACACCCATGCACTGATATTTTCATTTTTTTCGTACTCTGAACTAAAAACGAAATTTAAAGTACAAATAATCAGGGCCGTTCCTATATGTTTGGTCGCCTGCCTGTGGCACCAAAATTAGCGCTCCTTAGGTGCTTGTCAAGTGTTCAATGCGCTATGAGAAGCGTACAAGACGAGCTTTATTCAATGTAGAAATAATACACCAATCTTCTGTGCCGTATATTTTGACAATGACGACATCGTCTTAATCCTCACTTACACTTTTGGCTTAAGGAATAATAATATATTAATAATAATGATAATGGAGTAAATTCTCTCCCATCTATCCACAAAAACTAATCTCAATAACGTCGCAAGTCCAAGGGATATGTTAAATTGTCTCAGCATTAAACTGAAAAGTACACTTAAAATAATAATAATAAGGTACTTTGGTCTGTTAAACATGGAGTATTTACACAAGTCAGAAGTAGGGCTAATAAGTAGACAGTTAATATTAAGTGGCAAAGAAAATATTAAAATAATACGTATTAAATACACCTAAAATAAACAAACTAGTTTTCTAAAATAATATATAACACCATAATTAAAACAGTGGCTAAATTGTTAACAAACGCTACCAATACAATTGACAAATACCAACAATAATAACAATTACCAAACATTCAAATCAGCCTCCACGAATGCTTCAGTTGAAGAAAATACATTTTTGAGCACCAATTCTCCTGCAAGCTAAAGCACACGATAATGTAATATTACCTAATTTAATAAATCCGGATCTGTAGGCATCTCTACGCTTAATCCCTGCAATTATCCTGATTGATTTTCTTTGGATACTGCAACCACAACTTCTCCACTGGGTGCTGAGGAAGCTATGAAAGAGTAGCAACCGGTTAGCTCAGGACTGGTCGAGGGTCACTCTGTGGCGAGAAGAGTTATATTTATTTCTTGAACAATTATTTGATTGTCAAATTAACCAAACAAAACTAATAAACTACAAAGAATTTGGACGCCAGCGTATTCAGTACATAACACTCTTGCAAACTTTATCAGGGGGAGAAAATAATCAAAATCAAATATAAAACAAATAATATATTAACATAAGTATAAGACTGAAAATTTTACAGCACTTTACAAATTATTAAAAATATTAATGGTGAAAAATTTGGTTTGATTAGTTAACTAACAGACAAAAACAATAATATTATTTGTGAATTTGAAGATTAACAAGAAAAAATTACAATTTAAGAAACGCTCAACTGGTATACAATTTTTCTTCTGACCAAAAGTTGTATTTTGCACATAAATTTCGGCTACTTAGCTTAGCGGAGACGTGGAATCTCGACGAGGTATGGTCTTGAAGATGGCCGCGGGTACCCGGGAAGTAGGACGTAATATTCAGCTCCTGACAACGCTGATTTCCAGGAGACGCTGCATCGGAATGATATCCAATACTTTGAGGATAACTCCAAATATTCAATCTATGCCTTGTGCCTTGCTTCAATGGTGGTTTGGTCCAGGATTTTACATGAAAAAGGGGTAATGTAAAGAACCAGTTGTAATAGAAAAAAATGTAAAATTGTGAGAAAAAGAAATACAAGAAAACTGCAAAAAAACTATGGTGACGAAGGTCACTGCAAAACCAAACTATTAAGAATTTAACAATAAACCTGAGTATTGATAAAATTTTACTTCAGAAAATATATGAATAAGCTACTGATTAATATAATAAATGAAATGAATTAATGAGAAAACTCTACTCTTATGAAATTTAGCCGTTCACAAAATGGCTGACACTAGTTATGACCAAAAATTTGAACAAGGTAAGAAAATTTAGTACAACTGAATTAGATACAAAATATCTGAAAAACAACTAATATTGTAACAAATATAGCAAAAAAATTATGGGCTTAATCTCTCAAAAAATAAACTAATAAAAAATTAGCTCTTAACCACCAGTACTAACACGAGATTAATTAAGTAAATGCGACAAAATGACTTCAGGTTTCGACTCTTAACGAGATGAGATTGTCTACACACGATTAAGAAGCAAAGATTCTAATTTATCCCTTGAATAATTTCCGAGTTTAATCCTCGTCCAAAATAATCTAAACTGCTGGCCACTCGAACTTACACATAGAGACTTTTAGGCAAAATTTAAAGTTCAATATTTTCAACAGGAATGCAAATTTTTGAACGCGGCTTGCAAATTTTAAGAGCTAGTTTTTTTCGGATTAAGCTGCATGACGTATATTTATCGTAGGACCATAAGTTTATTATATACGGGGTGATCAATGAAGTCATGCAAAAAATCAAAAAGTTTGTATGAGTGAAATTTCCGCAAAAAATTTTTTTGGTCGTTGCAATATGGTTCCTTACTAAGGTAACATCAATATCTCTAGACGGTTTTGTCAGTTTTTGGATTAAGGCCCTTAGGCCTTGTACACACTACTCAACATAAAATTTGGATACCGAAATCTTTAAAATGCTATAACTTGACATTGGATTGACGGTTCTTGATGATTTTTGCGGATTTGGAATCCTTATTTCACGTAGATTTTCTATAGTCTATGCATTTTATTTGAGGGTTGAAATTTACACATTATACCGGGTCGATAATAAACAAAAACGTAGGGTACGATGCGCTCTAAAGTTTGGCATTATTTAAGTTTTTGTAAAAATAAATTCTCACCTCAAGCTGTTTTTATTTAATGTTCTTCTCACTGTTTTGTCCGAAACTCACACCCCAGTTTGTTGTCTCAAAGAATCATTCAGTTTTACAGAGTTCTTTGTCCACCCCCATGCCCATAATTATGATCGGGTGTAATTTCTACGCGACGCGTCAATTTCAAAGTAGGCATTGGAAAAACAAATTTGTTGCTAGGGAATTAAAAACTGTTTACATTGTTTTAGAAATAATCTGACATATTTCAATGTTATAATTTTGTAAAGTTTAATTAATATGAGGCGTTTAACCACGGCAGAAAGGGAAAATTGCATTCGACTTCTCAACGAAGGAATATCAAAACAACAAGTTGCGCACATTTACAATGTCAGCCGAAAGACAATTTATAATTTGAACCGCCGCGTCAAAACTACTGGTGATCATAATTATGGGCATAGGGGTGGACATACAAAAAAAATAAACCAAAGAACCGAAAGAGTTTTAATGGGAGAAACTATGCGGAATAGAACAAAGAACTCTAGAAAACTAAATGACTCTTTAAGACAACAAACTGGGGTGAGAGTTTCGGACAGAACAGTGAGAAGAACATTAAATAAAAACAACTTGAGGTGAGATTTTTTTTTTTAAAAACATAACATAATGCCAAACATTTTAAATTATAGAGCCCGTCGCAGAGCAAAATGTGTGCGGTTATTACAACGCCATAGAGCGAATAGGCGGGCATGGGCAAATCGACATGCGAATTGGGGTAATGCAGAGTGGAGCCATTGTTTATTTACTGACGAAACAAGATTTAATTTGTTTCACTCCGATGGCCGAATGTTAGTTTGGAGAAGGCCAAATCAGCGATATTCGGAGGAAAATATGGCCCCTCAAGAAGCATTTGGTGGCGGAGGTGTTACAGTGTGGGGAGGTATCATAAGAAATGGTAAAACCGAGCTATTCATTACCAACCAAACCATTAATGCTACTGTTTATCAGAAGGAAATTTTGGAACCTATTGTTGTTCCTTTTGCTCGACATTACGGCCCAGAAATTCTATTGGTGGATGACAACGCTCGACCTCACAGAGCGCGAAGGATCACACAGTTTTTGCAGGCACAAAACATCAATAGGATGGACTGGCCTGCAAAGTCTCCGGATCTTAATGTCATCGAACACGTTTGGTCTTATTTAAAACTTAAAGTAAGATCTCAACAAAATATTAGCTTCTCTTTTTTTTAATTAATATACCTAATTTTAATTAGGTAATTTTAATTTAATTTTAATTTAAGTTTAAATTAAATTAATTTTTAATTTTTTAGTTAAATTTTTTTTCAGTTATTTTGTTTATTATCGACCCGGTATAATGTGTAAATTTCAACCCTCAAATAAAATGCTTAGACCATAGAAAATCTACGTGAAATGAGGATTCCAAATCCGCAAAAATCATCAAGAACCGTCAATCCAATGTCAAGTTATAGCATTTTAAAGATTTCGGTATCCAAATTTTATGTTGAGTAGTGTGTACAAGGCCTAAGGGCCTTAATCCAAAAACTGACAAAACCGTCTAGAGATATTGATGTTACCTTAGTAAGGAACCATATTGCAACGACCAAAAAAATTTTTTGCGGAAATTTCACTCATACAAACTTTTTGATTTTTTGCATGACTTCATTGATCACCCCGTATATAATAAACTTATGGTCCTACGATAAATATACGTCATGCAGCTTAATCCGAAAAAAACTAACTCTTAAAATTTGCAAGCCGCGTTCAAAAATTTGCATTCCTGTTGAAAATATTGAACTTTAAATTTTGCCTAAAAGTCTCTATGTGTAAGTTCGAGTGGCCAGCAGTGTAAATAATGACAAAACACCACGGTATTGTATCTCAAGCGACCACAAAATACAATATTGCTACGATAATTAATGAGTTGACAAAAATACATGTGTCCAATGCACACGGAAATCGCACAAACACGTGCGTCAATAAAAAATAATTATTACACGGAATATCCTTTAATAATTCCCAAAAATGACTACACAGCAACGTTAACTCAATAATATGACATCATTTAATAATCAAATATATTCAAAATACCAACGGGTTAAAGAAATAAACGTGAAAATCCGTTAAAGAATAAGTAAACGATCTTAACTCACAAGCGACGAAGGCGAAAGTGAAATAGCATGGATATTTAAAATGGCCTCAGTAATGTTTCTACCGCGTATACGCACTTGTTGACATTGCGTCGGCATTCACCGCGGGTAATTCAAATTTATATAGCACGGGTGCTTTAACGGAAAAAATAATTTTTTTTCATTACAATACTAAAAACTACTCTGCTGGTCGCTAAACCAGAATAGCGTAAGGAATAACTGAGTACTTATATTAGGCCATGGTACGCAGTGTGTAACGTTTCTTGTGAGACATTTGATGCAAGATTGCGCAATAAATGTACATTTCTACTGATTACTACTAATATAATCCGTTAGTTTCTCAAGTTACTCTCTTATCAAAATACACCCCCAAATTTTACCTCATTACTAGGCCATAAACCATTATTATCTATATTTTTTATCGTAAAAACCACATCTCAATGTTAAACCCATTCTGTGAAGATTTGTTAGCTATGAACTAATCTTGTATTGTATTTTGTATCGAATTTATTTGAAACATTAAATCCTTGACATATTTAATTGATCGTGTTACGGCCGTGCCGACAGCACATAAAACAAAGTTGGCATCCAAAACAGTTCTTGGTAGATCATTTATTTTATGTAAAACAAAAATAGGGTCGGCCCTAGCACAGATCCCTAGAAACACCGTATTTTATAGAAAGGAGGTTTGAATTTGAATTTCGTGAAGGTACGTATTGAAAATTTTAGTTAGGTAGAAACTTAATAAGTTGACGCTATTGTTATTAAAGTCACAAAAGTTTGATTTATCTAAGGGCTTTTACAAGATCTAATAATTGTGAGATTGTTATCAAACTCTTTTCAAAGCCTTAGTTGACAATTTTAATTAGCGAATTTATTGCTAATGTCGTGGAATGTTAGGCTCTAAATCCTTGATGTGAGTTGAATAAATTATTTTCCTCGAAATGGCTAGTGGTATGATTCTTTAATACTATTCCCAAGATTTATGCTAAAAATAAATAATAACAATTGGTATATAATTTTAAAATTTATCCTAGAGTCTTTTGTATGAATTTGTATGACTTTTGAAACTTTTAATATGTCTGGAAAAATGTTTTTTCTAATGCACAAAGTAATAAGATTCATTATAAATAAGGACGTTCGAATTCACGTTCTTTAAATAATCATTATATTCTAGTTGGCAAGGAGGTAGGTAACCTACTATATTATCATTATCAGCAACATTAGTAAATTATTTATTTAATTCATTAGGATGTATAATTATATAGTATTGATTATTTAAGTTATCAGCAAATTTCTTTGCATTTATCAAATCATTATGAAAGCTATATTTAAGTTTCTTTATCATAGAGCGCAAATTTTCCATAGGACTGTCGTCATAACAATCTTGCAACAGGTATACTATATCCTTCTTTCTCCAAGTTCATCAGTAATCAGTATACATAAATGGTGATTTTTATTTATTAATTTAAAGTTTTTTATGCCAGAAAAAGTTATAACTAGATAAATCCATCTAATTAATTGTATATAATGCAAATCAGATTAGCATACTAGCCATGTTAAGTGGGATATCTCTAAGATGTACGATCTCAAATACATACAAACACGGCATTAACGTAGCAATCGACTGGTACAAATACGTTCTTTGTGGTGCAATAATGTTTTTACAATTTTTAAATGTATTTCTAACGTTAGTAATCATTTATGATTATTGTCAGTATATGAGATTTATTTTTTAGTAACGGATATGATGACAATCTAATGTAATAAACATTAAATTGTTTAACTTCGTTGATCGGAGCAGGTTTTACTTTGTAGCGAAAAAGCCTGTCAACGGAATCCAAGTAACGTACACAGATGTTTGTTTGTAACCAGGGCGGAAATGCTGAATTGCGAAAAGAGTAAAGGTGTCATGGAAGCGTAAAAAAGTCAGTTGGGTTTTGGTTTTGGTAACGTCAAGTACGGCTGCTACGTGGCTCAACTCCTCCCCTGAAGATTGGCCCTCCAGAGGTGATGAAAGTGATAGATGTGATGATTAGAAATATAAGCACACCTTGGTTTATATTTGTTTTGTTGATAAACTTGTATCTTGTTTTTATCACTTTGTTTTTTTAGCAAGCTACCTATTCATTCAATAATTAAAGCAACTCCAAAAAGGGACCGACGTGTGACATTATTTCTTGGTTATGTCCAAATGATGCTAATGAGGTTGGGGAAACGCTCATCGAATGATAATATTCAAGTGTAGTGTTGAATTGTTTTGGTATTTGTGGATACTACTTCAGAAAAATGAGAGTTTCGGCAGATGCGTGCTATACTGGGCGCATTTAATTGCGTTCTATCGGTAGATATTTTGAGCTTCCGATGACGAATTTCGTATCCAAAGAGACTCATGCACCCTAGAGAATTTTGTAAACCAAAAGTTACGTGATATGCCGCTTGCATTTTTTCTTCACAGCAACCCGGACTAAATTAAAAGATGGTATGATAATGAAAATGGTTTTAATTAATCATTAATCAATGCTTGTGACCGTAACTCCGTGCATTTTCCTTATCAGGAGATTACTTGTGTAATTAACAACAATTAGTAAATACTGACGGAGCAACAAAGTATTTTATTAGCTCGAAAGAACGTTTGCTAAATTTTACCATCTAGTTCTGTTCTAAATAGGAAAATACGCCTTAAAATAGACCATATTATACATTTATGTTTACGTAACTTGTACTTATTTGTAATTGCAATAAAAACGTCTTCGAGTAGATTTTAATAGGAGCATTAAACTACTTAATTAGAAATCGTTTTTTCACCCAACGAACTGATGGGCAACAATAATGATTGCAGAAATATTTCACTTCGTTTAACAAACTATTATCTAGATCGAGTATAAAGATCAAGGTAAAGAGAAAATACATGGCATCTAACACAATAACAATAAAATTAAATAAACAAGGGCATCTCTACTATGAAAATAACGAGAGATGGAATCACGTTGTTAATGTTATGCGGAATGCTTGGTGATTATACTAAAGAGGGTAATGCCACATTGTTAACTACATTTTCTTCAAAAAGGAGCAGGGTTATTGTAAACTTGTATCTTATACGGTTATAATCAGAAATTAACTTAATACACATTTGTTTAGGGTAAGTACGCAAATTCATTAAATATCTAAAACAAATTATACTACTAGCAAAGTAGGCGACAAGTGTGGAGCCAAAATATTTAGATATTTATATTTTGATAGGAGGAGCTGGCCGATTGGTTATGACCAACGCGACCCCTGTGGATCTATTGGTGCACTTCTATTCTAATATTCCTTAACCAGCTTTATCATTCATATTAGACTCCACAGCTTTGGTGAGGACCCCTTAGTCCTATCTGGCTTTGGTTTTTCCTCGCCAAGCAGTTAGAATCTCAATTTAGCTAGGCCTTCACAATGACACAGCACATGAACTGAGGTTTCCTCTTCCTCTTGGAAGAATCCGTATGTTGCAACATCTGCCAAACTCATTGAACTTATATTTCTACTAAGTCGACAGTGTCCGATTAAAAGACCAACAATTATCCTAATGGCTTTATTTTCGAACAATAGATCAGTGAATATGTGAGTTCGTCTCCTTCGCCATAAACTTTTCCACTAGAGATATAATTTGTTCCTATTTACCAATGGATGCTCGTATACATGATTCAGCCACACCGCAAGAGGGTTCGAGTCCTACTAAGGTCTTAAGTGCGCTTACCCTGGCCAGCACACCAACGAGTTTATTTTCCTTGTATCTTAGTACCTAAGCCACGGTCACTATATTCTGGCTAATTGGGTCTATAAGGGTATTTATGCAGCCACATATTATTCTCGATTCAACCTGGGTGAAACCGATTATCTTTAGCGCAACTGGACTATTGAAAAAATTGCCATCGACTGGTTAATCTTTCCTTACCATAAGATGTCATTTGCACACAACTGTACTTCGGCTCCTTCGCCCTTCGCATTGGCGTATCATCTTAGATTTATTGAGGTTTCTCTTCTTGAGCTTATCCAGTAAATCCCAGCTACGACTCCCTATTTTGTACCAATATTGTAAGACTGTTTTGCAGTCTTTCCTGTCTGGTATTTTCATTCGAAAATTATTGAAATATTATATTTTAGGACTATGGTATCCGAGGAAATTCTGGAATAGGATCTACCTACAGCTCTGGGTATAATGGTGTTTCATTCCGTGCTGCTGCTGTTTCTAGACCTAGGTGGTAGTAGAAACCGTTAGTCCTTCTGCAGAATGTTGTTCCTGGTACAGAAGAACGGTGATGCACTAAAGAAACTTTTCGACCATAAAGAGGTAAATTAAGGTTTAGTTCCTAGTGGGGGCTAGAATCCTGGGTGTCGCACTGCCTTTGGGGCGTAGTTACCACAAACTTATATTGAGCTTTACAAGGGGGAATGTCACTATAACCCTTATTCAGTGGGTGCATTGGATACTGAACGAGAGTTGAAAGCTGAGCAATGATGTCAGAGGAATCAAGATCAGTCTGATTGCCAGACAAGAGTTGAAAGACGAAGCAACTAGTTGGAATTTAGACACGTCACTATAAAGTTAGAAAGTGCCTATTATTGATATTAAAGCTACCTAAATATAATACCCTACCTAAATATAATATTGGTATAATGTCAAAACATTGCGGCAAGCCCCTCAGCTCCTCAGAGAATAAAAATTCTTACTTGTATTATAATATTTCTATATATAATAAGTCTTTATTGATGGGTGAGCGTACTTTGGTTCACTCCATGGCTTTTCTTTTCAAGATTCGATTGTGTTTTCTATCCTATTGTTAACAAAGACCATTCCTTTGACAATCCTCATCGACAACTTTTCCTCTAAAATACATAATATAATTATTTTTAGAAAAGGGAAAAACAATGCTTTTAGATGTTTCAAATAAAAACTGTATTTTTATACACTCTACATATGTTTCGGCTTGTTAGGCCTTTCTCAAGAGCATTACAGATGAATACTAAAGCTATGAGGGTGGTTGTTCTAAAAATAAATGCAGTAATACCCAAACATGTGGAATTACGGGGATTTCAAGTAATAAAACTAAGGATCTACCTACTCGGAATAATTCAATGGGCTACTCTTAGAACCTTGTCTATTATAGGAGTGTTTATGAAATTTAATTGGTCATTGGTGGTACAAGTATTGCTTTTAAGGGATTTTTTTATTTCTAATTGTTCAAGGAGGTTTAAGCGTTTTCCTTTTCTTTCTGAATGGATTAAATTAATATTGTCTGTATCAATAAAATGATTATTTTCAATGCAATGTGTTGACATTCCTGTGTTTTTGTTGTTATTTAAAATGGATTGTTTATGTTCTTTTACCCGACTAGCTATACTTCTACCACTTTGGCCAATATATACCGCGTTGCAGTCCTTACATTTAATTTCATAAACCCCCGATTTGTTGACTTTACTTATTTTTTCTTTATTGTTAACTAAAATACTTCCTAAATTTGTTTTGTTTACACTTATTGTGGAGATGCCTAACTTATTTAGTTTTCTACTTATTTTATCACTAAACCTAGGAATATAATTAATAAAATTGTACTTTGTTGTTTTGTTGGTTACAGTAAAAAATTCCTTTTGAAGTAATTTTCGCTGTTTGTTTTTAACCATGTTCTCTATTAGTGACTCCTTATATCCATTATTTATTGCAATCTGTTTGATTATGTTTAATTCTTTATTAAATTCATATTCGTCTAAGGGGAAATTTGTGAGTCTATGTATTAGGCTATGAAAGGGAGAGAGTTTAATTTGCCAAGATTGTTGTGAATTATAATGTATGACTGTGTCTGTTGTAGTGGGTTTTCGATAAATACTAAATTTTAATTGATTACGATGTTTTTTAATATTCATATCTAAAAAGTTTAATTGACTTTTTTTTTTTTTTTTTTTTTTACATAATATCGTATCCAAAACATATCGTACTACAACATCTCACGAATACTTGTGCAAGGTGACATGTAGGGAACTTAAGTACGAAATATTCATCACCTTAAGTTTGTATAGGCCGCTAAGTCTGATGATGGGTTTCCGACTAAAGAAATCATATTTCATAGTACGACAGATTTTTTGACTTTATTTTGTGTTGTTGCTATATAAATAAAGCAAATACATGTCTTATATTGTCATAGTTCTGTTATTTGCCGTTTTCGGAGTTATCTGAGACAATATTTGTGACATGGATCTTATTTATCATAAAATTTTAAACCAAAGAGGATTCTTTATTTGTTTCATATAACGAGCACCAATGTTTTTATTCGAGTGTGAGGGCATGATATACTATGGCTGAGGCCAGAAATGTGTATTTTATTGAAAAAAATTGGCTAGAATTATTATTAGCAGTTTCTTAAGTATAACGTATACCCAAATTATATTGAATACTTTTTTAACATTGCTCTTTATTTTTCACCTATTGATTCACGTCATATAAACTATCCACTAAATAATACACTGACGCATTTGACTAGAATTACTAGATTATTTCTAAATTATAAAAACCCGTGTAATGAAATCTATATGAAAAACAATTCAATACATTGATTTGGAAAATAATAAAAATTATGACAACTGCTGTAAAATGTCAGGTCAGAACCCCAGAGAATAATACGATAAGAAAAGTAACTAGATATTTATACTATATTGCTCTTATTCTTTATCCATTGACGGGCATCACAAGGATAACCGTTCTCTCGAGGTTGCTGAAATATAATAAAAAAAATGAATAAGTGACGCAAATTGCATACAATTTTGGCAAGAGCGCAAGTATGATGACTACATGAAATGTGTAGCATAAATATACAAATTACCTATTTTGCTGTAGGTGTACAGCGATATTTCCTAAACTGGAATTAAATGTTAAAAAAATTTAAATCGCGATAAGTAATGTGGAAGTACTAGTTATGAGCAGCACTATCCATCTTTTATTGTCCTTTACTTCACGATGCACACGTCTGTTGCGCCTCTGGTTCCTTGTGTGTTCGAAAGTATGAGTAGAAATACCGGATTGTCAAAAAAGTAGATCAATATCAAAACCTCGTCTTGTATCCACTATTAATAATTTTTCGGAATTTAGTCCTTGCAGTGATAGGTCGGTGAAAATCAAAGTTCAAAGGACTTTCCAAACCAAAATGTGCAATGCGAAGTAGGTACATCATAATAAAAACATTTGCCACTTTTTGGTTGAGGTAGTAAACGAGTATTTGTATAAATATAAAGAGTATGTTAAGTAAGTAGGTGACAAAAGAATTACAGACAGACAGAGCGATAGACAGACCGACAAACAGACAGAATTGTTTTTCCATTCAAATTTAAATCTCGACGTTTCATGACATTCTAAACTTTTTCAACAAAAAAAAATATGAAAAATTTTTACGGTTACTAACAATACTTCCACTACGTGGATGTGGAAATTATAAGTGTTTGTTCTATAAAAATGTAAGGAATGCTTTTTTGGTCAAAAATTTTGTGACGAATAAGATTAATTTCACAAAAGTTGCAGCAGATAATATCTAAGGCCCGAAACCCGCAAAGAACTAATACAGTACAAGAAAAGTGATTTGTATTTATTTTTATAGCAACAATATAAACAACGATAGGTTTAAAATATCTACTATGCACTGGAAAGTGTTTATTTACGACGGCGTATATAGACCAGGGTAAAAAACAATAATTCGTTCAATTGCCAGATTAAATCTGGCAATTGCCACATTTAATCTGTCAATTGCCAGATTAAATCTGGCAATTGCCACATTTATTCTGTCAATTGCCAGATTAAATCTCGCAATTGCCACATTTAATCTGGCAATTGCCACATTTATTCCGTCAATTGCCAGATTAAATCTCGCAATTGCCACATTTAATCTGGCAATTGCCAGATTAAATCTGGCAATTGCCACATTAAATCTGGCAATTGCCACATTTATTCTGTCAATTGCCAGATTAAATCTCGCAATTGCCACATTTAATCTGTCAATTGCCAGATTAAATCTGGCAATTGCCACATTTATTCTGTCAATTGCCAGATTAAATCTCGCAATTGCCACATTTAATCTGTCAATTGCCAGATTAAATCTGGCAATTGCCACATTTATTCTGTCAATTGCCAGATTAAATCTCGCAATTGCCACATTTAATCTGGCAATTGCTACATTTAATCTGTCAATTGCCAGATTTAATCTTTCAATTGCCACATTTTAGTACACCCCTAAAAGTACAAACTATCCCAAGCAGTTTTCATATATTTGATTTTCATGCATAATAACCGCGATAGCTGGAGGACCGCGTAAGTCGATAAGTAAGGGAGGCGCGAAAGGAGTTTTTTTTTAAATATTTTTTTCCATTTCACTGTATCGCTTCGACGGGCATAAAACGCATCATTCCTTTTTCCAACACGGTATCGTGCAGTTCCCCAGCTACCGCCACTACTACGCAATGAATGTTTAAAAATTGCAGGTTTGGGGTAGTTCATAACTTTAGGTGTACCACCCGTCATATGCTCGAATCCGACGCAACAAACTAACATTTTTATGACCTGTGCGTCCACAAATTGTCCTTGTGGAAATGATTCGAGGAATATCACCAGTTCTTCATTTTCAGTACAATTTAGAAAGGAACAGAAGTGAATTAAAAAATAAATTTAAACTAAAATTACATTCGAAATTATATTTATGCCTACTTATAGACCAAGATCTCAGAGCCGCCAGACCTACGTGATTTTAGCAAATCTAGTATTTTGACAATAAATAGTGATATGTAGTTAAGAACGTATGCATATTTGCTGGCTTGAAAGCGGGGCTCTATCGATAATAGGTACAAAAAGTACAAAAAACCTTACTAACCTATGTTAAAGTATGATAGTTGGTTTTCACATATGTTTGACAAAATACGGTTAAAAACCAACACTCATTATTGCCAGAAACGTTCCGTGGGCCCTAACGTCCGCCATACGCTTTAAATCTCAAAAAAACCCAACCTAATCTAACATAACTGTGGAATCATATCTACTCCCAACTATGTAAAAATGAAGTGACAAGTTCATCTGTTCTGATATGTGCAAAATGACTGTTCAGATTTTTTTTTATCATTTGAAAGTGAACGATTTATAACATAGATAAAAGATTTATATAAACCAATGGGAAACCAGTTCACGAATGACAAGAAACATTTGCGCCATTTGTTTTCGCAATTTATCTTCAATTGCAAAAATAGCGCAAATGTGCCTTGTGTCGTTCTTGAACGAACAAAAGTCTGAACGGCCGTTTTGCGCATGTCAGAAAAGATTAGACCGTACTGCTATTTTTCAAGAAGCATTGCCCAGACAACTCTTTGGTATGTCTTTGGTCTCGACAGTGCACTAGTCACTGCCATGTAAAAAACGAAACAAAACAAAAAGTGTATTATGTTAGGTTAGGTTGTTTTTTTTTTCGAGCTTTAAAGAGTCTGGCGGAGGTTAACGCCCACGGAAAGTGTCTGGCAATAATGAATGTTAGTTTTTAAAAGTATTCTGTCAAACATGGATGAAAACCAGCTATCATACTTTAAAGTAGGTTAGTAATAAAGTTTTTGTACCTGTTATTTGTAAAAGGGCCCCAATTTCAAGCTAACAAATATACTTACGTTCTTAACTACATTTCACACTATTTATTTCCAAAATATTAGCTTTGCTAAAATGACGTAAATAGGTCTGGCGGCTCTAAGCAGATCTTTCTCTTTTAAATTTTATAGGAATAAAGTAAGGGAAGGAAATAAGAAACATTTATTGCTATTCATTATTCATTTATATCAATCAACAAACCAAAAAGTAAATAAAAATTAATTCAACATAACATTTATTTCGTTTCTAAGGATAATGTATACATCAATCATTTTATAGGGATCTTCGGATATGCATCCACTTATAACCATGCAACTGGCCTGATTTAGAATGTTCATTTTCCAAAAATAAAAATACATCTTCATAATTTGAAAATTGTTTGCGTCTATTTATACAAATTGCTCTTTCTGAGATATCTTTTTAAGGTACTCCTACTAATATATATGTCATGGCGGGATTTTAAGAATGCCAAAATTTCTACCTGACGCATACCTAGCAAGAAGCGTACTCAAAAATGAGATACTTTAAACTATTCATAGCTGTCTTATAACTTCTTTTGTATTATTTATCACACTTTGTTTTGTTATCACTAAATTTGTAACTCAAGAAGGCAACGTTATCCGTCGTAATATATACGCCGTCGTATAGATGTAGTCCACCATTCATTTATTATTAATTTAAGGTTGCGTAAATCATAAATTGCCAGATTAAATCTGGCAATTGACAGATTAAATGTCGCAATTGACAGATTTAATCTAGCAATTGCCAGATAAAATGTGGCAATAGCGAGATTTAATCTGGCAATTGACAGATTAAATGTGGCAATTGCGAGATTGAATCTGGCAATTGACAGATTAAATGTGGCAATTGCGAGATTTAATCTGGCAATTGACAGATTAAATGTGGCAATTGCGAGATTTAATCTGGCAATTAAACGAAATAATGTTTTTTAACCTGATCTATATACGCCGTCGTATTTATTAGAATCCACAGATGACGTAAGAATTTTTTTAGATTCTTAACTACATTTTAAATGACCGTGAAAAATCGCACTGTCACTAATCGTAAAATGTCGAAAAACAAGTGCGAATTTGGCGGCCTGTACAAACTTAATTATCATCTGCATAGTATTTCTATTCTCAACTGAGAAATTAAGTCTAAAGCATTGCTACGTTACTATAGAAATATCTCAAATGAAAGTACTCGTTTGTTTACCTGGCTCGCCATTACAAGCCTGCTTTTACTTTATCCGCAAAAGTGCCGCTAGCATAGCGGTACGTTAAATGGCATTTATTTATTTTTATTAAATCATCTATGGATTTGTTCATTAAACAAATATTGTTTATTTTAATTAGATAATTTACATCGTGCCTATCAATGAATATAAAGTTGTAAAAAATATTCAATTTATTCCAAAAATTCAAAGATTATACTAAAAATTACCGGTCGAGGCTAACTTACCGTGAAAATTTCGGACTTTTCGTTCTTCAGTTATCGTGCTCATAAGAAACGTGACGGCGGACAGACAGACGGATATTTTTAAATTCGATCACCAACACAGTGATGTGATATTTTTTTCTCTACGAGCAATATTACCGGTTTTAGAAATGTACAGATCGTATGCAATATACTCTTCGTTTTGTATTTGCGAAAAGTATAATAATGTTTAGTTCATTCTACTAATCTTTATTAGTTACTGTTGTATAATGCAACGATAAACAAAGAAAAATGATACGAAATTGAAAAAAACAAATGAGTTGTTATATCACAATGGAAATTGTGTAAATGAGTCTTGTTTCAATTAATTATAAATTTAATTTAGACAATACCAAACACATTTTTATGTGACTACAATATTATACATTGTTTCCTATATAATTAAAATAATTTACAGTTCAATTGTGTCTACCGAGGAGTTACCAAACAAAATTATTTTAATTTTTGCCTTTATGTAGATGTACAACATTAAACTTCAATTATTGACTAGAGACTTATCTCATACGGAATGTAAATGAAAAGTGGACCAGCTATGTAACCGCTGCATTTTTGGGGAATTAAAATAAAAATTTATATAAAAAGCGTTGAAAAACTGGGTCTACCAAGCTTCCATTATGTTGTCTTACAATAAATAGCAATCCTCACATAACTAGAAAATTCTTAAACGGAGCAGGATAGGATGAAGTTTCTCCCCGACTCTAAGGACATACCAACTTACCAGCTCAGCTGAGGCAAAGTGGAGAAATAATAATAACAATATTACTTTTTTAATAGCATAAGCTAGATTTCATACATTCTTTTACACTGTTATATAGCAACGAAATTAATTATATTAAGGAAATTTGAAGTTAATCGTGCGTATAAGCTTAAATATTAAATAGTGACATTTGATAAAACATACTTGTAATAAGCACTTTTGTATAACATGATGTTTTCACAGTCTCTTATAGAAATTAGTAGTTCATTGTATTGTTCAAATCCATTGTGGAATAGATTAACCTGGCTATAATATTATGTATGCACTATTGGAATGTATATATTTTCTCTTTATCTTGTCATGTTCCCCACGAAGGTGCAATATTCTGATAAATTTTTGGCACTAACTCATGTAATATTTTGTAAATAAAAGTCGTTGTAATTAAAAGTATAATTCGCTTTATTCCCAGTAACTTCGTAGTTTCAGGCATTAATTTCATATTTGTATCTTTGTTACAGTTTAGAATAATTCGTAATACTTATGTTTTTTCTGAAACATATTTATTTCCACATTGCTAAGTAGAAGTATTGTTGAGCAGAAGTTGAATTGTGGTAAAATTACATATGGTTATTTTCGTCCATGCACTAAAACTTTTTCCTGTACGTCACATCAAATTAACTTCTTTAACTGTTTTTTGGTAATATGAAAAACAAGAACTTTAAATGATCATCAATAATTACATCTAAATACTTGAATTCGTTAATTTGCTCAATTTTCGTTTCATTAATGGTTACTCCTTGGTTATTTACTGTGCCTACTCGGCTATATTTGCTTTTAATTAACACAAATGCCCATAAATATAATTTAATATAATACCATAATTTTCAGCTTTTGAAGGGTTAGTCGGCAATCTTGTCACTTCCTGTTTCACTGTCTGACCATCCGTCCGTCCGTCCTTCTGCCAAGCTGTCTGTCAGTCGGTAAGCCTGACTGACATTATATCAGTGAAACTATTTGAAGGAGAGACATACTATTTGGTAGATTGTTGACGCTTATCGCTGATGAAGAACTAGGATTTCCCTTAATTGAAAAATGTTCCGGATGGGTAGCTTAAAAATATTATACTAACAGATTAAATTTTTTTTAAAAACCATACAGAGTGGTCACCCTAAAGAAGTAACTAATTTAGGAAGAATGGAGAAACATGATGTACATTGTTTAAATGAATAAAATAACGTTCTTATCAGTGACAACTGTTTTAATGAATTTGATCAATAATTGATCTTAATCGGAAATATACCTCATATACTTTTTAGTTAGAAAATACACAGGGTGGTCATTTAATATAAAACATAAGAAATAAAAAAAATATTTAAGAAAATATTTTAAGAAACCGCTGCCTAAGGAATTACTACTTCCACATCCAGATTTTTCATTCAAAGGAAACATCTTGACTAGATTTACACTCCAGTACGTGGAAATTATTGGTCATAGAATTTTAATCATATTTGGGGCAGATGTTATAGAAAAGTTTGAGGCGTTGGTTTCCACTATATACGATAAAAATGACGTTTCTAGTTTACCCTACTTATTTTCCCCTATTCACAACCTGCCACCTCCCACCCCTTCAATGGAATCATCTCAATCTGATGTCATTACAATACACAATAATTATCCTAACTTTCGAGTGAATATCTCAATTCTATGTTATCAATCCCATTAATAATAGAGCGGAGATGGAGATCGGGGATTTGAAAAATATTAGAAAGAAAGAAATCTGAGGCCTTGGTTTCTAGTATATACACCAAATCCCAAATTTCTGTACTCTTACCAGCTTGATTTACTTATTTTCCCTTATATACTCCTATTTAACCCCCAACACTTCAACGGAATCATCTCAAAATATAATCTAGTTCCAGATGTCGTTATAATATATACGTCTACCATATTTCAAGTTAATATCTCAATTATATTTTATCAACCCCTTTAATACTGGAGTAAGGGTGGTGGGTGGTTGAAAATTATTATTAAAAAATCTGAGATTTAATGGTGTAACTTTTCTATACCAGCTGTGAAAAAACACTTAGTGGGCACCAAAGTCGAACCTTTTAAAACATGTTTCATCTGAACGTCATAAAAACTAAAATTTAGCATATATACATGTGTATACATATATACACGAATCCCTCTAGCCATACGCCACCTTAAACGTAAGCCGGAAACAGATCAGTATACAGTAATTGATGCAATGAACAGTATATTTGATCTACGTCAATATATCTTTAGAGTGTTAGGGGGTGTTGCTGAGACAGTAAAATACAAACTGGATAACAGTGGTAAGAAACAACCCCGGTTTTTCAACATTTTTGTGTGGTGGTCCTATTAAGTGACAAAGTGGACTGTTTAATGCCGGATATAAATCTGCCATCCATAAGAAAATATACTAATTATACTCTTTGCAAATACAAAACGAAGAGTATATTGCATTCGATCGGCCCATTTCTAAAACCGGTAATATTGCTCGTAGAGAAAAAAAAATCATATAACTGTGTTAGTGATCGAATTCTGAACAACTTTCAAAATATCCGTCCGTCTGTCTGTCTGTCTGTCTGTCTGTCTGTCTGTCCGTCTCTCATTCTACCCGTCCGTCTGTCTGGCCTATCCGTCACGTTTCTTGTAAGCACGATAACTTAAGAACGAAAAGTCCGATTGTATTGAAATTTAGACAGTAAGTTAGTGTTAGCTAGAGGAAGAACCCTATTGTTTTTGAACAAAATCGATAAATGAATAAAAAGTTATTAATTTTTTAAATGAAAAATTTTGTTTTGTTTTGTAATTAAACAAAAAATGTCATTTACAAAAGAACTGCGAAGAGTATCCTATAGAATGTGCAACAATTATATAACAAGTGTAGGAAATCGGTGAAGAGTAGAATTAGTATATTAGTATTAGCAATATATTTTAAATATGCGCCGATTACATCGGTAGACGGTGAACGAGTGGATATTTAGTGACAGGCGTTGGAGTATAACTGCGGACCATTTAGAACAAGTGCAAATAATATATTTTTATTATTCTAATAAGGCATAGTTCCTAGGTGTTTGTGCATTCAACAATAAGTGCATCAAAGTATGACTTATAACCCTTTCGGAGCCATTTACCTTTAAATATTAAGGAATTCACTAGGTACAATTATAAGTTAAGATATTGTATTATTGCACATGAAAATGTTTACATAGTTCATATTGCGCAAAGCCGATTCTGGCTTTTACGTCATAGCTACCTCGGAGCCGGGGTCTGTATATAACAAATATATAATTCGATATAAAATTATTATACTAATTTGTGTCTATACAGTCTCTCACTCATTAATTTTTACACTGGTACAATTAATACTAGATATCGGTACAGTCTTAAGCGACAAGTAAATTAACATAACAATAATTTTTATACCATAGATTTCCTGATTTGATGAATTCTAGTATTGAAGGTAGTTGTGGGAGCGTGTATATGGGCATTGTGTAAAAATAAATGAAGCGATAGATCTCCGTCAAGATAAACATTCAACTAATAATAAACATAAATGTTGTAAACCACAGTCATCGGTTGCTTATACTATTGGTTTTTTAAATAATTATTAAGTAGTCCTATGCTAAAGTTACATATTTTAACGCCATGATAATTAAAATATATTTATTTCAATAAACATTTTAGACACTTGTAAAAATAGTTTTATATTACATTGACTTTAAAACAGTTTTCTAATTCTTCTAATGAAAGCCTCGTACAACATATTAATAACTTAGTAATAATAAGTATACTAGGACATCACAAGATATGAACTTGTTTTTATTTAAGTAAAACGGAAAAAATCTCGCAGTCGCATCTCAATAATGAAAAGTGAAATCTAAAACCAACTAAAATTAACATATCCAACTTGGCCCTAAACACCCCAGGAAATAAGACAAGAAAATATTTCCTGCATTACAATTAAAATGTTTATTAACTTTCAGAATACTAGCAATTCAATACGCCTATGACACTTCCTCGGTTGAATATTACAATGTTCTATCGGAGTATTTTATAATACAAAAATACTAAAATAGTCAAAAAATTGATTGAAGGAGCCGTTACTCTGTGGTAGTTAATCATTTTGCACAAATAATTAAATAAAACACACTACAATGTTTTCTACCACTATGTATTTATAAAAATTGCGACTGCAGTTTCGACTTACAAAACCATTGTCAAGCAGTGAATCAAAAATGACTGATTTACAATTATACAGAAATGTTATATATATAGACAATTTTGGTTGGATAGATAGGTACAATAAGGGCTTAGGCAGGTAGATGACAATAATAAACTTAATTATGAATATTCAATTATGAGTCTGTCGGCTGTAAATAAAGGTGAATATATCAGATCTAATTGATCATTTAACAAATTATAATCCTTGATATTATTGTGTTTATGAATTTCCAGAGATTCTAAAATGTTTAATTTAAAGCCTTTTGTTGAGAAATGTAAAATTTCAATGTCGTCTAATTCTGGAAAACTATGGTTGTTTTCGAGGCAGTGGTTCGCGAACGATGAATCAGTTTTCTGTAACCTGTATGATCTAAGATGTTCTTGATACCGTATTTTGAAATTTCTACCGCTTTGCCCTATATAGATACTATTACACTCTGTACATTTTAACTTATAAACTCCAGATTTGTTAAATTTACGTGTTGGGTCTTTTGCATTGTATAATATGTTTGATAATTTACTCTGTGATTTAAAAGCTGTTTTTATATTGTGTTTAGAGAGAACATTAGCTATTTTTTCTAAACTAAAATAGTTATTGTATTTCGTTCTTGGGGCACAATATGTGTGTTAGTGTTTACTTTTTGTGTTCATTATAATGTTATAAGAGTATATTAACGTCATTTCTGCATTTTTTGTTTCACAGAGGATCTCGTATAAACCTTATGGGAATTAGGTTTCAGTAGAATCGTCTGAATTTTTGGTATATTATAGCTTTTGCAATCTTGAACAAAAGTCTTCATGGCCACGATACTCCAGATTTAATATTTAGGCTCCTATAGAGCACCAAAGCTCCATAGCTCCATCATAAGTAGTTTTTTAACATTTTTATAACGCATATTTTGATTGTTGAAATAACTAACTTTATGTTTTTGAGGTTGCTGAATTCAATTCTATTGTCAAATAGACTATATTGACAGTTGGCAGCTGTCAATCAGCTGTCAATTACCAAGGATCTATTAGGTGACTATTTTATCCTGAAACCTTCGAATATCTCAAGTAATAAACACTTTGGGTGGAAGGGTTAAGGTCAAATTCGCTTTTTTTAAATGGGAACCCCTATTTTTTATTCCAAATTCGGATTGTCTGACTAAAAATGGGTTACTATTGTTCGAAACATTTTTCTGAAATTATCGAAAAAATTGAGAATATTCCCTCCATGATTTCAAACTCTTTTTGCCTCTTGAAATTTCTGTCCAAACTTCTTCTTTTTCGAATAAAAAAGTCGCAAATGACTAAAAGAAAAAATGTGTCGAACATAAGTAGGCTATTCTTAGTCGGACAACCCGAATTTGAAATAAAAAATAGATGTTCCCATTTGAAAAAACGAATTTGACCTTGAATGTCCTTAACTCTTCCACCCAAACTCAAAGTGACATAAAACACCGAACTACCCATATCCAATTCTACAACTTTTGTTCGAAACATTTTCTTGTAGAATGTTTATTACTTGAGATATTTGAAAGTTTCAGGTTAAAAAAATCACCCAGTAGTTCCTTGCATAAGTTAGGTATTTCAATATAATCAAAATATGCGTTATTAAAATGTTAAAGAACTACTCAAAGTAGTAACTTATGACGGAGCTATGGAGTTTTGGTGCTCCATAGGAGCCAAAATACTGAATATGGAGCATTGTGGCTATGGAGACTTTTGTTTAGGATGACAAAAGCTATAATATACCAAATATTCAGACGATTCTACCGAAACTCAATCCCATAAGATTTGTGCGGGTCCTTTAAAAAACATAATTTTTATAAAAAAATTAAAACACCGATAGAATAGTATAACTTTATCGAAATTTAAAATTTTATAAAAATGTAATAATGCTGTTCGAGCAAAAAAATTGAATTTTGAAAAAAGAGCGTATCTTTAAAAATACTTTATGAATAGAACATAATAACTAAGTACATGTTTCAAATTGAATTAAATCAAACTCAAATGAATCATGTTTTCATTTTTTGTTTTTTCATTTTCTTTGTTTTTATTGATTTATTTGGTCGTTTTCTTGGGTTTTGGAATGTTGGAACATGTCGTGGGAATGCCAATATTCGAACCTTCGGTAGTTTTTGTAAACTTCTTTGTTGCTTTTCTGGTTTTGGAGTGCGAAGATGTCGTAGGTATTTCAACATGTTCACCTTCGTTAGTCTTCAGACTTTTATTTTGCGTACATAATGCAGCTGTAAACTTCTTTGAATTGTTGCATTATTTAAAACAAGTTCACAACATCTGGCTGTCTACAGGTGAAATAAATTTAAACATCTTTTTCAAATGCAAAACCTTGTTGAAAGGTAGCAAACATTTCTCAAGTTTATTGAAAGTCTTTACTGATAGCAAGATGGTAAGAGATACAGAATGCCCTCTTCTTCTTCGTAATTGAGATTCGTTTGCAACAACAGTCTTGCATTCTATTTATCTAAAATATAATATCTATACTGGATCACAAACAGCCAAACCAAGAGCCCTAACACAGTATTATAGCAAGATAAAAACTGCTACATGGTTATATCAGAACTGCAATGTTCTAACAGCAAGTAATACCGCTTTCCTATTGGTCGAAGCTGATAGCACAATGTAACTTTAGACAATTTAAATTTCTCAATTAAAAGAAAATGATACTGTGTTTACAACTAAACAACTTCACATCCAGGAGAGGCTGCTATCCTGGATGTACGGGAAAATGAGGCATGGCCTGCATGCACTGAATGTGTCAAGAGCCAGCTAGAAACAATAAATTCTTATCGGTATTGGCTAAAATATAAAAATCATAAATTTTCATTAGACTGCTATCAATACAATATTTTGACAGAGCTGTGTAAACACAACTCAAACTCATATGGGAGAACAGGCACAGAAGTGTGAAGGACAACGAAGAAGCAGACCAGTTGGCGAGAGAGGGAGTAACAACTCCTTTCTGAGCCAGCCTTCGGTCTACCAAGAAGTCTGACTCAATCACAGTTTCGACACTAGGCCATGGTTTAAAAACTATTGGGCTTAGGCTCCTGGAATAAGGCAATCGGGGCTCCAGGTAAAGGAGCCCTCGGCTGCAGCTAATTCAACCATTAAGTGGCTGCTTAGGCTTGATAGAGAAAAAATGAAACGGACAGTAGGCTTGATAAGAGGACATTGTCTTCTGAATAAACATCTTCATGCAATGAGATTGAGAAAACCCTATTTGTTGGATGTGTGGCGTGGAGGATGAAACCATCATTCATATTCTATGCAGTTGCGCACCTCCAGGTTTAGACATCTCCAAAGACAATTTCTACAGCCGGAGGAACTACGCGATCAATCCTGGAACAGACTGCTATCCTTTGTGGAAAGCACTGATCTCTTCTAGGAAATCCCATACGTCGCGAATGCACAATGAGCCGACAGGCCATAGTGCTGCGGATCGTATAGGTCTGCTCGCGTTTATAATAATAATAATACAATAAGTATAATATAGATCTTATTCTTCTCTTAGTCTCTTCTTACTCGCTTCTTATGCTAATTTTATTCACAACGTCTTGCCAGAAATGTTGTGATTGATACTCTAATTGGTCACCCTTTGCTGAAAAAAGCAACCGATAGCTCACGCTGTCTACCGCGGCCACTTATTAGGCACACGGCCTCACTGAAGCTATTTTCTTTGGAGGTCGTCTTCTTCGCCCCTCGTCATCTGGCTTTTCTTGAACTATTAAATATTTCATATTGTCCTCTCTACGTTTGATGTGACCAAGGAATTAAAGGATTTGGAAAAAGTACATACAAAGAGAAAATAATAAGTGATATAATGAGTCTTGAAAGCTTATATCTATATTTGGTATACTTGGTATTCATTACCGTAATTATTATTTATACGTTTATAAAATACAGGTCAAAATTCACATTATAATATAAATTAATTAATACACATTATATCTTGCCTGAGTATGCATTCGTTAATTAATATTTAATTTTATAATGAAAACGTACATGATTATTTATTAATTAAATCATATACCTGCAAATTTATTATATGAATTTTCATTTAACAAAGTATTCCCATAAAAATGCCCTCATTAAAAAAAGTATATAAAAATTTAATTTCATATTCATTTTTACTTTCGCATCAAGTACCATATACATATTAAACAAGCAACATCAAGCCAATAACTAGGTTTACATATATTTTAAAATATATGTAGTAAATGTAACTTATGTGCAGAATATCATTATGTACTCAGAGTTAATGGCTTGAACATTTTTTTAATTGATAAATTATGTATATTTACAATCTACTTCTATATACAGAGTATTAAATAAATTCAATGTGAGTCTAGCTTGAAAGGAAAACTACCATCGTAGTTCCTCCTAGTTGATTATTCTTTCATGGTTGTAGTAGGTCTCGGGGACATCTTTGTCATAATCTCCGACGTGCCATTCAACACGTTTTCAGTTTCAAAAAGAAGGTGCAGATGAGTAGTGGATGCTCCAGGTAGAGTTTTACAGAGCTAAATTGATGATCGCCACCGACTCTGGTCGGTCTGGTTTCTAAATCTACCTCCAAGTGACAGCCATGTCTAAAGGCAAGGCACCATGTATGTTGCTGGAATGCAGTATTTATTATCGTATAGTTGTTGTCAAGAAGGAACTGAATTAGCCTCTTGCCTATTTCACTTTGTTCTCCAGTACCAAATTTGCCGACAACAGCTCGCAAGTGGTGATCGTCCAGCGTGGAACCTGTTTTGGCGTTGACATACCGTGATCATTTCTGTGTTCGAAATAGTGTAGAGAACGCTTCCACATCTTCACATACCGCTTTCAACTCTCCTTTTTCTTCAGCAGCTGCAGATGCATATATCTGTACCGAATTCAATACCTTTGGCTTGACGGTGATCCCTCGGGATATTTTCCTGTCGCTTACAAGCACTAATCCAAGAACTGATCTACTTAACTCCTTGGAGATCCAGAACCCTACTACCATTCTGGCTAACGTTGTTATTACCAGAGAAACATATCATGCCTCCCGTCGAAGATTGAAACTGTCTATAATGCATGTCGGAAATACCTGATGTTTCGGTATTTGTATCTGCAAGTTCTTTCTCCAGCAGATAAGGTTATCCTGGTTGTATAAGTCCTCTTACATTTCAGGTTTCAAGTCGGATTTTTTGCCTAACTTTCATTGTGTTCACACTAGTAGCCACTTTCGTCCAAAAACAAATTGAGTGCAATAGTTTCCCCTTGCCTTCTGGGCTTTTGGTGACACTTTAGGCTAGACGCCGGTTATAGCCGCCTACTTTGAGTCAGACGTTACTATTAATTATCAGACACAACACCGTTGAAGTGCAACTGAGCTCTTGTGTATTTGGTATCGAAGCTTTAATGAATTCATTCTTTAGTAGCCTTGATCCAATAACACAGCCACACAAAAAAATTTTTTCGCTTCCACCAACGAAACCTAGTACACCCTAGGTTTTTGGGGTCGCATAATCCGAATCCGAGGTTGGTTTGTCGGTATCAGGCCGCATTAAGGTCATTTCAAGGTCAAATCATTAGATTTCGACAGGTAAATTTGAAAAACAATTGTATATAGGTTTTTGAGGTAGCTGAATTCAAATTCGAGGTCGGTTTGTCGGCATCAGGTCGTGCTAAGGTCACTTCAAGGTCAAATCATTGAATTTTGACAGAAACATTTGAAAAAAAATATGTACAGGTTTTTGAGGTCGCTCAATTCAAATCCGATGTCGGTTTGTCTGTATCTGGTCGCGTTAAGGTCATTTCAAGGTGAAATTATTAGATTTCGACAGAAAATTTAAAAAAAATTTGTATGTAGTTTATTGAGGTCGCTGAATCCAAATCAAAGAGTTGGAAAAATCGCGAAATAACGGGTGAATATTTTTGTCAGGTTTTCCACCATTCGACCTTGAAATGACCTTAATGCGACCTGATCCCGACAAACCGACCTCGGATTTGGATTCAGCGACCTCAACAACCTATATACAAATTTTGTCAATGATCTGACCTTGAAATGACCTTAACGCGACCTAATACCGACAAACCGACCTCGGATTCGGATTCAGCCCAAAAACCTAAGGTGTACTAGGTTTCGTTGGTGGAAGCGAAATTTTTTTTTGTGTGGCTGTGTAACAGTAGCACTGCTGCCCACTACCATTTACCATCCTATTGAAGGAATCCTTTTTGATTACTACCCCCTAGGTCAGGGGGAAATCCGAGGTCGAGTAAGCAGGGAAGCTCATTTCCCTGAAGTAGTAATGTCTCTCAGATCAAGTCATAAGAGATCTCCTACCCTCTACCCCCAGGTATGAAAGAGTCAGTTTTCACATATTTACTATTTTAGAACGAAATTAGAGTTTTTATTTCCATTACTTACCCAAGAGAAGTATTGTTACTTGTGATAAAAGCACTATAGTTGACTACATATACTTAATGCATATAGAAAACTTCAAAGTTTTGCTGCTTACGCACAGATAGGAGAGCGAGTCATGCTCTATTTTTGTAGAAAATGTTAAATTACAAATATAATGTATTACTTAATACATAGAATAACATTAATCTCATGTAAAGTGTGATTTTACATGATTAAGATAAGAAATTAACGGAAACACACCTGTTTGAATTATAATTTAAAATTATTTTGATATTATTACCCAACTCCCTCCTACCGAAAACATTCTAGGATGTAACGGTTTACATCAGGTATGTAAACCCTACTCACGACAGAGTCGAACTTAATATTGTCAGTGTATCATGGAATATTGAATTCATCAATGCCCCACAAATATACAAGATATTATACCTACCTTGACACAAGCAAAACAGAGTAAACATTTTCAATTTATACTATACCAAATTATTGCTTATTTCCCAAATACAATACTTCTAAATTCCTACTGTTATTGTGCACAAAAATTTTAAGTACGGCTCTGTGGGATATCATTCATGCTAACGAGACAGAGATTTATGGTCGATTTTTATTGCGTTTTTATGTTCATGAAATATGTGTAGTCAACTATATTTTAATTTTATCACTTCGAGCTGTAGCTCTCGTCAGTGCACATCTGCCTCACATTGGCGAGAGCTAACAGCTCGAAACTTCAGTCTGCAAGTGGTTTGAAATGGCTGGAAAGGAAAACTAGCGTTTTGTGGTAATATGTAAATATAGTTTACATGCCAGACTTGCAACTGTCTGATTTCGTCCGTATGAAAATAAGGAGATTATACAAGTTAGACGGAAATATTATTCTTGCAACTGAAATAAATGTTCATTATTACTCATTTTCACCACATAATATATAATGTGTATGTGTCGAATATCTTCAGTTGCATACAGTAATTTTATATACTTCTTAATAGTGTATGTTGTTTGTATAATTTTGTTTATTTCCGCTTGGGAGCTCTTGGTCTGGTAGATCAATATCATGCCAGTTTTATACGTAATGTGCTTAAAATAAATCATAAATACCTAACAACTTTAAGGACTACACTTGTTACTTCATGTACGGTGTCCAGTTAATGTTGATAATAATCTCTGCAATTTATGCTTACGATACACATAGTAAGTCAAAGAACGAAAGAAGTAGTTTGAATGCTGATATCTTATGTAATTAGATATTATCCAGTTTACATCCTTGAAAAATGCTCATCATTTTAGTGTTAAATCTGAATATAAGTCTCAGGTGACTTAATTTTAACAGGTTTATTTACATATTAAAGTAATTCCTTGAATAATATATTGCTTTATGTAATGCATTTTATTTTTATGGCTACGAAAATTATGGTATTGTATACAACATTGCAACTCAACGTTAAGATAAGTGCATCATTGTAAGTTTACGTTGACACGGATCGCGCAATGAAACACGATGCACTACGTACTGTGCAATAATGATAGAATCAAATGCACTACATACATAGGGTAAGGGGCAAGGGCAATTATGCAACAAGTTACGCAGAACGACACATTTTTGGGAAATGCCAGCTGCGTCCCTTTATAGACATCTCTGCTGAGAAAAAATAATGTTAATTATTATAAACTATGTTTACATGGCATCAGAGCCAAAACTTTATTAATTAATCAGAGGAACGGTATAACAGTTTAGTGCAAATAATTATTGTTTTTGATCCGCCTTTCTAACAGAGAGAACTTCAGTTTTGTTTCTACAGTTTTGTTCTTAAGCCGAACCAGCCGTGCCCCGTCCAACCTCTCAATTTCCACGGTACTACTCACTGTGGATGTTTGGCTGGCTGTTTACGAGTTCTTAGGGAGGTCATATATATTTAATAAAGTTATTTTGATTGATTTAGAGCTCTAAAAGAAGTGGGAAGGTCACATCTTCAATTATTATTATTATCATTAATAATGACTAGGTTTATCAATATAAACAATTAAACATATAAACCATTTTTGAGACAAAATATTACAATAATTCAAAACGTGGAGAATATTAGACAAACTGTCAATGTTCACAATTCAACAACCCAAATTCAAACAACAGTTTTTATTTTTATATGTGATTGAATAAACAATTTATATATTATAATGTTTTGTAGTGCATACTCTTGGTTTTCTCTAAACAATAAACTGTTATGTTTTGTACTCATTCCGATTCATGTGGCCAAAAAGAGACTCGAGAGAATGCGATGCTGAAGAGTCACTTTTGAGATCATAATTCTTGGATAACCCAACACCGAACTATCAATGCAATGGAATGTGTAACAGACGCCACCTTCAGATCAATATCTTGAAAGCATTAATACGTCCATATCCCTAATGGTTCATGTCTCTGATGTATAAAGAGAGATAGAGAAAACTAGAACTAGCCAATCAGATCTTTGTGCCCTTCGTCAAAATTTTGCTCAACTGGTAAGTTGCCGATCTTGTATCAGTATTTCTCGTTGAATCTCATACGTTCAGCTGCCAGTATTCTCCACAAGGGCTGCAAGGTATACCATCTTGTTTACTACCTCGCAGTTACCTATCCCTAACGTGTTTGGGTGGTTATCATTTGCTGCCTACAGTAATAACTTTCGTTTTGTTTTAATTTACGCTAAGCTCAGAGCCTATTATTTGAGGTATATCCAGCAGGTGTAGGTCGTCTTTGGTTGCTGCAATTCTTAAGTTAGAAACCTTGGTGCTAGGTATAACAACTCCTAAGTAAGTCCTATAGCACATGTCGCTTAACGTGTTCACCATAGATATTAGAAAGGATTTGTGACTACTTTCAGCAAAGCAGAGTTTTTTCCGTACAGCAGACGAATATTGAAGATCAGATGCTTTGGTATCTTCATCTCCAATAATACAGCCCGCAGTTTGTCTCTTTCCACATTGCCGAAAAGCTTGCAGTAGTCCACGAAGCAAAGATACATAGGCACATAATGTGGAATAAGAAGGTTTCGAAGTCTTCTGACTCCTATCCATTTACGTTTTTAAGTAAATGCTCATATTTATCCAAAATTCATGATTGCTAGTTTGGCGTCTTTAAGGAGACTGACAGCTCTATATCGGAGGACAAATCGAGTATCTACTAATCGTACATGTCTGGAATTTCTATGACGTCCTGGGCAAGACCTGCTATTTTGATGTTTGAATCTGAAAGCTTTTTCTCCAGTAGATGTTATCGTGGTTTTAAGAATCTCCTTACATTATAAGTTGCAAGTTGGACTTTTTACCGGTCTTTAATTATATCCACACTAACCCATTTCGTCCAAGGTAGAAAAACTCCCTCAGCCAGTAAGCAATTTCACACTGCGTTTCTTGAAAATAGGGCAATGCCGATTGTAAGCTTCCTCGCTCAGCCTGTTCAAATCCTCACTATTGTTCATACTCATTTCTTTCAAGGAAAAAATTGAGGGCAGAAGTTTGCCTTTGCTTTTACATTTTTAGGATAGTCGACCAATCTGGGTAGGCATTTCTTGCAGTAGTGCCTTTTAGACCTGTTTGTTCCTAGAAACACGGTCGTTAAAATTGCAGCAATCTCTCTCTCCCGTATTTTACATTGAACTTCTAAAGAAGTCTATCTTCAATAGCCTCGACCAGTAATGGTAGCACTACTGTCCATGACCAGTTACCACGATCCTGGTAGAGAGACCTTTTCAGAGTACTATTCCCTGGTAACGAGAAATTTGGAACTCACGTCATTCATTTTCCTGAAGTAGGATTATACAAAATTCATACCAGAAAAGCCTCTGGCTTCCCGTCAAGACCGAATTATTGCCCTCGTGTTTGAAGCAGCCATATTTTTAGCGATATTATTATCAGTTACAATTAAATGAAATATTTCTGTCACTCACTTCTATGAATCCTTATTTTCATAAGGATTGCAAATCAACAGCTACTCTATGGATTATCGGTCTCTTTCGAGAGCTAAATTATGAGTTACAAGCCGGGCGCGTTAAGGGTCAAAATTAAATTTTACCATAGAACGCTTGGCTTAGGGAACTGTGTATGTTGTGAGCGGCTGTTGCAGCAGAACAACAAACAAAGATATTGTGTTGCTCCGAAAGATGTTATACAGTGTTGGTTATAAAATACGATTTCTAACTATTCTATATCCGTTACTGTTTATTTATAAGCTTTAAAGAACAAATAGACCCTAGAGAGGGCAAGAACATTCAGTTCTGCCGAGAGTGTAATTACTCGTGTAGTCTTCTATTTGTGGTGGGTTAGTATTTTAAGAGAGTTTCTAATAGACCACCGCCCCACTACCATACAACAGTTATTAATATAATAGTATCTAAAAAAACTTACTCAAACCACTCTTCGCTTCGTACTAAATGTATTCGGAGAATAATTATTTTACACATTTGTGTTTAAAATGAATAAATTTGATGTAATATGATCTAAAATACTGATTTACTGAATTATTTCTTTTCAAGTATATTTGAATTAATTTTTTCACTAAAAATCTTAAATACGCAAATACATAAAGAAATTAAATATTGGCGAGGAGAATATTTGTTATTTACTACCACCTCTCTTTAACAGTTAATCATTTATGCATGAGAATTTGTTTTAGCCATGACAAGCAAAAATAAATTAATAATTTTATGGTCATCAAATTATCAATATGAGGTAACAAACTTGAAGCATGGGCGACTTAGCATACCGTATTTATATCCTGCAGTAGATGCCGAAGACATAAAACCGATTGCTCATACATTTATTCAGCAACAGTCAAGCATCATAATAAATTTTGTTAATTATTGCCGTACCTTGAATTTAAAGTGGTTCCACAACAAATAGGTATTAGTGGAGTTTGTATAAGGAGATCCATCGTTTTGGAAGAGTGCAGATGTGCCCTCCGAGACTCAGATGAATTAAAATTTGTAAGCCATTTGATTATAACTATGTTTTATGTATTTATTATGTGTTAGGAAAAAATAATTTTATTTTTCATTAAATCAAGCCGTTTATGACATTCTTCAAGTACCTAAACTGAAACAAGTCTATATGATTAAAAGCGAATTATTTTTTGTTTGCCTAGAATTGTAATGAAACATATTCCTTATAGGATTTTGCAAATAGCAGAAAGAATCTCTCTGGGAATTAAAACGAAAAGCTAAAAGCTATCCGTAAAATTATTGATTTCCAATCTTTGCATTCTTTCGAAAATCGGAATTCTGATTATGCTAACAATTAAAATTCTAAAATTAGTATGTCTATTTCTTATTTGATAATTCTCATTGTAACACTAGTGTCCACATATTCCCCTACGGCTATGCAGAATAAACTAGTATCTACATAACCTCCCACGATTATGAAGATTCAGTTAAAAATGAGAATAGAGGTCTAAACTAAATTTAGTTACATACCTTGTCTTTGGAAATTTTGCATTCTAATGGGTTACATTTTCATGAAATCTACCATTCTTCTGGAGCTCATCAGAAAGACATAAACCCACTCACAAAGATGTTTCATGCAAATACCAAAGCATTTTTCAAGTTCCTTGACATTAAATGTTTGACATTGACTGATAAGAAAAGCAGATTTTCATCCATCTATTACCTAACTAGATAGTTTTTCTTTTTAGTCGTCAGAAAATGTTTCATTATAAGTCTATATAAATTGTCATCGAAAATATGAATAGCGTAAATCAACACCTGTTTACGATTATGCGGAATTATAAGATCGGCTCTTTCCTTTTTGAGATGTACTCATTAAACCGTAGACGGTTTAGGTATATTCTTAAAACAACATCGATTTCGATTTTCTAAATATCATACATGAATCACCTCAAGGCCCTATCTTGAGGCCTCTGTTATTTATAAAATTATTATTAAATCATAGAGAACGTCTAAATCGACGATCGAGTTTACTAATGCCCAGATTTATCCATCTTTCCTTATATCAGTGTTAGAGCGGCAGACGTATTTAAGGTTTAGAGATAAGGGTCTGAAGATATTTGATATAAATTACTAGGGCAGCCCATCGTACCAATAATTTGATTCTCTAAGAAACACGCCCTTCAAAATGATTCAATATCGTGTTCTTCCAAATTTCATCATTCTTTTGCAGAGAGGACAATATAGAATGTTGATGGTTAACGGATAACCATATTTATTTATTTATTTATTTATTTAGATGCAACCACCCAACAGATAACCAACCAATTAAAGGGTGAGAGTGTTACACAAGTAAGCACCAACAGTATAAATATTATATATACTGAATTCACAATACGTCATAGCAGGAACCATCAATGAAGATAACCTCCTCCAATTCATTCGGTCGATATCAGAAAGGATGGATGGATTGAACCTTGATGAGACCGTATGCCTAGCAGTCAGCCACGATAGTAGCATGATGCTGTTAGACTTACCATACAGATAAATTTTAAAAATTGTAATAAAATTGCAAATACATTAATAATACTCACTGAATATGTCAAGATTTTTAAAATTTTCTACGATAACTTCTTATAATCAAATGGAAATACAGACAGACGTAACGTCAAGAACAGCTATAATAGCTTCAGAGGACATCCCATGCTGTGAAATAAAACTGCTACTGGTCAATAGCATTTATTACATTTATTAAATGAATTAATTTCCTTCTTCTTCTATTAGATCTTCTTTTCTATCAGATTAAAGACTATGCCGTTTCACTAATATGGTATATGAGTGTCAAATAAATTTTATGTTAACTTATAACTTGTTGAAATTGTATCATTTTTAATTATTATAGCGGATCTAGTAAACTGTTTGTAGATTAATAACCTTTTAAATTGTTTATTGCAGTAAAACTATCAAATTCATTGAATTCCGTATTTTATTTGAGTTATGAATATGTAATTATAGTTAAGTATACTTTTATTACCTAAATGACTGAAATTTCAATTAATTAATATTTATTAACTTGCATTACACGAAACGGTTATATCACAAGATACAGGTGCCACTACGTCGAGTATGGTATTTAAAATTGTCCATTTAATTATATTTAGGGGCATAATAAGTATGTCTTTTTGAAATAATTGTATTTATGTAACGTAAAAATTATTATCGTTAATATATATTTCTTAAGTGATAAAAAATGTTATGTTTAATTATTCCATGAAGGAAACTAGCTGGAACAGAAAAGCATTAAACTCATTGAATTAAAATTCGTTAAACCATACAGCGTTACTCATAAATATGAAAACTTCTCTACAATGATGAAAACCATTGGATTGAAGTGCATTGGATATGTTTCAATATTTTGAATATTTTCTACTTAATAAAATATTGCCAAGAAACTGAAATTGTTGACTTATGGTCGGCATATCAATGTGAGGATAACAAGTTATCCTATAGTTAAGGCACTGTTTATAATATAGTAGAGTTGCTTCCACTACCAAATGTAGTCGATAGCCTTACACCTGCTATCGATGACGTCTGGAAGTGATCCTACTTAATTAAACTGTGATTTTACCATAGGATAGCTTATCCTCGCATTGATAAACCGGCTCTTATTTTGACACAATAATGGAGTGGGGGGTACAAAAGATCATAACAAAATTTCAGACCTTTGCCTCTAGTAAATACACCAAATACCAAGTTTCTGAACTCTTAACAGCTTCTATACGTATCATTCCCCATCCTTCAACAGAATCATCTCAAAATATAATCTATATACTGTTATAACATGTACGTGTACCAAATTACAAGTCAATTCCATTTCATTTCATAATGGAGTGGTGGTGAGGGCTTGTAAATGTTATAAAAAAAATTGAGGCCTTAATTTCCTTACAATCCTAAAGAGCTACTTCCAAGACAGGATGGTGAGACTGGAGACTGAGAACGCAGTGGAATGGAGAAGGGTGACCTGCGGGGTTCCACAGGGATCAGTCATTGGACCAACCCTGTGGAATCTTATGTTTGACGGCGTTTGGCGGCTGCCTTTAGCAGTCGGAATCACCCTAACGGGATATACCGATGATCTGGCAGTGACCGTCACTGGAAGCCGGATAGTTAAGATAGAGAAGAAAGCAGATCGGACCATTAGTAGAATAGAGGGGTGGTTGCAGGGGACTAAACTAGAACTAGCCCCAGAAAAACTAAGGCCATCCTAGTCGCACGAAAGAGAACCCCCCTGGCAATTACCATCAAGGTTGGAAGAGTGGAAGTACTTCCTGGAAATGAACTGAAATACCTCAGTATTTGGCTAGATCCAAAGCTCACCTTCGGTCTCTGTGTCATGAAGACGGCCCAGAAAGCAGAGAAGATAGTGACATCGCTGGGTAGAATAATATGCAATACCAAGAGCCAGTAAAAGGAGGGTATTGTGTAGTATGATACACTCCATCCTCCTACATGCGGTGGGAGAGGAAAGAACCCGGATTAAGATGGCTAGAGTGCAACGCTATGCCGCACTCCGAATATGTAGTGCCTTCATGACCGTCTCATTCGATGCGGTTCTCGTGATAGCCGGCATTCCTCCACTGTCTCTACTAGCAAGGGAGAATAAGCGTCTAGAGAGACCGAAATGCGAAAGCTTCGACACGCCCAACACGTGATATCATTAGTTTGACTATTTCTTCATTGCTCTAGCGCTTGCTTTCATTGTGTGTTTTAGTTTACAGTGCCTTAAAATTTAAGTTTTAAATATGTTTAATATTAATGTTAATTTTAAGCCGCCACAGGCGGCAGGAGTATTAACTTTGTGATTTTATTGCCTTGAGCTGAACCGGTCGCGACCCGCCCAACCGTACTAACACCACGACGCTGCGCGACGTGGTTGTGCGGTTGGCTCCGGATCTTGATCCGGGGAGGCAATGTTTTATAAGTTTAAATTAAAAATACATTTTGTTATCTACCTATCTATCTTTAGCTTATGATGCGAAGGGTCCCGGGTTCAAATTCATACGTCCGCTGAGTTTTTTTTAAATTCTGTAACGATTAATATAATTTTTTACAAATTCTTTTCTGATTTCTTTAGGTTTTCCTTCTTTTTATACAATAATTTCATTCTTTCGTGTGATTTCTTTAGGTTAGGTTAGTAGGTTTTTATTCTGATATCTAATTGTTAATAATTATTAGCGCCGCAGGCAGTATTGGCGTCGCAGACAAGAAAAAACAAAGAAACGCCTTTTTTCACAAAATAGCAGGAAATATTTCAATTTCTCCACTTGCACGAATTTATTACACATTTACAAGGTAATGCGCATGCTCGAAGCTTTCGCATTTCGGTCTCTCTAGACACTTGTGTAAGGGAGATACATGGTATATATGAAGGTAGAGAGAAGGCAGACGCTAGAGAAAACCTCTGGAGAGTGTGACAAACGCAATGGGAGGAGTCCAAGGTAAATTGACGAAACAACTTATACCGGATGTCAGGAAATGGGCAGAGAGGAAACACGGGGAGGTTAGTTACTACCTCACCCAGGTTCTGTCCGGGCATGGGTGTTTTATGGAATACCTCCATAGAATTGACAAAGCTGACAGCAACGAGTGTATCTACTGCGGGGAGAGCGATACACCCGAACACACAGTACTCGTGTGTAATCGATGGAAGAACGATAGGGAAAGGGGTGCAGCAGAATTAGAACAGCCTCTAAATGATATTACAATCGGAGTTTAACTGGAGAACTGTCGAGGACATGATAACACATATCATGAAGGCTAAAGAAGAAGATAACAGAGCAATAGGTCCGAACCCCTAATCGAACAAGAGGAAGGAGGACGCACGAATAAGAGAAACATCTAAAATAAAGAATGATCCTAACTTAACAAGCTAAAAAAACTATATTTTGATATGCTTTTTACCCCTGTTGGAATGATCCAGTACATTTTCAGCAGAGGGTCGCAAGATAACTACTGTTTTATTTTTGTTCTTTCTTTCTTTTCTTTTGCATTGACTAAATTAAAGGCTAAATATATTGAAACACAGAAAGGGCATCGGTTCTATTGTATACAAATAAGGAAATGAATGATGATGTCTTAAATATAACATTACACTATCTTTTTGCACCTATATCGCACGGAGAATTTATCAATTTGTGATCTTTTTAAAAATAAGTCTATGGAATGCATTTTCGTAAATAACTCGTTCAATTCCAATTTTTCCAAAAAACTCTGTTTCAGATTTTTTGTCCAAAAAGGTCCGTGTCTTATACTGGTTATAGAGATTGATCGACGGAATAATTAATTTTCGATTTGTATTAGGAAACTGTTCGGAATTTGTAGAATTTATCAAAAAAATCAAGTTTTCCTGGATTTGTAGATTCGCTTTTGTTTTGTCAAATTTCTCACAAACGTCAACTAACAGACCTAATCGAACTCTACAATTGTCATTTTTGAAAATCAAAATCGGACCTTCGGTTCGGGACTTACTAATTTCTTTGAAAAATCATACTCGGCCCTGGGAAAAATACTTGCGGTCAACGGATTCGCGCCGCCAGCAATAGACTTCATTTGTGGCCGTCTACCTTTGATCCCACCAAGTCTCATCGAAATCAATCAATATTCTGGATAGTTATCGTGCTTCCTAGCCTGATTTAGACAAAACCAGTTTTTTGTTTTTCAACATAGTCTCTGGTATACTTATTTATAAAGCTTGGCCAGCGGCACCATTTTTTTTTTAAATATCTCGATCCGACTACCCGTTAGCGAGTTATTCAATTTCTCCCGAGAAACTCGAAACGTCTATATCCGGTATTTTCGGTTTCCGAACGGAGCCGAACTTCCGGCGTTAAGGTTTTCTAAAGACCTCCTATTAACTTTCCAAGTTTCATCGAAATCCGAAAACGGATTATGGGGGCTGGGCGTGACAGACAGCCTAAACATTGAATTCGTAATCATAGACCCAAAAAACACGCGCAGCCCCCCCCCCCCCTCTGAAAAAAGCCTCATTTTACTGATAAGTCGTTAACCGTTGAAGATATAAAAAAATGCATAAAAAAGAAAGCTTGACTGCCTACAAAAAAGTCGTCTTGTAATTTTTTTGTACATGCCATCGTTTTCGAGAAAATCGGTATTGAAAAAATTGAAAATCTGTATTTTTAATGTGCACGAATTTTTGTTTATTTGAAAGTTTTTGCGCGCGGCCTATAGAAAAAATTGAATTGTTCGAAAACCAAACATGCTAGGAAGAAAAATCAAAATGGGTTTTAAAGGTTATATAAAATACCCTTTTATTTCCATTTTTGATGGCTATTGATATCTATTATATAAAAATAACAATATAATATAGTTACCTCTTGATTTTTTGCAATTTTAACCATTCGCAGGCCCATAAAAAATAACTGACATTAATATAAGTTATAAATGCATTATCTTTTAGTTCAAGGTAGTACTTCAATGCAGAAAAAGTTAGGGATAAAAATATTCACATTTACTAATTTACCAGCGTGTTGAAAGTAGACAAATTTTGGCCAATTTTTTGTTGTTTCCTAAAAATTAAAAAAGATCCAAACATCTTGAAAATTTAGCTCAAGAAATTTTTTTTCAGTATATATATCATATAACTATTGTTTCTAATAATTTAGTAGCTAAACAAATATGTTAAAAAAATATCATCAAAATATTGAATATGCAGCCTTTTTTGGATTTTTTTTTGCTAACTTTTACATGCTGCAAAATTTGTAAATGTGAATACTTTTATTCCTAACTTTCTATGCATTGAAGTACTACCTTGAATTAAAAGATAATGCATTTATAACTTATAACTTACAGTCAGTTATTTTTAATCGGCCTGTGAATAGTTAGATGGACAAAAAATCAATTGATAACTATATTAAGGTCAGTTGGGGTATCTGGGCCCAGGGGGTAACTGCGCCATGGTTTTTTTCCGTAGAACTTGTGGGGGTAATTTCACTTCAAGCAGTTGGCAGCACTGAAGGACAATGTCATCTCACTACAACAATTAGTCTCATGTTTCTGAGTGTTGTTGCTTTCATGTAGCAATTTTTTAAATTTTGTAGTGCAAAATTTTCATAGCAACGTGATGTAATCTTGATTTTTATGAAATATCTACAAGTTTACTGTATGTATTATCAACGTCACAGTTAATTTAGCATAAATTAGAAGCATGATATATCCCTAAAATGTTATTGCAAGCATATGTATTCTGCGTTAGGTCATAAGCTTGAGTGGGTGGCCCAGTTACCCCCACAAGTTTTCAAAAATGGGGTAAGTGGGCCACTTAATTGGGGCATCTGGGCAGAGCTGGGACCAAGTTACCCCAAGCACATTAAGTATGTTGTTTTTGTTATTATTTATTAAGTAGATGCAGACCACTGCGCACAGTCACACAAAAAATAGCGATCTAAACCCGGGACCCGACATATTAATCCCTATGTATTTTGATGTGTTGAACACGTATCTGATGTCCGTTTAGCTCCATCGCCCACCATTTTTTTGTAAATCGCGAAAATAGCCTAAGCAACCTCATTTCTTTAGATTATTTTCGCGATTTACAAAAAGTTGGTGGGTAACGGAGCTAAACGGACATTGGATTCGTGTTCAGCACGTCGAAATACATAGGATTACTATGTCAGGTCCCTGGTGCAGATCACTTTTTTTTGGGGGCCTGTGTTATTTATGCTTACTTGAAATTGGATGTTTTTTACATTTAATTTTGCCCTTTTTACTTTAACAGAAGTTGTGTTATTCCTAAATTTGAATAAATTTCACACCTAATTGTTATGTAGTAGTTCTCTTACATCGTCGACAACTCGACTATGGTGTGGTTTAAATGACTTGTGGTAATTTTTGTACGAAGTGTACATGTTTACCAACATGCCCGCTTACCCCAGTTCAAATAACAATCGTTTGTATGAAACCAAGACCCGTATGGTCCAGTTGCCCCAATTTCTAGGGGTAACTGGGCCCATCAGACTTTTTATTATTTAATTATAATTATAAAGAAAATTAAATTTGACTCGGGATTTGAATCTTATATATTTAAAGACTGTGTATTGCATTATATATAAAAAAATATTTTAGATATTAATATAACTTATTAGTGGTCCTCAGGCAAGTTCAAAGTATAATCTACTCGCTCAGGTTGTAAAATCATGGCCCAAATACCCCAAGTGACCTTATATTGTTATTTTGATATACTAATAAATATCAATACTCTTATAAATGGCAACACAAGAGAGTATTTTATATCGCCTTTAAAACCCATTTTGATTTTTCTTCCTAGCTTGTTAGGTTTTCGAGCAATTCAATTTTTTCTATGTAAACGAAAATTCGCGCGCATTAAAAATGCAAATTTTGCAATTTTTGTCCATATGAATTTTCTCGAAAACCATGGCATTACAAGAAAATTATAAGAGGACTTTTTTTAGGTAATTAGTCCAGCTTTCTTTTTTATGATGAGCAATTTTTTACATCTTCAACGGTTAACGAGTTATTAGTAAAATAAAGCTTTTTTCACCGAAGGAATGGTTTTTTTTGGGGGGTTGCGCGGCACCCCAGAACTGATTTTTGTGGTTTTGTGATTGTTAATCCTCGCACTAATAGTTACGGAAGGAAAATCTCAGATAACATTTTTTGCGAGCATCTGGTGTATTTTTTAATATACCCACTGGACTAAGACGGGAATAATGATTGTAGATCGAGCAAGCAATTGAAACGCTTTTCAAATCGGCCTGTCTTATCTGTAATAGATGGCGATATGATAACTTGTATGTACTGATAAAACATGTGTTTGTATTTAAACATCCGACAAAGAATTCCAGAAATTTTATTTTGAATATTTCAAACTTTCTATGAACGAATAATTTTGCAATGGCCACAAATTACTACAAACGTGTGTAATGGATTTATAAGATTCATTACATATATCAATTTAAACAACAAATTTTATGTACGAGCATACCCAAAAATTAATTATGTCTATGATACAGATGTTAGATATTAATTATATCATAACCGAAGTATAAACATTCTCTTAAACATTCAAAAAATGCCTGTTTTTATCTTCTAATCATTGGCAATAGTTTCAAGTTCAAGCCACAATATTCCGAACATAAGTTAACTACTACAACTATGACATTATGTTAATTGTTTAAAGATAGGATCGCCGAGCGCCGCCAGTCTCAAGGATTCTTTACCTATCTGCCCAATGTCGGAGCTCTGAAGCTTTATAACAATTTTATGTAAAAATCGTTATACGATTTTTTAAATATTATATACAAATATGGAACGATAGAAACTTATAAGGCATATACTGAATTAATTTTCAACATAAGAAAGCTAATTTTAATTCAAGTAACATGTATTGGGTATTTCGATAATTAAAATATTTGACATTAAAATATTTAAGAGAAGTACATTTGATTAATTTTGGACGTGCCCTGATTTCCTCGGTTTAATTGTGCGTATACCGCGATATCAAAAAGTATCTTGAATCCGTGAAGTCTAATTCACAAAAAAAACTTACAGGACCATATTCAGGCAACCTGTTGTAATTAAGTAAAGGTTTAAGGGCATCGTTGGAAAATATTTAAGTGCAACATATTGAATTCGTATTACAAAGTTCTTTCCACAAATGATGTATACACTCCAGGTCTACATATAAAATTTTGAAATTGATGATGGTCCTGAGGCGACGTAACGTCGCCAAATAAAACGGATACTACAGGCGTGTAGAGCGTTGTAAAGGCTCTAAGGACGTATTCTTGGATTTTTAATTTGTTCGATAATAACCGCAATACTTCGAAAAATCAAAAGTTCATAATCTTGCCCTGTTATAGAGTACAACATTGCACAACTTTGCCACTATTTAATTGACTTTCTATCTCTTACGGCTTCTTATCCAATATGAATCATCTTGTATAGGAAAGTATCCATTTGAAAAAAAAGAGTTATGGCAGTTTAAAAACGTGTGTGAGTTTGAATCAACATGGAGAAGACCCTGTAGAATTAGACTTGATGTTGAGAGACCTAGAAACTAGTTCACGACCTTACTGCCATTCAAAGTGAAACAATGGCCAAGCGAAAATATTACTTTTACAGAATATTCTTAACCGCTGGAAATGCATTTTTTTATCAGAAAAAATGGTATAACGTGGCAACGAGTCAGTGTAAGTCCAAAAAACTATATATGCTTGGACAGATAATTAAAAGTCAGATATAAACATATGAGTAAAACTTGCGTGTTCCATTTAAAAATAAATTTAAAGTACGCCACCCTTGATATTCTACGATTTTTATCTGAGACATCTTCTCAAATTTTAAACGATTAAATAGACATTATTCGTCCACTTAATCACTCTGTGTGTATGTACGTGGACAAAAGGGTTGTCAAAAAAAAAACGAAGTTGTTTATGGTTGAACCACTTCTTTAGCATATAGATGGAGCAGGGCCGCCGAGAGAAAATCGGGGCCAGGGGGGTAGTAACATACGACTCCCACTAATCTTCAATATAAATTTCGAAGAGCGGGAGGTGGCATTCATAATAATAAACTATTTATCTCTACAAAAATTTCGAAAAGCGGTGGGAAGCATTCCCTTGAATCGAAAAGCGGGGGATAATATTCCTCTCAAAATTGAATATCTATCTTATGCGAAATTTTGAAGAGCGGGAGGGTGATATTCCTTAACTTTCAATATTTATCTCAATCGAAATTTTAAAGACCGGATTGTGATATTCCTTAGAATTAAATATTTCTCACTACATAGGAATTTCAAAAGCGGGAGCGAAGATATTCCGTTATCTAACAATTTCATATTTATCTCATTATAAACAATACGAATCATTCGGAAGTCGTTATTATTTGCATCACACTAATCATTTAAAAATATACCCCTCTCGTTTTACCTAATGCAAATGCAATGCTAATCGCCAACTTCGAGTGAAACCGGGCCCCCTCAAAACCACCGAAGCACCCCCGACCCCCCCCTCTCGATGGGTCTGAGGTGGAGGGCCGGCCGTGCAAATTTGCTATAAATAAGATACACGAGTCAGTAAGTACTATCACGGACCTACAGTGAGCCACATTTCATATAAGCAAATTTTACCCGCGTCATGGAATTTTGGCGTCGCATCCGGTCACGATTTCTTGTGTCATCGAACATATGAATAAAACTTACGTCAAAATGTAGGTTTTGAGGTATACAACGGGATTTTAGTGGGGTGCCATGCTTAATTTTCCCACAACTCCGGTAGACCCTCGATTAAAGAATTTTCTGTGTTTTCGCATCGAATGCATGGATAAATTTCTTTTTAAATTAAAGTATAAACCTTCTAGTTATAAAAAAAATTGACAGATTTCGCAATCCTTGCAACCATCGGGACATTGGAAATGATGACACCATACATCAAATATAAACAGCTACGATCCGTCCTAAGAAACATGATTTTGGTACTTGTTAGAAAAATAACTAAAAAAGCGGGGGATAACCCCCGCACCCCCCTTTTCTTTGTCGGCGACGCTAATACTGCCTGCGGCGCTAATAATTATTAACAATTAGAGATCAGAATAAAAACCTACTAACCTAACCTAAAGAAATCACACGAAAGAATGAATTTATTTCAAGCAGAATAAAAACCTATTAACCTAACCTAAAAAAATCATAGAAAAGACTTTGTGAAAAAATATATTAATCGTCACAAAATTAAAGAAAAAAAAATCAGCAGGCATGGGAGTTTGAACCCGGGACCTTCGGCACCGTAAGCACATTACCATCATCATAACAAATTTATTGAAATTTTATGTTTACAATAATTGCGTCCCCGGATCGAGATCCGTTGCCAACCGTACAACCACGTCGCGCAGCGCCGTGGTGTTAGTGCGGTTGGGTGGATCGCGACCGGTTCAGCTCAATAAAACTTACATCTAAAAAAGCTAAAACTCCTGCCGCCTGTGGCGGCTTAAATTCAGCGCTTTGACTGTTCGGCCTGCTTGGTGGATTGAAATACTTAAGATTATCACTTGTTTAGCGTTCATTCGCGTTGTTCACTTTTTAAATTTTGATTTGGTGAGACGGGAAAAAGCTCAACGAAAAAACCCGTTCGAGGCAATTTTTTTCACCCAACAGTCTACTCGCCATTGGGAAGTTTTGATTTGAGAAAGGAAGTTTAGATTTTTAATAGGTTTTAATTTTGCAAATTTCTCGGTCGAGAGGGGATTTATTAACAAAAAATGACAAAATGACAAAAATTACAAAAATACAAACAGAGTACAAACAATTAGGAATAGGAAAGGAATAGGTATAGATTAAAATATACGGTGGTGAAAAATGTGTGATAGCGAGAAGTTTTGGTAGAAGTAAGCACATTACCTATGCGCCAACCGTAGGGCTGATGATGAACACTAGGCAAGGAATAAACAGTGAGACAAATGATATCACGCTTCTTTATTCGTCCGCCGCAGCAGCACTAATGCGTCCCGGCTCGATGCTACAAGATTTGCTCTCTCCGTACCTCCTTTCTTTTGTTGAACAGGCGGTACAATATCGATTGGCGCTGACCGACTACACCGCATTCGCTCCCACATAGTAACAGGCTCTCGCTCAGCACTGCATCATCTGACCTTGATACTTTCATGTCGACGGCCTTGGAAAAAACTCGTAACTTTTGTCCTATACGCTATACGCGAACATTAATATTTCTAATGTTAAAATAGGGTGCCTTTCCTTATTTGCCCGCATCCTCCCATTTTGACGTCACTTCCGGTAGAATTCCATGACGTGGGCAAAATTTACTTATATGAAAAGTGGCTCTCTGTAAGTCCATGGTAGTACTTACTCACTCACACAAAGTTTCTCATGTATCATATTCGCAGGAAATCTGTACGGTCGGCTCTCCATTTTTAAGATTTCATTTTTTTAAATATATTACCTCAGCTTTTTTGGACAAAGTATTTATGAGTAATTATTATTAGAACCATAACGATTCTTCATGGCTCTTTTCGTGCCGAAGCAATACGATTAAGTATGATTTTTAAGTCCTTAAGAATCCAATTTTATAATTGTAGAAAATTTCAGGGGCCAAAAAATCCCTTTTTTGGGATTGTCTCAAAATAATGATTTGGATGCATATCTGCTTAATTCCAGTAACCCAAAAACTGTTAATTTTACAGAATATTATCAAGAGACGTCTTTTTTAAAAGTGAATTTACCTTTTTGTTGCCCGATCAGTATAGATAGAGATATTTAAGAAATACGGAATTTTCAATTTCTTCAATAAAGTGTCCTCTATGGAAAGCAAACATTTAAAAAAGTATTATACTTAGGAAATACCGTGTATCGAATTTTAACCGTTCTTCTTCCATGGCATTCGTCCCAATCTGATAAACTCTTCCTCAGATTTAAGGATTGTTCTTTGTTTTCCCTACCCCAATGTCTATATAATTGTTTGCTTTTTATAATGTATTGTTCGCTTTTACAATGTATTGTTGTTATGTATTGTTTGTTTTTTGCAATGTATTGTTTGCTTTTTACAATGTGTACATTTATATATGTAATATTTTTATATATTTTGCTTTTGACTGTATATGTATATTTTGGAATCTTTCTTTGTAGTAATTTTGACTTGTGTAAAACAATTTTTGTTATATACACCAATAAATATTATTATTATTATTATTATTATTATTATTATTATTATTATTATTATTATTATTATTATTATTATTAATATTATTAATATTATTAATATTATTAATATTATTATTATTATTATTATTATTATTTTATTTTTTTTTGTTAAAAACCAGTCACCCTTCTCTGTGGCTCCGATTCTCACCGAGGGGAGCTGGTAGTACCGGCAGCCACTCCCCACACCGTGGGGTAAGTGACTACTGGGTCCGGGAATCGTGTGCCCTGAGTAGACGTAGCGAACCGAGGATGACGGCCTTCTGCATCCTACCGGCTAAGATCTCTGCCGAGTTTCGGCATGCCGGTATGATCTTCAGTTCTGAAAGCAGTGTGTGCCTCGTTCCACCTAGAGCTCCTATGATCAGTACCACCAACTTAACATTATGGTCCGGATAAAGTCTGCGGAGTTCGAAGAGCAAGTCTCGATATTTTGTCCGTTTTTCCTCCTCCTTCAAGACAATGTTGTTTTCCGCGGGAGCCGAGAACTCCACGACAAACATTGTCTTGAGTTGGTGATCGAGGAGTACTACGTCAGGCTTGTTGGCTTGTATTTGCCTGACGGTGGGAAACGAGTAGTTCCAATAAATTAGACACTTCTCATTCCCCACAACGGACTCGATATCCCCCGGAGCATAAGGCAGCACTGGTGTCTCGTCTATCCCATACGAGTGCCTTAAATGGTAATAAAGCACTCGTAATGCTCCGTCGTGCCTTTGGATATAGGCCGAGACTGCATATTATTATTATTATTATTGTTATATAAATTAAATCTCCACTAATAGTGGGTACACAAACAAGTATCGGCCGCAGCAAGATACTTGTCATTATAGTGTTGAATTTAGGAATGAGCGGACGATTGAGGTAGTCGACAGGATTACGGCTTTCTGGATGGCTGCAATCTTATCGGCAATTCCAAGCTTTGTTAGATTGGCAACAAGTGTTTTGGTGACTACTCCGGTCGTCGATATTATCAAGGGGATTACCGCCACACTCTCTTGATGCCACATTTGCTGAATCTCTTGCCCGAGTCGCTGGTATTTGCCTTCTTTTTCAGCAAAGTAGTTCTGGATATTGTGATCATTAGGAATTCCTACATCTATCAGGCAAGCTTCTTTTTTCAGTTTCTCCAACAAGATGATATCCGGTCTGTTGTGGACAATTGTTCGGTCCGTCAACACGGAGCGGTCCCAGTACAGCTTGTGCGTATCATTCTCCAACACTGGACTTGGAGTGTACTGGTAGTAAGGTACATCCTCATTCAGTAAGCCGTGTCGCCGTGCCAAGCTTTGATGAATAATTTTAGCAATTTGATTATGCCGCGTGAGGTATTCGGTGGCAGCTAGCATTTGGCAGGCCGCCGTGATATGTTGTATAGTTTCGGGCTGCTGACGGCATCTCCTGCATAGGTCATCTTCAACATGGGCCCTAACGATGTACTTCATATAATTTTTGGTGGCAACAACCTGATCCTGGATGGCAACCATAAAGCCCTCAGTCTCCGCAAAGAGATCAGCACGCCGCAGCCAACCACACGAAGCTTTAAAATCAACATGCGGCTGACTGAGGACGTTCGCATACCTGCCATGGAGTGGCTTTGCTATCCAGCCTTGTCTCTTTTGTTGTAGGTAGGCCGCGTCGGTTGCAATTTCAGTGCCATCATCGTGAAGTAAATCTAGTGGGGTGTACCTGTTGTCCGATTTCTTTATAGTCCGATGTAAGTCATTGGCTTGTCTTGCAAAGTACTTCTGGAGCCCACGCGTTTGCTTCTTGCAAAGCCTACTGATATCTATTAGGCCGCGTCCTCCTTCATGGCGAGGTAAGGTTATTCGTTCCAGCGCCGACCTAGGGTGATGCAACCGGAACTTAGTCAGCAACCTCCGCGTAGCTCTCTCAATATCCTCAAGCTCAGTCTCCGACCATTTAACGACACCAAACGTGTACGTCAGTACCGGGATTGCGAAGGTATTGATTGCTTTAAACAGGTTTTTCCCGTTTAGACTTGACTTAAGGATATCGTTGACTCTTTGGAGGTAGGTATCCGTGACACGGCGGCAAATATCCTTGTGCTGAACGCGACGAGTTTGCTGAAGGCCTAGATACTTATATGCCTCACTTTTGTCCATGGCATCGATAGAGCTCCCATCCACTAGTTCAAACCCCCGCTGGGTTACCTGGCCCCTCTCGATACTAAGTCTGCGGCACTTCTCCATTCCGAACGACATTTTTTTATTATTATTATTATTATTATTATTATTATTATTATTATTATTATTATTATTATTTTAATTTGAAACAAAATATCGACTCACTTGTATATCCTTCCGAGAATCGGCTGAAAAGATAATTTAATAGAACTCGTAAAAATGTGCAAGACTTTCATAATTGGCTATCGCACTTTGTATCTTTTAAACTAGTCTTCAAGATTCTGTAAACTTTTCTTTGTCTAAACAACTCGATGCTTGATAAAACGCAGGATGCAGTAAAAATAAACATTTTTTACACCTGCTTTTAATCATCATGTTTAACGCATTTTTTTATTGCTGTATTACCATAGATAAAACTGATTAATTTTGCCATAAGTTTACTAGTGAAAAATAGAACAGGAAATTTTACATAAACATGTTTTGTTCATAAAAATCATAAACGATAGTCACAGGAAGACGAATGTACAATAGCAACTTCACTAGGTTATTCTTGTATTTTTTGCAACAATTCAATTTTACGAATAATTTGAAGGTCCTATCACGATAGGTTAATGATATAAATGAACTGGGTGTTGCAACATCATTTATATATATTTTAACTTATTTTAAAGTTTTTTCAATTTGACTCATATACACGTTTTTTAAAATATTTTTTCAGGCTTTGCGCTGGAAAGGCTTAAGAAATATCTTTAAAATGTTTTGAAAGTTGTAGAGTGTAGGTCGGAAGTGGCTTCATGATGCTATTTTGTCTATTATTTAGTGCAAAAGTCGTAGGAAATATATTAAAATTAGTGGTTAAGATTTTAAAGGTAGCTGATCCCGAAGTCGACATCAGACGTTAAAACTTTAAACTAACGAATTCAATGGAGTCGTCATAATTGCAAAACTTGCTGATTTGCAAGAATGGTAAGTATATAAAGATTAGAGTGGCTGTTATTTCGGCGATGGAATCAATTTTATTCCCTCACCTAAAATCAATCAAGGCATTAAAAAGTATATACCTATGGGGTAAAATTTGAATGGATTTGTATAACATTAACACGTGCCGCAGTGGCAAAATTGTGCACTTTTTTTGGACAAAAATCTGCCGACAATAGATAATTTAAAAAAAATGGAAAATACCTTTAAGGCATTGTACTTTACAGTAATGAAATTTTAAATGGGAAATACATGTATTTTTTATGCATGTTTCACTTCTAACATTTATAGAAATGGACAGAAATTAATTTAAAGATTACGCTTTCGTAGTTTTAAATGTAACTATTTTGGAAACGACTTTAATTATTGAGTGAAATTCATAGTAATAGTCTTGTTATGGTTCTACTTAGGTAGTCTTATAGGTTTTTTAAATAAACGTACTAAGAAAAAAGAGCTATGGCCAAAAATAATAAATATTTTCCTATCGGATGTCTTCTTCTTCGAAATGGCCACCTTAAGTAACATTTCATAGTGTGATGTAAGCAACACGCAGATCCGTATTGAGGGATTATTAAATGATAGAATTGTATTATTTTTTTAGATGTCAATAAATACATTTTATATGTTTTATTTGACGATGCATCCTTTACTAGAATTCTTTTTGCTGAAAAACTGACATTTACTGAATTCTTATTTGCGTTATTCAGATATTATGATTTGTCGGTATATCGAATTTTTAAAAATTTATATAGTTCGGGTCTGACAATTAATACTCCATATTGTTCCTACTTTTAGCCATACCTACCAATGCCGTTTCTGCATAAAAAATGTGTACTGCATGACGTCTCCTGACTTTTTAACTCGATATTTTTGACACACATAAACTTTCTTATTTTCCACTTCGGTATTCGTCTTTATCATACCTTTCGAAAGATTGTATTCTTATTTGAATGATATATCACACTTTACTCATTTCCGTTGATTTTACGTTAAAAAAGTAAAAAAGTCCTGTGACGGCGCGGCGCGCGGCGGGTTGTTTGGAATATTATGATATTTAATCTACTACTACACTGACATCAACTACGATACACCGTAGTTGATGTCAGTGTCGGAGCTTTTAATTTGATAATTTCATATGTTTTAATAATACAATGTGTTAAAGGTTTGTCTAGTTTTGAAAGTATCGGCATGACTTTATTGTTTCAATTTATTTGCTCATGATGGTACAAGAACTTTTTAGAAGATATCGGTAAATATTGTCTCTAAATGAAATAATACATGTTTTCAATATGGTGCCGTATTCATGCATGTCCCTTTAATTTGGATTAAAATAAAAGCTCAAAATATTTATGATGTCAATGTGAAAAATGTATCAAAATGACGCCATATAGTTCTTAATTGTTTATATTGGGCTCTAAAGAGCGTATGTATGTATGTGACACAAGAACTGTTAAATTTGAATATCAAGCTATAGCTCGAATTTAATTATAAGAAATCATGGTTAGAGATTGGCCTGTAAATACAAAACATCATTAGCAAGTAAATCCCCTAATTGCTTAAAATGAAGCAAAAATGAAACTTACAAATGCCTTGGTGATTTTTAAATTATTGTTGAAAGCCTAATTCTGGCGTAGTACGCAAGTTCCGGGTTCTACAACGTCGGGTCGTTAAGTATAGATTCTAGCATCCGCGAAACGGAAGCCTGCTTGGCATAGCCCAGTTATTAAACAAATCAACGAATGCTCGCAAACATGTTGTGGGGATTTTCTATTATATTAGTACTATTTTAAAAAATGTATATACGGGATGTTAAATATTTGCAAAATTTCGAAAGCTGCAAAGAGTAAAGTGATTTCATATGTGAGTATTTTGAAAAATGATATTTAAAAAATATATTACGAGTTAACAATGCTAGCCAGTTATGCAATCTTGATCTCGAACTGCAAATTATTTTTCATTACTTTTCAGCAGTTTTCCGCAATTAATGTCCAAATTGTTATTAAATACTATGCGGACATCTCTTGATATTTCATAAGTAAACATCCACAAGAGTCAGATCCGGACTACCAGGTGGCCATGGAATTAGGCAACGAAATTTTCCTGTGACTCCACTTCAGGAAATATTTTCCTCCAATTCATTACATTTTTATGTTTCTTTCATAGTATTTTTAGTAAAATATTTTGCTACGTCAAATACTAACAACAATAAATATTGGTGATGTATGTGAGATTAAATTTTAGTAGGACGGTTAAAAACTGTTTGCAAAAATGTTAATGACTGAAAGAGAACAGAAAAATTAATTCTCAGTAGGAGATCAAGACGTTTTAATCGGTTATACCTTTTAATCTTGAATAGTGGAGCAAAAGAAAGGATATTGATGTGTATAGTTTTGTAAAAGCAATATTTTGATTTAATACCTTTTGGGGTATCACCAGGAGTATATATCTGAGCTTTGAACTTCCAAAGCCTATTGCGTTTTTTTATGAACAACTTTGTTTCAGGAAAAGCTTTTTTTTAGGTAAAAAAGTGAAAACCTCCGGTTATAAAGGTCCGATCGGGACAAACTAAATCAAAAACTATCGCAAGTAAAATTACAACATATCTACGTTGGTTTTGGGTCATTTGAGTACATACGTACATAACGTGCAAAATGAACTGGTTAAAAAGCGTTTTTTTTCTCATTTTAACGCCTATGGACGTCAAGAGTTCCGATCGGCTTCAAACATTTAGAAAATGTACCATTTATGATAACAAAACATCCTGAAATTTTGATGCCCAGATATTGAACCTTGTGAACACAAATAATTTGTTATCTGAAATTTGAATTGACCTCCATATTGTGCCATTAAGTCCAAAATGGATCATTTTTTCTTTAAATGTAGTGGACGCCAGCTTTCCGATGACATTAAAAAAAATTCTTTTAACGTCATTCTGGCCACTTTTGGCATTTATTTATAAACCAAATGAAAACAAATAGATTTTCTCGGCCATTTTGAAAACATTTAAAAAGAATTTATCAGAAAAGAAAGAGTATTGCGAGAACTTTATTTTAAAAACAAAATTTATTTTCGTCCATCTTAACTCGAGATATTTAACTTTTAGCATTTTACTCCAGTCACAAATTTGGCTTCTGATCTAACAAAATATATCCTTCATTTTCTTCCTTTAGTCGATTTATTTTGGTGTTTTCATAAAAATATTAAAAATCGAGAACGAGATCACCATTGCATAAAAATTATTCAATGTTAGAGTTCACAAAAAACGGTTTTTTTCGAATATCGCGCTTTCGAAGGTTCGAAGGCCAAATGAGGTTTTGAAGATGAAAAATATTGAAATTCCGCACGAAAATGATCTCTTCCATTTTTTATGTGCAACGAACGGTTTAGGGAAAAATGTGCTTCGAAATTTCCGCGCAAGGGATGTTTTATTTTTCTATTAGGTACGTGAACACAAGTACACTGTGTTATTAAAATTCGGTTTCAGTAAGTTTTTGATAGTAACGAATAAGATGATGTTATTGTTTTACAGTTAAAAGTTTGCCTAATATCTTTTTGTGGAAAATTATGTACATTTTTCTTCATAACGACGGACGCCACTGGCGGATTTTAAAATATTTTACCGTGATGCAATCTCCTGATGGATAAGTATCTTCCACCTAAATTTTATAAAAATCACATTGTAAATACAAGTGCTGTGATAAATTAGTCATGAAAAGTGAGATATACCGTATAATAGTTAACATATATATGTATTTTATTGTATATATCGATCAGCTAATAAATACCATACATAGATCAAGCACGTATTCTATGCATTGACTATATGAAATAGAGCATATTATGCCTTGCGCGGAGATTTTGAAGCAAATTTTTGACTAAACCGTTCGTTGTACATAAAAATGGAAAAGATCATTTTTGTGCGAAATTTCAGTATCTTTCATTTTCATTATAACCTCAATTGGCCTCCGAGCCATAAAAAGCGCGATATTCGCAAATAACCGTTTTTTGTGAACTTTGACCTGGAATAATTTTTTATGCCATAGTGATCTCGTTCTCGACTTTAAATTTTTTTAAAACACCAGAATAAATCGATTTAAAATAAAAAAATTAAGGATGTGTTTTGTTAGATCAGAAAAGTCTAATTTCATTGGGCTGTTTTGGCCAATTTAATTAACAAATGCCTATTTTTGGCTATTATTTTTTCAATTTAACGCCTAGTGACGTCAAGAGTTCCAATCGGCTTCAAACTTTCAGAAAATATACCTTTTGTTGAAAACAAAACATTCTGAAATTTTAGTGTTTAGATATTGAACCTGTGGACACAAATGAATTTGTTATCTGAAATTTGAATTGACCGCCATTTTGTGCCATTAAGTCTAAAATGGATCACTTTGTTCCAAAATGTAGTTCTGGACGCCAACTTTCCGATGACATTAAAAAAAATTTCTTTTAATTTCAAACTGGCCACTTTTTTGGCATTTATTTATAATCCAAATGACAACAAATATATTTTTTCGGCCATTTTGAAAACATTTTTGAAAAATTTGTATCAGAAAAGAAAGATAATTTCGAGAATTTTAATTTAAAAAAAAGGGAATCTTCGTCCAATCATTAATTTTGAGCATCTTTTAAAAAGATACAGTAAATACACACACAAAGAACAGAACAAATATTTGACATTAGTCAAGAAAATTAAGGTTATAATTTTATAAAGAGAAGTTAGCAGAATATCAAATTTCCCTAAACGCATGCGTTAACTACCAACTTAAGTAAGCCGGAAACAATTGAGTACGGTGCAACAGTACGAAAGGTAATCCTGATATGTAAAATTTAAAAAAGCTGTTCAGGTCAATTAACAATGAAATGTAAATGTTTGAAAATTAGTTTTAAAAATGTTAAAAATGTTTTTGGGCGTTTCATATGAAGTAAATATGTTTCAAATAATAGACAAAATAGGCATTTGTTAATTAATAATTGGCCAAAATGCTAAAAGTTAAATATCTCGAGTTCGGATGGACGAAAATAAACTTTGTTTTTAAACTAATGTTCGCGCAATTCTGTATCTTTTCTGATAAAAATTTTTCAAAAATGATTTCAAAATGGCCGAGAAAATTAATTTGTTGTCATTTGGATTATAAGTAAATGTCAAAAAGTGGCTAAAATAACTTTAAAATAATTTTTTTTAATATCATCGGAAAACTGGCAACCAAATAAATCTCCATATTGAATGATCCACTTTGAACTTAGTGGCACAAAATGGTAGACAATTCATATTTCAGATAACAAATTCATTTGTGTCCACTAGGTTCAACATTTGGGCACCAAAATTTCAGCGTGTTTTGTTTTCAGAAGAAGGTATATTTTCTGAAAGTGTGAAGCCGATCGGAATTCTTGGCATTCCTGTGCGTTAAAATGAAAAAAGAAACCGCTTTATATCCGGTATATTTTGTACGCTATGTACGTAATGAAAGGACCCTAACCAACGAAGGTTTGTTGGAATTTTCATTGCGAAGGTTTTTTGTTTGTCCCGATCGGACCTATAGAACCGGATATATTCACCTTTTTACCTAAAAAACACTATCCAAAAAGCTAAATTGTTTATTAAAAAAGCGCAATAGGCTTTGGAGGTCCAGAACTCAGATACACACTCCTGGTGATACCCCAGAAGATTTGAAATCATAATATTACTGTTACAAGATTATTCATATCTCATCGTTTATTTGATCTGTTTTTACTGCACTGTTAGTGGAGTAAATCTAAGTGTCTGAATTGCCTAGAAAAGTATTGTCTTACTATAGCAATTTTTTGCTAGAACTTGTTGAAAACATTTCAAGAAGTGTAGTAAAAAGTTTTGGATTAAATCCGTGTGGCGGAAAGCTTTTGTTTAAACAAAAGAATGTTCAGAATCCTGTTTCTTCGCAGTTTTTCTTAAATATCTCTGGTTCTATAACCCTTATCGCAAAAAAGAAAGAAACACAAATTATTCAAAACGAAATTGCGAAAAGAACTAGATTTGTCTGAATCTTTTTGGTCAATATGCCAAGTCGTAAAACATGAAGACATTTTAGAGAGGCCATTTTGAAACAATTGACGATAACTTGAACAATAATGCACATATTCTAACGAAACTGTAAAACAGTATACCCCTTGTGAAGTAAAACCATCAAGCTAAGTTTCAAGTTAAGATGTTTACAATATCTCCTAAAAGACAATTGCAAAGTCGAAAATTGAATCGTCGATTGTTTGTGGGCATCAAGTCGTATTTCAAAAATTTGTATTTCAGATTATAGTTGTTCTTATGTTCTTTGTGGTGGTATAAACAAAAATAAATTTTAAATCTTTTAAAACCGAAAAAATGTTCAAGTCATTATGGCTATTAGCTTGCTTACAAATGGTCGTAATGCAAAGAAATGTCATATCTAGGGTTTCAATGGCCGGAGATAAAACTACTTTTTTCCAATAGCTCGTTTTTTATGTACTTTTAAGATATGCCAATAATTTTTATTTTTGGGCAAAATATTTTTGAGTAAAATTCATTTCTAAAAAAAAGGAAGATAGAAGAATTGAATAAAATTGGTCTTAAAAAATATAAGTTTTTGTTTATGCCACCAGAAAGAACATAAAAACAACTATAATCTGAAATACAAATTTTTGAAATATGACTTGATGCCCACAAACAATCGACGATTCGATTTTCGACTTTGCAATTGTTTTTTAGGAGTTATTGTAAACATTTTAACTTAAAACTTGACTCGATGATTTAACTTCACAGGGGTATCTTTTTGCGATACGAGTTATAGAACTAGAGATATTTAAGAAAACACTTCTTGAAATGTTTTCAAAAGTTTCAGCAAAAAAAAAATGCTATATAGAAATTTTAGTTTTACTCTACTATATAACATTTCTTTTATACAGTTTCTCAATATTTTTACAAATAAAAGTCCTTCACTTTGCTTTTTTATATTTTTATAATTATTTCGCACCCGGTATATGCAAAATAGTAATATTTTCGAACTTCTCATATAAAGCAGTAAAGCAATGACTTATCCTCGTAAACTCGCAATGTGTTCTGTTTTCCGAACTCAATTTGTAGACACACTGTATAAATAAGTAAAGTTGCAAGACACGAGAGAACAAAAATTTAGAAGAAATAAAAACAAATTTTCGTTAAATTCACACCTAAGTGACTTAAAGAACTATACGGCTGACGGTAACGATGTGTTGATCTGATTTACTTATTGAAAGATTCGCAAGTACATCAAGATAATAAATAAACTATTTTAAGGCTGAAAGTATGTGTTACATCTTCGGTACCATGCTTTGGCGCTAAGGAGGAAGAGAGAGGGGCAAGGATGAGCGGTAGGGTGGCAGAATTTTCAAAGAGTGATGGTCTCATAGCAAGGTTTTGGGATGAAAGTGAAATATTTTGTGGATGTGCACCCACTATTTGTCTTTTTAGTATATAAGCTTCTGTAGAGGTTACTACAATCAGATCATCCTCATACATCATCACAGATTGTTAAATTGACTAAATTTAAAGTTTATCTAATAGTAACAAGTGTCATTGTTTAAATAAATTAGTGCAAAATGAAGGTAGGATCACAATTGTAAAACAATTACGAATTAGTGGCAAGTGCTATGTTCCTCGGCCATTTAAGGACTATTAGTGTTGCGGGTTGCCAATTATCAGATGAAATTTAATTTACAATTTGATTTATTACAGAGTGGTACACATGTAATATAATTTAATTTATGTAAGGTACAGCGCATAATTTATTTTTATTTATATAATTAATATGAGTGTATTATGCAAAATGGAGAAACAACGTCTTACATTTCACAATGTACAATTTTAGATAAGTATCTTAACAATATTTCTACAAAAAGGGAAAAACATTTCCATTTCGAAATTAATAGAAGATGGAATCTTGGAGTAATAGCCCTTTTCTTATGAAAAAAAATTTAAATATAGGCTGCAGGTATTTTTTTTTTTTTAATGTGAAAATTGATTTTATATATTATTGCGTATCTACGCTTGCAACATCACATTGAACACTTTTTCTTACTTATCTATTTTGCAAATTATAATTTTCGTAATAGCTAGAATGTTTTTTTAGAAATATCTTCATGTCTATTTAAAATGAAGCGGCTCATCATTCTATTTTTACTTCTGTGTATTTATTTCAAAAATATTATAAGCTTTATTTCTCTCGTCTTTTAAATTTTTTTCTTTTCTCTTAATGGGCAATCGTTGTCAATGATTTCAAATATCTCCCAAATTTCTGGAAATAATTTTTGCATTTATAAAAAAACATAGGTAATACAAACTATATAAAACTTGAAAACAGACTTAAACTTTCTACTTCATAGAAACTGATATGGCTTTTTTTTCTTTCGAATTTCCCTTTTGCTTAACCAATTATCTACTTAATTTCAAGAAGTCTCTATTAGCTTTTCGTATTAGGCAAACTATTTTCTGTAGCAAATTTCATAACATCTAAGTGATTATTTCGTTTGCATGACTGACTATTAATAACCTCCAAACCGTGTCAAGTTTAAAAACATCGTGGTCGCTAAGTTTGGCGTACATGTAAATTACAAAGATTATCCAAATGCATATTTACCGTTGCATTTATATGCATGTTGGTATCGAAAGCAGGTGTTTTAAAAATGCTAAATTCCACATGATTAAATAAATGACAAAGCTTACTTGGGCAAGGTATTACCATTATGATTTCTAGTCTTCATTCACATAAGTCCTATTTCGGAAAATTAATTGTTATGACGAAGGTGACGCAAATTGTCATCAACTCAAGCACATATTGTTCTTTTGAGTTTAGCTATTCGCAACTTATTTAATAATAGAATTATTAGTTTCATAAATTAGCATTATTTTTGAAAATGGTGCAAAAATTTGAAAAATATGTCAAAAACATGTAATGACTTCCTTAATGAAAGCCTGTTAGAATATTCATGTACAACCACAGTTAAAATATTTTTTCCATACAGACCATTTAATTATGTAACGTATAAATGAAGTTTTTATTATGATCGAGAAATGCGAAAATTTGAAATTCTTAGAGGCAGTACTTTGTTAAACAATTTATTTGTAGATTGTAGATTGTCTAAGGGGCCCATTGGCTCTTCAACCCTTCCTCACCTCGAACTAAAAAGTTTTTTGTGAATTATCCTACAATTGCCCTTGTTGCTCAGGATACCAAAACTTTTTACAGAGCTTGTGATATTCCTTGGTGCGATGTTCCCTATGTCTTTAAGCGTTAATTCTGCCTTTTCTACGTACTTTAGTTTAATCTTGCATTCACAAAATATGTGTTCAGCAATCACTGGCCAATATGCTCAAGATGATATGTCAAAAGGCAATGGACCATTAAAGGACCTGTCATCTGCTTTAAGTCACTCTTAGATTTCTAGAAACCTTATTCCATTCTTTGTCGAATAATATATTTTTTACTTCTATTTGGCCTGAAGCTTTCCATCAGAAGAACTTCTGCTCCATTTTCCATTTTAGAACCTCGTCGGTTGTGTGTCTCTTAGAAAAATCGCAAGAAGATTTGGGCTCGAAAAATGAGCTGCAGCGCCTATTTCATAAGACCGTCGGTCAATTTATTACTTTATATACCCACCCACATTAAAGTAACCCATTTGTCTTCTGCCAATTGCTTCCCTGCGTTCCCAGGAAATTTCATGTTCAAAGCTGACGTGAGAATCTTCCATGCTGCGTCACTATCTGATGGTATACAGATATCTATACCCTTCTAATGCCTTTGTTTATGAATGCCGGGAAGAATGTTGACGTGCTAAATCGAGCTCAATTTCCTTAGTCCTGTACGTATAGTCTCTTTACATCTCTCCTTGCCTCTTGATTCTTATCTTGTGATGATGAGGATTATGGATGATTTTTTTAAGAAAAGAAGATCCAAAAAGCAAGTATTTACTATTATTGGTCATAGCGTTTTTATTATTAGATGTCCAACCTGAATACAACTGAAATAAAAATAGTATATTGAATTTTCTTTTCATAAAATCATCTATTTATATAATTCAATTCAACTGTTCCCTTTTTGCATTAAATAGTTGTAAGACAGATATGTAAGTCTAGTAATTTTTTGTAAACAATTATTTTATCAAACATACAGTAGAGAGCGTTAAGAATATTTTAATAGTTCAAATTCTTAAAACGACGCACCAGCCAATTGACACCATATGATTAGTTGACAAATATTGGGTACCTTAATTATTTCAGTACAATAACAAGATTCGTCACATACATAAACTACATCCCACGGAACTATTTAAGAATAAGATCTTAATCAATAAATATTTTTTATAGACCATTTTAGGTTGACGTTACGCTGGTGGTGATGTGCGTACACAACAATTATTTTGTTTTTTACAGATGGGGAAAAGCTGTTATTTTTTAATAACAAGCTTAAACTGCTTCTTCTGGCAACTCATCTCTAATTGTTTTCATTTGCATTCCTCTGTGATTAGATGAGGTTTGTGTGCCCTCCAGACTGTGTCAAAATCAGGTGTCAAAAACTGATGACCGAAATTCGTCAATTCCCACTTCCTACTTGGAATCATGCTGTCCCTTCAAATATTACATCAAATCTGTCATCATTTTTTCTTTGACCTTTCAATTTACCTGCCTCTATTTGTTTTCTTAATTCAGAGTTGATGAATCTAAGGTATTAATATAATGATATAAAATGTTAAAATTGGATAACGTTTAATAATTTTCTCAACACTGACGAAATAAGCGAATATTGCCAATATCGCTTTCAAGAAATACATTTTAGAATTTCTTCTTGAATGTATCAGAAGTCAACTCATACCTTGCCGGACTATATTCAATCAAAATTTGTTTTGGTTTAGTACTTTAATATATGTAAATGTAGTGTCTATTCTGCTTCAATAACATATTCAAAGGACATTATCATATATTCTACTGACATTACTGAAACACGAAGAATACGTAAGTAAAACTACTTAGGTGTTCCTATTGTTCTCTGTTTCTCTTATTGACAACTTTAATATCGAAGAAATATGATTATGAAGATACTCCACTGCTTCTTGAATCTTTCAAACCTTATCTATTAATACAGCAGTAATATTACGGTCATGTTGCGGGTTGTGTCCCACCGAGTTCTAATTTAGACACTGCTAGTTAACTTGTTAGAAATTGATCTTTTTTAAGTATGCCTTAGTAATGCAGTGCTCTTAGTGGTCCTTAGAAAATGTTCAAGCGTTGTTCAATTTCTAAATAGTAATAAAAATAGATCTATTATAGATCTATTACCAAAACGAAGAAATAGAGTAACAATATACATACGAAATGAATGGGTTAACGACATTCGATATATATATTAATATGTAAAAGTAACTGTTATTTTATTTTTTTATGTATTTCATCAGTCCTCGTTTACAAAGATATTTTGCATGAGTATTGTCAGTACAAACTAAAGTTACGATATATGTGTATAAAAGACATTGTAACACAATTGTTTATAGACCAGTGTTTGATAAATAACACAAAAAGTACAGTAATACACTAAATAAATAATTTTACCATAATGAAACAATATAAAAACAAAATACAGGAAAAAAAATTATAATCTAAGTACTTTGTACAACAACTTTGAATTTGGACAATGTATAGCGTATTATGGGCCCGTTCAGCATTTTTATTATTATTTTAGGGATGTAAAGTAGAACAACTTAAGACACTTTTCAAATTTTGAGGTTTTTATTCGAACGTTTAAATAAATTACCAAAGTTGGATCGCTCGAAAACGGGGCAGAGCTTCGCGTGACGTCACTTTGCATATGCTGATAGGGTGACAGTCGAGATTTAATAAGCGTGTGATGCGTGTTATTGTGTATCTATATGGAAACGGTGTTTGATTGTTAAATTATATTGTTGGAAACAAACACCTTTTTTCTTCAAACGCCAGATTAACTCATGTCATGATATAAAAGTTTGACGGATTATAATGGACTACTGACTACTTAGTGTTCATGCAGAATGACGTCACGAGTCGGCGAAGCGCTTTCTACTGAAACCCAATCTTTAACATTAAATACCTAAGGATTGGATATACTAATGAAGCTGAAATTTTAACAGATTATCTAGATAATCGATTACTATTGAATATTATAATAAAATTACGACAAAAGAATTATCGGTAACAAGCCCAAAATTGATTAATCGAAGTTAAATTTTTTGTATCCTCAGGAAGCATATTGTAATAGTGAATGCCAGCGTATTTTGGCGATTTTTCGAAAAAAAATGTGCGAGCGTTTTGGTATCTGCTAACTTTTCCTTTCTCTAATATCATATTTGTGATTATCTTACTGTTTTTCAAAGGCATATCTGTTCTTATAGACAAAGGTCAGTAACTTCAAAAGATATATTTTGTTTAAATGCATCTCTACAGGTTTGTCTGTAGGGTATACTAAATATCATTCTCATTATTCTCTTTTGTTATATAAGAATTCTATTACATGATGACGGTTGTCCCCAAGCAATAATATTATAGCTAATAACAGGGTACACTAGGGTATAATATGCGGTTGTAGATAGTTTTTTTATAGATTATTTCTTAATGTTAGTATGTATAGCAAAGTACGATTTAGTCTTTCGCATATTTTGTCTATGTTTTCTGTCCAGTCTAGATGCTTATCTATAACAACTCCTTGAAAAGTCGTGCTATTTGTGTAGGGTTTCCCAGTTAATATTTAAGAGATAGTTGTCTGCAAGTCTTAGATTAGTATAGGGCGGTTTATTCACTACATCCGGTTCCGAAATCCGAACTCGGATGACGGATAACGTCGAGAGATCGTGACCGAAGATATCTATCTGTCCACTACTGTAGTGGACAGACTGTAGCAATCGTTCTCTGACCCATTTTTAAAACATAAACAACATACCACGACGACATGCGACAGTGTTTTTGCACTCCAGTCCATCAAACCGTGAATAACTCGGATCCGATCAAGCGGTGTATCGAGGCAACAGAATATTCGGAGTCCGAGATGACGTACCTCTGATGTCGGACGTCGTGTGGACAAACAGCCATTTGATTATATGAGCAGCTACGTTCGTCATTTCGGATCTCGGAATTGGATGTACTGGAGAAACTACCTGAAACTGCATACATGCAGTTTTACCGTAGTTAATGGTGAGTCTATTTTCTCTGCAACGATTATTGAAGTTCTATATTGCATTATTAGCTTCTTCCTCAAGCTATTTCCCGTTTGAAGCCGATATAACTAACATCTGCATACATGAATGGTCTACCCTCTTCAATGTGGGAAGGCAGATCGTTTTATAAGAGAAAGATTAATGGTCCTAATACTTCCCTTTGAGAGGTGCCAATATCTATTTCAAATTTCTTGGAGATTATATTTTCCACTTTTACCATAAATTTCCTGTTTGTTAAATATGACAAAATCCATTTACTTACCGGTTCGCGCATGCCTAGAGCCCTTATATTTTGTTCTACTCATTTTGGTTCCACCATGTCAAATGCGCGGCTAAGTTCGAAGAAAATACATATCACTTTTTGATAAAACGAATTAATTAAATCCCTATGCATGTTTAACACTTTTAATATGACATAATAATATTTGAACTAGACAGATTAATTCAAAGTTAACCCGTGAGCACTAGCTGTATCAGAAACTGTTTACGAATTCCAGTTGCGAAATCATTTCAAAAATTGAAAATATAATTGAATATCATCAGTAATTAAATAGTAATTTAAGGTAGCATGAAAATCAGATATATAAATAGATACTAACAGAGGTCCCATGATACTACTTTGTGGAACATCTTATTTAATATGTACAGAATTCGAGACAGAGTTATTTGTTCAAACTCTCTGGCAACAGTTACTTAAATAATTTATAGAAAACGAATTATTATTAGGTACCTAGATCATGATATTTTATCTTCTTGCTCAAAATAGTATGAATTAACGTATGAAATGCTTTGCCGAAGTCAAGTAAAATTAAGCACGAAAAAGTTTAATATCTAATTCTGATAAGTCGTAAGTGACGTTTTGGGTGGCTTGATCCCGATGTTCAGTACGCATACTGCGAAAGCACGGCCTATCGATCCTTTTGGCTTGAAGAGTTTTCAGCAAGAGGTGTCAGAAAAGTTACCACAGGGATAACTGGCTTGTGGCGGCCAAGCGTTCATAGCGACGTCGCTTTTTGATCCTTCCATGTCGGCTCTTCCTATCATACCATAGTAGTATTACGACGAGCATCAAATCTACTTTAGGTTAATGAACTACTACTAGTAAGGTACGAAATCAGCTGCTCGGCTATAATCTTTTTCAAATCTTTAGAGCGTGTGAGTAAAATACGAATTGAACGGAAATTTCTAACGATATCTAAAGAATTAGAATGTTTGAGAATAGGAATAACAAATAATGTCACATAAAATCATAAATAACATGTTTAGCTAAGTTATTCAATAAAACTGATTGCATTGAAATCTGCCGACTTTTCAATTTTCAAGTAACAAAAACCGGGGCAAAAACCTTTGTCCTAGTATAAAATTTGTGATAGTAATAATCAAAATTTGATTTTATCGATCTTTTTAAATGCAGGGTAATGTTGGTAAAAGGCATGATTTATTTTTGTTTATTTCGCAATGTTTCTATAATGTATGTGTAAATTTTTATATAAATTCTGTATTACGCTGTTCTTTGTTCCCATTATGTAGCTAAATTAACACCAGTTGAGTTTGGGCAACATACTGAAATTCAAATTATGACGTAGATATTATTAGGAAAACATTAGGATTCTGAAAATGACCAAAATGGTTGCCATCATGGCCAGAATGCTTAATGTTTCGTGCCAATTTGTTTCACAATCATTAAAAACGATTAGAAGCTGCAAAGTTATACGCAAATAAAATATTTCAGTTTATATTGATCTAGATATTTGGCACAACTCAAGATTTTAGCGATTTATAAAATACAGTAAATGAGATAGCAACGGTAGTTCAACGACTTTCCTAAACTTAAGACTTTCAACAATGGATTGAATAACAGACTATTAATAAAACTGAATTATCAAATAAGCTTTCTAAGTTATCGAATGGCAGATGTTTGACATCTATTTAAAATTAAGTATTCGACGTAAAAGTAGGATAGAAAATCAAGTAGATTGTTTTAAAACTGAGACATCTTAATCTAAATTCCAGAAGCTGACAAGTATTTGAAATATATGTATAATTGTATAATCTGTTCGTAATAAACATTGTGTTGTATGAATTGAAGTCATAACTCCGTTGCATTTATCTCGTATTTTAATTGTTCCATAAGAAAGTCGTATGTCTGGGATAATTCGATGAGACTAACTGATAACAGTAAACATGGCTACTGTAAAGTATATTGCAGATAATTTTTCACAATCTACCTCTGAATAATGTGAATATTAATGAAACAGATATGAGTATTTTAATTATTGTAAAGGATCAAGGCTAGCGATATCCTCAGTTGTTCTAATTCGTAATTATTTGTAAACTAAGTTTCAAGTCAAATTATATGTAATACATAACAACTGTGTTATTATATTCGAATTTATCATTTCCATTTACAATATAAACAAGTTCCAAAGAATATACATCATAGCCAGAAAAAAATTAAATTAATTAAATAACCTTCCTATTGTAAGTTTTACAAATTTTGTTAAATATTAAAATGTAATGCTAGTTTGCATATTTAGGAGGACGATACCTAGTGACTCCTTTAACAATAAGCAGCGGAAATGTTTCCAAATAGTCCTTTTATAGATAATTGTATAAATTATGAATTTGCAACATGAATAATGTAAAGTATATTACAGATAATTTTTCGCAATCTACCTCCGAATAATGTGAATATTAAAACAGATATGAGTACTTTAATTATTGCAAAGGATCAAGGCTAGCGATATCCTCAGTTGCTCTAATTCGTAATTATTTTTAAACTAAGTTTCAAGTCAAATTATATGTAATATATAACCATGTTATTATATTCGAATTTATAATTTCCATTCACAATATAAACAAGTTCGAAAGAGTATAAATATACATCATAGCCAGATAAAAAATAAAATTAATTAAATAACCTTCCTACTGTAAGTTTTACAAATTTTGTTAAATATTAAAATGTAATGCTAGTTTGCATATTTAGGAGGACGATACCTAGTGACTCCTTTAACAATAAGCAGCGGAAATGTTGTTTCCAAATAGTCCTTTTATAGAGAATTGTATAAATTATGAATTTGCAACATTTGTTTCATCCAGATTTGGAGTAATGAATTGTGCAAATAGTGCATTACTCCTACTGCCTCAGTTTACATAATGATAGCACCAGTAAAGATAAATCAACTTTCATATGACTAAATACCTGGGTAGTAACCAAAGAATGATTTATTGAAATTAGATAGTATACATGACCTGTCTATTAAGTATGTCTAAACATACTTAAAATGAATAAATTCCACTTATGATATTTTCGTGTATTTATGGGCATATACGTTTATAGAATGAAATATGAAATGGATTATATAATTCAGTAAGAACGAATTTCAAAACCTATAATACGCAGTCTGTTTTATTTTGTTTTGGGGATATGATCTCTTTATCAAAAATTGTAAGAATTTAAAAAAATGACTTAGTTTTTTTGACTAAAAATTAATTGTGATAAAACTAGAATAAATATTATACTCCTAGCCGATGATCTTATGTAATCGGTGCACATTCGGTAGGATACTCGTCGCAGTTACTTATAGAAGGTGAACACTAGACAGCAGAAATTAGTACAAAAAAAAGAAGGAAATACTTCCAATCTATTCGGGTTTCGATCCTGCGACCCTTGAATTTCAAGTCTTATCTTTTTACTTTTTAGATATTTATTATTATACTCTTCACAAATACAAAACGAAGAGTATATTGCATTCGATCGGCACATTTCTAAATTCGGTAATATTGCTCGTAGAGAAAACGTTTTCATATCACTGTGTTGGTGATCGAATTCTGAACAACTTTCAAAATGTCCGTCCGTCCGTCCGTGAATTTACAATCGCTGATAGTAGGCAAAGGGAAACTTTAATTTTCTTGCTTTTAATAATCTTAAACACTTTCCATATACGATTTAATGTACTTGTGTTTAGAATTCACCAAATTCTATTTTTCGTTCATTCCTTGCGGTGAATTTACTATTTCGCTCATGCACTTTACGATGCCGTCAGTATGCCAATTTGGATCATTCAATATCGATATCGTAAAGTTTTCCCGGTCGTGTATTTGAAAAGTTCATATATTACCTCTTTCTCCGTTAATCATCATAAGAGTAATACTGTTTCAAGGTAGCGGCGGAAGAAAGATTTCCCACGCGTGAGGCCACGATTCAAATGCTACATTTTACTGGATTTTTTATTATTCATTTTTACCTTTGCCGCCGGTATTTTTATTAGAATGTTATCCCGTTTTTTATCTCTAAACCATATTAAAATGATCCCAAAACTGACTTTAATATTAGAAAAGAAACTAAAACTTCAACAGAACTGCTGGTCATATTTTGGCGGCCAAAAAATAATTGAAATAATCATTAAAAGAGGATGACATGAGTTAGGACAGCGTGGCCGTCTTTGAGCAAGATAATTTTTTATATCACGGTAGAGTGTTTTATACGATGACTTCTGGCAGGATTTTTTTTAACCTACTCAAAGTTTCTCAGAAGCTATTGGATTTCGACTCCAAAGTGTAACCGATGGATCATTATTTGTTACTCTAGTGTTTCAGTGTCCATAATATAGTTGAAAATCATATTTCCAGTTTGTATATTACATTGTTATGAAATGCATATAATAAAATATATAAATATTAAAAATATCAAATAATATTTCACAAGATTCCTAGCCAGTTACAATACAGAAACATTCAGAACCAATATTTTTTATTTATTTTATTTATAAAACTTTTCCATGTACTGATCTATTTTATTCGAAGGCAAGAGACTTCTTCCTCTAACCAACATTAACATAGTGTCTAAATTTCAGTACAAATTTAGCCTTTTATCGCTTTGAAACAAATTATTCACGTTCTTTTACGCAAACTCCAAAAATACTCCAAACAAAGTTAAAAGGTTTCGATGATATCATTTATTTTTGTTGTTGCTGCCATGATTGGAAGGAAAAGAACCAAATGTTTACTTTTGTAATGGTTTGTGGTTGTAAGAGAATAATTTTTATACGGGATTGTTTCATATTGAAATTGTCAGTGTTACGCAAACTATGATAAAATGTAGTAATGTAGTGAATTTTTGAACTTGAGACTTAAATATTTGTGTCTTCCTAAAAAGTACACACAAGCGCCATTGGCCCATCTAGGTCAAGACATACGTAATAAAAATATCAGGAAAATAAAAAATGAATTAATTAGGCTTAATAATAACTTCTAAAAATTATATGAAAAAGATATTATAAACTTTACAAAAAGTTCTGTCCTATTTTTATTACTAGAAATATTTCTTATTGTGCATTACTGCGAGATATTCGATTCATCGCGGAGTAGTTATAGGTTATAGGCAACTTATTCAATAGCTATTTTGTAAAGCTTATTGCATGGTGTTTGCAGCGTAAAAGTGGGCTTCTGTAATTATTAGCCAGCGCCACTAGCGGCGGCGGATGAAATGAGGGGAATTTATTGTGGAATTTAAAGCGTCGAAGAAATACCCAAGTTATCCAAATCTGCAGCTACCAAAAAGAGCGCGAAAAACAGATAGCGTTTTACTGTGCAATAAACGAGGACAGAGACAGAGCTGGGTAAATTCTAAAGCAAATATAACAGCGCGGTCGTTGGCCTCTCATTGCATTCATTTCATAATGATAAAATGCATAATTCCTAAGTCCATCCCTGTTTTCTTACAACAGGTACTAATTAATACATCATAGCAAACAAATCTACCCAATATTTTCCGTACACCTTTATTTATATTAGACATTTTTTGTGCTTGATTTATGTAAACTAGATATGTGAGACGACAACGTAATCTTAAGTTAAACAAACTTAGTATCTTATAACCAATTAATAATTTATATTTAAACCACTTTCAGGTCATTATAGCGTTAGCCACCATCTCCTTGGCTTTCGCGGAGCCTCCAGTACCTAGCAGCCAGTACATTCCCTCTAACCAGTACATACCTCCATCAAACCAATACGGAGCCCCAAGACCCTTCGGACCACCATCAAATTCTTATGGCGCCCCGGCTCAAACTCAAGCTGTAATCAGGCCCAACAATCAATACGGCCCACCAAAGACAGAATATGGTGCCCCAGGTGGAGGTTACTTGCCTCCTAACGGTGGATACGACGATCAAACGGTGAGAAAACAATTAATTGGAATTTTCAACACATATAAGGAATTATAAATTACCTAAGTAATTATTTCAATTTAATGTACCTATCGGAGAATCCTTCATAGACATGTCGGAATAGCACGCAGTCTCAACATACCTACCCTTCTCACTTAATCAAGTTCTGTAATAAAATGGCCGCAGAAAATACCTCGTGGAACCAAATATGGGACATTTCATTACTCAGTTAAACTTAACGATGAAGTTCATAATACTGTAAAAAATCTAGATCTATTAGAGCTTAATGGTGATATGATTTATCGTAACAACATTTTTTACGGCGCGCGGCGGTTCAATAATTTTTATGTCATAAGTTCTAGTTCTATTAAATTCTTGTCTAGCATAACTCATATACGAGGATTGCCTTAAATTATATTTTGTGAGGAGGGGAATTAGAATTTTACTTAAACATATAGCAGATCGAGAACCATTATAATCTGTCTTATTCAACATTTAATAAGCTGTGAAGAACATTCAGTTTACCTCTAAAAAAATTATTTCTTACCATCCCAATTTCATTTTTATCGAGTAGCTCAGTTTCAAAATTGTAAATGTGTTAGCACATAGATTATTTGCATAATAATAGCTAGTTTGGGGTGTTTGAGGTAATACTGAATCTGATGCTAGCAACTCAAAATGACTGATTAGTTGTAAATAGTTTCTTGATCTGTAGAAAACTTGAATTATAATAGTTTCTGGGGTAACTGATACCGATTCTGATGTAAAACTTTAAAGAAGTCAGAATATCGGTTCAATTATGCTGCATATCAGTGCACAATTTTGATGTACATCTATATGCACCTTGGTACATGAAAATTTCATTCAAAGTGGTGAATTCTATATGACGATCATAATTGTAACTTTATTTAGATTTAGAAACGCAATTATACATGAGGTGTTTTCGGTGGTGCTAAATGAATTCAGATTTCAAAAATCAAATGAATATCCAATATGTATAATTTTTGTCATATTATCGTCCGATTGTAGATTGCTTATGTTATGAGTATTTCCACCTGTCGCGATAGGGATGGATCATTATCGTGAATACCATGGCCTTTGATGAACCGGGGTACTTAATAATAGTAAATCACCTTGCCTTTCATGATTCAAAATGAATGAGAATTTTGTGAAGTGTTGCTGGGAGTAGATACTATTAGTCCAAGTGACGACTGTAAAAAAGTTGAGCTCGATTTTTAAAGGATAACTTAACGGAAACCTGATCCGATGGATGGGGAACCTCACTTTCGGCACTGATTTTGATATAGTTACTAACTTAGGGAGTTAAAGCTAAAACTTACATCAAATTGTAGGCTACAAAGGGCTTTATTTGAATACATATAGTTGCCTTGGTAAATATTGATCGCACATAATGGCAACCCATATTTTATTTTTTTATATAGTAACCACCCGCATTAAGTTGAAGCATAAAACTAGCACCAAATTGAAGCTGAAATTCTCCACTAACAGAAAAAATTGGTTATAATCGTTTACATCGATCGCAATAGTGTGACGTTTTCCCCGTCGTCGGATCAGGTTTTCGTAGGGCAATTGTGGCGAATATCTATTGTCGCGATATGTACCTTCTATCTATCTTTTCTAAATGTGTTATCCTTAAAAAACTGAGCTACGCTTTTTTACGGCTGCCTCTTCGCCTATATAACGTATGAAGTATAACTTAGAGGTATCTGGTTTTAGCAACTGCGAGATATACTGTAACTTTCATGCATTTGTACAAGAATTAACTACAGAATTAACTTCATTAAATTCGGTGTCAGCAATCCCTAAAATTCTCCATAAGCAGTTTTTATGCTGAGTTCAATGTACTGATGTCTACTGAGAGAGTAGCGAACACATTTTCAAAGACAAGAAGAAGATATTTGGATTTGAATTTTGAACGTCATAAATTCCCATTCATGAGAAAAGTGACGTTTCACACACTTGTTGCATAAATACGTAATTTCCACTACTTGTGTAAAGTAATTGCTTTGCATAATGTGTAAAGTTAAACTTTTTCTGATTAATGCGTGGAGTAAGAGAGTAAAAAAACACAAACATGTATTTCTAGGCTGCTTTGCAACAGCTTTGTTGTCTTATTATTTCACTTTACGCACTAGTGTGTACAGTAAATTGTTTATATTTTAATTCATACATTCCATTTTTTGGCAATCATATCGGTAATAGAAAATATGTTGTATGCGTGTGTATATTGCCCTTTTCCACTTATGAGATTATCACAGTCGCATACGGCTCGTGAAAAAATACGAATTTACATACATGTTGCATAAAATAATCAGTTTGGCTGCAGCTTATACTATAAAATCTAATAAAATAGCTCTCATAATCTCTAAATTATTTTGATGTTGGAACAAATACGTGTTACTGCATATACTAGTCCAAAAATATGAGGGAAACCTAAAATTTGTGTGACGTGATCAGAATAACGAAAATTTCCAAAAAAATTGTAATTTGTGCAAATTTTAAAGGTCAAGCCGTACCTAAGGGAATATAAGTTAAACAATGATTATGTTTGTGATAAAAGTACTTTGACTTGTGCAGTATGCGGATGTAATACTTTTCTTACTTTTTGTTGGGTATTTTGCCACTGAAAAAATATTTAAAAATTTTAATGAAAAAACCTCTGCGCCAAACGAATCAGACAGAGGTTGGTTCTTGAATACTTTACTGTTTCAAGAAATCTGACACCTAAAAATATAAAAACTAGAACAATGTTATAAACTAAAAAACGAAAATGAAAGGTATAGACAGTTAACGTTTCGGAAGAGAATCTACTTCAATTCTCAAAACTTTTTGGCCGTCAACCATGACAGTTCTTTGTTTATGCGTTTCACGTGAGACATTCAATTATATATTTATCTTATTTTTACTTACTTCGTTTCTAAGGATGGGCAACCAACTAGTACAAAAATCTATTGAATAATTTGAAACTCATCTATCCTCGTTTAATAAAATAATCGCGGATTCTTTAAATTTGGCGCAGAGATTTTTTCATTAAAATTTTTAAATATTTTTCCGTTGCAAAATACCCAGCAACAAGTAAGAAAATCTGAATATGCAACAAATAAACAATTATAGACAATATTCGGATGTGATACGTTTTAGTCGAAATTTCGCAACCGAATTTAGGTTCCTTTTTCTAGTCTCTTGTCTCACTGTAGATACCCAAAACACGATTGCTATATTTTGAGATACCTGCTATTTACAAATACGTGAAATTGTGTAAGTTATTTATTTTAATTTAAATAAACGGCTTATAAGTCGTAACATTAGTGAAAGTATTATGGAAATTAATTTTCTTCAGTTTGTATGTAGGTTTCGATACTGATACATCACACATAATTGTAGTAACGACACATTAAATCAAATCAGTACAATATTATAGGTAGTAAAAAGGAAGAGTTATTAAAACATTGAAAAGTACACACTGCCCTGTAAAAAATCAAAGCCAAACAAATGTGAAACAATATCTTGGTAATAAATATTTAATTAAAATTTGAAGTGGAAAATTATTACAATTTTCGGCGATAAAACATGTCTGACTGATGTAAACATGTATTATTTCGAGCAGATGTTTTAGTCAATAATTATGTATAACGAATACACGAAAGTAATTGTATAAGATACATTATAAAATTTATTAACCTTATTATCATAGAAAATACATAACAATACTTTATGTGTGTTGACTAATTAATAATTAATATATGCAAATTATATGTAATCATTAAAAACAAGTAATTGTGTGTACAGTGTGCTCCAATAAACAATTGTAGGAAGACTGTTTTACCTATACAAGGATCTTTGTGTATCGACTTTATGATTTATAACCTTTCCTTTATGAGTAAAGGAAACGCTACAGTACAACGAAATCTGAACCACATCTTTATTAATAATTTATATTGAATAATTAAAAACTCGAGGTTTTAACTCGCGTCCTTAAGCTTCCTCAGTTTACAAGTTCAATCAATCAATCAATACAATTTCGATTATGTTTCAAAATACATCAATACATATCCGACATCCGTATCCGAAAAAAGACAAATATCCACGACGTGCGGCTGGGCTGCTAACCAATACCTGTTTATAGATCAAATTCAAGATACCTCTGGCTACAGTAAGCAAACAAATATTGGTAGTAAAATTTAGAAATATGCTAACGATGGTAAAACCTTTAATAAAATCTAAAAAGTAGTGGGGTACTGGTTGATAATTTTGATACACTGTTGCAGGCAAACTCTAAAATAAAAATCTGTAAAAGCATTTACACAAAACGTCCCTCGTCATTGATAGATTATTAATTTTTTGTTGAATGACCACTCTATATATTTTTTAACAAGATTTATTCCTGTTAATAATGACAAGATCATTTCAAATATTATCGTTCTCTCTCATTTCTTTAATAACTTTACTAAAAACTACACAATACTTTTATTTATTAAACTAAAATACACTTTTACTGACTGAAACAATCTTTAACAATGTTTATTACTTGATATTTTCGCTTTGTAATCACTTCGGATTTCTAGCCTCTCACTTGTCATACAAAACTTTCTTTTCCCGTCGTAAATCTCGCCTTATATTATATCCTACAAAATCTAGCATAGACTAAAACATTTTCAAGCATAATCTAGAATAATGTAGAAAATCTGGGGCCATCTACAGACTTTCAGAAAACGTACTACTACTGCTAGTGTCACAGAGATGGCGTGCCATACAAGCTTTGTTGGTTGCCTAACCATTGGAACTTAGTTTTGGTTATTTCTCATGGGCGTATCAGCCTCCCGTAACAAGGGGGCGAAATGCATAACAATACATTAACTAAATCCGTGTTACTATTGTTATCACGCGCAATTTCGAAACTTAAATATGTATTTTTAATGTCGAATTTCATCTCTAGACACTTGAGCTGGACTAAATATTATTTGTTGTGCTTGTATTCCAGGAACCCGCCAACTACCAATTCGCATACCACGTAGAAGATCCTCCCTCCGGAAATGACTTTGGTCACGAAGAGGAAAGACAAGGAGACGTAGCCAAAGGCAAATATTTTGTGCTTCTTCCTGACGGTCGTCGTCAAACCGTTGAATATACCGCTGATGAGGATGGATACAAACCGAAAATCTCATATGAACAAGTTGGAAATGGAGGAGGATATCCATCTGGAGGACCAGGTGGCTACCAGTATTAATATCTTAGATAGGGTAGAAATCTTTTTTTAATTTTTCACTTATGCTTGGTAATATTCGGAATTGATAATAGATTTAGTCGATTTATGTTTTTGTCGAACAATCCTCAACTTATGCAACATAATACCTGCGTCATTTAAAATTTTGTGATATGCTTTCTCTATCTATTTCTTTGTAACACTTTCCACAGCTTTTATTGATCCTCCTTAGTCATAGCACAACTCAGTTCAGTAATAATTAATATGTAAGTTTCATCTTATTTCTTATATTAAGTTTAAGTAACTCTTCCTTCTACTATGTCTGCAATACTTGCCTAAGAAATTATTAACTAATAAGTTTCCAAGTTCTATGTTTTCGCAAACCAACGGAAAATTCGAGTAGTATCTGTAATAAAAGTATAATAATACATAGTAATAAAATTTGCCTAATTGTGGAGTTCAATATGTGTTTATGTACCAAATTCTTGGCAAGAAATATAGTAGATCTATTATATTGTCCGTCCCAATTTTTCGTTTAAATTTCCATGACATTACCAAGTATCGACGTACCTTCAAAATGCCTATCTAGGCTGATATAGCTTTAATGATTTGTACTTTATATATAGTTATACGATTAATTATTGTGAGATGATGATGAAGAATTTTGATAATGTAATATGGAATACGATTTATGCAAAGCCAATGGAAAATGCATTTATAACCTTTACAATTAATTTTCAATTGATTTTGCAATTGGATATATTTATTTAATGCCATATTTATAATGTGTAGAGTAGGCAATGAAGTATTATATTTTTTATAAAATGTATATGAATTTTTTATAATAAAATGTTTTGCAATATGTATGGTGGATTTTATTTTCATTAGACACTTAATTAAAAATAAGCGTCATTTTTATTTCAAGATAAGATTCTGAAATAAACCAGTTAGACTAATACGGTGGCTTTAAACTAACTAGGTACCATTTGACCGTTGTTACTAGCTGCGCTGACGATTTAATATTTGGAACCGGACAACTGAAAAAATAAATAATCCTGTGTAAATATTTCTAAACGTTCACGTTTAATGTATTTATTCAAATTTCTTGGATCTATAGAAATTCTCAAATCCCCATTGGATTTTGGCACAACAACAATAGAGTTAATCCAATCTGTTGGCTCAGTTACTGGAATAATTAAAATTTCTAAAACTAAACTGTCAAGTTTTCCTTGGAATTTATCCCTTAATGTGATTGGAATTTTCCTAGGCGCGCAAATACTGGGAATAGCATATATTGTCAATTTTCTTTACATATATCAGAACAAACCAATTTATTCAAATTCAATATTTTCTGTAGATCATTCTTATTTACCGTATCAACTCTATGACTGTCTAAAGAGTCTTACTTTTACTTTACTTTACTTTTACTTACACAGATTTAGTCCTAGAATAGAGGATGGAGTTTCACTGTTTAGCACATAAAATAAAAGGCCATTAGTCATCATGTTATAGCTGCAGTACAAATTTTGACATAATACACCTATTTTATGTCCTGGGTATGAAGGTAATATCGATATTACCTGATATCGATATCACGGGATTAAATCTATCTTTTTCAACATTCAGTTTTTTAAAATCACTTAGGTTTAAAATATTCACTTGACTTCCTGTGTCAAGTTTTATATATGTCGAAGACGGCAGGGGTGAGGGGCGTTTTAGGGCGGATCTATTTAGGCCACACATTGGTAAACACAATAAAACGCATAAATAACAAAGTAACATGAAGTATGATTTCTCTAAACAGGTAAATGTCTTATGATTGAAGATGCAAATAATAACACCAAAATACTGGAGCTAGCAGTCCACTACCGCCAGTCCCGCGATTTCAACTACTCTCTACCGAGTTTATCTTAAGAATAGGTACTTATCTACGGGACCATCAGGCATGGTGTTCCGCTCGCCGGGAAGAGGGCTCCCAGGGACTCCCGACGTCATCTATGGTTCACACGACCACATCTTCGAGATGTTTACTCTTCACATTCCTTAATGCAATGGGTCCGTGTTGACAACGTTCTCTTGACATTAATGAATTATTAATTAACAGGCATCTACGAGACTGTCGAAAGTATCGGAAGGCGTCCGCACGAGGAACGCGAAGGGGACGTCTCCGACATATTTTTTTGTATTTTAGCGGCCCTAACAGCTGAGGTCATCTGCCGCATATCACTTTATGCTCATATCCTATGATGTAAGCCAATGTGCCTTATAAAATCTACGACACTATTTATTGATCTGGTAGTGTAAGACAATGTGACACTTAACCTATTTGTGATTTAATATAATCTATGGTAATCGTTGTATTGAGGGCATGTTTGCAGAACGTATTCGACAGTAAGTATTGCATTACACTGCTGACATTGAGGTACTTCAGTTCCTAGAAGAAGATGTAAAGAAGTAATGCTACTGTGACCTATTCTAAGTCTTGTCAGGACCACTTGGTCTCTTCGACTTAATTTTGTTGGACATTTCCAAGGTTTGATACTTTGTTTAATAGGTTTCAGCTTTGAGTTATTATGTGTCCATTACTCCTGCCAGTAGTCTTCAACTTTACTTTTCATATATGCGATTGCACCATCGGGTCGCACAAAATGGAAATCTACATCGGATTCTTTTTAGCAGCTTCTTTTGCAGCTAGATAGGCTACTTCATTTCCTGACATTCCAATATGGCTTGGTGTCCAGATAAATACCACTGATTTATTTAATTCAACCAAGTTGTGAATCGTACCGTGGACCCACTGTATCAATGGATCAGAGATAAATGGGTTGTTTAAGCTCTGGATAGAGCTAAGCGAATCCGTACAGCTATTTACGTTTTGGTACATGGCAATACCAGTAAATTTAAGACGTGAAGTATTGCATGTAGTTCAGCGGTGTATATACTAATGCAGAGTTAGACAATTTCCATGCATGGGGCTCGCTTAATATCAAAATTGCACTACCTACGCCGTTTGGGGTTTTGGAACCGTCTGTATAAATGTTAATAGAATCTGGATATTCTGCAATTATTTTTTTTAAATTCTTTCGCATAACGGTGGGAAGGGTTCCTTCTAGTTCTGAGGCTAAGTTCAGTCTAGTAACAATATTTGGTATGGTCCATGGTGGAACTTCTCCGAAAGAGGTAGGCAGAATTGCAGGGCATTCTAATTGCAAAAACTCACTGAATTCCGCGATACGCACCCCAGCGGGGCGAGTTATGCTATGTTGTAATCCATATGGGTTGTTTCGTTGGTAGGCTAGGAATTTATGGTGATTGATATTACTGGGGTTTGCTAAGACCTTAGCGGAATAAGTTAATAATAACTGATTCCTTCTAATATTCAGCGGAGGAATTTCTGATTCACAGCATAAGCTTAGAGTGGGACTTGTTCTAAATGTTCCAGTAGCGTATCTTATCCCTGCATGGTGAAGTGGATCTAAAATGTTTAGAAGAGACGGTCTGGCGGAAGAATAGACAATAGATGCGTAATCCATTTTCGATAATGCCATGGCCTTATAAATGCAAAGTAAAGTTTCTCTACCGGCTCCCCATTTTAATTGACTCAGGCATTTAATCACATTTACAGCCCGTTTTACAATCGCTAGTTAACTTCCAGTCATAGTTAACTTTCAGGTTATTATAGAAATTGGGTTTTACAATAGCTGGTCATTTTCGATGTGGTAGTTATCTAGTAGTTAACTTTACTACCAGGTGAGGTGTGGGTAAACTAGAAGTTGGCAGTTTACTGGCAATTTATAACCTATAAAATAACTAGAATTGAGGAAATGAATATATTACTAGCAAAAATACTCGTAATTATTTCAAACTCTTACTAAAGACTTATTCATAGATAAGTACAAAAACAGATATCTTTCTAAACAAAATACTTTGCTGGCTACATGCCACGAACAACATTGAATTATAAGAAAGAAATATGCACATTACGTACAGAAAACTGTCACAATAATGTTAGTTTTAATTTTGAATTATCCTGTTCAACAAAACCAAAAACAACCAAAGACAAAAACACTTACCAAAAACTTTAAAAACTTTCACAGACACGTGTTTCTGTATCCTACACAAGGATACTTCTTCAGTGCTACTTCTTTCAAAGTTGAAAATGAACTAAACAGTCACTTACCAGGTAATAGGTATTTATGCAGTAATTAGTTATGGTTCTAACGAACAGGATAATCCAAAACAGATTTCGGAGAATTACCAGTACAGGTATAATCATAAAACATAATCAAATGCAAATGCAAATTCCCTACAATGTAAGAGTAATCTAAAATAGAATTGAGGAAATGAATATATTACTAGCAAAAATACTCGTAATTATTTCAAACTCTTACTAAAGACTTATTCATAGATAAGTACAAAAACATATATCTTTCTAAACAAAATACTTTGCTGGCTACATGCCACGAACAACATTGAATTATAAGAAAGAAATATGCACATTACGTACAGAAAACTGTCACAATAATGTTAGTTTTAATTTTAAATTATCCTGTTCAACAAAACCAAAAACAACCAAAGACAAAAACACTTACCAAAAACTTTAAAAACTTTCACAGACACGTGTTTCTGTATCCTACACATAATTACGAGTATTTTTGCTAGTAATATATTCATTTCCTCAATTCTATTTTAGATTACTCTTACATTGTAGGGAATTTGCATTTGCATTTGATTATGTTTTATGATTATACCTGTACTGGTAATTCTCCGAAATCTGTTTTGGATTATCCTGTTCGTTAGAACCATAAATAATTACTGCATAAATACCTATTACCTGGTAAGTAACTGTTTAGTTCATTTTCAACTTTGAAAGAAGTAGCACTGAAGAAGTATCCTTGTGTAGGCTGTTAGAGCTTTCTTGCATCTTTTTGACAAGTTGTCAAGGTGCACTCTCTACGTTACTTTCTTATCAAAGAGAACACCCAATAGCTTAATGTGGTCGACATTTCGGATTTGCACGTCCTTTATTGACAAGTTGGGTTCTAACTGAAACCGACTTTCTCAAAGAAGCGGCAATTGAATATATATAGGTAATAAATATAATATATAGGCGAAGAAATGGAAAAACTGCCCAAAATCGAAACCGATTGTTTCAAGGAAACGACATACAGGGTGAGCAAATTATCCCTTCGGACCTTTTTGCTCATAACGCGCAAAAAATAATAATAATGGTGATAATAATAATAATGTTACCGCGAGATGGGGCCTTCCTCAGCAACTCCACCGTAGATGGTTATTTACTTGTGGAGTGGTTAATAAATAAAAAAAAAAGAAAGGGAAAAAATTGAAAAAAAATAAAAAAATTAAATAAAAAATAAAAGCTGCTAGATTCAGAGACACAAGAAGCAGAAAACTTAGAAGAAGAAAAATAAGGAGATGGCGATAGATGGAAACTGAATAGAAGCATGGAAACTGAAAAGAAGCATCTTGCAAACAACTGCACCACACCCCAGCCGATGATGACAAATGGAAACTTATTAGAAGCATGGAAACTTAAAAGAAACATCTCTCAAACACCTACACTTCCCACCCCATGCGTAATGCGGCTCTCGCTGCTGACAACAAGCATGTCCAATGTCCAACCCGGCGTATGTCCGGCGGTATATAAAACATCCGAGATTTGATTCTCAGAAAATTTGAAACCTCTTTGTTCAGCTTTTTCGACTATGTTGTTGATATTATTTTGGAGTTTTCGATTTATGGTATGTATAGAGTTCCCTGCCATGTTGATGGTAATATCGTCTACATAGAGGCATTTACCAACAGGTCTTACGACATGACAATTAGGTAATTGATAGCAATGAGGAATAACGTGACGCTTATTGTGGAGCCTTGGGGAACACATATCGAAAGCCCTTTCTATATCAAAAGATATAGCTACTAAATGTTGCCTTTGTCGAAATGCTTCTTGAATTGCATCTTCTAGATGAACTAGATAATCGATTTTTCCTGAAACTACATTGTTCCTCGGCTAGGAGATTGCTAGTTTCTAAAAACCATATAAGATGAATATTTACCATTTTTTCGAGGATCTTAAAGAGACAGCATGTTAACGATATATAGGTTTGTAACTTTCTGGATTAGTTTTCTCTTTTTGGTCTTTAGGAGTGGAATGACAATAGCTTCCCACCATAGTAATGGGTAGTTTCCATGTTCCCAGATAGAAATGAAGATATTTAATAATACTTTTTTAGCACTAAATGGTAGTTGGCGTATCATCTCATAACTAATTTCATCCGGACCTGTAGAGATGTTATTTGCAGCATTCAATGCATTTTCTAGCGCTTTCATGGTGAAGGGGGAATTGTATGGTAAATTCAAATTAGTTGAGAAATCCGATGATGGGTTTTGCTATATTTAGCATTATTACTGACTGAGGCAAACTGGTTGGCGAGAGTTTAAGCCACTTCGTAGGGATCAAAAAGTTGGTGCACGTTAACTTCTAATGGTGATACATATAGGATTTTTTTTTCCAGAAATAGACCTAAGAAGAAGTGGAATATGACATTGTTGAGACAAAGGTTTGCCAGGTTTTATTCTTGTTTGTTATGATGGTTCTTCTAGCTTTAGCACACATTATTTTAAAATTAATGAAATTGGCTTGAGTTCGATATCGTTTAAAGATTCTGTACGCGGCATGTTTCGCCTTAATTGCGGCTTTAACTTCCACCACGGTACTGGTGGTTTGTTCAAAACACCCCTTATTTTCGGGATGAATTCAGTTTCCGCTGTCTCAATTATGTCACTGAGACTTTCAATGGTATAATTCTGGCTGACGTCGCAATTACGATCTACAATTTCCTTAAACTGTCTTCAATCTACATTTCTTTCACACCATCTTCTCGCAACTTGTACGGAGATTCTGGGTTGGGCTGTTCTAAGTATAATCGGGAAGTTGTCACTTCCGTAAGTAACCTCTGTAGTGGCCCATTCAAGCTGTGTTGCTATATTAGCGGTACAGAAAGTAAGATCAATGGCGGATAGTGTGCCATCCCTTGGATTCAAATAAGTTCCATTCCCAGTATTAAGAAATATGGTATCCGTGGTATCTAGAAGGTCTTCCAAAATTCTACCACGGGCATCTCTTTTGCGTGATCACCAAATAGGGTTGTGGGCATTTAAATCACCAAGAAATACGAAAGGAGTAAGGAGTTGGTTGATTATATCATTAATGTCTTCAGTCAAGTTTAGGTAGAAAAATGTTGCAAATTGTGAGCTGAATGGAATTTAATAGACGTATTGCAAGCACTTGGTGGTTTGAGGTTACATTAATTTGCTTGAAAGGAATATTTTCTGAAATGAGAAAAGGAACTCCTCCTCGAGCCCGTACGATAGGTTGGACATCATGCCTAATGATGTTAAATCCTCGTAGTGAAAAGTCTCACGTTTTAGATGTGTCTTCTGGAGACACAAGCAGAAAGGTAGGTATTTTGAAAATAAAACTTTTAGCTCTGCAAAATGGGTAATTATACCATTGCAATTCCATTGTATAAAATTTTCAAAATCGAACATGTGTAAAATATATTAACAGATGTGAATAGAAAGACAACAAAAAGAAGCAAAAATGTAGTTTTAGAGGTACAATATCCGAGATAAAGTACAATATATGTACTAAAAACACACATAAAATGAAAAATATAAATAGTAAAATATATATGTACTTATATTATATACATATAGAGGAAGTAAAATATTATAGATTGAACTGGAAATTTAATTTCGGGGCTTTCTGCCTGGGTCGCCCTCTCTGCGACGCAGGTTTTTTCTTTCGTGGACGACTCGATGAAGAGGCAGCAGAAAGACTGCTACCTTCAGAACAATTTTCTTCATCGCAGGAAGACTGCGATATACTCTATGAACTGGCTTTCCTTTTATCCGAAACCTCAACAAGTGAGGTGCTCTTATCTGAAAGGTTTGTGTTGATTGTGGCTTTCTGAATTATGCTTTGTGATTGAGAGGTTGTTCTTGGAGCTGGCATAGATGTAGGTAAGGTAGATGGTGGCTTTGGCACTGGAGATGTATTGGATTTAGTTAATGTGCCTTTTATAATTCCTTGCATGCGTGGTATTAACTGGTTTAGTATTTATTGGGCAGTAACATCCGAAGTCTGAGCTGCATTTGCATAGGATATACCTGCAGAGGGAGTTGGAATTATAACTTTCTTTCTTGCTTCAAAGTAACTGATGTTTTCTGTTACTATAATTTTCTGTATGGAGGCTTCTGTGATATATTTCGGGCATGATTTAGCTCTTGCTGAATGTGGTCCTTCGCAATTAATATATTTTATGGGAGTTTCATAGGGAGAACCCTCGTGCATTGGTTTCCCACGTATGCAAACCAGGGAGGCGTTGCAATTTGTGGCTACATGTCCAAATAACTGGCATCTGAAACAACGGGTCGGGGGTGGTATATATGGACGGACTGGAAGTCTATACATGGGCGCTATTACAAATTTAGGTAGGACAGGAGTGTTGAACGTAAGAATATGATTCGCTGTATCATATATCGAACCATCTCCTCTTGTTGCGAGTTACTCTTATTACTCCTTCTTTCTTTAAACCATCAAGTATCTCTTCCAGTGAGCAATTCAACAGATCTCTGCAGAAAATAACGCCTTTAGAAGTATTCAGTTTATCATGTGGAGTAACGTGAATTAGGAAGTCAGCAAGTCTGGTGATCTGCAGTAACCTTTTGGATTGTGCACTAGACGTTGTTTCAACTAACAGTCCTTCCTTAGACTTTCTCCATTTTTCGCTTCACCTATTAATCCATATAACGCTCTTGAAATAGATATTAGAGAAATCTCCTTCATCTTTTTTAATAAGCAGGAACCGAGGGCTTCCGTCGTCTGCCTACTCATTTCAGGGACTAGTCCATGTACAGCAGCGGTAGTCCTACGTGGTGCAGCGCCGCTTTTCTCACTGCTTTCCACGGTATGCTGTCGCATTACTACAACTAACCCAGCAACGCAATCTACTGTAGAGGCTGTTTTACCTGGACTGCCTAACCCATATTTTCCCCTTTTACGCAGGTGACACACGCCTCCATAACGCAGAGGTACGGATTTTCTGACAAGGTTTACTCCTTGGGAAAGGTAGAGACATGATCTATAGGCTAAGGTAGGTAGGAAGGAGGTAGATTAGGATAGGTCACCGTTAGAGACTCACTAACGTGGAGCCATCCATCCCTTCGGAACGGTACGCATAACACCTTCAGATTCCAGTTTTTATGAGGTTTTCTCCTCAAGTAAAAAGGAAAGATAGGTGCGAGGTGAGGTAGGGATAGGTGGGAGGTATGATAGGAAGCAGGGTGGTAGGACAAGTGCTCCAGATAGTCGCCTCTTACGACAGGCAGGAGGTTCCCTGGGTCTATTCTAACCCCGATGCCAGAGGGGGGAGTTTTATATTTATGTCAATGTCAGAAATATTAATTTTTTCGAACCATTCAATTGCGTTTATCTCAGAACTTGTAATAGACCAAACAATTATGTCATTAAAGTCAGTATTTCCACTGTATTATGCAGCGTCGTAGCTAGGGGCATGAGCAAGATTTGAATTTTGCGCCCCCATGGCTTATTTTTTAGGAAGAGAAACAACACAATAACTTGAATGTGTCATTTTTGTTTGCAAAGTGCACCCTTCTGAGAGTTGCGCCCCTGGCAGTCGCCCGCCTGGCCAGTCCCCAGCTACGACATTGGTATTATGGTCCACACGAGTATCACCTCTGTTGTCTGAGTCCTGTACATCTGTTTTATTTCGACAGTACTTTCGATAGTGCCCCTTCTGCATACATAAACTACATATTCTATTAAAAGCTGTACATCTACCTTTCAGGTGCTATAAACTACATCCTTGCCTCTCTATAATAACTAACACGATTCGGTCGCGTATTAGTACATCCCTTTCTTTGAATTCCCAAGTAAACGCTAATTGTCTTAATGTGATAAATTTGTCAACTGAATCTCCTGGAATCTGATCTCTTAAAAAATTTAAAATGTTCGTATACCAAGTTCTTGAATGGGTTGCAATGTTTATCAAATTTACTCAAGACAATATCTATTTTATTTTTATCCTGCTCCAAATCATAATATAGTAGACTGGACCTCGCTGTACAACAATACTGATGTAAATAGAGTGTACGACAGCTTTTATGACTTTCTTAGCAACTGCTTCAACTAAGCTTTTCCTAAAAAAACAATTGACGTAAGCTCAAAAGCTAAACGTGCCGGATGGATCACGAAAGCTTAAGGTATCCTGTCAAAACAAGTGATGCCTATTATATTTTAAAAAATTTACCACAAACACACAATTTATTAACTCCTGCAATACGTATTGCGCATTACTTAAAAAAATTATAAACCGGGCTAAACAAAGTCATGTAAATAACATAATACTGAATGCCGACAATAAAATTAAGGCCACTTGGGACGTCATAAATAATACAATAAATAGAAAAAAACAGCACAGGTGCCTCAAACAATATAATAATTAATATTAAAAATAGTGATATAACAGACCCTATTACTGTTTTGCCTCTGAATTTCAAACATATTTTGGCAGGCGGAGACTTATCCAAACATTTACGTAGCAAGGATTCATCAACACATTACCTGAATACAATCAATTTTAACTCTTTAAATTCGTTTCAGTTATTACCAGTTGTAGAATCTGATATTACGCGAATAATACATGAACTTAAATCGAAAAGATCAACAGACATTCCTCATCATCATTATAAAGGAAAATAGCGAATCTCTAAAAAAATACCCCAGTGTTTCTTATTAACCTCTCATTAACCACGGGAATATTCCCAGACTGTTTTAAAACCACTCTTATAAAAACCTTACATAAATAACTACAATGTCAAATTACAGGCCTATTTCACTTATTCCCTCACCTTCTAAAATATTAATATACCTCACTTTAACCGCGAATATCTCAGAAAAGGAGGAACAGAAAAAATTGAAAAAATTAAATGTTTATTATGAGTCTATTCTAAATCAGTCACTGAAATTTGAATAATGTACATTGGACGCTTTTGAAGTTCTGCTAAGTTATAATGAAAAATGTCCTACTTTTTAAGTAAATTTTGACCATACCAGTTTTAAATCCTTTATATCTTGGAAAATATTCATATTATGTAAATAAAACTTTAGACACCGATAAAGCACGCCATTTTTTGTACGAAGAAATTTTTTCATAATTTTTTATTTTCAAATTTTGTAGTTATTTTCAAAAACGTGACATCATGTTTATTAGGTTATTTATCAATGTATTTAAAAAAGTTGCGATAAAATAGTTAATTATATAAAATGTAAGCATTTTCAGAAAAAGGAATTGGTATATATCAAATATTATTATATTATATTATATTATATTATATTATATTATATTATATTATATTATATATCAAATATTATTATTATATCAAATATCGTGCGTAACGGATAATATCATTGCAAGTTTGCAATAATATTATCTATTATGCTTAATAACTAAATTAATACTTGATATATACCAATGCTTTTTTTTCTGAAAATACTTACATTTTATAAAATTAACTACTTTAACAACATTGATAAATAACCGAATAAACATGACGTCACGTTTTTGACAATAACTACAAAATTTGAAAATAAAAAATTATGAAAAAATTTCCTCGTACAAAAATGCCGTGCTTTATCGGTGTCTAAAATATGATTTACATAGTATGCATATTTTCCAAGATATAGCGGATTTAAAACTGGTATGGTCAAAATTTCCTTAAAAAGTATGACATTTTTCAATATAACTTAGCTGAACTTCAAAAATGTTCAATGTACATTATTCAAATTTCAATGATTGATTTAGAATAGACCCATAACGAACACTTATTTCTTTCAATTTTTTCTGCTCCTCCGTTTCTGAGATATTCGCGATTAAAGTGAGGGGTCAATACATTTGAATCGTATATTAGAAACGGTGGTTAAACAGATTTCATATACTACCTAGAAAATAAAAAAATCTTACAAAGTTTCAGTATGGATTTCGTAACTACCTCAGTACAACAGATGCTACGTTTGAGATGTTAAACAATATCCGTAAAATATTAAAAGATAAACAACTACAGCTTGGAATATTCTGTGACCTATGCTGTGACTGCGTAAACCATTATACAGTATTAAGCAAGATGGAACATTATGGAATAAGGGGAGTAACGAATAACTGGTTTAAATCATACCTTGACAACTGTCAAATCTCATTGGAAATTTGTGCACTTACTGATTCCTCTTACAGAAAATACCACTCACAGCCTGAAAAACATCAAATAGGGAATACCTCAAGGGTCCATTCTGGGGCCGGTACTATTTTTAATTTACAACTAGTTTTTAGTGTAATATTCACCACTCAGTAAGGTATGTAGTTTCTATGAAACATGTTATACTAATGATTGATAACTTTTAATACTTATGTTAAATTTACTAATCTTATTATATTACATTATTTTATTGTTTATAATAATCTAATTTTGTTGGTATTGGGCTAACTTAGCTTATGTTTCCCTACTGCTCCATAAGGCGCAACATACCATGTATACGCATTTTGTTGTTAGTATATTGTATATATATATATATGTAAGGGAATAACTTCTATTCTATTCTATTCATCGTATTATATATTTGAATTGCTTTATCGCCTAACAAATTTAATAATTTTTTCGTTTTTGTCTCCATAGGTTTTTACTAACTGATTTTCCCATTGACAGTAACAGTCTAAATTAACTAATACATTATTATGTATTAGTTAATTTAGACTGTTAATGTGCAATACTATTGTATTGCACTGCATTATAACATTTATAAAAAGTGGAGAATAAGCGGCACGATCAGTAGAAATCCTAGATGAGGCCGTAGAAAAATATCAACTGAACAACAAGATTTACAATTGGTAAATACGTTAAGAGAACATTCATTGTACTCGCTTATTCAAGATGGTGAAAAAACTAATATTTTTGGATCGAATCGCACTGGTCGCCGCGTCGGCGAACGGCGAGTAAAGTAAATCGGACCTACAATGTGATTCAGCAGTACAGACTTTACTTAAAACAGAGCATAAAGAAGCTCGAGTAGGATTTGCTCTAGAATATATAGGATTTGGTGTAGATTATTAGAATAATGTAGGTAGTATTTATAGACGAAAAATGTTTCCAAGTTAACACATAACGGTCGTATTCCTATGTTTATCGACTCTCCAATACTCAATTCGATGAGAAATACACCGGGTGTAACAGGATCATGGTATACCCCCCCCTTATCTCCTTTAGTTTTGAAGATAATTATTTGAAATTTACGATATACTACATAATAAGCGGCACTTTTTGACATACAACTGATTTTTTTTCACTTCCAGTTTCGTCAGAAGTGACACTGACTTTCGACTGTTAAATCGAGCACCCTATATATTATTGCATTTTTAAATTCTGCATAATTTTCTGAATCCAAGGATGCCAGAACATTTCAAACATCAGTTTTTTTTATAATATAATTTTTAATTTTCCATTTAAGTGTACCATGACGGTTCCGATTTATTCTAAATGACCCGTGCAATGCTACAAAAATCGAAATCCCGTTGAAAACACTAAATTATGTGATTTATTAGCAAATAAAATTCATCAAAATTGTTTTTGGGGCAAAACTCAATGTTTTCAAATGGAACCATATCGGTACCGTGGTACCATTTATTAGTACTATTAATAAGGGATTTATTCATATGTCGTATTAGAATGTGTTATAAATACAAACAGAATTACAGTTAAAGTAAATAAGAAAATATAATTTTATTCTAATTACCTTGTTACACATAAGGTGGTTTTGGAATACAAAAAATTAACACAAAACATTACAACAGTTGTTCAAAATGCTGCCTATTAACGTCAATGCACGTCTGAACTCGCATAGCTGTTTCTCAAAGAGAAAATTGCTGGGTCGACGGGTCGTTATGCTATTAATTGCTCGTGTTGCTCGTAGTTCCAGGTCTTCACGGGTTGTAACGGCGGTATAGACAATATTTCTTAAATGACCCCAAACAAAGAAATCAAGGGGGGTTAAATCAGGTGACCTTGGAGGCCACCTCGCAGGACCATTCGTCGAAATTACGTTTTCTCCGAATCTCCGTTGAAGGTAATCAATTATTATCCTTGAATTATGAGAAGGAGCGCCATCTTGTTGGAAATACATTCCCTGTCCGAACCGAACCGCGCTTGAAAGTTACCCTCCCGTAATAAATTTTGATTTTCTTGTGATCAATATTTTGTATTTCAATCAATTATCTTCAAAACTAAAGGAGAAAGGGGGTATACCAGGATCCTGTTACACCCGGTATATAACAATGATAGAAGTGACACACTTTCCGCAAATAACACTACTGATCTACAAAAAAAAACACAAAATTTTCTGCTCCAAGGGCTAAACCTAGCATTCCTTATTGTCAAAAATCGTATTTTGGCAATAAAAACAGCGATTTACGCGATTTTTTTTTTGTAGATCTGTACACAGACATACTTAAGAAATGATAGGTTTAATCCTTGGAGCAGAAAATTTTGTTTTTTTGTAGACCAATGTAAGTGAACCTGGATATGGCATGTGACCCTGGTGTTCTGTGTCATATTGATGAGGGATTTAATAGTGAAGCGTATATTAGGATTTTAGATATTGTGCTCCCTTCTATTTCTAGACAATGGTTCCGTTCATACTACTCACACCGTAACTTACTGGTTTCGATAAAACAACATTAATGTTCTTAATGGCCCAGTCATAGTCCACTGTGGAAGAAGTATGGGGACTAGTTGTAAGAAATATCCAAAACCGAAATGTGAGACTCGAAATGCCCAAGAATTACTGGAATTAATAAATAATGCATGGGAAAATATTGCCGATGATTATTGCATGAATTTATTGAATTCTAACGTCCATCAAAACTTTAGGTCAATGGGAACGAGCTTTGATAAGGCTGTGCATCTGGCAGGCAACCATGACAGATGGTCTGGTCGCTAGTCACCATTATTGCGGCACTTGTAACCATGAATGTTGATTTTTGGTCAAGTTAACTTTGGTTTAAACTGGGTCGATACAAGCTACCCTAAATTCCTTTCGAAATCTCGATCCTGGTCTCTATACCTACCTATAAGGGTGTCTCAGAATTCAGCTACCGGGAGGGTACCTGTAATTCCTGACTTCATATTAGGCCCAAATAACCCAAATTACCTTAGTCTAAAAATACATCCCTGAGAAAGTACATCCTCTTAAAGTGAGATAGAAAAAAACTTTTTCCAATAATTTCCGTTATACATATTGGATATACATTTTTTAAATCTTCGTGGTGTTCTTCGGTTTGGGTACTTTGCCTGTATCTCCGCTCAGAGGCTTGAGAATTATACTTCATTTCTGCATATATCAAATGCATATCAGCATATTTCTTCAATACGAAATTGATTTATAATACAAAATTACAACCCAACTCGTTGCTGGTAGATTAAACATATATTTGCTAATTTTTTGACGGTACTAACGAATAATTTTGTATTCTCATGACAACGCGGCAGGTTTTGTGTTTTACAAGAACCTAAGACCTATGGGGAAAAATGGATAATTCTTGATTTTTGGTTGATATTACACAAAATTTGAAAAGTATAAATTTGTGTAGTGAAACAGGTGGAGATCATGTGGAGCATTTATTATGTATGTACTTTTTTTTTCAAATAAATTGGTTTTTTGTTACCAAAAACAGTTTGGAATCATCCCAGGAATCTTCTCAATTTTTTTTCAGAATTGCCCCCAATGCCCATTTTGATGCACTTTATCCATTTGCAGCGCCCTGACACCTCTCCAAAGAGGCAAACTTTAAAAAATGAGTAGGGAAAATTGTTTGCAATAAAATTATGTACAAGAAACATATCTGATGCGTATTTTCAATAAAATCAATAGAAAAGAAGGTATAACCCTTAAATTATATTTTTCTTAAGAATTTTTCTCTATTTTGAATTATAACTTTTTCATTTTTAATTTTACGGTAAGAAGTATCTAGATCAAGATTGTAGATAATTCAATTCTCTACAAAAAAAGTCTTAGAACTCTTTTTGTGAGACTTACGGTTCGGAACATATCGCGGAATAACTGTTTAACGCCCCTGTTTTCAAGAATGGGGCCAAATGGGCAAGCTCTCAACCCCGAAAATCGAGTTTTATACTCACACTGACTCCCCCTAAACATCAAAAGAATAAAATCTTGTCCTACCCAAAATGCAAGGTCAATGTAACATTTCAATTGACTAAAAAAAAATCTTGTTCTGGAATTGTAAATAAATGTTAAATACAAATAGAGGAACAAACGATAATTTCATGTGTTTTGATTAATAATATAAAAAAATTTAAGAGTACCTTCTTTGCAGCCCTTTTAATGCTCTACAAATATGTTCAAGTATTCCGTAATTCTACAGGGTGATTAAGAAAATATAGCCAGTCAACTTTTAATTATTATGAAAAAAATTGAGATACAAAGAATGTTTGGTTATAAAGTTTATAGAGTTCTTATAGAGATACAGCTTCCATCAAAATTTGGAAGAAAATGTCTTTCTCTGTCTCAGACGTCTCAGTTTAAGAGGATGTACTTCCTCAGGGATGCATTTTTGGACTAAGGTAAGTTGGGTTATATGAGCTCAATATGAACCCAGGAATCACAGGTTTCCGTCCGGGAACTCAATTCATATTATTTTTAATATTACAAGCTACGTCGACAACTGATTCTTGCTTTTTTTTATTCATGGTTTTGTTCCTTTCGTGAGGCTACTGCCATCTATTAGTGGATAGTGTGACCTAGAGCAAAACTATAGTTTACTCTACTACTGGAGCCGGACGAACGAACTCGACAATATAGGTTTCTTTCAATCAGTAACAGACAAGACTTAGCGTTATGACGCATACGTTCAGTCCAAGACCAGTAGGTGGTGCTGTTCGGTCGTACAAACAGGATGCCATTAATTTTTGTGTACACAAAAACAAAAAATGGGGTTTACAAAAGCAAATAAAAATAAAACACATGAATTTCCAGAGTTTTTTGTATTATTATGATTTATAAAGGTTGCATATTAATATAATTAATCAATGATATAATTTATATTTAGGCTTGGATTGTGATTAGAGAAATGATCTCAAACAACGGGTTTTAGAACGTAAATTTGTCTTCCCATACTTAAGTATAATAGTATAAATATTATTGCTGTTTTCTGTGTTGATCGTATATGTAATGAACTAATAATGAAAGCAGGAAGGGTGTAAATCAAAGAATTTATATATAAATTCTTTGGTGTAAATATTTCGTAAAAAGACGAGATAACCCCCCCCTCCACGTTTTCGAGGGTGCTGAACACGATACAAGTGGTGAGAGAAGTTTTTGATCACTGCAACCTCCTGAAATGGCCAAGAACCACCTCTTTTCCATGAAAGGGGCGGGATCCCTATCCCTTTGTTTTCATATATAATAGGGTCCGCGAAGTGATTTATCGACGGGTTGTACTTGAAATAACATGCAGTAGGGGGTTAAGTTAGGTTAGATTTAGGGGATTGATTAAACTCTCCCGAGGGGTGGAAAATATTTTTCTTTTCAAATGATTCGGTTCAAACCCGTATCCCCTCGTGTTCGGGGTTGCTGCATGATCACGGAAAAAATATTTATTTTTAGCTCCAACCCTTTCTCTCATTCCTCAAATGGGTAGAAACCACCCCTCACTCACCAGAAAGCATGCTATCCAGGATTTACAGATTTTTCGGCACATGATCGTTATTTGTGTATATCCCTTCAGTATTCACGGAAGAGAGAAGGTGGGAGCGACCTCGGAAGGTTGCTTCAACTCTGTCAAGGGGTGTAAAATTCATTAATTATACTTTGAATCGTCAATATGCCCTCCCCATTTTTGCAGGCGCTGATCACAATAAAAATATTCACCTTCGTCTCTGACTCTCCTCAATCCCTATAATGGACGGAAACTTACTTCCATCCACATATGTTATCACTGGCGCGATGATTGTGTAGGTTGCTGAGTAGGGTATAATGATTTCTTCATCAGGGAGCAACGAATAATACATTTTGTGATTAATGGCAACGTTGTTTATTTAAAGAATTACATGAAATTATTTTTCTGACAAAATAAATTATTTGCTTACAATTAATTAAAAAACCTAAGTCGTTTACAAATACCATTACAATCCTCATATTCCTCAAAATGCACATCTCACACAATCTCTTCCTCTACACATTCATTCATTACAATGCTTATGTGTAGGTACTTCTCTATCTCAGATTTAAAACATATATGTGAAACCACTACTTATAGTTTATTTACTCCTACACAGTTAACTTAAACTTTACCCGTGCGAACTCAGTTTGTATAATAGTCATTTATTATTATTTCTCACTCCTCTTTGGGTAGGAAATTTTACTGATCCCTTGGCATTACATCAAGGAATGTATCTCTGTTGGAGACCATTCTAGGCGTCTGGACCGTTTTGGTGACATTGCTCATGTTTCCTCTAACAAATTACGGAGACTCCTACTCCAGGATTTTTCTTAGACTGTGCACCTTTCCCAGTAATACAACCTTCTGCACGTCTTACATGCTCAGATGACCAGGCAGCTGTTGCAGACTCCTGTCATGGCATTCCGCTCACTTCTATTTGGAGATCTTGTAGATTTGTCCTTCCCTGTCGGAAATATGAGCTGTATTAATCCATGGCTGCCGTAATGTCTCTTGTTGTACAACCTAAGCACAAATGCTTTCAGATGATGAATTTCGGCCATTTTCGTGATGTCGCTGCCAATTTGCAATTCGCAAACTATAGGTAACCGGGACAGCAACAAATGTTTATTGCTGCGATTTTGTTCTTTGTTCAGTGTAACATTTATAAACTCTCGTATATAGAATAAATATATAATTTTATGATCTTGTTTAATATTAAAAACAGGCCGTTAATTGGCTGGTAGCACATTCCAAGTATAATATGAATGTGAATATATAATACTGTATAATAACAACTTGTAAAAGTGTCTATAGCTTATATTTCTAACATTGACCCCTTGCGCAATACAAATAAATAGAAAAAATAAAGTTGACTTCCAGTGCGTAAACCGGATATAAACTAGAGGCTGGAAATATAGCTAAATGCAAGAAATGAACTATAACGCACATTGCATTACATTCCTACGTTATCAAACTTCATATTATTACAGTAGTTTAAACCCCACTGCTAGGTAAACAGTAATCACAATGCGGAAAATGTAAGAACATGCACGCCATGTCCACAGACGCAGAGCGGTACAGTCGGCTAAATCAGATGCTGCAATGATAGGGCTAAGAAGCGTCGACACAAAAGGAAACAAGTTGGCATTTCAGCATTAATTAATGAAAACTTGTTATGAAATTGATGTGAGATAAGTGATTACCAAGAGGAGTTGCTATCTATTATGTAATTTGATATTACTGAGTAATCTGTTGTCTTAGAGTCATGTAGCGACTTTTAATATAACACATACAATTTATTATTATTATAATTAATTATAAAACCATCTACAAGTTGATACATTTGTAGCTAGTTAGAGTAAATCTTACTTCACTATAGATAAAAACTAGGTATCTTTGAGTCAAATAAGTTAGCTGCATACATATTAGTGAATATTTAGTTACCTATTTCATAACAAACTATTTCTCATTTAAAAAAGTTTCATCAAATAAATAGGGCATTTTAAATAAAACCAAAGTTGAAAGTGATATTAAGGTGTTTTTATTTACATAACTTAAAATTATCTTATAAATAATAAAATATACAGACATAAAAAAAAGTTATATTACATTTGACATATTACAACCACGAAAAGCTTACGTCGTTAAGCCAAATTTTCTGGATTTATTAGATAACTCACTATTAACTAGCTCATTCTAATAACATACAACATTATTACAACCAAACAGTTATATAAAATAAGCTCACCGCAAACAAAATATAGATGTTTTAGAGATCGTGTTTTGTAATTACTAAGTTACCTAAATTGGAAGTTTCAAATTTATGTATGTATATAGGAAGACATAACTGACAGTTAAACTTGTCACCATAATATATAAATTCTTATTCACATGGCAGTAAAAAAAATCTGCACTTACATTACGTGATAATATGCTAGTTCTAAATTTGAGAACAAAGATGGGATTATTGGCACCCATGTTTATAGGAACTTCCTTTCACATTCTTTATCTGGAAATACCGCTTAAATTTACAGACCTAAAATTTGCAACACCCTATATAATAACTGTCAAACTCTTTGTAGAGGTATTATTCGCAAGTAACTCTGGAGCTGCAGGGTTCTTATGAGAAATACAAATATATTTAAAAAAAGAAGTGGCAAAATATCCGACAAATAGCAAGAAAAGTTTTTAAAACACGCTTCCGTCAAAAATATAAAAAAAAATTTTTTACATATCAGTGTTTTCACACCTATGATTAAGAATGAAAATTTGGGGGGTTTATAAAATTTTTCTCACACAGCTTTTTTGATAAATACTCAAAATTTTGTATAACATCTTTATTCTTAGTCATACAGTCCTGAAAATATTGATATAATAGAAAAAAAAAATGATTTCTACTTTTTTTGAGCAAATTATTGTTTCTCTTGCATCACCCCTTTTTCTTTTGAGTCTAAGGAATGTCAGGAAAATGTTACAAATTGTTCCCCCTATGCCCCCTCAGCTTTTACCAGTTCCAAAGAAATTTACCTTAATTTATTATTTTTTTTATAAGTTTATATTCATGATAAATATTTTTATTATTTTTACAGTTCTTGATTAGTTTTTGTATGTTTATCTGCATGTTTAATAAAGCTTTGTATCGTACGGTATTATACAGTATTATAAGATACTATACAAAGGCATTATACACAAACAAATAAAATACGGTATTTTTACATCTCTAGCATTAAGATAGGCATATTGCATTGCCCATCCTTCGTGACATTGACAGATGAATTCACAGTACAGCTCTGTTTATCTGTTCCCTGGGTATGCCATTCTAGTTAGGGGTATTTCACGAAACTATATCACAAAAGTTATAAATCTTAATTAAAGGAGACGTGTTTCCGTTTATTTCTTATCTTAATCATGCCAGAACATACTTTTTACATAAGAGTCATGATGTTTTCTCTATTGCATAATACATTATATTTATTATTTAACACAGTCTAGAAAAATAAAGCATGCAGTCTCTCCTTATGTTACCTCGGTCGACAGCTTTGAGTTTTTTATGTGCCATATATCATCTTAGTCACTGGGATAGAGCAACTATATATATATGACATTTAGGCTAAGCACGCACGGGTGACTTCTGTCACACAACTGTTTTGTCACCTACCTCGGAGTCCATCGAGACTTATGAAGATGCACTCACGAAGCGACATGACTGGAGGGTGAATTTTTGTATCCGCCGGCCGGCAACAATTGAGTGACGAAACTGACGAAACTGTCACCTCGTCTTAACTCATTTATGAACCAGCGCACACGAGTGACAGAAAGTCACCGCGAGACCACAATTATTGTGTGAAACAAGGTACTAAGAAACATTTTTTAGAATATACCAACCAAAATGGAGACGTCATCTCAACGAAATTTAAATTAAAGTATCGTTGATAACGCAAATTTAATAAATGCAGTGGAAGGACGCCCACAAGTTATACAATAAATCGCTAAAAGAATATTCCGATATTAACATAAAGAAGAAACTATGGGAGGAAATTTGTGTTTTATTATAAATAAGGACCACACACCGCTGCAGTCTCCACGAAATCCATATCGACAATACAGTTTTTGTGGTGACTATCACCACTCGTGAGAGCACTCATTAATGACTAGGTAACAGTGACAAAATAATTCATAATTAACACAGAGTTTACAAGTTTAGTGAACCCTTCTTTTGGTCACTCAAAAAGGAAACCTGCCAAATAAATCTTTCAAAAATAAATAATTTAAGCTGCATGGCATTTCAAGAGAAAAAACTAGAAGACTTAATTCGATATTACTTTAAAATATGTCATGATACATTCATTTTTTTGAGCAAAGCTTTCAGACATCCATATAAATATTGGCAATCCAAATCTGACAAGAATACTTATGTCATAAAGTATTAACCGAGATACTCGATTCACTTTGACTTACATACATAATTTACGATTAGGATATTGATAATACAAAACACGTTCTAAAACATCTAACTCCTACTAAATTTACATAAATATATTCTACTGGACATATAAAAATATCTGCAGAATAGAATAATTTTGCAAGTTAAGTTTCCAAAAATAAATCAACTTTAACTTTAGACAAATAACAACACACGGAAAATATTGCACTACTAAAGTGGATGGCCCTAATTTACAGCCATATTTGTTTTAATTCGGTTTATATACAAAGAAATTGGCATAATAGTTAATAAATACATCACATTATTAATTTAATTACATCATTATCTGTACATTAATCCACAAATTGATTATTTTAGTTCTTCAGTGTAAGGTACCAATTTACCAAAATAAAATTAAAGCTATGTCTTTATAAGTTAAGAACAGTTTGATTGAAACTAATATTAGTGAAATAAATTAAAAGTGTTTTAAGTCTTTCGTTTTACAGGTTAAAACATGCAATATTTACGAAACTGGGATAAGAAAACCATATAAGCAAAAATTCTATTGCTTTGTATCTAAACAAAAATAAATATCACAACAAGCACCAATGTTATATTTCGAGATATATAATCCTCAGAAATTATGCAAATTTTAACCCCAAAACTTGGTAGAAGATGTATTTAAAATTTAAATAATAAGTAACAATTAAGAGATAACGCAATTGCTATCCTTTGCTGGTAATTCTATGTGGGAGAGATCTTTTTCGATAATTTCATCATCCTCGATCCTACAAAAGCAAATAATCCCGTTAAGCCTCTTAATAATAAATGGTAAATATTTTATGTCAATTTTTGTTTTACCGAATAGCTTTGGCACAGACAGTTGCATTTTAAATAAAAATTTAAAACACTTTGGGAAAAATTTGGTGTTTTTAGAAATTTTAAAATATCTGACTATGAAGATAATATTTAATTATGGTTAGGAGTATATTACTTAACAGTATTACCATTAAAACGTAAATAAGGCCAATAAAATAATAAAATAAAGTGATTACAGCTTGTTAAATTTGATTTCAGCCATTAACGCAACTAATGACGGCATCCCCAATAATAGCATGTTTTGCGTATCCTTTCAATTATTCGAATTTTATGTTATTTATTTGCTGAAATTCTAATTCAATAGACGATAAAATGCTGTTTAAATATTGGAAATTATTTAGGATCAAAAAAGCAAATTTGTATATAGTGACAACACTTAATTGAAATAAGTATGCAATATTTCCAAAGCTTTACATTTACAAAAAGGTTAACATCCAAAAATAAAAATATTGTAATACAATTTTACTTACGCTTTCTCCTGATTGTCTAAATGATGGACCAATTCATCTCTTTTATTAACAATTTGTACAAGTTCCTCCAGAAGAATCTGCTCTCTATTGCGCTGCTCTTCAGTTTTCCTCCAATCTTCAATTGAGGCTATTTTCTGAAGTTCCTCATTTAACATTTTATATCTGGTTTCAAGGTCAGCTTCTTTTTCTCTGGAAGAACGAAAACAAATATAATAGTGAATCATCACATTGTCGCAATAGAAAAAAACCTCTGTAGAGTTTTTGTGATAAATGCTATAAAATGGTGTGACATCCATGGGTATCCTCCATATTACTCCATCGCCCAGAGTAATACTGGCAATATCTGGTGCTAAAATCATTACAACTCGCTTTTCCTATGATTTAATAAAAAGCTAGCTATCTTAGTAACAAACAATATATTGTAACAAATAATAAAAGGAACAAGTGAATTCAGAGTAACATGTGACATACCACTGGGCAAAGTTCTTGACCTGATGGTACTCTGCATAATTTATGTGAATGATCTGTTTATAAATACTGATACTGATGGTGTGAGTATCTTTGCTTAGGCCGATGGTGTAGTTTTTCACATTAAAAACAAATTTTGGGAGGATGCTTGATCAAAATCAGAGCACATATTACACTTTCTAACAATAGGGCTGACTAATAGTCATAGTAAAATATACATCAAAAGCTTAAATCATGTTTTTCATTTTGTGATAAAGTCAATTTAAATCAATTAATTTTACATCGGGATATGAGGCAACATTGCATGTAATTGTTTCGTGTATAAAGCAAAGTGATACCATCAAATACCTTGATGTAATCATTGATAACTTTCTTAGATAGCATGAACATATTAACCGTTCAACAGAGCAATTAAAAAATATATGTTCATATTTAAAAGTTTATAAAATTAATCTATATAAAGTATTTGTCTCTAAATGCTTGCATATCCAATTTATTGATGCCCCTAATAGGCCTACTTACGGTGTACCCCTCCCAGTAAGCATTTTATTCCTTAAAGAGAAATGTGTTCTAGGCGACATTATTGTTATGCCGCTGGATCCTTCCTTTATGTCAAATAGCATATAAAACTGCAAGTGACGTTACTACTATGGCGCCTAAGTTGGCTTGGCTTAAAAAAGGAATAATGTGTTCTTTTACACGGAATAGAAATTGTGTTGACACATAAGGAGTTGCCACTTAAATGCAAATAATGAGTGACATGAAGTAGGAATTGTGTTAAAAGAATGCCATAACTGCGTCTGTGCCTTTAAAAACACAAAACTGTAATTGTGGAATGCCTAATGTGACATGCAGTAGGAATTGTGTTAAAAGAATGCCGTAACTGCGTCTGTGCCCTTAAAAGACACAAAACCATAATTGTGGAATGCATAGTTTGATGCATAGTAGGCATTTTGACCTTAAAACCATAAAGTTGATTTGTGCTCAATTTGGACCTCGGAATCGTGATCAACTACCAAAAAAACCTAGAACACTCTTTCACAACAATATATTCATATTTAAATTTTCGCCAGAAAAAGTGGAATTTTCATCAGAAAATGGCACGAACTCCATACTGTAATAAGAAATCCCTTAAGTTGGACCTTGGATTCGTTATCAGCGACCCAAGAAAAACTCTAGAGCCCATTTCCGAGGCGAAATATTATTAATATAATTTTTTTGGAACAGCTACTTTTTGGGGCACTCAAACCCCCATAACTTTCTCATTTTTGGAGACAATGCAGGGGTCACAAGCTTGAAAAAAGGAGTTGAGTGTTTGTTGTGTTTTTGTAACATACAAGACATGGGGACGAGGGGAGTGGCAACAGTTAATTTGTAGGCTTTTCTTACATGATATCAAGGATCAAGGGCAGACTGTTCTGCATTAATTTTCCTACTGTATTAGGCCCACTATCCATGTATCGTCGCGTCAGCGACGCGTACTCGGCAAAAATAAGATTGGAGTACGCTTTCGTGTCGCAGGCAATGTATAAGCATTGGGATCTATCCATAAAGCGGCATCGGCGCGTTTTCGTAGAAGCACGTTATCGTCTCATCTCCTTGCGTACTCTTTTGCAGTCGTTTTAAGCGTATGTTGCATAGTTGATATTATGTCTGCATCAGAGTTTATGCAAGAAGTGGAAAAACACCCGTGTTTGTTTAATCATAAATTGACTGTGTGGCCCTACAATTTCTACTAGGTTTTGATAGATAGTTTTACTCATTCTGTACACCATGTGAAATACATAATCATCTTCAGATAATTCTCTGGCAGCGATCAAAAGCCGACAGTTAATATTCCTTTCAATATTTGCTTGTAAGCAATATTTTTTTTCTTCTTCGTAGGTAGTTATACAAAACATATACATCCTCTTCGTCGCTCGACATCTTGTTAACCAAATATAAACGCATTGCTTTCCTTACGATTGTTAGACAGATCTCAAGCGTAAGCGTATCGTCACTTTATGTACGCTACACTGACGCATTTACGCCGCTACGACTCGTGGACAGTGTGCCTTACAAATAAAAATACAATATTCTCTTTGTGTTAAATGATATATAAATATTATAAATACTTACAAAATATTAAGTTGCATCTGCCGCCTGAGCAAGGCATTCTTTTTATTAACAAACATGAACCACTTCGCCATAAGGGCCTCTTCCTCTTCACCATTACTATCGCTAGACTCCATAACAGATCTAAGTTGTTTTTCTAATATTGCCGCTTGTTCGTCTATGGCACGCTGCTCCCTCTCGAGATCTTCATTTTCTTTATCTATCCATGTATGAACATCTATACCCATCTAAAAGAAAAGTATTTCTAAGAACATGGAGAACATTAGGAATATTGAGTAAAGACATGGAATTACGAACTGAAAACTATTAGTATCAAATTATCAAAAGTGAACCTAATATACACACCTCTTTTAGGCCTAAGTCATCAGGCAACTTATCTGGAGTGATTCTTTCCCTGCCACTATCATTCGGACTAGATTTTTCAGGTTCTTCAGAACCATTCACTGTTTTAGACGAGTATATATTTCCATTTCTTTCTGATACTAAAATATAACAGATATAGTAATCAATATAGAATTTGCTTTGCAAAAATTCCAACCCAGCTGAGTTTTCGTATATTTGGTAAAGAAAAATAACGTGTGAAAGTTTTCTATGTTTTTTCCCATTATAATGGGTTGCTTGATGTAAGGTGTTTAAATAAATACATAAAGTAACTTATTTTTGCATTTCTTCGAATACTTCCTATTTCACCGAATTAATTGAGTATACGAAGAATACAGTGGGAAAATTCACTACTTTTGTGCCAAATATTATCGTAACAAATAAAAGTAGTAGCATCTCAGCAAACTCAAAAATTGCAGCTCTTAAATGGTGTCAAGTAAGTTGCTGTCACTATAACTGAGGTTATATCGTTAGAGAAAAACTTTATTATTATTTAATAAAAAATAATGATTTAATATTAACTTCTTTAGGCTGTATTTTTGGAAAAATAAGCACCATAGATTACTGAGAGGAGACAAATACCAAACAATGAAAGAAAAAAGTTTCCCTGCCGACTAAACTCGGCATGAAATTTTTCCGCTGACCAAAACAACCAACAGTTGGTGATCAATGTATTTTCAGTGTTATTGTTTAGGGAACCGCTGCTCTGCCAACTGCTGCATTTCCTAAACTCATTATGTTGTCTTAAAAGAAGCAAGATGGAAAAAGTATTTTAATGACAATATAATATCGGTTACCTAATTTAATTTCAATAACAATTAATTATAGATGTATTTTACGACGCTTCCAAAAAAAGTGCTTAAAAAAACGGAAAAATCCCATTAAATTCGAAAGAATTCGAGCCCTGGTGGATTGAGAAGCACCTTAATAGAAAAACAGAGTTCATATAGAATTAATAATTTCTTGTATACTCTTTTTAGTATCAAATAAAGCAGACATGTGCAAGTGCAGTGTCTCCAGCTACACTCAAGAAAGTCGTCTTGAAGACTCTTTTTAAGTGATTATTGTGATAAAGAAAGCTGGGCAATAGTGTCAAAATGAGACACATGTGTTTACAAAGCAATATAGACGTACTAACTGTGTTGTGACTTAAAGTAATAGGGTACGTGCACTTTTTTTTAACTGGCAAAGTAGAATATAATATAGTTGAAACAATTTTTCAGCAAAAAAAGTCTTTCAATAATTTTAAAAGAAATTTAGATTCAAATTAAATATTCGACACCAAAAAACACATGTGACAGCACTTTCTATATAAATAACGCAGCATTACTGTGTACCAGAGATGTGGCAAATGACAATTTTTTAATCACAGCGATCGCTACGGTGATCGTTCGGCAATCACTGTTCTTAGTAGCAGTGATTATATCACTCTTTGGACCGCTTCGATCTATTCTCACCAATCGCTATCAGCGATTGTTGTTGAAAGAACAGGTGATAAGTAGTAGTGATTGCCGTCACATCTTGTGTATTGTGTACTATACCAGTACTATTTACAACTGTTATAACCAATTATTCGCGAAAAGTGACAGACTAATATTAATTCTGCTTTTTTTAAAGGTTATGTTGTTAACATAAATAATCGCAAATAAACCAAATTATTAAATATAATGTGCAATAATACGAAAACTAAATCATAAATTTAATAATTATAATAGGCTAGTATAACTAGAAGCAACACTAGAAACGACTATAATTATACTTACAAATATGATAAATAATCTGTGATATAGAAGATGACGTCACCAAGATTATTACCCAATAAGATTGCGTTTTAGAAATCATTTAAATATTTCAATTTTAGGTCGATTTGTTTGTTAAATATTTATTTTATTCTGATGATATTGTTATGAATTACACCCCCTTGGAAAAGGAGATGGCACGCCTATGCCTCTGATGGTGACTGGAAAGGCTCTAGAAAGAGCCAAGGACTTTTCTAGATTATGGTTGAAGAAGATTCTGGATTGATCTAGAGCTAATTTCGGAGTATATAAGGCGCGATTACAAGCGCGGGGGAAAGAAGTTTATTTGAGAAGTGACACGCTCGGTAAAAAGTGAGGTTAACTATTAAGTAAACAAGTATTGTAGTCAGTAAATTGTTAAATAAAGTGTTAGTAGTGTTTAATCTCTTGTTAAAATTATTTAGAACCCACGAATTCATACAGGGTGTTTCCTAAAAGGTGGAAATCCGTAACATTTTGGTGTCGGAAGCGGAATTTTGACAAGAGGATTTTTCGGGAGTGTTGAGAAGACTGGGACAGTATTCTCGGAGTTAGTGCTAACACAGGAAGGACTAATTTACTGGACATTGTTCGAGGTTTATTTTCGAACAGGAAACATAGTGTTTAAGTGCATTTTTGAGACATTTTTGGAACATTTTGTTGGACATTAGTGGTTAAGTGACAAAGACTCTAGATAAGACTTATTTTAGTGCCGTTTTGAGGTTTTTCTGGACAGTCCCATTACCGATAGTGACGTAATTATTAAATTTTGTTGATAATTATATGCCGGTAACAACCAGAAGCATGGCATCCGAACAACAAATGCAGGAGTTTATGGCCCAAATGCAAAAGATGATGATGGATCAGGAAAGAAAGCGCCAGGAAGAGAAAGAGGAACGTGAAAGAAAACAACAAGAAAAAGAACAAAAACGCCTACAGGAAAAAGAAGAATTAAGACAAATTTTTGAGGATCAAGAACGAAGACGTCAAGAGGAGAAACAAGAAGAGGAGAAACGACGTCAAGAGGAGAAACAAGAAGAGGAGAAACGGCGTCAAGAGGAAAAACAACAGCGGCAAAAGGAAAATGATGAATTGAGAAAAATCATGCAAGACTTGGACATTAAACAACAAGAAGAAAGAGACGAACTAAGGAAAATTATAGAAGGCCAACAGAGTGCCATATTTGCCGTCACTGAAGAACTCAAAAATAAGGTTGAAGAGGAAGTAAGCGAAGTGAAAGTAAAAGTAGGCAAGGTCGAAGAAGAAGTTGGTGAAGTCAAAGTGAAAGTAAACAAGTTCGAAGAAGAAGTCAAAGGAGAAATAGACCAACTTAAACAACAGTTGAGGGAAAGAGGAAACCAGCAAGTGGTGTCATCAGGCCAACGATTGAAAATTCCCTCTTTTGATGGTCAAAGTTCCTGGATGACTTACAAGACACAGTTTGAGGCAGCAGCGAGTGCAAACAACTGGAATGACGAAGAGAAGGCTAAGGCATTAATCGTGGCTTTAAGAGGCCAAGCGTTGGAGTTGCTCCAGACAATTCCGGCAGACCAACAACGGAATTTTAGAGTTTTAGAAGCTGCCTTAGATCTACGATATGGAGATCAACACCTTGCTCAAGTATACCAGACCCAGCTGAAAGTGCGCGTTCAGAAAGCTGGCGAGAGTCTGCAAGAATTTGAAGCTGCGGTGGAAAGACTGGCACACTTAGCATATCCTAATGCGCCAAGAGAATTTAAAGAACAATTGGCAGTGGGGGCATTCCTAGACGGGATAAGGGACGAGGAGATCAGGCGAGTCCTCAGGCTATCCCGACATAAAAGTAGTAGTGAAGCCTTGGTGCATGCACTAGAGGTAGAAGCCGTCTATAGGGATACTCCAAAGTCAAGAGTGCGGGCTATGACGTTTGAAGAATCGCAGCCAGAAGAGAGAGACCAAAACCCTATCTTGAATGCGATTCTCAAAACGAATAAAATGATCGGTCAATTACTGGCTCAATCGAATCCTCCAAGAAGGCAGGAAAACCAACAAAATAGAGAAAGACCAAGTGGAGGTATTAAATGCTACAACTGCGGCAGGATGGGACATATGAAACGAGACTGTCGACAGCAGAACTCGGACAGACGAGTAAATGCTGTAAATGTAGAAGAGCAGCAGGAAAACTAAAGATAGCCAGCACCAAGGGGGCTGTGCTGGCTAGGGAACACGGTGCCCCCAGAGAAATAAAGATTTCCCAGCTGCGAAGAATTCCAAGTAGTCTGCTGTTGCAAGGATATGTGAATGGAAGAAAGTGTGTGTTTACTGTTGACACAGGTGCTACGTCATCAATAGTGCGGCCAGGGTTTATATCAGGCTTGCAGATTAAGAAGAAGCAAAATGAAGTAATTATTCGAACAGCCACGGGAGACAGGGCTGCGGTCCGTGGAGAGGTCAATTTGGAACTGCAGGTTGGACGATTGAGATTCAATTACAAGGTCATTGTGGCTGACATTACAGACGATTTCATTTTGGGACTGGACATCATGGAAGAGAAGAGATTTATTGTTGACGTAGGGGAGCGAGTCTTGAAAATTGGAAATGAGGAATTTATCCTGGCAACCGCAGATGACCAATTCCGTAAAGCAAGGCTATTGACAACAAAGACGATTAAGATTCCTGCTCATTCGGAACAGATCATCGATGCTGCCTTGGGAGGAAATCCTGGAGGCTACCGTGTTGGCCTGGTGGAAGGTGACGAATCGATTAAGTCCCTAACCAATATTGTTGTGGCAAGAACTTTAACCCGGACTAAAGATAAAATCCCAATTAGAGTCGTCAATTTAAATTCCCATGCAGTAACAATTAAAGAAGGCAAACCGATTGGCTCCTATGAACCGGTTATGTGGGTAGCAAGGTGCGAAGAACAAACAGAGGGAAATTCATCTACAAATATAGACCAGGAACTTTTAACCTTGCTGAGTTCCCAGTTGGAGCATTTATCTAAGGACGAACGAGAGGAGGCGATCAAGTTCCTGGAAAAGGAAAGTTCAGTATTTGCCAAAAGTACGGAGGCCCTTACAAAAACAGATATAGTCCAGCATCGGATAAATACTGGTGACTCACCTGCTATTCGACAACAACCTAGGAGGCTTCCGCTAGCAAAACAAGAAGAAGCCTCGGCAATGATAGATAAGATGCTACAAGATGGAGTCATTGAGGAGTCAACGAGTCCCTGGTCATCGCCAGTAGTTTTGGTTGCCAAAAAGGACGGAACGTTAAGATTTTGTGTCGATTATCGGAAATTGAACGATGTGACGAAGAAAGACAGTTACCCATTACCCCGGATTGACGACACGTTAAGTACATTGGCAGGCTCACGATGGTTTTCGACGTTAGACCTTAGGAGCGGCTATTGGCAAGTTGGGCTTCATCCTGATGATAAGGAAAAGACAGCGTTTTCAGCAGGCAGTGGTCTTTACCAATTTACGGTGATGCCTTTTGGACTTTGCAATGCTCCAGCCACGTTTGAACGATTGATGGAATTTGTACTACGAGGGCTAACCTGGAAGACGTGCCTGGTTTACCTTGACGACGTGCTGGTTATGGGACGAGACTTTACAGAACATTTGAAAAATCTTCAAGAAGTATTTGGACGAGTCAGAAATGCACACCTGAAATTGAACCCGAAGAAGTGCCTTTTATTTCAGAAAGAAGTTAAATTCCTTGGTCACGTAGTGTCTTCGGAGGGAATACAAACGGATCCCGACAAAATTTCTGCCGTACGAGATTGGCCAAGGCCATCTAACGTTCATGAAGTACGAAGCTTCCTTGGCCTTTGCACTTATTATAGACGCTTTGTGGAAGGGTTTGCAGACATTGCGAAGCCATTACACCGGCTAACAGAGGAGAAAGTTCAGTACCAGTGGACACCGGAGTGTGAAACGGCATGGAGAAAATTGAAGGCAGCTCTATGCACTGGTCCTGTACTAGCATACCCACAACAGAATGGACTTTTTATTTTAGATACAGATGCCAGTAATTCTTCGATTGGTTGTGTGCTGTCCCAAATTCAGAACGGAGAGGAAAGAGTGATCGAGTACTTCAGCAAGGTGCTCTCCAAACCAGAACGAAACTATTGTGTAACCAGGAAAGAGTTATTGGCCATCGTCAAATCAGTGGACCATTTTCATAAGTATCTCTACGGGCGACATTACAAAATCAGAACCGACCATGCTGCGTTGAAATGGCTGTTGCAGTTGAAAACCCCGGAAGGTCAACTGGCTCGTTGGATAGAACGGTTGCAACAGTACGACTTTAAAATCGAGCATCGACCAGGAAGATCTCATAAGAACGCAGACGCATTATCTAGAAGACCATGCAAGGACGACTGCAAGCACTGCCGCCACGTGGAAAAACAGCAGGGCGCGGGAGCAGTCAACACTATTAAAATAGACGTTCCGGATGATTGGACAACTGAAGCCCTGAGACAAGAACAACTGAACGATGCAGAGATTGGGGCTATATTGAGAGCAAAGGAAAAAGGAACTCGACCAGAGTGGAAGGATGTTTCGGACAAAGCAGTTGGATTGAAGGCTTTGTGGGCACAGTGGGACTCACTTAGAGTTATGAACGGGCTGTTAAAAAGAGCATGGGAGAGCCCGGATGGGAAGCAAGTTGTTATGCGTCTAGTGATTCCCAGGTGTCGAGTACCGAAAGTACTTCAAGAAGTGCATAATGGAGCATCCGGTGGACACTTCGGCATTAACAAGACCCTGAATAAAGTACGTGAACGATTTTACTGGGTAAATAGTCGTCAAGATGTTGAAGCTTGGTGTCGTAATTGTAAAATTTGTGCAGCCAGTAAAGGACCACAGACTAGGAGTAGGGGTGCAATGAAGCAATATAACGTCGGGGCTCCTTTTGAGAGGATTGCGATCGATATAGCCGGACCATTCCCAGTAACCAAGGACGGTAACAAGTACATACTGGTTACCATGGACTATTTTAGTAAATGGCCTGAAGCCTACGCAATTCCGAACCAGGAAGCGGTTACTGTCGCCAAAGTCTTGGTAGATAACTTGATATGTCGGTTTGGTGTACCCCTGGAGCTGCATTCAGATCAAGGGAGAAATTTTGAGTCAGGGGTATTTCAGCAGATCTGCAAGTTATTAGGAATACACAAAACACGGACGACAGCCCTTCACCCGCAATCAGATGGAATGGTGGAGCGACATAATAAGACTATGAAAGAACATCTCTCTAAAGTCATTCATAAAAATCAACGTGACTGGGATCTCCACATACCGTTTTTCCTCATGGCATATAGAGCTGCTATCCACGAGACTACAAAACAAACTCCGGCTCGTGTAGTATTTGGACATGAGATCAGACTGCCGTGTGATTTGATGTTTGGAACACCAGGTGGAGAACGGCTTCCTGTGAACAGCTATGTAGATGAAGTGAGTGAACGGCTAAGGAATGTCCATGAGTTAGTTAGAGACCAAATCACCATAGCCAGTGACAGAATGAAGGCTCGATATGACCGTAAGGGTAGTTCAGAAGGGTTCAAGGCAGGAGACCTGGTTTGGCTGTACAACCCACAGCGGAAGAAAGGCAGGTCACCGAAACTTCAACCGCCTTGGGACGGACCGTACACTGTTATTACCCGAATTAATGACGTCGTCTATCGGATTCAACGAAGCAAAAAGTCCAAGATGAAGATCGTGCATTTGGACAGACTGGCGAAATACATCGATGATTCTGAGTTGCCTGATCGGGACGATCAGGCTTAAGGAGGGGGCAGTGTTATGAATTACACCCCCTTGGAAAAGGAGATGGCACGCCTATGCCTCTGATGGTGACTGGAAAGGCTCTAGAAAGAGCCAAGGACTTTTCTAGATTATGGTTGAAGAAGATTCTGGATTGATCTAGAGCTAATTTCGGAGTATATAAGGCGCGATTACAAGCGCGGGGGAAAGAAGTTTATTTGAGAAGTGACACGCTCGGTAAAAAGTGAGGTTAACTATTAAGTAAACAAGTATTGTAGTCAGTAAATTGTTAAATAAAGTGTTAGTAGTGTTTAATCTCTTGTTAAAATTATTTAGAACCCACGAATTCATACAGGGTGTTTCCTAAAAGGTGGAAATCCGTAACAATATAATTAATATGGATGCATTCAGACTTTCATATTTATGTATTACTTCATATTAATGCATCATTTGAAGTGAATTGTTATATAGTGCACACACCATATTGTGTTTTTAAGTGGACGAAATCAACCCAAGAAAGAAAAGAAAACGAAACAGTACCAGACGCTACAGAGAGATAAGCTATAAGGTAATGAAATATCCGAAATTGGAAAGCAGTAGTTTAAACTAATTACTACACAACAAACCAATATAGAGGGTGTACAAAATATTCTCTCGGACCTTTCTCATAACCCGCTGTAGAAAGCTCTTTTTAGCGCAAGTAGGACACTTCCTTGCACTTCCACCATAAATGGATATTTACTTGTGGAACGATTAATAACTAAAAAAGCTCTTTTGGGGTGAGCTAATGTACGCATGCCTTGGCAGACAAACGAAGTGGACTGCATTTGGCCGTTCAGTGTGCAATCGAGCTGTGTATTGGAACGAACCTCCAGATTGGATGCCCGGAATCGGCAACAATGCCTACCTTACGCTGGATAATCAATCAATCAATAACACTTAATTAAACACCTAGTTCTTTATGTTCAGCATTCCGATTTTAAAGCAAAAATTTATTTTAATATTGGACGAATCAAAAACATTTGCAATGCTATATGATGCGTAAGCGGGGCCATAACCTATGGAAAAAACACAAGACCAAAAACACATGAAGGGTCAGTTGACAGAGGACTGAAAGACGGCGGTAATATTTAAATCGGTCTGGTAACATTATCTTGTGTTCTCTTATTAAAGTTATCTCTCATTATCGATATAATGGCAAATAAAAACACCGAGATATGTTAAAAAGGTGCATTAAAACTGACTTTACAAAATGCATTTTTTCATGAGGCAACTTTGAAAACCCCCTGAGTATGAATTCTCATCTCATATTGACAAATATTTTTCAAAATCATTAAAAAGTGCACCTTAAAATGTATTTTTTCAAACGATCCAGTAATTTTCTAAATATTTCCACTTCAGATTCGTAATTGCCGACCTCAAAAATCATCAAAAAAAAATATCTAGGTGTTTTGATCAACACTTAGAAAGTGCATTGAAATGCCGTTCAAATATTTCCTTATCACTTCCAGCTCTCAAACGCTTGTTTCCTGAGTGTTTCCCAAAGAGAAAACAGTATATCTCTAAAAGTGAATTATTTATGATTTGTTTGCTTATAGTAATGAACTATATTCTTTATAGGATTTTGCAACAAGCGAAAAAAAAAACTATCTCGAAAACATCGTTATGAGTGGCTTTGTGCCTTTCTGATGATCTCAGAATAAGGGCGAAAAACGTTCCAAAGACCATTTCCAAGAAGCTGAATGAGAGATTTTATGAAAATGTAATCCATTAGAACGAAAAAATTATTAAGGCAAGGTAGGTAAATAAATTCATTTCAGACCTTTGTTCTTATTTTTTACTAAATCTTCATACCGTAGGGGGTCATGTAGATACTAGTTTAATCTGCTTAGTCGTAGGGGACTATGTTGGATGCTAGTGTTATAATGAGAATGTCTAATAAGAATATATTTGAGTATATCTCTATTTATTTCCAGGCCTTACTTTTTTTAAAATCCACCTAAAATCGACTGATTATAGGTACTTAATCAAAACCGTTGGAGTAAAGTAAAAAAATTATAACTGTTTTATACTAGTTCTATGCTTAATCACAATGTATAATAACTTTTTTAGATAATGTCTCATACCGACTATTTTATTTATAAGACCGACAACAGATAAAGAGAAATTTTCGCAAAATTCACTGTTGGCATCGATACTTGTGCTGAGAAAGTTTGACACATTACCTGTACACCAAACTTCAGTTAGGTTGGATTTTTTCAGATCACACAGCAAATCTTTACCTGTACCATTTTGCCTTTCTAGATTTTGAACTTCACTATCCATTAGCTGAAGCTTGTCTTCTGCCTCTACATATGCCTTTAGAGACTCTGGACTGATCCTGATTATTTCCGTGGTGGGACCCGAACCTCTTCTTGCTTCGGCAAGCAGCCTCCTCGCTCTCTCACGAAGTTGCGCTTGCCTGTCCTCTTCCGACTACAATAACAAACAGTTAGTTTAAAGAAAAGTAACATCGATATACAGTGGTGAATAAAAGCTTGTAACAGGTAAAAATAAAAGAAAACCTAGTAAGAACTAAGTGAAGAGTGTGTAGATGTCTGAAAGTTACTCGGAGATGGAAGTTACGTACCCTTGTGGGGGAGGTGGGGTTGGAACCTTCTTTCCTTGCCTGCTCTAATAACATCCTTGCTCTTTCCCTTTGTTCCGAGTGTCGCATGAGTATTTGCTGCACACGTGTCAAAAACATTTTAATGGCATGCCAAACCTTCACATTAAATTGTTAGTGGTAGTTTCTTAATAAAAAATATTAATTTTTGCCCTTTAGGTGTACTCATTTAATTTAAAAATGTTATTACCATCACCTTTATCAATTATTCAGATTATTTATATGTTTATATTATACAGTGAGCATACAGAATAGATTCCTGAATATCGTTACCAAAGCAAGTAACAAAAATTTGCTCAGACACGTCAATTTTTAAATGCATTTCTCAATTTGTTCATGTAAAAAAAAAAAAAAATAAATCTACAAATATTAAAAAGTCATGACATCATTGTCAATTTTTTAAATGGCAACCCCTATTTTTAAAAATGTCATTCGAAAGAGCACATTTCTCTGGATACAGCACGTTAAATTCTATGGCATATTGTATGAGGAAATTATCAAGAAAAAGAATCATATAGCACACATACTTATGGTCGAACCCTGGCAGAGCTTCTTTTCATTTGCTTAGCCACATGGACCTGGCAGTAACATGTTAGTCTTAGATTATTACATTCTATTTAAAGATGTGATTATGGAAAGTTTAAGTGAGACACAACAAATTGAAATATTGATTATGATTGGCTATGGAGACAGGTCCCGAACACAAAATATGGTTTGTGAATTATTTAATGGTAAATACCCTATTGCACAATCAACTGTTAGCAAAATAGAAATGAAGTTCCGAGATAGTGGCCATATAAGTGGAAATTTCATGTTCAATTAATCAATTGACTGTTTTAAAATATTTGAGAAGGAATAAATGACACCTATATAAACTGAATGAAGATGATTTCGACCACAGGGTAGATTTTTGCAAAGCCATGATGGAATGATGTAGTACCAATCCATATTTCTCAACTTGAGTACTCTTCTCTGATGATGCCATCTTCTGTTTAAATGGAGCTGTAAATAGGCAAAATTGTCGATATTGGTCACATGAAAAACCATAATGGATGATAAAGGCACATACAGAAAGTTAACGTGTGGGCTGGAATTGTTGGAACCTCAGTTTTGGGTCCATTTTTTATTGAAGGTTGAAAAATATTTGGAGCTGCTCCAACATAACTCCTAACTCTTGGATTTGGTGCACTGTATCCAAATGGCAAAAACTCTAATGTACTGGAAAACTCCATATGGCTTCAACAGGATGGTGCACCACCACATTATTCGGTAATAGTGTGTAATAGGGTGTCTTTTTTTGTTTTTCGAAAAATGTAAAATACTCATGGTACTCGCGAAAATCAAACAAATGAACCCAAGAGGGATTTACCGTCGATACACACAAATTCACCAATACGTGAGAGCGATTCAGATATTACGACATTCCGCTGTTACTATACAAACTTTTCCTTATAGGTGAATTCCTTTGTATCGAAACCTCTTGGGTTCATTTGTTTGATTTTCGCGAATATAATGTAGCTGAAACAATTTTTCGGCAAAAAAATGTTTTTGAGTAATTTTAAAAGAAATTTAGTTTCGAAATAAATATTCGTCTCCAAAAATGGCAAACCTTATATCCTATATCATATGTGACATCACTTTCTATATATAAATGTAGCAGTATTGTGCACTATAGTGGTAATCTATACAACTATCTTTTTTTTATGTGTCAAATACTCTTAATGTCATTATTATAAGTCAGAAACACGAATGGAGCACCAAATAAATGACGATTTGTGTCAAGATGCAGAAATACTTCTGTAAATAGTCCAAATAAAAAGTTTATAGGTGTTCCTATAACCAATTATTCGCGGAAAGTGACTAATATTAATTCTGCCTACTTATAAGGTTATGTTGTTAACATAAATAATCGCAAACATGGTAAACAATATGTCAGGAACATGTGTTATACGACTTAATTAAGTGACATTAGCAATGCGTTGCCAATTTCACCTTTTCAATTTAACTTGGCAATGGAAATAACTTTCGAGTTTGATGATGTCACTCCGTCATTACTTAAGCACAGCACCTGACGTTTAAGAAAATAATTTGTATTAGTATAAAACAGCTTTCACCCGATAAAGGTTGTAGAAGATAGTAGAATGTGTCTGTGCCGACTTATATTTTCGTTTTATTTTATATAATTTTAAAAGAAATTTGGATTCAAATTAAATACTCGACACCAAAACAGACATGTCACTTTCTACATAAATAACACAACATGGTGTACTAGAGATGGGGCAAATAGCAATTTTTAATCACAGTGATCACGACGGTGATCGTTAATCACTGTTCTTGGTAGCAGTGATTATATCACTCTTTGGACCGCTTCGATCTTTTCTCACCAATCGCCATCAGCGACTGCCCAGTTGAAAGAACAGGATAAGTAGCAGTGACGGTGATTGCTGTCACATCTTTATTATCAACTGAAATTATAACGAATTATTCCCGGAAAGCGACAGACTTACATTGATTCTGTTTTGTATTATTTTTAAGGTTATGTTGTTAACATAAATAATCGTAAATAAATCAAATTATTAGATATAGTAATATGAATATTAAATCATAAATTTAATAGTTATAATAGGCTACTATAGCTATATTTATAGAGAGACGACTAATTACACTCACAAATATCATTGCCCAATAAATTTGTGTTTTCGAAATCATTTAAATATTTGAATTTTAAATCGAGTTGTTTATTAAATATTTACTTTATTCTGATGATATAATTAATATGAATGCGTTCAGGCTTTCATATCTATGTATTACTCCCTATTAATGCATCATTTGAACTGAATTGTTATATAATGCACAATGTGCACGTACCCTATTGTTGACGTGTTTTTTCATTTTAAACTTGCATTTCTTAATTTCATATAAGGCATGATGGCTAAACACATTAAATTTTATTCAATTTCTTGTGATACAATTTCATATTTATGACTCCTTTAATTCTTTTTAACATTGGCTCAAAACTTATTTCCGTTGACGGCACATGACGTTATCTTCTATATCAATGTGTGTGAAGTTAGCAATGCATTGCTCACTTCACACGAATCATTCAAATATTTGAATTCTAGGTCGTTTTGTTTATTAAATCATCATCTCATGATATAATTAATATGAATGTGATTAGATGAAACAGAATGGCCAGCTAGATCTCTGGATCTAACCCCGTTGGATTATTTTTATGGCTTTACCTTAAATCCAAAGTTTATTTTAATAAACCAACCAATGTTGAGGACTTAAAGGACAGAATTAGTTACGAAATTGCAAGGATTGGATTTGAAGCAATTACTAACGTTTTGTAAGAATTTGAATTTCGGCTTGTACATTGTCAAGAAGCAAATGGAATACAATTTGAACATTTAGTTTAATTATTTTTATTTTTTGCTGTATTTATTAATTCTTGTATTTTTGTTTTTATTACATTGTTATAAATTGAAAATATTTTTCTCTCGATAATTTCATGTAATATGCCATAGAATTTAATGCACTGTAATGCAGATAAATGCGCTCTTTTAAATGGCACTTTTAAAAATTTGGGTTGCTATTTAAAAAATTGCCAATGACATCATAACTTACATAAACAAATTGACAAATGCATTTAAAAATCGACATGTGTGAGCGAATTTTCGCCACTCACTTTGTAATTAAAGAGTTTATTCCAACTTTTACCTGTTCACTGTATATACGTATAAGTTACAAGTGGTTTATGAACCGGTTAGGAAAATACAACATGTGATTTGCATTACCTCGTCATCTTGGAGCTGCCCGCATGGAAAAATGTACAATACTAAGTTTTATGAAGTTCGGATGAAACTTGAATCTTAATCCTTAATGAATTTTCATGAAAGTTTTATCATCAGTGTATGTAACTGAGGGACTGAGTACAAAAACTTTCGCTTTTTGAGAACAGAACAAAAGTCAGGGACCATTTGTCAAATTAAAAGAAACATTTAAGAAATAGATAGTTGCAATTATGTTCCCAATTTTGCTTTGTTGTCAAGAATGAATGATAATAATGAAAGTTCTTATTTTAGTTTTGTTCTTAGTCACAGGTGTTAAGAAGATGGGAGAACTTTCAGTATGATAAGGACAAAAACGGCGAGTGCATACTGATAGATTAAATTACTAGAAAACACAAAATTTGGTCCCCAAATCATAGCGATTCATCTGTATGACTGTTTCGTGAATTTGGAATTTTTTAATTTTCTCATGTCGCATTACAAATATTAAGGGAGGCTATGGATGTATTGTACATAATGCATACGTGTGCATGTACGCACTTAAAATGGATACAAGAATTTTTAACTTGTCATCGAATTCTTCAAGAACATGCGAAAAATTGACAGAAGATCATTTAAAGATATGCCGAACTATGAAGATATTTGTTACATCTGCCTAAGTGGCAGACATATGGGAGAGTTCAATATGACGAAAAAGTTGACTGTTGGCGAAACACTGAATCTTTAGATAAGAATTACCGACAACAACAGTATGTATGGATCTCAGCGTTCAATTCTTATAGAGACGTAAAAAAATGAAAATGACCATTTGCCAAATCTGTTTTCAAGATGTGGGAAGAAGAAAGGTTCATTCCTGTATATGTATCAGACATTCCACTTCTAAAATACGAGCTACGAAAAAATTACAAAATTTGTCAAGCATCTCTTTGCTCTCTGAAAAAAAATAAATAAGATAATTTCTTTGGCCCTTGATTCCCACAGCACTGTGACTCTACTTACAAGACGCCACTGGAAATAATGTTTCTAAAGGGGGTTGACTAGCCAAACATTTCTCAGTTAAAACCCTGAACATTTATCAAGTACAGTCTGGTGCTTCGGGCAAAGAAATGAAGAATTTGAGCCATTTCATCAGTTAATTATTCTAAAGAGGTTTCAAAAAGTCTTGTCAAACAGCAGAGGTCTGTGATTTGGAGCAATGCAGAAAACAGTTTAAAACATGTAATGGATAGATAGACTGACAATTACGTAAAGGTATGGCTGATGGTGGGCAGGGATTTTTCAAAAGTTGCATGTCAGTGATTCCAGAAAATTATGTTTCTGAATATCTAGGACATTCTGATCGAGAGAGCTCATCGGCTAACATGTATAATGCGATATGGGAAAATTCATTCAAAAAAATTCGTGAATCATTCATGCAGCTGAACCGCTATGATTTGGAGACCGAAATTTTGTGTTTTTGATTATCTAATGTATCCCTTAGCATGCTCTGTTTTACTCATTATTGTACCGAAACTTTTCTCATCTTCCTGACACCTGTGCAGTCCTTCTGAATTATTTATAGTTTTATGAATGTTTTGGGCATATTTAGTTATTACAATCTATAAAATGTGATGTATGAATTCTAAAAACACCTTCTCGATTTACTCATGTTGCCACTATGAGATTAATCTGATTTCCCTATAAGAATCACTATTCTACAGTGGACAAATGGCAAATGGGAAAACTCGTCTACTGCAGCATAGATTTGGTGGAAAATTTTGGCATATACTGATCTAAAATTTATAGAAAATAGCAAATCTACAATATAGCTCAAAATAACTTAAAATATAAATAAAAATACTATATTTAGTACGGTAAACTATCACACAAAATAAACTGATTAACTGTTTGAACATAAGAATGCAAATCAAAACCAACAATAAAAATAAAACTGCTAAACGATCCATAAATATAAATTCCAACTTACCGGGTTCGGTTTTGGCAAGTCGGAGAAAACGTCATCTTCCTTTTTCACCTTATTGTCTTCTAAATCTATGCTATGATTAATATCTCCATTTGTCTCTGGCGTTTTATTATTATTTACCACTTTGTTATCAAAAGGTGGTGGAGGTTCATCTTCATCATCAGATCCAAATGGATCAGTCAACTCCCTTCTCGTCATAAGTATTGGTTTTTTAACTTCTACTTTCTTGTCCTCTTGTTTTTTCTGTTGTTGCTGTTTATCTTTTCCAGGAGATGATTTCACCTAAAAATAATACAATACAGTGAAGACATTTTAAGTTTTGCATCTAATATATAATCGTACAAAAATTCGACTTAGAGTTTTTGACGAATTTTGATTCTAAGTTTAAGTATAAGACTGATGGTCATGATTGTTTGTGCACCAAATGGTTGCGACACATTAAACTTCGCCTTTTGTAGAGTTGTCTTCAAATTTCTAAGTCACATAAAAAGTTCCCGTCAAAGCAGTCCGCGCAGCGGTATCATTGAATAGGTAAAGATGCCGCCTGCCCGCTTTGTAGTTACCGAATTTTTTACATGCCTTCAAATTATGAAGATGATGAAGATTATTATAACTTCCAAATACTCAAAAGGAGGTTTAGAAACACTGTAAAAATGAACAAACAACAAAATCAAACGCATTTTTAACTGACCTCAATATTGATATTATAGACCGAGAGCTATCGTCACAAAATGTGTACTATTTGTAAATGGATAGAACCTGCCTTAAGTAGGTTGTCGATGATTCATTGAATACCCACCCATTAGTCTGCAGGACTGGGAGCGGTACGTTGAGTAGCGAGCGGTGGTTTAGTCAATAACTTACGTAACACAAATGTCAAAAAAGCTACTTTTGATTCTCTTGTGCCAAGTCGGACTTCCGATTTTTCCATCGCAATTTACGACACCGGCAAAATGCCAATCTTTCTCGTTCCATAGAGACATCACACGATCCTCCACTTGACGTATTTATTTAGAAATTAATGTTGAAAATTCCATGTTTTCAGCTCTTTGTCGCTACACAGAGAGAAATCGCTTTGGAACATTTTGCACAATGTTGTGGAACAACGTCTTGTTGCATTTTTTTAAACAATTGTAAAATTTTAAGGCACAACGTTATATAGTTTTATACATTTTAATTGTGCATAATTCTTGTGCGTTTTATTTATCCAATATAAAGATTTAGTTACGATGAATTTATTGGAAACTTCGACCAACAAATTGGCGAAATTTAGAGTTAAATTTATTTATTTTTTCTCAACAAATCATAGCAAATTTAACTTAATTAATTGTTAATAGTATCTTCAAACTATATATTTTGTTGCCATTCTATTTACAATTAGTTTTAAGTAATTGTTTAAAGGATTTGCACAACTTGTGCAACATAAAAGTGTGATTTTATTTTACAAACGGTTGTTGACAAACTTGTGAAAGTAGGAGTCCCAATATATTTATTTCCGCTGAACAATAATAGTAATCTATGCCGCCCGCACAAATTTCACAAAATAATGACATACTGTTCACAATCAGTTTGGTGATATTGTTTTAAAATTTTGTATAATTGTTTCATTTGTTTCACGTAAATTTTATTGGTTAAAAATTGTACTGACCGCGCCGGCCATGCTACGCATGTACGCGCAGGTAATTACGCATTAGATCTAGGTGATATTTCGCTAAGTGAAGATGTTCACTTCAGAATTATACAAGTACTTACATTTGTGATGGAATTTGTTGAAAACTTATTAACCGAGTGGGATTTCCTAGATCTAATCCCAGCATTTACAGAGGTAAGTACTTCATACAGAGTTACAGATTTGTATATATGTTCTCTTAAATTAACTTTGTTCGTATATAAATATAAAAATGGTTTGTTGTTTATATGTGAAGAATGCATGATACCTATCTTCTAATACTTGATTTCGTTTACAGCTTGAGAATAATTTCGTTTTCTTATGCGAAGCGACAGAAAGCTGTTCCTAAACTACTAAACCCAAAAGGCAAACTGCTTCAAAACGAAAATAACACTTCTGATGGTAAGCAATACATTTGATTTTGGTGATGAACTGATAAATGTTATTTTTTTTAAGAATATGACGTGACTACGACATAAGATTTATTACTACAAACTGCGTTAATAGAAGCTACAAAGAAGAAGCACTGGAAGTCTTCCAAATTAGAATTATTAAATGGATTTATTTAAGCATAAATGTAAGTCACCTACTTCTTTCCAACTAATACTTTTTGCATATAAAATTTACTTGTATTTAAAAAAATAGAAATGTTTTCATTTACCATATGATAATATATAAATGCATGTTCTATTATGTATTGTTCTGTTAAAATAAAATAATAATTCTTTAATTTTTTTTATTGAAATCCTTTAGGAAATAATATTTCACAATCTGTGTTACAGAATAATACAATTAAAATGAATTGGATACATATAGTGTGTGAAACAAACGGTGAACCAAAAAATATATACATAATTTGGAGATTATAGAGAAATAAATTATGCAAAACTAACCCCAGTTCATACATTACTGAACAACAGCTTCTTTTAGTTAAGTGTATATATTGTGCAAAATGAATTATAAAGTTGACAAAATAAATATGCAATTTGTGGATTTCTCATTTAGAATTTGTGGAAAACTAAAAACATATTCTCTTAAAAAACTATAAACATTGTGTCACTTAAGAGCACAATTTTTTGTAAATATGTTTTACAAATGAAGAGGTTTAAATGTCAATGTTTGTTTAGGAAACCTTCAGAATATATTTAATAATTTCACACAAATTGTAGAAACTAACTTAATCTGTTCAGAGATTTGTTCCACAAGTGGAATAAAATTATTATATTTTTATGCAACCATAATTCAAATTTGTAAAGAATTCAATTTATGTGATTTTTGAGGTTGTACAAAAATTTCACACAATGTTAATGCATAAACTGTACAAAATCATTGCCCCAATAATGTATTATTTATTTGCACAAATTGTTCCTGTCACCATTTTAAGATCAATTTGGAGTACAATTTTCTACAATTGTGGTAAAATATCACACACATTTTTCTCTGTGTAGAAGACAAATTACTTATAGCGTTTAAACCAAAGTTTAGACAAGTTCTCAATTGGTGTGGTGGGAAAGATATACTTCGCATGAGCAAGGTCCAGAGTTGAAATCCTAACGGGAAAAATTTTTAACTTTTTTTTTTTAGTTCTGGCCATAATCTGTTGCTCAGATATTACACATATATCATGCCTATAATGCGTGTCTAAACTTTGATTGAAACGCTATAAGCAATTTGTCCTTTAGCGACGAAGAGCTGAAAATACAAATTTTTTATTTGATTAAGCAAACGTATCATTTGAAAATATTTAGAAACATCAAAATCGAAAACTATTTGTAGGCCTCATATATAGGTGATATCTGATCAATAGGTCAAGGCCCAAAATGTAAAAAAAATTTTCTGGTAGGATTCGAACTCCGGACCTTGTGCATGCGAAGTATTTCTTTTGCCGCTACACCAATTGAGAACTTGTCTAGCGATGAAGAGCTAAAAACATAAAATTTTCTATCTATCTAAATAAGTACGTCAAGTGGAGGATTGTGTGGTGTCTCTACAAAAAAAAAGGATTGGCATTTTGTCGGTGTCGTAATTGCGACGGCAAAATCGGAAATCCGGCTCGGCATGAGAATCAAAATTGGATTTTTTCACATTTGTGACAGATACCACATGTAAGTTTTTGACTAAACTGCCATTCGCTGCTCAGCGCACCTCTCCCAGCCCTGGAGACTGACATGGATCATCAATAACCTATTAAGGCATGTTCTGTTCATTTACAAATTTCTGTGACGCTAGCTCTCGGCATATTAGATAATACAAATCAATTAACTGATTGACAGTCAAATTTCATTTCATAATTTTTTGCGACTAGTTTTTTTAAAGGTGGCTCAATTCTATTCCACCTTTTTTCGTAGTCAAAATTCATGTAAATCTGCAAGTTATCCAATTATAGCATCCTTGTTGGATTTGAATTTTGAATCGTTAACTTTTGACATCAGATTGAGTGTCGGCTGCTTTGAAAGTATCTATTAATTAATTTGAATACAATTCAGCTGCGACTCTTTCACCATATTCTTGCATATCCTCAAATAGAAAATATTTTTTCTGATATTTGCTTACCTTATTCATTATATTCTTTGAACTACTAAGAATTATTTCCTTAACATCCTTTACTGTAGTGGGAGACTTTTCTTTAGTTTCTTTAACGGGTTCTGGTTCATTTATTATTTTCAGCTGCAGCCGCAGTTTAGAAGCATCTGCTTTTTTATCAGTATGCGTCTCCTTATTAACGATATTCATCTCCTTTTCTTTTTGATTCTCCTGTTTTTTATTCTGTTTCGCTTTCCGTAGATTCATTATTTCCTGTCCAAAAACTTGATTAGTTATATCTGTATCTTTGTCAGTGTTGAATTTACCAATGACGTAGTTGCTCTCTTCTGAAGTTTTTCCTATTTGCTGTACCTCCAGTTGATGACCGGTGAAATGGGCTCTAAGTTGATGGAGATACGTCATAACTGCCAATTTGTCTGGAACTAGTAAAAGTTGACTCTATTAATTTTTATAGTGTCTAAAACAGAAATCATAACTTAGGAGGGACTGAAAAGTCCGTGGCCTAGTACAGAGATGGTGCTTGAATCACCAAAATGCTTCTGGCTAGAATGTATTTTATCTTTAATGTGATCATAATTAATGTTAATCTTTACTTTTTACTTTAAGAAAATTGTATATTTTGGTAAAACGATTTGTTACCTTCATTTTCATCCCCTAAGCTGACAAAAATTGTTTAAGGTCTAGGAATACACAACTGAAATATTAGGGCCAGTGTGTCATGAATTGAACGAAAAAAGTATGTAATATTTTCCAGAATCACACTATACAAAAAGATAATCTAACTTTTACAATAATGTGATAGCCAAATTTCATTAACTTGGCTTTGAAATATTACAATATGCGTAGAATCAAGCAGCAGTAGAAAAAGCTTTGCTGCGAATCTCGACGATGCTGCTATAACCATTGGAACAAGGCAACAAGTGCTGCAATAGTCTTAAAATTATAATTTTTTTGTCAGATCACAAATTATCAAACAACCCTTGTGTAAAATCTTTGAGTTTTTAATGATTTTCAATGAAAAGAACTCTAAAAATGTTGCGATAAAAAAAGTATGTTTTACACTATGCAATGAGTGTATATATAACAACAATTTTTTAAATAGATTATCTCATGCTCCTTTATTTCAGTTTTTAAACTAATTCTACAGAATTATTAAGTTCTTACCTGCTAACATATGCATATCCGTAGGTTCGATAACTCTGGGAATGCCTAATTTGTCACCTGCGTCAAATGCCTTTTTGCAATTACCTTTCACATCATGTGGCGAAAGGGAGTCAAAGTCACTGAAAATGCAACAAACGTCATTTTATATTTATATATATTTTTTTTGTGGGATGACAACTTTGTATATTTTTTTAACCAAGAGTAATCAGGTTCTCTTTGTAGCAACAGCGATAGCTGCATTTTGATTATTTTCTTATGTCGTTTTTTGATCAAACTTTTTAGAGCGACCACCCTGTATAAACAAAGAGGGGAGTTCTGTGTTCTTTACTGATTTTTTTTTTTTTTGTGAAGCAATCTACAGTTTTATTACTTTTTGATATTAACCCATCTATTACCAGTAATGGAATGGAGAAACTTTTTATATCTTAACATACGTTTATTATGATTATTAACAAAAATTAAAAATTGCATAAAAAATGTAAAAGAAATAGAATAGAAAATAAATGCAACAATGATAAGAATGCTAGTTTTGTGTATGATATATATTAAAACAATTTACATGTATGTGTTTCTTGCATTTTATGGCAAAAATAAATGATCTTACTTTGCAAACTGCATATCAATTCCGACATTTCGGATCACGTTTAATTACATGTCCAATATTGCCAGATCGGATTTCATCTGTAATGTTATAATTGGATTATCAGCAATAGATGGTATCAGATTTAGATTTTTGCCGTAACCACCAGGCTAAGTCAGACCGAAAGTTAATTTGTGACATTTTCTTATCAGCATGTATGTACCTGTGCAGTTTCCAGGCATTTACCACAGCACTGTATGCTAGATTTATAAAGACCGACAACCGCCATTACTGGCCCCTAATTTTTATTGGGTAATTTTCCACACCGTTATCATGCTGATCAACTCCGCCCATGTACATGTTATATTTTTGTATCATATATGGTTGAGAAACTTGGACTTTTTTTTTTTTGATGTTACGTTGCACATGAGCAATAAGAACTAAACTTACGTCATTTGCGTAATCGTACCATTACCATAGTCTCAGTGCATTTTTTTAGACATTGATTTATTTGGTTCCACAGGACACTTTTGAATACTTTCATTTCTAATTGTTCCAGTCACAAAAAACACCTGCTTCTAAAGATGAGTAATAATAAATGTATAACTCGTAAAAAAATTATGAAAATACATTTTATGGTGGTTTGGATTTCCAAGTTCATGCAACACTCGTAACAACTTCACCACCAAGACCAAATTCTCTCTTCTCTGATTTGCCACTATATAGTAAAGTGTCTTTCATTAGAATGTTTTTTGTCTAAACTTTGAACTACCCCAGCTAGCAACCTGACGTCAATTTGCCGTCATCGGACGTCGGTCTACGACGTCATTTGTCGAATAAATGACGTCAAAATTACGTCATATTATAGTACGTCGCAGAGACTTCGTTGACAGAACGTTGTTATGACGTCATTTTTGAGACATTTTCTGAGTGGATTTTAAGATGACGTCAGAGTTACGTCACATTTTAGAACGTTGCAGAGACGTCGCAGACAGAACGTTGTTATGACGTCATTTTTGAGTCATTTATTGACGTCATACACTGAATTTAAAAGATGACGTAAAAGTTACATCACATTTTAGAACGTTGCAGAGACGTCATAGACAGAACGTTGTTATGACGTCATTTTTTAGTCATTTATTGACGTCATACACTGGATTTAAAAAATGACCTAAAAGTTACATCACATTTTAGAACGTCGCAGAGACGTCGTAGACAGAACGTTGTTATGACGCCATTTTTGTGTCATTTAATGATGTCATACACTGGATTTAAAAATGACGTCAAAGTTTAGATCACATTTTAGAATGTCGCAAAGACGTCGTAGACAGAACGTTGTTATGACGTCATTTTTGAGTCACGTTTATGTTTTGGGTATTGTATAAATACATATAAAGGGTCAAACACCTTTTTTTATATTTTCATCTTATATCATAGTTAGATTAGATTTTTTTTTTATATTTATATATAATAGTTACTTCTATATATTAGCTGTATTGATTAGTATTGAATCACAATAACTCCTATGTTCTTACTCTATCGCGTATGTAGGTACCACAGCTACATTTAAAATCTTTATCGCACATATGCCATGTAATTTTTATTCTACCTTTATTAGGTATTTATGACATTTAATTTCAAACTATGCTGCGTCTCTATCACATCTGTGGTATACTACATCTTTATCGCCACCTTATTGGAAATAGGTCTAACAACCGGTAGCTGACCGCTGACCTATATTTCCCTCAACTTTAACATACCTATTATATATGTATATACGTATTTCAAAGCGCAGGGCGAATTAAACAAAAAACGATTATTAAAATGGCAGTCTACCACTACTATAGCAAACATTAGAAAATTAACTCTTATCTTTGACCATAATGCAAAATAGGAGTGCTGCTTGAAAACTCACTTTTTTCTTTTAATTTTAAAACATCCAACTCCCTTTTGTGAATAAAGAATATTTTATTATATATTCGTTATATTGGGACTTATGACGTAAATCATGACGAATAAATGACGGCAAATTGACGTCAGTGTGCTAGCTGGGACAATCACATTCGTTAATGATTTGCATGAATTTAGAATTTTTATATTTTACGTCGCAATTTACTTCAAAAAACGCATAAAAGACTTAAATATTTTAGGTATAAAAAAGGGATATGAAAACTTAAAACACAATTTTATTTTAGTTGATGTTTGTATAAACATCCTATGATACTACATACATAAAATATTTATCAACCTTTTAAAAAAAAATTACATATTTTAGTTGCGCCGACGCAACATTGGTACAAGATGGGTTAAGATATTATCGATACAGGAACTTCACTCAGAAGAACTTCCTTCTTATTAACACGAGAAAATCAGACTTATAGGGTACATCTTGTTTCTTCTTTATCAGCCCATACGCCTCCACTGATGCTGAACATAGGCTTCCCGTAATTGTTTTTACAAATGTCTGTCTTATGCTTTATGCATCCAATTTGGATGCATATATAGCACATATATGGTACAATTTTGTATTAAAAACTTTAAAAGCAACAATAGATCTGTTTCAATATTTCTTCAAAACCGATAATTTAGCAAAAAATACCTCAACTGAATTTACAAGACATTAACAAAATTTTACAATTTCAAAATTAATTTTCTCAGCCATTAATGCACCAAATTTTAAAAACTTTGTATTGGTGAATAGAGAATGAAAATTCCTTGCGAACGAGGTGCTATGAATTTTCGGGGGGCAGTCATAATTCAAACAGGGTGAACACGGGAGCTACTATTGTCATGCTACAAAATGACAGTTTAAACTAAAACTCGATATGTTTCAGGATCTTTCATAAAAGTTTATAAGTAATTACTCTTAAAATGAATTTGTTCCATATATATGAACCGCAGTATATAAAATTTGTAATTGTCTATCAACTGGATAAGTAAGATTCTTTTAACGCTACATAAAAAACATTTCAACTTACATTAAATCAGGTTTAAAATTATGAATAAGTGCACAAAAGGCCATCCCATTTCTCCAGCTTGTAGTTAAATTAGTTACCTTGACCCCAGGATATGTTTTGGTCATTTCTTTACACCATTCCAATAAATCTTGCCCTAAGAAATTAATTGTTAAAAAACATATCAAGTATACGAGTATAATTTTTACCTGGTGTTGTGAGTTTCTGTTGTGCTCTAGGTGTTTCAATAGGTTCCTTTAGCTCTAATGGTTTCAGTTTTAGTTTCAAATTCTGCCTAGCATTCATTTGGCTAAGATTACTTGTTGGCAAATCGCTTATATTTCCAAAATCATTTTCACATTCCTCTTCTAAACTATCTAATTTATCTAATAACTCTGTGCACTCCTCTGAGTAAATATCGTTATCGTTGTGTACAAAATCGCTTTCTTTTGGAGGAGGCACCGACATGGATTTGACTAGTTTCGATTTTTCGTTAGGTAGGGAAAACATCTCGACGGTAGGTGTCTTCTCATCTAATAGTATACTCGCCACTATAAAGTAAAAATGAATTGATAGGGATGTAGTAAAATGGATATTTATTATTATTTATGCCAATATCTTAAGCACAGTGAAATATTTCGGTCTAGAAATTTTCTAATTTTCGATTAAATAAGAATGTTTTGAATTTATCTTATTTCTGTTCTTCCTAATTTACATATCTGGAAATTCTCTCAGAGAATACCTGAATAGTTATAGACCAAAGATCAGAGAATTATTTGCATCAAAATGAGGTAGAAGGTTGCTATTTTTTAATCACTAGATTTGCTAACCGTAAACATGTAGCCTCTATATTGGTGATTAAATACTGTTCTGCTTATTTTTTATAGTCATAACGGTTTTGAAAAAAACATGTTTTTTCACAATAACCTTTTTTTAAGATGAAAGTTGTAGATAATAAAATTATCCAATGATTTATTCAAACACAATGTCAAAAAATTTACGCTAACCCCAAAATTAAAATAAAAAATGGACAGCTACTAAAAGTGGCTGGAACCTGTCCACCAAATGTTTGCGAACATTCCTTGATTTGATTAACAACTGGGATTGTTACCGTTGACCTGTGCCATGGCTCCATTCCGTGGGTATTAGAATCTATACACCAAACAGATGACATTTCAATCACATAAAATACTACTTGACACTAACGCAACAAATGAAGCTGGGGATATGACACCTACACCTATACCAACAGACACCAATATACTGACACAATTAACCCAAATGGTGTCAGGACTGAAACAAACATGATTATAGAACAAAATAACAAAATTAGAACAAAAAATTGATGGAAGTAACACGAAATTAGAACAAAAAATTGTTGAAACAAATACAAAACTAGAAGCAAAGTTGGACAGGTTTAGACAAGAAATGAAGGAGGAGATGCAAGGAAAAATGGGACAAATACAGGAAGAGACAAGCACAGAGGTGCGACAAGAAGTAAATGATATGATTGAAAATGGATTAACAGTATTAAATAAGCAGGTAGAAGAACAAGACAAGGACACAGTATTAACTTTAAAAGAACAGGAAAGGATGAAAGAAATTAACACCAGAAGTATACAGGAAATGCCAAATAACACGACATCACATACACAATACATAATACGAAAGGAAAATGAAGTTTACTTTTACGATTTACGCATACACCCTCAAATCTTCATTACACACATAACACAAAATATGCATAGCACCAAACTCAACCATCAAACAACATATTCAGGAATGACTTCGAGCAGATGCTGAGGTTTGGTTTCCAATGGTCGCTGATAAAATAAGATACATTCGAGGATTTCAAAGTATTATTTATTAAACAGTATTGAGGTGTGTACAACCAGAGAAGGGAGGTTCCAATCTATATAGCAGGAAATATAATGAATATAAGAGAAGTTCTCGGAAGAGATATATCATTAAAAAGATATATAATTTATAATTATCTTGAACTTAAATTTAAGGAGGACGAAGTGGTAAGATACCTCGCAAGGCATTTTATTGATGACATACAAAAAGTCATTATAACTCAACGAATTATTACACTTGGTGAGTTAATTGAATATTTAAAAGATATCGATGATTTTAAAGTTGAAACCCAGCAAACATTTAAGTATTATTTGACGTCAAGACTATCTAATTTATGTATAATAAATTTAGTCGCAGAATTAGAATTAACCATATTTTGGTAAAATTTACGTTGACGCTACGTGGAATCGACATAAGTGGAGAATAAGACAACGTCGAAATTAAGTTATATCAACTAAAATAGGTAAAATTACATATAAATCTTACTTGTAGTCGCACAGTACATTTGGTTGCTAATACCTGTTTAGGTAAATTTTACTTGAAATCAACGTCAATTTGACATCAAGTTGACTAGTTTTAGGTAGAATTTACGGACATATGTGAAATTTAAAAATGACACCAAGTGGAAAAAAGTAAGATTTTTACACTTATTTGGTATTTTTCTCTATAAGTAGTCGACATATGGTTGTCGCAGTCACTTACAAAACTGAAGAGATACCTAACTCACAATAACAATACAAGATGAATGCCGGTAACTAAAATAAATACAATTTATGAGGAAAGTATTTGCAGTTCTCGCTTATTGAAATCAATGCGCCGAAAATTTTTCTGTGAATAATAGCAGCTGTACTCCATAAAATACTAATGCGCCTCAAAAATATTCATCTATATAAAAAATTTATGTTGCCAAATAAAAAAATTATTGTAATATTTTGAGCTGAAAGTATACTATACTTGTTAAATATTAGTTTACAGGTATAATTATGTATTTTCTTAAACTTTTCGTCAGTTTGTTTCCATATACACTCATTTTACAAACTACAATTTGGAATCATACTTCAACTGCGCTGAGAAAAGATGGCGTCTTGTGCTAATTAGACCTCCAAGTTAAAATTACCATGACAATCTACGTATTTTATAGGTGGAAATTATCACAGGTCAAGTTACACGAAAATTTACGACATTTTGGTTAACTTTACCTATTGAAAGTATTATTAACTCTGTTGTTATATCAAATAATTACTTGTAGGTAAATATAACCTATTTATATTACCTTATTTTGAATATACTACCTATTGGTAAATTCTACTTATTATGTGTAAATTTTAACTCGATTAGTGTATTGTGTTAATGAGTGGGTTGTCATAATGGAGCCATATGATACTGCCTTGGTATTCGACAGCGCCCGAAAGTTCTGGAAGCTCGGCAGGCATTCGGCAATACCCTTTTATTGAAATTCTATAGGCAATTATTTCCACATACTAGAGTGCAAATATAGTCAAGATGTTCTCCTTTAAAAAGACTTGGATGGGAAATCTGGATGCAGAAGTAGTGATTCCTTAAGCGGTGATTTTTTACCTTTGGCATACTTCATTATTTGTACATTGGCACCACGAATTATCCAACCATGCTACGTTAATGGCCCCATTTAATGACTGAAATAATTTTTAGATAATAACTATACCACCTAAGTACCTAATGGTTCAAATAACCTAAATAATATGAATTCTACAAACAGGTTAGATGGGGGTTAACTTCTGAATTACTATTTTATAGTGAAGTTTACTTTGAGGTCGATTCGCCAGGTTACTGCGACAAAGAGGTTTAAAATGGATTTTTTTAGAGTAACTTTAAGGTCAGTTTAAGGGTAATTGACTTAATTGGTGAAATTAGGTAGATAATCTAGGTAGAATTTACCGATGTTGTCTACCTAATGTTACTTCAAAGAAGAGTAATAAAAGTGACCAAATAAATTACTATTTAGGTATATATTACGTAGGATTTCCAACAAAATCTACCTAGAAAGATACTCGACTATTAGAAATATTTTTAGTCACTAAAAAGGTAAATACTACCTATTTATATTACCTATTTCGACCTTATTGGAAATTTACCCTTGACGTCAATTTTAGTAGATTATTTTAGTAGTTTTCCACTTGTTGTTTTCGTTAAATTTACCTTCAAAGAAAATTGTGTATGAGGTAGATTAATTGGTATTATTTACGTAAACTTAAATCAAAATTAAGACTAATTGGTAAATTTTTATCGGAGGTCTATTTTTCCAGTCAATTTTACGTTATAATTACTTTGGTAAGTAAATTTGTCTTGTCCCAAGTCGAATTGGAGCTAATTTTGACTAAAATGTTTGCTGGGAAGAAATAATGGTTTCGTAATTAAGTATATATATTTGCAGATGATACCACCGCCATTCACCCACATCAAAATATTGATACTTTACGTACAAATATGAGAGCACCATTGTCGGAAGTTCAGGAATGGTTTACAGCCAACTAACTTAGCTTAAATAAGTCTAAAACTGAGACTATGGTTTTCAGTCTAAGAAATGTTACTGGAGAAAACCACACAAATAGCATTAAGTTTCTCGGGATACGCCTAGATAAGAAATTGTCGTGGGAACAACATGTATACTTTGTCTGTAATAAAATTTCAGTAAATATTTACCTATTACGAAACCTTGTAAATGAAGTTTCTCAAGAAACATTGATTACTGCCTATCATGGTATTATTCATTCTCAATTATCCTGCGCCACCCTAATTTGGGGACATTCCACGTATAGCGCCAATGTTTTCGGTTTATAAAGAAAAGCAGTACGGATTTTGTGCGGCTTAAAATACAGAGACGACTGCAAGCTTTCAAATATTTAAAAATATTAACGTTGCCTAGTGCATACATTTTGCATTGTCTGTTGTACGTTAAGGTACACAAATCAAATTATACTTGTCATAACGAAGTGCACAGTTATTCCACGAGAAACAGTAATGACCTGTGTTTTAACTTTTTAAGACTTTTGAGATCTCGTAACGGAACAAATTATTATGCCATACGGTTTTTTAATCATCTGCCTTTAGAAATCAAAGAACTTGAATACAATTTATTTAAAAATACTGTAAAAGCTTTTTTAATAACCAATGCTTTTTACAATTTTGACAAGTATTTTTTTTCAAATTTTAATAATATGTGTGGATGATCACTTTTATCTATATATTGTATTGTTGTATATAGTAACTGTTTTATGTCTTTAATTTTATATACAAACACCATTGTGTTATGTAATAGGTCCCCATTTTTTCTTTTTTTATATATACTTAAATATGTTTTAAATTTATGTTTTAACTTATATGTATTGTTTTTCTGAATTGTGTAAATACTTTTGTATGATAACACCGATAAATTATTATTATTATTATATGACAAACGGACATACCATAATTACGGTGAAGAGGAGTATTATAATAATAATGACAGGGCAAATAGGCAGTATTATAATAATCGGAACAATAAGTATAATAATTATAATGAAAATTATAATAATGACAATTCAAATAAAAGTTATGAAATAATCAATACAATTCTGAGTCCCACAATGATCCGCTGTTGTGGGACTCTGAACTTGTGTAATCTGCCAGAATTAGGTTTTCAGCAAAAATTTAATAATTACAAAATCTGCAATTTTAAGTTTTACATAATTTTAAGTTTTTAATTTTGACTGTACTTGTTCCCAATCAAATTCTAATCCTAGTGTCGCAGTTATACAGTCTTTTTACAACTCAGCGATCGTGGCAACATCGTGTATTTCGCCAAATTTGCTCCACTACCATGGAAGAAGCAAAATCGATTTAATGAAATGTCAAAAAAGCTATTTTTGAACCAGTCACGCAGAGCTGAATCTTCGATTTCGCCTGTGCAATTTACAGTTCCGACCAAATGCCAATTTTCCTTTTCCATAGAGACATCATTCAGCATTCCAGTTGATGTATTTTGTTTAGTTATTAATGTTTGAAAATTTGATGTTTTGGCATCTCCCGTGAAATTATTTGAACTTTAAATTGAGATTCCCCGATGGCCGAACACGTTAAGTGCCGACTACCTAAGAGGATTTTCGGCATCGAATCCCACACTGAATACTTTTGTGTATAATTCGCCTACAATATTTAGCAACCATTGTGAAAAAATATGATATAAATAAAACACTCAAAAATAGAACAGAGTATAAACACAGTAATATGCTATTATACTAGCTAAAAATAGCTGTCATCATAATTGTATGTCGTCATATAACAAATTGACTACAGTTTATTCCATTTATAGATAGAGTACACACATCACTAATAAACTAAGATAGATAGATAATTTAAATCTTATCCCCTTACCACTAATGGGTGTACTTGCAAAATCTGATCCAGAAAGACTGCTCGTCATTTGCTGAAGGTGTTGAGTAACTTCGTATAAGCTATTTTTCATTGCGTTATCACTTAAAGAGTATTCTTCGTCTTCTACATCTTCTAACGCTGCGATATCATCAGTATTATTATTTACAGACATTAAGGAAGCCATGGATTGCATATCTTCATCCCTACAACAATTATAAGAATTAATATAATAAATCTTTTATAAAAAGTGGCATGTGCATCACGAGAAGAGTATGGTCTAAGATAATTTTAAGCGAGGGAAGAAGTATCAAAGCAACCAGTCAAAACGTGTTGCATGGCTATACTAATTGAGTGGGCACAAAAGTTGGCCAATTATCGATTACAACCGCATGAAAAAATGAAAAACATGAATGTATAATTGTAGAAGTTTTATTGAAGGACAGTAGGTTTAGAATAGCTTACCGCTTGATATGTGTATGAGTGAGAACAAATCTTAAAACAAGGCATAGCTCGAGCTGTACACATGCCATAAACACTGAGACAGACTTTAACACTAGACATAACATAGGAGCTCATTCTTTGCGCCCAATCCTTTCTACAGCACAAAAAACAATAGGACAAAGGTGTTTCTCCTATAAAGGGCCTATAATTGCACAATATCTTATCTTACTTTCTTAAATTCAGCAATATTAGACATTTTCTTAATAAACATTTAAAAAATTGGTTTGCTTCATCAACCGTAACACTGTTCATAATATTATAGGTCCATAATTAAAATATGTCTAATACACATTTTTAAAATATGTTAGGTGTGTGTGTATTATATTTAAATAGTCTGTATTAGGTTAGGTAATATGTCAATACACTTCTTTATAATTGTTTATGTTATGTTTAATGTGTTAATAAAATATTCAATTGCCCATAGAGGGGTCCCTTATAGGGACCTAAATGGGCTTACTTCGTCGTTATTTTTGTAGTTACATTATCATACCTATAACAAAAATAAGAGTTGAAAATTTCAGTAATTTCATGTGTTTCCTTGTGAAATTCTAATTAGAACAGAATATTATATACAATACGTCCCAAATTGAGGAGGCATGTGTTGTTACTTCCGTTATTAAAAAAGATAAAAACTCAGTGAAACAGAAAGTTTTAGAGAATATTTTTGGTAACTCCAATGGCACTTTAGATTTGATCTAACTTTTTAATTTTTGAAACAATTAGAAGAAACCACAAACGTGCTTTGTTGAAAACTTGTACTTCCCTTAAAAAATTGTTATGTAATTTCAACTTAGACGTTGTACAATTTTGGGTAGGAAACAAATTGTCTTTTGCTTCTGAGATACTGAGTGCACACACGATGTCTTGTGGCCAGAAAAGTGTGTGGACCTAAGGCCTATTCATCTGAGTACTAAATGCTGCTATGCTATGAGTAATGTAATGAGCAAAGTGCTCGAAACAGAAAAATTTCTATAAATTTGTTTTTAGTTATGTTAGATATTAGAAAAATTAGAACGTATGGCGACCATATAAAAAAGAGAAGTTGCAATGTCACAAAAACAAAAGAGTATATTTTTTCTTACCCTTACTGTAAAGATCTTTAAAAAGTGCCTGTACAGTGTACAACCTGTAAGTTAAAATAATAATTTAAATTAAATAAATATGAGGTTTAAAAAAATTTATGATTGTGGGTTTTCCCAATGATTTCAAATCTAAAAACACCACTGAGTTACATTTCTTCCTATTAGGTATAGATATCAATACAAGCGGCCTCAATTTGGGACACTCTATAATAAATATTACATGAACATTGAACTTGAATCGTAAAAAGTTATTAACAATGCCATTAAACGACATGTTTATTAGGAGGTTTTTGGGTAATTCACACATTTTTTGCTTCTACAGTAAAAACAACATATTTGTTATCAACATTATGTTTTATAATGGAAGAGTAAATAAGATAAATGTAAAAAATTAAAAAAACTGACAATAAGGTTTTACTTAAGCAAATTTTTATAATTCATAAAATTTTAAAATTGTAGAAAACACTATGAATATGAGCTCGTCAAAAAAATTTAATTCAGGGAAAAATTAAATTGCTACAATTACAAGTTAATTTTGTGGCGAAGAGTATATACAGATCAGCAAATATAAAGGAATGGAGATTAAAAAATTGCTATTAACTAAATTATACCTATTGCATTCAACTTTCAACTAATTACTTATGCAATATCAAGTTTAACACACTATAATTTGTTTACAGTCATTAAGTATCTATGAAAAAATGTCAATAAAATTTAGCATACTATGATTTAATAATACATTAGCAAATTCAGAATATAACCCAATTACAGTTACAAGTCATGACTGTTTAATACAAATAATTGATTATAAACACTCTAAAATTATAGACATTTAAATTACTTACGTAGCTTTTCCTTCCCTAAGAAACACACACGATAGTGTACAGTCCAACTTCGCACCGGTAATTTTTTTCGTGGTAGGCTTAAAAATAATTTGTAGTTCTGTTTGCGTGGACTCAACACTGGCATATTTTCGCATATTGACATGGGCAATGGCAAGTTGTCTTCTTTTTCCTGTGGCAGGAACCTAAATACAAAATAATTTTTTTTTACTAAAATGAGCAAGATATCCATACATGGTTATCGAAAGTGTAGAGAACATATCTAAAATAAAAAAGTCAAAAATAGAAAAGCATAAATTTCATTATGCCATATATCATCTCCATTTCGCTTGATACTTGGTAGGTAACAGTTTAAAATAAATGTTTATTCAGTTTAATGTTTAGTTCATTTAATACTCAGTCTTAGTTAAGGTGGCCATTCCCTAAAAAGAGACATCCGATAGGGAAATATTTATTATTTTTGCCCATAACTTTTCTTTCTTAGTACGTGTATTTAAAAAAACTATAATAGTACCTAAGTAGAACTATAACAAGACTATTACTATGAATTTTCACTCAGTAATTTCAGTGGTTTGCAAAACAGCTCGATTTAAAACTACGAAATAGGAAGATAAGCAAAATTTTTAAATTTAAATCGAGCTATTGTGCAAGCCACTAAAATTATTGAGTGAAAATTCATAGTAATAGTCTTGTTATGGTCCTACTTAGGTACTCTTATAGTTTTTTTAAATATACGTACTAAGAGAAAAAAGTTATGGCTAAAAATAGTAAATATTTCCCTATCGGATGTCTCTTTCTAGGGAATGGCCACCTTAAGGGAGTAGAAATGCATTTTTACCTTTATCTGTCTTGATCTAACTATATTCTCTATATTTCCTTAAAAACTGTTCACACATTGTTCTGGATATTATATTGTTTTGGGTCTGTAAGCATAAGAAGATGCAGCTAGACTTCGCCACTAATATACAAATCGAAGAAAGTGAAAAAATTATGTTTTTATGTGTATATTTTAAACTAGTTCCAGAAATTTGAATTACATATACCTTGAATAGTTTTAAAAATATGTCAAACTTTTTACAGGAAGTCTGACCAACCGAATAAGCATGATGTTACGTTTTTGGTAACAGGTTCGACGTTTTAAAATTAAAAATTATGCAAAAACACCTATGTACAAAAAAAAGACGAAGTAAGGAAAAATTGCGTTAAAGGGCTTTTATTGTTTCATCTGTTAGTTGGTCACCTAAAAATGATAAAATGACAAAATATTATTAAATTTAGGGGTGTATTTTTTGGTTTTCTTAATGTAACTCAAAAACTAAGTGGACTTCCAATTATAAGAGTACTTTTTTGTAGAAAATTGAATTTCCCATCGTAATAGCTTTTTGCGATATTGAAAAAAACATTTTTTATATGAAATAAAAGTATAAACAAATCTGCAAAAAATGCACAAAATCGCGAATAATTTTTTTTGTACATTCTTGTTAATAATTTTTTTTCTGAGCAGAGATAGAGTCAAGTAAATTTTAACTTGGCTTGTGTATGAGTTAATAAGTGCGCGTACAATTTCACTTTCTCCTGCACACAAAGTTAAAGCAATAGCCTAAAACCATTGTTCAAGTATGTCGACAAAGCTTAGTAGCAGTGGCATGGAAACATTTTAAAAAAGGGGGTTGGAAAGAAACAAAAAAATGGATTGATGCCAACAACAACCTTTTGCACCGCAGACATTGCTCAAGCGGATAACTTGTGGATGCTTGAAAAATTACCATGGAAACTGTAACTGCAGTATTAAATGCTCTATTTTTTGCAAAGAATTCACACGAGTCAATAGCGAAAACACAAATTGACAGACATATTTGAAGAGGATGTCGATGCAGACATTGATGAAGAAATTGATTTTCAAATCGACAATTGCAATTTTCTTGATGAGGCTTCCACTTAGTAGTCCAGGAGATTGTATTGAATTTCAAAAAGTCATTTCCTCCTAACCAAAATTAACTGAAAACGTTAGTACTCATTATCCCAAAGAAGAAAGTGAACCTCAGCTGGCCCACTAGTGGGCCGTTCTAAGGGAAGGTAATGATGCCATCACAAAAGAAAAAATTTCAAGTCGTTTCCTACCAGCTTAATTTTTTTTGCAAACACATTGAGAATGAACAGGAAAAAAAATGTTTTCAAGTGATTTCCTACCGCATCAACTTGAAATATATGATAGCTGATATCATAAAAGTGTGAAAAAATAATTCAGCTGCATGATTAATGGAATAAAGAGCTTCAGCTGGTACTATGAAGATTCCACTCGCGGTATTGAGTTCGAGATCCACGCAAAGAACGCAACGCAATGTCAACTGTTTGAAAAAAAATTAAGCCGGTAGGAAATGACTTGGAACATATTTTTTTGTGATTTCATCATTGCCTCCCCCTAGAACGGCTCAGCTGAGTTTCACTTTCTTCTTTAGAATAATGAGTACCAACATTTTCAGTTATTTTCGGTCGGTAGGAAATGACTTTTTGAAATTCAACGCAACCACCTAGATTATAAATTTGTATGTACAAAAAACTTAAAAAATTATTCCTTGTATTATTCCTTTTTTTTTTATTTGGTGTTGAAAATATATAATTATTAATACATTTTACAAATTAAAATTAAATGTTATTTACTACTCAAAATTAACATTAAAATAGCATCATATCTAATAAAAATAAAGTTTATCATTGAAAATTGACTACAAAAGGAAAATAAGCGACGGCGGTAAAAATATCGATAAAAAAATACTGGTACATTTCCAACATAACTAAAATTTCATTAAAGTCATTTACAGTAGACACGCGATGAACACAAACATTTTTCAATGCTCTCTGCTCCCCCATTTTTGAAATATTTACAGTTAAAGCGAAAGCTATACATGTGAATCGCATGAGGGCTCAATACATTTCAATCTAATATTAGTTGGAAATTTCAATTTTTTTTATTTGAAATACGTAGTACCCTATTTAATATCGATTATTATTATTATTTCACACAAGTTTTAGAAACATAAGAAAAATAAATGGGCAAATCAAACCAAAATAAACGTAGATTACATGAAATTTTAAAATATGTGCATTTCATTATATTGTCATAACCACTTCTAATCTATTAAAAATGTATAATCTATAATGCAACCTAGATACGTGAAACTGTAAATATCTAAACCTATTACATTAATGAAGTCTCCATAACAAAACATACTAGAACATTACCGGTGTTTGATGTGAAATGTTTGTAATGCATTCAGTTTTCCAATAGTTTAAATTTAACCTTGAACACAAATAATTCATATTTTTCATCCAGGCAAAATATTTGTGCTTATTTATAAAAATAATAATGATCGAAATCAAATAAGATACAGTTATTTATATATACTTGATATATGGCAAACTTTAATTACTTTTATATTTATAATTTCGATCTAAACCAAAATGTGTTTGGTTAAAAAAATAAGTTTTATGTCAAGATAAAAACACAAGGCAATTGAAAACAATTTCTTATTGATTATTCTGCATGTGACAAAGGCTATTCGCTAACTGCTTCATCGTCTGCTACCAACTGGTGGTTTATTAGTGAACTTGCATGTGTGTACTATTAAATTTTATATAATATTTTCAACAAATGTTATATGCATAATAGCATATTGCTGACAGACGCAATGGCTTTGGTGCAATGAGCGACCAAACTAGGGAGTTGGTTCCCAATCGACACTTGCTGAATCACATAGGAAATTTTCAATGCACCAGGAAAAATACTCTATGGTGAAGGACTTACTATATCAAGAAAATGATCTCCCATTACTTCGAATGCATTATTATTATTATTATCTTTGACAATTTTGCCATCAATTAAGTGGAACAGCAGGATCACGTAACCTACGAAGTTACGATGAACTTACCACCTAAGTTAACTAGCGTCTCATGTTAATTTTTTGATGTACACCATTTATTATAAAACTAGTGTAATTGCTAATTGTTTAATAAAAACAAAATTATTATTACTGTTATTAGTTGATTCAAATGAATGAATGAATTTACAAAGATCTATGCATATTTATATTAAGTACTATACGCTAGGCATATTAAGAAAAAATGGGGGTTCAGAGGAAAGTTTTGCTATAGTTTTGATTTTCTCACCCTCCATGTTTTTTGGATCGCTGAATAAAATTATGAAGTTTGCAGGCAAAAATTTGGCCCGGAACTTTGGTTTTTTGGCACTTTTTGCCCAAATTTTGGCACCTTTTTCAGTTTTTCTATATCTCAGAAAGGAAGCGTCTTTTCGACAAACCCATTCTATACAAAATTAAAGTAGACAAAATTTCCCACATGTTTCATATATAACGTTTTTTTGGAAGACTTACCGTTCCGCCGCTAGAGCTCGCCAAAAAGGGTCATATTCCCAAATCGCCCTTACTATCATACTTAACTGTAGATCGTAAATTATTTATAATGAACTCGTGTTTTGTATGGGTTTTCATTAAATGGAAAATGGTTTAAGAAAATGAACCAAATCTGCTCTATGCAAAGCATTTATACCCACACAAAACAAGTTCAGTGGAAAAGTGCAATATGTAATCGACGGTGGGTTCTTATTACACAAAGTTGTCTGGCCCACGAATCAATCCTTCTCTGCAACATGCAACAGGTATGTTGACTACGTCATTAATATCTATGGGCCACAGACATCCTTGTCTTCGATGGATATCCTGAAGGTACGAAAGGTGGAACAAAAAGTGCTGAACGGTTGAAGAAGTCTATGAAAACGATTTCCGCTGATATTCTCTTCGATGAGAACATGATACCGACCACAGAGATAGAAAAATTCCTGGCCAATACGAACAACAAAAGAAGATTGATTTCCATGATCATAGCCAAGTTACACTCTCAAAGAATGACATGGGAGACAGGCCACAGAAGATGCCGACACCGTCATTGTAAACGAACCCTGTCTTTGGCTGAACGTACTGAGACTGTGGTGGTGGTTGGAGAGGACATCGACCTGTTGGTCATCCTCACGGGTCTTTGCCAAAGAGAAAACGTATTCTTCCTGAAATCAGGAAAGGTGAACGTTCCTCCAACCACCTAGTCTCCTGTGCACTCTCTGTAAAACAAAACCAATAAAGAACATATCATGTTTCTTCACGCAGTGAGTGGGTGTGATACACTTCAGCACCTTACAACCAAGGAAAATTGAAGTTTGTGAAAACCCCCCACCTTGCCGATGTTGTATGTGTGTTCAAAAACCCTGAGGCACCTCCAGAAAGCATTGCAGCAGCAGTGGAGAGATTCCTGGTCAATGTGTACGGCTACACAGGAAGAACTAAACCGTCGATAAACCATCTGAGGTACATTAATTATAAGAAGGCAGCTTTCAAGACCTCATAAAAAATAGTTGCACTGAAAAATGCCGGAGATTGGGATTGGAAACGAGCAACAAATTGCCTGGAACCGATCACCTCTCTACAAGCCCCTGCGCCTCCCAAACTGCTGCGCCTCCCGAACTGCTGCGCCTGGTGTCATGCAGCTGCGTCAAGACCTGCGCAAAAAAATGAAGCTGCAAAAAAGCAGGCCTCGATTGCACCAATCTGTGCATCAACTGTGAGGGGTCTTGCAACAACGTAAATCGAGACAGATCTCTCAAATACCCTTGAGGACGGACCATTCGACGTCGAAGTACAGGACGAACTGGGCTTCACCTTCTCCCCGGTTGTCGAGACCACCGAAGAAAGTGTGGAAAAGTAGGACGAAGGTATGTAACATTTCCTTCCCCAAAAACGACAACCACACACTTGGAGCATAAATGTACCTGTCTGAAATAGTTAATATGAATGTACAAGCTGACCCATATATTCTGTTCATTACAGACCCCCTACCACCTGAAAAAAATAAGGAGAATAGATGAACGAACTGAAGAGGATGTGACAGTTCTTTGAAAAACAAAGGTATGTACAAGAGTATCTTCAACAGTAAACATGAGCAGATTACTACTCACTTTCCCTATTTTATTATTCATGTAAGGAATAGGGAATACTGCATCATGAGGACGGAGAATGCATTATGTCGGGAGCGGTGGCAAAAGTGAGGGTTGTGGGGAGGGGAGGGCTTTCAGGATGAAGTAAAAGCAATTTTTTGTTAGTTTCTAACCTAATTAACAATATGTGGGTACAAAAGTTGCCAAATTTTAAATCCTTCATTTCGCAATGGACGCAATTTTCGCGAATTTTTTTCGTCATCCCCCCCCCGAGAATTATTCGAGATTTTCCCCCACTTCCGCGCAAGATAGGTATAGGCACCGCAACAGCGGATTCCTTTTATATATAATAATAATAATAATAATAATAAACGGCTTTATTCAAAGATGTACATTTACAAGTACATTACAAATAGCAATTTACAAGGCGAAGTTTAGCCATATGGCTATTCTTACACTTAACCTTATAAATCACTTACCTAACTAATTAAGTTAAAAATAAAACATTAAAATACAAAAATACAATACAATATTACAATAGTCCAATGTAATAGGCGGACGGTATACACTTTATAAAATATATTTATAGAAATACTAAAAAATTAATTACTCAAAATTACTAAATAAAAAATCGATCATAAACACAGTGCAAAATGATGCCCAAGAATATATTCTAGTTTTTGTTGGAATTAATGAACCAGGCTTTGATTTTTTTACGGAAGATATCTCCCTCTACCGTTTTACACGGTTTACTGCAGTGCCGCTTGTTCAGGATATTGATTGCAGCTGGCTCTTGGACTAATAGTGAATAATTAAAATCGAGTTTTAGACACTGTCCTCACCATCTCCAGACGATGCCAACATAGTTGGGTGTTCAAGTGTTTTGGTGTTTGTGGAAACTATTTTTCATCATCATCATATTATACTTACTAGAAACTATCAACCTAGATGCAAATTTATTACTATAATAAACATGAATCACAAAGTGTTGTGTATACTTTGCTTAAATTGAAATATTCATTGAAAATTTACTGCTTTAAAATTTAAATTTAAAGTATTTGAATAATGTCATATCATGTAAAAATAAACATGAGTAAACAATTTATACAACAATACACCTAATAGGAGTTGCAAATAATTTACTTGTAATATATAATAGTTGTTGATGGTAGCAGGCTGCTAAATGATATACAAATAAATTCATTAGGTAGGTGAAATATATGCCAATACATAATCGATCTTGTCGAAATTGTGGTTCCTTTACTTTTGCCTCAGACTTAAACTAGATGAAGTAAGGACATACATGTTTAAATAAATAATCATGGATATGTCAGACACAGTTTGTGTAGTATCTAGTCATCATCGACAAGATGGTTTAAGGAACAAGTTATATTGCATTTCAATTTCATTTATAAGGTCGAATTGTGTACACACTATTAACTTTTACATACAGTCTGAAATTCATGGCTACAAGTGTGAAAGTATGCACTTACAAACATTATCAGCTGTTTTAAATTAACTTAAGAGCTAAATTATGTTTGTAGAACTTATCAAACTTTTCTTAGAAATCTACAATTACTTTACTAGATAGTATATGTTTCACTGCAACATTTTTATATAGTTAAAAGTTAGTTAAGGTTTTATTAGTTGTCAGCAGCTGCTACCTTCAAACCCATAAATTTGATATTTTTATACATAGGTATTCAGATAAACAGGTGTAGCACCTGGATACTGGATCAACTTTAATGGGTAATTACTATGTGGATATCTACTTCAGTCGGTAATAATTGTTTATCCAATTCTTTTGAAAAATATATTTTTTAAAATTCAGCTCTCAAAAGTCCATCAAGACAATTTATCAGGGTCGATAAAAATCATGATTTAAAAAAAAAACAAAAATCACGATATAATTTTTTTTTTTTAAATCATGATTTTTTTATTTTGATTTATTTTTTACATAAACATCCTAATAATTGACAGTAACAATGTATTTAGTACTTATATCGAGAAAGATAGTTTTTGTTTAAACTTACAAATGGAATAAATTTTGTACCTTGTATCCAGGGCCGTGCGGTGAGGTGAGGCGGCGAGGCGACCGCCTAAGGCGGCACGATTCAGGGGCGGCATTTTAGCAGGTGTCTGCATGCTGTTCTGACATGTTTAGTGTTGTATAATTTGTTAGTCTTTCGTTTATTTGATAATATGTCACAATGCCGTGAGAAATAGTAATACCTACTTACCAAACCTCAGTAGAAAGACCGTGGTTAATATATTCTCTGAAGAAGGATTCAATTTTTTGTTTTTGTTGTACGCTATTTGACCAATTCTCTGGTATGCATTGGTCAAAAAGTGGCTACTCAAACTGGAAAAATTTAACACGAGCACTTTCATCACACGAGGGTGGTAGGCCCCACAGAAATTTATTTAAAAAATGGAAAGAATTTAATAATCGCTTAAAATGTAAGAACACCATTGACCATGAATATCAAAGAATATTAGATTTGGAAATTCAACATTGGAGAAATGTTTTCAAAAGAATAATATCCGTGATACTGATATGACTGTTTGGATGAGTGGCAAGCGCGCTTGACTCTCAGCATAGTCTTACCGTGGTTTTCAACACGCAAGTAACTGAAAACCCTGTATGCGCCAAAAGTTTAAAAAGTGAGAAAAAAGTAGCGTTTTTAAAAAGTGAAAAGTAGTGGAAAGTGTTAATAAGAAAGGCAAGTGGCCGTGAACAACAAATCAGCTCACGAAAACATGGTGAGTGTGAGAAAATTTAAAAATAAAATTATAGTGACTTTGACATAAAAACTTTGATAACCAGAATAGTCTCAAACCCCTTTTTCAAATTTTTTTCGAACACATAACCTAAAAATTAACAGCGAGTTCAAAAACCAAAAAGTAATACCCCCCGACCGGTTGGTTGAAACCGGTCGAGGAATGGAAGACAAAACAAAAAGAATGGAAGAAGGAAGAGATGCGGCCTTCCTAGCCATAAATAGACAAAAAGAAATTAAAAAAACAAATAACCTAACCTCCGGAAACGAGACTGATAGGTCAACTATCAGTCTCGGAGGGGAAAGAAGGAAAAAAGGGAAAAAAACTAAGAGGAAACATTCAGAAATAGGGGCAGACAACGTGAGTAGTGACGCCAGTGCCAACAGCATAATAATGGCGCCCCCAAAAGTTAGGAACACTCAAGAAAAGGAAGAGGAAAAAGAGCAGTTAGTAGAATTATTCCAAGTAAGGAAAGGAAGAACGCCGGAGGTAGGGAACAAAACATTCACGCATCCAATCGGGAAAGCAAAAAGCACCAAAAATACAAAGGAGGAGAATACCATCACCATTGAAAATAGACATGAAGGAAAAGTAAATGTAGATGAAGATATGGAGGTAGTACCAACGCCTCAGCCCCAGTCCCAGAAGGAACAACAAGACCAAAGTGACCCGCCGAAAGCAGCAAAGAAACCGCCTCCCATAATCATACATGGGAGGCTGGTAAATCATCAAAACTTGAATGTATTTCTAAAAAGCAAGTTAAGCGGCGGGCACCTATGGAAGCATAGCGCAAATAATACGACGCTCCAATTACAAAGCAAGGAGGACTGGGGAAAGGTCAACAGATACCTTGACCAAGCTGAAGTACAATATCATACCTACACCCCTAGGGATGAAAAAACTCATGCTTTCATCCTTAGGGGTCTATACCATGAGATCAAGACAAAAGAAATTGAGGAGGAACTCGAAAGAGACTACAACATCAAAGTTAAAAGTCTGTATACCTTACGCGGGACGAGAAATCCCGCGTATATGATAACAACTAACAACGAGATCACGCTGCGGGATCTGCAATTGAAAGTTAAATGCATAGACCACACGGCGGTGTACTGGGAGCGTCAGTTCAACGCTAAAGGTATAATCCAATGTCATCGGTGCCAGCAGTGGGGCCACGCGACAACAAACTGCAGAGCAGCCCCCCACTGCTTGAAATGCGCCGGTGACCACATGACGCGCCAGTGCACCAAGGCGACGGACACGCCAGCAAAATGCTTCAATTGCAGAGAAGCCCACCCGGCAAACAGCGTGGTCTGTAAGGTATACAGACAAAAAATGGACATAATAAATCAAAGGTCGAGAAGAGTTCCTCCTCCCCCCGAAACAAAATACGTAGCAGCTCCGATGCCGAGAACAAACGCTTGGAATAAACAACAAGCAACTGGAACCCCCCAAAAAACGAGAGAGGAATACCCGCCGCTGCCGAGAAGAGGAGAGAGAGCACCGTCGCCGCCCCGCACGCAGCCGCAGCCACAGCCTCACAGAGATGGAATGGATCACCTCCACCAGTTAAGGCAAAAAATGGAATTAATGTCAACGTTAATAAATATTAGGCAAATGCTCAGGTGGGTAGATGAGCTCAATGGAGAGCTTCAGAAATGCACCAGTGCCTGGGAGAAATTCCAGGCAATGGTGTCGTTCTTCGAGAGCCTGCCCGCTGATGCCTTTTAAACTCAAGGTTTCTTCTTGGAACGTAAATGGTATAGGTAATAAAATACCTTTTCTAATTAATTATGTAACGAGGCACAAAATTGACATTATGCTTCTTAACGAAACAAAACTCAACAGACGAGATAAGCTTCGCGTCCGAGGGTATACGACAATTCGAAAAGATAGGGCCGACAATAACAGGGGTGGCGGAGTGGCAGTGCTCATAAAGTCGGATATTGCCCATACGCATCGTGTTCTACGGAATACCTCCGTGGAACACGTGTGTGTGACGCTAGAAGGCGGCATGAGCATTGTGGCCGCGTATAACAGGCCCGCGAACGGCTTCACAGCGGGTTGCCTTGAGAATCTACTGAACGCAAGCCCGCGCTGCCTGCTCATAGGCGACCTTAACGCTCGGCATAACGCATGGAACTGCCATCGTAACAACGCTAACGGCAACACTCTGTACGATTACGCGAGTAATCGTAATGTCATTGTGCAATATCCGGACGATCCCACGCATTTTCCGGATAACGGTACAACGCCTACCACCCTCGACATAGTGGTCAACAAGGGTGTGAGGGACTCCACACAGCCAGTGGCTCTGGAAGAGCTCACATCTGACCACAACCCGATTCTATTAGAACTGGGTAATATGTCGAGGGAAGACATAACACAAAAAATCACCTCTTACAGAGACGCCGACTGGCGCCTCTATAAGACACACATAAACACAAACTTGACACTAACAAACCAAATCACTACAGTCGCCGATCTCGAAAATGTAGTGGATGAGTTTACACGAGTATTGCAGAATGCCAAACGGAGTGTTGCGAATGTTATAACTATAAATCCCTACAAGGACCGACTTGACGACGCGGTCAGACAGGATATTAGGGAGAAAAATAGACTTAGGCGACTTTGGCAGAGAAATCGAGATGCCGACGCTAGGGCCGAAATGATCAGGCTGCAAGGGCGGATCAGGACCGCCATAAACACCGCAAAAAACCGGAAATGGCGGGATAGGCTGGAGGCGTTGAATCCTCAAGACAACTCGCTGTGGAAGCTGACGAGAGCAATGAAAAATACGCGGGAACCCATGCCCGCCTTGACCAACGCAAACGGACGAACGGCTTTGACAGACGCGCAAAAAGCGAATGACCTAGCTACGCACTTCCAGACTGTACATAACACAAATGTACCAAACAATTTAGAACAAGACCGCATCGAAAATGACATAAACGAAATAATTGGTCATGACATCCAATTGACCAGACAAGAATTTCTAAAAGTCATGACCAAGCCCTCGGAAATAGCGGGTATTATCAGGACCCTACCGAACGACAAAGCTCCGGGGAAAGACGCTATCGAGTATAAGCTACTCAAACATCTACCGAGGAAAGGCATTGTGCAATTGACGTACATTGTAAACGCGATCCTACGGCTGCAACACTGGCCCAGCCAGTGGAAGTGTGCCGTGGTCGTGCCGATCCCAAAGCCGAACAAAAACTCGAAGCTCGTCGGCAGTTATCGACCAATCTCGCTACTGTCGACGATCTCCAAGTTGGTTGAGAAGGTCATCCTGGTCAGGCTAAACACTGCCCAGGATGAACTTCACATCGACGACGAGTGTCAATTCGGCTTCAGGAAAGGCAGGAGCACGACGCATCAGGTCGTTAGGATCGTGAATGACGTCAAAGTACAATGCAACCTCGGTAAAAGCACCGCCATGGTGCTCCTAGATGTTGAGAAAGCCTTCGATACCGTCTGGATACCGGGACTTATACACAAACTAAACATACTAGACTTCCCTACACACATAACCAAACTAATTCACTCTTTCCTGACAGACAGGTCGCTGCAGGTCAGAGTGAATAATAAACTCTCAACACGGCGGGATATTCGCGCGGGCGTCCCCCAGGGGTCGTGCCTATCACCTAAGTTGTACAATCTATACGTATCGGACTTCCCGGAATTCCCGAATACTAAACTTGCCAAGTACGCCGACGACACAGCCATGTATGTGCACTCGCACAACGCCCAAGCAGCGAATATGCTGCTGAAGGCACACATGGCTCGTGCCACGGCGTATTACGACAAGTGGAAGATTCGGGTGAACACCGAGAAGTCTGAGACCGTACTCTTCACGCGCCGAGCGACAGAAAATCGCATTTTAACGCCAATTTCGATCAGGGGTCAAGAAATTCCAATTAAAAGGTGCGTGAAGTATCTGGGGGTACATCTGGACAGACGGTTGACCTTCAACATACACGTAAACGAAACAGTACGAAAGGTCTACTCCATGTCCAGGAGTCTGTATCCGCTCCTGGCAAGGGGTAGCGGACTAAATAGGACAAATAAAAAACTATTGTACACAATGGTGATTAGGCCGGCCATCACATACGCGGCACCGGTGTGGTGCAGCATCCCGGTCACGACTATGAAAAAACTCCAAGTCCTGGAGCACAAATTTATGCGCCTCATCTCTGATTCGGGCAGATACACCTCCCTCAGAGATTTATATGATCGTTGTAACGACATAACACCACTAGCGGACTTCATCCGGGACACATCACAAAAATTCTACGAGTTTCGACTGGGTGAAAGTCCGCTTACACGCAACATTACCCAAATAAGAATGCATAATGCCCCTTTCCAAATTAAACACCCATTACCATACCAGGCGTTGCCTATCTTTCGGCAGCCTCTATAGCCACACTCTATTCTACCAAAACTTCCAACTATCATACACTTTTCACCACCATATCTTTTATTCTGTATCTATCTCTTTCCTTCTTCTTGTTTGTTATATGTTTGTATTTTTGTAATTTTTGTCATTTTGTACGTTTTTGTTAAAAATTCAATTTAGACCGATAAACCTTTGTAAAAATTCCAATCATTTTAAACTCAATCTTCCTTTCCCATAACCAAAATTTCCCAGCGGCGAGCAGACTGTTGGGGTAACTTGTTTAAATGGAGCTTTTCCAATTGAGTTCGTCTCCATCTAAGCAACAAAATTTTTAAAAAGTGTTTATTCCCACAAAATAGATTTAAGTTTTTATATCCATTGTTTTTAGTTAAGTTTTTAATATGTACAAACAAATTGATAATTTTAAGCCGCCACAGGCGGCAGGAGTTTTATCTTTTCATAAATTTTATTGAGCCGAACCGGTCAAGACCCGTCCAACCGCACTAACACCACGACGCTGCGCGACGTGGTTGTACGGTTGGCTCCGGGTCATGATCCGGAGAGGCATAAATTGTATTTTAAAAACTGAATAAATATGTTTGATGATGATGATGACTCTCAGCCAGGAGTTCTGGGTTCGATTCCCGGTCGTGGCACTGGGATTTTTTCCGAAAGAAATTAATCCTAGTATACTCGGATATTGGATGTGTGTCCCTTGTCTCTAAATGTGTAGCCCTCTCCCGCACAAGGCTCTTTCAGAGCTTTCAGGGATAAAGGGGGTTGTATTACCTGTGGTGTTTATTATTATTATTATACGAATGATGGCAAGTCAATGATTATCTTTTCGCGGATCTACGGAACAACTATTTCAGCGAAACAATGGAAATTTCGTAAAAATTATCCAATTACTTTCTGAGTTTGACCCTGTTATGGAGGAACATCTATGACGAATTCGGAATCATTCAGAAACATGGTCTGTAACCTAGTAGTAGGATTCAAGACGAACTAATACAATTGATGGGAAAGGAAGTTCTTGCTAAAATTGTGGGAACAGTTAAAGAAGCAAAGTACTTTTTCATTATCATTGATTGCACACCTGATGTATCCCATTACTAATCAATTTAGGTGTGAAGAATTTTTCGTCGGATTTTTTGAAGCAACTGAAACAACTGGAGAGGGACTCGCTGAACTTATTGTCAAACATCTTGCAGAATTGGATCTTGACATTAAAAATATTAGAGGACAAGGTTATGACAATGTCTCAAATGCTAAGGGAGTTCACAAAGGTCTGCAAAACCGAATTTTATCGAAAAATCTCAAAGCATTTTTTGTACCCTGTGCATGTCATTCGAAGAATTTAGTTGTCAACGATGCAGCTGTTTGTTCTGGAGAAATTTTGTTTTTTTTTCAATTGTCCAGGAGTTGTACGTGTTTTTCTCTGGATCTCCAAAAAGAACTGTCGGCTCATTCAAGTCGACTAACCCTTAAACCTCTAAGTACCCACAAGGTAGTCCAGCAGAATCGATGCCTTAAAGCCATTAAGATATCAAATAAGTGCGGTCTATGATGCAATGGTGGCAATGATAGAAGATGATGTGATATATGCTCATACTAAAAATAATGCCAAGGGTTTGGCAAAAAAGATCAAAGCTTATACATTTATTTGTAGTATAATTGTGTAATTGTGGTATGATATTCTCTATCGAGTAAACAAAATATCATTACTTATGCCATCACATTATATGAATATAGCAGTATGTGTGGAGATGCTGGAAAAAATAGTACATTTTTTGAAATCTTCGAACGGTATTGTGCAAATGAGGGTCTCAGCCAGAGTAATGGCTGAAGAATTAGAAATCGAATCAGAATTTAAATTAGTAGAATATATTAGACTAAGTCGCAAAAAGCTCCAATTTCTTTATGCACTTTAGCACCTGATGCCTTTGAGTGAAAAAGACAAGTTTGAAGTGGACTTCTTTAATTTTCTCTTAGATGTTACGCTTAATTCATTGGAAGAACGTTACGCTCCCACAGTAATAACTTTTAGTTTTTGTATAACATTTATAATATAAGAGATATGAGTAAAGCAGTTCTAAAAGCAAATTGTGATGATCTGCATCTTCTATTGAAGGATGGTGAAGACTGCGACGTAGATGGTGCGGAGTTAAAAGAAGAATTAAGTGACCTGTCAAAGTGTTTACCCTGCAACAAGGATCCTATGGAGGTTTTAAATTACTTAAACTCTATGGGGTACAGTGCCCTATATCCAAATACTGTCATTGCCTTGCGCATCATAGTAACTTTACCGGTAACTGTTGCCAGTGGTGAGCGAAGTTTCTCAAAGTTGAAATTAATAAAAACCTATCTAACATCAACTTTAAGCCAAACCAAGCTATCATCTTCAGCTCTTCTTTCAATAGAATCAGACATCGCAGCTGAATTAGATTATTCCGATCGGATTAGCAATTTTGCAAAGCAGAAGTTAGACGAGTTCATTTGTAAATGTTTAATTTGTTACTTTACTGAGAAATACTTTTTATTTATTTTGTTTAATAATACATATGCTTTGATTAGCGTTACTGTTTTTATACCTATTAAAAACCTACATATAAAATGTTTTTATTAATAATATTGATGTAAGGATTGGGGCGCCAACCACAAGTATCGCCTCACCTTTGAAAAACCCACCGCACGGGCCTGCTTGTATCCATAATTGTAAAATAAGCTAGAGCGTACATACTTGAAAACTCCCCTGTCTTTATAATGCGGGAATAATGCGAATTGCCAATTTGCTAATCTGCCGCGTAACAAGTGAGAAAGCGAGTCTGAGTGATTATATTTATAGCATTTAAATATTAAATAATTTTTTAGCGTTCTCTAATAGAAGTGGAAGGAAAAAAGATCCTATTTGGCAACATTTTATTGAAAAATCAAGTAAGCTTGATGGAAAAAGTAGTAGTAGAGCTACATATAAAAAGTGTAAAGTAGAAATGCAAGGGTTTGTAGACCGACTGAGGGTCCACTGGAAAAAATGTGCTTCGCGTAATGTAGAAAGTGTAGAAACAAATAATGAAGGTTCCTCTACTTCAGGAACAGTGTCCAATGTAAACATAGTGTTCTTTTATTTATATTTATAACTTCTGAGTAAGACAAAATATTAAGAGAACCATTTTTTTAAATTTACATATTTAACGTCGGTCTATTTCTGCGATTAAATCTTATTATGCCAGGAGACGAGCTAGATTCAAAATTTTAAAATAATCTAGTGCATTTTCTAGATTTCTAGTAACTTTCCATGAACAAATGTGACTTTTTCATTCATTCCTAGTTTTAAGAATAAAGTATAGTATCTATGCCTGTCTGTGAGTAGCTGGATTTAAAAATGAACAACATAACAATCTTATTTTTTATTGCACAACTGAACAAGTTATAGATAGACAGATAGTGCCCCACAGCCGCTCTTATCTTCTACATTAAGTAAAAAAAGAAAAGTAGTGCCAACTCCAGTTCTGGATCTTTATCATCTTTTGTTGTACGTACGACCAATTCTAATAAAGAAGAAATAGATAAACAAATTGCTAGAGCTCTTTATGCAACAAACAGCAGTTTCATGTGTATTGAACAACCTGAAGTAAAAAAGGTAATAATGCTTTTACAACCTGGATATGTACCACCATCTCGACATGATGTGGTGTCTAACAGACTGCTCGATGAAGTATATAACGAGGAAAAAAGCAAATGTTTAAAGATTTATCGGGAAGTTCAGTTTGTCTGTCATTGGATGGATGGTCCAACATACACAATGAACCAATAATATGTGCAACTGTAACTATGGAAAATGGGTCTTCTTTTCTAGTAGACACAATAGACACATCTGGAAATCTACATACATCTGTAAATTTAAAAGAACTTGCAACAAACTTAATTGAAACACTAAAGACTGACTATATCTGTACAGTAAGCAGTTTTGTGACGGATAATGCTGCCAATATGAATGCTATGAGAAACCAAATTAAAGAGTCAACAGAACTAAGATGATATCTTTGCAATCTGGCCTCACGGTATTGAGTTACTAGATAGATTTTTGGAACATTTAAATAATAAAGAACCTTCTATTAAATTCACTTTAGAAAAGGAAACTAGAAATGAATTACCATTTTTAGATGTTTTAATTAAAAGAGTAAATGGTACAATTAAAACAAGTGTTTATAGAAAAGCAACACATACCAACAGATATTTAAATTTCAACTCAAATCAGTCGATGCACGTTAAGAGGGGTGTTGTAAAATGTTTGTACGATAAGGCTAAAATCATTTCTTCTAATGATGAAATACTAAACAATGAGAAGCGGTTTATAAAAGAAGTTCTTATAAATAACCATTACCCTGGGGGTTTTGTCGATAAAACCTTCATAAATATTGAAAATAACAATCAGGTACAAAAACCTGAAAAACGTTACACAGCATTAATTCCTTATGTATGCGGATTATCCGAAAAGTTGAACCGCATTGGTGATAGATTTGATATTAGGACGGTATTTCAAATAAACAATACTTTAAGATCTATTCTGACAAAGACGAAACCGAAGAACCACGAGTAAAATTCAAAAAACTGCATTTATAGTATTCCGTGTGAGTGCAATAAACACTACGTGGGTGAGTCATCCAGACCATTTAGTGTAAGATTGGGCGAACATCAAAATTATATCAGAAACACTGAAATTGAGAGGTCCAAGATCTGCGAACATGCTTGGGATAACGGACATAGAATAAACTGGAACTCGGCAAAAATTTTAACAAAAGAGGCAGATAGCAAAAAAAGAAAAATTAAAGAATCCGCGATAATATTATTGAATGAGGATAGATGTCTGTATAACTTGGTTGCCAATGTTAAAAGAACTTCACAAACTTAACATTGTATAAAAACTAAAAAAACTGTTAACTATATCAACAGTCCTATGTAAATAGTAAGTATCTATGGATTCCTAGAGCTGTGTATTTATCATACACAGCAAAAAAGATTTTTCAAAAAAAAAGCCTTGAAAAAGGAAACAGATTAGATTTCCGAAACGTCGGCGAAATATTTAATTTCAAGTTTTTATACTTATTTGTGTTATTTATTTAAAAAAAGCAATCTCTAACTGATTCTTTGACGTAAAAGTCACAGGTGTAGAGATTATTTACCAGTAACATACTGGTTAATTGTGATATTTTGTAGATTCCCTGAGCACCGCTTAAAAAGAAAAAAAATACATCTGGCAGTCCCAAAGAATTGAAGAAGAAGAAAAAATTAACATAATGCCACAAATAACATTTAGACAATATTTAAAATTTGTACCGAGAAGTGTTCATAATCTTCATCTGCAAAACATATCTAACAGATTTAATAGTTTATATTAATAATTATCTGCTTATTTCAGTAAATTCCCTGTTACTTCCAGGATTTCCTTGACTAAAATAAATTCCCTGACAATCCCTGACTTTCCAGGTTTTCCAGATTAGTAGACACCCTGGATGTGTGATACGATAAAAAAGAATAGCTCAGTTGCTTCGCTCTCATGTGCTCTTATTGCCGTAGGTAAATGAACAGTTTCCGAATTTGTATATAAGTTTGCTTTGAAATCGGCTGTCCCAAGTAGAAACACAGTAATTGTAGTCGGGCTAAATATCGGGAAAATTGATTTTTAATGAATTATGTTAGCTCACAACATTTGAAGAGATATTGTCTTATATTGTCACAGAAGTTTCGTAAAAGACTTGATTTGTCATTCTCCATTATGAGAGTAAAAATATATTTAAAAATGTTTGATTAGCAGCATATACTTTGTTTTTAAGTAGCTTCGCAATCTGTACATACATACTTATTTATTTGGAAAACACAGTAACTGCATTTACTGTATTTGTAACTGGTAGATACTCAAAGAGTAAACATTAGATATACAGTAAGTGTGTTTGGGTGTAGGAAATTGACAATTGAGACACACGTAGGTATTTAAATAGAAATGAAGGTCTCTTAAACAACTGAATCGGATGCTGCCCATCATTGCACTTGACACAGTAAGTGGTGGTAATTATGGAAGGGATGATCTGATCACCATTTTCAAAACAAAGTAACTACTCAGGCCATGCAAAAACACAGTAGGCAATGTCAAATTACTTACTATGTTTTCCAATGGTATTTAGCTAATACTGTGTTTTGTTCCGGTACAGCTACCCATTCAGTGTCACTTACTGTGTTTTGTGCACATAATAACTCTTAAATGTTCATTATTTAATCAATTATAAGTGTTCCACAAGACATGTTGGGACACAGTAAGTCCAATACTTTATAGAAAACTCAATTTTTATAAATTTGTCAATTAAGTACTGTGTTTCTGCTTGGGACAGCCGAAATAAGCCAGATGTCTTTTATTTTTCATTAAGTTATGTATAAACATTCTGTATCTGTATATGTTTTTTTTTAATAAAAGAATTTAGTGTTTTAAATTAAGTCCTTAATTTTGTGTCCAAGTGATATCATTATTTGGTACAAATTAAAATAAACAGTCTTGTAAATAACATACTACATTATATGGCTTTAGTAAAAACAAATTTCCTGTAATTTAGATACAATCACACTTCTATATAAGACACATGGCTATAAAAAGTACGTAATTAACCTAATTTGTTATTACATTGTAAAATATGACAATATTATCAAAAAATCTGGAGGTATCATAACACCTTAGAAGCTGCATAGATAAACAGATACTATATTTATAATAATGATAATTAAATAATATAATGCAATAGATAGATTTTTTTACGTAACTTAATAGATAGGTAACTGATTTTTTTGTTTTCTCATTATCATATATATATTATTATATCTACAGGAGGTTGGGTTTAAAAAAAAATTGAACCTCATTTAAAAAACTGCCACTAAAAATTATGATTTGTGATTTCACCATCGTTCGGTTAATAAAATCTTATTACCTAATATTAATGAAGATCATTATCAAAATGCACAGATAATAAACGTTAATATCGATGAAGATGATTTTTGTGGAGTTGTGAAGAAGAGGAAGAAATGTTTCAAATTTAGAAACTCTGTTCTTACCCCAGTTCTAGTTTATGTTTTATTTCAGTTACTTGATTAAAAGCACATAATTACTTACAGTAAAGTATTTTTAGTTTCATTAATCTCACTAGAAACACCAATATATTGAGTTGTATTGAACATTTTCGTATATTTATAAATACATTATGGACCCTTGTTTAAATTATTTAAGTAATTACAATGAAGTTAAATGAACTGGTAATAATATTTTTTTCTAAGATTGTTAGTTCCAGAGTTACTCGCAAACATTTTTTATTTTCAAAAATATCTTGTTAAAGATACGAAAATCGATATATACAGTAATGAAACTTTTTATTCCTTTAAATTCTGAATTTTGATATTGAAACGAGTCTGACGGCTGAAAATGGTTACCGAGTTACAGACAACTGAATATTTCACCCTTTGAAGGGGTGCAGAGGGTGAACAACGCCTATCTGAGTTGGGCGGTAATTATTTACCTCGTCTTAGATCATCGCAAGTTTAGACATAGTCACACATAAATGAGGCTAAAAATATGGGCAACAATTTTTGTCAAAGGTAGGTATATCTTTGCTAGAATTTTCAAATTTATATTTACAAAAATGTAGTAAGGGTGCTAGAACAATGTCACTTAGTTTAAAATATAGTTAACTAACAATTTTCCACATATGCTGTATATATTCCAGTTTAAATTACGAAATGATGGGTTGCCGACTTACACACAATGGCATATTTCACCTTTCGAAAGGATGAAGTGGTTGAACGATGCGTATTTGGGTTGGACAAGAAGTGGCTTAGTGTTGTATATTAGACTTCCTGTTAGACGAAATAGATCGCTTGCCTCCATCATTCCAAGCCCACGATATAACATGACCGCGCCCACTATAATTTATTTTCCTCAGCTTTTTCTGTCGCTTACCTATATGTACGTCTAGGTACTAATTAACATTGACATTTTTTTGTTTTTATATATCTCTCGTAGTAATTGAAAGCTATGGTTGGAGTTTATACCAGATTTTAGCTGATAACTCGCTACATTAAATTAAGATTATTACAAACAATAAAACAATTATCAGCAATACTTACATCTTCTATAATGAAAGACCAATCCTTATCTTCTAATTCACTGGTTCGAGGATCTTTGAAAAGCGTAACGGCTACTTGATGATTTTCAGGTACGGGCCATACAACAAGACCTTTGTATGGATTTTGTAAGGTAGGTTCCCATGCCACCGGTGTGGACGTCACCCTCCTGGATCTTCGAGACCACACCATTGATAACTTGTGAGGTTGCCTTAGAAGAAAATATATTTAAAAAACACATTGCCAATAAAAATAATAATAATAATAATAAATACCAAGAAAAGGATTTTATTTAGAGAGAGATTTGCTGAGAGGATTTGGGAAGATATTTGAAAAATAATAGAAACGATAACCCGAAAAGTTGATCAGTTCAACCCCTGCATGATTTCTCTTATTTAATTTACTTTTCTAATTTATTAGATGCGCAAATGTGATTGTTTGTAAATAACTTTGCTAATTTGATTTTTTTCGGAAAATGATAAGAGGTCGAAAAGAGATAAGAGGAAAGTTTGCATCAGAAATGTACTTATCAGCGGCACTCGCAACTCGAGCGCTCACCGATGCGACAGTGCAAGTACGCACGCGCTTCGCACAACTTTTGATGGGCAAGATTAAATGACAAGAATCAAAATAAACCTTAAATTAGTACTTCCTTGTCATTCATATACACATATTTTTCAAAAAACATTTTTAAACTATTAACTATTGATAGGTGAAGTTGCTATATGAAATTTGGTGTTTATTTTAGTTAAACAACTGTCACTCTTATATTTTTTTCTCAATTGACTTCATATTGCAAGATTATACTCTCAAAACACTAAGTTACACTATGGAGTGTATGGAGTGAAACGAATCACAAAATAGAAATACATTTTTAAAACAAAACCTTCATGTACCTATTTAAATAAATAATGATGTTTTAACAAATCGTTGCAATACTGCCAATTTTTCACAATAAGAGGGACAAATTTTCTTTAATTGCAGGCATTTCACCAATAAAAATAATTAATTAATGAATAAAGTTCACAAATTATTTTAAAGCATAAACTGTTTATAACTATTTCTAAAACTGTGTTTATTATTTTTTCACAAAGAACCTCCACGTATAAAGAAAATCATCCAATAAGAATTGAAGGAAAATAGGTGGACAAATATCACCAACAAAATTTCTTGATATGTACATTGTAGATAATGCCCTTAGTTTGGAGCCTTATGTAGATGCACTGGCAAAAAAACTCGCTTCCATTTGTTATGTACTATATCAATTAATACAAATCTCTGGTAGGTTCACTGTTGTCATATTATTATTATGCACATTTTGTTTCTAGCGCATCATATGGAATTATGTTTTGTAGCGGGTGTCTCTGAATATTCATCTTGTCAGAAAGATTTAAATCTATTAACTTCTCTATGTTCAGAAAAGTTTTAGAATATTTTCAACTAATAATTTTAATCATACATAGAATACATGTGAAAGATATAACTTAATCACACCTTTACACAATTTGAGGAAAGCTATGGGGATTAAATTATATAACAAAATTTCAAATTCCATTGACAACGTGCATAATATAAAATCGTTTAAAAGAGATATGGTCAGTTATTTGGCTAATATGGGTTTTTATAGTATTGAAGAATACTTAAATGCGTAGAGTACCTACAGATAATTTTAATTTGTATTTATTGTTCTTGTAATTATTTGTATTTATTTTGTACCACTCTGTGTTTTGTTGTTTTAAAGCTTCAGCAGCATTGGCTATAATAAGCGTCGCATTCATTGAGGACCAGTCCCATACCTTTTGTAAGTTCTCTTGGACAATAAACTATTATTAAGCTCAGTTTTTAAATAACCTGTTATAGATTTTTAAACTTTACAACCTATAAAATATTTTCTCTTCTTTTACTTCCAATCCATGTAGTGGAAGTATAGTAACCGAAAAAAATTTTCAAATTTTTGTTTCTTGACATAGGTTTAGAATGTCATGAAACATCTAGGTTTTAAATTTGGGAGAAAAAAAAATCTATTTGTCTGTAACTTTTCTTTGTCCACACGTTTTCTTAGCAATGGTTTAAGACATTGGCTTGGAATTTTCTACACATACAATAATATATTATACCAAGATCTGGAACTGGGTTCTGTTTTGAAGATATGCAGTGAAGGGTTGGGGGTAAATAGGGGTATGTATATATGGGGAAATAAGTAAAACAAGCTGGTAAGAGTACAGAAACTTGAAATTTGGTGTACGTACTAGAAACAAAGGCCTCAATTTTTTTATAATATTTTCCCATCCCCCCACCACCCTCCACTCCATTATATTAAAGTTGTTAATAAAATAAAATTGAGATATTCGCTTGAAATTTGGTACATGTATATATTATAATGACATCAGGAACTATATTATATTTTGGGATTATTCTGTTGAAGGGTTTGGGGTTAAATAGGGGAAAATAAGTAAAGCAAGTTGGTAAGCATACAGAAATTTGGGATTTGGTGTATATACTAGAAGCAAAGGCCTCAGGTTATCATTATAATATTTTTTATCCCCCCCACCACCCCCACTCCCTTACTAAAAGAGTTGATAAAATCAAATTGAGATTTTCACTTGATATTTGGTACACATATGTATTATAACGACATCTGAAACTAGATTATATTTTGACATGATTCCGTTGAAGTAGTGGAGGGTAAGAAGAGGTAAATATGGAAAGGAAGTTAAGCTGTAAGAGTACATAAACTTGAGATTTGGTGTATATATTAGAAGAATAGGGCAATTAAATAAATAAATAAAAAAACCAAGGTCTCAGATTTCTTTCTAATATTTTTCACCCACCACCTCCGCTCCATTATTACTGGGATTGATAAGAAAATTGAGATATTCACTTGAAAGTTAGTACACGTATGTATTGTAATGACGCATTTGATTGGAATGATTCCATTGAAGGGGTGGCAGGTGGTAGGTTGTGTATAGGGGACAATAAGTAGAACAAGCTTCATTTTCAATGCATATGGTAGAAACCAACGCCTCAAATTTTTCTATGGCATCTGCCCCTAATATTATTAAAATTCTATGACCAATAATTTCTACATACTAGAGTGCAAATGTAGTCAAGATGTTTCCTTTAAAGTGACTTGAATGAAAAATCTGGATGTGGAAGTAGTGATTCCTAAGGCAGCGGTTTTTGTACTATTTAGTATTTCAGTTAGTAGGACATAAGTAGATGTTTCCTGTCAAAAAACAGGTTTCGTTGTATAGAAATTAAAAACAAAGCATATTGAAAGTATTTTGATAAAATTGATTTAATATTTTTATAGAGTATTCTTCGAGTTATTTTCAAGTCCCTACAATTTATTTTAAAAAATAATAAAGTTAAAAACATCTTGTGTTTGTTCAAATAACTGTATTAACTAATATTCAGTGAGTCTTTATTGTAGAGAAACAAACAAAAAAACAATATTATTTATTATCCACACAAAAGAACTATTTACACGAGTATTTATAATTTTTGGAAAAATTAACATTCAAACAGATATTTACTAAAACCGTACAAGAACCCATTGCCACCCCCATTTTTTCTTTCCCCTACGCTCAGTAGTTTTTTTCATAAAGTATACAATATTACCTATAAGGCTACAAAGTTTTATCCAGTCATGTATTTTTTTAAAGTAATTGCCAAAATCAGTATGCTACTACCTACATGATATTCTCAGGGATACAACCTACACCTTTGTTATTTTTATTAATATAGCTATTATAAAACGTCATTGTCCCATACAGTTAAGTATTATATACTTCCTTTAAAAATAGGGAATTTTTCAAGCGTTTGGATTTTACTTCCTGTCTGAATTATTATCTGACTAACTGATATCACATCCTGAATACCAAATGATATACCTAGGAGTTTTATGTATTCTACCAATTATAAATAAAACTGTGTTTTTCTTTTGTGGTGACAGTTTTATAGTTTAATATTTCCTGAATACCAAATACTTATTATGGCAAATGCTATTTAAAAATAGATCAAGCGACTTTACCCTGTCTAAAAATTATTTTAAAAATCGAGTAGGTAACCTCAGTATTTCTATTTCTGAAACTCATATTACAGCGAGACTTATTTTTCGCCATTCTTGAATTTTTGAAACTTTTTCAACAATTAATTAATAGTGATGACTCGGATAATAGCCCATCACACTTACTGACAACGGGATATTATAAGTGTAATAAATTTTAGATAAATATCACCAACTTGGAGCAATACTACATTACAATTGGAAAAATCACTTGCATTAATTTTCCAGTACACGAAAAAATAACGATGTTATACTATTCAACTCAGCTCGATGGTAATAGTATTTGTGAGCACTTTTAAGGGGGTCCAATTTGTTTAAACAATTAGAAAAAAAATATTTGTAATTTCAAGGATGGTGCTTCTTGACCTTTCGCCGCTTACTAACCAAGAAAGGTAATTAAGACCAATCAAATTACTTAGGAAAATTTCTAAATCTAATTCCCATTAGAAAAACAACACCAGGATCATATTCAGTACATGTGAAATATCAGTTTTCAAACCAGTGCATCCAAAACAAAGTTACAGAAACAAAATGGCGGACGTTTTACGAACGAAAAAATGTGAAAAAAGTCGGTTTTTCTCATTTATCTGCGAATGCAAATTTTTCATCGAACGAAGTTTCAAATAATAGTTGTAGGCGTCTAAAATACCTACAAAGTGGAGCCCGCTGAATGAAAATCCGATTGTTAGATTTCTCGGAAATTAAAAAAAAAATAAACAATAATTTTTTAAATTTTGCAGTAACTTTTGGAATTATTATACTCTTCGTAAATACAAAACGAAGAGTATATTGCATTCGATCGGCACATTTCTAGAACCGGTAATTATTGCTCGTAGAAAAAAAATTTCATATCACTGTGTTGGTGATCGAATTCTGAACAACTTTCAAAATGTCCGTCCGTCCGTCCGTCACGTTTCTTGTAAGCACAATAACTTCAGAACAAAAAGTCCAATTATATTGAAATATGGACAGTAAGTTAGTGTTACTTAGCTAGAGGAAGAACCCTATTGTATTTGAACAAAATCGGTCAATAAATAAAAAAGTTATAAATTTTTTAAATAAAAAAAAAAAATTACATATTTTTCTTAATGTTTTGTAATTAAATTAAAAATGTCTAAAACCAATATTATTTACAAAAAAACTACGAAGAGTAGGTATCCTATAGAATGTGCAACAATTATATAAAAAGTGGAGTAAGTAAATCGGCGAAGAGTATAACGGTTTGCTTGTTAATTTTTAATTTATGGTATCAACAATCTCAGGAAATATGCGTCACAATGTGCTTAAAAAGTGGCTGTAACCCGAATTCCGACGGATGAACAGTTCCCGAGAATTTCAATTTTTTATTAAAAAAGTGATTTTAGTTACATTTGAATTTCCCAAAATGAGGCAGATTTCAATTTTGCAAAAAGCTTTCTATTCTTCAAGAGTTGTACTATCACTAGGCTGAAAGCCGAAGTCCAATATTTCTATTAAAAGTTGCTTAAAAACGCCCTTGAAATAGGGTGTGTGCACTATTTTTTTTTAATCGAAAATTATAAAGTACTCATGGTATTTAGTATAGCTGAAACAATTTTTCGGCAAAAAAAAAGTTTTTAAGTAATTTTAAAAGAAATTTAGTTTTGAATTAAATATTCGCCACCAAAAAGGGCAAACCTATATCCTATACATTTGTGACGTCACTCATCATATATGTCAATCTACAATCTGTCAAAAACACGTTCTACGACTTACGTGAAGTTAGCAACGCATTGCCAGCAACTCATTACCAACTTCACCTTTTCAATTTAACTTGGCAATGGAAATAAGTTTTGAGTTTGATGATGTCACTGAACTGAACTTGATTGAATAAAAACTTTTTATTTGGACTAATATTATTTATTATTTATTGGTGAAGTTAACAACATCATTGGATACGAAACATTTCCCTGTTGAGGAAGCTCTGTGTCTCACATCACTTTTAATTTTACATGTCACATATTTACTACGAAAGAATGGTTTGGCCTGCACCCCCACACTTTTAGTCTGTATAATTTGACTTCTGTCTTGTTGATAAAATTGTTCTAACACATGTTTGTCTGCACATAATCTGACCTGATCAGTGCTCGTACTGGGTTGATCAAAATTTACAACTGGTGATAAATATTCCTGTTCATTATATATTGTTTCCATATTTTTAGCCAGCGCAATTTGAATATCATCTTGATGATAAACATGTTTCATCACATGTTCGTTTAATCTGGACCTGCTCAGTGCTTTTGGATTGATGACAATCTGTAACGGGTGATACATCTTCTAATACAATGGAATTCGTGTCCTGCATTAAAGCCTACTCAACTAACTGTTCTCTTTGCCGCTTTAAAGGGAGAGATTTTTCTGGTGCAGACGAATCTCTTTTTGTTTCGATTGCGATTCTCTGCTTCAAATCATTTCATTCTTCGTGATAAAGTTATTATTTGGGACATTTACAGAAATATTTCTGCATGTTGGCACAAAACACCACTTATTTGCTACTCCACTCATATTTCTGACTTATAGAAAGAAGAAATAGAAATAGATTTATTTCATCAGATACATATATACAACGGACATTGTATAACATATTTGAAGAGACACGTCACAACAAGCATTAAAATATACTTCACAAGAAAAAGTACTTAAGACTTAAGACTAGCAACTAACAATATAAATATATACAGATTCAGAAAGTATTCGTTTTGGTATGGCAATAATTGGCAATAAGTGGAAGCGAGAGCGAAGCAACTAGGCTATTCTTTTCTATCGTATGTATAACACATCGTACAAAGCGCCACCTGCTATCTCCACCACATGTGTGTGGGCATCCCTAGAGTTTAAATTTGTTTCCGTCACGTCAGTTCTCGTTTTGCCCTATACGATAGAAAAGAATAACCTAGTTGCTTCGCTCTCGCTTGCTCTTATTGCCAAATATTACCATGCCAAAACGAACACTTTCTGAATCTGTATGTAAATACAATGTAAAGACCTATGCGGAGAAAAAATCATTAAGTGTGTAACAATTTTTTTCTATTAAGTGTTTTTTGAGAGATTTTTTGAACACATGTTGATTTGCAGATTCCTTAATTTCTGGAGGTAGAAAGTTGAATAGTCTGCAGCCATTGCATATAATGCTCCTTTGATATAAGGAGGTTGAATGAGCGTCAGGTTGAAGTTCAAACTTATGACGAGTATCATGGTCATGGGGAGTTATATTTTGAGTGAACATAGCTCTGTTTTTGAAAACAGACATTAATAATATCTGACATATTGCTTTTAACATTGGCTCAAAACGTATTTCCGTTGTCTCCCGTTGACGCCATGTGACGTCATTTTCTATATCAATGTGTGTGAAGTTAGCAACGCGTTGTCAGCAAAGTGTTGCTAACTTCACACATAACATGTATGACGTCACATGATGTTTCCGAAATCATTCAAATGTTTGAATTTTAGGTCGATTCGTTTATTAAATATTTATTTTAATCTCATGATATGATTAATATGAATGCATTTAGGCTTTCATATTTATGTATTACTTGATATTAATGCATCAAGTGAACTGTTATATATAGTGCACAGACCCTATTGATGCATATCTCTTCAGTATAAAAAATGTACTTAATAATACAATTGTTCGTGTATCCAAATGTAAAGTGGATATACGCATAGCTGGTATTATCATACGAATTTTAAAAAAATGAACATCCTCCGACCTTCAGGACGCGAAATAATATATACATATTTTTTTTTAATTCCCAAGACCTCATTTTCCCACTTACAGCGCTGAGATTTAGACTTCTCTTTTTGGAGATAGATGAAAAGTGAAGTGTATAAATCAAAAGTGGAGAACTGAGATGCATTAATGCTCCGTATTATGAATTCTGCACCTTAGATAATGCAACATCAAAATGAACTCGAGAGAGCAACACACTCTCTTCGTAAAAGAGCCATAAAATGTCTGGAGGTTCATGAATACATTTGAAAATTTATTGCAGATTAAACTTTTATAAGTAATTCAACTTTTCTGATTTTTTTTGTTTGGTAATCCTGTAAGACGCTGTAATTGGAAAAAATAAATATCGGATTACGAATAAATACTTAATGTTTAGCAACAGTTTGGCACCTTCTTCCTGACTCACACTGTATAGGCTCTCAGTAGGTAAATAAGTTTTCTTGTAATTTTCTTATCATATTTATTTATTTACTGATTTTAAGATTATCATATCTCATATCTGCTTTACAATTTATCTAAAAATAAATAAGTAAGAATTTCAAAATGATCATCAGACTGGCATTTAATATCTGAATTATTTAATAGCATACATGGAGATCTAATGATTTAAACAAGTAAACAAGTAAATAATTTTTTAGGCAACCACTCATTCAATACTTGCAAATTGAAAAATGTACAACCCATGATTAAATACCGAGTTAAATACACTAATTATAATAAAACGTCTTATACAAAGGGTTCATTATTATATTCTTCGCAAATGCAAAACGAACAGTACATTACATACGATCGGCACATTTTTAAAACCGGTAATATCGCTGGTAGAGAAAAAAATATTCGTATATCTGTGTTGATCGATTTCTGAACATCTGCAAAATGTCCGTCCAGCTGTCTATCTGTACGTCCACGTGCAACATTTCCTGTAAGCACGATGACTTGATTGAAATTTGGACAGTAAGTTGGTGTTAACTAGAGGAAGAACCCTATTGATTGATTGATTTTTGAACAAAATTGATCAATAAATAAAAAAGGTATAGGTACCTAGGTAATTACTTAAATTAAAAAAAAATCTATTTTTTTATGTTTTGTAATTAAGCAAAGAATGTCTAAAACTAATATCATTTACAAAATAACTATGCAGAGTATCCTATTAGAATGTGCAACAATTATATAAAAAGTGCAGTAAATCGGCAAAGAGTATAATGGTCAGCTTGTTTTTTCTCTTCCGTAACTCGGTATGTTAAAAAGAGACCCAACGACCTGGCGGGTATAGAGTTGATGGGGTTAACTGCTAAGTAATCTGGTGTAAGTAAGTACCTATAGATTTTGTGAAGTATTCATTTACTTAAAGGAAAAAAAGAACACCAAAATTAGACAATGAACTACTTGAAGTATTTTAAATATGGTGTTCACAATCTTTCCCAGCAAAAGCCTGATTTACTTTCAAGTGAATCCACTACTTGATTTCAGATGAAAGCCACATATTACCTAATTCTGTCAAATTAAATAAATGGATATGTATCTCGAGATACATAAAATAAGATATGTCTTCACATAGTTATAAGATTCCAATTTGATGCTATGCCTAAAAACGATAACTGATGCTTATGTAATACTTATTAAATATGTGCTGATCTGATAAGGCAGATATAAATTTCTGTTCAAATTCCTGCAGACAATCTACGTAAGAGTATAAAACTATGCAAATAGCTTATTTACCTTCATCATTTTATTATGTCATAAATTAACATTGTGCTACCTATATCTATACTTAAGTAACTGCTTAATTTACAGTTGTCTCGAGTTCAGTTAATAGTGTAGGAATTTAATTTGGATGACATTCGGATCAATATGCTTATTATTTACAAAATTATTTAGGTACCTACATATCAAACCTCATTACCACATTCAGAAGGAAAATTTTTATCGTGAGACGACCTTATTTCTTTGTAATTTCCTTTTGAGTTATGATCTACCGTTAACTACATATAACAATTTTATAAAGCCTCGTCGTATATATTTTAAAATTTATCGATAAAACCATTATTTTTACTATGCAGCAGATATACCTGATCAACTTTATATACTTATATTTAGCTTTAATGAGCCTTGATAACCTTTTTGCTATTGGTATGCCTCACGCGTACCGCTGTTACAAGTTTGTCGTATGTATGCTGCATCTAGGTTTACCATGTAATCTCGATTCTACCTTTCTCAGATATTTATGGCACTTAAACAATTCAAACTATATGGCATATCTATCACAACAGCACGAAATATCTTTATGGCATATTTAATGTAACTACATATATCGGAAACAGTTTCAACAACCGATAGCTGACCTGTAAGTATTTCCCCTCGTATTTCCCTTAACCCTAAAAATGCTATGTATTTATTTTTATTTTATTTTAATCGTCTTATTTATATTGACGTCCTGCCGGCACTCCTATTAGTACTAGTGATGATATACTTCTATTTTAGTAATCGGTTTTTGTTTAGTTCACCTGGCGCTCTGATTGAGTGGTTGCTATTCCACCACTCAATCAGAATGGAAGTCTACAACCACTAGTACTATCAGGAGTGCGATCTACTTTAAATGAAAACTACATTCTTTTCTAATTTTAAATAAAAATATCCAACTCCCTTTCATGAAATACTATATTTAAATAGTTTTTAACACCCATGTGGACATAGTATCCATTGTTTAATTGAACAACACCATAATTATTGTACAGAAAGCTATTGTACTTTTATTAAAGCACAAATTGTACAGTTAACGCTAAAGGCGAATATTAAGTGTAACTAGATACTCAATTGCAAATATTAAATAAGTTCGGTTCTTTAAAGTAACATTCATGGTTCGAAACCCACAGCCGGGTTTCAAGAAGATAAGTGTTTAAAATGCTGTAAATATACCTATATAGTATTATTTGTATGTAGATATAGGTAGGTATATCAAACAATTCCTTTAACGCTTGTGTAATAGAGATGTACTTAAATTAAAGCAAAATCGAAAAATTAAATAATATATCCTCAAGTAAAAAAGATTTCTTTTATGGAAAGGTTTAAAATATAATGTTCTTTATTGTATCTGTAGTTCAGTGTTATTTCAGCAATATTGCATATGAGCATATGTGCAGGGTTTTTACCGAGGGGTCAGCCACTTCGAGAATACCTGTACAAAATGTTAGGAATACAATGGCAATATTTTGGGAATATTGGGAATATCGGGAACAATTGGAGATACTAGGAAATACGTGGAAATACTCGGGAATGCATTGAGAATATTCGGAAATATCAGAGAATACTCAGGAATACTTGGAAATAACGAAGAATAATCGGGAACACATCGGAAATATTCAAGAATAGACACGTTCGTGAAAATTTCGTAGAATCTCGGGACGCGTTTTATGTGTTCCTGGATATTTTGATATTAATAATTTTCAACCTGGAGGCATGGAGATAAATGCAGAGCCATTTGACGGCAACAAAATAATTTTTACATAAAAGATAACAACTGTTAGTGGATAAAATTCAGCTCAAAAATATTAAGTAATAATATAATCATATTATATTAAACATAAATAAAACTAAATATAACTTGCACACGGTGTAAAAATATGACGAGAAAACTATAAAAATCGCTCCTCCTTGTATTGTAATACTCTCGAAGCTCTAGTTCAAACATTAAATGAACCTATTAACTCTGCACACCATATTTTATTTTGCAAGGTGCCAATTTTCTTTACCGAAGGAAGTATTGTCTGCCGGATGGCGTTATATCTATAAAACTATTTAAATGATTAAATATTTGGTACTATTAGTGAAAAATATACAGGGTGGAAAGCTTTAAAAAATAAATAATTAATAAAATGTGACAGAGGACAACAATAATTTGCACAATTCCCACGGAAGATATCTGCTATACTTTTAATAGATAGTTAATAGATCATAATGTTTATTATTTGATGATGTGATTAATTATTTGCCTTTATATAGGGTGGGTCAGTAGTGTGTGTATGGTAAAAAATTGTTTGAGATCAAGAGTGGTATATTTTAAAATAATATTTAAATCTACAATGTGTTTCAAACTAATACTAGGATTTTTAAATAGAACACCCAATATTCTTTTATACATTTGTATTTGACTCTTAATACTATATCCAGGCATATATTATTTTTGGACTTACACTGAGGCATTGCCACTTTATTCCATTTTTCCGAAAAAAAAAAAAAACTTGCAACGATCAAGAGAAATATCTGCATACACTTGAGTCATTTTAGCGTTCATAATGACACTATCTTTTGCACAAGTTTACTTTCTTACCAGTGTAGATTTCAGATGTTTATTTTAATAATTACTAAGTATTAATCTCGGTATTGATTATATTGATTATAAAACGCACAATACGCATACAAATCATTTTCAATACAAAACATTTTAATGGAAAGTTTTAAAGACAGATACAAAAAGTGATCCTAAATATTGAACTCTTCATTGCAGTTTCAAAATTAATCACCGACTGGCCATGAATTGCTTGCTTCAAACATTTCTGTTAATTAATCAGTTAATAATAATAATGACGAGAATAATGGTATCAAAAAATTGATGATATATTGAAAGTCCTAGTAAGGTAAAGGTGCTAGTGCTCGACATTGCTCCTATAGTCGTCACCTAAAAGTTCTTGGTTTAAAAACAAAAAAATGCGCCAATAGTTGTTAAAATTTATGTTGGCAATACTGACATAAAACCCAGAAGTACCGCCATTACAAATATTGAGGTTAGAAGTGTTGTAGTTATTAAGTAGTGAGTGTGTAAATACAGCAACTCTTCATTTTATGAAATAATTGTGCTTTCCTTGCTAGTTTTAATAAGAGGTAAGTAATGTAAATATTTATTTTCATGTGTTTCCGTTTGATCATCTTTGAAATGATATCGAATTACTAAGATATGTGTTCAAACACTCTCTTTCTAATGTTTTCTTTCATATCAGGTTTGTAAAACGTGTTTTTGTGAGGGTGTCGACTTTTGGATCTGAAAAATTAGTCAGTTCCTAAGTTCGACAGGGGTGTCGACTTTAAGAAATTAAGTTGTTCATTGACAATTAAAAAATCTTAAGCGAGCATCTTACGACTTTTAATGTAACTCTAGTATTAATGTAATATTATGTCAAGATCCAAAAGTCGACACAGGGTGTCGACCTTTGGAACTATAGAGTGTCGACTTCAGGAATCTCATATTTTTTACTGTTATTAGTTAAATAAGCAGGAGTATAATATTTTGTAGGTATGGATCATCAAAGAAAAATTCTAAAGTACCCGGAGGAAAACATGTTTGCTGCCTTAGAGGCTGTGAATAGGGGAATGTCTTATAAAGCTGCAGCAAGGGCACATGGAGTGCCAAGAACAACGTTAGTAGACAAGCATAAAGGGCGAGTGCCAATGAAAAGAAAAATGGGGCCAGAAGGCACTTTCACTCTTGATCAGGAAGCACTACTGGTACAGTGGGTGAAATCTATGGCACGTGTAGGTTTTCCTTTGACCAAAGACAGTTTTATGGAAAGTGTTGCAAAGCTGACTCAAGAATTGGGTGTCACCTTCAAAGGAAACCCTAAACCTGGCAAGAAATGGTTGAAATTATTTCTCAATAGACACCCAGATATAAAATTTCGAGTAAGCCAAAATCTTACAAGAATGAGACGAGCAGTAACACAACACAATATTGACAGCTGGTTTCAAGAAGTGTCAACATACTTTAGAGAAAATAACTTAGATAATGTCATCATTGATCCAGCAAGGGTGTTCAACGCAGACGAAACTGCATTCTTTTTGAATCCCAAGCCTGGAAAAGTATTGGCACAGAAAGGAAGCAAGTCTGTATATACAGCAGCTGGTAATGATGAAAAATTTAACCTAACTACACTTCTTACAGCCAATGCAAAGGGTCAAATTGCTCCTCCATTAGTTGTTTACAGATATACTAGAATACCTCAGCACATTGCTGATTCTTTCCCTGCTGAATGGGCTATTGGGAAATCATTGAATGGATGGATGACGCAAGAACTATTTTTTGAATATATTGCTAACATTTTTCTTCCTTGGGTAAAGAAACAAGATATACAGACTCCTATTATATTTTTTCTAGATGGCCACACATCACATTTGCCATTACAGTTGAGTCAATTCTGCATTGAGAATGGCATTGAACTCGTGGCATTGTACCCAAATGCAACCCATATCCTGCAACCAATGGATGTTGCAGTATTCCATGCTTTAAAGAGTGTTTGGAAGCAGAAGGTTCATGACTGGAAAATAAAAAATAATGGAGACCAACTTAAAAAACACAACTTCGCACCAGTATTGAAGGAAGTGTTACCATTCATCAAAGACACCACAATAATCAACGGATTTAAAAAATGTGGATTAGTTCCGTGGGATTCCAAAGCTGTTAAAATAGGAGAAATATCAGAAGTTACCAAGACCAGAATAAATATGAGTGAAGAAGAAAAGATCTTTTTCAGTATTTTAGAAAGGGAAATAGGAGCAGAAAAAATTGGGTCTTTCATAAAGAATGAAGGTGATTGGAGAGGAGCAGTTCAGGATGAATCATTATACAACCTGTGGAAATCATGGAAAGATAAATCAGAAAATAATTCGAAACAGGTAACTAGATATTTCATTTCAAGTATTATGAGTACTTCAATTGTTTTGTCTCTTTAAAGGTATCTGAGAAGCCATCAGAATATAATGAAGAGGCTGAGCGATTGACTACAGAAGAACCAGTGGAAGCACAAGAGCTTCTGATGACTGACTCAGTGTCAGCTCCAATAACACCTTCTAAAGAATTACAGATACTTGTGACGCCAACTAGCTTGACAGAAATTGATTCATTGTCTATTTCAATAAGGACGCCTGCTGAAGAGTTAGATATACTGGCACAGCCATCTACATCAAGAGAAGTCAATAACTCAGCGTTTACTCCAAATAGGAAGCCTTCTGAAGAGTTACAGATACCGTCAGTGCCAACTACAACAAAGGAAGTCATTCCTTCTCCATTCAAGAGGGCTCTATTTTGGATTAAAGAAGAAGAACCAAAATCGAAACGGAGAAAAGAAAAGTTACCTGCTGTAGCAACTTCTCCGCAAATGATAGAATATTTCAAGAAAAAAGAGGAGAAAAAAAAAACAGATTGAATTAAAAAAAAATGAAAGAAAATTAGTAAGAGCAGAAAAGAAGAAACAAGCAGAACTTAAAGCAAAGGAAGCCAAAGAAAAGAAGCAACAGAATAAAGGAAAAAGGAAGCTTGACTTGAGTTCTTCTTCAGATTCAGAGACTGATTTGTCTCTTGTTTCAGTCAACTGAAAGAAGGCGTTATGGGTTTTAAAAATACTGATACAGATAAAAAAGAATTTGTTGCTAACGAGAATGACATATCTGAAATTGCTTTCGACCAAATCAGAAGAAAGGTCCAACAACCTAAACTTATTGTAAAGGGAGAGCGGGTGAGCTATCGATTTGATAGATCTCTTAATGTTAATGCCTAAGTAATAATAAGATTAACTTAATGTTCTGTTATTTTATATTCACATTTGTTAAATAAATAACATTTGGTTTCAGTACAGTTCGTATGTTAACTTTACCTCATAATTCTCACAATTAACCCCTCTACCTGAAGGTGTCGCCTACTAGGCAATACTATGTCGACTATTGGAGCTTAGGCAACTTTGAGTGACGCCTATAGGAGCATTTACATGTGACCATATATTAATTTTTTTTTAAATATATATTTATCAAATATTAATATAATATACATCAATTTAAACAGAAATTTTAAACGATTCGGAATATATACACACTTTTGTCAAAAAATTATTTCTTGAACAGAATATAAGGAAAAATGTGTCAAATTTTTCTTAACATGTCGACCACTGGTGCTTCTACCTTACATGAAAGCATTAAATGGGTACAAGAAGAAAAAAATTAAAAAAATATTTCACTTACAGTCTGTCCAAAGTCAATTTGAAATTCGTAAAAAAGACCGACGAAGCGCCGACGTCTGATCTGTGCCGCCGTCAAAGTACCGCTGCGGTAAAGATGAACGTCGTTTTCTCAATTGATATTAGAAATACTATACTTTAGTATAAAAGCAAATTTTTAGTGATAATATTTCATGTTATGGTCCATCCTTAACAACATTTTAGAAGTATTTTTTACAAGGGGTGCAATTTTTCTTTTGGAAATGCAATCTGTATGTTACCAGGAAAGTACATTGAAGTTTGGTCCAATTTTGGAAGTTTTGTAAATTGAGTTTTAATTTTAACAGACATGTGTTGGTCTCATTTGTTTTTAATATCTCGGGTTCGATTCATCGGATAAGGCCAAACCCAAAAATCGCAATATTTGTAAATAGATGATGAACAAAACGGCATAGGTCTAAATCCTATCAATCATTTTGTCTTTTTTGCGAAAAAATAAAAAGCACAAAAATTTCTAATTTTACATAGGTAAACCGAAATTATTTAAAAAATAATTGATCTCTTGGTGAAAATATAGATCTTGTAGATGTAATCTGTTATGGAAAATTACAAATAAAAATGTTTATTATTTTCCTTAAACGACGAGATTTAAAAAAAAAAATTAATGCTTCATAAAAATTGCCATTTGGTTACACCGAGGGTTAAAAAAAAAATTTAGATCAGTACCTGTACTTTTGAGTAAAACAAAACCTATTTCTGTCATTAGCGTGCATTTTTATTAAGAAAAAAAAAGTAGATTTTTCGAGGTCATATTAGGCATTTATTTACTGTAAAACTAATGAAATATTATTAATCAGCATACTTTAAAACCCCCATATCCAAAATTCAATGACATTTTGATATATTGTTTTTGAATGCCCCCTTATATTTATATTTTTCAAATACAATTAATAACAACGAATTATTTTTCGAAAAAAGTCATTCCCATTTTTATTTAAAATCACTTTTTGTACTACCCACTGTTATCGATACTGTCTAATTTCGTTAGCCAAATTAAGAATTTTCGAATTTGAACGTATTGGTGACATGGGGTGGTAGAGAAAATGATTTTAAGTGGAAAATGAAAAATGACTTTTTTTCGAAAAACAATTTGTTTCCAAGTTATTAATTATCTAATATTTAAAATATGTCATTTTAAAGGGGCTGTAATTCGAAAATCATAAATCAAAACGTCTTTTTGAATTAGCGGGAATACTTGGGAATAATCGGGAATACTTGGGGAGTAACTGAAAATTTTTGGGAATACGTGGAATAAATTGGGAATAGATGGTATTCCCAGAATACCTGTACAAATTTTTGGGAGTGGCTGACCCCTCGGTTTTTACCCTCTGAATATGGGTAAATCTGTGTTTAATCAATAATGTGCCTATACCTATTCGATACTTGCAAAGTCAAGGTAAGTCAGTAAAGATTAAAGATTTAGGTAAATACAAATGCAACAGTTTCTGTACTGTATAGTTACACAGGACATACTTAATTGTAATTACTTTTTTAAATAGGATTTTAGATAGAATCTGTCTGTCCATATGTGACTAATTAAGCTTTGTAGATAACACAGACCTCAAGCTAAGATCACATAGATATTTCAGACATAGATAGATATGCAATATACTGATGTGTTTATCTTGGTATTAATGAAATTATGAATTAGGAGACCTGCACAACATACAAGCAATACCTATCAGAACTTATACGAAGTGAATAATTTATGTAACTAAATCAGAAAAGTTCATTCAGATTATATCCAACTGAAAGAGTTCAAATTACAAAATAACAAATATTTAATTAGTATTAAAAAATACCGATTAGAAAGTTGATTTTTCCTTTACTTATGACATAAACAAACTAATCGCACTGAGTGCAGACACACATTGGTGTGTAGTTCATAGATATTAGTTCTTATTGTCTTGTAGTTAAAACATCACATTATAAGAGATTACTTCTTTAAATGAACAGACTTTTTATTGTTCATTTTAGATATATCTATAATTTGATAATTATGCTCACACTTATAAAGTCTAATAGGAGGTAGGTAACTATATCGATAAGTAATAGTATAAAATATAGATATGTACACATTGGGAGAATTAAAGTGTGTCTTACCATTTTGATGTGAAGTCCACAGACAGCTGATGGTATGATACTGTAAACTGAAACTTTGCAGCCCTCTTGTTCACTCTCTGAAGTCTTTTCCATACCGATCCCATACTTGAAGTATCGACACTGACACAGGATTGCATTTTGAGAAAAAATGGCAAAACAATAACTAAGTGCACCAAATAAAAACAAAACTACACTACACATGCGGGTAAAATATTGTTCAAACTATGATCAACATGCATATGATACGAAAAAACAGGATGAAAGTATCTGTCTTATCACATTCTGTTAAAAACATGACGGAATTCGTTTGAACCTAAGAATTGCGACTGTAAATATTTATGTTGTGGTATGAATTAGATAGTAATAAGTTAGTTCAAATCATCAAATAAAGCGATATGCATTATTTGGAAGTACTTTGACATTAAAACTATTAACCTTGCATGATTCATTTGACACAAGGGTCAATTTAGACATTCACAATTTTCCAATGTATTTTACGCACTAAATTGCTTGCTACATGCAGCCACATACCTTACACTAATATTTGCACTCAATTACGCATTTTTGTAAAGTACTTTGAGATTTATTGAATGTCATACAACAATAATTTATTTATAACTACTGACGATTGACGTCTGACGATAAAACAAACTAAAAAAATTATTGCTTTCTATCCTATCTGTCAAACATGCCGATAAAGCAGTTTGTATCTTATTTTAAGCAGTATGTATCTTTTGAAGTTCTGCTACAGAGCAGTAGATGTCGGGGGAAATCATTAAACACAATCGATTTTCTTATATTAATTATTATGGCAGTAACTAACTATCTCCAACCACAGAATGATAAAAAAGGTATTATAAGTTTAATGATTCTTATTAACAAAAATTTATGATACGGACGAAACAAAAGGAAACTATAAATATGGGTATAGGTAGCTACTTCATAGATACCTAATTGCATCAATAACATTGCTCTCAAACAACCTCTGTAAAAGTATACTAATTAATTACTCACACATGACGCACACTTAGTTGTTAGTACCATAGGTCTCTTCACAGATGACGCGTCGAGGAATTTGTAATAATTTGTATCGCTTGTAGTACGTATTCTAGTGAAACCTATGCCATTTATTTCTCTACTGTGCGTCTGTGCCTAAGCGTCGCAATTCACAGAAAGGGACAAATCTTGGCAATCTTGCAACTTCTGTGGTTTGTACAAATTTTGTACTTTATATGGAATATAACAAGAGTCACCAATACTACAAAAATTTTCAATTATTTTATCCACATTGTACATCTTACCATCTATCACAGTTCTCTGGTACTAAAAGCTGAAGAAACTATTACAGAGAAGGAATCTAATTTACCTATTTATAAATTGAGAAATTGTAGCGCCGCCATCTTTGATGTACTGGCATGAACGACGTGCCTGAGTGAACTCTGAACAGGCACTGAACAACGAATAGCCGCCAGGCGCCAACTTTGCAGTTTTTTTTCATTTTAAGTATTTTTTCCATCAGTTTTTTAGTAGTCCAGTCAATGAAGAGGGTGTACAGGACATGGTCGGCAAGAGAATTTTCGACTTCAGGGCCGTGTTTGGATTTGGAGTAGTTATAGGAGGTAAGCATACTAAAAGTCGGTGACCTACGAGGTATAAGCGGGCTGCAGGGGTCACGTAGAAGGTAACTTTCTTTATCTCGAAAACAGTGCATCACACCGAAAACATTTTTCCATTCAAAATGAAAGCTAATAAAATTTCCTACAAGATTGTTACTATTAATTTTTCTCTGCACCCAATAGCTTTCGAAATATCCGCAAGCAAAGATTGCAAATTTAGGAAAAACGCTTTTTTCATCATCACAGTAAAGTTGTAGAGCATTACAGCCCCTTTAAATTGGTGATTATTTTATCTTCTGTGTTCAGAGCTGGCATCTTTTCAGTTTAACGTGTGGTGCTTAGTTGAGTAGTAAATATTGAGAGAGGGCCGGGGGAGGAGAAAGATACCGGAGAAGAAATCAACTTGCAGGCTTTTTTAGTTATTTATTACACTCATAGAAGTATAGGGTGGTCGCGGGAACGTTAGAACCTGTATTAACTTCGTTAGTTTTGGAGTTACGTAAAAAGTTCAAAAATCAAAGTTATAGAAAATCACATACATATTCTCCAAAAATCATTTCAGAAAAACAATTGAAAGTCGCGTTTCGGAGATATGAACTTTATTTTCTTTTTTTTTTTAATGGAATGCACCGTTTGAAATACCATAAAAATGCTTGTTAATGATATATAAAACATAATATTTACCTTAAGAAATGTTTGTCTAATTTACTATAAATTGACAATTTATCAAATTAGCCGTGTAAAAGAAAGTAATTTGAAGTAAACGATACGTTTGTTACGTCAAGATATTTGTTGCTAACTAATTTCACTTTGTTTTACATAAAATGGAAAATTTCAATTATTGCTATATATTTTTCGGACTATCATGACATGACCTAATGGGAACAAAATGTAAAATTAAATTATAGTAGAGTTTTTAGGAAAAATATCATGTTTCATATATCATTAAAAATATTTTTATCACCTGGTGTAAAACCAAAGTACTACTCATATTTCCGAAATTATTTTTAAGTAACTCCAAAAATAATTTAATTGAGGTTCTAATGCCGCGAAATCCACTTATGTATGAGTGGCTTCAAGTCTAATATTTCGAACTTTAAAAGGCACGACACGCTCACGCGGGCGAAGTAAATTTTAGAATCTGTACATTCTAATAAAAGTTTAATAATAGTTGAAAACGATTGGATTTTTTTCAAAACATCCCTAGTAGCACCGATATTTCACCAATATGTAATCCATATAAGACCAATATGTGAATATTGGTCCTATATGGATTGCATATTGGTCCAATATGTTGTGCTACTAGGGATATCTAGCTGTCATTGCTGGACGTATGGTGCTCAGCACCACCACCTTGTTTGCACGTGTGGTGCAAGGGTTCTTTAAAGAAACGTCTAGGTATACGAGGTCTCGAGCTTTGAGCGTGTGCAAAACGTGATTACTGTTATGGATGTTTGGTTGGCTCCGGATGAGTGCTTAGGGAGGACGATTATGTATTATTGATTTAAAATAAATTTGTTTTAATTTGATTTGATTCTCGCTTACATTAAAAAGATCCCGGGTTCAAACTGCTGCGCCCGTTGATTTTTATTTCTTTAATTTTGTAACGATTAATACATTTTTCCGCAAATTCTTTTCTATGATTTCTTTAGTTCAGGTTAGTTGGATTTTACTCTGCTTAAAATAATTTAATACTTCCGTGTGATTTCTTTAGGTTAGGTTAGTAGGTTTTTATTCTGATATCTTTTTTTCACAAAATAACACGAAATATTTCAATTTCTTGATGAATTCATTAAAGGTAATTCGCATGCTCGAAGCTCGAGGCCTCGTGTACCTAGACGCTTGTGTTCTGATTTTGAGAAATACCAGTCCCCGCATGTCAGGCGCATGCGCAGCTAGTAAATTCAGAACGCGTTTTACTAACTGCGCATGTGCTTGACATCCGAGGACAGGGTATTTCTCAAAACCAAAACAAACCTTATAAGTAGAGGAGACAAGCTGCATAAGTGCATAAGCGTAATGTAGTCTGAAACGACGCGTATTGATAAAATCTTCATTTTTTATATCTTGTCTTTTTTTGTCAAAAAGTATAAAAAAATAAGAATTTTTGCTAAAAACCATTGTTTTTAACAATGAACCCTGTGTTTTATGATTTTTTTAATGTCATCACCGTGTTCAGCGCAATTTTTCCTATAAGAATAGTCAATAAAATAGCTGTTTTAAATTTCTGACCAAAATCGATGATTTTGACTTTACGACGACCGGCCTATAAGGTTAAATATTAATTTTCAATTGATCTAATATTGCTTTAGGAACCACTCTACAAACACATTTGCTTTTTAGGGGCTAGAGGGGATTCAAAAAATGTAACAAAGTGAACAATAGGGGTGGAAGAGAGGCACCTTTCAATTTATGAATTACTATTTCTGTTGAATGGAAGTCCTGTATAACTTTTTTGACTAAAATTATATCAATTTTTTCCTTGGCAATGGTGTCAAACTGCATTCCAAATATTATTTTTCAGCAACATTTCTCTATTAACTATTTTTTAGGCTGACCACTAGGGTGGTTCTTCGTACTTATGAAAAATAAATTTCAGTTTTTTTGTCGCACTTTCATTATTTTTGAAATTGAAAAAAAACTGTCTCCAAATTTTACTAAAATTGGTTGGTGTTAATGTGGATGAACTCAACACCGCACGTCTGAAGGACATAACAAAAATGTATAACTATCTGGCCAGACGTGCCTTCGCTACGGTCTGTGGCTACCTCCACTCTCAGGCGGACTCTAACAATTCTTAAGACGAGCATGGAAAAGTTTACTTACCGTGATTGCTACTATCCGCCTTCGGTCGTATCTTGTTGTCTAACGGTAGGTAGGTACTCTTCTGCTCAGATAATCGCCGTTTGGAATTGGAATTTGAGAAACACTTCTTAGACTATAATAACCATTGATAGACTCTGAGAGTAATCGGAACACTGTTAAAAACGTCAAGGGATCAAAATCGACCCGTGAACTCAGTTATCCGGTTCACGCTACAGAATCGCACGCAGGTCGCTAATCTTAAGTAATAAAAATTGTTGAAGGTTATTTTAATAATAGTTTATTTAAGGAAAAGTAGTTCTGAGAAGTTATTAAATAAAGTGTTAGTGGTTACCCCTTGTTAAAATTATTTACAACTTACGAATTTTTACAGGGTGTTTCCTAGGGGCGGAAACACGCAACAATATTATGATTTCATTGCTTCTGCGACATCACCAGGAGTATAATTATCTGAGTTTTGAACTTCCAAAGCCTATTGCGTTTTTTTATGAACAATTTTATTTTTTCGGATAACAAATTTATTTCTGTCCACAAAGTTCAATATTTGGGCGCCAAAATTTCAGGATGTTTTGTTTTCAACAAAAGTTTGAAGCCGATCGGAACTCTTAACGTCCCTGGGCGTTAAAATGAAAAAAAAAACTCTTTTTAGCCAGTTTATTCCATTTCGTACGTTATGTACCTACTCAAATGACCCAAAACCAACACATATTTGTTGGAATTTGAGGTGCATAGGTTTTTTGTTTTTAGTTTCTCCCGATCCACAGTAGGCTAGAATCAAAAAATTCTGGCCAAAAACCTGTTTTACACATAATTTTATAAAGCAGGGTTCCCTGCGTGTAAGGCTGAAACGACAGCTACCTAGGTTTTATACTTGCCGTTTTACCTTAGTAGGAACTTGGCCATCTTCGAGTGGGTAACGGTACGAGAATCGGTCCCGAAATACTCAACGTTCGTGTGTTGTGAATTTTTGTTATCACAGGGCGTGTTTTTGCCTAAGGAAAATCGAGGCTACTCCTGAAGGTATGTAAAATAATTTGTATGCACATAGATGTAACTCTAATTCACAATTTAACATGTGGGAAATGTTTGTGGAATAAGAAATTCATAAGAATTGGCTACTAGAAACTGCTTATTTCAGTGAAATATGCAAAAATAGAAAGGCGCGTCCAATAGAGCGTTCTCGGAACAATTGTCATTGTGCCTGTATCACAGCAGGTACTTATTTCCGATACAATAGTAAGTCCCAACAAAGGGGGAAATGTATATACCTGGTGTACACTATTGACCAGTGGAAGGGAAATTATAGGGTGTCTCAATGTTTCGTGAAATATGTCTCAGAATCAGGGAAGAGTGGATTCATCATGAAATGCATAAGCCCATCTCATATACATGCCGGAAGAAGCAGGGCGAGAAGGTATTTGAAAAATATTTTCTTCATAAATACCACGTGCAGTCAACACATAACTATGCCACATTTGAAAAAAATCGTGCATTGTTTATACTTTTAACCCTTATAACCCAGGGGTTGATAATATTTTTTTCCTATTTTTCTTATAGAAATATAGGTATCAAAAGTACGTAAACTAAGTTTCAAACATATTGTTATGAATTACACCCCCTTGGAACTGGAGATGATACGCCTATGCCTACTAATTGTGACTGGGAGCTGTCAGAATGAAATGGACTTTTTCTGGAATGTTGTTGGAGAAGATTCTGGATTGTTTCTAGATGGATCTAGAGAGTCAAATTCGGAGTATATAAGGCGCGATTACCAGCGCAGAGGGAGAAGTTTTATTAAGAAAGCAGTTTATAAAAGTGAACAAGTTGAAAAGTGAAAAGTGAGGTTAAAGTAAATAAAGTTTATTTTGAAGTATTGTATAGTCAGTAAATTGTTAAATAAAGTGTTAGTAGTGTTTATCTCTTGTTGAAATTATTTAGAACCCACGGATTCACACAGGGTGTTTCCAAAAAGGTGAATAAACGCGACATTGGTGTCAGACGTGGAATTTTGACAAGAGGATTTTTCGGAAGTGTTGAGAAGACTGGGACAGTATTCTCGGAGTTTGTGCTAACACAGGGAGGACTAATTTACTGGACATTGTTCGAGAATTAATTTCGAACAGGAAAATCGTGTCAAGTGCGTTTTTAGACATTGTAGAACATTTTTGTTGGACATTAGTGGTTAAGTGACAAAGACTCTAGATAAGACTTTTTTTGTGCCGTTTTGAGGTTTTTCTGGACAGTCCCATTACCGATAGTGACGTAATTATTAAATTTTGTTGATAATTATATGCCGGTAACAACCAGAAGCATGGCATCCGAACAACAAATGCAGGACTTTATGGCCCAAATGCAAAAGATGATGATGGATCAGGAAAGAAAGCGCCAGGAAGAGAAAGAAGAACAGGAAAGAAAACGCCAGGAAGAAAAAGAGGAACGTGAAAGAAAACGACAAGAAAAAGAACAAAAACGCCTACAGGAAAAAGAAGAAGAGAAACGACGTCAGGAAGAATTGAGAAAAATCATGCAAGACTTGGACATTAAACAACAAGAAGAAAGAGACGAACTAAGAAAAATTATAGAAGGCCAACAAAGTGCCATATTTGCCGTTACTGAAGAACTCAAAAATAAGTCGGTGGAGTCAAACAAGAGGTAAGCGTAGTCAAAGGAGAAGTAAATGAAGTCAAAGAGAAAATGCACCAGGTAGAGGGAGAAGTAGACCAACTTAAACAACAGTTGAGGGATAGAGGAAACCAGCAAGTGGTATCATCAGGCCAGCGATTAAAAATTCCCTCCTTTGATGGTCAAAATTCCTGGATGACTTACAAGACACAGTTTGAGGCAGCAGCGAGTGCAAACAACTGGAATGACGAAGAGAAGGCTAAGGCATTAATCGTATCTTTAAGAGGCTAAGCATTGGAATTGCTTCAGACAATTCCGGTAGACCAACAACGGAATTTTAGAGTTTTAGAAGCCGCCTTAGATCTACGATATGGCGATCAACACCTTGCTCAAGTTTACCAGACCCAGCTGAAATTGCGCGTTCAGAAAGCTGGAGAGAGTCTGCAAGAATTTGAAGCTGCGGTGGAAAGACTGGCACACTTAGCGTATCCTAATGCGCCAAGAGAATTTAAAGAGCAATTGGCAGTGGGGGCATTTCTAGACGGGATAAGGGACGAGGAGATCAGGCGAGTCCTCAGGCTATCCCGACATAACAGTAGTAGTGAAGCCTTGGTGCGTGCACTAGAAATAGAAGCTGTGTATAGGGATACTCCAAAGTCAAGAGTGCGGGCTATGACGCTTGAAGAATCGCAGCCAGAAGAGAGAGACCAAAACCCTATCTTGAACGCGATTCTCAAAACGAATAAAATGATCAGTCAATTACTGGCTCAATCAAATCCTCCAAACAGACAGGAAAACCAACAAAATAGAGAAAGGGCAAGTGGAGGTATTAAATGTTACAACTGTGGCAGAGCAGGGCATATCAAGCGAGACTGTCGATATCGGCACTCGAGGAAAGTGAATGTTAGAAACATGGAAGGGACGCAGAATAAACAAAGTAGTGGAAGGCCAAGTGGACGACGGAGTATGAAATGTTACAGTTGCGGAGAACTAGGACATATCGAACTTGAATGTCCACGAAGGAGATTGGAGAGAGTGAAAGTCAGAGATGCTGTGAAGCCGAGGGGAAAATCAGAGGAAGCTGGTACCAGAGAGACTGTGACAGATAGAGAAGATGGTACCCCGAGAGAAGTAAAGATTTCTCAGCTTCGAAGCATTCCGAGAAGTCCACTACTACCAGGACGTGGAAGTAAAGTGAAAGTGAAAATTGCAGATATTTCATCCGGAAGAAGGTGCAAGGAAGATTGCACGTACTACCACAAGGAGAAACTGCAGGTCACGGGAGCAGTCAACACTGTCAAAGTGGCGGTGCCGGATGACAGGACAGATGAGGCGCTCAGACAAGAGCAATTGAATGATGTGGAAATTAGGCCTATATTGAGAGCCAAAGAAAGGGGAACTCGTCCAAAATGGAAGGATGTTTCAGGCAAAAGAGTGGGACTGAAGGCACTATGGGCGCAGTGGGACTCACTGAGTGTCAGGAACGGGCTGTTGCGGAGAGCATGGGAAAGCCCGGATGGAAAAAAGGTGGTTATGCGTCTAGTGATTCCCAGGTGTCGAGTAGCGAAGGTGCTTCAGGAAGTGCACAATGGGACATCCGATGGACACTTCGGTGTGAACAAGACCCTGAAGAAAATACGAGAACGATTTTATTGGATAAGAAGTCGTCAGGATGTGGAGGCTTGGTGTCGCAAATGCAAGATTTGTGCAGCCAGTAAGGGACCACAGACTGGAAGTAAGGGTGAAAAGAAGCAGTTCAACGCCGGAGCTCCTTTCAAGAGGTTGGCTAACGATATAGCGGAACCATCACCAGCCAGTGACCGAATGAAGGCTCGATATGACCGGAAGGGTAGTTCAGAAGGGTTCAAGGCAGGAGCCCTGGTTTGGCTGTACAACCCACAGCGGAAGAAAGGAAGGTCACCGAAACTTCAACCACCTTGGGATGGACCGTATACTGTTATTACCCGAATTAATGACGTCGTCTATCGGATTCAGTAAAGCAAAAAGTCCAAGATGAATATCGTGCATTTGGACAGACTGGCGAAGTACATCAATGATTCTGAGTTGCCTGATCGGGACGATCAGGCTTAAGGAGAGGGCAGTGTTATGAATTACACCCCCTTGAAACTGGAGATGATACGCCTATGCCTACTAATTGTGACTGGGAGCTGTCAGAATGAATTGGACTTCTTCTGGAATGTTGTTGGAGAAGATTCTTGATTGTTTCTAGATGGATCTAGAGAGTCAAATTCGGAGTATATAAGGCGCGATTACCAGCGCAGAGGGAGAAGTTTTATTAAGAAAGCAGTTTATAAAAGTGAACAAGTTGAAAAGTCAAAGTGAGGTTAAAGTAAATAAAGTTTATTTTGAAGTATTGTATAGTCAGTAAATTGTTAAATAAAGTGTTAGTAGTGTTTATCTCTTGTTGAAATTATTTAGAACCCACGGATTTACACAGGGTGTTTCCAAAAAGGTGAATAAACGCGACAATATCGAAGGTTGTTTATACTTTCAACCCTTATGTCCCACCCCCAGAGGGTGTCAATTTTTTAAAACTATTTTTCCCTTAATCAGAGCAGAGCAGAGTTTCAGAATTTTGGCCAGAAATTTGGGATTCTAGCCCACTGTGCGATAGTACCTCTAGAACGGGAGATATTCACCTTTTTACCTAAAAAAACGCATTTCCAAAAATAAAATTGTTCATAAAAAAACGCAATAGGCTTTGGAAGTTCAAAACTCTGACATATACTCTGGGTGATATTCCATAAAGTATGAAATCATAATATTGCTGTTAGAAAACTATGCATATCTTTATCGTTTATTTGGTCTTTTTTAACTGCACTAGGTTGGAGTATTATTTCATTTATTTCAAAACCGTTAGCTGTGGAGAAACATAATATAATTTTTGTGACAGTTCATCTTAGTTAATAAACCCTGCCTCACTCACTCTTTCAAGGATTCAGAATTTACAGAAAAGCATTTCAATCATAACGATCTAACGTAAGTTTATGCTAATGAAATTTAATATAGAAACAAATTCCCACAAGCACCATAGTCGAGTAAAAAAAGATTAGCTGGAATTTCCAAACTAATTGTACATTTTTAAAAAGAAGACAATAGTGTACTTCACGATCCATTAATATGTAGTACTGTGGCTAAGAAAAGAAGGTTTTAGTCGATGTTAAAATATTGCCCAAGTGTTCTAGTGTGGGCCACCCTACGAGCGATGTGGTTAGCGTCACTGGTTTCACCTGGCTAGCACAGTAAAGATACGAAGAGCAAAAGGGCGTGGGCGCCATTGATTACTTAGTGTAATCAAGGAAAATTGAAGATAAAGATAAACAAAAGACAAAAGTTACGTATATACAATAGTACTATATTACAAAAATATTATATTACAAAAAGTGAACGAGCTATCACAGCATCAGCGATACTGTATGGCAAAATATCACACAGAAATATATACAAAATACTATATTACAATAACCGAAGCTCAAGATAAGCTTGAGACTTACGAGAGCCAAATTAAATATATTACAAAAGAGATGACTCGTAAATTGTCTCAATTATGAAACAAAAGTATATATTACAAGATAATAAAATACTATATTACAAGTTACACTATATTACAAATTTGCTCAACAGCAAAATAAATTTGAGGTGTTTACGAGAACCAAAAATATATTACAAAAGATACGTCTCGTAACTTTCACCTCAATACTAAAATCATATATTACAAAAATTAGATAAACTTGAGATCTTTTACGAGAGAAAAAATAACTATATTACAGAAGATAAGTCTCGTAAATTTATCTTAATATTAAAAATCATATATTACAACAAAATCAGGAACTTGAGATCCTTTACGAGAGACAAAATACTATATTACAACAAATATGTCTCGTTACATTATCTCAAAGTTGATAAACCTTAAACACTCTCGTTACCATCAAGATGAACCACGACTTACTATGTTACCAACAGAAATGTATTACAATACTACGATAAAATATTTACACTAAGGAATCACGATATTTTATCGTAACCACGAAATTAATACTACGATGAAATATGTGCGACAATGAATTTAAGATATAAGTAACTATGGATTAATGTACGACAACGGATTAACTATAACAGCGCATTTAAAATATAATCTAACAAAAATTATAATAGATTGAATTTGAATTTCATATTTTAAATTTAGACACTTGGCTTTTATGACCCAAAACTACAATCATGTGAAAATAATCTCTTTTATATGTAGCAATCAAAAGTACTTATCTTTTATTTTGTTATCCTGATTAAGGAAAGTCCTACATACGATCCTGTTCTCCGCTGACTATGGATTTAAATTCACCTGTGGCTGCCTTAATCCCATTTTGAGGTTATGAAATCGTAGAAACGTTCGTACAAGATTTGGCGCCCAGACAAAATGAAGAAAATCTCATCGCTCAGAATGTTTTCGTATACCCCAATCCAAAATGTAGTATAGAAAGGTCGACTTCATACGAATATTGCTTGCTTAGTGGAAAACATAGTAGGTATCGCAAATCGAATGTAGATAATCTCAAATCTTGCTTAAAGCAAATAATGTAACGTTGAAATACTTCTACGTTAAAATCATTAGACGTGAATAAGTTTTGTTATTAAGAAATTAATTCTTAATTTATAAGAATATAAGAAAAACCTAAAACAATATTCCAAATGTTAGATGGCATTTACCGGTATAATAATTAAAACCTTACCTCATGTGATCATCACGAGGTTTTTCAAATTCTAACATCCCCATTACAGGTCAAACAAAATTATAAATACGTCTAATTAGTGCAATGGTTCAACGAGAAAGAGTTTCACCCGGCGTTATTTAGTTGAAATATCATTCCTGGAGCACCATCTAGTATTCGCGAGCGTTAACTCTAACAGATGACGTACGTTCATCATAGTATAAGGAGTAAGGGCACTCTATTAGTACTAAAGTTTGTGGGAATAATATTTCCGATAACTTATAATTTTTCTAATAATTATTAACAGTGTAACAAAGGATGCTATTGAGCATCCGCATGTTACAGTACAATACAATACTATGGTTTCTACGAGTAGACTAACTGGATTTCAAAGTTGTTTTTCAATAAACATATAATAATAATAATAATAATAATAATAATAATAATAATAATAATAATAATAATAATAACGTTCATTTGCTCATTTTGAAAATATACATTTTATCTTAAATATAACAATTTATGCACATAAGCTCTATAAGATCTTGTTTTGTGCAACACATATATACATTCTGTTTAAGGAGGTTGAGGCGTTAGACGAAAATAATGAAAAAAAATCTTAAATAAAGTTTTATTAATAGATTTTTATACGACACAATGTACAAAATCCAAAGTCATAAAGTTAAAAATTAAAAAAAAAATTTACATGTAGTCTTTACCCAGCATGCAAACGGTACATTTTAACACAAATAACTAAATAAAACACACTACTAGTTTTTCTACCACATAGTGGCCAAGTAAACATTTTGACTAGATGTGCACTCTAGTATGTGGAAATTATTGGTCATAGAGTTTCATAGAAAAGTTTCAGGCGTTGGTTTCTACCATATACGTTAAAAATGAAATTTTTAGTTTACTCTACTTATTTTCCCCTATTCATAACCTACCACGTCCCATTCCTTCAATGGAATCATCTCAATTAGATGTCATTACAATACATACGTGTAGTAACTTTCAAGTAAAAATCTCAATTTTATGTTATCAAATACATTAATAATGGAGCGAAGATTGTGGTGTTTGAAAAATATTAGAAAGAAATCCGAATCCTTAGTTTCTAGTATATACACCAACTCCCATATTTCTGTACTCTTACCAGCTTGATTTACTTATTTTTCCCTATTTACTCCTGTTTAACCCTCAACCCTTCAACGGAATCATCTCAAAGTATAATCTAGTTCCCGATGTCATTATAATACATACGTGTCCCAAATTTCAACTGAATATCTCAATTTTATTTTATCAACCCCCTTAATAATGGATTCAGGGTGGTGGGGAGTTGAAAAACATTAATAAAAAATCTGAGGCCTTGGCTTCTAGGACACACTGAATTTCAAGATTCTGTACTCTCACCAGCTTGCTTTACTTATTTTCCTATATTTACCCCTATTTAACCCCCAAACTTTCAACGGAATCATCTCAAAATATAATCTCGTTCCAGATGTCGTTATAATACATACGTGCACCAAATTTCAAATAAATATCTCAATTTTATTTTATCAACCCCTTTAATAATGGAGTAGGGGTGGTGGGGGGTTAAAAATATTACAAAGAAATCTGAGGTTTTGGCTTCTAGTATATAAACCGAATTACAAGTTTATGTATTCGTACCAGCTCGCTTTACTTATTTTCTCCTATTTACCCCTTTTCAACCCTCAACCCTTCAACGAAATCATCTCAAAATATAATCCGGTTACAGATGCCGTTAATTATATGTATGTATTAACATACGTGTACCAAATTTCAAATGAGTATCCCCCACTAGGGGTGTTGGGGAGGGGTTCAAAAATATTATAAGTAAATTTGAGGCTTTAGCTTCTAGCACATACATCAAATTTCAAGTTTCTGTACTCTCAGTTCTAGATCTCGTTATAATAGATACGTGTAGAAAATTTCAAGTCAATATCTTCAACCGTTCCGGAGATAACGTGCGGACAAAAAAAAAGTTACAGACTGACCGACAGACCGACAGACAGAATTTGTTTTCACTCAAATTTAAAATCTCGACATTTCATGACATTCTATTTCGCCATGTTCCATTCCCACATTAATTATGCAATTATCTTATGGGGTGGCTCATCGCAGTCAATAAAAATTTTTCGATTGCAAAAAAAAGCTGTCAGATTAATTGATAATGCTGGCTGGCGAGACCACTGTCAACCAATTTTCAAAAAATTAGGTATAATGCCAGTTCCTTCTTTGTATATGTATAGTACGTCAGTAGAAATACATAAAAATAAAGATGCATTCTCGACTAGTTCGGATTTTCACAATTATGAAACAAGGGCTGCCTCACAACTCAGACAGCGTCGTCTTAGATTAACAAAATGAAGAAAAAACACATTAAATCTCCAACTATACAATCATATTCCTGATTACATAAAATCTCTCAATTTTAATGGCTTTAAATGTAAAATGAAAAGACACTTCTTAAATTATTGCTTTTATTCAGAAGATGAATTTTTTAATATTGTTTTTTAATACTTATACCTGTTCTGAGTTTTAATTTTGTAATTTTTAAATTTGTTTTGTTTTTGTATCCTATTGTCCTCGTCAGTATACTCTATCCCACATTTTTGAGAAGCACTGTAAAGCAAACACTTCATGCTGTATACGTGGCATCATTAGTTCAGTAATTTATTTGCTATGTACGCGATTATTCTAATTGTAATATGTAACATGTAATATTATACTACTATTCATTGATGTTGTATTTATACAACTTTTTACATCAACAATTGACGTAACTATATTTTTATGTTGTGAATATTCATTTGTACTTGTTTTTTGTTTTTTTACATTTAAACTTTATTTGTGTTTAGATTGTCTATATTTAAGGTTTGCGCTTTGTAAAGACTTGCCAAAAACAATTTTTTTGTAACTTGGTTATAAACATTTCTATTTCTATTTCTATTCTAAACTTATTTCAAGAAAAAAAAGATTTGAAATTTTTTTACGATTACTATACTTCCGATCCACTACGTGGATGTGGAAGTATAAAGAATGAATATAACAGAGGTACCTAGGTTTTTTATTCAGTTAATGATATTATACTCTATATCTTTTATTATATGCTTCTAGTTGTTATAGAAAACATGTACTGTTCCATTTTGTGTCCAGACATTTTTAAATCCAAATTTTTCAACTGCCGCGCAGTTTTCACTAGCTCCAATCTCTTTTTGCTGAGGTCCTCTCTAATAACTATTTTTGTACCTTTTAATGCCTTTTTTGAATAAGATATCTTATTTCTGGTGTTATTTTCTTTGAATTTGGACAGCTATTTTAGGTAGCAATTTAACAGTCCCCGATTTGATAACCTCCTCAATGGAAAAAGGTACCTCAACTTTCTGATGAACGAATTTGCTAAATTATTAAATGATTTGTCTGTGGACGTCAAAACAATTACATTTTGAATATACAGGGCATTTCACGAGGAAACGGGCATGCTTTAATGGCAGATAGAGAACACCCAGTGCGTTGTATAGATTATAACGCCCGGAAGGCAACATGATGCAGCCCGAGGGCCTTTGGCCCGAGGGATGTATGCTGCTATGCTGCCTGATGGGTGTTATAATCTAATAACGCTCGTGGTGCATACAATATTTTATTTTTCACGAAAAATGTATTTTTCTAATGAAAAATTGACTTTTCATTCTTCAAATACATTTAGTAGTCTATGACATTTGCTGGTACTTGACGTTTATTAACTGTATCTGACAGTTGCTGATATTTTTACGTTTGTTGATGTTATAGGAAAATGGAAAATCAATATCGAAATACCACAAAATATCCAAAACAATGCATGAGAAGCCACAGAAAATGTAATGCCGGTCAAATCCAAACCATTATACAATAAGGAATATGGAACATTTACTCTTTCTTTGCTTCTCAAATAACAGGGCATTATGGCTCATAACGCTCGCTCATTATGCCCGTGGTCATAATGACCGTGTTTATGGTAACCGTATCCAAGGTACAATAAACAAATAATATGCAGGTGAAAAATAAAAAAAGCTAGTTTGGCCCTCGTTGCTGAAATACAGGGTGTTTTATGTATTTCTTCCAAATTTTTTTTGGTTGTTACTTTGTATAGGAATTGAATAATAAGTTTATATTTGGCACATATAATACAATATCTACTGATCCTAAATAAGTACCTGTATTACACACAAAATCCGGAGTAAAAAAAAATGTTTTTGTTGTTCTTCAGGAAAACAATACCCTGTATATGTTTTTTTTTAACTTCGACACTAAATTCGAAAAGTACATAAAAACTGTACAAAGTGGCATCATTAATTTTTTTGCCGCATTTTTACCACATTCGAAATAAATTTCTCTAAATAATGCATATGAGACTTTAGAAAATATAGATGAATGATACGCACTAAAAATGCTTCCACTATTAGTCCAATCGGTAAAGTAAAAAATAAACCAGAAGCTCGCAAAAAATGTTATCTGAGATTTTCCTTCCGTAAGTGCGAGTATTAAACATCACAAAACCACAAAAATCAGTTCTGGGTGTGCCGCGCAACCCCCCAAAAAAACCATCCCTTCGGTGAAAAAAGCCTTATTTTACTGATAACTCGTTGACCGGTGAAGATATAAAAAATTGCTCATCATAACAAAGAATGCCTAAAAAAAGTCCTCTTATCATTTTCTGGTATAAGTATGCCATGGTTTTCGAGAAAATCGATATTGACAAAAATTGCAAAATTTGTATTTTTAATGCACGCGAATTTTCGTCTATTTGAAATTTTTTGCGCGCGGCCTATAGAAAATATTGAAAACCAAACAAGCTAGGAAGAAAAATCGAAATGGGTTTTAAAGGGAAATACTCTCTTGTGTTGCCATTTTTGAGGGCTATTATTGATATTTATTGGTATATAAAAATAACAATATAATATAGTTATCTCTTGATTTTTTGTGCATCTAACTATTCACAGGCCCATAAAAAATAACTGACTTTAATATGTTATAAATATAAATTCTTATCTTTTGGTTCAAGGTAGTACTTCAATGCAGAAAAAGTTAGGAATAAAAATATTCATATTTACAAATTTAGCAGCATGTTAAAGTTAGCCAAAAAAAGTATAGGCTGCATATCCAATTTTTTGATGAATTTTTTAATACAATTTTTTAACGATTAAATGATTAGAAACAATAGTCATATGATACAAAATTGTTTAATTTTCAAGATGTTTGGGTCTTATCTTTATTTTTAAGAAACAATAAAAAATTGGCCAAAATTTGGCTAACTTCAACATGCTATTTGTAATGTGAATATTTTTATTCCTAACTTTTGCTGCATTGAAGTACTACCTTGACCTAAAAGATAATGCATTTATAATTTATATTAAAGTCAGTTATTTTTTATTGGCTTGTGAAGAGTAAAAAGTGCAAAAAATCAAAAGGTAACTATATTGTATTGTTATTTTGATATCTAATAGATATCAATAGCCATCAAAAATGGAAACACAAAAGAGTATTTTATATCCCCTGAAAAATCCATTTTGGTTTTTCATGACCATTCATGTTTGGTTTTCGAGCAATTCAATTTTTTCTATAGACCTCGCAAAAAAAATTTCAAATAAACGAGAATTCATGCGCATTATTAAAAATACAAATTTTGCAATTTTTTTCAATATCAATTTTCTCGAAAACCATGGCATATACAAGAATATTGAAAGATGACTTTTTTTTAGGCAATTAGTCAAGCTTTCTTTTTTATTATGAGCATTTTTTTTATATCTTCAACGGTTAACGAGTTATCAATAAAATAAGGCTATTTTCACCGAAGGGGTGTTTTTATTGGGGGGGGGGGGGGATTGCGCAGTACCCCCAGAACTGATTTTTCTGGTTTTGTGATGTATAATCCCTCCACTAACAGTTACTGCAGGAAAATCTCAGATAGCATTTTTTGTTATAGAAATCTTTATAATTATTGGACTATTAGGTTTGTTCCAACTTCCAGCACGCAGTTTGATCATCCGTTGAACTGTCAAAAGCAGTCGCTCAGTCGTCTATCTATCTATCTATCGCTGTGAAATATTCATGCAATGACTGGGCGGCTCCATTTGACAGTTCAACGGACGATCAAACTGCATGTTGGAACAAACCGATTAATTTTTGTTATGAAATTGAACCAAAGAACTATTCATACCAAATTGCTATTTTTTACGTTAAAAAAATGCAAAACTGGAAGCTCTTTTTTTTCAAAATGAGGCCGTTTTTCTAATCCTTAGCTTACCACAAAGAAAATGCAAGTTAGAGAATGTCTAAACATTTTTATTGCAAAATAAAAATTTGTATACAGAAATTAAAATACACTATATTTTAAAAATTTCATAGATATATAATAAAAATTATGATTAATACATAATTTAGTCACGACAATTAAAAGGGCAATGCTATTTTTAACTTTTAGTCCAGTTCATTTGGAATTAAGAGTTTGAAAAAATAAACGAATCGAGATTTTTGCCCAAAGTGGAAGGGGGACATTGTTAGATTCTAAAACCAAAAAGTCTGGACTGTACCTGCTGGCTTTCGGTTGACATCTTGGAAAACGCGAATGACGTTGTATCTCCGTTTCTGTTCGTTTTACACTCGGATGTTTCATTTAGTAGTTGAAAAATTGATAAGATAATTTTCAAACAGCTGTAACTTTTACAATATCAATCCTCCAAAAAAAGTTATAAGTAAATGATAGATACAATGATCTTCTACAACTTTGTTCTCGTAAATTTTCCAAAAATGCGAACAGGAACGGAGATACAACGTCGTTTGCGATTTCCAAGATGGCAACCGGAAGCCGGCAGGTACAGTCCCGACTTTTTTGTATTAGACTCTACCCATGTCCCCATTCCCCAATTCGGGCATTTTTTCAAACACTTAATTCTAAACGCACTTACGACAACTAAAATTTATGATTTGGTAATATTCCTGCATAGCTCTACTGCAAAGAACTCCACAATCGTTGAAATAATTATATCTTTTAAACTGCGATTTTTAGTTAACCAATTCATAAGAGATGCTACGTTTCTGAAATTAATGCCTTCAATTAATTCACTAATTTTGTTACCGAGCTTCCTCTGTTGCTCTGGCGTCATCACATTTTGAATTATTTCTGCTACTGATTCTTCAGATGCAGATGAACCTACGAGGCCACCCAATGCAGCACCTAAAACAACAATAATTTATTTAATCTAAGAAGACAAGGCTTTATCGAATCCATCCTTTTAAGAACTTTTTTAGTATTGAAAATACTACTGGGCGTATGATATGGGACCCATCTTACGAAAAACAACCGCTGCGCCGGCCTTGTAACCGTACCGTTCACTCAACGCCATCCGATTAGGGATATCACGTTTCAATAACAATCCAAGCAGTATCTCGAAACTAAAATATAAACATAAACACTCCTAAACTTAATGGTCTCTTGTGATACATGCCGACACTGCCATATCGTATGTCACTTAGTTTGCATAACTTGCGTTATTTCTTACAGAACACCGCCACTTTCAAATTAACATTAAAAAAACAAAATAACCCAATAAAACATGGACTAACTTATTCGATCGTATGGACAAATATATTTAAAATTATCTAAATAAAATGATCATACACATCTAAGTATGATATAAAAATGTACAATAGAAAAGCACTATACAGGGCGTTCTACAAGCTTTATGACAAAATTTGACAGATGATAGCTGGGTTAATCTAAACAAATTTTTATCAATGAACATGGGTCCAATTACAATGAACCCAAGTGACTAAATCTGATAAAAGTTTTTATTTTTTTTTATTTTATTACTAATCGCTAATGGTACCTAATGCAAATGCTGAAAATACCTATCAACCTAGCCATCCATCCTTGGACTCCAAGAGCAGTATAGTTGCATCTGGTATTTTCAATACGCTTAAGATACTTGCGAAAGACACAAGATCTGTGAATTTTTTAATTAGGTAGTAAGGAATATACTCCAAAACTTACGTGCATTTTTGGAAGGTCGGTTAGAGACGCTGTAAAAACTGCAAATCCTCGGAATTCTCGAGCCGTGAACGAATTGAGGATCTGTAGTTCCTTTTAAAGACTAGGTACGTAGAATAATGTTTAATAAATAAAGAATGTCGATTTTTACCGTCAAGGGGTTAGTCAGGAATCAGGAGTCTCAAATTCGCTTATAGGGGGTGCAGTGGGTGCACTCATGCATTCTGTCTGCGATTACAAAAAAGCATAAACAATTTTGTTTAGGAAATTTTTCATGTTATTGAAAATTGATTAATGTTGTGTTTACGTCGCATTTACAGGCTTATTTTTTAACATTCCTTAAGATTTTCAGACACATCGAAAGCCTATTCTTTCTACACTCAGGTACTGCCAAATTATTCTCGATATTGTTGTTAACAAATGCTACTGAAATTATTTAAACAAAGAGTATATGAAAGCAGTGTAAACAGGATCGAGACATTTTAAAAACTATTGCAGATAGATATTCATACTTCTATGATATGAAATCCGCAGAAAAGAATGAAGCAATTTTTAGTGAAAGAATTGTGCATTGCTTTATTATTATAGAAGATATCATTATTTTTACACAGCGCTTCCCTGTTCTCTGTTTCGAGTTTATAGTTATAGACCACAAGCTCGTGCTAAATTTTTAGGGGGTCATATGGCATCGCTTGAAAAGGTATAATTTTTGTAGTCCTACAAACATAAATCACTTTGAGCCCTATGCCGTACTTTTTAGGTGGGACATGGGAAAGCCGCGGAAAAGTGAAAATCGTAACCCGCGGAGGTGCATTTTTTTCAAATGACACTGTACGGCTTACGTTTATCTGAACTGTATTTATACCTGTGACTTAAAAAGAAAATGCCGTACAAAAATAATGGGACAGAAGTACAGGGAAAATTTTCGTTTTCCGAAAAGTGACCTCTATGTACTAAGGTGATATGATGGCACCGTACGGCTTTTATAAAATTCGATTTTTATATTAACAAGGATGATTTTTTTTGTTATGCTGTACAAATCGGTTGGAACATGGGGTGACAAACGCGAGATCAACCCCCGTCCTAGACCTCTATCAAGGGTGGTGATTTGACACCACATAAATCTTGATTATTTTAATATTATTTTAGATAATACAAATTTTTATTACCATGCCGTACATTTTAGTTGGTACATGTGTCTGGAAAACTGAATTTTCCGTCCCAAAGTGAGGATTTCTGAATAAAAAATTATTGTAAGACTTTATTACATTTGAGCAATACTTGATATTCTAATTATTCTAAACCCATTATTCAAAATTAATGGACCTGAAATGTAAAATGATTTTCCGAAAATTTTCCGCTAAGTGTATTATATCGAAACAGTGCGTAAATAAATTTCACTTTATAAAAATAATATTTATCGATATTTTTTATGACTTAAATAAAAGATGAAATAGAAAAGCTGCTTGGCCAAAACACTGAGTCTGTAAGGCCAAATATCTAGAGAGAAAAAAGAAACGTTGCTGAAAAATATTATCTTCTATGTACTTGGAACAAAGGTGATTCAGTAAAAAAGGAGAGAATCTTGTTTACTTTCACATCCCCACTTCTCTATCTAGGTGTGTTATCCACATACATTTATTTCCAGAATATAATGCTGGGTACTGACATATGCAACGACAAAATCACAATAATATCACAGTGAAACTGTAAATCTCCTCCTGGTGTTATAAACTCGTTATAAAAAAATATCGGCAAAGTGAGTTGCCCGTGACTTCCCTCGCAGGTCCTTGTCACACTATTAAAAAAAAGCAAAAAAAGTTGTTTTTGGTGATTTCTTTTTTTTTTTGGGGGGGGGGGGCGACAACCCTTATCTTTGTTGCCACCTTAGCATGAACGTACTACGTGTGTCAAATTTTATTGGAATCTATTCATCCGATTAGAAGATTTTCTTTAAAACCTAAAAATAATAAAAACAATGTTTAGGGGTTGCATCCCTTATTTGAGTACATTGTAATAAAGGTACCTGAATTAACCACTGGAAAAAAGTTGTTCTTGATGGATTTTTTTGTAGGGGCAACCCTTATCAATATTTAAAAAATGTAAAGCCTTGGTGTCGCCTTAAGTACGAACGTATTAAGTATGCCAAATTTAGTTGGAATCTGTTCAGCCGTTCAGAAAATTTTCCAAAAAAAAAATGGAAACATTGTAAACAATTTTTTGAGGTTACATCCCTTATTTGAGTAATGTGTAATAAGAATGCCTGAATAGACCCCCCGATGGTGCATCTGACAGAGAAAAACAGTAAAAAAAATGTTTTTGGTAATTTGCAGGGTGGCAAACCATATCGATAGTTAACAAATAAAAAGCGGCGGTACATCCTTAGCACTAACGAATTGTGTGTGCCAAATGCCAAATTTGGTTGAAATCCGACAACGGCAACAACGACAACAATAACAACAACTACAGACAGACAGACAGACAGACAGACCGATCTAAAATGTACGACATTGTGATTGTTTATCAGCTTTTGCTATTTTCAATAATATTTTGCAAACGCCGTACGCTATCTAATGACCATCAAGGGTCTTGTAAATCGCAGGAATAACGTAATCTAGTGTCTAAAATCCCAACAATGAAAATGTACGGCATGGACACATTTGTATTCTATTATAGTTAAGGAAAGGAAAAACGATGTAAAGTTTAAAATCTATCCATTGTATTAAAAAATAGAGAATTTTTTAATTTGTATAATTTTTAAAACATTTCGCTTCTTTTGCAATGTTCAAATTTAATTATTGTCCATTATTTTTGTACGGCTACGAAATAAAATAAAAATTCTAACCTATGTTAATCCAAAAAATAAATGGCCGTACAGTACCAAATAAACTTACCCTAGAAAACGTGAGTTTTTTCCTTTCTTGGGGGTGATTTTTTTATTTACATTGATAACACCCATTCTTTTTAGACGGGTTATGTTTTTTTCAAGATTTGAAATGTCGTATAATCTTTTGGAATTGATCCCGTACAGGGTCAAATCACCACCCTTGATAGAGGTCTAGGACGGGGATTGATCTCGCGTTTGTCACCCCATGTTCCAACCGATTTGGATAGCATAGCAAAAAAATTCATCCTTGTTAATATAGAAATCGAATTTCATAAAAGCCATACGGTGTCATATCACCTTAGTACATAGACGTCACTTTTCGAAAAACGAAAATTTTTCCTGTACTTCTGTCCCATTATTTTTGCACGGCATTTTCTTTTTAAGAGTCACAGGTATAAATACAGTCCAAAGAAACGTAAGCCGTACAGTGTCATTTGAAAAAAATGCACCTCCGCGGGTTACGATTTTCACTTTTCCGCGGCTTTCTCATGTCCCACCTAAAATGTACGGCATGGGGCTCAAAGTGATTTATTTTTATAGGTCTACAAAAATTATGCCTTTTGAATCGGTGTCATATGACTCCCTAAAAATTTTGCATGGGCTTGTGGTCTATTAGTATTAGAATGCTCTTTTATGTTATAACATAGGATTGAGGTTAAGTGTAAGAGTAGGCTAAACTTCGCCTCAAATATAATTAAATGTATGTTTATATGCATTTACTGAATAAAGACGTTTATTATTATTATTATTATTATTAATGTAAAAAAATGTATCAATGAACATGGGTCCAATTACAATGAACCCAAGTGGTATTATAAAAGGACATCGCACTTTTTCTGATATAAAATGGTTCTCGGTTAAATTTTCTGAATTTTTAGTATGTTATAGATCTCGATGTCCTGATTAAAAGTAACATAGGCCCAACCTAATCGTATGAGTAGTTTTTGAGACACAGGGTATTAAAGTTAAAAAGTGGCTATTTTTATAAAATATATTCATGACAATTGAAGGATTCGAATAATTTTTTTTTCCACGAGTATCATTCCTGTAACGTCAGATAATATATTGTGATCAAAATATGTTCTTATATACAGTGTGAGCCACCAATAACACGAAGTGAACTTTTAAAATCAATGTGCTTATGCTGAAACAACAAAATTTTGAGAAAACTATTTTCGAAATGAAATGTACTGTTTCATAATTACAGAAATTACTAATTTGGACATTTTATACAGGGCGAGTCAAAAATATGGAAACACCTGTGACTCATTCTGATAAGAAGCCCTGTATATTTTAATGCATATTGATTGTCCATTGACAGCTGATTCCAAATATACATAATTTTAGAGGGATCCATAGGGTGATACAAAAGATAAAACACAAGAAAAATGCCAAAAAACTTTTTTTTTAAATCGTCCTGTAATTCAGAATTTCGTCGGTTAATTTCCGTAATTCTTTCAAATTGTGTTTATTGTGAATACGTTAATAAAGTACCAAAAATTCAAAATGTTACTATGACTAGTTCTCGAGATTTAAAGCGAATTTACAATGTACATACGTAAGCTTAAGGAATAAAGCTTTGTTTATATCTAATCATCACCGATTACTAGTTTTCGGTGATGAATAGTGGAAAATTATATAAATATGATATAAACTTTAACGTACCAATTATAAGTAAAATGACTATAGTATTCAAGGTACTCTAACAATGCTCGGAAAATGGAGGGTACATCGGACAAGACGGCATCAAACTCGGTTTATCATCTAATGCTGTCTAAAATTACTAGTTATTTTTCTTACATCTTCATTATAAGTTTTTGCTGAATAAGAAATTACAAAAAAAATTTCTCGTACAAAATATGCCTTGCTTTATCGGTATCTAAAATATTATTTATATAGTAGGCATATTTTCCAAGATATAATGGACTTAAAACTGGTATGGTCAAAATTTCCTTAAAAAGTTGGACATTTTTTAATATAACTTAGCAGAACTTCAAAACCGTCCAATGTACATTATTTAAACTACAGTGAGTGATTTAGAATAGACACATAATGAACACTCAATTTTTTCCGCTTCTCCGTTTCTGAGATATTCGCGGTTAAAGTGAGATTCAATACATTTGAATCGTATATTAGTTTTATATAACTTATTTAGTAAAATTTTAACATCAATTTTTGATAATAATTTGGCCAAAAAAATACATAGTATCTGCGTCCACAGGTTGTAGGTTTTCTGCTAGTTTTATCATATTTAGTGTTATTCATTAATTTCTTGAAATCAGTATTTTGGCTACTAAGAATACAGCACAATGGATTAGGCCTAACGAGGATACCACTATAAAAAAAGCAACGGGAACTCCTGTGGTGATGAGGAAACGAGTTTACTCTGAATTACTTGTAAGTTATTTGCATATTGTGGTTTATTAAATCTGCAACACAAGGATACCTACAGCAGTGTTACTGGAAATTTAATGCCGTCTCGTCCGATGTACCCTCCATTTTCCGGGCATAATTAGAGTACCTAGAATACTAGTAATTTTACTTATAGTCGGTATATTAAAGTTTATTTCATATTTGCATCATTTTCCACTATTCATCACCGAAAACTCATATTCGTTGATGATTAGATATAAACAAGCTTTATTCCTTAGGTTTACGCACCTACATGGTAAATTCGCTTTAAATCTCGAGGACTAGTCATAATAAGATTTTGAATTTTTGGTACTCTACTAACTTATACACAATAAACATAATTTGAAAGAATTACAAAAATTAACCGACGAAATTCTGAATCACAGGACGATTTAAAAAAAAAGTTTTTCGGCAGTTTTCTTGTGTTTTATTTTTTGTATCACCCTGTGGACCCCTCTAGAATTATGTATATTTGGAATCAACTATCAATGGACAGTCAATATATATTAAATTATACATGGCGTCTTATTAGAATGAGTCCATATTTTTGACTCGACCTGTATAAAATATACAAATTGGGAATTTCGGTAATTATAAAACAGTACATTTCATTTCAAATATAATTTTGTCAAAATTTTGTTGTTTCAGCATAAGCACATCGATTTTAAAAATTCACTTCGCGTTATTGGTGGCTCACCCTGTATATAAGCGCATATTTGTATCACAGTATATTATCTGACGTTACAGGAATGATATTTGCGGGGAAAAAAATTAATTGAATCCTTCAATTGCCATGAATATATTTTATAAAAATGGCCACTTTTTAACACCCTGTATCTCAAAAATTAGTCATAAGATTAGATTGGACCCATGTTCCTTTTAATCAGGACGTCGAGATCTATAATATACTAAAAATTCAGAAAATTTAATCGAGAACCATTTTATATAAGAAAAAGTGCGGGGTCCTTTGATAAAAGTTTTTACTTTTTTTATTATATCAGTAATCGCTAATGGGACCTAATGCAAATGCTGAAAATACCTATCATCCTAACCATTCATCCTTGGACTCCAAGAGCAGTATAGTTGCATCTGGTATTTTCAATACTCTTAAGATACTTGCGAAAGATGAAAGATCTGTGTATTTTTTTAATTATGGCGCACCGCTTCTAAACATTTGAAAAAAATCTTCAATAAACTACTCATAACAAAGTATTTTTGGGGAAATGTTTGTGTACGCGAACCATTATTTTCATGAAATAATAAATATTCCAATTTCTACAAATTTTATTTTGGTTCGAAGGAGGCAGCCAAATCATCTGATTTTTTTCTCTAAGATGCATTTAAATCACATGTACTGTCGTGAGCAAAAAAAAATAGGACAAGTCCTAAGACGCATTTTTTTCTGAAATATAGTTGTGTACATCTAACTTTAATTTTTGTGACAATGTCTGTTAGTTGTCCAAATTCATTGCAAGTGTTCAAATAGAGACAGATTTACATTAGAAAAAAATAGTTGTTCTATTTAATTTTGCTCACGACAGTACATCGTCAATTTTTTCATAATAATTAGCGCACAACTTGCAGAAATAAAAAATGAATATGAAGAACTATATTTATTAGGGTACACGGGTTACCAGTGGCGACAGGGGGCTGCAACTCGAGGAAAATATTTATTTTCCTATTGTCGATCTACTGACGCCGAATTAGGTCGAAACGATTCTGGGGCCATTTTGCAACGCTTATTCTGGTACACAATTTTTACTACATGTGGCACTTTATTGAGAGAACGAACTTAACTAGTTGAATATAGCTAGATACTCTCCATTCTCTTTTTATATGAAACTCTTCCTCCCACATCTTCATGTTGTAACATTTTCGGCAATCATTCCTCCCACACCCTCCTAAAAGCAAACTCAGTTTTTTAATGACCCTAGTAAAATGTTCAAGTAAGATGTTAACCAAATATCTAATTTGCAGTCGGTATGCAATACTCGACTACAGTTGGTTTTTACAATTAGCTTTAAAATTGACCTTTACCTCCATTTCTTTAAAAGTTTTGCACTGGATGGAATATTAACTTACTAAGATGCTTACTTTAATAAACAATTTAGTGGAGTCGATTTAGTCAAAAAATAGCGAGGTTGGGAAATTTTTTGTCATGGCGAGTATAACAAGACCCTAAAATTCCTATTTTCAAAAATGGGTGGAACCGTGTTTTTTTGGCCGAAAAGTGGTGTTTTGGACATTTTAAGGGCACTGAAACATATTCTTTATAGGATTTTGCAAACAGCAGAAAAAACTATCTATGAAAACTAAAAGAAAAACTATCTGTAAAATTATTGATTTATAATCTTTGCGTTCTTTCGATAATCTGAATTCTGGTTATGCTAGCAATTAAAATCCTAAAATGAATTTGTCTTTCTTGTTTGACAATTCTCATTCTAACGCTGGAATGAGCAGCAGAAGCAAACAAAAAAAAATCACTTTTAAACATTTTAAGGGTCAAGTTTGCAGTTTTAATTTTTTTCTGACAACATGAACAACTAGTTAAGAAACGAAAATGGTGTCCTTTTATTCTCAATATCAAATGAGCCTCCGGTTTAAATTTGGGGAAGATCCGACCATCGCCCCTCTTGATATAGACATATACATACGAAAAAAATTTAAAAAATTAAATTTCGGCTATCTTGATCAGATCTCAACTGATTTGGCTCAAATTTGGAACAGAAGTAGTTTTTATCACACAAAAACTGTTAACCAAATTTCAGTAAAAAATATTAAACGGTTTGGCTGAAAGTGCAGTTTCACTCAAACTTTCTGATATTTTCAAATCGAAATGTGTTCGACCATAAAAGTCAGATCGAATCTTACTTTAGGCAGAATGTAGGTCATTTTATGTACTTTTTCGTGATATAAGTCAAGATTCAATTTTTTTTTACATTTGATCGCTTTTTAGCCATTTGCGCTATATACAATGTGTCCACGGAAAAGCAATATTATAGGTGTAAATAACCATTTTCTTTTTTAATATGAACACAATTTTCTGTATTCTGCTCTTGCTTGACGCAAAACCTATTTTCAGTAAGTTAGAATTTCAAAAATGTATAGAGGGCGCAGCGCAGGTGGCAGCTTAAAAATAAAATTCGCTTCAGGTAAGCTGCCATTTCTGTACTAGAGATTGAAACATGTTGTGAGAAAAACTTGCTCAAAAAAAATATTACGTTGTAACAAATTTGATAACTATGCATATTTTTGTATTTATTTATTTCTTTAATCAGTCATGGAACCTAAAATGAAACGTGAATCACCTTGTATAGTTATAAAATTTGCTACAACGTCATATTTTTTTAATTTTGAGCAGGTTTTTCTTATAAAATTTTTCAATATCTCCCAACTAGCAATTTGATATTTTATAAAAGTTGTAGGAATGTTTCCGACACAAAATTTATGAAACAACATTACTCTCAGAAACACCTTCATAACGTTTTCACAGCAGCTATGAATGCAAAATTGGCACCATCCTATAAAATATTTCAGTCGCTGTTGATATTTTGTAACGCCCATTGGAACCATTACAAAATAATTATATAAACATTTTCAGATGCCTTATGAAAATTTAGTACTATCACTATATAGCAGTCTTATTAAAGCTTCATTTAATTGTACTATAAAACACACTTCACTGTTTTTTAAACTTCTGCTATAAAACAACTAAACAACTGTTTTATAAGAGCTTATAAAAAGTCATTATTTAAAAAATACTGCTTTATTATACACACTAATAAAATAAAATGATTTCTAAAATGTATCCTAAAAGTTGAAGAAGTATTTTTGACACTAAAAGCATATGGCATTGTGATTTAATACTAGGTACCTACAACCTATAAACAATTATTTAAGAGACTTGTTCTGGCTTACAACGACTGCAATTTTTGATGCGGAGAAAATTTTACTGTGAACTATGGCTATATTTTTAATACATTTTTAATGGGCCTCACATTTATAGATGATTTCCAACAATTTTTGACATGTTATAAATATCGATTTTATGAATTTGAGTTTTTTTGCAATGTAACTTACACAGATTTGTTTTAATAGTCATAACTGTATAGTTAGCACGTTTCTGACTCCATAAATTCTAATAAACATTTGATATTTTAAATTCTCATATCTTGTCATATTTACCATCACGAATGCTGGCCTTTCAAAATGACCTCCCTCTATAAAATACTTTTGTGTTAGTAGCAAGCATTTCACGATATTTAAATTATTAGACAATTCCTATAAAATATCTATAAAATAATGCACCTTAGTGTAACATTTTGTGAATCTTATAAAATAGACCACTCCCTTTCGCGATAATTTTGTAGCTTTTATGATAGGACTGAGTTGTAAATGCAACCATGGAAACAGAATTGGTTCAATTTGCATAAATATAACCTAGACATTTGTAGCAGTAAATCACCTTATTTACAGAGCTGTTTATTTATATGGTTTATTTATTGCCAAAAACACATAGTTATTTTTATTAGTGGAAACAACAGTACTTTGGCATATGACCTGATACGTTAACAGTGCAGTGAGTGAAATGCGTCGTTTCATTTTACAGCAGTATAAACTGTGTCTTATTGTGAAAACCACTACTCTGTTAATACATGTACCTAATATTTTTACAACCACTTTTTAAGTTTCTCCATTGTCCTAAATCTGATGTTTTTAGTTTCGCCGTTATATGATCTGTCAAGATCTGCACCGCTCTTGTTAATGTTGTTAACCAAAATTTTGGGAGAATATTTTTTATAAGCTTTTTTAAAATTTTCATTAAAAGACAGACTTTAATTATGACTAAATATACACAGCTAACACAGGAAATCAATTTTCTCAAATATGTTTTATTGTATTGCCAGCCACTACATTTTTATACTCAAGTAAACAAATTTGTTATTTAATGACTTTGTAGCTGTTTCCATATTACAGCATATGCAATGCTATGTAATAATTATATAACAAGCTTTAGAACAACATTTATTCTTAAAAGGAAAATTATCACAAATAGATCTTTTATATAACTGTTTTGTAAAATGATAAAAAATAACTATAAAATAATTCGAATGCATATTTAAAACGGTGCTAAAAATTCTGCTGAACGTTATTAAAAAATCGTTATAAAATGATTTAGTTTTATAAGCGGAAATATGTTATAACTTAGTCATGAAAACATTTATAAAATAATTTCTTAACTCCATTATAAGGTATTTTATAGTTTTGCTGTAGAAACGTTTTAATGATAAATTTATAAAATAGTTCAGTTACAGACAACAAAATAGTATTTTCTGAAACTCTAATATAATCAATCGACATTTAGAAGCATTAATAAAATAACAATAAAACAAAATAACCGTAGAACATTTAAATTATAAAACAAATTTGCTGGTTGGGATAGCACAGAAATGGCAGTTTATCTGAAGCGAATTTTATCTTTAAACTGCCACCAGCGCGCTCTATACATTTTTAAAGTTCTAACTTACTGAAAATGGGTTTTGAGCCAAGCAAGAACAGAATACAGAAAATTGGGTTCATTGTAAAAAAGAAAATGGTTATTTACACCTATATTATTGCTTTTCCGTGTACACATTGTATGTAGCGCAAATGGCTAAAAAAGCGATCAAATGTAAAAAAAATGAACCTCGACTTATGTCAAGGAAAGTACATAAAATAACCTAGCTTTTGCTTAGGTAAAGCAAAATTCGATTCGAGTTTTATTTCGATTTGAAAATATCAGAAAATTTGACTGAAACTGTAATTTCAGCCAAACGTTTAATATTTTTGGCTAAAATTTAGTAAACAGTTTTTTGTGTGATAAAGACTACTTTCGTTCCAAATTTGAGCCAATTCGGTTGAGATCTGATCAAGATGGCAGAAATTTAATTTCTTCAATTTTTTTCGTATATATGCGTCTATATCAGGAGGGAGACGATCGGGTCTTCCCCAAATTTAAAACGGAGGTTCATATAATATTAAGAATAAAATTATACCATTTTCGTTACTTAACTAATTGTTTAATTGGTCAAGAAAAAATTGAAAATACAAATCTGACCCTTAAAATGTCCAAAAACCACTTTTCGGCCAAAAAAACACGGTTCCACCCATATTTGCAAACAGAAATTTTAGAGTCTTATTATACTCGCCATGATAAACAATTTTTGCAGGGTCTGCATCCATCTTAAACAAATTTCCATCAATTTCCTAAACCGACTCCACTTAGAAATACAATTTTTCTCTACTCACCCAGTAAGAAACCAAGTCTTCCTCCTAATACTCCACCAAAAACGGATCCTAGTCCCACCATTCCTATTGTCATTGCTGCTTTTATATCTGCGGGTGTTAGTAACTCTGCACTCTCATGGTGCACATTTCGATGGTTTGTCACACGTAAATTATTCTGGAGCGCTATCTCTTTGCAGGCATCTAGAATAATATCTGATCTCTTCATATGCGCCATTATTAATTACTCTTCAGGGGCAGATATTTGCAAAATTTATTAAAATGTAATACTATTTGTGAATCGTATTTCACTTGACTCAAACTAAAATGTATTTAAAACTGATCTAGCATATAGAACTATATTTTATTCTGATAAGGTTTTACCACACTTTTTATATTATTACTTTAATTCTTTTTTATACAAAATTATCGACAATAAAGGTCAATTCGCACTCCGATATACTCAGCTCTGCTCGACCACACGACGCACACTGTAGCCTGTAGCAGGATAGAGAAAAGAGGGGCATAGTGATACGCTATATCGATATCGAGTCTCGAGTCGATATTATAGTTCTTATTCTGTGCTGTACCTACTGATGTGATATCGATATACACTTAAAATTCCCAAAGAAATTTTCTCGATAACTTAAAGATATATTTGAATTCTGTAAAAGGTAGTTACTAGAATATGTAAATGACTTCAATTTTTAGTAAAGTAAAAACGGCCTTTCTACAGATTGAAGCATGGCTAACGTTGCGATGCGAAGAAATTGTTTGATCCCAGGAACCTTGAAAAGATATGCTTGCGATAGGACATTGCATTATAAGCAACTTTTATAATTACGAATAACTTTCGAAAAATCACTGGTTTTCGAGACACTTGAACTTATACCATACAGGGTGAGTCATCATGGACGGTGATATGTCTTCAACAGTTTAAAATTTGGAGATCATGAGCGGCACATTTTAAAATTATTTTCGTATCAACAGGTTCCCAGACAGCACAAAGTTATCCTACGGCCATCCTAGGGATATCGAAGCAGGATATAGCAATATCCCGAGGATATCCCAAAATGATCCTATTGCTATCCCTGGGATCTCGAATTCACACTACTTTCGATATCCTCAGGATATCCCACGGACGTATTTTCATATATCCGTAGGATTAATCCCTAAAGAAGTGTGTTTTATGTAGTTCATAGGTCGAGGAATTACTCTCCGAATTAAAAGAATTACAATCAGCAATATTAACAGTAATATTTTCATCTACGTTAGGGCGATCTAGTATATCAATTTCATAGTGAGAACTTTCAGAATCATATGAATAATCAATATCATTAAAATTATTATGGTTTAAAAAACAATTATTTTGATTTCTTTCAGGCAAAGTTGGGATTTTATTATTAAATTCTGTAGATAGGTTGAAATGTTTCGGTTTGCCAATAAACTGTTCACAAAGTAGAATAATTAACAAGTAATTGCATAAAAAAATAATATTAATTACTTATACTCTTATGTAACCTTGGACAAAATAATGTTTAGATAGAATATTTGATGAGTAGTAAAGGCAAGAAATTCAATATTGTTTTAAAAGTAATTCTGACGTCATATGTTATTAGGTCAGCTCGATACTGGCATACCTTTTTACTTCAACCACTGAATACACATTCTTTTGCTCAACAATTTGAATTTATTTGAATTTTACATTGTTCTAGTTTATTCTATATATTTATACCTTTATTTATGTTCTATATATCTATATATTTATAAATTGTGTACAAAAGTACTGGAAGTATTATATACCGATTTCTTCAACCTGAAACTTTCAAATATCTCGAGTAATAAAAGCATTTTACGAAAAAATGTTTCAAACAAAAGTTGTAGAATTGGATGGGGGCAGTTCTGGCATATATGTCACTTTGACTTTAGGTGGAAGGATTAAAGGTCAGTCAAGGTCAAATTGGTTTTTTAAATGGAAACCCCTATTTTTTATTGCAAATTCGGATTGTCTGACTAAATATAGACTACTTTTGTTCGGAATATTTTGACTGAAATTATCATTTTTTTTAGTTGTCCGGCGAGGAAAAAATCAAAATTTTTGGAATTTTCGATTTTTTATTCTAAAATAAAAAGTGTGCCCAAATAAATATAGTTTAATGTTTTACCGTTTTTGTACAGATAAGTTTCTTAAAAAAAGGTGGTTAAAATCACATCCCATCATTGGATATCCGTGGGCAATCTGGACAGCATAACCCACGGATATCGATTCTATTACATCCGTAGGATATATGTATTTTGTACACCTATAAGGTATCAACATCCCATCAGGATATTCGTAGGCAATATGTTGCGGGATATCCTACGGATATCCATAATTGGATCTTTACATTAATATCCAGTCAGGTCAACCCTGGGATGACCTAAGGATATGTCCATGGGATAATCCCAAATCTGGCACAACGGGACTGTGATAGGATATCCTCAAGATATCGTGTGCTGTCTGGGTTGTTCCATATAAGATATCCAACATTTTGCTTACATTTATATTTGAATGTTAATTCCTTATCCAGACATGTATCATTCTTGAATTTACACTGCGGCATTGCCACGTTATTCCACTTCTTTCGACAAAAAAATGCATTTTTGTACGGCCGTACGCGAAGAGAGTATTTCTCATTCTCAAAAAAGTCCGAGAAATTCAATTTCGCGGCCGTTACTGCTAATAACGGCCAAAAAACTAAAGGTCACTTCAAAATTGACATTTCTAAAACATGACAACCAAAAATTGTTCTTTATTATTTAACAGAATCAGAGCTGGGTAAAGTACTCTGGTAAAGTGCGTGAGTAGTACTTGAAGTGCTTTTAAGGCTTCAAGCACTGTGCTTCAATTACTTTTAAGAGAGAGTATTTGGTACTTGACATTTAATTTACTTTGCATAAGTACTTGGGGCTTTAAAGCCCCTTCAGAGGGCTTCAATTACTTTCTAAAGTACTTCAAAGTAATTGAAGTCCTTTTTAGTACTTCAATTACTTTGGAAATCATGATTATAGGTCAAGCAAATGATCGTATATTCGTGCAACCATACTGCGTATTTTAGGCGCCATATCTCGCCCCCACTTAGTGCAAGCACGCCAACATCATTCACTTCAAGAAAGTTATCTACAACTTATTTCTTGCAGTAGCCTTTTGAGCGCCATATCTCTGAAACGCAATTACATAGTGCAGACAGACCAACACTGTTCATATCAGCAAATACTCTACAATCTATATACATAAATTCAGCCATCCTACTTATTATCATTCATTTTTTGCGACTATAATGCATCTCTCGAGCGCCATATCTCTGAAATGCACTCTACAAACTAGACATAAATCCAGCCGTCCTACTGATCGTTGCTGAAATCGTTCCTGACTCTTATTCTATATGGTGCATGAATATAAGCTGATGGTCAATGGTCGTATATCAAAACGACGCATTCATGTTCGTATTTGGCTGGATCAGTCTATGTATAGCCCAGACGTCAGGGGTTTTAAGGCGTCATTATGTTATAATGCTTTTTTCAGGATAATTATTTTATTTTTGGTGTAAAGTAGGATAAAAAATAGTTTACATCTGTAAGGTGCCGGCAACCCCCAAGAAAGTCGAAAATATTGGCCGAAATTCGGCTTTTGACCAATAACTCGAAAAATAAAAAATATACCGGGTGGCCACGAGTCAATGTACGCCCCCAACGTTTTGGTTGTTTTTATATTTAAAAAGTTGGTTTTTGGTACATATAAATTAGACAATAATAAGCTACTTTTAGACTAACAGGAATGAAAATATCACTTCCGGTTGAACCGGAAGTGACATCAACTTTTTTTTCTTAAATGGAATGACTATATTTTTTTCATAGTTTCTCATTAAGCATAAAATTCAAAGTGCAGCAGTTTTTTCAGATGTAAAAAATTCCAAAAAATAAGTGAGATACGAACAATCTTTCAATTCTTTCAAAATGGCCGCATCAGATGAATGCGATGTAAGAAAATTACTAAGTAGGCAATGGAAATTATTAGTAAGGTTGTAGACTTGTCTGTAAAGCAGAAAATTGTTGTTTGAAGTACTGATAGGTACCAGTATTTTTAGTTTTTTTTTCAAAAAAACGGAATTTCGTTTTCATTTTCATTTCCGTAGGGGTCCTATGGATTTTTTTTATGGAACTGTGCTATTTCTTTTATTAATCAGAAATAATGATTCATAAACAATAATTTTTTCGTCATTAATCATTTTTAACGATATCCTTCGTAATAATAGAAGTATTTTTAAAAAGTAAGCGCCAACAAATCATTTTAATAAGGTACCTATCTACATATAAATCCAAAATTGCAGATAGCCATGAAAATGACAGACATTTGCAACAATTGAATTAGTCTTGACTCACTCACTAATTTTCTGAAGCAAGTGTATTAAAGTTGTTATAAACAAGAAAATTAATATCAAATGGCTGAAAATTATTCAAGAGATGAAAGAGTTGATATGATCATTATTTATGGAGAGACTCAACGTAATGCAACTAGAGCTCAAAGTCTGTATGAAAACTATTTCGCCCGGTTGGAGCAACAATTTAGAACTGAACCTGAAATTGAAGAAAGATTTATTGTGGATGAAGAAACGGAAATTAATGTATTAGCTTTAGTGCATGTTGACCCAACCATTTCGATAAGACAAATTGAACATGAATTACCAGTTTCCAAAGAATCAGCCACAAAAATTTTAAAGAAACACGCTATCGTTCTTATAAATATCAATTGCATCAATTTTTGTATGAGAATGATTATCAACGAAGAATAACCTTTTGTAATTGGTTACAGTTACGCCAATTAAGAAATGATAATTTTATCAAAAACATTTTGTTCACTGATGAATCGAGATTTACAAACCTTGGGTTATTTAACCGAAACAACACTCGATATTGGGCAATTGATAATCCTCACATCATGAGACAGAGGCGGTTTCAGGAGCGGTTTGGCTTCAATGTTTGGTTAGGCGTACTGGGCGACCATATCATAGGTCCAATAATTTTTAACGAAACTCTAACTGGACCAAGATATCTAGAATTTCTCCAAAATAAAATAGTTCGACAGATTAATCAAATTCCCAATACCAATATTGACGAGGTTTACTTCCAACAAGACGGGGCTGGACCACACAATGCTATTATTGTTAGGGATTACTTAAATCAATTATTTCCAGATCGTCGGATTTGGACCCATGGTCCAGTCAGATGGCCTGCAAGGTCGCCTAACTTAACCCCACTCGATTTTTTTATTTGGGCACATTTGAAAAATAGAGCCTACATGACTGCTCCAACCACAAGGTAAGATCTGGAAGAAAAAGTTCGACACGAAATTGCACAAATAACACCTCAACAATTACAGAATGTTAGACGTGCAATGATAAGTCGCGCTACTCTGTGTATTAATCATAACGGTGAACAGTTTGAACAATTTTTATAATGGTTTATTATAATTTAGGTTTTAAAGAGTTTTGTTATTCTTGGTAATTTATTCATGGTTGTAACGTTATACCTATTAAAACTATTTCTTGTTTAATTTGTGTTTACTTTTTAAAAATACTTTTATTATTACGAAGGATATCGTTAAGAAATTATTAATGGCGAAAAAATTATAGTTTATGAATCATTATTTCTGATTAATTAAAGAAATAGCACAGTTCCATTAAGAAAATTGCATAGGACTCCTACGGAAATGAAAATGAAATCCCGTTTTTTTGAAAAAAAAAAAAACTAAAAATACTGGTACAACAACTTTCTGCTTTATAGACAAGTCTACAACCTTACTAATAATTTCCATAGCCTACTTAGTAATTTTCTTACATCGCATTCATCTCACGCGGACATTTTGAGAAAATTAAAAAATTGTTCGTATCTCACTTATTTTTTGGAATTCTTTACATCTGAAAAAACTGTTGCACTTGTATGCTTAATTAGAAACCATAAAAAAATATAGTCATTCCATTTAAGAAAAATAAGTTGATGTCACTTCCGGTTCAACCGGAAGTGATATTTCCATTCCTGTTAGTCTAAAAGTAGCCTATTATTGTCTAATTTATTTGTACCAAAAGCCAAATTTTTAAATACGAAAGCAACCAAAATATTGGGGGCGTACATTGACTGGTGACTACCCGGTATATCAAAAAACTAAGTAGGTACTAGGCGATAAATTTTCGTCTAGGACTTATAGTTTTTTATTTATGAATATTTTTGTGACGCAGTAACGTATGGCATACACACGACAGGCGCGCGATTGCCACTACAAGATTAAATATTACGAGTGGTATAAAGAAAAATTTGCAAACAAGTAGAAAGTAATTACCTATTTTCTGTATATTGGTGCCTAATCTGGTCACACTAATATACTAGTTAGGTAAACACTTTAAAACACTCATTATTGGGGAACCAATCAAAACAACTACTCTTCTAGTTTCACATCAAAAACGAATATGAAGTTTCTTTTTACGATAAAAAATGTAGGCACCAGATTTTTCTGTTTAACGTACGTGAATGGAACGTGGCGACACATAAGTACGGCTCGTGAAGCGTGCACGGTCTTGGATGCGCCACACTAAATTTGATGTAACTTTTGAACTAATTAATGAAATTGAGCTCACCAAAGCTTAAACGAAAGAAGAAGCATGTGACTATTGGCTTATTATATATCCAAATTGATGATTCGTTGAAATGAGCTATCCAGTCAACGTGGACTTCTAGGGGTGGAGTAACTGTTTCTTTGTCATAAGAGTTTAATGAATAAATTTGTTAATTTTTTTACACTATTGTTGAAATAAATAGTTTATCTTGAAATTAAACAGTAAAATTAAACTTTCCAAAAACAAAATTGTTAAAAAGAACATAATGATACGATGAAAATGAGAAACAATTGCACAAGTATTCAAATCCCTTAATTTACTGTTTGAATTTGAAAATACATTTGAAGTCCAGTCCTGTGTGTTGTACGACTTAAGGACAGGATCGAAATGTCAAAAACTCGTAAGCTAGTACTTATGTTAATCCTGGATGGCACAGTGTGTATCTTATCTTATTTTATTGGCAAGTTTCAATATTTGTCGGAATGTTGTCCGCATTGCCACATGTACAAAAATGTCTTTAGTATATAAGATATAATAAATGTTACAAATTATAATTATAAATAATACCCAATTACATAAATAGTCGTAAAATAGGTACTATCTGGTTAGGTAAATTCTAAAATGTAGGTGTGCATAGTTTATGCCATGTACAACTATAATATCATATAGGGATATTGTTTAAATTTTACAATGAAATGGTTAACCACATTATTAATATCAAAGTCCGAAGCTTCGACATTTATCTGACTATTTAATTTTATTCCTTGTTCTAGCGTTCACCGTCAGCCGAGTGGCTAGCGCGTAGATAAAACCATGGAAGGTCTCGGGTTCAAACTCCTACGTCCGCCGATTTTTTTTTCTTTAATTTTGTAATGATTAATATATTTTTTCACTAATTCTTTTCTTTGATTTTTTTACGTTAGGTTAGAGGTTTTTATTCTGCTTAAAATAATTTCATTATTTCGTGTGATTTCTTTAGGTTAGATTAGTAGGTTTTTATTCTGATATCCAATTGTTATAATAACAATTATTAGCGCCGCAGGCAGTATAATCGTCGCTGATAAAGAAACGGGGGGTGCGGGGGTGTCCCCCCGCCTTTTTTTCACAAAATAACACGAAATACTTCAATAATTTCAATAATTTCTCGACTTGTAGAATTTATTACACATTTACAAGGTAATGCGCATGCTCGAAGCTCCGGACTTTCGGCAAAGATTAGGGAATTAACAAGATAGGACAGCCAGCGGAGTTTTCGCGCCAATAATGAAAATTGGACAATACTGTCTCCCGATAGAACGACCGAACTCAGCTGACTGTCAGTAGCCAAGGTCACTAAAAAACAGGTTGCTTAGTAATATATGTTACACGAAGTATTTCTATGTTTATATGTAAGGTATCTATTTGGTTAGGATAGAATTGTACATTGAAAGAATAATTTTGAAACTTTTTTCTATAAAATGAGGAAAAAACAGCCACACGCAGCTGTCATCGAGGTCTATACGTGACGTATCACTTGTCGATTTTGATGAGCCAACCTATCTTTTACTAAGCTTGGTCAAATTCGTTTAATGCATAACCGACAAATCCCGAAACCGCTTCCGCTGGATGTCGTGTCCCTTTAAATTGGAGTGCACAACTGTCTTCGTCTATTTCGTCTTCTCCGTCTGACTGTCCTATCTTGTTAGGTCTCTAATCTTTGCCTGACCTCTAGATATAGTGTATCATTATCCTATTTTCCAAAAAAAATTAACATACTTTTGCACATATCTAAGAAAATAACATAACCAATATCCGAGTAAGTATATTGGGTTAATCATTCTTACACAATAAAAATTTGCCAAAACTGGCTGATTGAACCCGTAACTTTAGGGTTTAGGTTACACGTTGTTTCCTCTCGGTGAAGCAGTCACACAATGAAATATAAGATACTCTTTTCTGTGGAAGCATAAACGAGATAAAGTTATGGACAGTTGATTAAAACACCAATGCCATGAACCATATTCAGGGTTCGAACCTAATTTATATATTTACATTCATTGAAAATTCACCTAATTTTTGACAAAAATGAACAGAATTTATTGTATATATTGTATACTTGGAATATAGTGCCATTTTAGTGCTTGAATACAGTTGCAAACTGTTGACCATTTAATAATACTTTCATTGTTTAATTTATTTAACAAATTTAAATTTGTCACTTTTCATTCCATTCATAAATCAAAATCATTACCCCTTTTCATTCATAAGGCTATTGGCGCCATCTTCTAGTTACATGATGAACTTATTCTAAATATTCTTTACAATTATTCTGATGACTCATCGATTTGTGTTAAAAATCAGTTTCATACATTAAAATGTACAAAAGCAATTTTATGCAATTTTTTACACAGATAAGAGATAATGACTGTAATACGCATCAAAACGACCTAATTAAATGTACTTAAATAACTCTGATTATCTAATATAGCTACAAATGTAGCGTCTGATAATTAGGCAATTTTAAAAATTTATTCCGAATTTATCGTGCACTTAAAAAAAATACAAACAGGTCAGTTGTCTTTGGCCGACTTCTGTTATAATACTGCCCACTTTAAAACTTCTTTTGAATTACTTATAAAAAAGTTATTTATGAAATACCAAGTGTCGATTTTAATGATTATTAGGCAACCACATATACATTTTTTGACATTTCGATCCTGACCTTAACGCCGGTGGAATACTAATCACAAGTGGTCGGTCTTCTTTAGGCTTTTTTGCGAGCTGGCAGACCAAAAAAGAGATCTCAAACTATAAGTAAAAAACAAAGGTGATATGAAATGTACTTTTATTAAAATCATTAATTAATATAACAACATATTATAGGAATTAATTAACAAAAATTGTCATTCAGACAAGTGGTAATAGATATAAGAAATCTTAAACTTTATTTTAAAACAAAAATCAGGGTGGTATGAAGTGCACTTTTATGAAAATAATTATATGTAACAAATTAGGTCTGACAAATTTATTATTATATATCATCAGCTTCTAATATGTCGACGAGCAACAACATTAATTCTCCGAGCTCTGCTTTGATTAATTATAAATGTTGCAAAAATAGACCATTTTTACATTACGTGTGTGTGAAATGTCATAATGTTTATCACAAGTGTTGTGTACCAAAATTTAAGAATCAAATTCGTTTTATAAAACAAAATAAGATAATTTGCTGTGAAGAAGACGTTCTCAGTGAACAAGAAGATGAAAAAAGTGTATTAGAAAGGACAATTGGAGATCTCAGTGAGGACAATCATTTGAAAGATAAGTACATTATTAAATTAAAAGCTGATCATAAATTGTTTGTAAGTGAGGCAATGAAACGAGAGGATGATATGAATGACGTGTTACAAAAACAGCAAATACTTATTAAGGAATTAAAGGAATCTATTGAAAAATTGCAAAAAACTGCTCTACTAATTTCGGGAAAGCGTAAAAAGACGGCTAGTACACAAACGAAAAAAAGTAACAAGGACATATCTATCTCTACTGATATATCAATGAACAGTTTAGAACTGATAGTCCAGTCAAATGAGAATAAAAGGGTGAACACTAAGAATAAGCAATTAAGTAATCTGACAAATGAATCCACAAATTCTCTAATAACACAATCCAAGAAACCTGATGCTTGCATTCTTTCAAGACCACTCATTAATAGTAAAAATAAAAAGCATATAACGCCCAATAGTACAGTATCTGTAGATGATAGGGCACAAGCAAGAAATAAAATTGTAGTTTTGTCAGATGAAGTTGGTAAAGGTATAAATTTTTTGTTACGTAGTAATCTACGTAACCATGATGTACAGTCAACGATAAAACCAAATGCACCACTATCGGCAGTCATTGAGGACATTGACAAACTGGCTGTGACTCTGTCAAAAAGAGACTATATTGTTATTCTAGCTGGAAAACATGACTTTGATCAAAAAGTTTTTCCATCTTTTAGAAATATATGCTATAAGCTTAAGAATTGTGATGCTAATATTATATTCTCGTCGGTGCCGTATACACATAATCAAAACATCAATAAACGCATATTTAAGTTTAATAATAGGCTAAATGAGTTTTTAATAAAATTAAATAGATTCACTGAAGGAAATGTTCAATATTTCGAAGTTAATGATTATAAGATTAAAAATAATAAAATTAATAAGCAAGTAATGGCAGCAACAATAGCAAAGATGATTATGAATAAAAGCAGTGATGTTCATAAAGCACTAATATTTGTGCCCATAACAAGAAATGATAGTGATGAAATCCAAAATTTTGCACTACACTCTGACAATGCAGTAAATCTGAGTGTAAATAATACTAGGTCAGGAAATGACTATAGTGCTACAGAGAGAGAAATGGGACTATCAACTGGAGAATCAATTAATATAATTTCAAACATAGTGCTGAATACTACTGAAGCCTCCAATGATGCACAAATAAATGAGAATGAACATTTTTTATATCCAAGGTTATCTCAACTGGAACTCCTCACTCAAGAAGATTAAACAGTAACGAGACAAGCGATAAACCTAGTACTAAACAAAAAACGAGTATCTATAAGTTAAATTGTTTCTATATAAATGTCCAAAGTATAACAAACAAAGTGAATGATATTGAGTACTTTCTAAGTACAAACAAAATTGATGTTGTATGTTTGACTGAAATATGGGTGTCTGAGTTGGAAATACAAAATATTATTTTTTCTAATTACAAACTTGCTTCATATTATTGTAGAAAAAAAGCTAGGCATGGTGGTGTATGCTTTTTTGTTAGGGACGAGCTATCCATAAAAAGCAGGGACATTGATAAATTTTGCGTAGAGGTTCATGCTGAGTTTGCCCTAATAGAGTTAATTAAAGAAAATATTTATTTAGTATGTACATATAGGTCACCCACAGGAGATACAGATGTCTATTTTAGAGCTCTTGATAATGTAATTGCGACTATACCTACAAATAAACAAATAGTTGTTGTTGGAGACTTCAACTTAAATTTTAACTTCCTTGACAACGTTGATGTGAATGAATGTAAAAACATATTTTTGTCTCATAACTTAGAAGAAAACATTTTTGAGAATACTAGAATAACTAATACGAGTGCTTCAAAAATAGATAATTTGTTTACAAATTTGAGCTGTGATAGTATAGCTACGAGAGTAGTCGAACCTCATATGTCAGATCACAAAGGAATATGTTTTGATATTAATATATCTACTAAAATAAAAAATAACTATATTCTGTGCAGACCAATGACAGAAAATAGGAAAAAAAAGTTTGCTGAATGTATAAGAGACATAAATTGGAACTGTTTCTATGAGAAAGAAAATCCCAATGACTGTGCGAACTTTCTTATTCAAATAATATCTTCTTCTTATAATCAATGTTTTGAAGAGAGGTTAATAAAAAAATCCAGCTTTGAAAAAAATAATTTTGTCTTTGATATCAACATACAGAAATTAAAAAATACATTAGAAGCTGTTCACACAATTGCTTGCTCAACTAAAAATAAAAATGATATGCAAGTGTATAATATACTAAAAAAGGATTATAAAAATGAAATTAAACAGGCTAAACTAAAGGCAAATAATGAAAAAATTCTAATGTCCTGTAATAAACAAAAAGCTGCATGGGAAATAATTAACAAAAACAGAGAAAATAAAAAAAAAATTGAAGCATCTAATTTGACAGCAAATGAATTTTCGGAATATTTCTTAGAGGTCATAAATAATTTAATGGGTAAATTTGATAAAGTTAATGAAAAAAAGTTTACAGACTTTTTAAATAAAGTGCCGAAAGTAAATAAATCTTTCTACCTGTCTCCAGTGTGTGATTTAGAAATTAAAAAAGTCATATCTGAACTGAAAAATAGCAAAGCTAAAGATGTCTTTAATCTTAATAGTGAAGTTCTGAAATTAGTGAGTGATGTTCTTGCTAAGCCTATTGCTCACTTAATAAACTTATGCATTGAATGGGGGATTTATCCGGATATTCTTAAAAAATCACAAGTCACTCCTGTGCATAAAAAAGGTAGCTTTGATAATACTGATAGCTATAGGCCTATATCAATAATCCCAATTATTTCTAAGATATTTGAAATTATTCTAAAAAACAGATTATTAGAATTTTTTGAGAAGAACAATTTACTAACTGAGGCCCAATTTGGGTACAGATCGAAAAGGTCTACTATTGCTGCGATCTGTGAAATGTATAAACTTGTTATAGACGCTTTTGAAGACCGCAAACTTTGTACTGCTAAATTTTATGACATGTCTAAGGCTTTTGATACCGTTAACCATGAGGTGCTTGTGCAAAAATTAGAATACTATGGTATTAGAGGAAACGCCTTAAATTTATTCGCATCGTATCTCAGTAACCGCCAACAATGTGTCAAGTTTAATGGTACCGTATCACAATTCTCTAGAGTCGAATATGGGGTGCCACAGGGATCTGTCCTTGGCCCGGTGTTATTTATTATTTATATAAACGATATGTCTTCTAATTTAGCTTCCGAAGTGGTTCCCATATTGTATGCTGATGATGCCACATTTATATTTAGTAACGAATTATCTCAAAATTTACACCAAAACATCACAGAGTCGAATAACTTAATAGTAGACTGGTCGGAAAGCAATTATCTTACCATAAATAAAGATAAGACTAATACTTTAAATTTTTCGACAAAAAAAAGTATTACCAACAACAAACCAGTAAAACTTCTTGGAGTGTACTTAGACACCGTTTTGAATTTTCAATCACACATTGAACAGCTATCCAAACGACTATCGACTAGCATATACATAATAAGACAACTTAGTTCCAAAACTACTTTGGACTGTTTAAGAATTGCTTACTTTGCTATTTTTCACAGCATAATGACGTATGGAATAATTCTATGGGGGGGATCAAGTCATTCAATAAAAATTTTTAAGCTACAAAAAAAAGCTGTTAGAATTATGGCACAAGCTAAATATGACGACCATTGTAAACCAATTTATAAGAATCTGAATATACTACCCCTACCATCTTGTTTTATTTATGAATGCCTTTGCTATATAAAAAAGCTAAATGACGAGAACAAAGTGACCAAGCAGAAGGACATACATTGCCATGACACTAGGATAAAAGCAAATTTAAGACTACCCAGATTTAGGTTATCAACATCACAACATTCCTACTTATACTTGGCTTATAGATTTTTTAACGTATTACCTGATGCCTTAAAAAACCCTGAAATGAGCATAAGTAAATTTAAATATAAGATTAAGAATATTCTCTTACAAAACTGCTTTTACACACATGATGAATACTTTGATTATTTTGATTCTCTATGAAATGTTTTAACTGTCTAGGGAGATATATACGATGCCTTTAAATTGCCTATTTTTTTTATATATGTTTCCTATCTCTTAAATGTTTACTTGACATACACCTATAATGATAGGTGAAATCATGTGTTCTAGTTGCTCTGTACTTCTGTTATAGACCCAATGTGATCTTTGTCATATACAATATTCTTACATCGCTTTCCAGTACATAAATTACCTACTTGTATGACGAATGTAAACATAAATTTCTTTGTAAAATTTTATTGTATACGTGAATAAGGTTCTGTTCTTTTCTTGTATGATCATGATTATTTGTTCGTTATTCTATGTGCTATATTGTTATTGTTATTTACTCTATGTGTTATTTATTTGTTTTGTTTATTGTATAATTTTTTTATCTAAGACAACCACTATTTTTTGTTGGTTTCTTGCTATATTTTTATTTTTATTTGACGTGTCAAAGCATAATTTGTGTTTATATGACCAATAAAGATCTATCTATCTATCATAACAAAAATTGTCAGTCAGACGAATTTTTTCAAAAATGGTTCATTATTTACCACAAATTATGTAAGTTACAAGCAAATGTTTTAAGAAGTACTATCACTTTTCTTAATCTAAACTGAGAAATTCATAAAAAATAACAATTAACAAATTTTTACTTGTTTGCCGGCCGTAACATGATTTTTACATGTTTTTTTAGCCATTTTCACATTTTCATTTTTAGGTGTTCGATGGGGTACCATTTTTGCAGTGGGAGCTTGGTGTACGCCCTCTCAACAATTATTTCCATTCACCAACTGTGGTTTGGATGTACTGTGATTTTAATTGTTTTAGACAGTGGCCGCAGAACGGGCATAGCCCGTCCTGGCCCACCCCTAGCTACAGGCCTGCGTATCTACATCAACAAAAATACTTATTCTGAAAAATTCAGCCATATAACATTTAGTGACCGAGTTTTATCAATTTCTGTTTCTGACAACTGGGCTAGAGTATGCTATATTGGAAGAAGAAAAACAACACATTTTTATTAATAATTTATTATTAACATATATAATACTATTTTTACATTAAAATGATAGATGCTACATAGAAACAGATCAATTAATTAACAAATTATAGCAATTTTTATTCATATAAAATATATTATTAAACAAAATATATGACACAAAATTGATTAATTTATATTTATTCAACATACATAACTTTCAATAATTATATTAATAATTATGTACTACATTATTTTACATTTAAAGCCTAATAATAACACGTTATAATTATTTTAAGTCATATTAATTATTGTAACATCACATATATCAGAAGATATCTACTTTTTTCTAACATTAGAGATAATTTGGTATCATAAAAGTTTTAAATTAAATTAAAATTATGTTAGCTAAACACTCATATATAAAAGTACAAAAAATAAACAATAGCAATAAATAATAGTTTATCTTAAGATAATAAATGTTTTGAATTAATATCGATATATTCATATCGATGCTTAAACAGAACAAAGAATGTTCCAAACAATAACAGAGAAGAGATAAAAGTTAGTCTTTCGTAACGTTTTCCTCCATATAAATTTATTTAAAATATCATGTTGGGTAAAATTTATTTGCAGGAAAATTTAAGAATCATGCAATGTATCTTGTAATACCTTGTATATTTACAAAATATATGTATTAAATGTACAACAATTTAATTGAGATATCAACTTTAGACTTCGATTTATTTTTATTACAGTTTTAATTTCCTTAACAACTGCTTGGAGTGCTAAAATTCTGAAAAAATCACTTTCTGAAGTCTAAAGTTTTAAAGTATATCATTTTTGGCAAGATTTCTTCCTCACTCATTGCTCCATCTATACGAGTGTACACGAAACTATTTTACCTTTTTACAACAACACTGAAATATTGGGACATTTTCATTTAAATAGAATTATGGGTAGCGTAACTTGGAGAGCACGTGTTTTACCTGCGTCTTCGAGCAAAAACTGTAGAAATCGCTGATAAAAATATTTAAAGAACGTAGTAGTGTACCATGTAGACCAAAAGCCGTGTGATATTCAAGTCCATAAACCTCACCTCCTTGGAGAAGGAGGTGGCCCGCGGCACCTGTTGCTGGCTATCAGACCCCCCGAAAAGTGCTCATTTTACCACCTCTTTCCGTGGTCTTTCTCCAAGGAGGTGTGGTTTCATGGACTTGAATATCACACCGCTCTTGCTTTAATCCAAATATTTACAGTTTGTAAATACTACTTAGTTTTTGGAATGTACAGGTGCTTACTTAAAAATAAAAACCTTATATAGTATTTATTTCCAACTAGTTTGCTTCAGTGGTTTAAACTTTTACAATAATAGCAGTTATTTTTAGAAAAGGGAAAAACAATGCTTTTAGATGTTTCAAATAAAAACTGTATTTTTATACACTCTACATATGTTTCGGCTTGTTAGGCCTTTCTCAAGAGCATTACAGATGAATACTAAAGCTATGAGGGTGGTTGTTCTAAAATTAAATGCAGTAATACCCAAACATGTGGATTTACGGGGATTTCAAGTAATAAAACTAAGGATCTACCTACTCGGAATAATTCAATGGGCTATTTTTAGAACCTTGTCTATTATAGGAGTGTTTATGAAATTTAATTGGTCATTGGTGGTACAAGTATTGCTTTTAAGGGATTTTTTCATTTCTAATTGTTCAAGGAGGTTTAAGCGTTTTCCTTTTCTTTCTGAATGGATTAAATTAATATTCTCTGTATCAATAAAATGATTATTTTCAATGCAATGTGTTGACATTCCTGTGTTTTTGGTGTTATTTAAAATGGATTGTTTATGTTCTTTTACCCGATTAGCTATACTTCTACCACTTTGGCCAATATATACCGCGTTACAGTCCTTACATTTAATTTCATAAACCCCCGATTTGTTGACTTTACTTATTTTTTCTTTATTGTTAACTAAAATACTTCCTAAATTTGTTTTGTTTACACTTATTGTGGAGATGCCTAACTTATTTAGTTTTCTACTTATTTTATCACTAAACTTGGGAATATAATTAATAAAATTGTACTTTGTTGTTTTGTTGGTTACAGTAAAAAATTCCTTTTGAAGTAATTTTCGCTGTTTGTTTTTAACCATGTTCTCTATTAGTGACTCCTTATATCCATTATTTATTGCAATCTGTTTGATTATGTTTAATTCTTTATTAAACTCATATTCGTCTAAGGGGAAATTTGTGAGTCTTTGTATTAGGCTATGAAAGGGAGAGAGTTTAATTTGCCAAGATAAGATTGTTGTGAATTATAATGTATGACTGTGTCTGTTGTAGTGGGTTTTCGATAAATACTAAATTTTAATTGATTACGATGTTTTTTAATATTCATATCTAAAAAGTTTAATTGACCATTTTTTTCTTTCTCTAATGTGAACTGTATTTTACTATTAAATGAATTCAAAAAATTAAGGAAACTACTTAAATTCCGTTCTGTACCGGTCCATATGCAAAAAATATCATCAACATAACGAGTCCAATAGAAAACATGTACATTTAGGTTGCTATTACTACTAAAAATTACATTTTCAAAGTTTGCCATAAATATCTCTGCTAACAACGGAGAAATAGGGGAACCCATTGGTAAGCCGTCTTTTTGTTTATAAAATTCACCGTCAAATTGAAAATAATTTTGTTCAATGCAAATTCTTAATATATTTTTTAATTCTATTTTTTCTGTTATATCAATCTGTGAATTATCTATTAAATTACTTAGAATTAATTTTAGTTCCGTAAGCGGGATAGAGGTAAATAAACTTTTAACATCAAATGAGATTAATTTAGCGTTGTCCGGTAAGATAAGATTTTCTGTGTTTTTAATAAATTTGAAGGAGTTTTTGATTGAATATATAACAGAAAAAATAGAATTAAAAAATATATTAAGAATTTGCATTGAACAAAATTATTTTCAATTTGACGGTGAATTTTATAAACAAAAAGACGGCTTACCAATGGGTTCCACTATTTCTCCGTTGTTAGCAGAGATATTTATGGCAAACTTTGAAAATGTAATTTTTAGTAGTAATAACAACCTAAATGTACATGTTTTCTATTGGACTCGTTATGTTGATGATATTTTTTGCATATGGACCGGTACAGAACGGAATTTAAGTAGTTTCCTTAATTTTTTGAATTCATTTAATAGTAAAATACAGTTCACATTAGAGAAAGAAAAAAATGGTCAATTAAACTTTTTAGATATGAATATTAAAAAACATCGTAATCAATTAAAATTTAGTATTTATCGAAAACCCACTACAACAGACACAGTCATACATTATAATTCACAACAATCTTATCTTGGCAAATTAAACTCTCTCCCTTTCATAGCCTAATACATAGACTCACAAATTTCCCCTTAGACGAATATGAGTTTAATAAAGAATTAAACATAATCAAACAGATTGCAATAAATAATGGATATAAGGAGTCACTAATAGAGAACATGGTTAAAAACAAACAGCGAAAATTACTTCAAAAGGAATTTTTTACTGTAACCAACAAAACAACAAAGTACAATTTTATTAATTATATTCCCAGGTTTAGTGATAAAATAAGTAGAAAACTAAATAAGTTAGGCATCTCCACAATAAGTGTAAACAAAACAAATTTAGGAAGTATTTTAGTTAACAATAAAGAAAAAATAAGTAAAGTCAACAAATCGGGGGTTTATGAAATTAAATGTAAGGACTGTAACGCGGTATATATTGGCCAAAGTGGTAGAAGTATAGCTAATCGGGTAAAAGAACATAAACAATCCATTTTAAATAACACCAAAAACACAGGAATGTCAACACATTGCATTGAAAATAATCATTTTATTGATACAGAGAATATTAATTTAATCCATTCAGAAAGAAAAGGAAAACGCTTAAACCTCCTTGAACAATTAGAAATAAAAAAATCCCTTAAAAGCAATACTTGTACCACCAATGACCAATTAAATTTCATAAACACTCCTATAATAGACAAGGTTCTAAGAATAGCCCATTGAATTATTCCGAGTAGGTAGATCCTTAGTTTTATTACTTGAAATCCCCGTAATTCCACATGTTTGGGTATTACTGCATTTAATTTTAGAACAACCACCCTCATAGCTTTAGTATTCATCTGTAATGCTCTTGAGAAAGGCCTAACAAGCCGAAACATATGTAGAGTGTATAAAAATACAGTTTTTATTTGAAACATCTAAAAGCATTGTTTTTCCCTTTTCTAAAAATAATTATTCTAAAGATGTTTCACAAGGAACCTACCACATACTCAGTCCAGTGTAATAATAGCAGCTCTTCATGTCTAAACGAACCGCCAGAGTCACAAAAAATGACAAAATTCCTCAAATTATGATAGAAGGTTGCTGTTTTTTTCATACCTAAATTTTATGATACTGAATATTTTATATCAAGATTGCCAAATAGAAATCTCTTTTGCTTAATTTTTTATGAGAGGTTTGAAAAAAGTTTATTTTTTTGAATATAGAGAAAAATGTTTTAAATAAAAGTTGGACATAATGAAATTATCTCTCAATCTTTTCAAACCAGATGTCAAAATAAAAGGAAATTTAACCTCAATGTTTCAAACAAAAACAAACCAGCTTAGTCCTTACTTCTTTACTGAAAAATCTTTTCTAAAAAATAATTTGAAAATTTAAATGAAAATTTAATGAAGCTAAAAGTGTCCTTAAGAAGGTGATCCGCACCGACTTTGAAGTAATTGTTTTTTGTGCGACTCCTCCTTCAGGAGTGAATATAAGAAAAACGAATATAGCTTTTGGAATCGGACACAATATAAACGTTCCTATAGGTTATACTTTCACCTAGGTGTCTGTACGTCCGTCCGTCCGTCTGTCACAGGCTGTTTGACGTAGTAAGTTGAAACTTGGTAGAGCTGTAGGAAGTTGTGGCCCAGTTGCAGTTGTAAAGCACAAAAAGATTTTGGGGGTTAGTTTCGTGAGGGGTCACAGTGAGATAAAAACAGAAAAAGTGAAAAAAGTTCTACGTCTCAATTTTTAAGATTATTTAAATATGTTTTTTAAATACTCAGGAAACATCTTTATCATTATAAAGGACTCCGCAGTTTTTTATAGTAAAAATGGGTTTCAGTCGATTGTTCTGAAACTTGGGGAAAATGTTCTCCTGGGCGCCTTGATTAAAATTTTCTTTGATCATCAGTCCGACCGAATTCGATTTTTTGATCTAGAGACGATCTGCGAAGGTCTGCTTAAAAGTTCCATAAAAATTCTGAAAATATCAAGGTTCGTTTTTCGGAGAAAAATAAGGATCTTTTGTTTCTTGGTGCTCTTTATTCAAAGTGCTTCCTTCTGCCGGAAAAAAAATAACAAACAAAAAATATATATTTTTTTGTATTTTTTTTTACGGGAAAAGGAAGCACTTTGAAGAAAAAGTTGGGGGGTGGCATAAGTGGATTATTTTTGTTCAAAGAATACGCCTGCTAGTGGTCAGAATTTTTTAGACAAAAATAATGTCGACCAAGAATTTCCCCAGATGTTTATTTTTTTCTACTTCAGAAAGATCCCAAAATATTTAGGCATATTCTTTAGGTAAAAACAATCAACTTATGCCCCCCCCCAACTGTTTCTTCAAAGTGCTTCCTTTTCCCGTGAAAAAAAATACAAAAAATGTATTTTTTTTTCGGGAGAAGAAAGCACTTTGAAAAAACACCAAGAGACAAAAGATTCCTATTTTTCTCCAAAAAAATGAGCCTGAATATTTTCAGAATTTTCATGGAACATTTAAGCAGACTTTCGCAGATGTTCACAGTTTCAATCGCCTATAGTAGTCCAGTAAGTGAGGGATTTTATCTACAAAAATTATTAACAGCAAACCGAGGTATGCAAAAAATCGGAAATTTTCCGTAGAATTCAATGAACTATTTTTAAAACAAATGACGAACTTGCGTCCTCTTCAAAATGGCGGCCAAAGTTTGCGAAAAACAGTTTTTTGCGTTGAAAAAGAAAAGTTGGCGTCGCACAAAAAAAAGTTTAACAGCACAATTGTGTAACTTTTTAATACAGATCGAGCCCGCCCAGTCCGATCTCCGAAAATTGCAAAATTAATTAGTTATTGCAAAAAAGACGTTAAAAGTCGCATTTTTTTGAAATAACTGTATCTCCGTAAAGAGAAAATATTCTTTAACGAAACTTGGTGAAAGCGTAGTCCAAGATATGTCGAATAAGAACATTTTTACAGATTTGCAAAATATTGCAAATTTCTTGCAAAAATCGATTTTTTCGAAAAAAACGCGATTTTTTCAATGTCCAATAGCTCATACCGGTCATCATATTTCTATACCGCACCGGCCCGAAAAGTTTCTCTAACAGTTGCGCTAACCTGTGCAATTATTGGGCATATCACGAAACGATCCCTAATATGCGAAAAATCGGTCAAAAATCGATAAATTTTTTTATCCCAAAAAACCTCGAATATTTTTGAGATTTTAAATTATGTTGCAATGTCGTTATTGCCAATAGATAGCTGGCATTTTTCTACAAATTTCCAAAAAAAATAATTGCTCTCCGACCTTCTGAAGCCGAGATAATTTTTTTTAAGAAATTCTAGTGGAGCCATTTTTTTAAGTAAAGGGCTGAAAACGGATAAAAGAACACGTTACAAAAGAACAATCAGGAAAATAGAACAACAATAATTAATACTTAAATTAAAACAAAAGAAAATTCAACTTAAAAGATAAACAAATAAGGAAATTGGACCGTAGTCTCGAACTTGAGCAAGAAAAATTACTTTGTTAAAGGAAAAAATCATTTACACTCAAATTCAAACTGATTGCCAGAAGGGCCAAAAAATACAATAGCCTTAACTAGCATGAAGTTGATTATTTCTTTATAAACTAGTGCAGAAACGCCAGTTGCCAGTGACAATATGAACGAGGTAACGTTTAATTTGAGAAATCTGATGACATGAAGTTAAATTTTATAACAGAAGCTCAAACATGCAAATACCTATACCCGGAAATACTAAAATTATCACGATAAAAGTAGGCCGATGTCACACCACCAGTAGCTGATCGGAAAATGTCTTTCTTTCCGGACGGGATTATCCTTGTCAATTTTTAGTTAGTGGTCCTTATCCACCCCAAAGCAATCTAGATCAATGAATGAAAGTCCGCCTCTTTTTAGAGGCATCAAGTCATCCGGAAGGTTGCGTCCCCTATAGTAGAAATTATGTACCGGCATAGTACTCGCCTGGCAAGTGGCGTTCTCTTTAGTAACTGTGGCCAAATTGGTTTCCCTTCAGTATAACACGTCCATTTAAATAACTTAAAATATTCTACATCTAAGCTAGCTAATTATACCTATTATTAAAAAACCTATTTATTTTACGAGTGGACTTAGAAAAGGAAAAAGCAACTAGTTCCTACCTAATGTGCAGTTTGGGGAATTCTTGTAATCAATTACCCCTTTAATGATTTGATTATTTTACACATTCACCTCATTTAATTACCCGCGCGTTTGTTACATTTCTAATAAAAAGCAATTTGACGATCACATCGATCGTAACGGATTTTTATCAGTTTATGAGGGGTATTTTACTGGTAATAAAATATTTCTGATTTAGCAAATTTACTACAGATTACTTCATAGCTATGGCTGAAAAAATCTAATAGTACATCGCCCGCCTCGATAACATTTTGGGGTTTGTCAAATATCGTCCCAAACTATCTACGAAATCGTGCTATTGTATGGCAAGTAATTTTAATTCATTTACGCTTTATTACATTTGTTACATTACCAAAGAAACATCAAAATTTTATTATGTCTCATTTATGTATTCGAATTGTTTTTGTAGAATACGTTGCATTAATATTTTTTTTTTCGTTTGCTTTTTAAAAGGAGACTCGTCTTCATTACCACTACTACTGTCACGGTAAACGTTATGTAATATTATTTCCGCATTATCGTCATCACAATCATCATTATCGTTATCATCATTTGAAAATTCATCTCTTTCTAGCTCAGTCTCTGTGATATTTGGCTCGTCTATTTCTTCGTCGAAATCATCAGCGACGACTCTGTTCTCCTCAATATTTGAGCAAATTTCATCGTCACACGTTGAACACACATTTGAACATTTTATGCCGTGTTTTCGGCAGCTGCAGGCGTACGCCACAGCATCGAGCTCCGAGTTTTATTGAATTTGCAATGCTCAGCAACGGCCGATCAAGTTGCGAAGATTTTTTATTGAAAATATAAGTATTGTACAATAATCACTGTAAGTTTCAGCTCTTTACCTTAAAAAATGACGCCACAAGAATTTCTTAAAAAAAAAAAATTATCTCGGCTCCAGAGTCCGAGGGCAATTTTTTTTTTTTTTGTTAATTTGTAGAAAAATGCCAGCTATCTATTGGCAATAATGGTGTTCCAATATAATTTAAAATGTCAAAAATATTAAAAGTTTTTTGGGGTAAAAAACATTATCGATTTTTTGACCGATTTTTCGCATATTAGGGATCGCTTCGTTATATGCGCAATAACTACACAGGTTAGCGCAACTGTTGAAGAAACTTTTCGGACTGGTCCGATATAAAAATATGAAGACCTGTATGAGCTATTGGACATTGAAAAAAACGTGTTTTTTTCGAAAATATCGATTTCTGCAAGAAATTTGGAATATTTTGTAAATCTGTAAAAATGCTTGTATTCGATATATCTTGGACTACGCTTTCACTGAGTTTTGTTAACGAATATCTTTTCTTCACGGAGATACAGGTATTTCAAAAAAATGCGATTTTTAACGTCTTTTTTGCAATAACTAAATAATTTTGCAATTTTCTAAGATCGGACTGGGCCGGCTCGATCCGCATTAAAAAGTTACACAACTCTGCTATTAAACTTTTTTTTGCGCAGCGCCAACTTTTTTTTTAACGCAAAAAAACTGTTTTTCGCAAACTTTGGCCGCCATTTTGAAGAGGACGCAAGTTCGTCATTTGTTTTAAAAATAGTTCATTGAATTCTACGGAAAATTTCCGATATTTTACATACCTTGGTTTCCTGTTAATAATTTTTGCAAAAAAACACGATATTTTCGACAGATTTATTGGACTATAGAGCAAAAAATCGAATTCGGTCGGACTGGTGGTCAAAGAGAGGGGGCCCAGGAGAACATTTTCCCCAAGTTTCAGAATAATCGATTGAAACTCATTTTTACTATAAAAAACTGCGGGGTCCTTTTTTGATGTTAGAAAATCTGTTAAAAGTATGAAAAATATTTTAAATATTTATAAATTTATATTTTATGATGACAAAAATGTATTCTAAATATTTTTTTAAGTTCCTGTATAGGTTTCTTGAGTCGCTGATTCTGAAAATCGAGGTTACGAACCCCTAAAATATGAGAAAACCTCCGAAATATGGAAGAAACACTTAGGGGTTTTTGTAATAATTTGAATATTAATCTTAAACAAAAATATTAATTTTCATTAAATTGAGCGAAATTTTATTAAGAGGGATTCATTTGAGAGGGTGAAAACTACCCCCAAAACGATGTAAAATGAAAAACGCTTGTTCAAATTTTTTATTTACTGTTTGCCTTCGATTCGAACAAAGGCCATTTTTAAACAATAAATAATTACACAAGCCCAAAAAAAAACCCTGATACAGAAAAGTGAAGTACCTTCTGGTACGTTTTTCGGTGTGCTAAAAACGACCCTTAGATTTCACCCTAGCACACCCTAGCACCCCTCCAAATTGTCAAATTTTCGTATCATATAAAAATTCAAAATAAATATCTCATTCTACGTTTTTCGGTGTGCTAAGAACGAATCTGGGGTCATGATTTACCCATGACCTTTAGATTTCGCCCCAGCACCCCCTAGCAACCACCCAAATGGTCAAATTTTTACATCATCATATAAATATTAAAAATAAGTATCTCATTCTACGTTTTTCAACGTTGTAACGTTGTACCAGTATTAGGATATGACAATTTTTCATTTCCATGTGATGAAATCAGACAACAGAATCATTCCAAGAAAAAAATGCTTCTATATTAAAACACATATAAATAAATTTAAAATGCTTGGAGGATATACTGTATTATCGGCGTCAATATGTGACCGTTTTATTTTCAAATTTTATATAAACTTACATTTTCACCCTTTGGGGGGGTTCCGGGGGGTGCTGGGGCGAAATCTAAGGGTGGTGGGTAAATTATGACCTCAGATTCGTTCTTAGCGCACCGAAAAACGTAGAATGAGATTTATTTTGAATTTTTATATGATGTGAAAATTTGACCATTTGGGGGGGTGCTAGGGTATGCTGGGGTGAAATCTAAGGGTGATGGCTCAGTTCTGACCTGAGATTCGTTTTTAGCACACCGAAAAACGTAGAATGAGATATTTATTTTGAATTTTTATATGATGTGAAAATTTGACAATTTGGGGGGGTGCTAGGGTATGCTGGGGTGAAATCTAAGGGTGATGGCTCAGTTCTGACCTGAGATTCGTTTTTAGCACACCGAAAAACGTAGAATGAGATATTTATTTTGAATTTTTATATGATGTGAAAATTTAACAATTTGGGGGGATGCTAGGGTGTGCTGGGGTGAAATCTAAGGGTGATGGGTCAGTTCTGACCTGAGATTCGTTTTTAGCACACCAAAAAATGTAGAATGAGATATTTATTTTGAATTTTTATATAATGTGAAAATTTGACCATCTGGGGGGGGGGGGGCTGTGCTAGGGTGTGCTGGGGTGAAATCTAAGGGTGATGGGTCAGTTCTGACTTGAGATTCGTTTTTAGCATACCGAAAAACGTACCAGAAGGTACCAGGACTTTTTTTGTGGGCCTGTGTTATTTTAACCCCTAAATTCAAGTGAAACAAAAAGTTTCAGATATTAGATTTTATTTCAAAAAAGTTACTGAATATTTTCAGCCTTTGAGCGGGTAATCGACTTGAGAAAAAAAATATAATAATTTTTTTTTACTATTTGCTTTCAATTCAAATCAATGGCCATTTTTAAACAGAAATAAATAAAAAAAAATCGTTTTATGAAGACAAACATTTTTTAAATATACCTATAAGTAATTTGGATTAATATGAAATTTTGTTATTCTGTTAATAACTTACCATCAATAATAACAAAAAGGCTTAAGACAGTACTTTTTTTTAGTCAAATCTAATTTTCGGCCAGACTATTGTCAAATCATCCTATGATTGTATACTTTAATGCACTTTATATAATTATTATATTCGATTGTCTATTTTAGATATCAATATTTTCCTTGTAAAAAATAATCTCTTTTTCTATTTTACTTATAAAAAACAATCCAAAAATAATCTATACAAAACTAACAAATCTTATACCTACGATAACCTAATGGATCAAATATATAAGGAAAATAAAACTATATACCACAAACCTAATACCTAAAATAACATGATGGATCAAAAATATAAGGAAAGTACTGTTTTTCTTATGTTGGTTATGGTAAACTTTAGACACAATAAGTTATTAACAGAATAACAAAATTTCATATTAATCAAAATTACTTAAAAATATATTTAGAAAACATTTTTGTCTTCATAAAATAAAAAATGTTTTGTTCACTCTTGTTTAAAAATTGCCATTGATTCGAACTGAAAGCAAATAGTAAAAAGAAAAATTTGTTATATTTTTTTTCAAGTTGATTTAGGGGTGGTCTTGCCCCCTAAGAGGCTGAAATATTTAGTAAAATTGTTTTCAAATTATTAATACATTTAAAATACAATAAAAATGCAAGAAACTTAATTTTTTTATGGGTTTTAAAGGGTAGTTTTACCTCCAAAAGTGGAGCAAACAATTTTTTATTGCTTAAAAATGGCCATTGATTCGAACCGAAAGCAAATTGTAAAAAAACACATTTTAAGCACTTTTGATTTTACATCATTTTAGGGGTACTTTTCACCCTTTTTAATCAACCCTCTTTTTATACGACTATTTAATATCGATATTCAAATTATTGCAAAGATAATCCTAAAAGGGGAGTTCTTTTCCACTTTTCGGGGGTTGTCCCATATCTTAGGGGTTCGGAATCATGATTTTCGGAATCAGCGACCCAAAAAACCTATACAGTAACTTCAAAAAATATAAAATGGGAAGTTAAAAATGATATTTTTCTCCAAACGTATCGCCCAGAAAAATCTAAAAAAAATCATAAAACGTTAGGAATAAGGTGTAGATTACTATTAACATTAATTTTTACCTCCCACGTTTATAGCAGCAGCAGTATAACTATTATGTGATCGTAGCATGCGCGGAGCCAGTATTTTGTTGAGGGAGGGGCGACAATTATTTAAGGGGTAAAAATAAAATAAATGCATTAAAATAAATTTAGTTTTATATAAGGTTTTCTTATATAAACCTTGCTCCAGGGGGGCGACACTCCCTTCGTCCCACCCCCTCCCCGAATCCGCGCCCGGATCGTAGTGTAGCCTATTGGTAATTTCTAAACTTTCTTCTAATATTATCTACTATTATTATCTATTTTACTTCTATTTTCAATAAAAAGGTATCGCGAAAAACTTGTTTTTTCAAGATTTTTTTTAACGTAAAAAACTAAGCACAAAGTATTTTTATTCGCTGATCTAAGTAATATGTACTTCGAATCAGAAAATTTTGTAATTTTGATGTAAAAAATTCTCTGGCGATTGATCTAGTCGTAGATCTATCTCTTGTTGGACCGGTGAAGATACATTGTGATCTTTGTGATGCAATGTTTCTACAAATATATAATTAGAAATATAAACATGTGAATATCCTTAAATAAAATGTGATGATGGGAAAATATACTAATCACGAAGTCCTTTTCGTTTCCTTGTGTACACCCTTCTTAAGTTTAAGGAACGTGAAGAATAAATAATAAATAGTTATTGTTTCTTTTGGTATAGAAATCTTACCTAAAAATGTATCCTGTCATTTAAATCTATAATTTTATTTACAGTTCGGCATGATCTAAGCTATTAGGTTGGTAGAACATATCAGTACTGATTCTACCATCCCTTTTAGGAAAAACATGGTCGTAATACTTTTCATTCTCATACTGCAACGGCTTTGGCCTGGGTCTAGTACTGTCTTTTTTGTTGTATTTTTTGTTAAGTGATCGTCGAACATACTTGTTATCACTTGGCAGTGAATTTCTGTGAGAGCCCATGGCTATAGTGGAGGCATACGACCAGTTGTCTTTTGGTTTCGGAGTCGTATATCGACTAAAACTATGATATTTGTCTTGATGGTAATTTGTTTCGGTGTCATTGTCTGATTCGTAGAAATCAGGCGAAAAATTGCGACTCTTTGGTCTGTCTGTTTGTGTGTTGAGACCATAGTAGACGTTTTCTGCTTTTGATTCTTCTAAACTACTTCTACCATTGAATGTAAGTGTGGTGGGTTGATGCTATATGTACAGCAGTATGTTAGATTTGTGTTAGTTTTTACTGTAAGGGTTCGAAACGAACAGCACAGGAAACAACTAGCTTAACAATGCTCGCGACTCCTTTAAACATATACACAACATAACAGAAGTCCTACTTAAAAAGACAGTTTTTGTGCTTTTTAAATAAGTACGTTTTGTCTAAATAATTATAAAAATATTTTAACAGCAACCTATATATATTACTAAAATTTATCAACAGAGTACCTATATGTGTAATATAGTATATTAAAGTATAAGTGGATATTAAGGTCTTTAACACGCGCGATTGTTCGAGCACTACGGCGCAGCCGAATGCTCGAAATAGAGCAAGTGTTTTAAAGACCAGTTATCCACGAATACTTTACGCTTTCTTTTTTATTGGTACACTTTGAAATCATAAATACTGATATTATTACTACAAAAAATGGAAATAAGAATTAAGAATGTAAAATGGTGGAATTCGTGATGTGACATCAGGATACCTGTCAGTGTCAAATGAGGAATACAAAAATTAATTTGCAATCTGTCACATAGGATTAATTATTGCCACTACAGTTGTTACTGATTGTATATTGCTTTAAAATGAATTCTAACATTGATTACTTACTTAAATAGAAAAGCAAATTCGCGGTTAATACCGCAAACATTCCTGTCAGATCAATAATTAAAAAGTTGACATTTTAACTCGGGTTGTAGTTGTTGCCATGGTAACTTTATAACAAGCGCGTTTTTAAAAGTTGGATTTAAACACTCTGAGGCGTACTTTAAATGAGCAAAATAGGGTACCAATAAAAAAAAATCTGCATCAGTCTCTTAGATGCTGAAGTAATCTTGTGTCTTAACATAAGAGAGAGGTCACTGCAAATAGGGCTTCTAGATAGGCTTGGTTTACTAGCTAAAGATGCTACCGTTTCCATTTATATGTGCACAAGAAATGAACAATGAGTATTTCGCGATATAGTTTTACAGGAAATAAACTAGATAGTTAAACCACATGTAATAGCAACTAAATTTGAATGCAACTTTCCTGCACTGTAAAAGTTTTAAAAATATAATAAATTAAATTAAATGTACTGTCAGAAATTAGTAATTATTTGAACTTTCTCGTTTTAAACAACTACTTTCCCAAGCTATATACAACGATGAAGATTGGATTATAAGAAAGACAGTATGTACATTATCACAATAATACTATTTTTTATTTCAAACTAACCTGTTCAATAAAACGAAGACAATTGATAAACATAAAATAACAGTTATTTTAAACTTTAAAACGCTCACGGATGCATGATTGGACTATGTTATAGTACAGTCACTTGTTATGAAAAAGTACCCAAACTTCGGACTAATTCTATAGAGGCTTGTAATTTATTTTTTGCGGATTCTTAAACTTTAGGATCTGCCACATGCTTGGTCAATGCTTTGATACGGCAGACCTATATATTTGTTAATAGGATAATTTAACCATTGCATTAAAAAAGAAAATAGGCGACAAATGATCATACACGACCATCTTTACAGAGATCTGCCGGGTACTTAGGTGAAAGTAAGGCGAGGCAGATCATAAGCATCATTTAATTCAATATAATTGTGATAAATTTCATCGAGGTATTTTGTGGAGCACCTTTTATTTCACCTTATTGTTCCAAATTAATTTAATTAAAATACCTTGGTCGCGATATTTAAGTCTGTCACCGGTTCAATTTTAACGAAGCATATTTTCTACCACAATTTACCAATATTATGAAGGTATTTTATGATGCAGGTTTCAGTGTCGTCTCCTCTTGGACTAAGAGTAATTAGAAGTCTATGGTGGAACCTATGAATTGAAGCAGTATGCAAGAGCATGGAATTATAAAGGTAGCATATTTAGGTGCATCATACATCTTATAGTACTTATTATTAACACAAACTGTTTTTGCATAAAATCTTGAAACTAAATAAATAAAATATCTGTTACGTTCGTTTCCAACCCACACATATTATGAGCTACAAATGTGTTATTATGGTCAAATTACAACTTAATCTTGTCAGAAGACAATCGTACGTAGAAGTAGAATATATATACATATAAATATATGAATATAAATATATTTTATATAATGACTAGTGGGTAAAATGATAGTGTATGCGATGTGATTGGTTGACTGCTGAATCCTTACAATGACGACGACATCGGGATTAAAATCAAGTGAGATGGTTTGAGAAAGTGCTCAGGACGGGAGTAGTCTGCAGAGTGTGGAAAACCAGTGTTAGTGTAAATACAGTGTATGTACAGGTTTGACGGTTTGGTTATGGTCTAAGATAATATACACTACTTAATAAGAAAATTGTATATATTTTGAGCTATAGCATTTAGTAAATAAATACGGGATGTAGTACGGTTACCAGATTAAATTTCGACACTCGATCAGCGAAGTAAAACAACGTTCAAGAGTCTGATATGTGGATACGCGACGAAGTATCTCTTCCAATATTGGGTAGGCTATTAACTGAGACAATCCCGGGTCATTAAGCTGCTTAGTAGGGCAGTGCTGACAGCTGAAGATCCACGGGCTGTTTAAGTAATAACCCAGGATTGTTAATCCACCAGAAAAGTTGGAAGTATGCCCCAGGAGGTAGATCACATTGGTAGCTGAGGAACAAAGTTAGGATTCCACGCTAGGCTGTAGATCCCTAACGCGTAATGGGCTCAATTGTGGCTGAGTGTCTTGTAACAATCGTAACCACGGATTTTGATATTTACTAACGTTGGTTTATATTTAAACTTGGTTGTTACAACCCGCCTTAGGTGGTAAGTAACCGATAAAAAATAATAGCTTCAGCAACTATAAAAGACATTTAGAATTTAACGAATTATTTAGTGAAGTTTCACTGATAAAAAAATTTCTAACTGTCTTTCTCTTCCTTTCACTAAGGAATAGGATTATAATGTCCCTAGTTTATATAAATGTGTCAGGTAATTGCACGGTACCTTCTCTACTACATATACATAATATTATAATAAGAAAATTGACATGATTTCTTGAGACGCATAAATAGTAATGCAATGTTAAATGGTGACAGTGAAATGTAGGAGCAAATAAGATAGAATAATTTCTTTTTACTGTAAATTGAAAATGTCAGTCAAAATTTTGTGAAGCAATTTTCCAGCTGAACTTAATTTCCCGTGGAGACCGTGCCTGTATTTAACAACTCCAAATAACATTACACTTCGGATCAATAATGGTTTGTTTACAAAAAGAGGCCATAAAGGAATTTACACATTAATTTTAAAACATTCACCTATGCCGTGTATTTATATTATATTTTACCGATAGTTTCAGGACTGTACTATGCTGCTATACTTTGAAATAAGTACTATTTACTTAGAGCCATGGAGAACGATTTTATTAATTATTTTAATTTCTATTGATTTTAGATAAAACGTACGAGGCATTGATATCACTTTATTCCAATGTTCAACATAGGATCAAATATGACTAATATACGATCCAAATGTATTAAGCCCCTCATTATATAAATAAAGTTGTAGCTGGTCAGGGAAGGAGAGATTACGTTGACATTACCTGTGATATGCAGAAGGCAACAGTTAAAGGCAACGATATGCGTGACTGGAAAATTAAAGAATCTCTTAGCTAGTTATGAGCTAATTAAATTCTACTTATCAAGTAGTAAACGGTATACGAATGCATATAATATGAATCCCTTTCCTGTTGAATGTGAAAAGTAGGGTGCCACAGGGATTTATATTAGGACCCAACTTATCGATCATAATTTATGTAAAAGATCCTAAGCATGCCATAACGAAGGCTTGTATTATTTGCAACTGACACCACATTATTAAAATCAGATAGAATATTAAATGTAGCAGCACGTGCAGGATTCGTGTTTACCTGCGGCAGGATAGTTTTCTTGCATAAAATTGGCGTTAAATAAAAAAAAAACGACTAATATGATTTTTGCTCATAGAGCCCCAGAAAAAATACAATTTCTTAAATTGTATCTTAACTCAAAGTTAAATTAGTCTTCTAGAATTTTGTAAGAAATGAATAAAAATGCTCATGAAACATTTATGAAAACTGTATCTGGTAGAGACGATTTCGCTTAACAATTTTCTTTCAAAATAATTTATCGTACAATAAATAGTTAAGAAGACATTTACAGGGAACGGATGCGGTAGCGGCATTTTTCACCGCATATTTTAAAGTACTCTATGCCTTGTGTTTCGATAACACGAAAATTAATTAGAAATATATAATGACACGGAACATTTCTTAATGAAAATTCAATTCGCTATATTTCTAGACCTTTACACTTGGCTGTCGTCTGGTGGTAGATTTCGAAACAACTACATTATGATAGGGGCTGGATGGGCGATTATTAATAAAGCTCTGTAAAATTCTACCATGTGCAGTTGTTGATGCTGAAAACGTGTTGAAGGAAAATACAAAAACATCGGCCCATCGGCCTTTTAAAACATATTCAGGGAATACACACGTGAAGTCATCTCACTACATGAGGAAGATCCAGGCCCGTCGAGAGGGGGGGATCGGGGGTGTTTCTCGGGCCCGGGTTACACCTGAAGTTGGAGATTTGCATTTTGCATAAGTAGAACGAGAGAGGTGTACTTTTAAATGATTAGTGTGATGTAAATAACATGACTTGTATTGTTTGTAACGAGATAAATATGAACATTGTTAGGCAAAGGAATATTCTCGTCCCTCCCTTTAAAATTTGCAGTACCATTCTAAGCAATATCACCCCTTCGTTTTTCAAAATTTCCTTTGTAAGGAATATCAGCCCCCCCTGTTCTTCAAAATTGCGATGGAGACAAATGACAAATATTCAATTTTAAGGAATATCACCCCCCGGTCTTCAAAATTTCGATTGAGTAATATTCAATCTCCTAAGGATACCCCCCGGTCTTCAACATTTCGATTCAGATAATATTCAATCTCCTAAGGAATATTGCCCCCTGCTCTTAGAAATTTCTATAGAGGTAAATAGATTATTATTATGAATGCCGCCTCCCGCTCTTTGAAATTTATATTGAAGATTGGTGGGATTCGTATGCTACTAACCCCCGAGCCTCGATATTCTCTCGACGGCCTTGGAAACATCCAAATGCCTTGTAGGATTACCTAAAAAAAACATCACAGGAACACAAAACGATAAACTCTTAAACTCTGGATAACTGCTGTAACTCTCAACTCAAGTATAAGCCAGGAAATCCTTGAAGCAGCAGCACAAGTCGGAGGTATTACAGCTGAAGCACTTAAGGCAGCGGATTCCTTCACAGAAAATGCAAAAAAAGGGGAATAGGAACAGGAGCCTGATGATTGGAAAGCATCAATCTTCATATTACTACATAAAAAGGGATAGACAGATGTATGTGACAACTATGGATTGCCGGAATTAATATGAAACGCTAGTAAAATATTTAGACTTCAGCTTTACTGTCTTGGAGAATACATCCTAAGCAAGCTAGTTTTGTTAAGGGACATGGTACTAGACAACAAATACATACTTTACGTTAACTTATCGAGAAGGAAAGAGAGTATTATTATGGTCCGCTCAGTGGAGCAGTGCTTACATGTCATACTTGCGACCACGGAGTCCTGGGATCGAATTCTGGCCAGGGTGTGGATGTTTAGTGGTACTTTTAATGTGTTACCGAGACGGTAACAGCAGGCTAGACCGCCTTTGAGGGGCATAATATGTCTAATTGCTGTTAACTTCCATGAGTTCGAGACTCAGCTGCGGTAGATGGCAATAGAGCAGCAACTATAGATGAACCCGGTCAGGTTGTTAATATAAATAATGCGACATTTTTAATATTACGGTAGACCAGTTAAGTCATTTGACAATGTGGAATAAAACAAACTATGGACTTTACTACTAGATATGGGGACACCCAGAGGGCTGGTCTTCGACTATATGAAGAAAACTCTGCTTTGGTGAAATTAATAACACTAATTTTGATAAATGTAAAGTTGAAAAGGCTATTTACAGGGCTGAGTTCTGTCACCAATTCTATTCAACATCTATAGTCAACACGGGATGCGATGTTTTCTAGAGAACTGGCAATATCGAGGAGTTACGGGAGGAACTAAGGTTTCTAAGTTGAGGTTTACGGATGAGACCATTTTGGTTGCGATGGGCGAGGAAGAGCTCATGCACCTACTGGGCAACTTCCTAACAATAAGCTCTGAATATTGCTGCTTATAAATCATAACAACAAAAAAAGATGATTGTAAACCAAGCAAATGAAAACCATCCACACAGGTTAAAGACAAGATTGTGACGAAGCAAACAAGATGCTTTAACTTTGAGCCCACGGGAAACTGCGAGTATGAGGTTCGAAGAAGAATGCAGATTTCAAGATCGACAACTTGTCAGTTGTACAAAATTTGACGTGTGAGGAATATGATTAGGCGCCATTTCATTGCAAGATGACTTTTCATGTAAGTTGCTTGAATGCATTCACTCAACTTGCGTGTGGCAGAAAAATATTCACTTGTATGATATTAATTACCTGGTATGTACTGACAACGGTTAATAAACCAGAAAGGGAGAAGTAAATAGATGGTATAATACTTGCACCATAGGATAATTAATTCGTCTGGAGCTTTATTCAACCAAATAATTTTGTATCGCTCATATTCAAATATCGTGCGCACTATTTAGTCAGTCAAATAGCGTGCAAATTCGACGAAGAGAAGAAATCTTTGGTATGGTGGTCGGCTGAGGAGGGGGGGAACAGTTTATTTTAATCGAATGTTACCGATATCTGTCCGCAACGAAACTTCCGGTCGGTGCGCGGTAACCGGAAATTGAAAACAAAAATTTTTAGTTACTGGACTAAACTTACAAAATGCGCAAAATGTTTGTTTTGGCAGTACTGGACTGTAGTGGCAGACATTTCTATTGGTCGGTTTCTCAGCAATTTGTCATCATAGTGGCGAAAAATGGACGAAAACTTTAAATTTAGTCGACTTTTCGCCACTTTGATGATAGTACAGTACAGTACTGTACACAAAACAAACATTTTGCGCTAGGTCCGGTAATTCAAAAATTCTTTAAATTTTCTGTTAGCACGCATCGACCAGACGTTTCGTCGGCCAGCATAATTGGGATATGTGAAATACATATACTAACTACATATGTGGAGAGATATCGGTAACCATTCTATAAAAGAAGTGTTTCTCCCCTCTCTACTATCCGACCACCATACCATATGGTCTCTTCGATTACCGACTGGCAGACGGCAACCTTTCATTGTCGATATTTGCACTCTATTTCTTAGACTAATTCCAATATATTTTGCAATAATATATTCACTGCCACACAAAAACAAATTCTTCTGATCATGTTTTCTATATGTTTTTGGGGTCGCTGAATCCGAATCCGAGGTCTACTTAACCTCATCTCATCAGGATTTTGCCAAAACCTCAAAATAACTATAATATAGGCTATTAAACACATATAATCCTAAGAATCAAGTTGTAATCTAAAAATCCAAACACTTAAATCCCATAAACTACTTAATCCCATAACCCACTTAACTCCAAAACCTCATAACCTTACGTAATCCAATAATCCTAAGAATGAAGTTGTAAGCTGAAAACCCAAGTTCTTAAACCCCATAACCCCATAATCCGCACTTAACCCGATAACCCTATAACCCACTTCATCAAAAATCTATCAACTCCAATAACCACGTATGTCAGAAATTCAACTTGATATGTACGGCGCGTATCTGTCAGGTATCCAATGATGCTCTAATTCTACGCCCCTTTAAGTGCTACATGATGCACTAAACCCGATCGTGCAACCTCCCCGCGGTGTACATCGGGTAACACCAATGCCTACCGTACAATGATTTGAAAAACTAACAGTTGAATAAAAATATAGACTTTTAGGGTGGAGGTGTTTTTAGGACACAACAGTATGTTTTTCGTGCTTGAGACAGAACAACAGTTGTGCGAGAAAAGGTGCAATGACCAGAGTTATGCGGCACCAGAAATCCTCGGAAGTGACGTTTTTTTTTTGAATTTTTCTTTTTGTGATATTATAAAGTCGGACCTCCCGAAACTTGTGGTGACCCGTGCGGGTGACTCACGGCTGGTGGAGGGGACAAATTTACATGTAAAAATAGGGGAAATCAGTTTTTCGGGCATAACTCGCTTAGTCGGATCGAAAAATTGTAGGGGGTAAAAATAAAGGGCTCGCAAATGCGCGTAAACTGAACTGATTCATCAAAATCGATCCAGTGGTTCTAGAAATATGCCAATTTCAACGTTCGGTTTTGTACACGGATGTTTCGCTGCGGCGGGAACGTACCGAGAGCCTTGCTTGCGTTTTTTGCGGAAAAAAAGCGACTTAGCGACTTCCCTTTTTCCCCAATAAATAGTTGAGTCCAAAGTACTGTGTCCAAATTTCAAGTCCCTAGGTCGCTTTAATAACATATAGGAGTGAGGCTACTACGCCCTTGAAATTGTAATAATGTAGTTAGGCTCATCAAGATATTATATGAGCGTGTATCCGTCTCCGTTGCGTCGCTACCTGAGAGAGAAAGGGCGACGCGCCATCGGATGCAGCGCAGGTAATCACTGATGGAAACGTCAACAGCGATGAGATTTCCTCGGATGATTCATCCCGCACTCAATCAGGTAAACACGCACTTCAAGGACAATATCTTCTAAAACCGTTGCTGTGAGCTGCGTGAGAGCTGCTATCATGTATGCAGGAGAGCAACGAACGTTGAAATCAAGCAAGTGCTCCGTTCCGTTATGAGCTACTTGTATAGCTGCTTTTAGGGCAATGAAAGGTTTGTACATGAAGATGCACCGGGACTAAGTGCTTTTTTCACTTCCTGTCATCTTAATTTCGGCACGCACTCGTATAGGTGCACTGGAAGCAGGCGTGATGAGAAGGGGAAGCGAAATGTAAAAAAAAATCAAGAAACACGCACTCCACGAACAATAGCTTCTAAAACCGTTGCTGTGAGTTGCGTGATAGCTGATATCATGTATGCAGGATAGCAACGAGCGTTAATTCGAGTAAGTGCTTCGTTCCGTTACGAGCTACTTGTACAGCTGCTTTTAGGGCAATGAAAGGTTTGTATATGAAGATGCACCGGGTCTAAGTTCTTTTCATCCCTTCCTGTCATTTTAATTTCCACACGCACTCGTATTGATACATTGGAAGCAGGCGCGCGAAGAAGGGGAATGGGAAGCGAAATATCAAAAAAATATCAAGAAAAAATAAGCCGTCGAAGAGACGAAGAACGATAAAAAAAAACGAATTGTGTGGGACGTGTATCAGTAAGAGAGAGTGGAGAGTAGTGGGAGTGCTAGGCGCCTACCACGGCATCTCGCTGCACGGCTGTTGAACTGCCGCTACGTTTTTATAAATGTATCACGCGCGCATGCAGTAGAGCTTCGTGGTAGAAACGTTCTGAAAGAGAATTGATTGCCCTTGAAAATGAGCCTGGCCCCAAGTCCCCAACCCTTTCCTTTTCCTACTATGGGCTAAAAACTGCGCTTCCCTCCCTCCCCTTCTCATCATCCGATCGCAATATGGATGCACTCAAATTAAAGAGAAAAAAATTCCGCATCCGATGGCGAAAAAATTTCTTGCCCCACCCCTTCCGTTCCTGGCGAAAATTAACTTTTTCTGAATAAAAAAAACATCGGTTTTTCCGCAACCATTCGCTTATTTATGTCGAAAATTGCAAACAAATGATACAAATTTGAGGTAGGAACATTAATAGACAAACTCGCGATTGCTGGGCGATATGTGCCCAAAATTGCGAAAGATACAGCAGTTTTAATTTAGTTCTCATTTTCCCCTTCCCCTCCCCTCCTAATCGACCTAGCGACTTGAAATTTGCAAACAGTACTTTAGAGTCGACTATTTATTGGGGGAAAAAAGGGAAGTCGCTAAGTCGCTTTCTTTCCCGCAAAAAACACAAACACGGCTCTCGGTATGTTACCGTCGCAGCGACGTATATACAAAGCCGGAACTTCAAATTGCAATATCTCGAGAACCACTGGATCGATTTCAATGAATCAAAATTCAGTTCACGCGCATTTGCGAGTCCATTATTTTTACCCCATACAATTTTTCGATCCAAATCAAACTAAGCGAGTTAAGTCCGAAATACTAATTTCCGCGATCTTTACATCACCCGTGAGTCGCTCACACGGGTAACCACAAGTTTCGGGAGGTCTGACTTTATAATACCACAAAAAGAAAAATTTTAAAAAACGTCACTTTGAAACCCAGATAAACCTCACTACTAGTTTAAGATTATTACTTTTACCACCTTAATTTATAATGGCACTTTGTTAGCTCATTAACACCATTTAAAATATAACTTCGTAGAATATTGAAATAATACTATAGCTCAAAATGTTATTTTAGCAAAAATTCAGATTGAAACTTATATATCCTAGACCATAAATGTCTATTATTATACGACAGTTTCATTTAGGAACATCTTGGCGCAGTCACCATGTTTTGAAATAATTACGCGTTTTAAATTCAGGAAATAGTGAGAAATAGAACACTACATGTTTAATTTGTCTGTATTTGAGTTTGATAAATTCGTAAAGTATAAAAAATGGGTGAATGTATTTATCAAGGCAAAAATTCCTTGAAATCATTTATAACAATTTTCCCGTTCGAGATATTTTATTATCGCAATAACTTCCTTTCAATCTTAATATATCACTGATAAGAAAACTGTCGTATAAAATTGACAAAATATTGTTATAGTGTACTGGTGCAACCATATTTCGATCTACAAGTAAAACATTACATTTTTCTCTTCAAACAATATGTTGGGCACAAATGAAATATATCATGACATTTACCACATTTTCAAGTAGGCCATAAAACAGCCATAAAATACGATACGACTCTTTCTGCTGAAAATTCTGTTTAATGATAATGTTTTATTTATAGACAGAATTGTTAAATTCCCAAACGAAAATAAACGAAAACACGTCAAAGCTACGGTGAGTGTTAAACTGTGCATGTGCATTATATACAGGGTGCAGAGTGCAGTAGTGTTCACAAAATATTAAAATCATTCGCTATTATTTACAAATATTGTTTCTACTCTTTCCAATCATGTTCTGGAATTGGATTTATAAAAGTTTGTTAGGATATGACAATTTGCTGGAAAGAAAATAGAGATTTCCCACCCTGTTTTACATTAAGCTTATTGTCTATATGATTTTCATAAGTATTTACATAATTAGTCAATAAGAAGAAATCTCTGTTTTCTGCTTGTATTTTCAGGTAAAATAAAACAATTTAGAAGCAAAATTTGAACAAAATAACATTTTAAAACAGGTGGTTAGAAAAACATTACAAAATTTCGGATTTTACAATGCTCATTAATAATCTAGTGTAAACTTTCTATTGTTTAATAAAAACACCTAAATCAATAGGCTACAAGCAGTTACTGGATGAAGGTGGTTTAGACAAACATGTTTTTAATTGTGATTAGTGAAAGCGTAGCTTAAGAAAATATCAGAAATAGTTATCATTAATCATTAATTATCATTATGCTCTATAAAGAAAAAAAAAGGGATCAATTAAACATTGGTGTAATCATTTTTATTTACTCTTTCAGAAATCATTGACTACGTGAAGATCGAGGGCAACATTTTTCAGACGTGTGCATTTTTTTGCAAAGATCTCGAGAAATAAATATTTTAGTAAAAATACCGAAAGATTTTTTTTAAAGTTTGTTTAGTGTCAGACCCGCTATGTTTAATTTTGAACCAAACTCACCGAGATGCGCTGTTTTGACGTTATGGCCTTCTTTCACTCGTTCATGAAAATTAAGTATTATTAAATAATTTCTTCAATAGAAAAAATGATTGGGACCTTCTTATTGGCTTTTTCGATGAGTGATTTCGTAAATGCGGTTCTAAAAAATATATGTATTTTGGAGAAAGAAGAAAGAAAGAAAAAGATCATCCAAACATAAATAATATAAATGTGTCCTCTTCATTATTGTTTGTAAAGAAAATTTTGTTTAAACAAATGAAATAAAACAAGGGTTACTTTAAAAATATGCATTAACGAAAAGGAAGCAAAAGAAGTAAAGTACCTAATATTAATAGGTTGGAAAGAGAAAATAAGCAGGGTAAAATATTTTTTCATTAAGTAGACACATGAAAAAGTACAAATAAAGTATTAACTATTTACATACAATTTTTTATTACAGTGGGTTTTGAAATAGATAAAATTTATATCAAGTTTGATAAACTCTTATAAGTATTTCGAGAAGAGAATATGTATAAAGCAACATTTAGTCACAAAACTTTAATAACAATAAATGATTTTACGCAGGTTTGGTTAATTTCGGTTAACTTGAAAATGCATTACGTTAAAAATTGCCAAAAAATAAAAATTTTACTAGTTAATTGAAAATTGGTATACCTGTGTGAAATTGAAAAATAAACAATTTATTTTTTTACATTTTCCGAAACTTTTAGAAATAATGACAATATTTGGCAATTAAAAAAAATCCATTATGACAGCTAAAGAAAATTACGTAATTCCTTTTGTGCACATCATTTCACATTTTTTGTTTTGGGCAAAAACTATTGATACAATTAAATTAGATTTGAACTGATCGATAATAATTGTTATTATGATACATCTGTTGTGGACTTTATTGCTGGCACAGAATTCGATTTGTTTGTCATACCGTGATTATTTTATTTACCTATAACCTCCACAGTGACTGGATTTGCCTCCGCTCGATTACTTTTATGAGACATGTAAAAATAAAAGTTACGAGTGTCCCATAAGTGCGCGATCAAACGAAGAAAGGTAATAGGGTCGTCACATCCAATTATAATAACCATGTACGTGGTTTAAAAGTTAGTTTTCCCTGATACCGCGTAGTGCATTATTAAAGAATTAAATGAAAAATGAAGAATGTGTTGTTGTGGATGAAGTTTTCCAATAAAAGCATTTAAAAAAAAAAAAAAAATTGTTCTTAAATAATTACAATTTAATTCAATTTTGAGTGTGCTACCAAAAAAAAATGCCCTACAGAAAGCGTTGTCCATTTAATGTAGATTCTAACATAGTATAACATATAAAAAATCTGTTGTGAATATCTCTATATGTTATACCTTGTTAGAATTTACATTAAATGAACAACTTTCTGATAATTCGTCAACTTTCTGCAGTACACATTTTATTCTATTAGCATCACTTAAAAATGAATTCAATTTTTTTAAGACGAAATTGTGTACACAAAATCCTTCTTGTTTTTATTTGATAGAAGATAAGAGTTAAAAAATATATTATTCTTTTAGGAAAGTGCATCCACTTAAAACCATTTTATAAAATAGAAAACAACCAAATAACACATGCTTTTTATTAAATTAATTTTTTTAGTGAGAGACAATGCGATTTCAGGGAAAATGCAAACATTGCAATAGATTTTAAACCTTCAACAATTGGATAACCACGTATGTGGTTATTCTGATTATAAATGACTTTCTCTATTACCCCAATCTTTCGTTTATGGGACACCCTATATCTAGTTACTACAAAAACTTTTCCTTACCAAGATTAGATTTGATAGTTCAACCATCCACTGAGAGCCCGGGAGCCGGCGTACAAAAGTGCTGACCATTCGGCGAACTTTGACAATTCGTGAAATCGATTGTTCACACATAGGTAAACAATCCGTTAGCTGGCTGGGTAGCGGTTGGGGAGGATGTGAAAGGGTTGAAACATGTAAAAAATTGAGAAACAGAATTATACGGCGAATATTGAAACTTATATGAGGGGAAGATTATGTAATATAATGAAAGTAGAACATAGTCAGCTGGGCGAGGGGTGGTGGATTGTGTGTCAGCTGATCAATAGAAAGGGTCCAAATCATGAAAAATTGAAAACTGTATCTTTGAAATTTGGGTATATGACAATATTTATACTAAGATTGATGATAAGCGCAGTCAGCTGCGTGAATGTGGATGGAAAAGTCGTCAGCTAGTACAGTAAAGGTGCTAAGTGTTGATTTGCCTGAGAGGCAGCACGCACCACCTTTATAGCGTCAACTGACGATACTTCCATCCAGATACTTGCAGCTGACTGTGTTTACTGTTAATCTTGGTGTAAATACTATCATATACTCGAATTTCAAAGTTCTCCGAATACTTGCAATAAGAAATATCGATATTGATAAGTTAACGTTGCAAATCATGCGTGCGGCTTTCCCAACTATTCGTTTAAATTCGATTAAATATTCAATTTATTGAAAAAATAAATTTTTTATGAAAATACAAAATAATTTTCTCAGACAATCTGTTTCGTAAATACCGAAAAAACAAATAGAAATAAATGAACAGTCGAAACCGGTTGTAAGAATACTTAATGGTTCAATAAAAATGTATATGTAAAAAATATTTGTTGTGTTCTCCTTTATTATTAAAATACAAAACGAAATATAATTATGTTATGTTACTATTATGTTTCGTTCTCTTTCAAAAAACTGGATTCATGTCTATTTTCCGTACCCATTTACTATTAAAATGTATTTTGAATTACTGAAAGAAATACATATTAAATTTGCATTTTCATAAAAAAACGTTTTTTTACAATAAATTGAATATTTAAAAAAGTTGGGAATGCCGCACGCATGCTTTGTAACATTACCTTTAATATTGATATTTCTAATTACAAGTATTCCGCGAACTTTGAAATTCGAGTACATGATAATATTCACACCAAGACTAACGATAAATACAGTCAGCTGCAAGTATGTGGGTGGCAAAGTCGTCAGTTGACACTATAAAGGTGGTGCGCGCTGCCTCTCAGGCAAATTAACACTTTCATTGTACCAGCTGACGACTTTTCCACCACATACATGCAGCTGACTACGTTTATCGTCAATATTAGTATAAATATTATCATATACCCAAATTTCAAAGATCACCGAATAGTTTTCAATTATTCTTATTTTTGGATCCTTTCGATCGATCAGCTGACGCACAATCCACTACCCCTCATCCAGCTGACTATGTTCTACTTTCATTATATAACATAAGTTTCAGCATTCACCGGATAATTTTTTTAAAATTCTTTTTACATGTTCTCAACCCTTTTACATCCATCGCTACCCAGCCAGCTGACGATCCATTCATTGTTCACTGATGTGTGAGCAATCGATTTAACATATTGTCAAAGTTCGCCGAATAGTCAGTACTTTTGTACGCGGGCTCTCGGACTATGGGCAATTATTTACAAAGCATGTCTAATGTTACATTTTCAAAGCATCGAGGAGCGTGTAGGAAGCATTTTAGGAAAGAAATGTTTTGTATTTTTTTTTTTTATGATTTGATGATGGTTCACTCCTCGAAGTTTGTGGTGATTTCATTGAAACTATCTGTATACAGTGATTTTGGCGCTAGTATGAAAACGGAGGGTAAACATGTGATGTCCTTAAAGGGCTGAAAAAGGGCCATAAATACAAAACGTTCCATCAGTTTTTGTTCAAAATGGAAGTGACACATCTCAATTCAACGAAATCTTCATATCCTTTAGAAAAGATTTATTATTATTTTTCGCAAGAAACGCTGGCTTTTCGAAATATTTACAAAAAAATGTATCTCCTTCCTATTCCCTATTCTAAAAAGGGTCCTCTATCCTGAGACTAGACTCATCGGATACAGAAAAAGTAAGTAAAGATGAACATCAGTTTCATCGATCCCTTAATTTGTATTAAACATTTCATCAGTTAATTTGGCTAAACCAGGAGAAAACTCTAAAAACACAAAATCCTATTTGATTTAAGTAAAATAATAAAAACTTTGAGTCTTAGGTAAAGTTTATGAGATGGTGTGCACACAGTGCCCAAAAAACAGTCCAACTTGGCAGTGACCAGCATGAAAACTGTTTTGAAACTTTTATTCCGTAAACATGTTTTTACAGATATGTTACGAGTGTACTAAGTATCCAATACTCGACAGTCAGCAGACACAAATTCAATTGCCTACTTAGGTCTCCTGAGATTTAAAAGTGCGGCTTCGTTTCTAAAGACATCGACCGAATTACAATCTGCGAATTGCTAAAACATTTCAATTTTAAATCGAATCACTGAAATCCAGTTAAAATGCCGTCTCGAAATGGAAATAAATCATATTTTGACATATCTTATATTTATAGGTTTCCTTATTTTTTGGTTTCAAATGAATGAGCGGTGGATTTATTCCTTGAAAGCTAAAATGCAGATTATTTGTACAATGTATTTACCAACATTGAAGATTATTTTAAATGAGAAAATATATGGTTTTAAACCCACTTTTTCACCGATACATAAAAAAATAAATTAAACACTTGCATAAAAAATAAAAACTAAAAAATAGGTGGGTAGTAGTCGGGGCTGCTAACGTGAAATTTTCGTGAAAACGGTCTCTTCCTTGTATCGTACGGGAGGCGAGGGAAATTTCGGCAGGTTTGCTTATCGCTTTCAATCTTCATCTGTCTATTGTTTTCATGGTGTACAAACTGGAGTACAAAATACGATTTTCATACATATCAGTTGTTGGGTTTCCAGAGGCAGAAACTGTCAACCTGCAAGATATTTGATTAAAGTACCAATGACGTTAATGGAACAAAGAACAAATCGATTTCGCGAAATGTCAACATATGCTATTTTTATCTCGGCTCGAATTTTCGATTTGGCTCACGCAATTTACGATGCCGTAAAAATGCCAATTTGGATCTGTCGATATCGACATTAGGGAGCATTGCTGTTGATGTATTTATTTAGTTATGAACATTTAAAAATGTTGTGCTTTCTTTCGACGAGATTAATTAATGTCTTAAGTCCACCTTTATGGTAGCACATCACGTTAACCGACGACTTTCACATCTACCAGAACTTCTATCTATCGTCAGGGCCGTCGAGGGAAAATCGGGGCCCGGGGTAAAATACGGCCCCCCGCTCCTCGGCATAATTGGGGGTGGCATTTTCTTATTATACAATAAAATTTCGACGTTTCGACGAGCGGCGGATAATATTCTTTACGATAGAATACTTATCTCGATAAAAATTAGCTTGATTATGATCGTTCCAGAAAATACAAATTACGATTTTCTACAATAAAAAGTCTATATAGTGCCTCTCATAATTTGCAAGTATGCCTCTCTTGCTTTAACCTATACAAATGCAATCAAAATTTACATGTGCACCTCCAACTTTTCCAGAATTTCAAAAATTGAGAAAAAATCCGGGCCCCTCAAAAACTCCGGGCCCGGGGGAAACGCCCCCAACCCCCCCTCTCGTCGGACCTGTCTATCATACACTTTTCATCACCATGTCTTTTATTTTTTAGCTATCTCTTTCCTCCTTCTTGTTTGTCACATGTTTGTATTTTTATGTTTTTTCTTATTCTGTCCTTTTTTGTTGTAAAATTCAATTTTGACCGATAAACTAACTATTTTAAACTTAATTTTCCTTTCAAACAATCAAAAATTCCCAACGGCGAGTAGACTGTTGGGGCAAACTGCTTCGAACGGGGCTTTTCCATTAAGTTCATCCCCGTCTCAGCAACAAAATTAAAAACAGTGTTTTATCAAATTATAGATTAAGCGTTTTTACCTTTCAGTGTTCGAAAATTAAGTTCTTATAATATGTATAATTTTAATGACAATTTTAAGCCGCCACAGGGAACAGCAGTTCTGTCTTTTAATGGAAATTTTATTGAGCCGAACCGGTCGCGATCCACCCAGACGTACTAACACCACGGCGCTGCGCGACGTGGTTGTGCGGTTGGCTCCGGATCTCGACCCGGGGAGGCGATGCTTTGTATTTTAAAAAATTGAATAAAATTGTTATGATGATGACGACTTTCAAATCGGATTTCTCGGTTTGAATCATGTACGGGTGTGCTTTTTAATTTTTTCTCTTACTTTTTGGCTGCTATTTCTTATTCTAAAATTACATCGTATTTATTTCTACGTTCTTAGCCTTTAAAACATATAAAAAATAGGAATAATTTGTGTCTCAGGGGAAAGCGGAGCACCAATCTGCCTACCTACCCAGACACACAATTTACTAAGAAGTATCTCGATGGACATTTTACAGAAATATCTGCCGTTTTTACTGCTGTATTCGCTTCATCGTAATACACAAATAAAAAAAATCAGCTTGATGAATTCAAAATTAGCTTGCTACAAATAATACAAAGTTAATGAATTTTTTCACGGCTTCAAAGGCCTGTATTACTATTCAGCACTATTAAACACATACGTTGACAATATTTTTCTACTTGTTGGATATAAATCAATTATTAAAAAAAAATCAGCCTTTTACAAATTTGTCATATCTAGGTAATATCTTGCAGACTAACAGTTTCCGCTCCTGGAAAGGCACCAACCGATATCTATGCCATTCATATTTTTGTACTCACTGTGTTATAATAATAACACCGGCATACAAATAAAATGCTCTGAACACCCACCTATATACCCCCATGTATTTTTGGCCGCTGAATCCAAATTGTCAGAACTGGCCTGCCAAAAACACACCTGAAAATCGGTCAAAGGAGGGGTTACATGAGAAAAATATGAAAGTGTCGGCAAAAATCTAAACAAATCCAAGAATACGTAGGTGTAGGTATGCGAGACAAATCATCATCCAGCTCAGACCACGAAACCCCGGGTTCGAATCCTGGTGAGGGTATGGATGTTTAGTGGCATCTTTCATGTGTTACCGAGAGGTTAGCAGTGGGCTAGACCGCTACTGAGTGCCACAACATGTCTTCTCGCTGTTATCTCTCCTGAGTTCGAATCTCAGCAGGGTAGATGGTAATATCGCAGGGACAGGTTGTTGTGTTGATGTCTATGTGTACGTGTCCTGGTTGAGTGGTAGAACAGCAATAGCTGAACTCCGCCAGGATGTTAATATAAAAAAGGCCATTAAATAAATAAGAAAAAAAAATAAAATCGAATGGCTTAAACCATTTTTGAGCGGCCGTACTTCAGAAACCACATCGACTTCCAGTTTGCGCCATCCGATTTCCCGTTCGATTTTCCATACATCCGAATTTTTTCAAATTTTTGGTAGCTTTCATTTAGGGGAAATGGCCCTCAAAGCTGGGCCATGTCGCTCCTCGGAATTTTTACTTTGGCGACCGATATCTCACTTAAAAATATCGTGTCTCACAGCATTGGATGTTACATTCGAATTTACAATCCATCAAGCACCAAAAAAGGGGAGTCAATTTTGTCTAGAAAAAGTTACAGCGATTTATGCAAAAAGATGTGGAAATTGTATAAATTTGCAAAAATCTGAAAAAATTCAGGGGTGCGTAGGAAGGCGAGACAAATCGAATGGCTCACACCGCAGCTCTGTACCTCGTTGCGTTTTCGAGTTATGGTCTCGGGAAGCGGTTTTTGGACGGTTTTCACTTGGTTTTCTGGCTCCCACGAAAAATACTGGGGTGACGGACCAATTTTGACTACGGATTCGGGTTCAGTGGCCAAAATATATGGGGGTATATAGGTGCGTGTTCTGCAACACATTCTTTTCTTGTTTTTGTGCCGGTGTGCTCGATAAAAGAAATATCAGCTTTATACAAATAGGTACTTCCACCAACCATGAAAAACATGTCGACTTTCAAGAGTCATCTAGTGAAGTTTTGAACACTAAAATAATGTCTAATATCACTATTTTTGTCTGCCAATCTCTAAGAAACAGGATTAATACTGTCTCTAGCGATTATAAATGGGTCAGGTTATAGCACGCTGACTCCTGTATTTTGCAACCTTCAACTTGATATAAGTTTCAAGCTTTAACGACCAGTAATTATATCAGAATTAATACCGGAAGTGAGGCTCCCTCCTCTGTCGGATCAGGTTTTCGTAAGGCAATCGTGACGAGTGACTAGAGTTGCAACAACTTCTATTTTTCCTAAAAGTTTCATCCTTTACCAAATAAACTCCAGTTTTGTACAATCATCTCTCCGCCTATAAAGGCATATGAGCAAATATTGACACCGATATTTAGTTAGTAAATGTAGGTTTTTACAAGCATCCACATGTTTTTACTGAATTCAGTAAAGCATTTAATACATCTGCACGTTGACATCCAAAGTTATTTGAAATAAATGAAGGAATTAGTAATTCATGATTAAATTTACTTCATTCAAAATAACCCATAGTGAAACACGTCAATTAAGTGAGGTCAAGACCTGGTATTCGGTGTACGCTAAATTACAGACAGATAATTTCCCAAATTAACAGAGGCTGCAGATAATTGAGTTAATGAGTGGCGAGTGCCATAATATTGTCCCAACTAGCGGGTATTTTGGAGACTGTCGACAAATAGCATTGATTGTTCAACAAACGCGTTATCACCCGCTATCACTAATAAACATGCCGGATGCGAGGTAGGTACACGAATGGCTGACTAAGCTTCATAGTAACTATTATAAGTGTCTCAATTACGTGAATTTCGCCAAATGTATTCACAGTACACTTCAGTTTTACCCAATTGCCTCAAATTTTTAAATAATATCAATTCAAAGAATTTAACAGATATTTTCATACGTTTTTATTTTTTTATTTTTTTTTAGGTATAAGACAGATACGAATGTATGGGATCCATTAAAAAGTGCTGAGAAATTAACCAAATTATGGAGAATAGTTGATGTCTTTATAAGTAAGTCCAATAAATATTCACTAAGCCGTTTATGATTTATAACGATTTTAATTCTTACGGGAAATGTAGTGAAATTAAACATATCAGTTCAATGGGAGGGATTCAAAAACGCTAAGAAATTAATGAAATTTTGGGACATTGTTCTTTATGTCTTCATAAATCACCCCAATAAACAAATCAATTCCCTAAACCGTTTTTGAATTGTAACAATTTTAATTTAACGTAAGTTCCGATGGGAGATGTGTATTGATTATAACAGCTCAAAAATCAATGAAAAAATATTAACCTTTTCCAAATTTTTCTACATGCAATTTAACATCTTAATAAGATAATTGCAGAGTTTAATTACCATTCACTAAACGATTCCCATGAAATAAATTATTATTGACAAAAAATACCACTTTTCCAGTAACATAGATTAGCCGACCATAAAAACGTGGCAACATTTACCATTTTTTCGAATTCTCTTGGACTCCCTACCACATGTATTTTTTTTCTTTTTAACCGGTGCTCGGGGAATTTACAAAATATCACAATTAACCAGTATGTTACTGGTAAATAACCTCTATGCCTGTGACTTTTACGTCAAAGAATCAGTTTGAGGTTGCTTTTTTAAACAAATAACACAAATAAATATAAAAACTTGAAATTAGATATTTCGCCGACGTTTCAAGGCTTTTTTTTGAAAAATCTTTTTTGCTGTGTATGATAAATACACAGCTCTAAGAATGTCTGTTATATTCAATATCTATAAGAGCTCTATTACACTAGGCCACCGGTGGCGCCACCAAGCTGAGACACTGGTGGTTTAGTACATCGCGGGGCACTTAAGTAAATATGTCCTATTACACTAGGGTAAAATAACTACTGGTGGCTCCACCGAAAATCGGTGACGTGCTGGTGGACAGCCCTGGCAACCGCTCGGGCAACTTGTGGTGGCGTGATTGCATAGCGGGACATTGTTTTATATGAATTTACAAATTCATGACAGTTTAAGTTTAATAATGTCGGATGACATACGAAAGTAACAAAAAAAATTATTATCATCTGCACAAAGTTCTTTAAATACAGTATAGTAAAGGCCTTTTTCTTCTCTTAGTGCTAGCATTGGATGTACATGCAGTTTTCTATATCTGCATCTTTTCTTTCTTTTTCTTAATAGGACGAGAAGAAGCACACTCTCGTACCACGACATGGTTAAAAATGCCCTGAATATTTTAGGTTGCATCACCGGTGGCAATGCTCTTTTTCACAGCTCCACCAGTTGCGCCACCAGTGTCTCAGCTTGGTGGCGCCACAGGTGGCCTAGTGTAATAGAGCTCTAATAGATACTTACTATTTCTATAGAACTGTTGATATATATTCTTAGAGCTGTGTATTTATCATACACAGCAAAAAAGATTTTCCAAAAAAAGCTTTGAAAAAGGAAACAGATTAGATTTCCGAAACGTCTACGAAATATTTAATTTCAAGTTTTTATACTTATTTGTTTTATTTGTTTAAAAAAAGCAACCTCTAACTGATCCTTTGACGTAAAAGTCACAGGGATAGAGGTTATTTACCAGTAACATACTGGTTAATTGTGATATTTTATACATTTCCCGAGCACCGGTTAAAAAGAAAAAAATGCGTGTGGCAGGAAGTTCCAAAGAATTAGAAAAGATTAAGATAATGCCACAAATAACATTTAGACAACATTTAGCATGTTGCCAAATAGGGATTTGCCTCAGTTTATTTGCCCCGGACACGAAGTGGGGTTAGGGGAAAATTGAAAATTCTCGTTGCCCAACCTCTAAACAACATGTATCCAAATTTTGAAGTTTTAATGTGCATTTTAACCTCATTTTTTAAAAATATTTTAAAAAATTATTTTTCATCGCATAATATGTTTAATAAACAAACAAAGAAAAGGCGCTTGAGATAATAAATCTTACAAAATTACACGAATTTCAAGTGGTTGGGGAATGACATATAATATCTTACTTTTTTCTTTCGGCTTTACATGGAATCCGTCCTGTATAGCACGCAGGAAATTTTACCAGCTGGGGTTTGTATAAAAAACAGACTTTTAAATAATTCCCACTACCTTGACACCTTTCTCAATCGACCTATATTATATAGTCCAGTCAACGGGGGGATTTCACTTCTAACTTGAGTGCTAGTAAATGGATTTTAATGAAACTTTGTGCAATGTATTTATAATGAAGTTAATAAAAGAGTTGAAAAAAAATCAGAGTAAGAAATGATCGGAAGGGGTAGAGAACACGCCGTAACTTGTAGACTTAGGTCGAAAATGAAAAAAAAAAAAACGTTTACCTTTTTTGGTCCAAAAAAGGTCTTTATTCTGGTGAATTTTTTCGAGAAATGCTTATTTTTCGAGATACGGCCATTCGAAAATTCCTAAAAGTGGGGGATGGGAAATGCTGAAAAGTTAAAAAAAATTGAGAAAATTCAGGTGAATGTATTATCAAAATACAAGTCTCTTTTTTATTTGCCACTTTTCGTAAAGTTCCTTTTCACCGAGTTTTTCCGGAAAAACATGAAAAACTGACCCTTTCTTTGAAATTGTGGCGCGGAAAAAATTAAGAAGTCTGCATTAAGGCCTTCTAAACATTTTTGATTCTTAGAATTTTTTTGTAACTTGCTAATTTTCCGAGGTACAAGCAGTTTTTCACGATGAATAATGTACTATATTTTTTGCAAACTTTCAATTAAAAAATAGATGAAAATTTAAAAAATGAGCGTGATTTATATATATTGTTATAAGAAAATAATAATATGATGATATTTTTAAAGGTTCAATATAATTTTTAAATTGAAAATGTGCAAAAAATGTAGTATATTATTTATCGTAAAAAACTGCCTGTAACTCGGAAAATTAGCAAGCTATAAAAAAATTCCAAGAGATAAAAAATGTTTAGAAGGCCTCAATGCATAAGTCTGAATTTTCAAATTACACATTTTTAAAGCGTTACAATTACAAGGGACAGTTTTACGTTTTTCTGGAAAAACTCGACGAAGACGCACTTTACAGAAAAAAATCACCAGAGTAAAAACACCTTATTTTGGGTCAAAAATGGTAAGCATATTGTTTTTTTTTTCATTCTTGACCTAATTCTACAAGTTACGCAACCCGTGATAAAAGGGGTGTTTTCTACCCTTACCGATCATTTCCTACTTTAATCTTTTTTTCAGCTTTTTTATTAACTTCATTACAAACAAGGTTTCATCAAAAATCCATTCACTAGCACTCAAGTTAGAGAGATATTAGTCATTTTAGCTCTCCGTTGACTGGACTAATAAAAATGCCTTAGTTTGTATGCAAAAAACTTTTGGGTGTTACTGGCTCTTGGAATAAAAGCTTTAATTTCTTCGTTACTTAATAATAAATTACTAACATTAATTATATAAATCTCATAATTACTCTTCTTGACTAATTTACAGTATGTATTTAATTTGTCAAATTAACATATAATAAAGATGATTTTATCAATATTTCATGAGGACAAGTTAGAATCAGGGTATTTTCAGTATCAAAGGATTATTTCATAAAAACTAAAAATTCGCAAGTAAAATGAGAATTCTGTTGAGAAGCAGATACATGACTGCCTTGTAATAAATATTTGACTCTAATAATCGTTTAGTTCAATAATATTTATCTGTATCACACAACAGACATAGATATTAAAGAATTAAAAATCCTTGGTACTTTTGCTCCCGATTGTACCTCCCATACACCCTCAAAACATATTAAACAAAACGTATGTGTCAAAAGGATGTTAATTTTCATGATGCCACCATTTATATTGAACATCATCATCATAACAAATTTTATTAAAATACAAACAATTTGCCTCACCGGATGGCGATCCGGAGCCAACCAGACAACCATATCGCGCAGCGAATTAGGGAGGTTAGGACTATAATTATCAAGAGATATCTTATGAACCAGCACTACATGGATTTTGCACTTACGCAGTGTGAATGAATAATGAAATCATTATTTGGTATTTTATCATACTTCTAATTTATATTTGTTGGCAACATCGCAAAATGTTATAGTTTTTGCTGATGACAGTACTATATCTTGTAGACAAAGGACCCCGCACGGAACATATGGAAATTGGCCCTCGGTTAAAGTGTTTGATACTCGGGGATATTATCCAAATATCGATGTTGATCAAAAGTCTTTATGGGCTCAAGGTCGGAAATTGGACGGTTTTCCAGATATCGGGGGTGTAAAGGGGGATGCTCATTTCTTGTGGGAAGTGGCCCCCGCTCCAGTAAAATTCGCTGGAATCGATATATGTCATTCCTCTCGACCTCCTGATCAAAAATTCTCAGGGGCACAAGTATGGAAAATAAACAGTTTTCTAGATATGGGAGGTGCAAAGGGGGGAGCTCATTTTCTATATGAAGTGACCGCCAGTGAATTTCATTGGAATCGACATATGTTGTTCCTCTCGACCTCCTGATCAAAAGTTCTCATAGACACAAGGTCGGTAAATGCACAATTTTTTCGATATCGGGGGTTTAAAGTCGACTTTGCAACCCCCGATATCTGGAAAACTGTGCATGTACCGGCCTTGTGCCCATGAGAATTTTGATCAGGAGGTCGAGAGGAACAACATATGTCGATTTCAGTGAATTTCACTGGGGTTCACTTCCTATAAAGGAAATGAACGCCCCGCTTTGCACGCCCCATATCTAGAAAACTGTCCATTTTTCAAACTTGTGCCCCTGAGAATTTTTATCAGGAGGTCAAGAGGAATAACATATGTCGATTCCAGCGAATTTTACTGGATCGGGGGCCACTTCCCACAAGAAATGAGCATCCCCTTTACACCCCCGATATCTGGAAAACCGTCCAATTTCCGACTTTGAGCCCATAGAGACTTTTAATCAACATCGATATTTAGATAATATCCCCGAGTATCAAACACTTTAACTGAGGGCCAATTTCCATATGTTCCGTGCGGGGTCCATTGCGTGGGTATGGTCAATTTTTCTCAAATAACACAGCCACAGAAAAATATTGTTCATGAGAATACCATATCGGATGTATTATAATGCGTTGAATCCAAATTCATGCTCCAATTTGCTCCATGTCATTAGAATTTTTCGTAACTTTCGAAAAAGTTCAAATATCGTGTAAAATGCGATTTTCGTAAGAGAAAGTGACAGTACATGGTACATAAATCTAAAAAACCCACTGGAAATCTTATTCATAGCAGGATTGAGTATGCATTTGACATGTATTTCGATCCACTGTATTCGAACCTGGGTCAGAATTCCGAACAACTTAAAAAAAAAATTAACCGCAGAACATATATTTACTGTTATTAAATGTTATGTTTGTCCCGCGAATACGTATGAGTTATTAGGAAAGAATCACAATATCGCAGTTGATTTCTAAAGTCGAAGAAACAAACATTTTCAAGCACCAAGAGCTTATGCAGGGTAACGACTTTGTATTAATAATAACTACTGACCATATAAAATTTTACCCATAAAAACTTTAACAGAGGCTCATAAAAGGAAAATGCTGGAACATTTGCCGCCAGATGATTCAAAACTTGGATAAAGATCCCGAGTTTTTTTACTAAAATGGTATGGACTGATGAATCATGCTTTTCTACGGCAGGAATTTTTAATACGAAAATTCGAAGGTCGTGGGAAAACAAGCACAACAGATAAAGATTGGTAAAACAAATATAAGAATCAGGAAGAAAGACTGTTAGTGTTTGGTGTGGAATATTCAGAAACAAAATTGTTGGGCTTATATTTGATGATTATACTTTAACTGAAGTTACCTATTTGGACATAATTATCCCAGAAGCAGAAAATATTCTTTTGCAGAATCTTGATGACATGATATGGATGGGGCATAGGGTCCTACCCGTTCGAGATCATTTGGATAATGTATTCCCATGTATAGGGAATAATGCAATAATTAAATGGCCACCTAACAGTCCGGATTTGCTCCCTATGGATTCATTTTTGGGGATTTCTAAAAGACATCATCAATAATGTCAATAGTATTTCAAGTCATTGAAGACAGGATTCGACTTGAAATAAATAATCTGAATGTAAATAATAAAGACATTTCCGGTGCAGTTATAAATATAAGAAGACGTTATCAATTATGCATTGGCAATAATGGTGGACACATCGAACATCTTTTATGAGTCATCATTTATTTATATCTAAATTTTCGAAATAGATCTTTCTTATCTATTTCTTATAAAAATTTGGGTTTTTTCTTCCTCACTGTAAACCATTTTGATTATTTCATTAAACAAATGTCACCTATCAAATATAATAGTTGTCACTTTCATAGCTCACTTTAATAATGTTAACTTTTCTATATTAATAACTCAATAACTCAAATGAAACATTCATTACTATAAGCAAACAAATAATAAATAATTGACTTTTAATGGGGCACCATATGGGGTATATTTTTGAAATCAAGAAAAAGGATCATTTAAAAAATTTAATAACATACTGGGTATCATATTTAAGAAATATGTATTATTCTTTTGTATCTCCTGAAATCTGAACCCTACTGTACTTTTGATAGCATTCTAACAAAATTCAGTCATAACCACACAACTTTTATTTCAAACTTTTTTTTCTATAGGCAATAATAACGATGACAAGGGGTGAGTAATTTATAACGAAAAACCTTGTACACTAAACACAACTGCCAACGCGCTGAGTTTCAAATTTTTCGTGACTTCTTGTGGTTAAAAATTTTTTTGCTGTGATTACTCAGAATTATGGCCTCAGATTCGAATACAGCGGGTCAGAATATGTTTCAAAATTGCACTCATTCCTGCTATTAAGGACTTTTCATATAGCTATGTCACTATCTGTTACGAAAAACAATATGGTGATGTATTCATTAGTATAGGACCAGTATTTTTTTGTGGCTGTGTAATTTTTAGATTCAATTGCATGATATTTTCATTTTGTATTTACAAATAAAGACTATATTTAGAAATAGATATTCAGATTTGACAACTTCGCGTTTATACCAAAAAATAAAACTTAATTTTTCATCTGAGAACTACCTTTTTGTATCTATATTTGAAAGATATTCTAGTTAGGCGCTAGCGAAACCGTTGAGAGTCTTGAAAATACTGATTTACTGAAACATGTATTAACCGCTAAAACTGAATCTTAAAATGTTTGTTGAATTAAAGACAGATAACCATTATTATATTTTTGTGGTAATTGTAGTAATTGAAAATGTGTCTCATTACAGAATCTCTTCCATATCATTAATTACGTCGCTGCTGTAAAGTGCATCATTGTTAATCCAGAAGACCCCAGACCTTTTTATTGTGACTATTAATATATAAATAATTTAATAAATATGTATTTTTTAATAAGACTGTTAGAATATAATTATCTTTTTATCCATTGAAAATAAATATTACACTTCGATATTTTTTATTCATTTTACGAAATAAGTTTCAAAACAGTTAACATTTGTACTCGATGACCGTGGCGGGCCGGCCGTGTCCTAAAATAGGCACTGCCCGCCCCGGTCCGAGGGTGCAGTGCTACACTCTAGTGGGGGGTTGCAGCACCATAGCGGCGAGACGTACCTTCATTGCTTCTGGGCTACCTCCATGGTGGCCCCCTCGTGGCGTCGTTGTGTAAATGGCATCAGCTGGGATGCCTCCCGGCCCAGTTGTAGTTTTTTCTATGTCTACTTTTTGGCTGAAACGTTAAGAAATCATTACAATGTAATAATTACATTATAATATAATATTAGTAGGTAATAATTTGGTCATGCACAGTGCGCCTAATAGACAACCACGATAGATGGCGTGGTACAGTCAGACGTGCTATACAGCAAACGGAGGGCAACTAAAATAATGCATGGAACACAGAACGTCTGGTAACACATTGTGAATAAGAAGAGAAGGAGAAGATTATTATGTAAACACAGTGTATTGCATACACAGTTGGTTATACAGACTGTCTATTTTACGAGGGCCACACCAAATATCTCGCTTAATATCTATTGTAGAAGAATAAAGTTTTAGAAACAGTTATCCCATTTTTTGTGAGCTATATTTCAGTAAAAAGACATTTGAAATCCATAGCCTACTTTATGAGATATATTACGAAAACCTGAAAAATAGGAAAACCACAAACGGTTATAGCTTCCTTATTTGAGGAGATACGAAAAAAGTTAAAGGAATGAAAGTTGACGGCAAAGACAATAAGAATAATAACGTGTAACAAAAAAATCGAAAAATGCAGTTGGCTTTGACATACGCTATTGTGCAAAAATGAAAAATAGATATCTCAAAGTAGTGCCATGACGCCATTAATTCCGTAATTTTTTCTCATTCCAACGATATAAAACATGTCACAGAAATTTTAACCGATAGTGTCAATATTTAATTTTATACGAATACCACAATTCATATAATTAAATCGTAACAATCAGCTGTGCCATAATAGTAAAAATTCACTTTATAATAATTATAATTCCGTAATTATTTATTACAATTTAATACAAACCAATAAATATCTCATAAATAAAAAATACAAGTACAAAACGAACATCCAAAGAAAAAAACGAAAAACTATGTATAACAGTACTACCTACTACTATATTGAAAAGAAATTGTGTGTATTTATTTTTCTAACTACAAATGCTCAAATTGTGCACCATGCATTCTGACACAATAAACGTGCTCTACGAGACACGTCACGCATTACATTTTGGAGCATTTCAGGAGTAATTGCCTCACATGCGTTTCGAATTCTGGTTTTGATGTCCTCAATATTTTTCAGGGGCAGTTTGAAATACCTTGTCTTTAATATAACCCTAGACGAAAAAATCCAAGGGAGCAATATCTGGTGATCGAGCTGGCCATAGAATGGGTCCATAGGTGCGTATCCAGCTATCTGGCATAACTTGATTTAAATAATTTGTACATATTACAGCAGTGTGAGGTGGAGCCCCATCTTGTTGAAAATATGAATAATTTAATCTTTCTGCCACTGTTAATTCATAAAGAAAATCTTGAAATTCGTTTTGCAGGAAAATTACCCAGCAAACATTTAAGTATTATTTGACGTCAAGGCTACCTAAATTATGTATAATAAATTTAGTCGCAAAATTAGAATTAAACATATTTTGGGTAAAATTTACGTTGATGCTACGTGGAATCGACATAAGTGGAGAATAAGACAACGTCGAAATTAAGTTATATCAACTAAAACAGGTAAAATTACATATAAATCTTACTTGTAGTCGCACAGTACATTTGGTTACTAATACCTGTTTAGGTAAATTTTACTTGAATTCAACGTCAATTTGACATCAAGTTGACTAGTTTTAGGTAGAATTTACGGACATATGTGTAATTTAAAAATGACACCAAGTGGAAAAATATAAGATTTTTACACTTATTTGGTATTTTTCTCTATAAGTAGTCGACGTATGGTTGTCAGTCACTTACAAAACTGAAGAGATACCTAACTCACCATAACCATACAAGATGAATGCCGGTAACTAAAATAAATACAATTTATGAGGAAAGTATTTGCAGTTCTCGCTTATTGAAATCAATGCGCCGAAAATTTTTCTGTGAATGATAGCAGCTGTACTCCATAAAATACTAATGCGCCTCAAAAATATTCATCTATAAGGAAATTTATATTACCAAATAAAAAAATTATTGTAATATTTTGAGCCGAAAATATACTATACTTGTTAAATATGAGTTTACAGGTATAATTATGTATTTTCTCAAACTTTTCGTCAGTTTGTTTCCATATACACTCATTTTACAAACTACAATTTGGAATCATACTTCAACTGCGCTGAGAAAATATGGCGTCTTGTGCTAATTAGACCTCTAAGTTAAAATTACCATGACAATCTACGTATTTTATAGGTGGAAATTATCACAGGTCAAGTTACACGAAAATTTACGACATTTTGGTTAACTTTCCTATTGAAAGTATTATTAACTCTGTTGTTATATCAAATAATTACTTGTAGGTAAATATAACCTATTTATATTACCTTATTTTGAATATACTACCTATTGGTAAATTCTACTTATTATGTGTAAATTTTAACTCGACTAGTGTATTGTGTTTACGAGTGAGTTGTCATAATGGAGCCATATGATATTGCCTTGGTATTCGACAGCGCCCGAAAGTTCTGGAAGCTCGGCTGGCATTCGGCAATGCCCTTTTATTGAAATTATTTCCATATACTAGAGTGCAAATACAGTCAAGATGTTCTCCTTTAAAAAGACTTGGATGGAAAATCTGGATGCGGAAGTAGTGATTCCTTAAGCGGTGGTTTTTTACCTTTGTCATACTTCATTTGTATATTGGCACCACGAATTATCCAACCATGCTACGTTAATGGCTTCTTTTAATGACTGAAATAATTTTTAGATAATAACTATACCACCTATAAGTACCTAATGGTTCAAATAACCTAAATAATATGAATTCTACAAACAGGTTAGACGGGGGTTAGCTTCTGAATTACTATTTTATAGTGAAGTTTACTTTGAGGTCAATTTGCCAGGTTACTGCGACAAAGAGGTTTAAAATGTATTTTTTTAGAGTAACTTTAAGGTCAGTTTAAGGGTTATTGACTTAATTGGTGAAATTAGGTAGATAATCTAGGTAGAATTTATCGATGTTGTCTACCTAATATTACTTCAAAGAAGAGTAATAAAAGTGATCAAATAAGTTGCTATTTAGGTATATATTACGTAGTATTTCCAACAAAATCTACCTAGAAAGATATTCGACTATTAGAAATATTTTTAGTCGCTAAAAAGGTAAATACTACCTAATTATATTACCTATTTCGACCTTATTGAAAATTTACCCTTGAGGTCAATTTTGGTAGATTTTTTTAGTAGTTTTCCACTTGCTGTTTTCGTTAAATTTACCTTCAAAGAAAATTGTGTATGAGGTAGATTAATTGGTATTATTTACGTAAACTTAAATCTAAATTAAGACTAATTGGTCAATTTTTATCGGAGGTCTATTTTTCCAGTCAATTTTACGTTATAATTACTTTGGTAAGTAAATTTGTCTTGTCCCAAGTCGAATTGGAGCTAATTTTGACAAAAATGTTTGCTGGGTAAGGTATCTACGAGCGGTTAATTTGCCATCATAAAAATAAGGTCCAATTACTTTAGTCTCTAAAAGACCCAACCAAACATTCGTAGAAAATCTTTCTTGGAAAGCAGTCTCTCTGCACCAATGTGTATTTTCTCGTGTCCACTTATAATGCATATTTCTATTGAAAAATCCATTATTAGAAAAATTTGATTCGTCCGACCAAAGAATTTTGCTACATATCAGCGCGTCATTCCTTTTCTTATTTAATAACCATCTACAAAATCTTACTCTCCTTGGCTTATCTCCCTCATTTAAATGTTGAACTTTCCTCATTTTGTAGCATCGAAATCCGTTTTTTTTCAATATTTTTCTTGCACTGTCTTTTTTTATGCGACAGTTTCTCTGAATTTGTCTCAAAGAGGTTTCCTCATTTTGCTTAACATAATTCATTACTCTATTCACTTTTCTTACATTATCCGCAACATGCGCTCGCCTTACTACTTTTTTTGAAAATGAACCGTGCGTTTTTAGATTTTGAACTAACTTCCTAAACATAGTTCGATTTGGCTGCGGAGCATCTGGAAATCTATCTCCGTAAACCGTGACTGCCATCTCAGCGTCAAAATTGCACTGGCAATAAATGCTAATCATATCGAATTTGTTATTATTGGTGTACACCATAATTACTGATATAAAATTTATCTTAGAACTCGACAACGCAACATACAACATACAACAGTGACAATCTGTCAAATTTATTAATAACTGTATACATTGTTTTTCACTAATTATGGCACAGCTGATTGTTACGATTCAATTATATGAATTGTGGTATTCGTAAAATATTAAATATTGACACTATCGGTTAAAATTTCTGTGACATGTTTTATATCGTTGGAATGAGAAAAAAATAACGGAATTAATGGCGTCATGGCCTACTTTGAGATATGTATTTTTCATTTTTGCACAATAGCGTATGTCAAAGCCAACTGCATTTTTCGATTTTTTTGTTACACGTTATTATTCTTATTGTCTTTGCCGTCAACTTTCATTCCTTTAACTTTTTTCGTATCTCCTCAAATAAGGAAGCTATAACCGTTTGTGGTTTTCCTATTTTTCAGGTTTTTGTAATATATCTCATAAAGTAGGCTATGGATTTCAAATTTCTTTTTACTGAAATATAGCTCACAAAAAATGGGATAACTGTTTCTAAAACTTTATTCTTCTACAATAGATATTAAGCGAGATATTTGGTGTGGCCCTCGTAAAATAGAGAGTCTGTATATTACACGGTCAAAAAAAAAATTATTTCTGATCTGGGGATCTGACCATGCTTATTGTATATTTCTGTGGTCGGTGAATCCGAATCCGAGGTCTATTTAACCACATCACATCAGGATTTTGCCATAACCTTAAAACACCCATAATATAATCGATTCCGGCATCTCAAATCGTTGTAACTTTTTCTAGACCAAAATGATCCCCTTTTTTATGCTATATCGGTTGTAAATTAAATTTCCAATCCAATAATGTGGGCACGATATTCTTTCGGCGCTTTTTAAGTGATATATCGGCCGCAAAAGTGAAAGGATTTCGCTTCTCGAGCGGTACGGCCCAGCTTCGAGGGCCATTTCTGCCAAACGAAAACAAACAAAAATCTGAAATAATTCAAAGCTACGTAGAAAGACGTGAGAAATCGAATGGCGCCAACCGGATGTCAGTGCGTCCTTTTCAAGATATGGCCGCTCGAAGTAACCGGAAGGTGAAAATCGATTTTTTTTTACCGCTTCCCGAGGTCATATCACGAAAATGAAACGCGATACAGAGCTGCGCCATTTAATTTCTCTCGCCTTCCTACATACCTCTGAATTTGTTCATATTTTTGCCGGCACTTTTACTGTTTCAAATAATTCCTAAGGTAAAGCATCTAAAAAAAAATCGGTAAAGGTATTTACACAGAACTTCCCTCGTTATTTGTGCATGGCGATCACTAAAAAAATATTAAATACGAAATGACATTGAGAATAATAATGGAAATATAGTTATTGTAATTATTACAAAGAAATCCTAATAACTTTTGGTCAAAAAATAGTGCTCATCCAAGAGCAAAAGTTCAATACTAAATAACAGGTCTCCCATAAATTATTTCTTGGGATGACCACCCTGTATATTTTCCAATAAAAGTATAATAGCATATGTCAAATAGTATTGCCATTAGACAGTTCCACATTCACGCAGTGAAGTGGAAGTATAGTGGTGGTTAAAAATTTCATTTTTTTTTTGAAATTTTTCAAAACTGTAGGATAAAAATGTTCACTCCTTTTTCTTCTGCAATAGGTTCAGAATGTCATGAAACATAGAAATTTTAAATTTGAGCAAAGAAAAAAAAATTTCCATCTGTTTCAGTGGTTCAAAATTTTTCAAAAATGTGTGAAAAAAATTTTTAATTTTTTTTTTCTGAAATAGGTTTAGAATGCCATGAAACGTGAAAATTTTAAATTTCAGCAAAAACAAATTTTTCCGTCCATTCTAATGGTAATTTTTTTCCAAAGTGGTAAAAAAAAATCATCTATTCTATAGTAAGTAGTGAAATAGATTTTATCAATTTTTTTATTTGTTTGAATAGGTTTAGAATGCTATGGAAACGTTGAAATTTTAAATTTGAACAAAGAAAAAAAATTTTTTTTTGAAATTTTTCCAAAATCTTGGTTAAAAAATTTTCAAAATTTTTTCTTCTGAAATAGGTTTCGAATGTCATGAAACGTGTATATTTTAAATTTGAGCAAAACAAATTTTTCCATCTATTCTAGTGGTAATTTTTTCTCCAAAATGGTAAAAAAATGTTACAATTTTTTTTCTTCCGAAATAGGTTTGGAATGTCATGAAGCGTGGAAATTTTAAATTTGAGCAAACAAAATATTTTCTTCTATTCTATAGTAAGTACCTACTTAGTGATGAATACATAAATTTTTCCAAGAAAATTTTTCGGAAAATTTTTTAAATTTGTTTTAATACGTTTAGAATGCCATGGAAATGTGGAAATTTTAAATTTGAACAAAAAAAAATTCCACCTATTTTGGTGGTAAAAAAATTTTCAAAAATGTTGGTAAAAAAATTTTCAAAAAATTTTTTTTTTTTAATACGTTTAGAATGCCATGAAACGTGAAAATTTTAAATTTGAAGAAAGAAAAAAATTCTCATTTTAGTGGTAAAATTTTTTTCAAAAATGGTGAAAAAAAATTTTTTTTTTCTGAAATAGGTTTAGCGCGTAATGAAACGTGGAAATTTTAAATTTGAGCAAAAAAAAAAATTTTCCATCTTGGTAAAAATTTTTTCAAAAATGTTGCAAAAAAAATTTTCAAAACATTTTTTTTTCTGAAATAGGTTTAGCGCGTCATGAAACGTGGAAATTTTAAATTTGAGCAAAAAAAAATTTTTTTCACTATTTATTCCGTTTAGACGGTCGACCCTGTATATTTTCCAGTGAAATTTCTACCATGTCTTCGCTGACAGTAGCGTCAACTATCTACCAAATTTGACTGCTATCCTTCAAGTAGTTTTTTAGTAAATGCACCAACAGACAGACAGACAGACAAACTGACGGAATTGAAAAACCTATATTTTCGTAATCTACGTGTTCTGAATCGTCAGAATCCGAAAAAATCTCGGAGGGTGATTTTTTCTCGAATACAATACTTCCCTTCGGTATGCGAGGGAAGTAATTCAGGGACATATGGGAAGGCGAGAGAAATCGAATGGCGTAAATTGCAGCTCTGTATCTTATTTCGTTTTCGAGATATAGCCTCGAAAAAGGTAAAAAAAATCGATTTTCACGTTCTGGTGACTTCGAGCGGCCATATCTCGAAAACCAAAACACGCACTTACCTCCAGTTTCAGCCATTCGATTTCTCACGTCTTTCTACGCAACTCTGAATTTTTTCAGTTTTTTGATAGCTTTTGTTTGGCGGAAACGGCTGGACCGTGCCGGTTAAGAAGCGAAACCCTCGGACCTTTCACTTTGGCGGTCGATGGTCAAAAGCCGTTCCACATTCCACGTAAGGTGGCAATTTCCAAGAAAGAGACATCCAATAGGGAAATATTTATTATTTTTGGCCATAACTTTTTTCTTACAACTTAAACTAAAAAAAAAAAAACTATAAAACATCCCAAGTGGAACCATAACAAGACTATTAGTATGAATTTTCATACAATAATTCTAGTCGTTTCCAAAATATTTAGAGTTAAAACTACAAAATAGGAAGATTAACATAATCTTTAAATTTAAATCTAACTATATTGCAAACAACTGAAATCATTGAGTGAAAATTCATAGTAATAGTATTGTTATAGTTCTACTTAGGTAGTCTTATTGTTTTAAAAAAAAAGTTTGCTGAAAATAATAAATATTTCCATATCGGATGTCTCTTGGAAATGGACACTTAACACAACGGTTATCTATCTTTTCGGCGCCAGTAGGTTCCCCTACCACTAGCGCACTAAATTCATCATTTATTGCCTCTGTGCGAAACGCTGAACTTGTGTCTCTACCCAGTAAACCAGGATCATTGTCCATATAGCTGACACTGAAACTTTGAAATTCTTTATAAATATCTGCACCTGCATCCACTGACAAAATATCTGATAGTCAGCAGGAATGGTACGACGCACTCATGCAGTCATGCATTAACGTACCCAATCATCGAATATGAGGGGTAAGTAGGCTAAGAAATACCCCAAAAACTCTAGAATCATTCCGATACAAAATCTGTATTATTTCAAGAGGATTCGCTACTTAAAAAAAGAATTATGAATTTCAATAACTCTAAAATATATTTTAAAGTAAGTATATCATCTGTATACTGTACGTGTGACCATAATGAACTATTTATACTATTAGCTTATGTGTAGTGTATATCAGAGGATTTAACACATTGGCTGCCTATTGATCTCATATAAATTCAGCTTCATTCTTTCTAGAGAAAAGTGATATGTTTGTTTTATCTATATTTATGCAAAACTTGTTTGTGTTAGAAGTCCAAAAGCTCCATTTATAATTAGTACAAGCAAATTAACAATTTAGGGTAACAAAAATTAATAAAAGGATCATCTCTGTGATTTAAGTAGGTAATAACCTGGAGAATGAGATGTTGCATTGTTTGCACATTCAAGTTCCGGGAAAATTCAAAAAAAATTGGAAAAACTCTTTGATTTTCTGTTTCTTTGCTCTAGCGGCCAAAATAATGAAAATAGAGAAAGAAGTTCCCAACAAAAGTTGTAGCTCGTCTTTCTCTCTACAAAAAAGGTCTTTACAAATATTTGTCTTACTTAAGCCGTTTAGAAGATAAATTCGAGTTTTCCACTTATAGTTTTAAGCCGCTTCGAAATGCGCCAAAAATGAGAATTCTCCAGGAGTTTCGTACGACCGGGCTCATCGATCGATAATTCTTACTAATCAGAGCCCCTAAAAAATGAAAATGACATAAAATGTAGAGAAAAGTCTCAGCTTGCCAAATGTGCCAAATTGAAATGGCCGACAGAAGGGGTTATCTGCTATCCTTTCAGGCCCCTTAACACTTCCCATGCCATGCGGTATTTTTAATATCGACTTTTTATCTTTTTTATGAGAAAAATCCCAAATTCCACATTTAAATTTAAATTATAAAAAAAGTATTAGGCGTAGACTGCGAATTCCATTTTTATTTTGATGTGCATTGTTGAAGGGTTCTTTTAAATCCAAAATTACTGGCATCAGTCATCTAGTTGTTTTTTTATTCACTCGCAAAGTTTCGGAATAGGTAAAATTGAAATTTAACCTTAGAATTTACATGGCTATAAAAAAAACTCAAAGCGACCGGGATCTTCCAACTCCCTCAAAAATTCTCTAGTCTATCCTCTTGCTAATGATGTGCCACATGTCATAAAAATCTTTTAATAACTTCGTGAATTCGCTAAATTAGTGAATCGGGTCACATAAGGCTAATATTCAAAATTCTGAATAAAAAATTATTTTTGCTTAAATTATGCATGGGAAATAGGTAAAATCTATTATTTCACTCTTGCGAAGTAAAATCTATCTTCAGTCTCTTTCTGTTTTTGGGTTTTACTTGAAATAAAGAAACAATTACATTTTTATCATTTATTAAAAAAAATTAAAAATCTTGCTCAAAGTGTTGGCCCCTGTTGCGAATGCAGGCCCGACACCTGCTTCATATTTCGACAGTCATTGTATGAAGTCATATTTCCTCCCTAATTGTACCGAAAGCCGTTTCTATGCGTTGGACAAGTTCCTCCCTAGTCGCAACCTCCGTCGCGTACACGAGCTCTTTGGCACGTCCTCAGACATAAAAATCCAACGGAGTTAGGTCTGGGGAATGTGAAGGCCATTGAATAGGGCCATCCCGCCCAATCCACGCATTTGGGAACTCCTTGTCTAGATAGTCTCTTCTCAATAAATCGCCAGTGCGCGGGACAGCCGTCCTTTTTAAAAACTATAGGCGTATGCGTGGATTGGGCGGGATCGCCCTATTCAATGGCCTCCACGTTCCTCAGACCTAACTCCTTTGGATTTTTATGTCTGGGGACCTGCCAAAGAGCTCGTCTACGCGACGGAGGTTGCGACTAGGGAGGAACTTATCCAACGCATAAAAACGGCTTTCGGTGCAATTAGGGAGGAAATACGACTTCATACAACAACTGTCGAAATACGAAGCAGGTGTTGGGCCTACATTCGCAACAGAGGCCAACACTTTGAGCAAGATTTTTAATTTTTTTTATAAATGATAAAAATGTAATTGTTTCTTCATTTCAAGTAAAACCCATGAACAGAAAGAGACTAAAGATAGATTTTACTTCGCAAGAGTGAGATAACAGATTTTACCTGTTTCCCATGCATAATTTAAGCAAAAATAATTTTTTATTCGGAATTTTGAATATTAGCCTTATGTGACCCGATTCACTAATTTAGCAAATTCACGAAGTTATTAAAAGATTTTTATGATATGTGGCACATCATTAGCAAGAGGATAGACTAGAGAATTTTTGAGGGAGTTGGAAGATCCCGGTCGCTTTGAGTTTTTTTTTACAGCCATGTAAAGTCTAAGGTTAAATTTCAATTTTACCTATTCCGAAACTTTGCGAGTGAATAAGAAAACAACTAGATGACTGATGCCAGTAATTTTGGATTTAAAAGAACCCTTCAACAATACACATCAAAATAAAAATGAAATTCGCAGTCTACGCCTAATGCTTTTTTTATAATTTGAATTTAAATGTAGAATTTGGGATTCTTCTCATAAAAAAGATAAAAAGTCGATATGAAAAATCCCGCAGGGCATGGGAAGTGTTAAGGGGCCTGAAAGAATAGCAAATAACCCTTTTTGTCGTCCATTTCAATTTGGCACACGATGCACCAAACACCCTATATAATGATATATTAATCCAATTAGCATTGTATTGCAATTACTTTTGTTGGAAAAATATGCCTTGCGATCAAAGTAGAGGGCATATTTCTCATCGATCAATCACCTCCAAATTTTGGAGTTCAATTCGCTATATCTTAAATAATAATAATAGCACAGTCTTAATTTTTGGATTATGAGTACAATAAAACACATTCTTTCGAATGACCTTAGAGTTTTTTAAATGCGCGCAGTACTTTTTCAATTTGTCTGCATTATTCATACACGTTCAAAAAATGCACAATTATACAGTAAAACATATACAACTTATTTGTTTCTTAACATTTTTCAATGAAATTTTCACGAAATATAGATTAAAGTGCGTCGAATCGAATTCATGCAGTGAAAAAGCACCCATTGTTACGGAAGAAACAGGCACGATGCGTAAAACTCAAAGATGTGAATAAATCAACTGTATAAAGTTTACTAATTCATTCAATTTATCATAGAGAAAGAAGTGTTAGAACTTCTTTCTCTATGATACATTTTTTTATCAATTTTGTGATTAGTTCCACATTAAAGCTGAGACTTTTCTCTACATTTTACGTTGTTTTCATTTTTTTAGCGGCTCTGAATAGTAATAATTATCGATCAATATGTCCGGTCATACGAAACTCCCAGAGAATCCCCTTTTTTGCGCGTTTCGAGCGGCTCAAAATTATAAGTGGTAAACTGGATTTATCTCCTAAAAAGTAAGACAAAAATTTGTAAAGACCTTTTTTGTAGAGCAAGAGACGAGCTACAAATTTTGTTGAAACCTTTTTTCTGTATTTTCATTGTTTTAGCCGTTAGAACAAAAAAAACCGGAAATCAAAAAGTTTTTCCAAATTTTTTGAATTTTCCCGGAACTTGGAAATGCAAAGAATGCATCATTCCATTCTACAGGTTATTAACTATCTATATGCCAGATATGATTCTTTTATTAATTTTTGCAAGGTTTTTACAACATTTTGCCTTCATTGCCTGTACTAAATACAGTTTTCACTCACATAATTTTCGAGTACTCAAAATGTTTTTTTAGTGCACACAAAAAATAATAAATAGAGAATACGCGGAAATTTAAGCTAGAAGCGTCTAGTATTTTAATTTTTAAGGTTTCATTTGCATCTAAACTGCCTCATCGTGGTTTTTAAATCAAGTGCGCCGTCTGAATAAAACGCATTACTTCAGCGCTTAAAAAGAAGAAAAAAGTTATTTGAAATAAATTGCCATTTAAATTTAGCAGACGTTGATAACCTAACGGAGTACAGTGGAACTCATTTAAGGCATAGCGGAGGAGCAAAATTAGTGCATAACATAATTCGCACCCCCTTAATAAAGTGTTTAAGATGATTACTTGAATTCCTGAACGTTGGGCATGATTATTTAGAGGCATATAACTCAGAAATTCAGCAGGAGCGTGGCAGGAAGCCGGCGATGAAGGCAGCTGTCGTAAAAGTAGCATCGGCGACGGAGGAATTGCAGGGGATAAAGACAACGTTTTAATAGATTGGTCCATAAAAGCCAACCATGTGCTGTGCACTTCAAGTCGGTATCCGCGATTTGTGTGTTTATTGTACAGTTTGTCCTTAACGTTGAAGTACTGTCGATTAGGAAAATTGTGTTCTTTTATGGCACGACGCACTCATTTAAAAGTGGTTAATCCGCGTACTTTACATATTGCATTCTGAGTAGAATTTAGGATACAACTTACATCTTCCCTAATTCTCCACATATGTTTCAATATTTTTGAAATGAAAATTGTATGCCTCTGATTAGATCAAAACTTCTGGTGGCATCAATATAAAAAAACCAGAGGCTATTGGTAATTCGAATTAATATTTCTATTTTTGGTAACCCGTGCTGCTTGACGTCACGATGGCTAGATCTTGTATGCGTTGTAGCATTTGAAAAAGCTACATTAATAATTTCAGTTTGAATACAGTAAATTAACCCTGATTAATTCATTTGTTTGAGTATGCAACCCACGATTTAGAATTCGATAGTAGATGATGGCCTATCTAGAGGGGGAATTATGTGTAGTAAACATGCTTTCTTTAAGTATGATTTCGAGTTAGAGGGGTTACTCACATGTTCTTGTTGTTGGGATATTACACAATGGTGTAATTCAGTCTTTAAATGCAAGGCCCTTTGTTGGCGCATTTTTATTGGCTAGAGAAAGAGTTCTCTAGATGCTCAAGTTGGCAACACTGAGAACGGTAGGAGATTCATTTTCGACAGTGACGAGAGAGCTGAAGGCGGCGGTCCCGGTTTTGTAGTGAAGAATTTGGGTTTTACATCACTGACACTGAAAAGGGATTTGATTTGATGTACCCAGTGTTTCTTTACCGTCCTGCCAGAAGCATTTTGTAAATTCCAGGAAGGAATTCTGTTGCTTGTCGTAATCTGTCCGCCACGTGTTTCGCAGGTTATGTAATACTCTCTATATGAGGTAAGCTCTTGTTTTATTTAGTTTGGGATCTTATTTAATTCTTATTTATTGTAATTATTACAGAGTGTTTTGGAGAGGCTCACAATTGGTATAAGCATATGTTTGGCATAAGCATATATGTTTGGAGGGACTGGCCCTTTGAAAATAAGTTATGTTTGGAGAGGTTTATGTTCAGAATGAATGGTGCTGCCATTTTGGTTATGTAAGGGGGCCCAGAATTTAGAGGAGTAATAGGAGGAAGTCTATTACTCAGATGTTTGGTTTTATGTGGGTCCTGCTGACATTTAGATAAGTTTTGGTTGGAGAGTTGTTCGCAGCAGTCTCCAAGCGACTTAGGCAGAAATTTAGGAGTGACCCAGAGTCGTAGTCGTAACCAGCGTCGAGAACATCTTAGGAAGTGGTGACAGGTCACGCTGCAGTTGTCAGAGAAAACGCCAAGGCTCTAACCAGGTTTCATTGTTTCATTTTAGTTAAATAATTTTAAAGAAATTATTATAATTTTATTCAGTGATTTTTTGTCAAAATATTAAAGTAAATTACACAACGATTTTGCAACTACATACCTAGCATGATGAAGTATCTTAAGATGTTTTACTGTAAGTAGCGCATGGTACCACGTGACACTAATTTACTTTCTACTATGTCATATATGAACTATTTTTAATAGAACATAATTATTTTAGATCAGTCTGTAACATTCTAGTGCACACAGCGAGCATTGCGAAAATTAGCTCACAGGATCTTGTTTGTTACGTAATATTTTATTGATGAGCTGTAATTTTAATCCATTGTGAATCTTTAACTCGCTGTTGTGAATCTGAAACTCATTGTTGGTATCATTTAAGCCGTAGTTGCATTTCTATAAAGAAAGGGTCAAATCACTGAAATAATTTTAGAAGGGGTCAATTACATAATTTGCATTTCTTTTGCATATACAGATCATGTTTAGGGAATAATAGTGAAACTACTTGTTTTTTATTGTTGTATATCTCATGTGTGTTGTAATAAATGTCTAATGTCTACATGTTCTTATTATTTGCACTGGTACTCCTGATATTTGTTTAAACTTTGAGATTTCATAGAGTAAAGGAAGAGTTTTGATATCATAGAAATATTTTGAGAATTCCATCGCATGGTTGCTAGTAACTTAATTTTGTTCCGTGCTGGCAAAATTATTTAAATCATATTACGTAACATACAGCCGGTGGCGCCCTTTTGAGTGTCTACACACAATCCTAACCCACGACCTTGTGTTCTCCACCAAAAATCGGCTGCCGTTCGCATCGGAACAACGTGTTTTAATATTTAGGTATCAAAATATGTTACAGCGTCAAGTATTATTCGGTCGTTCTCATTACTACTTATACAGTTTTACAATACAATTTTTACATGTTGTAGTGTGTTTTCGTAGTCAGTCAGTCAATATGTCAATCATACTATTAAAAACTAGTTTAAGATTTTAAAAATTCTTCTTCTATGTGTTCATAATCCCTTAATAGACGTCTCCTGAGACGTAAACATTGTTCTAGATGTCCTTCCTTTCTTGCCTAGAACTTCAGATAGTATCACGTCATTTACTGCCGTCTCATCTATTGCGGTGATTTGTTTGCGGTACGGTCTCAACAGAGCTCTTTCCAGTCAGCTAGTAAAATCATCCCAAAGTTTTGAAGGGTTTTTTTCGCCGCTACCAGCTGGTTTTCTCTGAACCAAGAACTGTTTTGTATTGTCCTGTCTCCGGATACGACGTGACTAAAAAGTGATAGAACGCGTACCATCTTAAACGTCTTCCAAGAGGGTATGAATAAGGAGAAGAGAAGTGTGTTCTCAAAATTTTTGTTCGGGTTCCCAATCGAATTAAAACTCACACACTTAGGTTAAGAAAAGAACCAGCTGCGGTTCTCTTCTTGAACTAAATGCAATGTACTTAGACATGCAGCGTGAGAACATCATCAAGTGGTAGTGTAAGTAATTTTGAAAGACAACAAACATTTAACTAAGATTTAGTGGAAATAAAGTGTAATATTTCGTAGAATAAACTAAACAATCTGCTGTTTAGGGGATTCTGGCCAAATGACATGGTGGGAAATATGAAAACGCGGGCGTTCCTGCGAAATCCATGATAAGGAAAAACTATGTTGCATGTTGAAAGAAATATTTTCTCAGAAGCCAAATGCAAATATGTGTTGTTCGGTGGTATGGAGAAAAATATTGCGATGCGAGCACATCTGATAGCATTAAAAGTGGTAGATAAATGTAATTTCCAGACAATGGCTGCGCGTTTGATCACCACTGTAAATGAACAATTGAACGAAAATCACGAAGCAAGTAAGGAAACAGTTTTATTGTTTCCATTTAAAGGAGGCTTCTAAAACATACTTATTTTAAAATGTGAAATGTTTAGTATATGAATTTCATAGAGTTGCCGAGCAAGTGTTTTAAAAGCACCAGAGCACAGCAAATTATTTTATGATGCTCTGCCTGCGACACTACTACCTCCTGTGCCTATTTTTACGCACGGGGCGCTTGGGTGGAGACTGCATCTTTCTATTATATACATTTTGAGAGGAATTGAAGAAAATCTAGATTATATTCACGAACATTTTTCCGAACTTAAGCGAACAGAAAACGTTTCTGTCGTGGATGCATGTAGTGTTGCATTCGACTTACGACATAATTTTTCCGGATGAGTGTAAAAAACGTGAAAGCTTGAAGTCTGAACATTTACAGTAATTCTTACTTACTAACTTTTATCATTGTGTTACTACAACAAAATAGTTTTTGTGACCTAAGTGTTGAATTGTGAATATTTCGCCAAGTTTCAACATCATCAAACTGAGAAGGTATAGTATTTACGAACTCAATTGGAACAGCACGGATCTAGAGGATCTTATGGGGTATTGTCAATATATCGCTTCACATTGAATGAGAGAGCACAGAATTTTACAGATTTATATTCACCACTCCTCGTCTACAGTCCACATGGACTTGATCCGCCTGTCACATAGAAATATAGGTGGGATTAGATGCTTAGCGAACTTGATTTGTCAACACCAACCTTGTTTAGAGTTTTTGCATGCCATAATATATAAAACAAAAAATACGTATGAACTATTTTTATCGTATGATCTGTACGAGGTAAAGCGGTACAGCCAAGCAGTGTTATAAATTACTTAATTCTAGTGAATATTTGAACAAATTATTAGTTTCATTACTGTGTTTGAGGGATTTTTTTGGAATTAATTGTTTAAAATGACATTTTGGAGGCCTTTCGATAGTAGTGACAACGAAACGGACGATTTTGCCTATACAAACGGAATTTGAAAATAAAGACTTACACATTGAAATTCAAAGGGTTATTTTGAATTTTTACTTGTGTTTAAAAGGCGAAAATATAGATTCATCATATATAATCAAATTGCAAAGAGGATTTGTGAATTAACCAAATTTAGCCTTACTAAAATTTATAGGATTATTAGATCCGGGGATGTAGTTGATCATTCTATTAAACGGAAAAGAGTTAGACAAAAACTTAAAAAACTCGATAACGCGTCCAAAGATGCCATTCATCGATTTGTGTATGGCTTTCACAATGAACAGGAGGTGCCCAGATGAGAAATGATTAGGGATAAGTTACGCGACTATCTCGATTATAACTATAAATCATTAGATACTTTGCGAAACGTTTTGCTCGATTGCGGTTTTAGGTACAAAAAATTTGACAAACGAATGGTAGTTATGGAATCAGCACGCATCGTTGATCATCGACACCTTGACGAAACGTGGTTTGACACCCATGTTGTAGTTCTATACGATTGGGTAGATAACATCAAAAAGTGTAATTTAAGTGCTTTATGTTCTAGGGGGAAAAGCTTATAATTTTACATGCTGAAAGTAAAAACGGTTTCATTCCAAATGCGTTGTTGTTGTCTGCTAAAAATATCAAGCAATCCTCTGCCAACTACAGGAACAGCTGTTACCAAATATCCCACCAAATTCTGTAATTGTTATGGATAATGCGTCATACCATTCGCGGCAATACACAAAAATTCCGAACAGCAACACAAGAAAAGGCGATATCATTCAATTTATGAAAGGTAAAGACTTGGAAATACCAGAACAAAACACAAAAAAGACTTTATTAGAACTGAATGGATAGCAAAATTTTAAAAAGGAATATGCCGTTGAAAAAAATTTTGAAGCACACGATCATGCTATTTTACGTCTGCCTCCATATTATTGCATTTTCAACCCATTGAAATGGCGTGGGCTGATGTAAAAACAAGACTACGTCAATATAATCAATCCCCGCAATTAAGTGAGTCTGTCTTAAAGAATATAAAGATAATAGTAGACGAAATAGGCAAAAGCGATATATAGAGGAAGTTTGTTTCTCATGTGATAAAAAAGGAAATTGAAGATTCTATATTACCACCTATCAATTCAATTACTATTAATATAAATACCGATTCAAGTTCTGAAAACTCGAATAATGACGAATGAAATATTGTTTATTTAAAGTTCATAGACAAAGCTATTTTGAAATTTGTTTATTTAACGTCGACCTTTTTCAGCTACCGAGACCAATTATCGATGCCAGGAAACGAGTTCCCCCTTTAAAATTTTGCCGAGTTTTTCCTTTATAGAATGGTAGAAATTTTGTACCTGCCTAACATCATGATACTGCAAAGTTCATAGTATCATGGCCTAAAATTTAAAAAACAAGACAGTCGCTGCTTTACACCCCTTCGGAAGGATTATTTATATGCTATGCAATTCCCGCCTAAGATTACATAACTTTGCCGCTAGAAGATAGAACGAGAGTTATATCATTTATGTGACTTATCATATGGACATATTTTTTCATTAACTACTTCTATTGAATAAACATATTATAGAAATTCCTTTCTTTAACAATTAAAAAATAATTATCTAGTATTTAAAGCATTTTTACATTTCTACTGCCGGTGACTATGTCCCATAAAGGAGATGCCGATTTTACTCTGAGTTTTTGTTTTTATGCTGTCCAAATTGAGATCATATAGACTATATGATTGTATCATATTTGCATATAAAATACATACAAAGTAGAAATATTCTTACAAAACTGATCTGATAAATGGTAAAACTATAAATACTAAAAATCGTTACTTCAGAAAAAAGACTGTAAAGAAACCCATAAATTGTTTCGAAACATAACACATGCAATCGTTAACACTTAAGTAAAGTAATTTCTATAAGTTTCGACGTACGCGAGTACATTTAAATTCATTACTTGTTAGCGACCATTGAAACTATCGAAAGATCAACCAATCATTATTAATGTTTATTTATGTACCATGTTTACACTGTCTGGGGTACATAAAATTCCAGACACATTTTTAAGCTCTTGCCTCTTATCGTTGCCGTGCGGCGATAAGAAGACGCCATTCTTGCCTAGACGTCTACGCCATCGCCGTCAGAAGTAAATCAACTTCTAAACAATTTCCTCATCCCTAAAAATCCATACTTAATCATTTCCAACATACCCTGAAGGTGATGTAGTTTTACGTTAGTATGTTCACAGGACGATATTGGCAAGAGCTTAAGGAAAATTTCATTTCCGGGAAACGTGTGTTACACAATATCAAATAAACTTTACTACCTACCCGTAAAACAAATTTGTATTGTTCTGAAAGTTCGGATAGATAGAGAAAACTGTGGAAGAAAGTTTTAACTTAATTATTGCTTTAAAACTAAAGGCAAATTAACGGAATACTGGACATAGTTATATATAAAACATCAATAAAACAACTATATATCTTTCATTATAAGAAATTTTACTCATAGTGCGTTCAGCGGCGATGCAGAAAATACGGCCATTTATTTTAACTCCTTATTTATATGAACAACAGCTATTCCACCACTCATCCAGCTTACCCACGCACAGATAACAGCACAACCACCATTCTCAGCGACATTGCCATTTGTCACAGTCTAGGCTCGAACTCAGGAAAGATAATAGCGACTAGCGATGTTGTGCCACTCAATAGTAACCTATCCCACTGCGGCCATCTTGGTAGCACATTAACAATTTCGCTACGGTGACATATTCGTCTAAGTCTAAAGTAACCTAAGCCTTTTACTCATTCGTAATTGCCGTCTTCTATGAATGATTCGCCTTTTTGTATTGCACTTCTTTTGGGCTGTCGATGGGAGAAGTGTAGGAAAGTGTTTCTCTGTTACAAGCATTTTCATCCAGCACTCTTCTGCCTACTGTATTAATAGAAACTGGTGTATTATATTTCGCATTTATTTTGGTCGTTATATTCATCGACAGCAGCTTGAACCTATTTATTTGCTACATGCAAATATGTTCATCTAGAGTAATCTATCGCACGGCGAACGCATTTGTCGGGAGTAGCAATAGGGTTAAAGATGCCACCAAATATTCGTGCCCTAGCCAGGATTCGAACCCGGGACTTACCGATCTCAAGCCTCAGACGTAAACACTGCTATTCATGAAAGACTATTTTTCCAAGCAGCGTCAAATCAGCAAGGCCAGACCAGTTTATTGTTGTATGAAACCGCTTTACATCTCAATCGAATCTGTTCCTTGCGTGGGGGCATGACCTCTCTAACGCAACGTGACACTGATTTATTTATTTTATTCTTGCATACTCATGCAATAACTGAACTATAAATGCTGCACACACTTCATCACATTCAATATCCAATATTGTGGCCTATATCAACAAAATATAATTGATTGCAAAAATTCATTTATAAATAAAACAAAAGTATTTATTTAGTAGTAAACGTAGCTCTGTCACGTATATGTCTGTCCTATTGTTTTTAGTTACCCAAATTACCCGTGGTCAATACATGTGTGTGTAATTAAAAAAACGAACTGATCGACCCCTAGGCGAGTAGCGTGTGTCCCTGTTTGCAAACTCTTGTGTTATGAAAACATTTATATTTTGTCGGTAGAATAATACAGTTGTTAATTTAGTGTCTGACTGTAGGTCAATAGCCCTAATGGCGTTAATTAAAAGTTAAAAAAAACATCCTATCAAATAAAATCACCTGAATCATCTAGAACAATGACATCGTCGTCATTGGTGTCGTTGAAAAAAGATAAATAGCGGGTACCTCATTTACTGATAGCTTGCTTTGTAGAGCCTTTGTTTCGATATTTAAATAGAGACGTTCCGTAAAACATTTTATTCAGATATTAACAGAGAACCATTTCTTCTGAGAATATTTTTTGTATCATCAGTAGTTGAACTAAAAAGTCGATTTATTAAACTCTCGAAATTAGCCTCCATATTGAAACCTTTATTTAAAAAAATAGTCTACAGAGAAGACAGAAATCAGGAAATGTTAAATGTGAAATCGTGAACTTTCTCTGAACAAAAAAACCATAAACTAGTTATATATTTGTTGCACATTCTATGGGATACTCTTCGCAGATTTTCTTGTAATTAATATTAGTTTTAGACGTTTTTTGTTTAATTACAAAACAAAAAAAATTATTAATGAAATTAATAACTTTGTTATTTAGTGATCGATATTGTTCAAAAACTGTTCTTCCTCTAGGTAACACTGTCCAAATTACAATACAATCGGACTTTTGGTTCTTAACCTATCGTGCTTACAAAAAAAAAATGACGGATGGACAGACAGACAGACGGACGGATTTTTTGAAAGTTGTTCAGAATTCGATCACAAACACAGTGATATGAAACTTTTTCTACGAGCAATATTACCGGTTTTAGAAATGTGCCGATCGAATGCAATATACTATTCATTTTGTATTTAGGAAGAGTATAGTAACAGTTTTTTTATGAGTGAGGATAGATGCGTGTCGAATTGTTCCGTAGATGTCTGTACAACTTGGTTGCCAATGTTAAAACTTCACAAACTTAACATTGTATAAAAATTAAGAACATTGTTAGCTATATCAACAGTTCTATGTAAATAGTAAGTATCTATGTATATTGAATATAACAAACATTCTTAGATCTGTGTATTTATCATACAGAGCAAAACAGATTTTTCAAAAAAGCCTTGAAAAAGGAAATAGATTAGATTTCCGAAACGTCGGCGAAATATTTAATTTCATGTTTTTATACTTATTTGTGTTATTTAATTAAAAAAAGCAACCTCTAACTGATCCTTTGGCGTAAAAGTCGCAGGAGTAGAGGTTATGTACCACTAACATACTGGTTAATTATTGTGATATTTTGTAGATTCCCCGAGCACCGCTTAAAAAGAAAAAATACATGTGGCAGGAAGTCCCAAAAAAATGGAAAGAAATTTAATATAATGCCACAAATAATATTTAGACAATATAGAGTATAATAATAAGCACAAAATATTTTTTTGACATACAATTTGTTAATGAATATTTGGGTAGGTCTCTTTTTAACGGAATTTACTAATAAATATTGTAATTTTTTTTAGCAAAGAGAGAAATGTAATCGTAGCTTTCGAAAGTCTGCATTTTGGGGCTTATACACCACTGGAACAAACCATAACAAAAGGTACGAAGAGAAATGACATGAAGAAGAATTTATCACAACAGCACTTTGCTTTGTTTGTAATCCATAAATACTATTGTTTAACACGATTATTTCAAGATATATATGTTGCGTATATGTGTGTGTATATAGAGGGTGAGTCAATAGTGCGCGAACGGCCAATACCTCTTCAGCTGCTTTTGTTGTATATTTACATTTATATCTTAATTCTCTATCGAGATATACACTGCGGCGTTGCCACGTTGTTCCATTTTTTCTGATAAGAATGCATTTACTGCAGTCAAGAATCAAATTTACACAAGACTTATTTTCATTTTGACAGATGTTTCACCTTGAATGTTAGTTAAGGTCATGTATTAGCTTCCAAGGTTTCCAAAGTTGAACCTAATTCTATAGGGTGTTCTTTAAGACGGTTCAAATTATTACATTTTTCGTGGTTATTATGTGGTATCAGAGTGCCGGTAATTGATTGCTGAAATATCTTACAACAATTTTAGTATTAGAAGCAGTTCGCAATATTCCCCGACTTCTTTTGAGAGCAAAAGTGTATCTGGTAGGTGTTATATCTAATAGTCACATATAGAATATTCTCTCCATAAAAAATTTCACGCAATCCAACCAACCTTTATTCATAAACCTCAAGAAGGCGATGGTTCATACCGACTTAAATTCTCTTTGCTAATGGGTGCCGCATACTGGAAAGCCATCATATTCACCATCATATCATATTCAGTGACGAATCTTCATTTACAATAAATGATAGAATAATGTCAAGTCCAAATTGTCGCTTTTGGGCAAATGAAAATATCCACTTTAGACATAATCAAATGCAAATGCAAATTCCCTACAATGTAAGAGTAATCTAAAATAGAATTGAGGAAATGAATATATTACTAGCAAAAATACTCGTAATTATTTCAAACTCTTACTAAAGACTTATTCATAGATAAGTACAAAAACATATATCTTTCTAAACAAAATACTTTGCTGGCTACATGCCACGAACAACATTGAATTATAAGAAAGAAATATGCACATTACGTACAGAAACCTGTCACAATAATGTTAGTTTTAATTTTAAATTATCCTGTTCAACAAAACCAAAAACAACCAAAGACAAAAACACTTACCAAAAACTTTAAAAACTTTCACAGACACGTGTTTCTGTATCCTACACAAGGATACTTCTTCAGTGCTACTGAACTGAAGAAGTATCCTTGTGTAGGATACAGAAACACGTGTCTGTTAAAGTTTTTAAAGTTTTTGGTAAGTGTTTTTGTCTTTGGTTGTTTTTGGTTTTGTTGAACAGGATAATTTAAAATTAAAACTAACATTATTGTGACAGGTTTCTGTACTTAATGTGCATATTTCTTTCTTATAATTCAATGTTGTTCGTGGCATGTAGCCAGCAAAGTATTTTGTTTAGAAAGATATATGTTTTTGTACTTATCTATGAATAAGTCTTTAGTAAGAGTTTGAAATAATTACGAGTATTTTTGCTAGTAATATATTCATTTCGTCAATTCTATCCACTTTAGAATTAGTACAACCAACCATAAATTTCAGGAAATTAACGTATGGTGTGCACTGGCCCATTTTTTCTGGAGGGAAGGCTTCTTGTCTTAATTGGACGAAAAAAATATAGAATTTAGAAGAAATATGACGCTCTAACAAGATGGCTACCCAGCGCATAGTGCAATGATTGTCACAAATTCGCTTAATTCCCCGGAAAATGGACGGATTATTTTTGTGGGGCATTTTAAACCAATAGTGTATGCTGCTGACATACAAGACAATTTTTAATAGAAGAAAAATCGAAACGATGAGTTCCTATAGGAGTGAGAAATAATTCTTGAAATTTTTAAAAAAGTTATTTGATTTGCGTTAAATGCGCTGCATCTGCTCAAACCACTTTAAATATTTACATCTACTCGTATAATAAAATATAATTTGCAGGAAAATACACGCATATATATCACAGTAAAGGCTACTCTCATAAAAAGATACTTCCCATAAATGTTAGTCTGGATAAAAGCGATGCAAATCTACGTAAATCACGGTCTAAAATTACCAATTACAATTACACCGGCAATATCAGAAAGATGTAAAGCAAGCAGAGCTTAATGTATGCTATTAAATTCGATAATTGTACATAGTTAACGATGCTTTCCGATTCCGTTTACCGATTCCCTTTCAGCTCCAGCATTGATTGTCCTTCTGCTGTTCTGTTTACTGCCAGAACATTCATATTTATTCAGAGCTCGTCCCACTGTTTGGGCTTTCTCTTATAACTTTCCCTTCTCTACACAATCTTTGTTATTGTTGTTCCGCTGATGTTGAGCAGTTTAATGCCGAACAGCTGATGTCTTCCTTTTCTGGGCTTTGTGTTGTTGTTACATGTTTGAATGTATTCTAAATTACTTGTTTCGGATTCCACAGCCGCCATTGTTTCGCACGAAATGTACCTAATTATAAATGTATCCTGTAACCATCTCATAACTTATTACTATAATTATTGTATGTATGAAAAGGGGGATGATTTAGGATAATAAAAGATTTAATAATTAAACAAATGAATGTGTAACTGTTTGGTAGTTTATTAAAATTCGATACGTTTTCTGAAGATCCTCAGGATCAAAATATGTACAGTCGATGAAAATTTTAATTTTCCATTTCGTGATATTAATATGAAGTGGTGAAAGATACTTACATGTTTATGTAATTTATTTATGCAATACAGGGTATTTTACGTTAGCTGAGAACTTCACCCTTAATCTAAAAGCTGTATCTGATCAATTTGAAATCACTGAAGCTTAGCATCATTACTGCAAAAAGTTTATCGAAAGTAGCTTTTCTGAGTTTAGAAGATGTACGCCATTCAAAACGAGGGTAGGGGGGGGTGCAGGAAAGAACAGCGGTCTAAAACTATTTTGAATATACTGTTGCGTATTTCCACCTCTTAGGAAACACCCTGTATGAATCTGTGGGTTCTAAATAATTTTAACAAGGGGTAATCGCGCCTTATATACTCTGAAATTGTCTCTAGAGTCATCGAGAATCTTTTCCCACCACACTCTAGAAAACTCTATCTCTTTCTTCAAGCTTCCAGTCACTAATAGGCATAGGCGTATCATCTCCAGTTTCAAGGGGGTGTAATATATAGGTAACAATACGTTTTTGGATCGCTGATTACGAACATCGGGGTCCTGCAATCCTAGAAGTTGGAGAACACCTCTAAAAACGCAAAACCCTTTTAGAGGGTTCTTCGCGGTAATTTTAATAGAAATCCAGAAGGATCCTATGGAATCCCACTTTCTTAATATTAATTTGCAAAGGTGGTTGATTTATACCAAATATAGCCAAATTACATGATTAGGAATAATCAGAGAGGGATTTAGACCGTCTTTCGCTGGACCCCCACTAACCGAGATATGTGCAAATTCTATTTTTGTATTCACTAAGTGGCAAGCAACCGATAAAAAAATATTCACTTGATACAAGTACTTGGTAGAATTGTAAAAGGGAGTTTGCGTTATTTAGTGAAGTTTGCACCACTGTGAGAATTTCTCAATGTCTCTGCCTTTCTCTAAGGAGCAGGATTAATAATGTCTCCAAGGGTTACAAATGTGTCAGGTAATTACACGATGGCTCCTGTACCACAACAAATATGACAGACAAAACCTAGCTGGATAACCAATCTTCATATCATTACCACACCATATATATATATATATATATTTCAGCATTAACATTACGCATCATTAAATAATACTGTATATTCTTTAATCCAGACATCATTTATATTGGTAAATATCTCCGGAGAAAGCGCGATTTGTTATTGGAGAACATATTCAATTTACGACCACTTATAGAGAAGGCAAAAGAGTATTTATTTGCCTATTTATCCCTGTTTCGTGAACTATTGCAAGGCTCTTGACAATACCGAATGGGAAAGACCTGTGGACTGTATTATTAGCAGTGGTAGGAAATCTGTTCGTCATACGCGACTGCTACCAATGTAATAGTGTAAAAAATATGTGAAACTAAAAATATTTATTGATCTAACCAAAATCATACATGCGTGTGAAAGATTATAAGTACTCTAGTCCCTGTAGAAAGGTAGAGAAAAGGCAAAACCCCGAAAGTTCTGTGACCATGATGCTAAACATCTCACGCCACCCGATTTTCGAGGGCGGGAAACGCGGTGGTGATAGTCAATCGTTTCCTACCCTTCACCAACTACCCCTAAGTCGAAGGAACCACCCCTATTATTGATTTTTCGAGGCCGGGGCCTCGGCGGATCGGGTTTTCCTTCACAAATGTCAAAAAATTGAGTAGAGATTGAACAGGGGAGGTCCAAGCAACCCCGAGAGGTTGAGACTACTCCCTCCCCTAATACTGATATACCAAGAAAATACCACGAGCGGGATGAAAAATGTTTACTCTCCAGATCACCAGATTTCAACCCTGTTGATTATTTTCTATGGGGATATATCAAAACTGAAGTATACAGTATCCCAATAGATACTAGAGATTAGTTACTTCAGCGAATTTTCCTCTGTAGTGGCCAAATTAGAAACAATCCTGTGCAAATTAGAAACTCTATTGGCAATTTAAATAAACGCCAACAAAAATGTATGGAAGCTGGAGGTTCTCATTTTGAACATTTGCTCTAAGTATTTGTAATATTTTTAAATATTTTTTATAAATAATAATTAATACTGATATACCAAGAAAATACCACGAACGGGATGAAAAATGTTTACTTTCCATTTTCGAGGACGGGGATCACAATACTAACATTATTATTTTCCTACCGTTCCTCAACTACCCCAGTAGCGAGAAAACCACCCCTCTCTGAGATATTTCGATAGTAGGAGTGCGGGGGTTTGTTGGATTGGGATAATTCGAAAGACAATGAGTACCTATGAGAAATATCCTACCCCCTTGTTTCCTTAAAAATATATTAAAGGAAAATTTCACTTTGCAGAAAGGTCGCTTCAATTCTCAGGGGCTGGGTCAAAAGTAATTCCTTTTTTTCAAACTATCTAACAAGCCTCAGCATGCCTACTACTGAAAAATCTCAAAAAGGGGTGGTTCTTTCGCTTTTGAGGTAGTTGGGGAAGAGTAGGCAAAAATAATGCCAGCTTGTGATTCCCGCCCTCAAAAACTGGGGTTAAAATTTTTCATCTCGTTCGTATATTTTCGTGGTATTTCAGTATTGAGGGAAGGGGTATTTTCAATTTTGAGGGTTGCCTGGGTTTCCTTCGGTCGATCTCTACTCAATTTATTGAAATTCGTAAAAAAACTGATCCGTCAAGCACCCGCATGCCTATTATCGAAAAACCTATCTATCGATTTAGGGGCGATTGCTGAAGGGTAGCAAAGGATTGACTATCTCCATTGTGTTCTGCACCCTCGAAAACACGGGGTGAGAAGTCTTTTGGGGTTAAAACGCGTTCTACAGGGACTACTCTTATTTTAACAAAAATTCATATTGTTTTGAATTATTATCATCAATCTTTATAATTTTTTTTTCCATGAATGCTAAAGAACTACTTCATTCTCAATTTTTTTGCGCGTAAAAGATAGGTTTATGGTAGGTAACAGTAAAAAAAAAAAATAAAACATGAGAAAAGAAGTAATATTATTTCATTCTGGCAATAGCCGAATCATTAGACCGCGACTGCACAACTAAAATTGCCTCATTATTTTCAATTCGAAAATGCCAAATTTTAATTTGGCCCAAGAGGAAAATCAAGAGCAAATCGAAATGGTGAGTGAACGTGTAGTTTAATATTGATTTATTTAAATTGTTTTTTTACTACACTATACAGAATGTTTCAGGAGGAACTGTACATACTACCAGGGACGATAGAGCACCACTTGGGTATTCAGGAACGGCCATTGAAATTTTCCTGTCTTTCTTAATTTCTGGGTGATAAACTGATTTTGGTCTAAATTTATTTTGGTCAGAAGGTCCTTACTATTGATGGTATTTTGTTTAAATTTTAGGCACTTTATACACTTATCATAGTTCATGGATTGCTATCATATTTTTTTTTAAATTTGATTTTTCCGATTTTTGTAAAAATCATTACCCTGTAAAATTTCTTTAACATACAAGTGCCAATTATAAAAGTTCATACATCACTAAACATAAACATGTAATTAGATTTTTTGTCGCACCTTTGTTGATTTTTTTACAAGCGATTGAATTTGGCAAGAATGGAAATTTGAAGAAAAACAGCTTTATTTGCTTACATTAATTGTCGAAATAATTAAAAATGGTCAATTTAAACTAGGTAAATAATGTTCAATTTTGTCAAAAAATTTAAAACCAACGTTTTTTTAAATTCCAAAGTAAGTGAGGCTAGAGGTACATTTTATAATAGGAATCAATAAACAGTTTTCTTTTTCTTATTACATAATTATTAATAGGCCTAGATAGTTTGAGATTTCTTGTTTGTTATCATAAACAGTAGAACTAGTATACAATGTTAACGTAGTCTGCCAATAAGAATGCCTTATAAATTTACAAATGAGGAATATGCCGATATTATTTTTGTTTATGGATTTTGTGGTGGTAATGGTAGACAAGCCGCAGAATAATAAAATATTCGTTTTCCTAACAGAAGAACACCGAATCATCAGACATTTTCAACCATGTAAAGTGAACTTCATATTTTTAAGTCAAATAAAAAATTCCCGACAAAGGAGACACCCAACGGCGCGGGACACCCAAAAAAGCCATAAAACTCGGCCATAAAAGTGCTTGCTCTATTACAGCATTATGTATGTGTGTAAAAAATTAAGTAAACAGTAGTGACCGTTACATCGTAAAGTATTTTAGTAGTGAGAGGCGTAATTATTATAAATTATAACTGATACTGGCGAATTTCCCTTAATTTCTTATTTTAATCCATGCCCCGCTCTATCCTAATGGTAATAGGCGGCAAAGATTTGAAATTTTTTATCTGACTTAGAAATATGAAGTTTACTTTATCGCTATGTAAGGGAGCACGGCAGTTTTCCATCATTAAAAGTGGGACGAAATATTGTTCAAAACGTTGAGGATCAAGAAAATATCAATAATATTGTTCAAGGACACCCTGAAGTAACTACCCGACGAATAAGTGACCAATTAGGAGTTCCTGATATGCGGATTTGGAGGACTCTAAATAAAGAAAGATTACATCCGTATCATATTCAGCAAGTGCAAAGGCTTCAACAGGGTGACAATGTAAATAGCTTAGAATTTTGCCAGTGGATTATTGATCACAGACCGACTGCATATCGAACTTTATTCACAAACGAAGCCCAATTTACACGGGATGGCATATTTAATTCAAGAAATTCGCATAACTGGGCCTAAAACAATCCTCATGCTATAAGAGAAGCCCATTCTCAACATAAGATCTCGGTAAATGTTTGGTGTTGTATGATTAACAACAACCTAACTGGTCCACATATTCTTCCGGCAAGGCTAACTACAGAGGTTTATTTAAATTACTTACAAATTATTTTACCTTGTTTAATGCAAGGTACTAATGTAAGAGGACAATACTTTCAGCATGACGCAGCTCCTCCTCATTTTAGTATTGATGTTAGAAGGCATTTGGATAATAAGTATCCAAACAGATGGATTGAACGTGGAAGACCTCATCCTTGGCCGGCTCGATCACCAGATTTCAACCCCGTCGATTATTTTTTATGGGGATATCTCAAAACAGAAGTTGGAGTTTGGAGTTTGTGGGAGGGCAGTCACAAAGAGTGACCGCAGCACCTAGGCCCCATTGGGCCCCTTGTACATCCTCTCGAGGGATACAAGATTCCACCTAGGCCTCCAACCATCCTAATCTTGTGAAGAAGGTGGTAATGCTGCCTAGGGGAATATCCGTCAAGTCGGCCAAAGTAGGCCAACGTTCTCCCAAAATGGATTCTCTGCTAGAGGAGACTGCCGGGCACTCAAAGAGTACGTGTTGGACAGTCTCGTCTTCTTGTTCACAGCTTCTGCATAGGGGTGTGTCGTTTAACTTCATGTTATAAAGGTGCTTTCTCAGCTGGCAATGACCAGTAAGAATTCCAGTTGCGAAGCACAGGTTCTTCCTGGACATTCCAAGGTAGGTCATCGTTGTATCCTTGTCGGGGCATCTAAGCAGATCCTGGCCAACTGACAACTATGAGTTTCGTCCCACAGTTTTTTAAATTTTCTGTGGGTGTTTTCTTTAATCATTAGCATTATTGCTGAGGTCGACAGTATGTTAGAGGGGCCAGGTCCAAATATATTTAGACTGGCTGCCTTCTTAGCCAGACTGTCAGCTTTCCTGTTGCCTCTGCACTGCGCATACCCAGCACAGAATAACACTGTTCATGCTGCAGGCACCCACAAGTGCTTGATGGCATTCCCATACTGACTCTGTTGTTATTTTGTGTCTCTGTAGGGCCAGTAATGATTGTCTGTTATCAGTGTAGATTCTGATTGTTTTTCCCGTTATTTGTCTACGGGAAATTTCTTTTGCGGCTATGGTCATTCCCGCCAGTTCGGTTTGTGTTATACTGGCTTGTTTGTCCATAGCCCATTTAATTTGAATTTGCAGATTCCTGGAGTATACCCCACAAGCTGTTCTTTCTTTCTTTTTCGATCCGTTTGTGATGATGTTAACTGTTCCTTCACTGACAGCCTCATTGCTACTATTGGTGTGTTGTGCATAGGGTCTGTCAAAGATGAACTGTGGAGAAATACCATATGAGCGTACCTGCAGAAGTGGCATCTGTTTGATTGCCTCATTCCACAGCCGGAATCTGGTCGCTCCACATCCTATGTTTGGTTGTATATCAACGGATTTGAGACGTGCCATAGTAGTTAGGGCCACCTCTTCTAGATATATGTCCAGTGGTGGCAGGCACAGCATCACTTCCATTGCTCTTGTTGGTGTCGTTCTCATAGCTCCAATTGTGTTCAACACAGGCTACTCGTTGTACCTGGCTGAGCTTACGTTTTGCTACAGTCTGCTGACTCTTAGGCCAACAGACAATGGCTCCATAGGCTATCATCGGTCTTATTATAGTAGTGTAAATCCACATAGCCACTTTGGGTTTGTTTCCCAAAACTGAAGTATACAATGTCTCAATAGATACTAGAGATCAGTTACTTCGGCGACTTTTCCTCTGTAGTGGCCAAATTAGAAAACATCCTGCGCAAATTAGAAATCTATTGGTAATTTAAATAAACGCCAACAAAAATGTATGGAAGCTGGAGGTTCTCATTTTGAACAATTACTCTCAGTGTTTGCAATGTTTTTAAATTATTTTTGTAAATAATTAAGGTGACTATTTTTTGGCGAATTAATATAAGCAAATTAAGCTGTTTTTCTTCAAATTTCCCTGTTTGCCAAATTAAATCGCTTGTAAAGGAATCAACAAAGGTGTGACAAAAAATCCAATTACATTTATGTTTAGTAACGTATGGACTTTTATAATTGGCACCTGAAAAAATATTACAGGATGATCATTTTTACAGGAATTGGAAAAATCAAATTAAAGAAGTCCGCACTGGAATTAAAAAAATATATAATGGCGAAAAAGTGTCTAAAATTTAAACAAAATCCGATCAATAGTAAGAACGTTCTAGACAAAATAAATTTAGACCAATATCAGTTTATCACCCAAGGGGTCCTCTACTGCCTCTGGAAGTGTGTTCAGTTCCTTATGAAACACCTTGTATACATGAAACTTAAAATCTTTATTATTTTTAATCATCCGTTAGAATTATTACCAAAATACATTATTTTATAAGATATTTACGAAAATGCCATTTGCTCCACTACCATGATGTTTCTAGGTCAAAGTAGTAACCCTATTTTGCCAAATTCTGTTTTATTTCATTGCATACCCTAAATAACTGTTGAAAGTAAAAACATAATTTGGTTAGCTTTAGCTAATTCATTCAAGTGTTGATGAATTTTATTCTTTGAAAAATGTATTATCACTAGAATGAGCTGCGTTGAGATTGGAAAAACTTGAATTTAAAAAACATGGCAGTCAAAATAAAATATTTTAATAAGAAATATCTCAAAGCAGTCATTTCAAAAAGTGCAACCTCTGTACATGACAATAATTCGATTTTTCGTAGTGTTCTTTATATGCAATATGCATGTCGACCGTCCAGCCAAGTATCGGGAATCGAAGGTATAAAAAAGAGCAAAGCGACACGGGAAGGGACGGGTTAGACTACCTCCCGATCCGTGATGACTGCGAAGCATGACAGGAAGTAATAAATGTGGCGAAATTCAGGAACTAATTAGTAAATCATCGCAATCGGTAGTAATTACCAACAATCGGCTATTGATTACGATAGCCCGAACATTAGCAGCATCATAATTTAGCTAGGCCCATTTTAATTAGTATAGTAGTTTATTGGAAACCAAAATGTTAACAAACGGTGTAGATCTTTTAATTATTCCCGCGGTACTCACCCATCTATCTCCGATGGTTTGAAGTCGCCCTTTCCTGAAAAATAAAAACAGAACGTTGTAATTATTGAAATTTCTAATGACCATATTGCATAGAGAACTAGTTTAATTTAATTAATTAATTTAATTAACATACACCGTTCCACAGTATAACACCAATTACTGAATGGGATCAATATAGATTTAGAATAAATTATGATAATATAATAATATATAATAATAAATATGAATACATTGAATACAGTAAGTATATGAATATATGACTGCTACGAATACTATGAGTACTGTGAATACACTAAAAAGAAATACAGAAACCACAGAAGCAATAAACGTCGACACACACAGTTTCAAGTTTTTTATTGAGGCTACGCTGCAGCTAAACAGATCAATCTTGTTTTGAACTGAGTTATAATTGATACATATTTGATGAAGCGGTGAAAATCTCATAACATTAATACGAGGTATTGGGAGATTGAAGGCAAGATATTTCCGTAAAAATATGTAGGGAATAGAGAACTATAACTGGTTAAGAATATCCCACTGTCAATGTCAGTTGTTATTAATTTGCGCAGGAAGACTAGTTGGGTAATAATGCGGTGATTTTCATGAGTGAGTGTCTTAAAAGTAGCCTTTCATGTGGAAATCCAACTGTTGGATATAAGTATCTTCCTTGATAAGATATTTTAAGAAACGTTTCTGGGCTCTCTCTGTGTTTTGCACATGTATACTGTAGTGGGGGCACTATATGAGGTTAAGTGTACGAATAGCTTTAAGCTAAACTTCGCCTCATTTGTATAGTTGTAATGGACATCAAGTTTAATTAAGTTTAAGTTTAATTGTTATATTTTGTTCCTTATGTATACAAATAAAAGCCGATTATTATTATTATTATTATTATTATATGATGGAAGTATATTGAACTCTAGGTCTCACGAGACTATAGCATAATAATTTAATGGTACTTAGATTGTTGAATTCACGAGAGCTTCTTATCAGAAAACATAGAGATCTGAAGGAGTTTGCTATCATGTCATTGATATGATCAGAAAACAATAGGCTAGGATAAAAAATCACGCCAAAGTCGCGGAGAGTATTGGGTCTCTGCAGAGATGTCCTTAATGCCATATTTTATGATGCTGTGTTTCAGAGAAAAGGATATAACGTTACATTTAGAGAAATTAGAGGTAGATTGTTAATTTTATTTAATGCTAGTTGTAGCTTATTAAAGTCATCAGGAAACTTTATGGTACTGTATATTTTCATATCATCCGCGTAAACAATTATTTTCCATATCATTTATAATATTATTAATATAAATAAAAATGGTCCTAGTATGGATCCTTGTGCGACCCCAGCAGTTACAGATATCTCAGCAGATTGTTGACCGCAATGTTGTACAAATGGCTTTCTATCTTCAAGGTAAGATTTAAAGAAACAGCATATTTTTTGACAGGCCAAAATTATCTAATTTATTAAGCAAAATTCCGTGATTGAGTCTATCAAATGCTTTAGAAAGTCTGGAATTAAATGCATCTGCTATATATTGAATTATACAGTATAAATTAGTAGTAGTTGTAAATCTTCCTTTCATGGAGCCATGTGGTTTTGGTATGATTTTATACTTTAGATGGAAAAAGAGGAAATCATGAAGCAACATTTCAAGACACTTAGAAAAATTATTGATAATTTTGACTAGCATCGTCACAATGGATGCAAGCATTGTATGTAAAGATAGGACAGAATATTATATGAGGGTGAGTAACACCACAGTAACCACACGTACGTCTGGCACATGATAATAATGTGCGAGTACTATCTGGAAAAGAAAAGTATCTGTTTACGTAAAATCAGCTTAAAAATGTTGCAGTCTTACATGTTTAAGATAACGAAATAGACAAGGCAAAAACCTGGCGTTCGTATGAAAAAATGTCCCAAGCATATTTTTTGCATATTCACGTTCGGGACACTCCTCTGAATAAGGATCAAGATTTTGTCGGACGAGAATCTGATCCCAATATCTGTTTAAATTATTTTTTTTAACAAACAGCAAAAATCGCTTTTATTGACCCGAATATTTTTTTAGGGTTTCTTCGACTATTTTAAACAAAAAATTTGTTGGCAAAGTTGACCGTTCCCGACTTATAAACAATTGAAAGGGCGCGCGCCCGGCTGAAAAGGTCTATTTAACAATAAAAAATTTAAGCTTCAAAATGAAAAAATCTGGAATCACTCTTAAGGATTTTATTAATTGTTGTTCAAAGTTTGTATAAGAATTTTTGTGAGCTCAAGAAATTCATTTTTTAGCATTGTACTTTAACCTTGAAAATGATCGTTAGTAAGTATTCATGGATATAGAATTTAACAAACGTTCTTAGAGCTGTGTATTTATCATACGCAGCAAAAAAAAATTTCAAAAAAGCCTTAAAAAGGGGAACAGATTAGATTTCCGAAACGTCGGCGAAATATTTAATTTCAAGCTTTTATACTTATTGTCTTATTTGTTTAAAAAAGCAACCTTTAACTGATCCTTTGACGTAAAAGTCACAAGCTTATAGGTTATTTCCCAGTAACATACTGTTAATTGCGATAACTTGTAGATTCCCCGAGCACCGTTAAGTCCCAAAGAATTAGAAAAAGTAAACGACTAATATTAGTAAGTGTGAAAAGTTTTTAGTTATTAATATCTTCAAATTTTGGCGTTCGGAAATACCGTTTTCTAAAGTTTATATTTAATAAAAACATAAATAGAATTTGGAAAAGGTTGAAGAAACGTGTCTCTCCAATATTTCTTTTGGGTTTTTTGGGTTACAATTTTAACGTCTAAAACTATTTAATAGATGGATCATTATAGTACAGCCAAAAGTGTAATCAGTAGAGCCAGGGGCGTGCGGATTTACTAATTTCGTAAATTCGTACGTACGTAATTCGAAGAATTGAAAGTACTCGGATTGTGTAATAAGCTACCGTATGTCTTAAATTTAAAATATTATGCTTAAATGTGGCAACATTATCTCCACGTATTATAGCAACGCACCGCAAATATTTTTCCGTTGCATTGAAACCGTCACTATTGTAAATGTGGCGCCACTAAATGCGCTAGGTTAGCCTCGTGAAGTTCATTTATCAGAGTTCGGCCAATTTCACAGTAGTTGAACAAATTATTAGGTATAAAGGCTCCACATTCAAATGTTCATTGTATTTAGTCGATTGTACCAGTGACCTAGTCGTGGTTTCATCTCCGGTAGGCGGACAAAACCTAACATATTTCTTTCGATTATGTGGGATTATATAGTAGAACGAGGTGCCGCTTAAGTATTACATAACAGCTACTAACCTTTGACCAGAATGCCGCCGCTTTTTTGCTCTGCCGACTACACTTTTCGGTCGTACTACCATCAAAAATATTTTATCCATAGAGGGCGCTTAGTTGCATTGCCATTGATACGTGGAGGAAACAACAATTGACCCCCCTATTTGTCGCCTAAATACTTCTCATAATATTAACAGGTGCGCAAACTTGTGCACTGAACATGGAGGGGGGACAAGCACATTATTGCGGATGGTGTAAATGTGGGACATAACTTGAATAACTAACATAATCATTACATTTTTAATACTATGGGCTGTGTTGGGCAGTGTATAAGGTAAATAAATAAATTATTACAATAATTTTAATCCTTCTTATATGTACCGCGCAAATTAATCTCGAAAAGATTTAGGGCATAAATTAAATTTCCATTTCCTTTTATTGGAACCTGATATTTCAATGCTCGTTAAATAAATGTTAGGGAATAAATTACGGATGCATAGAACAGTAATTATAATTAGAGTTGGCGGACTGATGCGCTTTTTTCACAGTAATTACTCTGTGTTATTTATGCACGCTGATAAAGATAGTTGTCATGTTGCATTTGATAAATCTTGTGAGCCACGAGTGCGTCACATTCGCTTTGTACCATGTGCATAATAATTATTCATCTCCTGAATGTTAATTCCAAAATGCATCAAACAGCTTTTTATCCAAAAGATATTAACCCGTGATGTACAATGTTTGTAGCATATATTGTCATCGCATGCCACTTCAAGTTAGAATGGAAACAATGCGGATACGTTTTTTCATTAAAAGTGTCAAACTGATTAATTCAATTTTGCTATCGGACAATAAAATTTTTATTCAAAACTATATTTTATGTAGCCTAGTCCCCAGGGGTCTAAGCTAGGTTTAAATATGTATGTCAAATTTCGCCCAGAAGTAGATTAGGGCAACGGTGAAGGAAAGTTTCAATGAAAGAAGAAATTATGTAAATTATAAAATCAAAAAGAATGAAAATTATGTAACAATTTAACGTTGTCACCTATTACAAAAAATGAAATAATTAGAAATATTAGAAAATTAAAAACAAAGCCTGCCCCTGGTTTTGATGGAATGACAACAAACATTTTGAAAATTATTAATGCAAATATAGGCGAACCATTGACTTGTGTTTTCTTAAAGGTAGCCAGAGGAATTAAAAAAATTGGTTGTAGGTAACTCCTATATACAGAAAGGGTGACGAAAGCGCAATGGAAAATCATAGACCTATATCTGTCATAACTAACACTGCTAGGTTTTTAGAAACATGTATGGACTGGTGAAACATTTAAACGATAATAAATTATTGTCAATTTTTTTATTTTGTTTCAGGGAAAATATGAGTACTGAGGATGCAATGTAAGAAGTAACTAATACTTTATACAATTTACTAGATGAAAACAAAAATCAAATCGTAGTATTTCTTGATTTGACCAAGGCATTTGACACAGTGTATCATAAAAAATGATAGAAAAGCTAACCACATACAGTATTCAAGGACTAGTAAACAGATTGTTTCATAGCTATCTGAATTACAGACAACAGTGTGTAAAAATAGGACAGTTTATGGGCAATTTTAAAATTCAAATGTAATATAGAATCCCACAAGGCACTGTGCTAGGACCAACATTGTTCTCAATTTATATTAATGAACCACTTTTCCTCGAAGCACAGTGCAAAATCATATCTTACGCTGACGACACTGTTCTATTAGTGGAAGGAGATAACTGGGAGCAGGTAAAAGAATCGTTAGTGACAGAATTTTCCAAAATCCAACAGTGGCTAACTGAAAATTTACTTACGTTAAATATAGAAAAAACCATATTTGTGTTTTAGCATTTACAACGAATATTTACCGAATATTCAAACAATACATTTACGCACATTCCTTTCGTATTTCAAATAATTATGTAAATTGTCACCGTACCCAAGTATTAAAATCCACAGATAATATGAAATACCCAAGTATAGTTTATCTCATACCTATTCTGGGTATAAAAAATGTCGGTGCCTTTGATGGTACGGTAAAGAACAAAGAACAAAGATTTTTTATACCGACATAAGGTTGGGATAAAGTATATTACTATAGATCAGAATTTGAAATGGGCTGAACGTATAAAAAATTTAAATATAAAAATTCGTAAAATTATTCGGAAGTTCTATGAGCTGCGAAATATTTTACCTGCACCCATATTAAAAACAATGTATTATGCGTTGGCCGAATCGGTACTGCGATATGGAATTTCAATCTGGGGTTTAGCATATCCTTCAAATTTAGTGCTTAAAACTACTCAGAAATATTTATACCCCTCAAATCAATTATTTAAAGAATTTAAAGTTTTTAGACTATATCTCATTTATGAAAATCCGTACCTGTATTTTCCTATAAACATCATTTATTTCAGAATAACCCCAAAGAACATAATTACAACACACGATGCAAAGAAAATCGTAATATTAAAGTTCCCTCTTTAAGTAGAACAACCAGTCAAATATTTATTTCATCTATAGTCCTAAATTTTATAATATTTAAACAAAATAAATGAGTAATAATGTTAAATTATTTAAAAGAAATCTAAATAGTTATTTAATATCTAAACTTTACCTCTTTCAAATATACTCTACATTGAATAAATATATAATTTTTGGTGTTATTGACTTTTGCATATTCATAGCAGTAAATGTGGTGTAGAAAAGAAGTGAATAAGTGGTCTTCATTTTACAATAAATCAAATATTTAATATACATATCCTCAAATATCTCCATCAATATACAACACAAAAAATTATTTATAATATGTAACTAATATGTATGCACACAGACAGGATTTCTGTAGCTTAGGTGTGCATTTTAAACTAAATATTTTGTAAATTGTACATTTTAAAAGTACTTAACTATTAAAGTTGTAAGTAGGTAGATCGTTACTAGTAGGAAGATGTAAGAAATTTCCCAAGGCTACCCTTATTACAACATAAAAGAAGATGGCGTCAAACTTTAATCTCTATTAACAACTAAATAAACCGTAGAAATGAAACTTAAACAGCAGAAAATTCTACATAAAAAACTGCTTACAGAAAATTTCATATTATTACGCTTCCGTGTCCCCTAGGTGCTGATAGCATGAGTAGCATGTATATGCGCCATTTCTAGACAAACTTGTAGAAGATGGATCGAGACTACATTGTTCTAGATACTGCACCAGAAGGTTATGGACTTTGCTAGAATTTTCCAAATATATTTTGTGGGGTATATAAGGCGACGATTCACGGCGGGAGGACAATTTTAAAATGAGTTGGAGTTGAGATAAATCCAAAATGAAACAAAGTGAACAGTAGAGTGTAAATATCAAGTAATAAACATTGTGAATAATAAAAGCATTGTGAGGTTAAGTTTTCAGTGACTTATTCAATAAATAGTGCGTTAGTGTTTATCTGGAAGAGACGTATTAGATCGGAACAAAATCGACCTACAAAGGGCAGACAGTTGTTGGTTCACAGACGGCTATGTAATTAATTTTCTCGAAATGTTTCTTATGGAAGTGTATACTTTTCTTACACAGGTGAAGGTAGAAAAAGAATCCCTACAACAATCGGCAAAAAAAGTATAGTTTACTGTTTGAAAAAAAAGTTGACTATCGTTCCTTTGACATTTATGATCACAGAGACGATTCAAGGACGTCATTTGATAGAGCTTGACAAGCGAAACTACATTTGTTAAAAGAACTCCGATTTCAAAGTACAAGTACTATATTGCCTGTTGAATGTGAATTATAATGAGATAGTGGATATAGTTAATTTTTTTATATGTCAGTTAGTTACGTTGGAGACAAACTGGAAAGTATGTGAGAAGACGATGGTCAAGGCAGAAAATGCTCAACCACGTTTGTAGATGACCGATATATAAGGTTGTAAAAATTCAGAAATAGGCATCGAGCGACAGCTAAAACAGGAAGAAGTTCGGAAGCAGCATAAGTGAGCGTAAAGCTAGAAGAAAACTCAAAGAAGTTGGATGAAGAACACCGAAATTGGAATGATGATCAGTGGGGCCAAGTTTCGTTTACATATGCATAAATTCGGTTGATGGTAGGGAAAGAGTGCATCGATATCTAGGGGAACAAAATTAACAATTCAATTACTGTTGCTGTCTCTTTCAATGGAGGCTCAATTATAGTATGGGGAGGCATATGATTAAAGGCACGCATGAGTTCGTGGTTGGATATCGGAGATAATTTCCTCTTAATTCAAGATAATGCTCGGCACATCGCTCGTATTCGATTCTATGAACACGAAAAAAGATGATTTTAAAGGAATGTCTGCATGTATGTATATACGATAGTTCCGAAACTGGAAAACCAACTGGGATGAAATGTGGCATAATTTGTGGCATAATTGGTGTAGATCGAATGATATTTAGTATCCTTTAGAACAGAATTATTTTTCAACAAAATATCATTCCTTCCATGATTTCTTCGAGAACTGCGACGGTAGATCGTTAAGTATAAGTTCTAGCAGCTGCAGAATGGAGGCCTGCACCTCATAAATAAGTGGCAACGAGCCCAGTTATTAACGAAATTAACGAATTTTTGCAAACATTTAGTGGGTACGTTCCAGCTACCTCCAATAACCATCCACATATTAAAAATTCCCAAATCCAAAGCCAAGGCTATTCGAAGTTATACATTTGAAAAAATGCAAGAAACATCAGTTATCCAACTATATTGCACGTGAATACTGATATCGTATATACGTTGAAAAGGTTTTGAGGCAAATCGGATGTTGTTTACTACCCTTTAGCACAAAGAATTATTTTTCGATAGAAGAGCAAACATTTAGTAGGCACGTTCCAGCTGCCTCTAGTAGCTCTCCATATATTAAATATTCCCAAATCCAAAGCCAAGGCTATTCGAAATCAAGTTATATATTTTAAAAAACGCAGGAAACATCAATTATCCAACTACAGGGTGTCCCGTAATAACGTGCAAAAAATTAATTACCAATTCCTTATCGAAAAGGAAGGTGGATTCTTCATACAAAATTTTTCAAGCATTTCCTGTCCAGCTACAGCCCCTGAAAGGGATGTGCCAAAAACGGTTTTTAATTTCCATCTGAAAATAATGTAATCGGAAAAGGCGAAATAGGTACATCTCGGTTATTATTAGTAACCGAGATGTAGATGCCTTTTAATTAGAAAAGGCTATCCGAGGTCTAGTCAGTATGTGTGAAAATCGTCTATACGGATCCATAGACGTACCTGTATCACTGTCAGTTCCCAATTATAATTTGAAAAAAAAAAAGAAAAAAAAAGATAAAAAATCATTAAATGAGATAAAAAAATATATGAAAAAAAAACTGAAAAAAAAATACATAAACAAAGAATATACATGGAAAAAAACTGAAAAAATATCACAAAAAAAAGACATATGTTTGTATGTTTGTACTTATTCGTTTACGTAAATATATGCTTGTTATATACAATAGAATATGTAGTTAAAAAAAATGTACACACTGGTAACCAAGGAATAATGTGATTAGAAATAAAATAAAAAGATAATTATTATACTAGGAAACTTGGCGAATGGTCTTTGTAACCGTAGTCAACAAACCTGAAGCATACACACACACACATTAGAAAAGGCATCTAACGAAATTATTTCATTCACCTTGTGTATACAAAAGGGTGATATTAATTACCCTTCTTATAATTTTGTAAACATCTTTCTGCCTACTATTTCTTGTATCAATTAAAAAAAAAACTGCTGGAGTTTAAAATGTATCGAGTTCGGTGAAAAACGCCGAAATTGTACTGAATTGAAGCGTGAACAATTCTGCATTGATTGATATAAATTAGCGAGAGTATGGCTATTTCATAAAGTTGATATTTGATTAAATTATGTTGGTTGGATAAAACAACATAAAATAGTGTATATAAACAACCCGAGAAAAGTGTACTGCATGAGTGCTTGAATGTAAAATATATACCCGAATTCGTCCCTTATTGAAGTGGGTGATATAAAATAAGCAACAGCCAGCCAGATATGTGAATGAAACAGATAAGTTTTTGTTTATATAGCATTAGCATTGGTTTATTTATGTCTTTATTAAATTTTAAGCAAGACCTGGAGATCAGAATTGAAAAGATATTAAACATAATATATAGGTAATAAACATAATACATAGGTGATGAAATGGAAAAGCTGCCCAAAATTGAAACCGATTGTTTCAAGAAAACGACATACAGGGTGAGCAAACTATTCCTTCGGACCTCTTTTCTCATAACGCGCAAAAAAAAAATTGTTACCCTGGGAAAGGGTCCTTCCCACCATCTTCACCGTACATGGATATTTATTTGTGGAGTGGTTAATAAATAAAATCAAAAAAGGGAAAAAAGGAAAAAAATACAAAAATAAAATAAAAATAAAAGCTACCAGATTCAGAGATACAAGAAGCAGGACACTTAGAAGAAGAAAAATAAGGGGATGACGATAGATGGAAACTTAAAAGAAGCATGGAAACTGAAAAGAAGCATCTCGCAAACAACTGCACCACACCCCAGCCGATGAAGACAAATGGAAACTTAAAAGAAACACCTACACTTCCCATCCTATATTCCCACCCCATGCGTCATGCGGATCTCGTTGCTGACAACAAGCATGTCCAATGTCCAACCCGGCGTATGTAGCCGGTCCGGCGGTATATAAAACATCCGCAATTTGGTTCCGGCACGCGGTTTGGCCGTCCGTTGGGCGTGTTCGACGGACGACCAAGCTGCGTGTTGGAACGAACCTCCATGGATGCCCGGAATTGGGAGCAATGCCCACCTTACGCTGGCAAATCAATCAATCAATTAAAAAAAAACTGCTAAACATTATGACTTATTTAGGAACATTTTTACCTCTTGAAAAAATTTCGTAAGATTGACCGTTTTTCAGAAAAAGAACTAAATAAATCTGCCTAGATCAATCAAGAGAGACGGGTACAATTATATTAGCCAAAACACTAAGTAGGCTAGTGTCAAATTATAATTTGACAGTATTAATAACCGAGAAGTGCCAAATCTCGTCATTTTCCGATTACAATATTTTCCGGTAGAATTAATAACTGTTTTTTCAACTCCCCTTTAATGGGGTACAGCTGAACAGGAAGGGCTAATTTTGAAAAATTGTGTATGAAGAACCCACCTTCATTTTCGATAGGGAATTTGTAGTTAAATTACTTGCACGTTATTACAGGAGACCCTGTATATTGCCAGTGTCGAAGCTAGAAATCGAATCTACCATACGGTAGACGTGTGCCCGTCATATACCGTGCTTTAGCCCGCCGCCCTACCGCGCCCATGATATACCTTGAGAGGTTTTATACGCTTTACATCTCTGAAAAGACTGCACACACAACCAAAAAAAAAATTAAGTTGTCTATCTCACTCTTGTATAGCGGACAACTCAATACTTATTAGTTAATTTAAGGACGAATTAGGACAAGTTTTTATGCCTTAATTTATATCGGCACGTAGGCACGTAAAAATGCCACCCAACCGAAGTTTTGTTAAATTATAGAGAAGAGCACCCGATGGGTAATAAAGTTAGAACAAAAACCTATAAAAAATGGACATAAAAAACCGCCCAGGAAATAAGCAACGATTTAGATCGTCTGTCAGCATAAGATACAATTCCTTATCATGCCTCTTTCTTTTATAAGGAATAACGGGAAAATATGTGGGTATATAAAAGACCATTTTAGTGTCCTAGATGATAAGATATGAGTGGGGAAGTGTTAATTTAGTCGTTGATGGTAACTTACGGGCAAAGCAGCATTTCTCTGCACGTATTGCGTACACGCAAACGCAGACCAGCAGCAAGAAGGCTACCAGTAGCGCTCCGGCGACGCTCACCAGTGTACTCATCTGCAGGGGCTCTGAAACAAAAAAAATTATATATTATTATTAAATAATGGAAGCGCCAGTTGTAAAGAAAGTAACTTTCGATCATTCGTTTAAGAAAATATTTAACGCTTTCAACGATCTCTTTCATTTGGCAAAACCTCAATAAAAAAAAATCAGATATAATTCTAAATGATCAACTTGAAACAAACTCGTCACCATTACTGTTTCATTGATATTTTTAATGTTAGTAGTTAATTTGCTAAAATTCCCAGTACAGAGAGTACTCAATACCCCGACCCGACTGTTACTAGTTACCTGCAAGACATTAATTTACAACTATAAGGACTTTAAAAACATTTCTTGTGGCTAATGCATATTATTCGGTGGACGATTTTCTAAATCACGTCAATTAATGTATGGTTTGTGTGACATTTGTTAATGATAATTGTAATAATAACGAAATTATTGCTAATAAGTATTATTTTTTTTTTTTCGAGTGAATGTCAGATTATAATATATAATGTTCTTTAATTATTATTTACTAATATGTTTATTGACTTGTCCTATGTTATTTTATGATCACTTGGATTAATAAATGTATTCTATTCTATTCTATATTTATACACCCTGTTTAGTGATGTAATGTTAGTTGAAAAGGCATATCTGATTAAGCCACTGTTGGCGAGACAATTGCTGTGTAGTGATAAAGGAGTACGCACACTTTAAATGGAAAATGGATTTTGGTGAAGATATTTTGACAATAGATCTTAGGCACAACTAGTAAAAATGTATCTTATCCCCAGTATCCACCTAATCAACATTTGTGATCATAAACTGGTAATAAAGATAATTATTTTTTACTAAATCACTTTGTAGGCTTTAATATGTATCCTTAACCATCCAGAATAATGTTCAGTTCATTCAAGTATAAAAGTGAATATAAAGTTTAGGGATGTTCCAGTTTGAGTCAGGTTCTAACTATGGTCATATAATGGGGATACATATGATAGATCTACTTTTTACTAATTCTATTTAACCAGCTTTTATACTTCTTGTCGATCATTCAGAATAATAATAGTATATTATATCACACAATTATAAGACCTGTCACGATATTTAGAAAGATCCCAGTATGCGACAAGTTCCAGTACTGGTCATATGAATAATGAAAAATAAGACATTTCTCTTATTAACATGGAATGGTTTTTAGGTAGGGTATTATAAAATAAAGTGTCCATTCCTTCTCCGTTAATGTGGCCATCCACCCTAAAGCGGACACCCCCTTCTAAACTTGCAACTCCCTGAATCTTAAACAAGCCTTTTTAATGGCCGGAGGGGCTTAGATAAACTGCTTTAGCTCTGTACAGCCTTATATAGGTCGTCTTCTTTAATGCTCAAGGGCGAACGCCCGCAGTAAGGGGTGGGAATGCTCAAAAAGATTTTACTCATCATATCCAGACGATGAAACCTGTTTCGTTTTTCAATAGATTAAATACCATTTGGAAGGCAATATATAACTCTTGCCAACTGCACTATAGGTTCAGATTCAACTTTCGGTGACCAAAAATCTAAAACTCCGTAAGTCGTTCTAAAATATTCAAGACAACACCGCAAACCTGGTTGAATATTTTTAAGGTGCACAGGGGAGTTTTTGAGAAGTGGGAATGAATTTAATTCAGAAAATCTGAAACTTCATAATATAACTTTTTACAGATAACACAGCCACACACACAAAAAGTTCAGACACAGAAACTAGACCTACCAATCTTGTATTTTGACCTCCTCCGATTCCGCCTTTAGAATTTCAACACCCCCATCTATTCCAACCAAGAAAAAATTGTTTCCAATGTGGAAAATAAAAAGCAGTTGATCGAGCTGCTTAAAAAAAGTTGAGGACAGCAGCATTGAGGTAAGACAGTCCAGTGGAGATGCTGATGTACTAATAGTCCAGACAGCCATAGCAAAACACCTCTTTGCCATTGTTTGTCAAGATACTGATATTTTAGTATTGTTAACTGCTTTGGCTCCTTTGAATCAAGAAACATTTTTACTCAAACCAAAGATCGGAAGTACGAAGAACAAACTGTTTTCATCAGTAAGCCTTCAGAACCAACATATGCATATCAGCATATATACTACTCGCTCACTCTTTTAGTGGTTGCGACACCATAAGTGCTATTTTTGGAAAAGGGAAAAAACATCATCAAGCTGCCTGAGATAGAAACTGGATTGCGCCACACCATACACGTATTCCAAACAGCTACAGCAACTCACAGTGAAGCAGAAAAGGCCGGAGAAAGTTCTTCTATCAAGTGCAGTTGTGGATCCATAACAGTGGGGTTGGGTTCATCGTGGCAATGATTTGCACCCAATCAGGACAACCCTTCACGCTACTACAGAGGCCATCTTAAGTCGATTTCCTGTACCTGCACTTCTCAGTGCTCCTGTGTAAAAAGCGGCGTGGAATGCTCAATGTTGTGCAAAATTTGTGAAAGAGGGGCCTGCATGAACAGTTGCACCGAAATTGCAGTTTCGTTAGACGTGTTACCCATATCAACAGAGGTCTTTGATGAAGACTCAGACTTTGATGACGTCACTAGCGAAGAGTATAACATGTTGGATGAATAAAATACTGATTACCAAGTACTACATACTTCATATAAAAATTTTTGTAAATACTACATTAATACTGTACATCTCTTTTTATTTTTAATAAAATATCTTGCGTTTTATTTTATTTTTATTATTAGAACCATTCTTCTTCGTTAAGGGTCGACTTGATTTTGGTCTCATTCGATTCAGCATGAAAAATTACACAAAAGACGACTCCCCATACCTCTACTTTAAAAAAGTACATTTTCAAAAATTTCTCACCCTTCTCTTCCTCAAAAACCTCATTTCTACCCCTCCAATTTTTGGGGATTCCTTGGATTTTTAAACTACATGTCGGATAGGAGTTATAACCAAATTTTTATTAACGGACTAATTTTAATGTAGTTCAAACCCTCTTTTTACTGAACTATAAAGAAGGCGCTGAATGTAGAAAACGTGTTTCATTTCTTGTAAATTGGAGTGTTTTCTTTCAAAAGTAGAACCTAGATATGCATTTTCTAAGAACTTAAAAATTGCATTATGGCCAACAAATTTCTACAAAGAACCCATAGCGAACTGATGTATTTAATTGTTACGAAACTTTTCCTCGGCAACGTCCCATTTTTGAATGGGAGTTTAGATATATCTGAACTCCATATCCCTAATGAAAATATTCTTTTCCGTGTGGAAATTAAAACATGCAGGCAATGGCAAGAAGTATTCAAAATGCCAACAAAATGTTCAAGTGAATTCCCTTTTATGAAGTTAATAAACGACCTTTGAGATCTCGGAGGCATAATTAAAATATACTGAACAAGTCTGTAATAATAATAAAATTTTCATTTAAAAGTTTTTTATATATTTTAACCATTTATTTAAAGTCGACCTAGTTTCGTGGCCAATAAACGGCTAAGAGTTACCCCCAACATGAGTATTCGACTCTATCGAAAAGTGGAAAATTTTATTTGCTTAATATTTCCAAGGCAAGGCACCGACTGCTCTATATCCCCTCCAAAGGATTGTATATCCACTATGTGATGCTCGTCTAATATTGCTTAGCCTCTACGTGTACGTTGCTCTGCAAGCCGCTAGAAGGTAATTCGAGGTCGCTGTGTTTCCCTTGTTACCAGTTAAAATAATAGCTGCAACTATCGCAGTTTCATTTTTCTTGTCAAGACAGTTTCATATTAATAACTAATGAATGAAAATATGAAGCTGTGAAAGTATTTAAGCGAGTAAATATTATGGTATAAACATACATTAGCAGACACAAGTACATTTAGTAAAATGCTTGTCAAAAAAATATACAACAACCTAGATTAATTAATAAAAAATAACAAATTAGTAGAATTACAAATTTTTTATTATTTCACTTTACAACATTTTTACTGCATTTATTAATTATAGATCAGACGAGGTATGCATTACATTTCCAATAAGGAAAATCTCAAGTCTCGTATCTGTGTTCTTCGTATGTCCCGGAATAACATATTAAAAATATCATACTGTACTGCGCGGGGTTCATCGGTTTTCAACAATAATCAAATTACGTATAGTGAATTACTTATTATATTAGCTGATAAGTTACGGGTACATTACAGGAGAGCCTGATTTCATTCATGCAAAACAGAACTCTACATGTAAACTACAATGAAGTGCAGTCGAACATTTTGTACATTCTCCTGGGAGCTCCTCAAGGATCTATATTAGGCCCGATCTTCCAAATTTGATCAAAAAAGACTTCAGCATTATGCATGCAGATGACATCGCCAAAACTGTAAAAGATACAAGCCCAGAAGAACTATCCAATAAAATTCATATCGTATTAAATGAGATGAGTACCTGGTGTGATCGAAACAGACTAATAAAGCTTTATTTCTAACATTGCTCTTTCTCGAATTCTGCAGTACAACTCGTACAGATTTAACAATTTATTATCCGTTCATTAATAATCGAATCGAGGATAAATAAATCCAACTAAGATCTTCTAATACCTCATGCATATTGTTTATATAGATCTAAAATATATTTCAATACATTGCTTTGCAGAATAGCACAGTTAGTTATTAATTAAATTGAATGGTACCTACAGAAACACTTGCAAAAATAAATCTGCCTTAAGCAGTTTGTAGATAGCAATAAAATAAATAAAATGTGTAGACGCTTTCAACAAGACAAAATAAAACGTAAAAGCTCGGTGAACAAATTCGTACAAATTAGGAATTAAACTTTGTAGAATTTTCTGAATTATTTACTTAAAAAAGTTTGTAATGCAGGATGATTAAGATGGCTGTGAGTTATCTTTCATTATTTAAATTTTTCTTCCGAAGTATAACTTTCATCTTGTTAGTTTTTTAAAAGGACCTTTTATAAAAATATAAACTTTCAAAGCAGAATGAAGTAAACAAAAAGTATTGTACATTTTATAGAATTCCAGTATTTATCTTTATTTAATTAAACTGCAGATGTAAGTTAAACTAATCAATGAACAAATACACGAACTATGGCTGTATCAAGGAATCAAGGTTCGTTTATTCTTTAATTTTAACAATAACTAGAGATTCTCTTTCTACATTCAACTGTGTAAAAAAAGTATACACTTCCATTACAAAAACTTCGAGAGAAAATTATTAAAATATTATAAAACTTCATTGAAAGGTTTTCTTTCTGAATCAACATAGTTGGTCATGGACACAACTGAAATTTGACATTGTAAATAATGTAACTTGTACCATGTAGGCGAATCAGATTCGAAAGGGAGGGATATTATCGAGGATTGTATTGTATGACAGACCTGAAAAGTTATTTAATAGTAAGAACTGCTTTTATTCCATTGACGAATTCTGCTCATCAATTACATAGACTGTATTCATCACATTGAATTTAGACTTTGTAGTCCCTTCAAATTAGGAAAATTGAAGAAAATGTTTCCTACAGCTAAACCACCCGTATAGAAAGTTGCCTTGGGGTTATTTTAATATATTTTTCACCAAGCGCATGAAAAGAAAAGGGTTGTTTTTTAGATGTAGATACATACATATGTTTTTTTGGCCATTTTGGCGGTTTTTGCGTTTTGCTGCAAAACTATGCATTTTTAAGAAAATATGACCTGATTTGATATTGCAGATCTAACGACTCTCTAAAGTTTTCGTTGTCTTCATTTTTTTAAATTCCGTTTAGTTGCGCCGCTAGAGCGCGCTGAAGTTTATGTAAATGTATAAATTGTTTTGGTGTTTGATTTTAAGCCAAAACTATGCATTTTGTAAAAAAATATCAAGATACCAAAGTTGTAGATAAAAAAATTTTCGACAAAATTTGTTCTCTGTTTTTTTTTTTAAAGTCGAGTGGTTTTACCGCTAGAGGGCGAGAAACATGTTTTCAATACTCTTGAGCGGATAAAAAAAATATAGGCATCGTGAAGAGCTGTAGTATTTTGCCCCTCCACCTCCCTCTACTCAATATTTTTTACCGGCTAAGCTAATATAGATGACATTAAGGATGACATATACAAAAAGGCCCATCACGACTACTACAGCTGAATGCGCGTAGTTCATACTATTAGATGCACTGTTCCAAGCGCAGCTGTGTAAGAAATGAACGATGGGTTGGAGTTTGGAGTTTGTGGGAGGGCAGTCACATTTAGGTGACCGCAGCACCTAGGCCCCATTGGGCCCCTTGTACGTCCTCCCGAGGGATACAGGATTCCACCTAGGCCTCCAACCATCCTAATCTTGTGAAGAAGGTGGTGATGCTGCCTAGGGGAATATCCCTCAAGTCGGCCAAAGTAGGCCAACGTTCTCCCAAAATGGATTCTCTGCTAGAGGAGACTGCCGGGCACTCACAGAGTACGTGTTGGACAGTCTCGTCTTCTTGTTCACAACCTCTGCATAGGGGTGTGTCATTTAACTTCATGTTATAAAGGTGCTTCCTCAGCTGGCAATGACCAGTAAGAATTCCTGTCGCGAAGCGCAGGTTCTTCCTGGACATTCCCAGGTAGATCATCGTTGTATCCTTGTCAGGGTATCTAAGCAGATCCCTGGCCAACTGACAACTATGAGTTTCATCCCACAGTTTTTTAAATTTTCTGTGGGTGTCTTCTTTAATCATTAGCATTATTGCTGAGGTCGGCAGTATGTTGGAAGGGCCAGGTCCAAGTATACTTAGACTGGCTGCCTTCTTAGCCAGACTGTCAGTTTCCCTGTTGCCTCTGCACTGTGCATGCCCTTTGACCCAGCATAGAATGATACTGTTCATGAACGATGGGTTTCAAACAAAATAATTTTTTTTTGTTCTCCAAATTTTTATATAATTGACGAGTATTCTAAAAATATGCATAATTTTGCCTGTATATCAAAAATATAAGCGCCATAGTTTTCTTTCCGCTCAAGAGTATTGAAAAAATGTTTTTCGCGCTCTAGCGGCAAAACCGCGCGAAAAAAAAAAAAATAAAAAATAAAATTGGTCGAAAATTTTTCTATCTACAACTTTGATATCTTGATATTTTTTTATAAAATGCATAGTTTTGGCTTAAAATCAAATACCAAAACAATTTATACATTTACATAAACTTCAGCGCGCTCTAGCGGCGTAACTAAGCGGAATTTCAAAAAATAAAGAGAAGAAAAATGTAGAGAATCGCTAGATCTACAATATCAAATCAGATCATATTTTCTCAAAAATGCATAGTTTTGCAGCAAAACGCAAAAAACCGCCAAAATGGCCAAAAAAATCTATATATGTATCTATATCTGAAAAACAAACCTTTTTTTTTCATGCGCTTGGTGAAAAATATGTTAACACAACCCTAAGACAACTTTCTATATGGGTGGCTTAGCCGTAGGAAAAATTTTCCAAAATCAGTGATTTTTCTTCTAATTTGAAGGGACTATTGATTAGTTAATACATTATTAAGATCGTGTTTTGTACAATTTATGTACGTCTGTTGTTTGTATATTTTCTGTTTGTCTATTATAAGTATACTTTTTTTAAATATTTCTGTAATTATAGTTGACGAAACCTTTTTCTGTGATAACAGTTTTCTATGGCAAATAAATGTTTCTCTTTCTATTTCTATATGTCATTGATGAGACGTACAAACTTCGAAACAAAGTTTAATGTTTTGACCAAACCAAGGTCTGTTTTTAAATAGTTATGTAATTAATATTTATATAAATAAACAGTTAATATCGTATCTTTAGTTAATTAATGATAATAATACTTAACAATAATATTAAAATAACAATTACAAATAAATAATAATTACCAATAAAAAAAGTACTAATACTTAAGAAAATTAATTAACAATTAAGAAAATAAAAACTTCATTTATTACTTCACATGTTCGAAGAGGCCTCCGCTCGCTTCCAAACATAATTATCCCCAGTTTATCACGCCTTGGATACATACATTTAGAGGTATAAAGTAAGCTCTTTCTTTTACATGGGGGCAAAGGAAAAATTCAACGGTGTAAGATCAGGGGATCTGACAGGTTCGGAACAGTTATAGCCTTATGAGGCGGTGCCCCATCTTGTAGTAATATCATGTTACGCCTAATATGTAACGTCCTTCTATGAAATTTAACAATTCTTCTCTTAAAGTCCTTGGTCCTATAATTTGTTCGTTAAGAATTCCGCACCACATGTCGATTGACTATTTCATTATTAGGAAAACGGGAATCATCTGACCACATGACAAATATCAGTCTCATCAACTGTATTATGTTCTTCATCTCGTGCAGCTCTGAGTTTAAAAACTTTTATCATTTTTCTCAATACTTTCACTTTCGGTCATATTTCTTGCCAATTTTGCAAACATCTTTTCGAATGAGTTCGTGATATAAACGTTTGGTTGCCTTACTGTTTCTTTTACTATTTATAAGTATAGCATAAAACAAAAACTAATAACACAGACACAAATAATGGTATTCTCAATTGACGTTATTAATAATGTCAAAATTCAATTATTTCCGTGGCTAACTATGTTGATTAAGAAACAAAACCATTGAATGAAATTTTTTAATGTCTTATTAAATTTCTTATGGAAAGGTATACATTTATTTCACAGTTAAACGCAGATAAAGAATTTCTACAACAATGGGTGAAAAATGTATCATAACATTTGGAAGAAAAAGTTGACTATCGTTACTTTGCCATATATGATCACAGAGATGATTTAATTATTGATTTGATAGAACTTGACAATCGATTTGCAAATATGTATGGTTTGTTCCAGTTTTTTGTTGAAATAAAAAATATACAGGGGCGCAAGTATTAAAATGAATCACCCGGTATACACCAACGTTTCTGCACTCTTACTAGCTTGCTTTACTTTACCTATATTCCGCCCCCAACTCTTCAACGGAATCATCTCGAAATATAATCTAATTCCATATGTCAGTATAATACATACGTCTAGTAAATTGAAGAGAATGTATCAACTTTATTGTATTAAACCCTTTAATAATGGAGTGACGATGGTGATAATCAATTGCCACCACCATCCGGGGGACGACTAAAACGTCCACACAAAAACGATTGGCAGCTGGCAAAAAAGTTATCACAGCCTCAGCTGTAGAATGGGCTATTGTATTGTTCCAACCATTCAAATCGCCTGGCGAGGATGGCATATTTCCAGCGCTACTACAGAATGGACTGGAGGTACTGCTACCTTTCCTCATCAGAATATACAGAGCTAGTCTGGTATGGAATTATATTCCATCCAGTTGGGCGACGATTAAAGGGGTATATATACCAAAAATGGGTCGGACAGAACCTGACCTAAAATCGCTTAGGCCCATTAGCTTGACATCATTTCTGTTGAAAGGTCTGGAGAAGGTACTGGATGGACACATCAGAGGAAACATCCTGATGATACGTCCTCTCAGTATCCACCAATATGCCTATCAACTGGGCAAATCAACAGAACTAGCACTAAATAACCTGGTTGGGAAAATCACCCAATATCTACAGACAAAGGAGATTGCGGTGCAGCATTCTTCGACATTGTAGGAGCATTTAATAATGCCCTGCCCGACTCATACACAGTAGCAGCTGCCAGAGGAAGGGAGAAACGGTGAGCTTTAGGGCCGCAAGGGAATGCCCACAGGGCGGGGTTCTCTCCCCGCTCTTGTGGTCACTCCTTGTGGACGACCTGCTTGCCATTATCTCCCTGTGGGAAGTCGAGATTCAGGCATATGCTGGTTAGAGGAAAATCTGAAGAGGTACTTTCAAAACCCCTTCAAGAAGTACTAGATGCTATTCACATCTGGTGTGAGAGGGAGCAGATGTCTATCAACCCCCACAAAATGGTAATTATACCCTTCACCAGAAAAAGGAAGCTGGACAACTTGGAACTACCTTCCATTTGCGGAAGAAGTGAAATATCTAGGTGTCACTCAACTGGAATTCCTACTTGGAAAAGCTAATCCACAAAGCATGTCGAAGAATTTGCGGAAAATCTTGGGGCATAGGTCCCCAACAAATGTATTGGATATACGTTACGGTTATCAGACCAATGATAGCGTATGCTTCAATAGTTTGGTGGTCGAAAGGGCTGCAGCAAACGACCAAAGCCAAACTCTCTGAATTGCAGAGACAAGCATGCTTGGCAATTCCTGGTGCAATAAGCACCACACCGTCAGCTGCTATGAAAGTCCTCCTGGAACTACCTCCTCTCCATATTTACCTGGAGAGAGAGGCCAGGGGGCAACATACAGAATCATCAAGCGGTAACTAGTATGCCGCAGGTTAGTATCATGGGGCACAACAGGTTGTTGGACGACTTAAACTATTACAACATCCTGGGAATACCTCCAGATGTGATGCCTACCTTGATTAACCATGAACTGCTCTTTAAAGTCCTGTTTCCTGGAAGAGACGAATGGGATCAGAACAAAACCGACCTACAAAGGGCCGACAGTTGTTGGTTCACAGACGGCTCTAAAACTCTTGAGAGAACTGGAGCTGGTGTATATAGTCGCAAACCACATATAAGAATAATTTCGAGCCTTGGTGACAATGCGACTATATTTCAGGCAGAAATCCATGCCATTGAACTGTGTGTACGGAGGCTCGAACAGATGCAACCTAGACTCAGATCAATGAAAATATTTTCAGACAGCCAAGCGGCTCTTAAAGCCCTTGGATCCTACCATTGTAACTCTAAAACGGTTAGGAATTGCCAGGAAGCTTTTGCCCGACTGGGCAAAAGCAACAAACTGACTCTGATCTGGATACTTGGCTACTCTGGTATGGAGGGCAGAGAAGATGCGGCAACCAAATTTATAGGTCCAGAAACGGCACTTGGCATATCCGCAAACTCTGCCAAGGCTGCTATCCTAGCCTGGGCTGAATTGAAAACAATCCAGCACTGGCAGGAACTACCAGGATTAGTTCACTCAAAGGAGTTTATTACATACCCCTTGAAGTCAAGAACTAAAAAGCTATTGGAGTTCAATAGGCTACACCTAAGAACTCTAATTGGCCTATACACCGGGCACTGCAGATTAAATCATCACCTACACAGAATTGGAGTGGTGGAAAACACCGAATGCCGTCTGTGTCTGGAGGATGATGAAACGGCAGACCACATTTTATGTACTTGTCCTGCTGCAGAAAGAACCAGGTTTTCACTGTTTGGCAAAGGGTGACTGAAGCCAGAGGACCTGGACGGTTTTTCACCCAACAAGATTATCAGCTTTATTAAAAAGCTGAATCTGTTGGGTGAACCATAACTAGGAGTGAGGGTCTGACAGGAGCCAACTCACATATGAACCTGAATCTGCGGTGGTGGTGGTAGTGGTGGGGTGTGGACAGTGGTATTGGTTTCTAGCTTATATACCAAATTCCAAATTTTTGGACTCTCACAGCCTTGCTTTCTTTTCCCCAATTTACTCCTATTGCTGGCATACTATGGAAAGTAAATTAAGGACATTTTTATGTTTTCAAAATATTACTTAAATAACTATAATATGACATAAAATATAAGGGCGTTCTTCATTTACAAGACTAGTTAATCCAATAGTTTTGAAATCAAAGATATGAATTTTCAACATTCGTATAATCTTGCAATACATTCGGAATTTTATTTTCAGGGCGAACCGCAATCAACATAATGGAATTTTTACATTTACATTGGAAAAAATCAACATTCGCTGATAAAGAGAAACTTTTTAAAATTAAAACACAGAAATCCGGCCAACGATTGAATTTTTCCATATTTAATGATTCAATACTCTTTTTTGTCAATTTTAATTTGCAAAAATCTGAAACTGTCTCATTCATATTTCGAATTATTAAGATATAGAGATGTCTACTTTCAATGCATTTAATTAAAGTCTGTTCTGAACTTTAATTTAAAGGTTACAATTCTACTTATTTGATTAAATCAAGGCGGAGAAGCCGACTTACCAGGGTTTTCACTTTACAAAATTCATATTTCCGCTTAACGATTAAAACTGTGGCAGAAGTGTTAAAATTGAAATGAATAACGCAAAAGTTTATAAAAGAATAAAGATATATATTCAATTATATCAACGCAATATATTTATAACAGAGATACCGGGTGGCCACGAGTCAATGTACGCCCCCAATATTTTGGCTGTTTTGTATTTAAAAATTTGATTTTTATTACACATAAATTAGACAATAATAAGCTACTTTTAGACTAACAGGAATGAAAATATCACTTCCGGTTGAACCGGAAGTGACGTCAACTTTTTTTACTTAAATGAAATTAATATATTTTTTTGATGGTTTCTCATTAAGCATAAATTTCTAAGTGCAACAGTTTTTTCAGATGCAAAAGATTTCAAAAAATAAGTGAGATACGAACACATTTTTAATTTTTTGAAAATGGCCGCGTCAGATGAATGCGATATAAGAAAATTACTAAGTAGGCTATGGAAATTATTAGTAAGGTTGTAGACTTGTCTGTAAAGAAGAAAACATTTGTTTGAATTACTGATAGGTACCAGTATTTTTAGTTTTTTTAAAGAAAAAACGGAATTTCATTTTCATTTTCATTTCCGTAGGGGTCCTATGGAATTTTTTTTAATGGAACTGTGCTATTTCTTTTATTAATCAGAAATAATGATTCAAAAACTATAATTTTTTCGCCATTAATCATTTCTTAACGATATCCTTCGTAATAATAGAAGTATTTTTAAAAAGTAAGCGCCGACAAATCATTTTAATAAGGTACCTATCTACATTTAAATCCAAAATTGCAGATAGTCATGAAAATGACAGACATTCGCAACAATTGAATTAGTGTTGACTCACTCACTAATTTTCTGAAGCAAGTGTATTAAAGTTGTTATAAACAAGAAAATTAATATAAAATGGCTGAAAATTATTCATAAGATGAAAAAGTTGACATGATCATTGTTTATGGAGAATTGGAGAGACTCGACGTAATGCAACTAGAGCACAAAGTCTGTATAGACGGAGATATCCAGAAAGAAGACAACCTCCGAGAAACTATTTCGGCCGGTTGGAGCAACAATTTAGAACTGAACCTAATGTAGAAATTGAAGAAAGATTTATTTTGGATGAAGAAACGGAAATTAATGTATTAGCTTCAGTGCATGTTGACCCAACCATTTCGATAAGAAAAATTGAACATGAATTACCAGTTTTCAAAGAATCAGCCAGAAAAATTTTAAGGAAACACGGCTATCGTTCTTATAAATATCAATTGCATCAATTTTTGTATGAGAATGATTATTTATCAACGAAGAATAACCTTTTGTAATTGGTTACAGTTACGCCAATTAAGAAATGAGAATTTTATCAAAAACATTTTGTTCACTGATGAATCGAGATTTACAAACCTTGGGTTATTTAATCGAAACACTCGATATTGGGCAATTGATAATCCTTACATTATGAGACAGGGACGGTTTCAGGAGCGGTTTGGCTTCAATGTTTGGTTAGGCGTACTGGGCGACCATATCATATGTCCAATAATTTTTAACGAAACTCTAACTGGACCAATATATCTAGAATTTCTCCAAAATATAATAGTTTTACAGATTAATCAAATTCTCAATACCAATATTGACGAGGTTTACTTCCAACAACACGGGGCTGGACCACACAATGCTATTATCGTTAGGAATTACTTAAATCAATTATTTCAAGATCGTTGGATTGGGACCCATGGTCCAGTCAGAAGACCTGCAAGGTCGCCTGACTTAACCCCACTCGATTTTTTTATTCGGGCGTATTTGAATAATAGAGTCTACATGACTGCTCCAACCACAAGGCAAGATCTGGAAGAAAGAGTTCGACACGAAATTGCACAAATAACACCTCAACAATTACAGAATGTTAGACGTGCTACTCTGTGTATTAATCATAACAGTGAACAGTTTGAACAATTTTTATAATGGTTTATTATAATTTAGGTTTTAAATAGTTTTGTTATTCTTGGTTATTTATTCATGGTTGTATCGTTATACCTATTAAAATTATTTCTTGTTTAATTTGTGTTTACTTTTTTAAAAATACATCTATTATTACGATATACTTATCGTTAAGAAATGATTAATGGCGAAAAAATTATAGTTTATGATTCATTATTTCTGATTAATAAAAGAAATAGCACAGTTCCATTTAAAAAAATTCCATAGGCCCCCTACGGAAATGAAAACGAAATTCCGTTTTTTTTGAAAAAAAACTAAAAATACTGGTACTTATCAGTAATTCAAACAACTATTTTCTGCTTTACAGACAAGTCTACAACATTACTAATAATTTCCATAGCCTACTTATATTAGTAATTCTCTTACATCGCATTCATCGAACGCGGCCATTTTGAAAAACAAAAAATTGTCCGTTCTCACTTATTTTTTGGAATTTTTTACATCTAAAAAAACTGTTGCACTTAGAAATTTATGCTCAATGAGAAACTATCAAAAAAACATATTCACTCAATTTAAGAAAAAAAAAGTTGATGTCACTTCCGGCTCAACCGAAAGTGATATTTTCATTCCTGTTACTCTAAAAGCAGCCTATTATTGTCTAATTTATTTGTACCGAAAACCAAATTTTCTAATACAAAAACAACCAAAATATTGGGGGCGTACATTGACTCGTGGCCACCCGGTATAACTTTCGGTTGACTTTATTTATGAAGAAATATTTTTCTACCGTGATTGTTATAACTTCTTGTCAGGTTTACAATATGTACCTTATATTGATTAAATCAAATTGGCATAACAACTGAAGTAAAGGAAATATGAATTTCATGTGATGTTAAACGTGATAATTTGCAGGAGTAAATATATTTTCTGACTTTCAAAATACATGTGAAGTATACCAAGAAGTAATAAGCTATTGCCTAATTAACCGGTTTTGCAATCTAACAAAATTATATCCTATAAATATATACATTTCAAGAATTTAAATAATTAATAACTATTTTATTTATTGACCGATTTTGTTAAAAAACAATAGGGTCCTTCTCTAGTTAACACTAACTTATTGAAACATATTCTTCATAGGATTTTGCAAACAGCAGAAAAAAATAACTAAAAGAAAAACTATGTGTAAAAATATTAATGAAATCCTTGCATTCTTTCGATAACCTGAATTCTGGTTATGCTAGCAAATTAAAATCCTAAATTGAATTTGTTTAATTCCTTATTTGAAAATTCTCATTTTAACACTAGCATCTACACAGTCCCCTGCGGCCATGCAGATTAAACTAGTGTTTACATAACCCCTTACGGTCGTGTAGATTCAGTTAAAAATGAGAACAAAGGCCTAAAATTAATTTATTTACCTACGTTGTCTTAAAAAAAATTCATTCTAATGGATTACATTTTCATGAAATCTACCATTCTGTTTCTTGGAAATACTTAGCCTTTGAAACGTTTTTTGCCCTTATTCTGGAGTTCATCAAAAAGACACAAAGCCACTCATAAAGATGTTTCATGCAATACTAAGGCAATTTCTATGAATAAGTATGAAATAATTATATTTGACATTGACTGAAAGAAACAACAAATCTTCACCTATCTATTAGCTAGTATTGGAGTCTATATACTCTATGCATGTTTAAAAGTAAATTATTAGTTGTTTGCTTACAATTGTGTTGAAACATATTCTTTATAGGATTTTCCCGCCCATTGTGGCGACGAAGATTTTGCCCTGTATCGGGTTCTATGCCATTAGTACTATTGAAAAAGCTGAAAAGCCTTGTAGAACCGATATAAGTTTCTTGAAGTAATCCAAAGTGTATCATCTTAACGAATGATAATATCGCCAATTAATATTTTAAGCACAACACAATGAATCAAAATTTAAACTCCAAATATACAGGGTGATTTACCACAACATGCGGAAAATAAAATGGTGTACTAGTTTTCTATGTGGGAAACCTCCTGCAAAATTTTAGAGTGATTCGAAATAATTTAGTACATTTTTTGCATTAAAACTTGTAATGATACGCTACTGAACCATGGAATTTGGCTACCCTTAATGCTTCAATTGTTTACGCGTATTTACGCGTGAGCCGCTTCGTTTCTTTTTCAAGCGATCGGAAGTTGTTAACGTATGGTCAGTTTGTATCCGGCTTCCATTTGGATTTCTACGTTTTGAAAATTGTATTCGTAGATCGATACCGGTCAATATGCCAGCGTTTATATCGCACGAATACTGCGATATGATTTTAACTTATAGTGCAGCTGTAACAAAAGTCAAATTAAGAGAGCCAAGTCCGGCCCTGTCGCATACAGAATCACCTTATTCTCTTATGTCAGATCTCGGTTATATTTTAAGGATCGGACCTTAGTGCAATAACGTAGAATAATTGTCATAGAAATATATGTTTTATGTTGCAAACTAATTTATTTTAGAGCCCAGGAAACATGCAAACTTTAGTCTTTTGTTATGGGGTTGACGTTTAGTCACTTGAAAGCACTAAATAACCATCTAAATTATTTTATGTCCAATTCGTTTTTCTTGATTCTGATTTGCGCCCAACCAGGACAACCCTTGACGCTGCTCCAAGTTGAGGACCCGTCAAACACTTGTTTAAATACGACTCACTGGGGGATCTAGCTAGATTTTCAAGACTAAAGGAGCTGAGAGAGGATTCCAGAAAATATATGTAATAGACAGTAATATAGATAGATAGGCTAACTGAGGTAGATTTCTTCCCCATACAAAAGCTAAGTATTGACAAAAGAGGTTATTTTATCTGCCTTAGTGGCAATGATTTTAACTTATAGTGCAGTTATTGAAAATCTTGCAGCCGCTGTACGAGAATATGAGAGAATTTCCCGGCAGGCGTGTGCCAAATGAAAGAACGAGGAGCCCAGCTATCACCCCTATGGATTTTTTTGTGGCGTTACATGAAGAGTTTGGTGTACGCCAAGTCAATAGACTCCCTAGAACAGTTACAACAAGCCATTGACAACGCGTCGAATCTAATTCGTGATAATGTGATCGCATACACGAAAATATTATCTGCGCTTAGAACAGTGCATTGAGTGTCAGTGATTCAACATTCGAACATATTCTTTGACTATTCGTTACTTTTAAGTTTTTTGGTGTGCTGTGTTTTACAAAAATTATTTTAATTTTTGCTATTTTTGTTGTGTGATTAAATCCAAAACCTCACTTCTAACCCCGCCAGCTTCGCTGTCAGTCCCAAGTCTGATAAAGGGGGAGGGGGAAGTGATATGGTTGCACTGCGTTGCGTCAGATTGGTTAGAGTGATTTCTACCAAAAAATAAGGTAATTTTTTTTGTCACATTTTTATAATTTTTAATTATTTTAGCTCCTTTCGGTGGGGACAACTTAATTATAAATTTTCCACATGTGGTGGTAAATCACCCTGTATAGTCGGCTCCAAACTCAAATTTTACCCACATATCTTGTTGGGAGTCTGAATCTTCTTTGTGTGTGTCCATTGTTACTCTCGCCATTGTATGAGGTTGCGATAATAATTTTTCCTCGAGATCTACGTCCTCAAGGCATGGCTCACTTGCCATAGATGGTATACTCCGATCTACGTTGTTTTATATTCAGTTAGCTAGAGTGGTTTGAATGTTTTATTTTCCCATACTTATTGCAGTTTTACAATATATGATCATAAACACTTCAACTCGACTCTTTCATTGACTATATAATCTAAGATTGACGACGGGAGTGCGATTCTGTGGTACGAATCGGCAACTTATTGAACAATTTTTTTCGTGCCTTTCGAACACGCGGTAGTAGACACGAAGTGCATTGGGGCGGAATAAAGATAAAGGATGGGGCAACTTTTTTAATTGCATCTTTCTATCTAGGGCTAGCAATTTTTCAAAAAATGGTACGAAAAAAAATTGACCAACGAACTAACTTTGTATTCGTAGCAATTATTAGGCAAAATAGTACAAGCGGTACGCATAAAAATCTGACGAATAATGCAGAAAGCAAGTCCTTTGGCATGTATGCTTTGTATATTTATAGAAGTAATTTGACCCGCAGCACTTTGACCCCTGACCTCATAGACAAAAATGGCAGCCATTTTAAAAAATTCGGGTAAAATGTTTTAAAACAAAAGAAGAATATATTGAAATACTGTTATCAAACTGTAGGTGAACGCTTTAAGGTTAGCAAATGTAACAAAAATAGTCATAGTGCAAGAATAATAGAATTTGTTTAAAAACTCGGCGGCTATTTTAAACTTTAACATTTTTTTAAAATAATGCAATGTGTTATGTGAGGTATCGTTTAAGTATAATTTGAGGTCGCTGATTCCAATGGTGACGTCAAAAAATAATATTTGAAAGGAATTATAACAAAAATACAATTCTGAAGTTAGAAACAATTAACAAAATACAAAATAAAATCATAACAGTTTCCTCGTCATCGCTACTGGAATCATATGGCTTGTAATTAAAAAAAAAAAAAAGAAATTAACAAGAAAGTATTTTAATAAATATAGAAGGCCCTATACCTTTTGCTGCTACATTTTCCTTTGCATTTCTTGCACTTAAGGGTGCAGGGGAAATCATTTTTTCTGCATAGGCAACGCATGGTATTACAATCGCTTGAACAACCTCATTTTTCTAGCTCTCTACAACCTTGCCAGATTCCTGGAAATTTGGACCACATGGGCTTCCATCCATTTTCAATAATGTTCCATCCCCATTTACTTGACTCTGGTGGACTTCCCAAAACATCAGATCTGTCCCAGATTTGACCTACTTGATATGCTGCTCTAAGGGCCAGTTTTACCAGGTTCAGCGTAGGTTCAACTGAGCCACGGTTCAAGCTGAACCGGAGCTCAGGTATATTCCTGTTCTGTAAAGCGTAATTCATCCGGGTTCAGTAGTGTTAGGTTCTGTTACTTTCAAATGTCAGTTGGTAGTGTCGGCGTTTGCACACTGTAGATTTTGAAGAATTTGTGATGTGACATTAGCACAAACTAGTGGGTAGTTTGTGGACATTAGACATTCGGCATTCATAATAGTTACCTGTGATTCATTTTCAAAATTTTATAATACAATCGTGAACCTTAGTTTTTGTTTTGAGAGAATATGAATGATAGAAAATGATCTGAAAACTTTTCTGCCAAAGAGGAGTCTATATTAATCTACTCGGTAAGAAAATATAGAAATATCATCGAATTCAAGCTTTCTGATTCCCAAGCAAATTTCCAGAAAGGAGAGACTTGGCGAAAGATAGAAAGTGAATTTAATAGTATTTCTGGAGAGAATTCCCGTAATGATAAAGTTCTAAAAAAAAACGATAATATTAAAAAGAGAACGAAAAAGAAGTTCCCTGATGAAAAATTGTATGTGCGAGGTACTGGTGGTGGTCTTTATCGAGAAACCAAAGTTATGATACTGGATGAGGAAGTCAAAGAACTTCTTGGCTCGAGCAAAATTAATGGAGACATTTCACAGTTTGATGGAGATACAAATAAGTTGATACAAATATACTTTGAACATATCTGTTTAAAAATTGTTAGTCTACAATCATAAGTTTCTTTTGCAAATCATTTTCAACATTTTATTTCAGCAATAATGGAGCAATCCGATGGACAGAATCAAGCTCTTAAGTCTGTTTCAAGCCAAGAAGATTTGAACGAAATAATTATTGAAGAAGCTGTATCTCTGGACGTTTTAGAAGACCACAGTAAGTTGTACGCACTACTTATATAAGTCCATATTCGAGTTATTTCCTTTTCAGTATATGCCTGCACTTCAAGCCCATCGCAGCTCCATACTGAAGTTCTACCCGAAACCAGGAAAGAAATTCAGTCACTGATAGAAATTAGCAAAAGTAAATAATCGGTACCTACGTCACGGATTTTCTTACAATTTTTTTTACTTTTGTAGTGTCTCAAAGTCAAAATTAATCAGGAAATTGGTGAAAGTACAGTCCGGCCATGATAAGGGAAGTAAGTCTAAAGTTCTTAAGTAGAATACTCGATGCAAGTCTGAAGCTGCAATTAGCAGAGTGTCCCAGTGGGCAGATGCAAAATCTGCTGTAGAAGCAGCAAAGGCACGTTTTGTGGCAGAAGAACAATGCCAAAAACTCAAATTTATGAGAGAAAAGCATGAATTGGAGATGATGAATATGAAGAGGAAAGCAGATGTGGAAATAGAGCTTATGAGACAATATCATCGAGCAAAATTGAAAATATTAGAAATTCAAAAGGCGACGTTACTTAACAAGAAGTTATAAATTACCTACAAATTCACCTCTTATAATTCCAGAGGGCCGTGTTCTAGAAAATTACCTTCATTTTATATTTTTTTATTATATCAATTATTTATTTGTATTTACACATTTTATACGATATTAAGTAAAAGCTAAGTTTTCTTAAATTAAAAAAATTATTTTTAAAATATTTATTTATTTTTTACACTCACGAACAAACATACTCGTCACCATATGATGTATAATGGGTGCTAGGAGCGTTTATAACCTAAAAGACTGTTACATAACATTTTTCACAGAAGTCCATTAAAATAGTTTATTAACTGTAATGTGACTGTATCATTGCCAATCACCCTGTTATCCCCCATATTCTTCACCACCACTTCATTGACAATGTTAATAGCTTCTTGCTGTTGGTCATCAACTGGTGGTATTTCCTCATGCCGCAAACATGCTATATTGTGCAGGATGGCAGTTGCTGCAACAATGGCTTCTACTTTCGATCTTCAGTCGAATCCCCAAGGAAAGAACAGGAAATCGCATTTCCAAACACCGATGCACCTTTCAACTGGATTTCTTGTTCTTACTTGGGGCTCGTTAAAAAGGTGCTTTACAGGAGGGAATAATATTTATTCGTTCGGTAGGGGGTAGACCTGGGCTAGCAATATACTCAAATGCTTCTATTATATCATCATATCATCACCCCAATTATAATGCAATTTTTACATCGTAATAAAAGTTACTTTTTTACAAATTGGCCGCCATTTTGGAATTACACGTCCGGCAATCGAAGTGCTGCGGGTAAATTTAATACAATGAATGTGTACAAATCACATGCAAATTTTCTTGCTTTCTGCATTAACCGCCAGATTTTGCCGATTTTCTCGATGTACCGCTTAAACTAAAATAACTGGCGCAGTGTACACTTTCAGCTTTAATAACGATTTCTTAATCAAGTCATTGTAAGTATATTTCGTACAATAATAAGTCGTACTATATAATAAGTGGTTAAATATAAACAAAAAATAAATTTCATCAGCATTTCAAACTTTCAAACTTACCGTTGACGTACAACTGAACAGCGTGCCTATCTGTCCCCCTATCATTTTCTACAGCGAGATAATAAGCTCTTGAATCCGTGGATGTAGTCTCCTTTATATGAAGCGTTACCAAGTAACAATCTTCTCTCCCCTCATTCGCTATGTCATCAGCCTTGTATTTTCCTTGAATAAAAAAATGAGTTTGTTTAGTAAACAGAAAAGCACACAGTCAAATAAATGTAGAATATGGATTAACGCTCTTTAACGCTTAATTATTAGAGTATTATTATTCCAAAACTAACTTCATAGAATATTACCCTATCAATTTAAAAGGACATGTTAGGGAACTTCACATTATATACTGTGTTTACATCTTTATCTGGCAACATACAGAAGTACTTTGATACAAAAACAGCATAAGTGGTTGAAATCGGTATGATTAAACGTTCCTTTATATTATAACTCGAGAGCTCATAACACCCGGGGTGAAAGAGCTTTGTAAAATCTAATAGTTATTTATTAGTTTATTTGTTTATTAGTTTATTCGAAAATAATGGCCAGCCTGCGCTCTGATAGAACAGCGAGCAGTCAGCTCTCATTTTCGAAGCGTAGCTGGAGAAGCGAAATTCTCGGACCTCTTACTTTAAGAATTACTGGAACATATCGTGCTCCACATTATCGGATTGGAAATTAAATTTCAATCAACAAGGGGGGGGAGGGCGGCCAATTTTTTTTAGAAAAAGTTAGAGCGGTTTATGCGAAGAGATGTCGAAATCGCATACATTTTTTAATACTTTTGTATGGTTTTTTCAAAAAAAAGTGTCCGCAAGAATCTGACAAAATTCAGAGGTACGTAGGAAGGCGCGAGAAATCGAATAGTATGGCGTAAACCGCACTTCTGTATCTTGTTTCGATTTCGAGATTGAGAAATCGGAAATAGGTAATAAGACCGATTTTTACCTACTTCCGATGGCTCAATCTCGAAAACGAAACGAGATACAGAGCTACGGTTTACGCCATTTGATTTCATGCGCCTTCCTACGTACCCCTGATTTTTTTCAGATTCTTACGGGCACTTTAATTTTTTTCAAAAACCGTGCAATAGTGAAACATATTCTTTACAGGATTTTGCAAACAGCAGAAAGAAGAACTATCTATGAGAACTAAAGGAAAAACTATACATAAAAATATTAATGAAATCTTTGCATTCTTTCGATAACCTGACTGGTTATACTAACAAGTAAAAATTCTTATTTGCCATTCTCATTTTAACGCTAGCATCCAACATAGTCCCCTACGGCTAGGCAGGTTAAACTAGTATCTAAATGATCCCCTACCATATGTAAATTCAGTTAAAAATGAGAACAAAGGCCTGAAATTTATTTATTTACGTACCTTGTCTTTAAAAAAATTTTTATTCTAATGAATTACATTTTCATAAAATCTCATTCAGTTTCTTGGAAATGCTTCTTAGCCTTTGAAACGTTTTTCGTCCTTATTGTGGACTCATCAGAAAAGCCCAAAGCCACTCATAACGATGTTCCATGCAAAACCAAGACAATATCCATGAATAAGTATGAAATATTTATATTTGACATTGACTGATAAAAAACAACAGATCTTCACCTATCTATTAGCTAACTATTATTGGAGCCTATATACTCTATGCATGTTTAAAAGTGAATTATTTATTATTTGTTTGCTTATAATAATGAAACATATTCTTTATAGGATTTTGCAAACAACGGAAAGAAAAACTATCTATGAGTCCATGTCAAATATAAATATTTCATACTTATTCATGGATATTGTCTTCGTTTTGCATGGAACAACGTTATGAGTGGCTTTGGGCTTTTCTGATGAGTCCACAATAAGGACGAAAAACGTTTCAAAGGCTAAGAAGCATTTCCTTTGTTCTCATTTTTAACTGAATTTACATATCGTAGGGGATCATGATGATACCAGTTTAACCTGCCTAGCCGTAGGGGACTATGTTGGATGCCAGTGTTAAAATGAGAATGGCAAATAAGAATTTTTACTTGTTAGCATAACCAGAAGTCACGTTATCGAAAGAATGCAAAGCTTTCATTAATATTTTTATGTTCAGTTTTCCTTTAGTTCTCATAGATAGTTTTTCTTTCCGCTGTTTGCAAAATCCTATAAAGAATATGTTTCATTACTATAAGCAAACAAATAATAAATAATTCACTTTTAAACATGCAATAGTATTAAAAAATTGTTTTCCTTCTTCAATTCTTTGGGACTTCCTGCCACATGTATGTTTTTTTTTAAGCGGTGCTCGGGGAATCTACAAAATATCACAATTAACCAGTATGTTACTGGTAAATAACCTCTACGCCTGTGACTTTTACGACAAAGGACCAGTTAAAGGTTGCTTTTTTTTAAATAAACAACACAAATAAGTATAAAAACTTGAAATAAAATATTTCGCCGACGTACAAGTCACAGGCGTAGAGGTTATTTACCAGTAACATACTGGTTAATTGTGATATTTTGTAGATTCCCCGAACACCGCTTAAAAAGAAAACATACATGTGGCAGGAAGTCCCAAAGAATTGAAGAAGGAAAAAATTTAAAATAATGCCACAAATAACATTTAAACAATATTAAAAAATGTATGCGATTTCGATATCTCTTCGCAAAAACCGCTTTAACTTTTTCTGTACAAAATAGACCTCCCCTTTTTATGTCCCGGTAATTTTTAAATAAGTGGTCCGAGGATTATGCTTCTCCAGTGACACGGGTCCGCTCCGAAAATGAGAGCTGACTGCTCGCTGTTTTATCAGCGCCCACCAATCTTCTAAAATTACCCCTAAATTGAAAAGAACACTCCTTTTCCAAAGTTTTTTCTTCGATGCTTGTGAGGCTTTATAGGATTTGGTTTTATTCAACGATCATTGACAGATCAACTCACTTTTTACCAGGGGAGAATCAAGCAACCCCCCAGGGTTGAAACCATTTCCAAAATTGCAAATTACTCCTAAATAATTGTGAATTTGCTGCAAAGGTTCCCCCATTTTCTAGAGTGGAAAATGCAGTGCTCGCAAAATTGAAAAAACGCCCTTCTCAAACTGCCCCTAAATTTAAAAAACCACCCCCTATCGATATTTTTGTTCTACTCTTCCGAGAGTCTCCTGGATCACATCTTATTCAATGAATATGGCAAATCACGTCACCTTTCACCGATGAAGGCCAAACCAATTAACTATCCTCCTAAAATTGGAAATTGCTGTTGTCGATAGACAACGCACTAGTGAACCTTGACGAAAAAAATTATGAATTAGAAGCATATAAATACATACAGGGAATATGGAAAATCACTGTGAACTGTTTTTTAGTAATATGAAATAGCGATTCAGATCTCTCGCAAAACATGTCTACTCTGAGTTTGTATGTTACATACTACTGAAAGCAATTTCCTTTCTCATACTCCCTGTTTATCTTTATATCCCTAAATGCATATAAATGTACCCGGGCTTATATGTATGTATATATAATTAATTATTTCCTTGTTAGGACTCATTATTCCGTTATCTATCGACGTCGGTAATAATAAGAGGCAATTCGCAATACTTTGCAATTTTAGGAGGGTACTTTCAACCTCCACTGCTTGCTTGATCCTCCCCTGGTAAAATGTGAGTTAATCTGTCCGTGTTCGTTGAGTAAAACCCAAATTGATAAGCTTTTCTAAGCATAGGAGAAAACACTTGGGAGAAAGGGTGGTTTTTCAATTTAAGGGTAGTTTGAGGAGGATGGTCGTTTCAACATCTGCATCATACTAACAACTTCAATCGTCTCTAAGTCTAAAACTATCTATGTTCTCGAATCACGCCCATGAGGACATTTTATCTGCACATCAAATACTAAAACATGCCAAATTTTCAGGCATTTTAACTGAAATCCATTTACGCCAATCAAATTGTCGAAATTAGTTCGTTTTTCTACCAACTATGCCATCAGCAAGGTTGTGTGGAAAAGGTAGGAAGTGGAGTCAAAAGAGGGCCAAAAACAGTTTTTCGCGTCAAAGAAAAATCCAGATTTTGTAAAAATAATTTGAAGAACTTTTTAATAACCATAAAATAAACCGCTAAAAATCGTATTTTTTTTCAATTACTTATAATATCTTTGTATAAAAAAATGATTGTTTAATGAAAGTCTCTGAATGTGTAGTCCTTGGCGAGGACAATAAGAGAGTGTTTAATAAATAGCAGGAAATTGATCAGTTTTTGCAATAATCGATTCTTTCGAAAAAAAGACGATTTTATTGAATTCCATTTACTCAGCTTCCTGAACACTTACCGAAACGTTTTCGGCAACCATTGGATAGATGCGTGTCGAATTGTTCCGTAGATGTCTGTACAACCTAGTTGCCAATGTTAAAAGTAGAACTTCACAAACTTAACAGCGTATAAAAATTAAAAAAACTGTTAACTATATCAAAAGTTTTATTGAAACATATTCTTTATAGAATTTTGCAAACAGCAGAAAAATTAACAAAATCCTATAAAGAATATGTTTCAATACAATTATAAGTAAACAAATAATAATTCATTTTTAAACATATCAAAAGTTCTATGTAAGAAGTAAGTATCTATGGATATTGAATATAACAAACATTCTTAGAACTATGTATTTATCATACACAGCAAAAAATATTTTTCAAAAAAGCCTTGAAAAAGGAAACAAATTATATTTCCGAAACGTCCGCGAAATATTTAATTTCAAGTTTTTATACTTATTTGTGTTATTTATTAAAAAAAAGCAACCTCTAACTGATTCTTTGACGTAATAGTCACAGGTGTAGAGGTAATTTCCCAGTAACATACTGGTTAATTGTGATATTTTGTAGATTCCCCGAGCACCGGTTAAAAAGAAGAAAATACATGTAGCAGGAACTCCCAAAGAATTAGAAAAAAATCACAGGTCTTGCATTTTTCGCAAGTATCTTAAACGTACTGAAAATACCAGATGCAACTATACTGCTCTTGGAGTCCAAGGATGGATAGCTAGGATGGTAGGTATTTTCAGCATTTGCATTAGGTACCATTGCGATTAGTGATAAAATAAAAAAATAAAACTTTTATCAAATTTAATAATACCACTTGGGTTCATTGATAATTTTTTTTTTAGATTAACCCAGCTATCATCTGTCAAATTTTGTCATAAAGCTTGTAGAACATCCTGTATAGTGCTTTTCTACTGTACTTTTTACTTCCCTCGCATACCGAAGGGAAGTATTGTATTCGAGAAAAAATCACCCTCCGAGATTTTTTCGGATTCTGACGTTTCAGAACACGTAGATTCCGAAAATATAGGTTTTTCAATTCCGTCAGTCTGTCTGTCTGTCTGTCTGTCTGTCTGTCTGTTGGTGCATTAACTAAAAAACTACTTGACGGAGAGCAGTCAAATTTGGTAGGTAGTTAACCCTACTGTCAGCGAAGAACTGGTAGAATTTTCACTGAAAAATATACAGGGTGGACCGCCTAAACGGAATAAATAGTGAAAAAAAATTTTTTTTGCTCAAATTTAAAATTTCGACGTTTCATGGCGCGCTAAACCTATTTCAGGAAAAAAAATTTTTTTCAATCATTTTTGAAAAAATTTTTACCACTAAAAAAAATTTTTTTCTTTGTTCAAATTTAAAATTTCCACGTTTCATGGCATTCTAAACCTATTTAAAAAAAAAAAAATTTGAAAATTTTTGAAAAAATTTTACCACAAATAGATGGAATTTTTTTTTCAGATTTAAAATTTCCACGTTTCCATGGCATTCCAAATTTATTAAAACAAATTTAAGAAAAATTAAGAAAACATGAAAACATGTTTATGTAATATATTTATCACCATTATAGAATAGACGAAATATTTTTTTTGCTCAAATTTAAAATTTCCACGTTTCATAACATTCTAAACCTATTTCGAAAAAAAAAATTTGCAACATATTTTCACCAATTTGGAAAAAAAATTAACACTAGAATAGACCGAAAACATTTTTGAAAATTTGTTCTATATTTTAATCACCACTATACTTCCACTCCATTACGTGAATGTGGGATTGAGAATGTGAGAGATGGCAATAATATTTGGCATATCCTATTATATACTTTTATTGAATAATGGCATCCCAAGAAATAATTGAGTCATGGTGGACATTTATAAAGGTATTTGCGCAAGCCTTCCATATTTGGCACCTGTTATTTAGTATATTGAACTTTTGCTGTTGGATGAACACTCTGTATATTTTTTTGACCAAAAGTTATCAGGTTTTCTTTGTAATAATACCAATAATTATATTCCGATTATTATTCCCAATGTCATTTCGTAATTAATAATTTTTTGAGTGACTGTCATGCACAAATAACGAGGGAAGTTCTGTGTAAATAACTTTACCGATTTTTTATATCATACTTAGATGTGTTTGATAATTTTATTTACATAATTTTAAATATATTTGTCCATATGATCGAATTAAGCTAGTATTATTGGGTTATTTCGTTTTCTTAATGTTCATTTGAAAGTGACGGTGTTCTGTAAGAAATGACGCAAGTTATGCAATCTAAGTGATATACGATATAGCAGTGTCGGCATATATCACAAGAGACCATTAAGTTTAGGAGTGTTTATGTTTACATTTTAGTTTCGAGATATTGCTTGGATTGTTATTGAAACGTGATATCCCTAATAGCATGGCATTGAGTGAACGGTACGGTTACAAGGCCGGCGCAGCGGCCTTGACAGATCTGTCGCTCTCGACACGTTTTTCGTAAGATGGGTCCTATATCATGCGCCCAGTAGTATTTTCAATACTAAAATATTTCTTTAATAATAATAATAATAATAATAATACACTTTATTTAATAAATTTACAAATGCAATAATATAACTCCAATATATATTATAAATCGAAATGGCGAAGTTCAGCTGTACAGCACAATGCTTACAGCTGTTTTTACACTTAACCAAGAGTCTTACTTAAGTTTTTAAGTCTATTGGACAAGTAATATAAAAGGAGAAGGGTATGCAGAGTTCATTAGTAAGGCCACGAGTCGAAGTCTCTCGCCCACTACGCGCACTGTTGTATCGAACCGAACATGATTTTGTGGATCCCAACATAGTTAGGTTTAAAGTGCGGTCAGTGACTGCAAAGTACTTTTTATATTAAATTGTAAGTCTTCAACTAATATATGTGCAAATTTTAGTCCTGGAAATACATAATTAAAGAAGTACCGATTTTCGGAAAAAGAAATAAATAAAAAAATTATCTCACATCAAAAAGGTAGTAGATATTTTTTAAAACATGTAGAAAATTAGCATCTACGGATTGGCGCTGATGACATTCCGATACAATTTCACACTAAAAATATAATCGAAGTTTGGGGTTAAAATTTTCTTTCGCAATTTCGGTAATTTTATCGCATATTTGCAATTACTTAACACTGCGCGCACTAAATGCACGTGTTAGTACAACTATTCAAGAATAGTTTAAACCCGGAAACGTTTCGGTAAGTGTTCAGGAAGCTGAGTAAATGGAATTCTACAAAATCGTCTTCTTCGAGAAAATCGATTATTGCAAATACTGATCAATTTCTTGCTATTTTTTAAACACGCTCTTATTGTACTCACCAAGGGCTACACGTTCAGCGACTAACTAATCTTCATTTTTTAAGATATAAGAAATTGAAAAAAAAACACGGTTTTTAGCGGTTTCTTTGAAATAAATAATTTATTTATAAATTTATTGATATCAAACTGAGCTTATTTGATGACTATTAAAAAATTCTGCAAATTTTGTACGAAACTTTTTTTGGTACAAAGTCTAGATTTTTTTAAACACGAAAACACTGATCTTGGGCCTCTTTTGACCCCATTTTGAATAACTTCTACAATGGACCGCCGGTCCAAAACTAGTTCATCAAATTCTACGGAATTTTTCCTATATTTCCCATATTTTATTTTGCGGATGGCTCGGTTGGCTCGAAAAAATCTAATTTGATTGGGCTAATTTTCCATAAGATTTGTGCGGGGACCTTTCAATCTACTGCAACGCAACAGCGCACAACAGTAATCGCTGAGAAAGTATTACGTACCATTACGACTCATAATTTTGTATCAATCTTTAAGTTTGGATACCAGATGCATCAACTATTTAAAAAATACTTGACCATTTAAGTCCAATTCGCGCCTTCACCATAATCTCGAATATTCACGAATAGAAAGTACGTGTTCCTCCGATATTTGTTCACCTTAAACCAGACATAGCGTAATAAAACTAATAGTAGACTACCGGCTAGTTATACTCTATAGTTTGTAAAAGGTCTCGTAGAAGTCGCAATTTCAGAGAAATTAATGCACAAACATAAAAAAACACATACGTCGTATTGACAACTTCCTCCATTTTATTTTTTTAAGTTGGTTAAAAAGTACTTTGTTCCACTGGTGATAAAAGTATTTCACTTTGATATTAATAAAGAGTTAAATTTCAGTACAGAGTTGCAAACCCTATTCTCGAATTCGTTCCTAACGTTTGTAAATGTTTGGGTAATTGTCTACCTTCTCGAGTTATTCCAGTTGGCTAGTTTTCAAATAAAAACACTATGTTCAAAACATTCTAATCATAATTTAATTGCCAAACTTTTCAAACTACTAGAAAATAATCACTCATGCCTAATTACGTAGCGTTTTTCAGTAACATCTCATAAATTCCGATTAGCAAATTAATTTCAAACTTAGTTAAACATTAATTAGCTTTAATGAAACAGACGTGGGCTATTTTAGAAATTTAATATCAATTTTAATACAAATTTTGTCATATTAGCCTCACCTTTTAACGCTTTTTTACACGATATAATGCGGCATAATGGAAAGTTTCACATTGTTTAGCTATACGTCTACTTTGGTAATATGCAGAAATAGCTAAATTCTAAAAATATAAACCTGTGCAGGATTCGTTGTCAGTTATAAATTAGATGAAACAAAAGTTGGACTGACACCACATAGTTTGCCAACGATGCTTTCGTGGGGTTTAATATTTTTGAATTTCCTTAGACATTCGTTTTACATAGTTATACAGGGTAGACTGTGAAAGTTGCCAAACTGTAACACTATCAAAAACAAATATTAAATTCAGACAATGCCATAAAAACAACTTGGAATATAGTGAGACAAGATATAAAAGAAAATACACCAAACCAAATAAATGAATAAAAAATAGATAACAAAATTATAACAGACCCGCATGAAATAGTAGATAAGTTTAAACATTTCTATATAAATATAGATAATTCGCAGGAAATGAAAATTAAAACTAATTCACACAGCCATACAATTTTGCGGCAGCATATCTATTTTCGAACTCTATTTATTAAAATGATGTGTCACGCATTATAAGAAACCTTAAAAGGTCAAACTGAAAGATATTCATTATATCAGTATCTATCACCAACATATCGCTCACTGAAAAATCAGTAGAACCTTTGCAACTCCTCAACCAACAAACTTATAAAATGGTAGCTACCTGGGAAGAAAAAAACAATCTCTATCTAAATGTAAATAAGACCGTATACCTTTTTCTATACAAAAAATAACTCCGGATTTTATGAATGGATTTTCTGTTAATAAAGACATCATCTTGGCCAATTCAACAAAAATTCCTGGGGTTTACTTCGACGAAAACTTGCAATGGAACCACCATATACTATTAGTACACAGCCAATATTTCTTATTTTTATTATTCAAATAGCTATTGCAGTCGGCAACTCCTTACCTATTGTTAACAATTAAAAAAAAATACCTTCTAGTATCACTTTTAAATAAAACTGATATGCGAAATTTACGTAAATCTACATCTTTCGAATTGAAAGACACATCATTCTACACCTGTTGAACCTTTACGTGTAGAAGCTCTCGAACCCCCGTTCAGAGAAATTTATCCTTAAGTCACACTTTAAAAAATCAGCAATTATGGACAAAGTTAGCCAGCATAATAACCAGGCTCTTGTCAACAAATACTGGTCAAAAAAGGATTCACCACCTTTCGAAATACGAGTAATATATCTCCAGAATTAGACAATCTATACACACGATCGGATGATAAGGATTATTTGAATTATTTTAATAAACCAACGGTAATATCACCTAATTATTGTGAATTACGTGAAGTAAGCAAGATTATTTTAAACAACATAACATGTCAATGGCATAATTATTTACATATTTATACACACGCGTCAAAAAATGAAAATGGGACGGTATCAACTTGAAAGAAAAGTATACACTACATCAAGGTACTTCGATATACTCTGCCGAGTCTAGGGGAATTCTGAAAGCTCTACACTATATTGGATATCACGATTGTAAAAAAGCTATAATTTTTCGCTGTCTGTTCTAACATCCATTAAAAATAGTATAGATATTAATTCTCCTTTCTGTAACCTGTACATTATCAAAAATTAAATCCGTATTAAGTGAATTGACTGAGAGAGATTACATCATTAAATGTTTGGGTTAAAGTTCATATTGGACTTAAGAACAACGAAAAAGTAAATCAGTTGGCTAAAGAAAGTATCTCTTCAGGAGTACCCTTATACACCGTGTCTAGAAGATGACATTGGAAAATGAAAGAGTCTAAAAAAAAAACAGTGGTCTCAACAGTGGAGTGAATACTGCTTTACTAATTCGACAAGGTATACACTTATCCAGCAAGAAATTTCAAGAGAACATTGGTATAATAGCGTTAATTATTCCAAAAGGAACATAACGCATATAAGCAGACTTAAATTTGGTCATGGCTGTTATCTATTTCACCTACACAAGATATTACCATGAAATATTTGTGAGCAGTGTAGTGAAATAGGGGACCTAGATAATATTTTCTTCAAATGTCAGAAATACGATCAAGAAACTAATGAATTATATAGTAATCTGATCAAACACAAAGCAGAAGCCCCATTTAATTCAGTCCATCTTCTGGCCATAAATAAGATATATGTAATCGATTGCATAATTTCATTTATAAATAAGACAACAATAAATATTTAGAGTAGGTTTAGCTTTGTCACCTATATGTCTGTCCTATTTTTTTTAGTAACCCACGTTACCCGTGGGTAATACTTGTGTGTGTAATTAAAAAATGTAGTGATCGACCCCTGGGCGGGAAGCGTGTGTCCTTGTCCTTATCCTACTCTGTTAAGAAAAGATTAATATTCAGTCCAATAGGTTACAATTAGGTAAAATAAATAACATAACATAAACTGCCTGGCTGTGGGTCAATCGCCATAATGCCATTAATTAAAGAAAAACAGACACAGCATATGTTTTGCAATTTCGACGTCTTATATATCCCCGTATTTCCTATTAAATAACCGCTCTGTATATTTTTCAATTCACTAAAAGTATATCACTTTAACTTACTTGGCAATATTGTCAACTACACATTAAATTTTCCTCCATCGTTTTCCTACCCCTCTATATATTATCACTAAAAGTACATCACGTTTCTTTTTTGTCAATTATATTAGCTAAATTCTATATATTATTGTCGTTCATCATATTCTTTCATTACCTTTTCAGAGTGTCCACCCTATATATTTTTCATGTCCTTGGAAATGCCGTCAACTACCCGCCAAATGTTATTTTCCGCCACCAAATAACTTTGTTCACACAGCGTCAACAGATAGATATACGCTAGGTTGACAGACAGACGGTAGATAAACACACAAACTGATGGAATTGAAATACTTCATAATCTACATAGTCTGAAACGTGAGAATCCAACGCAATCTAAAGTGCTATCTTCAGGATTATAATATTCCCGAGGGAAGTCTTTGTGGGGACTGTTCTACCATACTATTAGACATACAGATTCGGAAAATACGCTTTATGATATAGGGAATAAACTTCGATATAATTGGGCTATTGAAAGCAGAATGCGTGGGGTCGACGCGGTCAAGCGGTGTTGGTATGAACGAATACCAATGCCCTACGGACAAGGAATGGTTTACCTGCGCAAATACACGTTTACATATCACGAATTTCAATTTCCGAATCTGTATATGTTACTTTCAAATAAAATAAATTTTAAAAAACTAATCGCTGTTAATAGAATTCGCAGGCGGTAGCGCCCGATTGAAACTTTAATACGTTTCTTAATAGTCGCTTTAACTCTACGCAACTAAAACTGACATCCGTCCAAATCTCTGAGAGACAGTGTGTCCCTCAGATAAACTCCAGTTTCAAAATCTCGTACATCTTATTACATTGTGCGTCCAATCAAAAACGTTATAGGCCAATCAAATGAAGCAGAAACCGATCGTTTTTAGAGGTAATTGTCATTAGAAAAAAAAAAAAAAAACAAGGATTATATTCAATACATGTGAAATATCAATTTTCAGTAGAGTGCATCCAAAGCATAGTTTCTTAAACAAAATGGCGGACGTTTTAAATGTCAAAAAGTCGGTTTTTCTCCTCTATGTGCGAATGTAAATTTTTTACCGAAAAAAGTTTCAAACAATAGTTGTAGGCATTTAAAACACCTACAACATGACACCCATTGAGTCAAAATCGGTTTGTCAGATTTCTCGGAAACTAAAGAAAACATCGAAAAATGACATTTTTAAATTTTGCAATAATTAATTTATCAAATCAACAATATGCGATGTTATGTGCTTAAAAAGTGACCGCAACCCGAATTCTGATGGATGAATAGTTTCCGAGAAATTTAATTTTATTTAATTGTAATTAAAAAAATGATTTTAGTAAGATTTGAATTCCCCGGTCCGATTTCAATTTTACAAAAAAGCTGTCTACTCTTCAAGAATTGTACCATCACTGCACTCAAAACTAAAGTCAAATATTTCAATTAAGTTGCTTGAACATATCGTTGAAAATGATGCATATTTCGACAAGCGTCTAGGTACGTCGAGAGTCCGGAGCTTCGAGCATGCGCAAAACGTGATATCATTTGTGTGACTATTTATTCTTTGCTCTAGAGTTTATCGTCAGCTGGATGGTTGGCGCATAGGTAGTGTTCTCGCTCATTCCTTGTTGATTTTTCTAAGTTTTCCTCTACCTAATAATATTTTACCTTAAACGCTAAAATCATTTGAATAATCTAAATATTTTATATAATAAATTGTGCGATCTGACATGTCCACTCTCTCTCTCCTTATAATTACTTAGACCGTTTTTTTAGTCAGCAATTTTCCCGAATAGATCAGCCACATATATCCTAGAAATTTTATTTAAAGACGTGCTTTTTGCATTTCATACTAATTATTTTAAGTTTACTTTTTCCTTCACATATTCCTAAGTTATTTGTTATTTAATTTGCATTCTGGAAACTGGAGTTAACATTTACATTAGTTACTTGCAAAGTCTGACATGTCTTCGCCCCGTACAGCTTTTCAGCTGCCGTGGTGTGAAGTGCTATGGATGTCAGGCTGGCTCCGTAGGGATTGTTTGGGAAAGACAAATTTTTTGTATATCATAATTTAAAAATAAATGTGTTCTGCTTGATTTGATTTGATGCTCGCTTACGGTGCGAAAGGTCCCGGGTTCAAATTCCTACGCCCGTTTTTTTTTTATTTAATTTTGTAACGATTAATATATTTTTTCACAAATTCTTTTGTATGATTTCTTTAGGTTAATAGGCTTTTATTCTCCTTAAAATAATTTCATTATTTCGTGTGATTTTTTTAAGTTAGGTTAGTAGGTTTTTATTCTGATATCTCATTGTTAATAATTATAAGCGCCGCAGGCAGTATTAGTATCGGAGACAAGGAAAAGGGGGTGCGGGGGTGTCCCCTTGCCTCTTTTTCACAAAATAACCTGAAATGTTTCAATTTCTCGACTTTACAAGGAAATGCGCATGCTCGAAGTTCCGGATTTTCGGTGTACGTAGACGCTTGTTGAAATATGCATCATTTTCAACGGTGTGTTTAATTAACTTAAGGCTGTGTTATCAATGTCAAAATACCGCGTTCACAGTCGTAAATCTTTCAACATATTGTTCTCAAAAACAAACCAACAAAAATCGGATTTGATTTAAATATTAGAACTAGTTAACTTAAATCTAGTACGTATCATATTTTATATTTGAAAACTAAATGAAATTAAATATTTCCTATGGATTATTACACGCGAACGTGCCACTCAATCGTACGTAATTCAACATTAATTGTTTTATATTCTTTAATGGGACTCAAATATTCAAATAAAATATGATACGTACTAGAATAAATATATTAAATGCGAAAAAAAGTTAAAAATCGGCATAATATTTGCTCCTAAGGGAGATTAATATGTTAGAAAAAATGTATTCAATTTTGCCAATTTAATTGGGCGGTTTACTAATAGAGGGCGAAGCAGTAGCTATTTGAAGTACCAACCATGCTTCAAATCACTAAAATCTGCAGGGTCGAACTTTTTGTTTTCTCTGCCATTTGAAATATAGTTTAAAATAATTTAAATTTACTTACCAATTGAATTGTTACATTTCTAGTAGCCCGGGAGGAAGCGACAGATTTTTCGCGTTAATATCTATAAGGCTAGATTTTTTTCCAAAGAGAGTTTAGATAGTATCTATAATGAAGGTGCAATTCTACCAAACTCTTAGTGGTGCATAAATGAGTAAAAATTATTTTATTATTTTAATTAAAATTTCGTTTTTGAATTGTCATGAATTGTCAAGAAATGATGATTCGCCTTCGCTCCTGCAGGCCCCAATTTTCGATTTTCACCTCGCGATTCATGTTGTACGGTCATTGCCGACCTTCTCCTCGCCATCGAGACATAGAACGGGTCTCCGATCGCCGTATTTGTTTAGTTATTACGTTTGAAAAAGTGACTTGCGGTCGTGCTAATTGGGGACTATTTTTAAGCAGTTTCCCGAGTTCGAATCCCGCCCGGGGATATATTTTTTTTTTTTTCGTTTTCAATTTTTTGGCACATATTTTTGATTCTGTAATTGAGATTTGCTCCGTTCTATTGCATTTCTCGGCGAAGTTTTGCATTTTCCGCCACGGAATATTAAGATGCACTATTTGGATTAAAAATCACATTCTACTTCCGGATGGCTAAATTTGGGTAGACGTTGCAAAAACGGCAATACGTACTCAAATCATGACAATTATATTCCCCATTAGTATTAATGAACAGGCAGTATTTTTATAGATCTGTTAATAAGCTTTTATTTACTCCATTGTATGAAATTATTTTGGTAAGGAAATTTCTAATTTTTTACCGAAATAGTGCAGATTAATATTTCGCGGCGGAAAATGCAAAACTTTTCAGAGAAATGCAATAGAACGGAGCGAATAGCAATTATTGAACAAAAAATATCTGCGAAAAAATTGAAAACGAAAAAAAAAAGTATCCCTGGGCGGGATTCGAACTCGGGAAACCACTTAAAAATGGTCGCCAATTAGCATGACCGCAAATCAATTTTTCAAACGTAAAAACTGAATAAATACGGCGATCGGAGACCTGTTCTATGTCTCGATGGCGAGGAGAAGACCGGCAATGACCGTACAACGTGAATCGAGAAGTGAAAATCGAAAATTGAGGCCGGCAGGAGCGAAGGTGAATCGTCATTTTTTGACAATTGGTGACAATTCCAAAAACGAAATTTTCGCCCATCTGTTTTTTTCTTTAATTTTTTTGTCATTTATGCACCACTAAGAGTTAGGTAGAATTGCACCTTCATTATAGATGCTATCTAAACTCTCTTTGGAAAAAAATCTAGCTTTATAGAAATGATTTCACGAAAATTGTCGCTGTCTCTCGGGCTATAGTTTATTTTACATCTTCAATAACTTTTTGTTAGTAATATTGCTAATAAATCAGGAGCATATATCTAATAATAACATATCATTACTGTAAAAAGTAATTTTTATATGGACTAAATGTACCTATTTTTAATCCAGATTGTGAAAAATCAATGCCACGCGGAATTAAAAGAACTTTGATCTTGTGGCATATAGACAAACTATCTTTGCATACACTCTAATAGTATAGATTGCATAATCAATTATTATTTTGAAAGAGTAAAATGTCTCTTTTACTCCCCGAAGGAGAGCTTACATTCTTTCTGGGAGCAAAAGTGACACGTTAGTCTTTGAAAATGATAATTAAACTAGCAGTACAGAAACATTGTTTTGAAGAATTCCGATTTCCTCATTTCCTCAAACACGCAAAAGGTCTTTCCATTGTTTTCCTCTGGTTTTTGTAATTTCCTTTTTCAAACATTATAATTTTATATTGAAACATTCTTTATAGGATTTTGCAAACAGCAGAAAAGATAACTATCTATTAAAGAAAAACTTTGTGTAGAAATATTAATGAAATCTTTGCATTCTTTAATTTTAATTTTTCATTAATATTTCTACACAAGGTTTTTCTTTAATAGATAGTTATCTTTTCTGCTGTTTGCAAAATCCTATAAAGAATGTTTCAATACAATTATGAGCAAACAAATAATAATTCATTTTTAAACATTATAATTTTATGGTTATTCATTGGTTGTCGTGTGTATGTGTTTTCGTGATATTTCACTTTCGGCATGAAAGTGATCATCAAGTGACAAAAACTTGATGTTTAAGGAAAAGTCTGCAAAAATTCGCGCCCGTAGTGCGTAGGAAGACGAGAGAAATCGATTGGCCGACACCTGAGTGTTCCATCTGCGTTCTTCTTCTGAATAGGCCTTCAGAAATTGAAAATTTGTAACATTTTCCATGTTTAAGTGTTTTTCGTTAAATTTTCCTTTCGGTGTGAAAGTTGTCATCATCCGGTGACAAACAATTCGATGCTTTAGGAAAAATCTAAAAAAAAAACAGGGATACGCAGTAAGCGGAGAAAAATCGAATAGTGGACACCGGAGTTTTCCATATGTGCTCTTTCTCTGAATAGGGGCATTCGGAACAGTTTCCCAATGGAAAATGTCAAATTTTTCGTGTTTTTCGTGATATTTTACTTTCGGTGTGAAAGTGTTCATCATCGGGTGACAAAAATTTCGATGGTTTAGGAAAAATGGTGAAAAATTCAGGGGTAGGTATGAAGGTGAGAGAAATCGAATGGCGCAAACCGCTCTTTATCTTGTTTCGTTTTCGAGATACGAAAATCGAAGTTTTTCACCTCTTCCCAAGGTCATATCTCGAGAACTAAACGAGATAAAGAGCTGCGATGTACGCCATTCGATTTCTCTCGCCTTCCTACTTACTAGTCCAAATAGGTAGGTTAAATCGCAAAAATGTGACCGGAGGGGGATCTCTACGGGAAAAGTTGTATTGAGCTGAGATGTAAAATAAAAAGTCTAATATGCTATTAGTCCCACACTTTCATTAAGGGTACAAAAATGATGAAATGGTTTATTTTTGCGTATAAATCGAGAACGATGAGAGATATGGAAAAGGTTTCAGATAAAAATTGTAGAGCTAATAATTTGGCTTACGAAAGGTCATATGCGTTTACATATTATTTCTGATTGTTTGGCTGTAAGATCTGTCTGACTTTTAGGGGATGAATGGAATAATAAAAAAATCGTTTAAAATCGAAAAGTTGATACTTTTTGTTATTTCTTTTCTGAATCTCCTTAGAATAATTTCAACTTTCTTTGCAGAGATAAAGTTCCTCTATTTGTTTAGATAGAAGTTATAAACATCTGAATTTTTAAATTCACGACTTTTCAGGGCTAAACGTTTTAGTTTAATTTTTTTCAAGCAACACTGACCTCTTAGTGAAATTTCCTTAAAATAATTCCATTACAGTTTTTTTTCCACATGCCAACATTGATATCTACTTAAATATAATTACTATAATTCCTACGATTTTTATTTCACTCGACGCTACTGCAATGTAGTCGTTGTAACTTTTTCTAGAGAAAATTGATTCCTCTTGTACGCTTAATCGATTGCTGATTAAATTTCCAATCCGATGATTTTCCTGTAAGTTTTGCGTGAGATATGGACCGCTAAAGTGAGAATTTCGAGGATTTCGCTCCTCGCGCTACACGGTCCAGCTTCGAGGACCATTTCTCCCAAACAAAAATTGTTACGAGCTCATCGCTGCGATCCTTCTTTTCCGAGATACGGCCGCTCAAAGTCAGCGCAGAATGGAAATCGAAGTTTTTCACCGCTTCCACCGAGAACGAAACGAGACACAGAACTGCGCTTTGCGCTCTCTCACCTTCCTACGTCCTCCTGAATTTGTTTAGATTTTTCCCGAAACCTCGAAATTTTGTCACCCGACGATGACCACTGTCATTCCAAAAATGAAATGTAACAAAAAACACCTACTCACGAAAAATGTGACATTCTTTCACGTTCCGAGGGTCCTACCTACATAAAGAACACAGAAAGAGAACGCCACTGTGCTCTATTCGATTTGTCTCCCACTATTGTATACCCCCTGATATTTTTCATATTTTTTCTAAAATATCAAAATTTTGTCACCCGATGATCACTTTCATACCGAAAGTGAACTGCCACGAAAAACACCTACACACGAAAAATGTGACATTTTTTTACTTTCCAAGGGCCCTATCCACACAAAGAACGCAGATGGAGAACGCCACTGAGCGCTATTCGATTTGTCTCCCATTATTGCATACCCCTGATATTTTTCATATTTTTTCTAAAACATCAAAATTTTGTCACCCGATGACGATCACTTTCATACCGAAAGTGAAATGCTACGAAAAACACCTACACATCAAAAGTGTGACATTTTTTCACTTTCCGAGGGCCCTATCTACATAAAGAACGCAAACGGAGAACGCCACTGTGCGCTATTCGATTTCTCTCCCCTTACTGCGTACCTCTGATTTTTTCAGATTTTTCCTAAAACATCGAAATTTTGTCGCCCGATGATGACCACTTTCATACCGAAAGTGAAATGCCATGAAAAACACCTACACACGAAAAATGTGACATTTTTTCACTTTCCAAGGGCCCTATCCACATAAAGAATGCAGACGGAGAGCGCCACTGTGCGCAATTCGATTTCTTTCCCCTTACTGCGTACCGCTGATTTTTTTCAGAATTTTCCTAAAACATCGAAATTTTGTCGCCCGATGATGACCACTTTCATAACGAAAGTGAAATTTCATGATAAACACCTACACACGAAAAAAGTGAAACTGTTCTATTTTCCGAGGACCCTACCGAAGAAAGAACGCAGAGATGGAGAACTCCGGTGCGCGACATTCGATTTGTCTCCCCTTACTGAGTACCACCCCTAATTTTTTCAGATTTTTCCTAAAACATCAAATTTGTTTCACCAAATGATGACCACTTTTACACTGAAAGTGAAATGCCACAAAAAGCACCTACACACGAAAATCGATAATTAACCATTAAAATTTGAAAAAGAAAATCACAAAAAACAATATCTGACAATAATTGAAACTATGGCTGCCTTATTAGATTTTGTAGATAGTTGCGGTGGCTGCCGCCTAACGTAACCATGAATTGTTTAATTAATCACAATCATCAAATCCTATTTCAAAAGTTACAAAGTAGAATAGGAACTGAATCATTTTTTATTCACTGCCGCAAATTTAGTCAAGGCTTCACAGTAGTGCCCGTACGGCCCTGCACAATTCTGTTGCCAACAACTGATGATGAAATCACTACTTATAGCTAGCCAATTTATGGTTCCTGTAATATCGGCATAACCATTAGTTCGCTTTTTCTATATACGAATTTACTGTGGCGTGCAAACACATTCTTAATTGAAATATTTGGCTTTGAGCTCAGTGATAGTACAACTCTTGAAGAGTAGAAAGCTTTTTGTAAAATTGAAATCGGACCGCCTCATTTTGGGGAATTCAAATGGTGCTAAAACCATTATTTTAATAAACAATTGAATTCCTCGGAAGCTGTTCATCCGTGGGAATTCGGGTTGTGGTCACTCTTTAAGTACATAATATCGCATATTTCCAGAGATTACTGATACCATAAATTAATTATTGCAAAAATTAAGGCAAAATTAAAAAACGTAATTTTTAGATGTTTTCTTTAATTTCAGAGAAATCTGACAAGCCGATTTTGACTCAATGGGCGTCATTTTGTAGGTATTTTAAATGCCTACAACTATTGTTTGAAACTTTTTTCGATGAAAAATTTACATTCGCAGATAGGCGAGAAAAAACCATTTTTTGACATTTTTTCGTACGTAAGACGTCCGCCATTTTGTTTCTGCAACTTTGTATTGGATGCACTCTTCTAAAAATTGATATTTCACATGTATTGAATATAATCCTGGTGTCTTTTTTCTAATAGCAATTATCTTTAGAAGTTTTTCCAGTTTGATTGGCCTATTAGTCACATTTTACTTCGAAATCATAGTATAATTGGTAAGGCCAATAAGCTGAGAAAAAAAAGTTACGACTATTTACACGCTTCTGACGATCATCCTGTATCGCAGATATAAAACCCGATTCACATAAAGTAGTCTATCATTCTATTTTGTATACGTTCTAAGTTATAAGCAAAAATTTTTAGTCTAATATTTTTGTACAATTTTTTTTTTCTACAATGAATAGTTATCGGTTATAATATATCTATTTGAGTGAATCAAAAAGGTATAATAAGAACACTCAGTTCCCTATTTAAAAAGTTAAAACGTTATTATGTACGTTGAACACAATTAGCTGCTGGAAATGAGATTTCTGTATATTTTTCATTTAAATGATAAAAATGCCGACCTTTAAATTTACATTCTCATTCTATATTTGCCTTCAGATCTGAACAAAAACTTTTCAATTATGATTAGTAATGATATTCTGCAAGCTTCATTGCATTTGTGTGTTTGCATTTTGAAATGAGAAAAGTAAATTACGTATTTGTAGAAACATGAAGAATGTTAGGGTATACGAGAACTAAAATAAATAGTACACTAAATAAGAAAGCTGTTTACTTTTATGGTACTGCTTTAACGGGGTATAAAGTTAATTTAGTTACGGGCCTTCATCTATAAAATTCTCTGCTTTTGCCTCATTTTATAGTTACTTATATTTTTATATTACAATAAACAGGATATATGCCCTTAAATTGGGGATAATAGCTGCGAAAGCAAAAAAACAAGTAGAATCTGGGGTTAGTTAACGTAAATATATGACCATATAATGTATAAAAATGTACGATGCTAAAATTCAAAATTTGTTGAGGATGTATGTCAACATCGCTTCCGAGAACTTTGTTCTTATATGATTAGAGCACCTATAAAAAAGATAAATAATATGCGTCAGTGCTTTATGAGTTCTTATAATGAACAATAATTGCATGCTGTTTCGGGTTATATTGACGAAGTCAACATGTTTAAGAGAAATCAGATCTCAATCGCGAATGCAGTTTTTATTTTCATTTGTCATATACTGGAAGCCAAGAAACAAAAGCTGCAACTTAAGCAATCACTACATCCACATACAGATTTCCCATCCAAGTTTCTTTAAATTAAAACATCTTGATAATCGAATGAAAACATGTTTTTAAAACTTTTGTTTTCGTATGTGTTAAATCACAATTTAATTTTGTTAACCTCTTTAATAATGGAATAATATTTACCGTCCAACCCTCCACCCGAATAATAATAACAGCAATATATACATTATGTCAGATGTACCTTATACTCCAATGGCTCCAACTCCATTTTTGGTGTAACAAGGACAATAATATTACGAAGTTTATCAGAACCATTACAATTGTAATGGTTTTAGGTCTATAACACCAACATGTTCAAAGTATATTAGTGTCAATAAAATGTAAGATGGATACTGAAAAACATATTAAGTACAGGGAACTAAATAATCAAGATAATGTTTGCAATTTTTGTGAATTACTTAAGAATGAAACTGGAATGATATTTTAAATTCAAGAACATATGATACAAACACCAAATTCACAATGTTTTGTGATATATTTGTGTATTACTTCGACATAGCATTTCCAGTAAAAGCCAAAATTACAGGGAGCAATAAAAATTCCTCCAGAAAATGGATAACAAAAGGTTTAAAGATTTCATAAAAAAAAAAACTAAAAGATTTATACATATTAACCTTAGATGGAGATGATAATATGAAATTTTGTTATAAAAAATACAAGTCAATTTATAGGGAACTTTTAAAAAGAGCTAAAAACTGTAAAGCAATAATTTAATTACTAATAAAAAAATAAATAAACAATGGCATGGAACATAGTCAAGCCAAACAACAATAAATATAAAAATGAACTTTTTTTAGACATAAATAATGTTCTCATCTAAACAAATATTTCAACAATGTACCTAGTTTATTGTTTCCTAATCCACCTCAACCAAATTTCCATGAAATTCGTATGAAACAAGATCCATTCTCATTTTATTTTGAACCCTCAACTGAGTACGAAATGTTAAGTATTGTGCAAAATCTGAAAAATTCAAATTCCTCAGGTGTGGAGAACATTAATAATTTCAATTTTGAAACCATTAACAGAACTATTAAACTATTCACCAAGTGAAGGATTTTTTCCAGAGAAACTGAAAGTTGCCAAAATAGTACCTTTATTTAAGTTAGGTTGTAATTTAAAGGTGGAGAATGATCGACAAATATCAATATCAAGTTCGTTCTCTAAAATATTTGAAAAATATGTGGCACAAAAAAATTACAAAATTCTTTGATAAGCATAAGTTTCTTAATAATAATCAAATCGGGTTTCGTGCTGGTCTCTCTACAACACCTGCTATCATCCACTTTTTGAATAATCTAAATGAGAACTTAGATAAAGATAAAAAAAGTGTCGGTATTTCTCTTGACCTGAGTAAGGCGTTGGATCTTGTATGCCATGCTAGCCTTATAAGAGGTGAACCACTAAATTGGTTTAAAAGCTATCTGTGTGACAGAGCATACTTTGTTCAAGTTAATAACTGCAAGTGTGACGTCCTTGAAACTTCAACAGGACTACCACAAGGGGCAGTTTTAGGTCCCCTACTGTATATTATTTATGTGAACGATTTTATTGTGGACGATTCTATTTTATTCGCTGATGATTCATCTCTTTTAATATCAGAATGTAATATAAAACAAACTGTGAACAAATCTAATGCAAAACTCTCACAAGCTCAATAATGATTTTCAGAAAATAGACTTCTTCTAAAAAATCTATATTTGTAAGGTTTAGCAACTTAAAGAAAAGTTATGAGGAAGGCTTTTGACAAAGAGAAATAGTGGTACTATTAGGCAAGAACAAACTGTTAAATTCCTGGGGCTTACATATATCAAATACCTGTTCGTGGTCTATACACATTGACAACATTTTCAAGCGAATTGCTCCAGCTTGCTATTCTATTAATCAGTTGCGGGATGTTGTTGACAGGTCGGCGTTGATTATTTACTATCATGCGCAGTTTTTTTTTATAATCTCTTATGCCATAATTGTCTGAGCAGCTGCGAATGATAGTATCAGAGAGAAAAAGAGCTGTGAGATTTATTGTGGGATTCAATAAGTGAGATAGCCGTAGAACTGTGTTTAAAGAATTGGGAATATTAACATTACCCTGCACTTTGTTATTGAACCTATTAATATATGCTAAAACAGAACTAAGTCTGAATACTCTAAATAATTATCACTCTCATAACACAAGAAATAACACAACACTGGAAATACCAATGCATAGGATAACAGAATGCGAACAAAGTCCAAAATATCTGGCAATAAAAGCAAACAATCATTTACCTGTTAGGTACAAAAACATGCAAATAAAATATTTTAAATCGGAACTTAAGAAATTATTAATACTTAACTGTTATTATTTTTTAAATGAATACTGTAACGATATAAGTATGTGATTATATATTTTTTCCTCTAACTTTTTTTAATTGTGTGCTGGTCATTTTAACTGATATTTTGATACATATTTGTATAATTTTAATTTGATATTTACATAGTTTGATTTAGTTTATTTGTGCATATACTGCTTATATTTCTATGTACCTACCTATGTGACATATCCTATATCATGTATTTGTGATCGACGGGACCAATAAATTATTATTATTATTATTCTATGGTTTCTCACTTTTCGTGGTATGCTGTAGTCATCGGCCGAAGCAAGATTTATATCATTATTATTATTATTATTATTAACAGTGATTTTGTACTATTGTGCTTCTTTCATACTGAATCTATTAACATTGACTCTACATAAGCACAAATAATTCTTTTCAGTATGACTTAAAAGCTAGCAGCTCTTGGTTTTAAGTATTTTTGCGCGCTCATAGTTCTGTCAATTCAGAATTCATGATGACTGAGTTTGTGTGTACGCGTACGGTTCAGGAGGTAAATGAGGGAGCTGAAGGCACCCAATGATGACAATGTAGCTATCTAGTTGTAGTCAACTTTGAACAGGTTTACTTTTACCTCTGAAGAAGAGACATTTAAAACAACATCATAAATTGTTTCATTATTGTACCAAGAGGAAGCGATAGGGTAGGCCGAGACACAGTATATTTTAAGATCCAAAATGAGACCTCTAACAAGATTAGGGGTAAATAAGTGAAGCAAACTGGTCAGAGTCCAGATCTTGGGATTTGGTGTATATGCTAGAAGCTAAGGTATCAAAACGTCATTTTACTGGTTTTTTTGGACAGACTAATTCAAATTCTATATTATGAAAACTCTATGCGGAATTATTTCCACACACTGAAGTGCAAATAATATATCTATGCTTTCATTTAAAGAGACTTGGATAGGAAATCTGGGTGTGGAAGTAGCCTTTCCTTAGACAAAGGTTTTATACATCGACTAAATTGACAGAATTGGTAGTTTTGTGATTAATAGTTTTTTTAAAATTATTTATTTAAAGTCGGCCTATTTCCGCTACTAAGACCAATCACCGACACCAGAAGACGAGCTATCGCCAATCTGGAAATTTTACCTAACTTCTTTTCTATGGAAGAGTAGGGATCTTTTACTTGCCTAACATTTAATAAACAAGGGACCGACTGCTTTATATCCCGTCCGAAGGATATGTTCGCTATGCAACTTCCGCCCAAGTTTGCATACCTTCTACGTATGCGTTGATATACAAGCCGTTAGAAGGTGGATTGAGAACGCTGTATTTCCCTGGACTCCCATTCAAGTACTAACCGCGTCTAAAGTTGCTGATTTTCGTATCGAAATACTAGTATAGGCAGATTAATCTACGCTCGTTCCGGAACACGGTTAACAAATATTTTTTTTGTTATTTGTAATGCCGGAAATATTTTCCTATTTTAGTTCCTGGGGTGATTAGGGCCACGTCAATAAATATTTATAAAACCAAAAGTATAAATATCCGACGACTGTTCTGTTTATTAGTTGAATGTTTATCATTAATCTATAGTTTAATAACCGGTGGGTCGGGAAATTTGTTCCTGTTTATGTCGCTAAAAACAGCACCTGTAGACATTACTAATAAGAAATGGCACAATGTACATTGGTTAGTATTAATAGTAGGTCAAATATGTTTCGATTACAAGAATATGCATATGCGCTACTGTATAATATTAAAACGCTGTCGAAAGCAACTGTCCCTAATGAGCATATGAGTGCTATGCAAACGGTGTCCAAGTAGGGTAATTTGAAACTAGTTGTTGGAAAATTACGTGATTCAGAGACCTATAAAAATACCCGATTTAATACTTGGGGGATGATAAGAATTCTCTCAAACGGGTTGAGCTAAACCGTTAATTTTATAAATAGAAACCGGTGCTCATAAGATTAGATCGATACGTTTTGATCCAGAAATTCGTCGAAGTACGAAATAGCTGTACAATATTGTCTCACATATCAAATAGATCTTGATCGAAGGGAAGTGGAGCATATATATCTAGCGCAATAGGGATTTCACTATTACTCGCTTCTTTGAAGATTGTAAACTTTGCAATTTAGAAATTCATGTATTACGTAAGATCCTAATATGTTACAAATAAATTCGAATAGCGCTTACCAGACACAACAGTAATTGTTGTTTGATAATGCCAATTTCCTTAAGAACTTGTAATTAATAATAAATAAATATAACAAAATATATAAATAGGTATAGTAAATTACTTTAAAACCTTCGACCAAAAATCTTTAAAAGATACAAAATAATAGAAGATTTTCACTTTAAAAAATGGTAAATTATACGAGCTACGACAAGAATAAACTAGAGTGAGCATTATAACACAACCGTTAACCAATTCATTACATTTTTAATATAATTCTTGCACATTCTATAGTCAACATGGATTCTTGGCAGGTAGATCTACGCTTACCAACTTGGTAAGAGTTACACACTTTATAGTAAATACACTGGATCGTGGTGGCCAAACGGATGTAATTTTTACAGACCTCTCTAAAGCATTTGACAGACTGGATCATGGGCTTTTACTGCAGAAGCTATCAGATTTTCTAAGTTTCTTCGAGTCATATCTTGGTAACAGAACATTAAACATGAAATATCGTGGGTTTTCATCTATTGAAATGTCAGCGACATCAGGAGTTCCACATGGCTCTCTTTTGGGCCCACGGTTATTTATAATTTTCATCAATGACATTTGCCAAGATATACAAAGTAATGTCCTCCTATACGCCGATGATCTTAAACTGTTTGCATCTATTAACTCCGAAGAAGACTACCATCGATTGCAAAACGGCCTCAAAAAAATAAATACATGGTGCGAAAATAATAGGCTACCTTTAGAGAAGAAATAACTCTATAAACTTTTCCTACAAAATAGGTAATGGTAACTAGGTGCACTCAATTCAGGATCTTGGAGCCATCTCTGACTCTATATTAACTTTTACTGCCCACATTGATCACGCAATTGCTAATGTCCACAGAAATCTAGGCTTTATTATGCGAAACTTAAGGCACTTTAAAGATATTTCCACACTTTCTCTCTTATTTAATGCTTTTGTACGACCAAAACAGGAATACGGTGGTATTGTCTGGAATCCACAATACAATATGCATATGCTTAATTTGGAACGGGTTCAGAGAAGGCACGTCAAATATCTCTACCTCAAAGCTGACGGAATTTATCCCCCCAGAGGCACTTCACAATCTGACTTATTAGCCAGATTTAATCTAAATGACTTAGCGATACGCAGAGTCTATTTTTCTGTTTTGTTCCTACACAAACTATTAACAAGTCGGACAGACTGCCCGGATATTCTCAGTTCCATACATTTCAATGTTCCATATTTTCAGACTCATACTCCCTATTCTACTTAGCTACGCCAAGAACACATGTACTAAAATCTTCTCCTCTTCACAATATGTGCTCTATTTAAGATATCAGTTGAACCTTGATATTTTTAATTGTAGTACTAATAATATAAAGCAATGTATTTTAAATCACTCTTAAATGAACCTTTGGTTCCTACTATATCACCGTTTAGTTAAAGTATCTGCTCACATTACTTTGCATTTTCCATTTTTGATTTGATAGGTATTATTCACTGTTAAATATTTAGTCTAAAGTTTTTACTCTGTACTGTATACATACTTATTTGTATATTTCCTGCCCTGTAATTGGATGCACATCTGCCTGGGCAGCTGTATTCATAAAATAAAATAAAATAAATAAAAAGTAAAATAAATACTTTTCGCATTTTTTTGTAAATAACTTTTAAGTTTTAGACATTTTTAGTTGTATAAGTGTCATATAATAGGTCAAACATTCGTTGATATCAAATAAAGTAAAAAGAATCTAATATCTAACCCACGGGGCTATGAATCCACAATCTTCCTCGACTACAATTCTGAAGCTTTAACCACTGTTCAAAATACGACTTTGATTTACATAATATAACTTTTGAACTAAAAAAGCATACCTATACTATATTACGATATCTATTATATTAGTGAAATAAATCAACAGATAATGATAGGAAATAACATTTCAATAGATTTCTATTCAATTAAAAACAAACACAAAACATTTCTTTAGATTTAAATTATTTTATATTGATCGAATTTATTAAAAAACGATGGGGCTCTTCCTCTAGTTAATACAATGGGACTATTCTTTCTTAAGTTATCGTCATAGTGAGTTAAGAAATGTGACGGACGGGCAGACATAATAGTCATATCGCGTATGGTCAAAATACGAGAGTCGTGGACTTGGAATGATGAAAGCAAGCGACCTGTTTCATCTTACAGATGATTTAATATATTTACAATACTTAGGCCAACTCAGATACGTTTTTCATCCCCTGCACCCTTTCTAAGGGTAAAATATTAAATCGTTTGTATTTTAGCCACCCTTTGAGTTGTCACATTCAATCTCATCAAAATGTTCGTAATTTAATCGGAAATAAATAAGGTTATTACAACTTATGTCGACAGTTGTATGGTTATCGCGACGGTAGCTCAGTGGTTTAGCGCGTCTAGCTTGCATGCTGACATACCTAGCGAAACAGGTTCAATCCCCGCTCACCGAGAAATAATTTTAATTACAAAATTATCCCCAAGATGTGGTTATGACTCCACTATAAACTGTAAGGCCTCGTTGCTCTTTACCTAACACAAAATCATTCTGGATTTTCAAGGAGTTACCTTGGTGACTTGAGAAGCGGTTAAGAAAACATTTTAAGAAAAACATTTAAGAAAACATATTTTAATTAAATGAAATTTTTCTAGCACCCTTATTAAATTTTTTTAAGTAACTTTAACCCTAAAAGTTTTGCAAAAACATATTTTAGACAAGAATTGTTGCCCACGTTGTTAGCTTCATTTGGATGTGATTATGTCTACTCTAGCGATGGTTTAGAACGGTGTAAATAACTAAATCTGTGTCGATCAGCCCCTGCATTCTTTCGAAGGGTGAAATATTCACTAATGGCATCACATGTGTTTAAAAATCATGACATTTACCTCACTTACGTTCTGAATCGTTCTGAAAGCAAACTAATTCGATCAAATGAAAAGCTAAAAAAATATATTCATGGGGTCAGAATTTTGAGATATGCCGTGAAAAAAATAAATGTAAACAAACATTTTGGTATAGACTTTGACATCGCGCTAGATTCGATGTGTATGAAGAAGAAGAACTGCTCCTCGTGTTTTCAGTACGTGCAGTGTTATTTAAGAAGGCAGGATTGTTTTATAGCGATCGCGATCATAACCTCTACCGTGAGCAGGCAGGCATCTTGGGCATGGGTGATTACGAGAAGTATGTACTCAACAATTTTGAAGCAGATGCTTTGGCTAAAAATAACAAAATTTTGATCATCTTATGCTTTTTGCAACTGCAACTGTTTAGTAAAAAATCATTAAAATGTTTGATGACTATTATTACTATTTTATTCGTCACATACTACAAATAGTCAGCAATAGCTTATAGGAAGTATTGCATTATTTACTTATATACCTATACCATTTTTTAAGCTGCCCCATTTGAAACATGTCAAATGCATATGCTTCATCAGGTATATTATATGGAATCACGTCCATGTGATGGCGGAGAGTTTCGATTTTCTCGTTCAGTTATTTTCAATAATACTCAGTTATTACCAGCGTGCAAGAAGTAATAAATACGGTTGCTAAAATGCACAGATGTAAAGCCAAGAACATTTTATTTTTGAGTAAACTAGAGTGTAGAATATCTACTATAGAATGGGCTTGTTCCATGATATTCTTTTTATATGGTTTTTATACTCTTTCATATAGTACTCGATATTCTCATTATACACTTAAAATTTCGTATTATTAACTTTTTCCGTTCTCGAGATATAAGGAGTTGAAATTAGTAATAGTTGCAAAAACCGAGCGCTCATTTGTGACGTCACTATACGCAAGTGACGTAAGAAAATGGCTTTCTGGGACCTTTCAAATTTAACCTGAAAAGTCGAAAAACATGGAATTTTTAAACGCTGGTAACTAAATAAATACGTCGAGTGGAAGTTCGTTCTATGTGTCTACGGAAAGGAGAAGGTCGGCGATGAATTATAATCGTAAATTGCAGGGTCGAAATCGAAAATTCGTTCTGGCAGGAGCGAGAGAAAATTGTAATTTTTTGACATTTCACCAAATTGTACTCCCCTACTGTCAAGTAGTAAGCAAAACAAACAATACTTCGAAAACACTTATAATTATAACCAATAAGGAGCATCAAGTCTATTGAGATCGCCGAGTCTATGCGTAGAGTGACGTAGCGCCTGGCCACGCCCCATTTTCGCGAGATGGAAATTTGTAATAGTTTTTAAGATACTAAACGTGCGAATAAGATTCAGATTTTTTGTAGATCCATTAATTTATACTTGCACTTTCGATTTATGGAATAAAAAAAAATGCCGAACAAGCCCATTATCCGCAGCTTTAAAATATTACAAAGCACGCTGTGAAGGATAAACTAAGATTTACAATTACAAAATTTTTACAGGTCGTGTGAAAATCGAGAGTTATTTTAATACAATTAAAAACGTATATTCTAGAAAATAACTAATACTAAGAATCTATTTAAATTGCGAGAAAAATTACTATTTTATTTATGTTTTCATAACAAATATGTTTTAATAACAAATATGATTAGAAAACTTGTACGGCACTTTGTGTTTAAAAAAAAATTAAAAACTTAAAAAAGACATATTTGAAGAATATAATGGCACTTTCAATAACGCCATCATACTCCCTGGCCGTTATATGTAATTTAGATATATAAAGTTCAATCGCCAGATACGAATAAAGGTGCTAGGTGACTTTCGTCCGCACTGTCAGAGGCGGATCTGAGATACGAAGATTTCTGACGCATGCGATAACGATTTAACATTTAACAGTGATTTTCAGTAAAAGAAACATTTTTAGTGTCACTGGATACTGCTTGTTCTGAATGGCGTTTTACAATTCGTTTTCAGATTTTATGACTAATTATCCTTGTCGAGACCTTAGAGAATATAGGGTAGAATGTTTTCTTTGAATTATTTATATTAACTTATAACTATCATAGGCACCTCCTAACGGCACTAAGGTAGTATTATAATAATAAGTATCATTCGCTCTATAGTAGATGGTGTTCATGTGAAATGACATTACTGTATTGGGGAATTAGGAACATTAATTTCTTCATTAACGAATGAAAGAGACACATTCGAATCGAAATGTACTTTTCCTTAGGAAATATCATTTTTGCGAAATTGATGTTGAAGTAGATTTTTGCTATAGTTTTCAAATCAAGCTAGTAGGTTCTTGTAGATTATAGCCAATCATAGAGTAGATTTGTTTTAGAAAATGGCGCTGCAATGTTATCGTTCACTTTGTCCTGAGAAACAGAGCAAACGAGATCTAAAAATTTCAAATTCGTTTCCAAGCAAAATTGAAGTACATTATTTTGGTGAAAGAAAATAAATGAATAAATGTGGCATCACGTAAATAATACGATGAGGCGACGGCATTAGCAAATAGGCCAGTATTTTCTTTGTTTACAGTACACGAGAGAGGCTCAACAGCTTGAGCAATACTTATCCTGACATAAGAAGCGACCTATCATTGACTATAACAAAGAAATGGTAATAATGGTATGTGCTACTCTCCAAAATGAGAAGAAGTTTCTACTATGGATGTCTTTCTCAAGAAAGGGGCATTTGTGTGTATCTATTCTAATAGCTTTTACTCTAACTTTATTTTTTGTTCCCTTTCTTAAAATCCTTCACTTATTTTCTCACAATGAATTTTAGGTTAATACAGTTACTTGTTCCTTTAGAAATCCACAATGCCATATTTATATTTAACAGATGGAATATTGCAAAATACGTCCTTATTAAAAAAAAAAAAAGTAGTACGCACTAGTACCACTCTTAGGAAGGTATACATCTCCCATTCGACCTAATTATATAAGTGTATAGCAGCAATGCCTGTAACAGGCAAGCGTTAATTGGTATAATTTCTAGGCATATTAGGTTTTCACTGCATTCGCATTACTTTGGACGGTATTGTGCCAAATCAATAGGTATATTTATTTATTACTGAAATCTTAAAAATGGGAGTTAAGATATTGTAATAAATCACACTTGAATACGTATCTGCAAATAATATTTTCCATGTGTGTATGTTTCTGTATAGTTTCTAGATGACTAGAATAAAAAAAGGGTCATTTTCATCGCATTTGGTTTCGAATAGGTACAATTCTGATTCTGTAGTTAACTGCGTTTCTTCGGAGGTCTTGAATAAATATGGAGGTAAGGCGTTATTTATTAAATTTAAAGTCAATAAGAGCATTTGTATGCTCCGAGGTGGCCTGCGTCAAGCGGATGTTGCTACACAATTAGGAGTAAGCCAAGGCACCATCAGTAGGCTTTGGAAGGGGTTCTTGGAAACTCCCTCTGTATAAGTACGGCTAAGAAGAGGTCGACCCGGTGTACAACGCCATGACATCTTCGCCTAAGAATAAGAGGAAATGCTGTCCCTTACGCTTCTCAAGCAACAAGCACCTTAGGTGCAGCAAATGGGGTTACAGTAAGTGTCTAGTCAGTATGTAATAGACTCAAGCAGTATCGCCTATCAAGTTGCCCTTCATTACGTCCTCTCGATTAAGCCGAGCTGACCATTCAACTGGTTTAAGCTGAGTAAGGTATAAAACCTGAGACATGGAATGGGGTTTAGTGTTATTTGGTGATTAGTTTCTCTGCTTGAACAGAGATAGCAGACGTCTACGAGTTTGGGGGATGTGAGGGGAGATATATAACCAAATATTTATCCAATCCTCAGTTAATTTTAAATGCGGTAATGTTATAGCATTAGGAGGACTATGTGTTGGAGGGCGTATCGATCCGTATATCTGCAAGAGGACCATGTCTGGGAAAGTGCATGCCAATGACACTGTCAACAACATTGTGATGATTTTCCAAGCCTCTACTGGCGCTATATTTATAATAATAATAATAATAATAATAATAATATCTTTATTTTCATAGGACCCTATTACGGGTATAGAAATATAGTCATAAAATTGTAAAACATTGTAAAATATACATTAAAACACATAACTCAAGACGAAACCATAGTGTAGTAAACAGAATACAGAAAAATAAATAAGGACGAGGATTGCTAATTTTACTAAGTACGCTCCTGAAAACTAGTACAACTTAAATATTCTTTTATGGAATAAAAGCTGTGACTGATTAAAGTGGCTCGAACTGTGCTTTTAAAGAGATGAATGCTATTTACACTTTTTATGGTTTTAGGGAGTTTATTGTATAGCTTGATGGACATGACATTGGGACCATTTGCTACTATTGACAGTTTGTGTTGGGGAATTGTCAGATTTTGACTGATTCTTAAATCATGCTCAGTAAAGTTATCCCTGGGAATATAGTTGTCATAATGAGACTTTACATAGGACACACATTTAAGTATGTAAAGGGAAGGTATTGTTAAAATATCAAGTTCTTTGAATAGAGTTCTGCAGGAATGACGTATATTTTTAAAGGTCATAGTACGTAAAATCTTTTTCTGCAATATAAGGATTTCATTTATGCGACTGCAGTTACCCCAGCAGATAACACAATAATTAAGCATTGACTGTACATATGCATAATAATACATTTTTAATATATCTATATTGACAAATTTTCTCATCTGCCATATAAGAAAGCAATGTGTAGATAATTTGCATAATAACGAATCAACGTGATCATTCCAGTCAATATGTACACCAAGGTACTTTATAGTTTCGTTTTGTATGATGGTTTTATTATTAGCTCTTACTAATAAGTTGATGTTAAGCTGCTTTGTAGAGAATACTATTAGGTTGGTTTTTAAATTATTTAAAGCTAAGCCGTTAGTCGAGCAATAATTCTCCATCAGGGAAACTGTGGTATTTGTTTTTGTACATAATAGATTGATGTTACTCTCACTGTCAGCGGTAACTGCGTCATCTGCGAATAGGGAAATAAATGTGTCATGCAAAGAGGGGACAACATCATTGAAAAATACAATAAATAATAAGGGGCCCAACACACTCCCTTGGGGAACTCCCGTAGCCACCTGTCTGGGTCTAGAAACGTAGTTTTTACCATTTTGGCTCAAAATTACTTTTTGTTGCCGATCTACCAAATAAGTTTTTAACCAAGTTAGAGCAGGTCCTCTAACACCGTACCTACTAAGTTTGTCCAGTAGCAAGTCTTGTTGGATCGTGTCAAATGCGCGTGTTAGATCGAAGAAAACACATGCACTTTTATTTTTATCTTCAAAACTATTTAATATGAAATTATATAGGGATAGTACTGCATCTTGCGTTGCCACACCTTTCCGGAAACCGAACTGATTGTCGGTAAGTATCTTTTGATATGTTAAAAAATTGTACAGCCTATTGTGGTATGCTTTCTCATATAATTTAGAAAAGACTGACAGCTGATGATAATGCTCGCCCCAATCTTACTCAAAAAGTATTCAGCGTCCTTGACTCATGGATTTGATAACGATAGTCTTCCTCGGGATTATACTGACTTTAATCTCATTCAATATGTGGGTCATTTCAAAACCGTCCATCAGTTCGGAGAACATTAGGCGGTCGTCAGATATTCTTCGCATTTTACAGGCACAAATCCCACAAAATGTGATTAACCATATCATCAGAAGCACGCCCAGTCGTACACTTGAAATAATTAGAGTGAGAGACTAAAATATGATATATGATAATAATATGTTATATTTATGGTAACTTTAGGATACTGTAGTGCAGTAGACATAGGTTCTGGGTGGAATTAATTCCCACAAGGACAGAGTTTGAATTTTTTAGTTCGTTGTTGGTCTCTTTTTGACATGCTAAAATCTTACATGGATCTGAGTGTGCAAAATGCATTTTTTGGCCACCATCTTGAATTTTTTTTTAATCAAAACATTATGTGTGGTATCAAATTACAGAAAATTTCATGCTGAGAAACGTTTTTCGCCCTTATTCTGGAGCTTATCAGAAAGGCACAAAGCCACTCTACGATGTTCCATGCAAAAACCAAGACAATGACCAAGTTTTTGACATTGTTTGACAATGACTAAATGGAAGAAACAGATTTTCACCTATGTATTGCCTAGCTGGTAATGGAGCCTATATACTCTATACATGTTTAAACGTGAATTATTTTTTATTTGCTTATACTTGTAATGAAACATATTCTTTATAGGATTTTGCGAACAGCAGAAAAAACTAATTACTAGCTAGGTAATCCATAGGTGAAAATCTGTTGTTTTCATTCAGTCAATGTCAAACAATATCAAAAACTTAGTAATTGTCTTGGATTTTGCATGGAAAAGGTTAAGCATTTCCAAGAAAGAGACTGATAGATGTCATGAAAATGTAATCTATTTGAATGAAAAATTTTCCAAAAGTCGAGATGTAAATAAATTGATTTTAGGTCTTTAAATGCTAGCATAACCAGAATTCAGGTTATCGAAAGATGCAAAGGTTGTAAATCAATAACTTTACAAATAGTTATTATTTTAGTTCTCATAGATAGTTTTTTCTGCAGAATCCTATAGAGAATATGTTTCATTTTAGTAGTTATGTCAAAAAGATACCTCCAATGAACTGAAAAATTGAAACCCTGTGTTTGTGGGAATTAGTTCCACCTATCATGTATTTTTTTCACATATCTACTGTACTATTGTTGCTTTCCCTCTAAACCAAATTTATTTTTCGTCACTTCTTACAGTCAAATTCTGCAAATAAGGAACTTGTTAATTCCCATCATAACGAATTGTTAATCTAATCATTTCATGAAAATATGTTTGTGTACAGCGTATATCAAATAGCTAAATATTAAAACAATTCACGGAAAATATGCTTCAAAAAAGGAACTTCTTGCAAACTATTATTGAACTTCAAGAAGGTAAACATATTTCAAAACTTTTGTTATCGTACAAGATGCACATGACATTACAAAGAAACCGCAGTAAGTATTTTGTCGTGCTACTATTATGAAATAAAAAGAAGCTTGTAGTGGTCGAGCTGTGAGATAAAGATAAGTGGTGGAGATTGCCCGTCCGAGATTGCAGATATGGGAGTTATTGGAACAGTTTATATCCTAAGAAGTGGGAAATGCGCTGTAATCCCACACATGCTTTTATAACTTTGTCACTAACCGGAGCCAGCCGTCATATTTATTGAGAGGCCTTGCCGCACAATCAGATAATATATCTGCGATATCAGTCTATATGCAACCATAGGCGTTCTAAAATTTATTTTTAGTGAATATAACACACAGAAAACAAAGAAAATTGAACAACCTGTAAGGAAAGAGACGCAATTTTTTTTCAACACTTTTCTCATCTATTTTAGTGACCAAATTTCACGTAAATCTGTCAAAGTAATACAATTATGGCAGCCCACTCCCCCAATAAGAATATAAACACAGTAAGTATAAGAATAGATACATAAGAGAGATATATAAAAACAATATTTTTTTTAACATATTAAATCTAACCATTAAACAAAAAAGGTAAGAGGACAAAATGAATAAGATTAAATTAATAGAAAACATACATGAAATAAGACTAAAATAGAGCGCAGCAACTGTAGTGGGTCTGCCATCATTAAAACAATTGGTGATTTAGGAATGAAAGTTCTTCATTCAGGAGTAGAGATTTCAATTTAGCGGGATTAATGCTGCAAAGTTGAACTGGTAGGTTATTACAGCAGCAAGAGGCCAGAAAAGTAAATGATTTTCGGAATGCAGCACTGTTTTGTCGAAGAATTGAGAGATATTTGTCAGTTTGTCTTAATTCTCCTTCATGAGCATCCATCACTTCTTTCTATTTTAGCAAATAGGTATTTAGAGGATTTATAAAGTATAATATTCTTAACAAAGTATGACTGTATGAAGTAAACGACGTTCCTTAAGCTTAAGTATTTGTAAATGTTTTAAAAAGGAAGTTATATAATGAAATCTTGGGCCATCAGTTATGAATATAAAAGTATTATTTAGTATTTTTTGAAGACAATATCTCTTCTTGACTAAGACACGGCCAGTATATTGTCGGCATAGTTAAAGTGGGACAGGACCAATGCATCTGTTAACATTATTACAGTTTTTAGATCAAGTAGATTTCTAATGGGGAAATCATTTTTAAGTTCATGTAAGCTTTTTGACATACATCACTGACGTGGTAAGTAAATTTCTTACTACTACTCATAAAAAGTCCTAAATTCTGTATAGTAGTGTCACGAGGCATTGTTGGCCGTTGCCTGCAAGCTAGTGCCAAAAATAATACTCATTTTAGGATTGAGTACCTATAAGTTTTGCCTAGTCCAGTTGTTAATTAGGGAAAGATCGTTGGTAAGCCTTCTGGCTGCTTCATGAGTGACTTTTGGGTTGAAATGAAAGGATCACCGAATATCATCAGCATAGATGTGAATTTTACAGAAACTCGCGAAAAACTGTAAATCCACAATGAAAGTGATAAAAAATACAAGGTCCAGGATAAAACCCTGAGGTATACCCGATCTTATTACTCTTCTTTCAGAGCTATCAGTTTTGTTAGACAAATTTATAGAGACATACTGAGGGCTGCCCTGTAAGTAATTCTTACACCACTCCAGTCTGTTACCAGGTACGCCATAGTGTTGAAGTTTTGCTAATAAGCATTGCAAGTCTACACTATCAAAGGCTTTCGACACGTCTAGGAGTGTTAAACATGTAACCATAGATTGGTCAGAAGCGCAGAGAACGCCGTCTATTACCTAACATAAGATCGTTGATGTAAGAAATCTATTTCTAAAGCCTGACTGTGTATTGGGGATAATATTATTGTTAGTTAGATAGTCAGTTAATTGAGAACGAAGGGCGCTTTCTGCAATTTTTTGGGGAACAGGTAGCAGATAGCATATAGGACGTAAGTGGCTCAGTCTTTGGGGATCCTCGCAGTTAGGTATTGGTTTCACAAGGCTTACTTTCCATTGCTCTGGAACACTACACTAATCCATTTAAGATACAGTGCAACATTTTGCCTCAGATTCCGCCAGAGCGAGTTGTAAAGGGCTTCTGTTTTAGAATTAAATTTTTAACAATATCGGTGTCAACAAGGTTAAATTCAAAGTGAGAATTTTCCTTGAATGTGTATAATTTAAAACGCCAAGTATAGTCAGGTTCGCTAATAATATTTGGGACAATATCCAGAAATAAGTCATTAGCAGTATTGACGTCGAGATTAAAATTAAGGTCATTATAGAAAGTAGTTTTACCTTTATTGTGAACAATATAACAAGATTTCAAGTTATCCCATAGCTGTTTATTGTTTTTCCTACAAATGGCAATATTGTGTTTGAAATAAGCCCGTTATTTAGATTTTGGGGAGTCATTACATACATTTCTCAACTGACAATAGTAGCGTCAAGGTTTCGGATTCACCATTTTAAATTTTGAAGTTTTGACATCAGATTCAGCATTACTCCGAAAATACCTAACTACCAATTTCAACGCAGTTCTATCTACGTTGCATTCACCATATTCTCAAATAGAAATTACTTCTTTCCCATTTTTGCCCACTGTTTACTAGACAGAGCTTGACGAACTTAATAAGAGAACACCACCGAGCCGTACTAAAAATTTGAGAAATATTTACATAGAAGTAGCTCAAGCCATTCCAGAAATATGAAAGAATAAACATATTCGAGTCGACTCGAAAAGACGATACCAAAGAGTATTGTTGGGGGTATACTTCTTCAAGCATTGCGCTGTTGGTGTGAAGAGGTGTCCAAGAATATCAAGACAAACCTCTGTAGATCTACATCCCGATATAATCAATACTCCTATTTCTCTAACAGTCCACGTCCCAGAGACATAAATGTGATAGAGGAAAAACTAGGGAGTTAACAAGCCTAGTTTTTAATGTACAATTCGTGATATTTCCGTTAATGTTGGTCAACAGAAAAGTTGTAATCTTGCTATCTGTATTTTTGATTGAAACTCATATTCAACAAGACATCCTAGGTATGCCACATATTTACAACCTCACACTTACCAACTCTTAATGTGTTTGGATTACTTTGATTTAGTGCGTCTATAATTTTGACTTTCGTTTTGTTATATCATATGATCAAACCGTACTCAAAGCCTGTTGTATGAAGGCCATCGAGCAAGTGTGTGAGCTCATTCTCAATTGCTGCAACTGTGGTATCCCTTGCAAATGTTAATTTTTCCTTTCTTTTTTTTGGGAAATATTTAGGTGTAATTGTATACTTATCTTCTTTTAAAAATTATTTCAAAAGAATTGCAAAATAGAACCTTCACCTAGGATATTTGGGTGAAAGGAATGATTAGAAGGTAGTTTTTAAGTAATATAAACAGTAATTACCAAAAATTAGTAAATATAAATAAATGTGTCGTCGTACCGACGTTTCAGAAACAGAATCTTTCTTTTTGGCTAAAGCTTAACATGAGTCTGTGTGCTATGTATATTAAATACACAATAATGTGTTTATGCTATAACCATAGATAATTAATACTTACATAGAACTGCTGATATTTTAATTTTAAATGAAATAAGGAATCATTTTGGTGTAAAACATTATATTTTTTTTTATAAAATATGAAGGTTCACATATATTTGGTGATCACTCTTCAACGGGAAGGGTCATTTTAGAGATGTTCCAAATTGGACATAAACAATTTTTAGTGCAACTGAAGTTAACGTGTTTACAGGAAAAAATTTACAAACGTACATGCATATTTCTTCATTCTACGATATCTGAGTTTAGTGTGTCATGGAGCAGATTTGTCCAAATGTTTTTCTTCTATGACGGTTAAAAAATTTTCGTGCGATCATGGTGTAGTTTGGAAATATACTATGCATTAATATTTAATTATATCAAATAGATATCTAAGACAAATCGCCTGACCATATTTTGATATTATCGTCGGTAGTTTAATTAATATGAAACAAGCTAACCATTGTACACTTCGCCGATTCACTACACTTTTTACATAATTATCGCACATTCTATAGCATACTCTTGGCAGTTTTTTGCATGTAATTTGCAAATAATATTAGTTTTAGATATTTTGTTTAATTGCAAAACATAAAAAAAAAAAAATGTTAAACTTATATACTTATCTTTATTTATTGATCGATTGTTAAAAAACAACATGGTTCTTCCTCTAGCTAACCCTAACTTACTGTCCAAATTTCAGTATAATCGGATTTTTAGTGGTTACAAGAAACGCGACGGACGGACAGACAGATAAACAGACAGGCGGGCGGACAGTCAGACAGACGGGCGAACATTTTGAAAGTTGTTTAGAATTCGATCACCAACACAGGGACATGAAATTTTTTTCTCTACGAGCGATGTTACCGGTGTTAGAAATGTGCCGATCGAATGCAATATACTCTTCGTTTTGTGTTTGAAAAGAGTACAGTAACTGAACTTAATTTGTATATTCACTTAATTTTTGTAAAAATATGTATCTATATGTTCAATCCCAGTTATGAAAAATTGCAATATCAGTAAAAAATGATTGAGAGTCTTCTTTCTTTTTGAAATATGTGCGTCACTAATTTTTTGCCGAATTTTCTCGTGATAAATTCTGATTGACTCGATTGGAGGTATATTAAGATACCATTCCATTTTAGAATGAATTTAATTTTTACCATTGTCAATAATATTTATCTTAAGAAAGCTGTATTTTAAGGACACATATTTTCGAGAGTCCATAGCTTACTTTATGAATGAACCGATTTATCCCTAAACAAATCACATAAAAATAATAAAGAAGGCACAAACATTTTTAACGATGATAGAGCTCCATTTTCCTCTAGAACCGGCTTCTGTTGCTAAAAAATAGAAAAATATATCCCTTTATACGGAACAGTAATAATTTTAGGAGATAGCTTGGCCATAACATCAATAATGATATCGCTATTCACATATACCTACATTAAGGAGGTCTATATAATAACAGCAATAAAAATAAATCAATGTTGGTCTTAGATTTATTATTTGGATTTTCAATTATACATCGAAAAAGGTTTTTCTTCTGGAACAAAATATCTCCTCATAGTTAAACATACAAAGATATTGTTCGGTTTATCAACGAAAATTACTTTTCCACCATTATAAAACATTTTGCAAATACGAAAGTGAAGAGTATGTTGCATCTGATCGGCATATTTCTAAAACCGTAAACATTAGTCGAAGAAGGAACTATTCATTCCACCGTGTTAGTCATCGAATTCGAAGTAACTCTCAAAATGTTTGTTCGTCTGTTCGTGCATCCGTTTGCCGGTCCTAGATGACGTTGCTTTTAGCACGATAATCGAAAGATCCACTGTATTGAAATTTGAGAGGCAAAACAGTGTTCCTAGACTAGAATGTATTTTGTTTTTGAATAAAATTTTAATAAAATAGTGTAACTGAAGAGAGTGGCGACTTTTGATAAAATTATGAGGAAATTAAATCACTAACTGAAAATAGCACGCAGACAATCGATTCATCAACAAACTTAATATTATCGGGAGATAGTTAAAATTCAAAAAATAGCAACTAAGTATACCCTACTTATTTTAAATAAGAGCGAAGAATATTCCGTAGAATAGCAAATACGCACAAATTTCAACATATCGGAGAAGGATATAATGTTCACATTTAATCAATTCACGACTTTCATGCTTTTGAAAAAGGAAATTACATATACTTATGCGTTACTTTCGAGTAATCCGGAAAGTGCATACGTGGTAAAATGTGAATTATTCAGTTGCCGGCTTTCAATGAAATTAACGCAACATCTTAGCGGTGTAAAATGAATTTGCTAGAATAAGTGACTTAGTGTTAAATGTACTAAACAGTAATTTTAAACTAACCAAAACGTTGAAAAATATCAAACAAGAATATTCTAATGTATTTAAAATTCCATAAAAGCTATGAAGAGTTGTGGTCTGAGGGAAAAGTAAAAAATATATCAGAAATGCTTGATAATACAAAGGACAGAATTAGAACAGTGAGATAAGCGAATATGTATTAAATTAGCGTTGTGTTTTTAATCGAGATATTTTTGACAAACAAGTTTATTTATTTTAACTAGGTTTCTAATGCCGAGTTTCTGAATAAGTGGGAGAAAACTAAACTAATTTAATAATTATGCTTCCTAATAGGTCGTTTGGTTATAGTATATTAATCTTGAAAGAGACTTACCCATTTCTGCACCAGATTCTAATCTAAGAGAGCCCCATTCCCAGGCAACAAACCTGGGCCTTGGATCCGCACATACCACCATGCTCAAATCTGCCTGTTGTCCACGTTCAACTACTACTTCAGGAGTTGCTGATTGCCTTAGAACCTGGGGCGCACCTACAATATAAAATCTAATTTTAATATTGTCACGCAGTACTTGAAATACCCGGCTCAGCATTTCTTAGTAACGGATATAACTTCTTACATTAGAATAATTAACTTATTTTATTTTCGAAATAAAGCATGTTTTACTTTGGAATCGAGAAAGTTTTAGTCAGTAGAAACCGAGCAGTTTCACCGACATTACGTTGTAACCAGGACGGAAATACTAAATTGCAAAAAAGAGTCACAGTTCCGGCGAAGAGAAGAGAAGTCAGTTGGGTTTTGAGTTTGATAAAAACAAGTTCTGGCAGGGTACTGCGTGGCTCAACTTCTCTCCTGTGGGGTGGCTCCCCAAAAGTGATTAAATGTAAGTACAAACTTTATTGTCTTTATTGTATTCGTCAATAAACTTGAACCTTATTTTCTATCACTGTTTTATTTTACGAAGTACTCTTTCAATAACTAAATTAAAGCCTCCTGTATGAAAGCGAGTTAAAGCGACTGCAGCCATGGGTGTCACTGGTATTGCTCTGGGCAACAAAGTAATATGAGGGGTATCTGTGGACGTCGAGCATTTAGTCAACAAATGAGCCAAACCGCCCCAAAGGGTATTTGACGCGTGGCAATATCTCATCGATTTTTAAGAGCGTTTAAATTTTAATCATCTCTATTTAGTCGGTGAAACGTTCAACAAGTACGTGTAGTATTCAATACTTTTGTGTTTATCATTCATCATGATTAAGGTAAGGAGATAATTCATTTTTGTGAGGTTTATGATTATTAAACCCAGTCTAACTTGCGAATTCAGATGCCAGCGGAATGAACGTATTACAAATATTTGGTCTCTAGCGGCATTGAACGAGCCCTCTTGGAAAGGAATTCTGGTAATATGACGAGGTAGCACTTAGCAAACTCTATTGTTCATAGAAGGTGTAAAAATCGGTATGTACAAACAAACTGGGTAAATTTATCGGATGACCGAAGAACGTCTTAACCCAACTTATAAAATTGTTGCGTCGGCGCAACATAAAATACATAACTTTTTTGAAAAGATAAGTATTTCATAAAAGTAATATCATAGCATGCTTATACAAACAGTTTACTAAAATAAAGTATTTTAAGTTTTCATATCCCTTTTTTTAAAATAATTAAATCTTCTATGTGTTCTCTTAAGTGAATTGGGGCGTAAAATATAAAAATTCTAAATTAATACAAAATCATTGACGAATGTTTAGACCAAAAAACATTCCAATGAAAGATATTTCTGTGGTAGATTTCAAGAAAATGAAGTCATGAAAGTTTTCTGGGGTGCGTAACATCATTGTTGCCCATACGCAACATTGTAATGTATGGCTGCAGAGCTGAATATTGCAGCAGGTTGTAGTGCTTTTAGCATATTAGATAATGGTGTTCTGCTGTCGGATGTTCGTACCATTTTATACTATACAGCGGCAATTCAGAGAAAAACAGAGAATTTGGCCTTGGTGGTGAAGCTGTTACGAGTCTGGCATAAACTTGGAAATCCAAATAACTATAAAGTGTATTTTGATTATTTTTTCACGAGTAATGTACTTATTGCTCATCTATAGAATCAGGGGATTTCTGCGACTGAAATCATTAGAGACAAAAGGATTCAAAAATGTCCTGTGCCAAATAAATCATCGTCAAAAAAACGCTGTACGATTACACAAATGACGTAAGTTTAGTTCGCTAGAACGATATTTCGGTTGTGATTGTTATGAGCAATTTTGAAAGCGTTGAACCTATTGCGCATGTGCAACGTTATAACTGCAAAGAAATGTAATAATCTTTTCATGCAATTTTAAATTTCTGTGAATATAACAATCATAATAAACATTTTAATATAAAAAGAGTGTTTCTTTTGTCAATTCTATTAGCAGTAGTAGATGAGTTTAGAAAATTCACGATCATCGTAATCAGCGCATTTTGTTACAAATAAGTACAAATTTGTGCCAAGGTGGACAACATTTTCCAAATCCGTCGCCATTTTCTCCTTCGCTTATTGTACTATATTCTTATTAGCAATTTAAAATATGAACTAGAACTCGAATTTCGAAAAATTAAATGAAGTTCAAAATATATATCAGGAATAAATGAATGAAGTTAATCCAATAAACGACGGAGACCCAAATACATTCTATAATTTTTTGGGTACATCAACTGAAGAAGCGAGATGATAATATATAAAGATTATTGATTTATAACAGTTCAGGTGGTAAGTTTTGTAAAGGCCGAGTGTCAAACAGGAACCATGCAAGATGACATCATGATGTCAAACATACCATACAGCAAAGAGAGATAAACTAGAATAATACACGCACCATGAAATGCCTGTGAAGACGTTGTAAATAAGAACAATAAGAAATTACATTCAGTATTCTCATTACACTTTAGCAAAAAACCATGTTGTTGAAAGTGAATTGCGAATACATGACTTTTTTAAGTATTAAATTGAGCCTAATAATAAGTTTTTAAACATAGTCCTAAATTATATTGAAATTTCGATATTATTACCTGTCATGTAATTTTCCATTTCACCATAATAAACAAATGAAGAGGGTATAATTTGAATTATTACCTTATATTTTCACTTTGCGTACTTTGTTAAATTGTTATAAAAAATTTAAGACTATGTATATATCAACATAAAAATTTATATATGGTCATAAAGAAGCATGCATGTAAAATTGAGAAATCAACGATATCAGTACTAGTAGAGAGCCCAGAGGCTCAAAATGTTCATCCTGTAGGGCTTTAAAGACTAAAAGCTGACACCTAGCTACATCGATAACTTATATATAGGTAAACTTCCAAAAAAAGTTGTCCAATGATTTTCCTGTACAAAAGGGCGCTATTCACAATTTTCGAGTTATGCAGTGCGTCAGATACCCGAAGGTCAGTTCTTTCTTTGGTAAAAATTTTATGATATTCTCTGTAGCCGTTTGGCTGTAAAAAAATTAATTGTTTTTAAAAAAGCATTGCTTCTTATGGGAAACGCAGGCTTTAAAAGTCCATATCTCCGTTCGATGCTCGCTAAAAATTAATTCATTTTACCGTGTTTTTACATTTCTCACTCCATTACTCGGAAACTAGGACTCTAATAAAAAAAAAAATTTTTACAAATTGAAAACCGATGCTTTCTGATTACGATAGTGCTGTTAAAAATATTTTTACGGAAATAATTACTGAGTAATGATTTAAAAACCAACGCAACTAACAAATCTCCAGGCGCAGGCGCTTAGAACTGCTAACCTCGATCGCCCTCCTGCACCGCACTATTCCCCGCGATCGAACGTTGCCTATAAGATCTGCGACACATATAAATCCTGTGTCTGTGATCTATCACCTATTTATTATTTTACAATAGTAGTTTTATAAATATTAATTATTAAACATAGCTTGGAGTAACGTCTAATTTAAACATAAACATAAGATAAATAAATAAATTCCGCAAAAATATTATTCTCCGTCTTCACCGCTTTCATCCTCAAAAGACATATTTTCTTCAATTGTTTCCGTATTATCTTCGTTTGAGGAAACATTTGAACATGATTTTTTACCCATACAACGACAAGATCCTATGCACGGGATTTTATTTTTTTTACAGCTGCACCATTTATATTTACAATCTGAAAATAAAAATGATTGTTTTCTTTGAAAAAATTTTAACTTTTAAGTATAGGTTTTTGCATTCGTAGCTGCTTAAAGTGGCTAGATCTTGTGGAAAAGGTGGAAGAGTTTGAAATAAGGGTACCAGTTTACCATTGATAAGTTGCCAACCATGTTCTAATACATTAGGGATTAAGAGCACTGAGTTAAATAATGGTTTGATAATGAGCCTGTAGGCAATGCTGTTTTCTGTAGGAGGTAATTTATCCAGTGTTTTTGAAGCTGCTAGTATACCACGTAAATTATTTACTGAGGATATATCTTCGTTGCTTGTACATAATCTTAAAACAAAGGTGTGAACTTCTTTGAACAAGGTATCGTCAAAATTAGCTGTTCCAATACGATCAAGTAATTTGGAATATATAAGATAGACTTTCCAACAACTTTTTTTACCAATACACACCCTGTAATTGAGTGAAAAGCTGGTAAGTTTTTTAATAACGCAGAGTCTATTTCTAAATTATGTACCGGTATAAATAGTTCTTGCCCTTTCTTTCTAGCCTTCACCCAAACTTTCTGTGTGAGACTGTGCGAAACTTTCTGTCTGAAGTGAGAAGAAGTACCAAACCATCAGTATGTTTGGAATCAATAATACATTTATTGTACTCAGCTTTTTTTACCGATAAAATATGAAGCAAAATTCTAGTATCTGCTTTTTCGTGATTTGATAACAAATCGTCCACTAACTTAAAATTGCTTCTGTACTCCATAACGTCAAGCAATCCGCCACTTGTCGCAAATTGAATTATTTGTCTGTTAGATAATTCACTTAGTTGTTTGTAATGATAAAAAATTTGTTAATTGTCGTTTGTTATTAGCTGAATTAATAAATAAATTCCATTGCTGAGGTAGAAGTACATCAATTGAATTAATTACTTTCTCAATAGATGCTGTAGAACTTCTTTTTATTCTGGTCAAGTTTTTAATGGAGTGCTCTTGGTAATTATCTTAAATTACATCAATTCTATCGGCGTTGTATTCATTTTTAAAAACGGTGGATGAGAATATATTTGAATATTCCCCAAATGTTTTACCATTAGGTGGTTTATCCATATCCTGTACAATAAACATTCCATCGAAAATATGACAAATTTTCGTACTGCTAGTAGTTGGCAACGAAGAACTTTTTGTGGTGCCAGGATTTTCTAGTATTAGTTTTGCATGAATGATTATTTGCATCTAGGTATGTATGAAATAATTAAAATTAATTTAATACACACTTACCCCTTAAAGATTTATGCAGCTAATAGAGAAATAAATTAATTCACACGAGCTAATATTAATTACAAATAAGCAAGGGCTCACTAGTCAAAATAATACACGATAGATCACAGAACTTATGGGCATCGTTCGACGGCGGGGAATAGTGCGGTGCAGGAGGGCGATCGAAGTCGGCAGTTCTAAGCGCCTAGAGATTTTGTAGTTGCGTTGGTTTTTAAATCATAACTCAGTTATTATTTCCGCAAAAATATTTTTAACAGTACTGTCTTAGTCAGAAAGCATCGGTTTTCAATTTGTAAAAAAAAATTTTTGATTTGAGACCTAGTTTCCGAGTAATGGAGTGAGAAATGTAAAAACACGGCAAAATTAATTAATTTTTAGCGAGTACTGAACGGAGATACGGACTTTTAAAGTCTGCGTTTCCCATAAGATGCAATGCTTTCTTAAAAATAATTTATTTTTTTACAGCCAAACGGCTACAGACAATATTATGAAATTTTTACGAAAGAAAGAACTGACCTTTGGCTATCTGATGCACTACATAACTCGAAAATTGCGAATAACGCCCTTTTGTACAGGACAATCTTTGGACAACTTTTTTTGGAAGTTTACCTATATATAAGCTATCGATTTAGCCAGGTGTCAGCTTTTAGTGTTTAAGCCCCTACCAATTCCTTTTTAAGGCACTTTCGGGGGCACTAGCACTCTACTATACAGTAATAAAGGGATAAAGTATCGCAAAATTGGGCATGATAGGGTACAGTACAGACGATGTAAATTTTATACATTTGCACGTCGATAACCAATTTAGGAATAAAGGTACACAGAGGGAGAAGACCACGTCTAGCTTGCATATATTACTGGATAAAGTCGATACACAACACCGGTTACATCTCTTGTTTGCAAGATAGCGCCCTTTGTGTACTACATATGCATGTATAACTGATTTCGTACAAAGAAATAAAGAACGTCTAAGTTTTCTAATAATGTAGGCCAAGAAACATAAACAGTTTTTGAGCTGCGATGTACGTAACACCTCTTGTATTCTAATACATGTTAAATACTTGCTCTATAGTACCATAGTTTAAAAAAACTGCAATTTCAGCACCATGCGTGTTGCAAATATAAAGAGATGCGGAATGGATTTTATTTTTACATTTGAAGATATCAGAAGCACCATATAAGTAGTCGCATATAGCTACCGGAGTCATTCCAGGTATGAAAAAGTTTAGGAGTTATATTAGACTGTGATTTAAGATTTGAGGCCCATATAAATAAAATGCTACAAAAAGGTTACTCCATATTGAAATTAATATATGGTAATCGCCATTACCTCCCACATAAAACTAAAGTTCTCCTCTGTGAAACTTTGGTTTTATCTATATTAAATTATGCAGACTGTTTATATGGCCCTTGTATAAATACACTGTATGCAAGGAAAATTCAGAAATTACAAAATTCTTGTCTAAGACTCATCTATGGAATTTACCGAAATCAGAGAATTTCTCATAAACTCAAGGAGGTAAAGTGGCTTAACATGTACAACAGAAGATTGCATCACACAGCTCGTCTTTTTCATGGAATTATATTAAACAAAACTCCTATATATCTTTATCAAAAAATTAAATTTCGAACTGATATGCACACATTAAATATTAGATTTAAGGGTCTTCTAACTCCACCTCAGCACCGTACTGAACTGTTTAAGAGATCATTTAGTTACCAAATTTGTAAAACATATAATGGTTTGAATAATCAGCTAAAAAGGAACAGCATCACTAGGTTCAAAAAGATATATAAATCATATTTGCTCGAACGTCAATGCACAGGATTATTGTAGCCCTTTGTATAGAAAATTAATAATAAAAAAGAAAGAAAAAGGAAAATTTTTCTTTAAATCTCATTCTTGCAGCCTTGTCTTTTTTTGTATTCATGTTGAAATTATTATAGATTATTTTCGATTCTGTTCAAAGTGTGCAGATTTCGCCTCCCTTGTGTACCTCCAAGATACAGGAGGGACCGAGTCTGTACGCTTCAAACAGAATATATGGTTAAGTGTAAGAAAAGCGTTCATGATTTCTTATGAATTGTGACTGCTTAACTTCGCCATTTATTTTTCATTGTTTATTTTATAAAATCAATAATAGATTGTATTTTTTTTTAAGATGGAAAATAATAAAGACGTGTTATTATTATTATATTATTTTTTTTTTCTTTCGGTTTCACCGTTGCCGGACAGGGCTGCCGTGCTTTCCGACCGATACCACACGGTAGCCGCGCCGGCGATAATAACAGCCACTCCCCACGACCTGTGGGGTTAGTGACTGTATATTCTAGATTCATGTGCCCTAAGTAGGCGAAGGGACCCCAAGATGACCGCTTTCTGCATTTGGCCTGCTAGCCATTCGGCTGATTTCCGACAGGCTGGTATGGTCTTCAGTTCCGAGAGCAGCGTAGGCTTCATACCTCCGAGTACACCGATTATTAAAACGACCATCTTGACCGAGTAGCCTGGGTACAGCACTTGGAGCTCGTACCGGAGATCACGATATTTGGTCCGTTTTTCCTCCTCTTTCAAAGCGATGTTTGGCTCAGCAGGTGCTGAGAACTCGATCACAAACATCACCTTGTTTTGATGGTCGAGGAGGACTATATCAGGCTTGTTGGCTTGAATTAGCCTGATTGTCGGAAACGAGAAGTTCCAGTAAATTCGGCACCTCTCGTTCTCGACAACGGACTCGATGTCTCCGGGGACGTAAGGCAGCACTGGTGTCTGGTCTACTCCGTACGAGTGCCGTAGATGGTAATACAGCACCCGTAACGCCGCGTTATGGCGATGGATGTAGGCCGAAATTGCATATACCGGGCATGCAGATAGTAAATGCATGAGCGATTCCGGCGCCTGACGACAGGTCCTGCAGTTAATATCAGGAACCTCTACACCCATTACGCGGCTTCGGTAAACCAAAGTGTTGATTACACCATCTTGGCAGGCCACAATGAATCCCTCGGTCTCCGACTTTAGCCCAGCTGACCTTAAAAAGGCGAATGTCAGCTTAGTCGATAAACCCAGTGTTTCTAGGTTCTTATAGAACACCCCGTGCATGGGTTTATCGACATGCTGCCTAAACAGATATTCCTGTTCGGCAGCTTTTATGTGGGCCTTCAGGCGAGGTGGCTGCAGTTCAGTGACTGACTCTGGGTCAGCACCGCGCCGGCCTCCTCGTCTGTTGTCGAATATGAGACCAAGTTCATCTGCGGCTCGTTTTGCCGCCTTAAACAGTCCTGCACCTACTCCTGCATTTTCGTGATCTCTCACTAATTGCAGAAGCGGGTCTGAGCTCCTTAGGATGTTGCATGCCATACTTAGTGCTACTCTGCCATGCAGACACTCCAGACCCAAGAGTCCTCGGTCCCCCCGTTGACGTGAGAGGTACACACGAGGAACGGACGATCTAGGATGAATACTCCTATTGATATTCATCATCTTGCGGGTACTTCTATCTAATTGGCGCAGCTCATCTACAGTCCATTTGACTACCCCAAAGGAGTAGAGCAGGACAGGAACGGCAAGCATATTAGTCGCAGACACCTTGTTCTTCCCCGAAAGTTCTGATGACCAAATCTTTCGGAGTAGGCGTCTGTACTTGCCGCGGAGAGATTCTTTAACTTGCTGCACATCCTGGATGTGATGTTGTTGCACACCCAGGTATGTGTAGGTCTCTCCGGCATCCAGATGTCTTAGGATGCTTCCGTCTGCGAGTTGCGCGTCTTCAGCAAAGTCCCCGCATCGTCCTCTCTTGAGATGGACGACCGCACACTTGTCCAACCCGAACTCCATGCCAATGGCCCGCGTGTACTCCTCGACCACCCTTAGAGCATTCTGAAGTTCGTGCTCTCCGGAGGCATACAGTTTGAGGTCATCCATATAGAATAGATGAGTGACCTTATGCCTCCGGTTGCTGGGTGGTCCACAATGGTACCCGCGAGTTTGGCGGAGTTCAACAGATAACGGCAGCAGTGAGATGCAAAAGAGGAGGGGGCTCAGAGAGTCTCCCTGGAAAACTCCTCTTCTGAATACCACCTGCTCTGTCTTAACCCGCTGTGCACCGGATGTTATGGTGAAGCGAGTCCTCCAGAGCGGCAGTAGTTGTTCTATGCATCTCACTAGTGGCTCTGCTACTGCAAGACATTTGAGCAAATGCACCAGTAGTTGGTGCGATGTAGTGTCAAATGCCTTACGATAGTCAATCCAGGCCATAGATAGGTTCCGCTTGTACTGCACAGAATCCTGCGTAATACAGCGGTCTATCAGCAGGCTGTCTTTGCAACCTGCCATGCCCTTCTTGGCGCCACGCTGCTCGAAAATCTGCTGGAAGACCGGATCAACCTGCCTTAGTGTCCTAGCATACAAGATACGTGTAAATATCTTGTAGCAGGAGTTCAGACAGGTGATTGGCCTATAATTCCTTGGATCGGACAAATCTCCCTTCTTGGGGATTAGCACGGTACGTCCCTCAACAAACCAGTCCGGAATCTGCTGCTCCTCGTTCAACCACGAGTTGAAAACTCGAGCCAGACGACGGTGGGTGGAAGGGAATTTCTTCCACCACCAGTTGTTTATGCCGTCTGGGCCTGGAGCAGCGAAGTTCTTAGTACCAACAAGAGCTTGTTGAACTTCCTCCGAACTGATTGCCGGGCACACTTCTTCTGGCTCTTCAAAGGTTCTGCGGCAGAGAGCCTCGAAGTGTGCGATTGCTGGAGTGTCGCTATCGAATGGACGTGTCGTTTCGTAGATTCCCTTCCAGAAGATTTCGACATCGGCTACAGCTGGCGGATTGTCGACAACACGCTGTGGCTCTTGAAATAAGCGGGAAGGATTCGTACGGAACAATGTATTTTGTTCCATACTCCTTACCCGCCTTATTAGATTTTTCTTGACAGCCATGAGCGCTCGAATCCGATCTAAACAGTGTTGCTTAATGGTAAGCATCACTGTCAGATTTAGTGTGTGGTGCTGGCGTCTTAGGCCGGCTGCTATTCGCCGGACTTTAGGCGTGAATGCCTTGCCAGCTGTGACGTGTTCCACCACACTTTGGATTCGAGAAGCATGTTGTCTGGCCAACTGTATCTTGCCTTCGATCTTTTGTACACGCCGCTTAGCCTTATCGATACCGCTTGGGGCCCTGGTTGCCCTTTCGCGGGGAACGAGTTGGCTAGCAGCGTTGTACACGGCAGTGTTGATCTGCCAAATGTCGGCGTCTTCTGGTAGCTCCTCATCGATGGCAGCGTCCATCCGTGCCAGGTCTTGTGGCTTCAGGGTAGCCCTGCTGTTAAGGCTAACCCTCGTCCTTAAGTTAACATCGGTGTACCTTCTGGGTTGTTCCCCGACAGCTGTTATTTGCCGCGGTGGAAGTGCGACTGGTGCTTCCTCCTGCTGACGGGGTGCCCTTACATAACCTGATCTGCGCAGAAAGGATACCTGATCTCTGAGTTGTTGTTCAGAGAAGGCGCGATGCTCTGGGTGCAGCTGACACCAGACCTCGCGCAATCGCGCCATGTACCCCCTGCGCTCAGGTTCGCTGCTCTCGTAGCAGGTCAGCAAGTCATCCCGAAGTTCCCTCGTCCACCTAAAGCGTCCATGTCCATTGCGTGGGTTGTTACCATTGAGACCATCCGGTATGGCCCCTCCAACTTGTCTCTGACCCCTATCCGTATGGGGTCGATTGTGAGGAGCCCTTTCTCTGCCCGTTGGAACCAGAGATATGGGTCACAGAGTGGTTAGCCCTGAGACCCACGTCCGACATCTGTCAGGCAGAGTTACCTCTGCCTGTCCAGGTACACCGCGTGGAGGCTGCCGGTCCGCTTTCCGTACCCTTATATTATTATTATTATTATTATTATTATTATTATTATTATTATTATTATTATTATTATTATATTTTAGTAATATAATTATAATGATACATTATTACAAAGCGACATATCAACGCAGCACAGGATGCTAAGATAATATACGAGTCCCAAAGCAACAGTTATGATATTTTGAAGAAGAGAAAGAAGAAGAAGACTACACAACTTCTATCTATAAATGTATTAAGCAAATATTACTAATAATAATAAGAATGGTACAAAGGCAATATTAAGTTACTCTATCAACTTGTTTACAACGTATGGAAAAAGGTTTTTTGCATTCGATTCCTGGGGTGATATGGATCATTCATGGCCATTAAAACCTTATGGGTCACCCCCTCCAATCCTTGGGGCCCAAAAATGGCCGAAATTAGGCCCAATTTTCCAAAATGTTCAACTCTCGGGTTCTATTTTTGGCAAAAAAGGAAAATTTCCAATTTCAAATGCACCAAGGAGTTTTATTGGTTCGCTGATCATGATTCCTACCTCAGATTTACTTGAAATCAACTCTAGGGGTGGAAAATCTACCAAATTTGCAGCCCAGAGAAATATTTTTTTGCAAAGAATGGAAATTTCGCATTTTAAATTCGCCAAGGGGGGGTTTTGAGAGTTTTTGATTATCCGGATTTTCGGTCCCAACCAACCCGGATAATCGGGGTTCTACTGTATATGTATTATTTTCTTAAATATACTATATTAATATACATTATTTTTTAAATACGCTCCGTTATGAGTTTGCTTAGGTTGATTAATACATATATCTCAGTGCTTCATTCACAACTTAAAATATTAATAAGTATCTGCTTTTTTCAGAGTTCAAACAAGTTATTGCTGATATTTGTATTGATCAACGCGAGCAACGCAACTGCTGGTTAATCTTAAACACCTTTTACCGAAGAAGCATATCCCAGGTATGAAATTCAAACTAGATTATTGAACTTTACATAAACAGCTGCCAATGAATTACTTATTTTGTGTTATTTTATTTTCTTAAGGATTCATTAAACCTGATAACTGTTATCATAGAAGATGTTACTGAATCTTGCGTCCTCTGTAATTTATTTCGAGAAAGGAAATTTCCCATTTTTGCCACAAATAGAACTCGAGATTTGAAAATTTTGAAAAAATTGGGCCAAATTTCGGCCATTTTTGGCCCCTTAGTATTGGAGGGGGTGACCCATAAGGTTTTAATGGCTGTGAATGATCCATATCACGCCAGGAATCGAATGCAAAAAAATTTTTCGATTCGGACCTACATATCTTTTTTATTTTATTTTCCAGTTCGTTGCCTGGACTATAATATAATTAAGAAACGCCTTTTCTAATGCAGCATTATATTGATTTATCAACCGAATTCAAAAAGGAAGGTTCTCACTTCGCACGTATGGCGTCTTCATATGTAGATGTCTTCACAACTTCAAAAAAATTGGTTTAATTTGAATGCAATTTTCACTAATGTATACGACATAAGGCAAATCATATTATAGGATATATAATCATAGCTACAAAGTAAAAAAGTGAGGGAATACAACTTTAAAGAGCTTTAAGAAATCACTACCTCCTCCACCATTTTAAGGTAGTTCGATATCACCGGCGCATTCGCCATTTCCAAAACTAAGGCTGTAGCAGTTCAACAAGAAATGAAGAGATGCTTTTATTCTTCGATATGCAACAAAACGATTTGGATGTAACTTTCACTAAATGCAGTTTGATGTTCGGGGATAGGAACTTTGGCATACTTATTAAAGATACTGATCTTTTTTAATGAACGGTCTCGAAAAATAATTAATTAAAATATTGGAAATGAAATTTATAGCAACTTCGAACAGTCTCCAGATTAATTGGACCTCACTATGAAATTTCTGATATTGAAACCCGAGCCAAATTGAAAATATATTAATACAAAACTTATTTTTATACTATTTCGAGTGGTAACAGGACCACAGTAACATACATAGGAATGTAAATGAATAACAATCGGAACTTGGCATTATGTGTTTTGAAATCCTAAGCATATAATAGATTGACGATGTTCTAATTAATTTCAATAATAATTGATGTGAACATTCCAGATATGCCTTTCAGTTAAAACTGACGGTGTTATTATTAAGTAGAAAAAATAATTCGTAAACAAAAGACGTTTCTTCACCCCTCAGAGACTTGGACATAGTTGACATACTGATGCTTCGAGCTGTATATCCTCAATTTTCAAAAAAACATGTATCCTAAAATAAGTTGTCAGCATCGCATTCTCAAAGATCCTATTGTCGCGTGTTTCCGCCCCTAGGAAACGCCGTGTATAAATCAGTAGGTTCTAAATAATTTTAACAAGGGGTAACCACTAACACTTTACTTAATATATCTGAGAACTACACAATACTTTTCCTTAACTAGAATATACTTCTACTGGACTAAAACTTTAGCAATGTTCATTACTTCAAATGTCCACTCTGTATTTATTTCCGATTTCTAATCTCACTTCTAAGTTTTTCCCTTTTCTCCCTTCCGAATTTCGAACTTCCCGCCATGGATTTCGCCTTATATACTCTAATGACGCTTCCAGAGTCATTTAGAAGCAAATCGAGAATCTTCTCCCACTACACTCCAGAAAACTACTTCTTTCTATACATTTCCAGAGATGGCGTGAATGACTGGTTACCTAACCATTTCTACTTAATATCAGCTAGTAGTAGCCATAGGCGTACAGTCTTCACTTCTTAGGGTGTGTATAGCATAACACTATTATTTTTTAGAGACATTAATCGGTGAGAGGATAATATGGGACAGTTAGTGGTTCAGGCAAAACTAGATGGCAACCACCAAGGAGAATGTCGTCCTAAACATTGGACTGCTCTCATCAAGAAATTGACGAGAAAATGTTAGTGATTCCGTACATCTAACAGGCAATCGCGGCATATGACGCCATACTGCCAGACGTGCCACACAACAAAGAAAGTCCAATTAGTACAACGCACAGATATAGAACGTCCGTCACGATGTAGCAAGAAGAAGATCAACATTAGGTTGTATGATTCAATTAACTGAGTAACTGGGTAAAATTTTGTTACATAATTTTTATTAATGATTTGAAGAAAGGTTCATTAAAAGTTAATTAAAGAAAATGTATTTATTTCATATATCATTCATTACGTTATTTTTATAGTATTCTTAAAGGTATCGTAAAGGATCTTGAGGGGTTAAGTCTCACTCTCACTCTATTATATTCGTTCAGATGCGGAATCTCTTCGTAGAAGTAATATTTTAACCTCTCCACCCATAAAAATTCAATTGTTAAAAAATCAAAAATTAAGATTAGACTTCATCTTTACTTATGTATATGGATACGACACCACTGAAACTGTACTAGTTTGGATCAATTTTAACAATGGAATAATATTGGTACCGTATATGATCAGAAGAGGATTTGGCGCAGATTATATGACGTTTCACGCCATTGGAAAATTTTCATCATATTATCCATTTTTTATTGTACCATTCGAAAGTCGACCTTATTCTGATTTCTACGATATTTCACAATTCACACTTTATAGTTCATTTTCCATAGGAAAAGCATTATCCGGGTACCGCGACGCTGGACCGTTAAGTAAAAGTTCTAGCACCTGCGATAACCAGCTCGTCTATTAACTGAATTGACGCATTTTCGCAAGTATTTGGTGGACAGCTTCCATCCGCTTCAAGTATCTGTCAATTTTAATTCTTCAGTAGCCATTATTATAAATTTAGTTCAATGCGAATTTGGTAACTCTAATATATGTTAAAAGAATAATATGTTGTCGAGAGTGCTCTTTTGGTAACAATATCACTTTTTTTTAAAATCAATATCTCTGTAAGACTTCATAGGACGCACAAAAAGCATTTCAAAAGACTTCTTCCATAAACGAAATGAAACTTAAGGAACTTTCAAATCAATAGAATAGAATAATTCGAAAACAAAAAAGGATAGATAACATTTATAATAATAATAATAATTTAACAAAGCTTGAAATTTCCGATAAGATTGCAGCCATCCAGAAAACAGTGATCTTGTCGACTACTACAATAGTCCGTTCATTTCTAAATTCACCCCTGTAATCACAAGTATCTTGCTGCGGCCGATACTTGTTTGTGTGCCCACTACTAGTGGAGATCTCATTCATAATAATAATAATAATAATAATGTTTATTTGGAATTAAAAGATTATACAATGTAACAATAAAGATATTTACCAAATAAACACTCGGATTTCGCAGAAGTGCTCTAGTTAACACTTGTTTGCGATTTTGAGTGTGTGAACATTTCATTTTACACTTGCATCTAATATCTATATACACATATACATACATACATACATATATACGCATACATATAGAAAATGATTACTTATGCACTATAACACTGCAAATGTACATGCTACATATAAACTAATAAATAAATAAGTAAAATTAGACATGTAAAAATATAAACAAATACATCATAATAATTTTAATCGGTTATTGAAAAGTTGCCTTGCAAGATCTTGTTTATTTTGTCTTTAGGAAATCCTAAAATCCATTGTTTCACCTTTCTTTTAAATTTGAACATGTTATTTAAATTTCTTATTTCATAAGGTAAGTAATCATACAATTTTACGTGTGATTCTTTATCCCAACGGTTTTACAGACTTTGGGTTTCACAGCAATTGTAATTTTTAATCTAGCGTTATATTTTTTAAAATCTACATTTTTTTGTTTTTTGCAGGTTTACCAACAGAGAGCATCCATATAATTGTCGAATATCCATGGCAGTTATTTCTTGAAACAAACTATTGCTAGAGTACGTGTATTCTTTATTTGGAATAATTTTTAAGAACCATTTTTGCAAAACATTTAATTTATTTAAATAATAATTAGCCACCCCTCCCCAACCTATTATTCCATAAGTCAAATGTGATTGTACTAATGCAAAATATAGTGTTTTTCATTGACTAATACTTAGGAACTGTTTTATGTATTTGAAACGTGATAATAAGCCTCTGGTTTTGTTGGTGACATAATTTATTTGTAGATCCCAACGAAGGTGTTTGTCAATCACAATACCCAAGTATTTTATTGATTTTGCTTCCTCAATGGTTAGACTTGCTGTTATATTCAAAGTTAGGGAGATTGTTCGCTAAGGATGTAAATGGAAGGTATTTCGTTTTCGTGTTATTTATAGTCAATGAATTTGTGTTAAACCAATTTATGATATTTTTGAAATCATTTTCTACTATTTGCTTTAGGTCCTGCTACGTGTCTGCACTATAAAATATAGCGGTATCATCAGCAAAGCTTAGAATTTCACCTGCACTATTAAGAGTAAGTAGACTGTTTATGTAGATAATGAATAAAACCGGCCCTAAAATAGTTCCTTGAGGGACACCCCAATTTATAATTTTTGAATTACTTACAGTGTCACCAATTCTTACATATTGGGTTCTCCCTGTAAGGTAACTTTTTATGAGTTTGAAAGCATTTCCCCAGATTCCAAGATTTTGCATTTTTGACAATAGACGTTTGTGACAAACAGTGTCAAATGCCTTTGCTAAATCAACAAAGACACACAAAGATGGCTTATTTTCATCTAATTTTTTATATATTAAAGCTGTTAGATAGGCGATAGCATCTTCTGTGGACTTTTTTCCCTGAAACCAAACTGCTTGTTAGATATAATATTAAATTTATCTATAAATTTTACAAATCTATTTTTTAATATATTTTCAAACAATTTGGCATCATTAGAAATTAGTGTAATAGGTCTATAGTTAATTAATTTTAGTTTATCACCATTTTTATATAAGGGTTTTATAACTCCAACTTGTAATATATTAGGAAATATCCCTTGTGCAAGTGAATTATTGATTAAATAAGTGAGTGGTTGCTTTATTTCATTGAGGGTTTCTTTTAGGGTTTCGGCTTTAATAGTATCGTGCCCAGGTGCCTTTTTTCTTTCAAGCTGTTAGTGATCTCTCTTAATTCAGTTTCAGTTGTATTTTCAAAGTTGCGTTAGTTTGTTTTTATATTTTTTGTATTGATCGACTATTTCTGCGTTTTCTGGATTTAGTTTAATTTTGTGATATAAAGAATTTTTTTCTTTTACAGATTGTAGGAGGCCTGGTGTTATCCATTCTTTTTTACCTTTAATTTTATTCTTTTTTTTAATACATTTAGTGTTTTTACTTATATAGAATGTGACTTTGGTAATAAAAATTTCCCACTCCTACTGTAAATTAATATCTTCCTTTTGATACATGTCTGTGCATTGTTCATTTTGTAACTCGCTTTGTAACTTGATATAATCTACGTATCTTTTGGTAGTAAAATTTTTGTTAGTTATAGACTTAATATTACTATTTATCTCTGTGTACAATAAAATTGGGTAGTGATCTGAGATTGGTGTTTGAATTATAACAGGGAAAAATTTGTTATCTTTTTCAGTGCTTTTGATAACATTTATCTTTCCTATCCTTTGAATCTGTCTCGGTAAATAAATCATTGGTTTTGTTATACAATCACCCTTTATCTACAAAATTTCAAAACTCCATCAAAGGACACCGCACACTACTATAGGTGAAATTGGCTTCCGGTCAAATTGTATGAATTTATGATATGTTGTAACCCGTGTCATTCTGATTCAAAATCATTAAAAAGTTACTATCCTCTACAGGCTAACTTCGGCGCTAGAGGGCGCCGAAGAAAAAAATTATTTTTGAGAAAAAACACAACATTTTCACATTATATTAGTGAATATGTTTAGGTTTAGATTAAGTTCAATATGTAATCTACATGATAATTATATAGGGTCAGCCAACGAAATGATGCCACAATTATATCACTTAGTATAACCTAATATAATTAATACAACATGGAAACGACACTATATAGTGGGTAGGTACATATACACAACGTACTTAACCATAATATTATTATACAATAACAGGCTCTTGGTTCACTTGGTTTGGATTATGTTTATTTGCAGCATCAGTAATGTCGAACAGCAGGTGTGTCGAAGGATACTTTACATTTTCTTCATGGCGAGCATATCCAAGGTACCAAAGTACGCTAGCTATATACGAACACGTACGCAATGTACGACTTCCAGATTTGCAACTACAGTAGTAAGAGATTATTGGTTCGTCTTCACCATTGACACTGTAGTGAATTCAAAGCTGATACTTTACAGCGTTGCGATGCATTGATACTATTCTGATTCTTAAGAGTCCTGGTTCATTTATGCAATCGTATCGTGAAGATCAAATAAAAATAAAATATTCCCTATATTTTGAGTGTTATCTTGTACATAGGAAGGGCAAGTTTTATCTGGAAAATCCCGAATGTTAGATCTCTCAGATATTCCAATGTAAGACGTAGAAAATCGAGCAGCTGATTTTCCTTTATAGGGAGCCATCTACCCCCGTCTCGGAGGAGTCTCTCTTCTTCCACTCTAACTTGAAGAGTATTAATTTCATTTGTTCGGTCTAACATTCTACGAGCCACACGGCACTTTCTCCCTCCATATTAATTGGCTCATGATATCTATTAATTATCTCACATGTTATTCTGATGTAATTTCTAAGAGAGACTTGTGACATTGGTACTGGATCTCTGAAGAATTTAAAAATACTCTTAATATGGCCGTCTCTTGCTTCCACCATCCATCTGGTCTTTGTGATCAACCGAGATGAATTCGCCTCTTCAGTGGTAAGCTGATGCTGCCAGCGAACAAGGACTACAGGCGTATTGACTTCTATTCCTAGACTACCCAAAAAGTCTTGGGCGTCGCGGTATCCCCTATCCAGCACAAAAATATCACCTTCTTCACCAATTTCTTAAGCCAATCAAATCTCTTTTATATTCGTGCCTCAACATTGTCGCGTCATTATTTTTAGAGTCCGAAAAGTAAGGACCATGAACATCGAGTATATGTCCATTGGGAGCAACAATTAATGCTGGTTTTAAAAGATGATATCCTAGTAGAGACTCAGAATACGAAAAAGTCGTCTAGGAACATGTTCTGTGGAACATTGAAAGGTAAAAATGTACTGAGTACTTTATTATATAATACTTAACATGTATATACACCCCCTAAATTCGTCTGGCGATACCGGTGTCCAAGCACCCCCCAGGTGTGGAAAACCGAAAAAAACGAAAAAAAAAATTGAAAAATTTGATAGGAATAAAAGTTGTAGTCTATGCTATCTGGATTATACTGGTTTTTTCGGTTTTAGTTTTGGATTATAAATAAGCGAGTTACGAAGAAAATAGTTAGTTGTTGTTAAAAATGTAATTCAACCCTCAGTTTCAACTATCTCTACTCTGTCGTTTTCCCTCGCACTTTAACACGTCTTCCCGCTCGTCACTTCGGCCCGCAAAGCTCTTCTATATGCTCACATATGATGAATGCATGCATACTCCTGTGTAGAATATTGATTCATTACATGTTTTTAGTGGTGTTTAATTAGATATTGTTATATATTTACAACATTATTGTGAAATATGGAGTCTTCATCAAGTAATACCGAAAACGAATTAAATGCGGAATTTAAATTGCCGATTAAAAGTCGAAAATCACTTAATTCAATAAAATTATTACCTTTTAATCATGAAGAGGCAGGTACTAGAATATTGCTGCCATATTATCAGCCAAATATGAAGGTTTTACAGAATGCTGTAAGGATACTTCCTTTATTTTATAGAAGAAAGTTTTGACGTAAATGTTTACATGCAGACAGCACAAATGAAAATAATAGATATAAATACTATCATTCTTGATAACATTTTAAAACAAAATATATTATTATTTCACCAAACATTTTAAAACAAAATATATTATTATTTCACACGCTAACTAGCCAATTTAATGGAATTGGGGAAAAAAGTGTGTGGAAAATCTTTGAAACGCATGCATGTTACTGTACTCTCTCATTAATTGCGATAATATTAATGATTTGAGGGCGAAGATGGCATCTCAAATCAGTATAGACAAATTGCCCCCTATAAGTGACGCCTTGAATCAACGCTGTTTGAGAGCATTTTACCAATGTATTATATGGTGCTTTAAACCCAGTTATTAATATGCCGAATCTTTTGGAGTACGGGTGGAGAATAAATGAAGATAATTCTTATTCACCTATATGGACAAATAAATCGCCAATGCCAACTCTGACTGCAAAATGGTCATTTTCTTATTGTAAAATAGGTAAAAGTATCGCGAATTGTTTAAACTACGTTTTTCTAATAAATGTCATTTCAGGATGCGCAACCATGAAGTGCCAGTGCAAAAAATATAAATTGTCGTGTTTGGGAAACTGGTGTTATTCGGGTGGGAACTCTTGCCAAAATGATTACACAGACAAAATTACAGTTGTAGATGAAGAAATGGACGATGAATTATATTAGCAAAATGATAATTTTGGAGATCGTTACTTTTGTATTTTATTATAATGTGGATTTTTCAATTAATATGAAAATGTATTACTTTCATCAATTTTATTTGTTTAGTATTATTCTTAATTGGTTTATAAATAACAATATTTCTTATTATTATCGTGGCATTTCACACTCCTATTATTATTATTATTAGCACTATTGTTATTATTATTATTAAGACAAGTAAAAGGTGTGGGTAAATAATCATTAATTATAAAAGTAGTTTTTCCTCCTGAAATTCATCATTCTATGTTTTAAAAACTATGAAACTTAAGTCATTAGTACCTACGTTAATGTATTTTTAACTTATTTTTGTTAGGTCAATTACGTCCTAAATTATTATGTTATATCACATTATCCAGGCTAATTTCTAATGAATAATTTGAATGGCAATACTTTTACGATTATGCGAGCAGCGAGTGAGAGTGAGAGGGAAATAGACAGATCTTGCGTTAGTTGCAACAGGGGTTCTGCGGGAATTCTGTCAATAGGTTAGTATTTCTTTTATAACTTTTTAATGATTCTAGACCAGAAGGACTCGGGGTACAAATAAAAAATTCACACAATTTGACCGAAAGTCAATTTCACCTATAGAAGTGTGGGGTGTCCTTTAGGCCACCCTCAATTAATCGATCAAATCAATTTTATTAACAAGTCAGTATACATGGAATTTCCGGGACCCGTTCCCGGAGCTTTTCATGCATCCACAACGGGCACTCCTATAGCAATTGAAGGGTAGGACCGGTACAACTTAAAGTAAAGGCAAATAATAATAATAATAATAATTGAGGATAAACCAAACAATACAGTGTGTCCCGTAATAACGTACACAAATCTTAACTACCAATTCCTAATCGAAAATGAAAGTGTCTAACTACACCCCTTTAAGGGGGCGTGCAAAAAAACGGTTTTTAATTTCTGTCTGAAAATAACGTAATCGGAAAAAGACGAAACTTGGCACATCTCGGTTACTAATGAAAAGGCAGCCAACGAAATTGTTTCAGTACCGTTTATACAAAGGGGTGATTAATTACCCCTCTTACAACTTTGTAGATATTTTTCTGCCTACTGTTTTGTCCTTCAATTAAAAAAAAGAACTAAACATTATCATTCATCGAGAAACTTTTTTACCTCTTGAAATAATATCGACCGTTTTTTGAGAAAAAATAACTAAATTACATCTTTTCTAGTGATTATTCAAAAGTGACGAGCACCATTATATTAGTAAAACACTAAGTAGTCTGGTGTCAAATTATAATTTGACGGTAGTATGTACCGATATGATCATTTCGTGCTTATAAATTATTTTCAGATAAAAATTAAAAATCGTTTTTTGCGCGCCCCTTTAAGGGGGTGAAGCTGGACAGAAAAGGCTTATTTTGAAAAATTTAATATCCTGTATATTAAAAATAATAATTCCAACAGGAATTATAAAATTTAGTTGTCAGCAAGACATTGATTAATAAAATAATATTTCCATATGCTGATGGGGCAAAATGACCAAACGAAAAAATTCATTTCAGCTATAGAGTGGATGGGAAGCCGTCCAGCTTGTATACGTTGACACTACCTACCATACACATAATGGAGTGTTTGCATTGTGTTGAGCTAAATGTACATATCAAAAGTTCGTGAAAAGTAAAGTGATCCGTATTTTTTATTTTTTCAATAAATCAGTATATTGTTCATAATTAACGTAAACCTAATACAATATCTAGTGGGAGTATCGTGATGTACGAAAATTTATTGAATCTACGCCATCTGTTATTAAATAGATCACGTATATTTTTAAATATTAATTCGGTCGTCTTCTTCTTCTTATATTATTCAGATATATTACCAAACGCCAAATGTCATAATGCATAAATATAGAACGGCGATTTGTGAATGTTCATTGATTGTTTATTTTTGTATTTTTATCGATCTAACTCTAGTTTATCCTCGGGATATTTGAAGAATAAAGTAAATAAATTTGTTACATGCCGTTTATAGTAAATAAATTCAGATCTTAACATTGTTGCAGAATCGATTGGTTTATTGCTATAACAAATAACACAGACATTCATTTGATGTGGTCAGAAGCAGCAGAGTATTACATAGGTATTGGTAGAGTCTAGAGCCCGCTACGATGCATGTTAAAGGAGGAGGGGTCGACTAAAGAGTATACAAAAACGAAAAACAGATTCTTATATAAAATTTTCTGATGGATTTAAATTTCGAGTTCGCCAGTTAATTCGGAATTGCAAAATTGAAGAAAAAAACATATTTTTGTCAAAACTAGGAAAAGCATGAAAATGTGTATTTTCTTATTTCTCACTCAGTATCCCGAGCCTTGTGAGAGATACTGATCTCAAATTTTATAAACATATTCCTCTGATATTGTTCTTGATTGATGTTTGAAGCAATTATTACATGTTATGCAAAAATACGAAAACGCATTGTCAAGGAAGTTTTTGGAAACTATGTTTCTTTTTGTTGGTGTTTAGTTTAGTCGCAAATGAATTGTTAAAATTCGGCGCGTCCGCAATACGGAGTTTCGCTTTTCATATTAGTGACTTAACTACTTAACTAATGCCTGCTCGAGAGAGATTACACTGCATTGGGTACGGAATAACTGTGGCTTCTCAAAGAATTAATTCATCGAAAAGGGACACACATTATTTTGTTTCATTTCAATCACTAATTATGAAACACACATTAAAAATAACACATTCATTTAGATTCGATATATTTGTACACAAACACAAGAATTAAAGAATTATAAGAATGAATACGCGATTCTTTTACACCTCTCATTTCAGGAGAGTAGGTAAAGAATGAGAGAACTAGAACCCCCTACCACAAAACCCCCCACCACACCACCCCCACCAATCGGAGATTGGTAAGTGGGGGTGGTGTGGTGGGGGGTTTTGTGGTAGGGGGTTCTAGTTCTCTCATTAATAAATGAAGAAGGAGGGTGCTGTGGTGGGGGTTTTGTGGTAGGGGGTTCTAGTTCTCTCATTAATAAATAAATGAGGAGATAAGGTCGTGGGAGGTTTTGTGATGGGGGGTATTCTATTTCTCTCATTGCTCTAATTGGGGTAGATTGTGGTGGAAGGTTTTCTAGAATTCTCATTCATAGGAAATGTACTGTTCCTTGAAAACCAGTTTTGAGCGGTTAATATAAGAAGTGATACGCAATAATTTTACTTCTCATCGTTAAGATATTCTTAAATTCGTTTACACAAAGCATAATTTTGATAAAATGGCATTGGAAGGTAGTGGTAATATGAATTACAAAGATAATGAGAAATCAGTATGTGCATATGAGAAAGTTGAAGAAAATATTGAGGCAGCTATTGAAAAAATTTTAAATTTTTGGTTTCATGATGCTCTTCCGAAGACACCAGATAATGACTTAAAAGAAGAATCAGTGGATCATGAGGCATTACGTACATATATGCTATTTAATTGTATTCGGAAAGTGATAAATTCTGAAAGAAAACATAAAATGTTTATGGCTAAAAAAATATTGCAGGGAGTTTTAAAAGAAGAAATGAATCAACGGCATGATATCCATTTATCGACAGACTATAACGCCGAAGGTATTCTGGGTCAAGTACTGACATTAGCAGATTTACCAGAATTAATGACATTACCAATAAAATCATATACGAAGACAAAATATCCATATGATACCGTTTCGATGCACTCCCGAATCCCGGATTGAGAGTTCAAGATCGACCTCACACCACTATCACCGCCTGCCACGAGACGTCTTAATACCTCCCACCACTGTACAGCTCAACCATATGAAGCATATGGGGAGTTCTAGAACTACCTCCCATCAAATATTTCAACAATATACGCTTGTATAACAGCATTTTACATAAATTGCCACTAATAATCTTCTTCGATTCAGTTTCTCAAGATGATGCAAAATAGTATTTTCGATTTACCGGAGCTTAAATTTGATTTGTTTAGTGATTTACCTCCAGCACATCAAAGTAAGAATGACTTAGTGGTGCTCGGTAAACGTACATATAAGTTGAACAAATCTCAATGTAAATTTGTGTCAACAGGGTTATCATATGAAGTGTGCTATAGTCCTTGTGTAATACTGTCAGGAAATAAAAATGATGTGATAGTTTTCGATGAAAACGAGTGGACTCAGTTTATTGCAAATGAAAGAATAATATCAAATTATTTATACACTAATGATAAAGTGGAACCTATACGTGCTGGAAGTTTTTCTATATATTTTGAAGAAATTACTACATCAAGAGTGATAAAAGTTTGGAAAAATAATTCATATATCTACTTGGGACATGAAACAATCTGCAAATTGTGGGAGCTGTTACCACTTGTTAAGTACCGAGTTGACATGTTAAGAAGATCGCAATTTGCAAATTATTTCAAGATTGTGCAAAAAGGGTTACAACGTCAAGGAGGAAATGTGTTTGATAACGTAAAGAATTTACTTCCACCGAGTGAAAATTCTAATAGTGAAAATTTTGGTATGCTCATGGAATTAATGTACATTTACCCAAATATATTCGAAGCTGAGTGTACTAGCAAGGTGTAAAATGAAGAAAGTGACATTTAATGAAAAAGATAATCAAATTTATTTCCTTGTAACATGGAATTTTGCCTACAACTCATCAAGGAAGGGGCACTGGATGTCATTAGCTCATGATAGAGGACGTTTTCAGAGAAGAATAGCATTAATTTCAAAAATTATTACACCTATTTTAGATTATAATCATAGATGTAAAGTATATAACGAAAGATTTACTAATGAGATGTAAGCAATTATTAAGTACATTTTATATTTTTCTGTGTGAAATTGGTATGTAAATAAAATAGTTTATACATATAATTTGTTTTTATTAAAAAATTAAATATTACATATTATCTTTATACAATTTGCTTATTTGAAATCCATGAATTATGTCTCTTGTCTAATCCCAACCATTTAACATAAAGCTGATTCCCCTTTCTTCTGAGAACTTTTTCCACAAGATATATGTCAGGATACTTTACTCTCTGAATTTCTTGTTCATAAAAACCACCTTTAATTTCATCACCGTCTTGATCTTTTAATAAATATGTTCTAGGATTGCTTTGGTGAACTTTCCTGATTTTAAAAATTTCATTTGACCAATTAGGTGTATACCCTTTTGAAAAAGCCTCACGATATTTACTTATCCTCACATGATCATTGACTTTGAATTTTTGTTTCCTTGGATCGATTGTCTTTAAATTGCTATAAATAAATCGCAGTAAATATTTTTCATGTTTCTTTTTTACATCCTTTGGTTTCATCCCTATGGTTTTGTGTTCAGTGTCATTGTATTTCGCTACAATATCCTGTAAAATCTTTAACCACTTGTAATTTCCTTGCAAACTAAACTGTTTCCACATTTTATTTTTTAATGTTCTATTCGCTCTTTCTGCAACACTTGCTTTGAGATTTGAATATGTGTTATAATGATTAATTTTTTTCTCATCCATTAATTTCTTGAATTCTTTATTGTAAAATTCTTTTCCCATATCCGTTTGTAAATTTGTGGGTTGTACTTTAACCTGTGACAATATATTTCTCATTGCTTGGGTAACCACTTTCCCACTTTTATTTTTTATTGGTTCGCACCAAACAAATTTTGAAAATACATTAATGACTACTAAGATGTATTTATAACCTCTATTTATTTTCGCGTATGGACGCATTTCTATAAGATCTGCTTGATAAAGATCATTGAGACCTTTAACAATTACTCTTCGCCTTCTAAAATGTTTTCTAGCTGGTCTATGGACTTCGTTTACTATTTCTTCTTTAACGTTAGTCATTTTTAGTTACTGGGCACTGTAGCACAATTTCAACGTGCAAAGATGGATGGTTCTTCGATACTAGGAAAGTAATCTCATCACCTTTATTTATGACTTTTCCAATAAGTTTATCTTTTGTAAAATTAGTGGTACCCACAAAAATTGTTGCATCAATGGGTGAAATTTCAATATTTTCTATTTTACCAGATACGGGAAATTTGTATTCAGTTGCTGCGTTTTCAAGTGTATAACGTAATAAACTTTGAGACTTTTCCAGATGACCACGTATGTTTATGATGCATTTACTATGATGTGAAGATGGTTCACAAATGTAAAATGGTGATGATATTGGTGATGATGTTAAGACAGGTGAATAGATGGAATGTGGTGATGTGTGTGTTGATCTACTTCGCAACATGTGTCTTCCAAACTTATCGATAGGCATTGTTAAAGCTTCAATGTTACGCACTAAATGAGATCACTATTTTTTTACACACTATTTATCTTATTATTTCACCCTCCCTCAATTCTTCTATTATAGAAATTATTTCATTATTATGACTAGTGTTTCCCGCTAATTGCGATGCTGTAAGCAATTTTAAACGATCTACAATTTCATTATAGTCATCAAAATGCTTATATTCAATTTTTTTGTTATTAAGCTCCATCATTTTCAGACTTCCACCTCTTTTCCCTTGACTTCTCGTTTTTATCAATTGTGATGAAGGCAGTGAACTGGATCTCGACCTTGGTACTATAGCTGGTAAAGTAGAGGGAGGCTTTATTGAACTAGTTTTCTTAGCCGTCTTTTCTCGCGCCATCGAATACAAACTAGTAATTCGTGGCTTTATAATATTTATAAATTTAGGAGCATTTGATGTAGATAGACCTTTTTCAGGATTGTAACCTAAGTATTGAGTGTTAGTTCTTCTAATAATATCAATATATTGGTCCACATCAGTTGCTCGATGTCCTGCTGGAAGTTTTTTAAACATCAGTTCATACAATCCAGGCGTACCGGTATATTTATATTGATCATTAATTATAAAATCAGCTCCATCAAAATCAATGGTAGAGTCACCAATCGCAAATTTTTCTGTACGCGGGTCAAAGTAAACACCAAAGGTATCATCATACTCATTTTTAACATCTTCAATTTTACCGATTATATACGCTCGTGGTAGCGGTTTTTTGAATTGTTCTAAATAACGGTCCTGTTCTGTCAATGTTGTTGTATCTGCTATCGGTGCTGGAAATGTTTCATCAAAATAACTTTCGCCGAATTCTGGTCTAGATGTAGAAGGATCATACTGAAATGTTTCATCTTCTAAATTGATAGGAGCGGTTGTACGATAATATTCTAAAGGTGTTTGATTTCTTGGTTTAGGGCTAAAACTTTGACGGCTCAATTCATCTTTAAATTCCCTTTTCAAATCAGATTTTGGAAGAATATAATTCTCAGTTTTACTGAGACTTGATACCAATTCTTTAAGTGGTTGAGTTATGGGTTTGTAAGTTTTCTCTAATTGTGACTGTGATTTGACAATATCACTTTTCAAGCTTCTATATTTCGCTTTTAACGCCTTCCTTGCCTTCAGCAGCTGCACTGCTACTCGATTATCCATGTTTACTGATCGTACGACCAGTACATTCACCTTATATATGTATGAATTTGTCGAATCCTTTACGATACCTGCCAGAATTTATAGCACAATCTTTATCAATCACAACAAAGCCATATTTATCTTTCCAACAAAATGCGCATACTTCTTTGAAATTTTGAAAATTCATATCAACACTCACGTGATCATCAAAAATATGTTTCAGGTTAGTCATATCTTGTTGGAATATAACAATGAGATTAGCATTATCTCTACATAGTTGTTTAGGAATTGATGAGTAAGTTTGACATAAATAAAAACAGTCGGTATTTTTATGACGTCCAAAACAGAAGTAGCTTTTAATGATATTTTGATTGCATGATGCTAAATCATCGAATATTATAACAGAATTTGGTTTAATATCTTCAGGAGCTATAACGGAGTCACCATCATCGTATTCGTAATACCCAATTTCTTTTACAGCTTTCATTAACTTTCTGAGGTATTCATATTTGGGTTGATACAAAGATTTAGAATATATGTAAATGTTTTCAAATCGTAAACCATTGGGATGTTCCAATAAACTAAGCATTACATTTGTTTTTCCGCAACCTGAACTACCCACCAACAACCCTCGTTTCGATTGTCCTCCAAATAAAATGCCATGTTTTTTAAATGTTTCAGTCAATGAAACATCATCATGATCTTCTACAGACAAAAGAGTTTTTTGTTGCTGAATAAACATTTTAACGATCATATATATTGGACCTTGACTTTACTATAAAAATAGAAGCACATTATAATAAGGACTATAGTGAACTGAACTGTACTCGATTCCTGAATCTATATAAAGGGTTTGAAACAAAGAGCATATTTTATTTGTCTCACGTTTTAGATATAATGGATAGATATAAAAGTTCTGTACACACTAGTAATCACATCTCTAAACGGAGTGGACGTGGTTTGCTAAATAAAATAATCGATAAACTTCCAATAGAATTACATTTACCTGGATATAATTATTGTGGCCCTGGAACGAAACTTACCAAGCGATTACAAAGAGGTGATAAAGGTGTTAACAGGTTAGATGAGGCGTGTAAACAACACGATATAGCGTATTCTAAATTTCAAGACGTCGAGAGTAGAAATCAAGCAGATAGGGCATTAGCTGAGGCTGCGTTTAAACTTGTAAAAGCGTCTGATTCAGGTATCGGTGAAAAGATTGCTGCATTAGGTGTTGGTGGAATAATGAAAATAAAGAACAAGTTGGGAATGGGCTTAAAAGTCCGAAAGAAATCTATCACAAAGAAGAAAGGAGGTAAAATAAATTTAAAAGTTGCTGTAAAAAGGAAATCCCTCCCAAAAAGACGTAGTCGAAAAGTTAAAGTTATTCCAATCCCCGAAAAAATAGGGGGTTTTCTCCCATTCCTATTACCCATTTTGGGAGCATTGGGAGCTTTAGGTGGGGGCGCAGCTGGTATTGCAAAGGCGGTTAACGATGCTAAGACAAATCGCGAACAATTAGCTGAGCAAAAGAGGCATGATTTGGCGATGGAAGAGTCTACCAAGGGAAACGGACTATATCTGGGCCCTTATAAGAAAGGCTTCGGATTATACTTGAAACCCTATCAAAAAAACTTCCAATAAAGCTACCTCGTCGACCGTTAACTAATGTAGACTTACTAAAATACTCGAAAATTCTTAGAATCCCTAATTTTCGAGGAGTTTTCATGAGAGATAAACTTCCAAAACATATAAATAAAAATGAATCTGGTATTGTGAATCTAGATATCGACGCTGGAGATGGAACTCACTGGGTAGCATATACAAAGAAAAATAATAATGTGAAGTATTTTGATAGTTTTGGGGATTTGCGACCTCCTGAAGAGTTAATAAATTATTTGCATAGTGATGGTAGCTTGAATAAAATCAAATATAACTATAATTCATTACAAAATTATGATTCATATATGTGTGGACATATATGTCTGGCTTTTTTATATAACTAATATAAATAATGTACTCCACTCATTTTGTAATAAACGTTTAACATAACAATATGTCTTTCACTTTTGCTCTTAGCGACGCGTCCTCTATATTGAGTTACAATTTCAACCCCCCCATTTATTTAGAAGATGATGTAGATTATGAAATTGGACTGACAAATTTTGATACCTACAATATTATTCCAAACATTGATAATAGCAACAATACCTTTGTTTGGGGGGAAAACGATGAATATGTTATCAAAATTCCTGAGGGTTGCTATGAAATCGATGATATCACAAAATATTTGGAGGATCAGACAATTAAGGTAGATGAAGATGCCTTTATCACGATTACTGCAGATATTAATACTTCTAAAGTGAATATCCGTTCAAATAGAAAAATTAATTTCGCTGTAGAAAATTCAATTGGACCACTACTAGGATTCGCGGCAAGACAGTTGAATCCTAATGAGAATGATACTTCAGATTATACAGTAAAAATTTCCAAGGTGAACACTATATGCGTCGATTGTAGCATTGCAATAGGATCATTCTTTAATGGACATCCCGTACACGTTATTCATCAGTTTTTTCCGACAGTACCAGTTGGGTATAAAATAGTGGAATCACCTTTAAACATTATTTACTTCCCAGTAAGCGTTAAGACTATTAACAACATCACAATCAAAATAGTTGATCAAGGTGGAGAGCTTGTCAATTTTCGGGAAGAAACTATAACCGTTAGATTACACCTTAGAAAATTAATTGGTTAATAAAATGGTGTTAAGATTCCATTCTACAACATCACACAATAGACACCAACCATACTATAAAAGGGTGAATAAGGTGAAAATTGGCAGTTCTAAAAATAGTGTCAATAGATTAACATCGGAAAATAAAAAGTTCTTAGAATCTCTAGGATTTGAGGTCTTAGTATAATGGAATTACTTAATATCACCGGTCAACCTTTCAGTGACAACTCTATTGAAGATTATCAATTCCATACATATCAGCCAAATATCTCTGGAACTTTAGATTATAACGATGAAACAAGAATCCCTATACAGGATTTAGATGCCTACACTGCACCATGCAATAGTTATTTATATATCGAAGGAAAACTCACACAGGAAGATGGGTCTGCGACTACTAAATTGGAATTTATTAACAACGCGATCGCTTTCATATTTCGAGAAATTAGATATGAAATGAATGGTATAGTGATAGACTCCGTGAGAAATGTTGGTTTAGTTTCGACTTTAAAAAGTTATCTATCATATAATGAAAATGAAAGCGTTTTCCTGCAAAATGCTGGATGGTTCCCAAAGAAGAAGCTGGGCATATCAGACACAATTATAGTAGATGCAAATGGGAATTTTAATGTATGCATACCATTAAAATTATTGGTAGGATTTTTTGAAGATTTTCGAAAACTTGTCATTAACATGAGGCAGGAATTAGTACTAATACGTAATAGTAATGATATAGACAGCGTTACGAGTATAGATGATACTCAAAAACCAAAAATTACTATTACTAAATTATTTTGGAAAGTACCACACGTGACCGTCAGCATCTCAGAGCAACTTAGACTGAATAAAATTACCAATAGAAATATGGAGCTTCCTATAAAATTTAGAAGTTGGGAATTAATTGAATACCCTTCCTTACCTACCTCAAACCGACATACGTGGCCTGTGAAGACATCTACCAAAGTTGAAACTCCTAGGCATGTAATAATAGCTTTCCAAAAAGATAAAAAAGGAAAGATTACATCTGATATGAGTAAATTTGATAACTGTGATCTTAAAAACGTTAGAATTTTCTTAAATTCCGAGAGATATCCGTACAATGACTTATATTTAGACTTTAAAAACAACAAATATGCCACCCTCTATGAAATGTTTGCTAATTTTCAAGAATCATATTACCCTCAAAAAATAAATCAACCAATTTTCAACCCTGCTGAATTTAAAGAATTAGCACCAATAACTCATATTGATTGTTCGCGGCAAAAAGAAATAATACAGACTGGATCCGTAGTTATGAGAATAGAATTTGAGACGGATGTCCCTACTACTGCCGATATTACAGCATATTGTCTCATACTGCATGAGAAGCACTTTACTTATAATCCTCTAACTAAAATTGTTCGACAACACTGAGATGTGTGAGACTTTCTACAACATGCGCATGTCACATTTTTACTATTTAAAGAGAACAAAACCTACCCATGTCAGTATCATAATGAGATCAGAATACATAGAAGCACTGAGACAACATCGAAGAAAATTGAGGGACTTAAGAAAAGCTGTGGAATTATACAGTATGAACGTTAGTGTATTAAAGAAATTGTGTAATTTGAAAATATGACTCTTATTTTCGATGTGCAAGGATTTAAAATAGAAAAAAATAAATTTATAGTTAAAGAGTTCGCAGCCTATGATGGAGTAAAAATATGTCACTACATATTTAGGCCACCTTTCCCATTTGAGATGCTATCACCAGATTTACAGCAGCAAGCCCACTGGTTAACAAAGAATTATCACTGTATTAAATGGAACTATGGATTTACACCATTGCATCTATTCCATAAAATTATTCAGAATTTGAGCTCAAACGCAGACTGTGTTTACGTAAAAGGAAAAGAAAAGGCTGACTACATCAGACAGTTCATTTCACAACCAGTAAGAGAATTCGAAGAACAACCATCTTTAATTATGTCTACCGCGAAATGTTTTTATCATACTAATACTAAATGTATTTGTGCATTGTCCAATGTTTTTTATTTATATGAAACCTTTGTAATGTCTTAAATTTTAATAAATAAATAAAACAACACTGTTTTTTATTTTAGTTTAATATAATATGTGGAGTATAATATACACAGAAATTAATTCTACAAGTTTATTTCCTACAGAATCATTTGATTCGACCTCAATACATTTGTCACCCGGTTATGGTTCATCACAATCGGCTTCATCACAGTCAGTTTCATCACTATCAGTTTCATCGTCAAAATGTAGTTTATTTACAAGATCTACGCCCAAATAGTTTTTTAATGGATGTAGAAACCCCTCTAAATTTAACTCAATTAATCCATCGACTAAACGTTCCAAAGAAATTTTTCCTTCTGAGTAACTTTCACACACTCTTAACCCATTTTCATAATTTTTTGCAATTTCGTTGCACTTTTCTTCACTGTAAAATGCTCCCAGTCCATAGACTGCTTCATGTTCGGCATCAAACTGGAGGTTAGAAAACTTTTGATGTAAATAGTCTATCCCACTTTCTAAATCGACAACCTCAATTTCTTTTACGTAGCACATCCACATATTGAAAATATATTTATTGGTATACTACAATTTGGTATGATACTGGTTGTAGTGAGACTTAACCAAGTTTGAAGTTTTATAATACTAACCCCACTTAGTAAATCCTCATACCTCCTACCTAATATTTCCAACATTACGTTAACTCCCACCTAATAATACCTCCCAACTAGATTAAAATAAATAAAACAAATAGTTTATTGGTATCATTTATTGAAGTATTAATTTCAGGTTTAAAAATACAGTTAGTTACATTATTCACATAATTTCAGTTTTAAAAAATACAGTTAGTTACATATTCACATAATTTACAGTTTTTAACAGTATCAAGTTTTATTATTAGTATAATTAATTACACAGAGGAGTTTCAATTTATTAAATATTTTACATATTTAAAGCAAAATTATTTATATAGAATTCATCATCATTAACATCATTCATTGTTTCATCGATTTCTGTGGCTAGTTTTATTAACAAATCTAATAATTCATCACTTGTGCATTGTTTATTATCTGAATTTAACTTAATAGATTTGTGACCCCAAGCTAAGGTATTCGGTAACCCAGCAATAACATAACGTTTATTATCATTTGAAGATAAGGCGACTTTGTTTTTTAATTCAGTATACATCGTATGTAAATGCGATCTAAACACATACATTTTGCGATAGATTAATCCACCTTCTTCCACAATTTGTTTATAATCAACAATACTTAATTGGTTTTTAACTATATTTTTTGATACCCCTTTAGCTTTTTTTGTTTCACTTTCATTGAGTTTTACGCAATATGCTTTCGCCCCAGTTCCATAAAAGCTTTGTACAGGAGCGCCTGCAAATTCATCTTTCATTTTCCCCACAATGGACACCGTTTTGGGTACACCATGAATATTATCATTAGTATAATTTGATGTATCGAACCAACCTAAATTGTTCTTTATGTCATCATAAACATTATCAGTAAATATTTCTAAAATCAAAGAATCTGTGTCGGTGTAGCACAAAGTCGCATTATTACCGTATTTTTGCTTGATGAAATCATAATAGAAATCATATATTACCGTTTTTGATATCTCTAAAATTGAGTAACCCACATATAATGGCCTATTATAACAGATTTTCAGTTGAGACATTTCTATAGCTACTAAATTTTCTGAGAACACTGAACATGATTTAAAATTAGGCTTACTTATGTACCCTTCAGCTCCAACACTTCCACGAATATTTTCCCAGTGAGAAATAAGTTTTATATCTACTCTATTTTCCACATTTTCCATAGTTTTACCGAATATTGAGTTTATTACAAATTTGAAAAGATCTCTTTCAAAAGCATTTTTGGATGCATTTCGCAACGCCGTAATCAAATCAACATAGGTTTTCAACCAAGGGGATTGTGAAAATTCTAAAATTCTATGAATTTTTTGTAATTTTAAACCGTGTTCTAAACATTGCTTGAGATTCCTGTAATGTATGATATAGTTAGTTTTATTATGTAGGTTTAAAATAAGTTTAGATTGTTTGCTATTTGGCGGAATTAAATTTTCTGCGCAGAATGGTAAATCATTATGTGCATCATGCAAATTTTCAGGATATTCCAAATCCACTTCTAATACATACCCCTTTTCAGAATCGTTACTTAAAAGCGAACAGTCAAAAGATTGAATTTCGTTGTCGTTTAACCATCTAAACCCCCCCAATGGTAAACTTTGACTCATACTATGACCATATAGATTCGTGGCGTCTAAATAAAGTAAATATGACGTAGGTTTTGAAGAATTATAATTAGAAATAAATTTATTGTTGGCAATGGACATTCTTTTACTGCATTGACTTACACCGCCGCGTATGCCTTTTCTAAAGAAATGAAGCATATCTATATCAGTAAGGAGTTCAAGCTCAACACCCGTCTTACGCAACATAGCATCCCAACTTAATGATGGTGCCGTGACATATTGTGCAGGATCTAATGTCAATTTTTGTAAACAAATTTTACGAAAGTTTTCAAAAATATCCGCCAATAGCAATACGTCCGATTTTAGGTATATATCTGAGTATTGACCCAAAGTCTGACATTGAAAGGTGTTCCAAGTGACATGCGCTCGACTATAATCCTCCTCAGTAACACCATCACCACGCAATACATCAAAAAATAAATTTTGTGTAGGTAATTCAGTATCGTCCAATTTACCCATTGAATCCACATAAGAGTAAGGGAAAATTCCTTTGCGACGTATTAAATCAAATTTGCATTGATCATTGAAATACTTTCTTATTTCTAAACATTGTTCAGATTCTAGTGTTTGACTTAATTTATCTAAAGAAGCTGGCAAGAAGCGATATGAATCGAGAAATCTCAATTTTATAAATACATTATTTTCTGCACCTTCCTTTCTTTCGACTAAAATATGTTTTGAAAATGATATATACTTCTCTTTATTTTGCGCTATGACATCAATTTTCTCTTTATTTAAGGCCAATTTTTTAATAAACAAATGCGAATCATAATTTGTTAAATTGTGAAAGAACACTGGAATGAATTTGGGTAATTTAAAGTTTAAATTACAAACAGTGTGAGCTGCACCTCTGTAATTCCCGGTTAAATGACAATGATCACGAACTTTCTGATTATTTTCCGTGAAAACCTTATTACAAATGTAACATGTACTACTATTACTGAAATCCGTCAGTTGTTGCTCTGAAAGTGGCAACATTGGTTTAATATCTTTTATGTGTTTATTATATAAATTGAGCACACATTCTTCTAATTTCTGTATAAAAACATAAGCTGCGTCTGAGCCGCGGTAATGAACTAATTGCGATGCTGAATCATCAAAGCTACATTTTACATAAAAACAAAATGAATAGGGTTGATGTTCATACGTTTTTATAGTGAATGAATTGTCATCTTTAGGTTGCGCGTGATGTATAGGTTTCAAAATACTTTCAAAATCTGCATATATTACAAATGGAACTGTTAATTGTTTCTCAAAGTTGACAAATTTAAGAACATTGTCAGGAATGGTTTCACCGAACTTATTTATCACAGAATTAGTTGTTGGTAATTTTGTACAAATAAAATTACAATCATGTTTTTCATGAAGGCGTAATGCCTCGCGCGTTCGAAAAAAGTAGAGACAGCCGTTGCAAATAAACGTTTGTCCGTTATGCTTAGATCTCTGTCTAGAAACTAGTCTTGACAAATCTTTAATGAAACAATAATGATTATTTCCACCATCATCCGTAATAAGCAAGAGATTAACGTGAGTATTTTGTAAAGTTTTGGTGAAGTATAGTGGACCGACAATTTCACAAATAATTTTGCCATCTTTAAATTGATTATTGATACCAAATACATTTATTGAAATGTTGTTTAATGTTTCGAACTTGGGTATGTCTCTTAATTTAACAGGAAATTCAATACCTTCAAAGTTCAGTAGAGTGGAATAATGTGGATATGATGATACTCTCTGCGGAAGTCCTGTTGGTGGAAAAATTGCTGCGTTGACGGACCACGCAAAGCACATTTGATCATGATTGCATACATTCACAACAGCCTTTTTTGCTTCAATCTGCTTTGGTAATTTTATGTAGGATGAAGCAAAAAGCGGATTATATTTATTTATATTAACTTCTAGGAACATAATTTGTTGTAGACTCCATCCTAAAAAATATTTTATAAGAAAGAGAAAATAGTGTAATTTTAAAACATATACCTGAGTCCTTTTCTTGCATATGTGCGGCTTTTTCCATAATATCCCTGATAAATTCGTTATATATTTCCGTTAAATCGGTAGAGATAGTCAAAATTTTATTTTTAGTGTTAAACGATTTGAGATCGAATATATCTTTTGCAGGTATGATGTACATTGAAAATAATTCAAAATGTATTTTTAGTGCACGATATCGTTTAATATAGTCAGCAATTACTGAAAATACTTTCTCCTTGATGTCTTCGAAAAATTCATAGTGATCGATGTGGTGATGTGTAGTGGTGAAACGATAGCTCGAAATTCGACACTTAAATGCACTGTTGACTCTTTCAACACATTCCTCCATGGTATACAAAGTATTCTTTTTGTGCGCGTTACTTCTAATATGAGCATTTAAACAGTTTCTTTGAATTTTGACATGACATTCAGGGCACTCAGTAAACTTATTGTCGACATTTGACGGGCCCGGTAAATTTATGATTTCATCTTGGGCATTTGACGGACCCGGTAGATTTATGATTTCATCTTTTATTTTATTATCGCACTGTACGGGTGAAATTTTCAGTTTTTTCTCTGGTACGGCTTCATGATATCTGTATGGACAACTTTCTTTCTCATGACGTAATAGACTGCTTTTTGCAGAAAAGAATTTATGACATCGAAGGCACTGCATTACATCACTATTTACTAAACTATTCTAAGCACTGAACAATTGTAACTAACTGTATTTCTGCTAAATCTGAAATTAATACTTACTGGACGTACGATTCTACGTGCTTATATACGAGGTAAAACAAAGAAGGTTGTTCGCCAGAGAGCCACAAAACTAGTTTAACCGGTCTTACGAATTGTGTAGCTGGACTAACCAGTTTAAGATCGTTTTTAGCCATAATAAGACACTCGGCCAGTAATACCTGTTTTATATTTTACATTTTCATTTTGTAGTAAGACTGTCATTAATTTGTACAACTACAGGTAGGTACATATACATATTTATGCAAGTCATTAAAAAGACAAAATTTCACCAAGGTCACGCAGGAGAACGCTCCATTTGACTAAAAATTACGTAATTTTCGCCGCTACGCGGCCTCATGGCGCGAAAGTCAGCGGAGCTGAATTTCTGACTTACGCGCCCCTCGCCCGCTTGCGGCTAACGTCAACAATTTTAAATGTGAATTTTTATTTTTATAACAATAATTAAGGATGTTAACAGTTTAAAGCTTTGTACTATTAGAAGAGGTACGTGGAAATCTCTATTAAAGGAATGAATTGTTTCGGTTACATGTTCTCAAATGTAAATGTTATTTAATGCATGAACTTTACTTTAAGATTGTGTTAATTCTTTATGGAATAAAATATCGGTGATATCTTTAAGTATTCCCATTCGACCGCTACCAATCGCAATTTTACGACCTCTGAAACTTGTAGTTTCGTACTTTGTGATATTGAAATGAGTATAATTTCAGGATATTATGTTTTTCTTTCGTACAAGCTTGTGTGATACATTTTAATTAGAAATGAGTACCTAATTATGTTATTGGAAATCGATATTTATCGTTTAAAATAAATAATTAATCATTATATGCACCGAAAACACATTTCATGAATATTTCGTGAAATTCTACAAGAGAAAATATATATCTTTACTTTTTGTGAATATGTATATTTCATATAAGTTTAAAAATGTTTTAATATTAAATTAATTCGTGGCCATTTTTAACAAAACCATTTAGAGATAAAAGGTAATCTTTAAAGCCGGTAAATTCATTTATCGCAAATTTCATTTGTAATTGTTCAATGTTATTTAATTTTGTGTAATAATTATAGTAGTAAACAACCACGATTTGTCTTTGCTGATAAAAATATACGTTCTACAATTTATTTATCCTTATCTGCTCTAAGATTATTATTTTTGTTATCAATCATTCATATTTTTAATGTAGCCCAAAACAATAAAATTGAAAAAGTTTTCAATAAGACCCATTACGGTCTGCACGGCGATAATTTGACAGATTTGCAGTAAGCTGTAACTTCACTCGGCAATATTTTGCGAATGATAACAGTACCCCGATGGTTTATTATATATTTGAGAAACATGTTTTTGTATCATTGCGTATGAAGTATAATGAAAGTAATTAATTTTATGCATGTACAAAAACTGACATCGAAGTTCGGTAAAATAACATAAGTTACGCATAATTTCATGACTACTAATTAACAATATGGTAAATATGGTGTATAATATGAAAATCCAAGCATCGAAAGAAGAATGTTAATAGTCTATATCATAAGCAAAGCTAAACATCTATTTTTGTCTGGGTACCAGGTAGATAGGTGGTACCGGTGACCACTCAAACATAAAACGTGAAAGTTGTTACAAATATAAAATGCAAATAACCTGCGCTGGTCCCTGAAGAATTTAATTCTTTATTTTTGTCTGTGTACCAGGCAGATACTGGTACGGTGACCGCTCTTTGTCTTGTATTTATTTCAAACACAAAACACGAAAGTCGTTGCGAATATAATATGTGAATACCTTGTGCTGGCCTCTGAAGCCTTGCTTGAATTCTTTATTTTTGTCTGGCTATCTCTGTAACATGTCGTCTTTCGAGGGGATAAAGAATGTTGCCTGCGTTTAAGGTGGGCTCAGCTTTTTTATTTTTTCTACATAACCATGAACCAGCCCCGAGTTGATGTGAGTTCAACGAGTTTGAAATATTCACGGTACCTGCTAAGGACAAACAACTGGTCCTCGCGGAATGTTGGCGCTTGCAGTACGGTTTAATTTAGCTTAAACGGTGTGGGTTAGCTAAGGTCAGCTTCCACCGCATCAATACTAGTCCCAGCAAGGTTGCAGTAAGGTTTAATTTGGCTTGAACGGTGTGCTAGTCTCCCACCGAATTAGTTTCACATCGACTATTATTTAAAGACAATCCCGCGTTTGCAGCATCACAGTTTGTTTCAAACAGTTAAATAGAAACATTAAAATATGAACTCCAAAATCATCAATAAAATTGTTTACCCGGCGAAGAAGCCCAGTCGGCTTAGCTGTAAAAAAAGTGGCAACGAAAGTGACTTATATGAAGATATTTCATTTGAAGAGAAAGTTGTACGGGAATTGAACACTGCAAGAATGGACGACACCATAGCATCTGGAATATGTGTATTAGATGGAAGCTTTTCCGATTTGAAACCAATATCGGGGACACCAGCTCCAACTGCACCATCTTGTGCGACTCCTACATCATCTAGTGCGGTTGCTATGGCGTCATCTTGTGCGGTTGCTACGGTGGCATCATCTTCGTCGGGGGCAAAGTTAATTTCGGCATTACCCAGGTACATGGACTTCAAGCCGAGCATTAGTTCATCACCGCAGAGGGATGCCGAGGAGGAGGCGCTGCTCTCCATAGATATGGCAGCATATTTGCAGCTAGTTAAGAGTGAGGCGGAAGAAGAGAAACAGAGAATGGTTACTCGTAAAAATATATTTTTAGATGACTTGCAGCAGTACATCGAAGCCAGGGCAGATAATTACGTAGGTAAGCTTAAAGCCTCTAAAAATAAGCTTACCAACAAATTAAACCAGTTGAGGCAGCATCGAAAAACTGTGGACGGTTTAATTAAAGTGCTTTCCGTGCAGGAAGAAAAATGTGAGAGTGATCTCAAATATGTAGACTATTTTGTCAAAAATTTCCCATTCGAGAAATAATTTTTAGAATAATGTCTCGAATGGGGGATTTTATTCGCACATTCAAATAAGTGCATTTGTTTATGTTAATTTTGATTTTTGTATATATATTGTTTTAGCATGTACGTTTAGATATAAGATTGTAAATATTAATTTTAGTGTATTGTAATTCTTTTCATATTTTTAATAAATGCTTTATAGTTCTAATAAATGTTTTATTTTTATCTCTATTTTATTTTCATTTAAACTGCTTCTTTCTGAAGATTATGATTTAATAAAATGAATAATGTGATAATAAATTTTATAAATATGCATTCTACTTTTTAAAGTAATGCACGAAGATATTCTGCAATAATATATTTGCAATAAGAATATTAATATGGTAATTAATTTTGAAGTAATATAATTTAATTACTCAAACAAATTTTATAAATATGCATTCAACTTTTTAAAGTATGCACGAAGATATTCAGCAATATTATATTTGCAATAAGAATATTAATATGGTAATTAATTTTTGAAATAATATAATGTAATTACTCAATTTAATACTGTAAACAATTTGATAAGCTTAAGCTTAATGTTAATAGTCATTTCATATTTCTAGTAATAATTCTTATTACGTTTGAAGATCTAGTTATACTTACCACATATTAACAGTATCACATAAAAGTTTATTTCATTTAGTACTTTTTTAAATCCACAGATATTCATGGGAAATATAACTATATATATTATCAAATTTATTTAATTTTCAATATAGTCGATATAAAACCAAACAATTATAATTTTTAAAAGTACCTTCGAAAATAAAGTCACTAAAAATGTATGACTGTTAATAATAAAAGACAACAGTAAGTTTCAGTTTTTTATTCAAACTTTTGTCACAAATATGTACTGAAATAAATAAGAAACATATTATTTCGATGGTAACAATGAATATGATTTCTGTACTTCTACTACTACCAAAAAATAGATTATTTTCTAAACCAACAAAAGTTTGCCTCTCTGATACAAATATTAATAAAAAGTACTATACATATTACTAATTATATTTAAAACTATCAGAATGTATAAAACACGATTGGTTTTCTTGAAACATCTACAAGATGTTGATCCGTGTGAGCACGTAATTACCGTCATTTTATTGGGATGCGAAGTCATCATACCAGAGTCTACAGCTGTTGCAAATAAACTCTCATTCATAGTATTTAAATCGAATTTTTCTTTGATTAACTTCGCATACAGGCAATTCTTACTATACTTCAAATGATCCTTAATGGCCATGTCACCAATTATCCATCTATGAATTTCTACTTTACACCAGAAACATCGCACAATATCACTTTCACCTGTATAGTAAAAACCTGCTAATGCAAGTTCAACAGGGGGTAAAACACCAGTCCATCCATCAAATGACAGTAAACGTTCATCAAATGTATTATATGAGAGATAACTATATATGCCTGAAAAATCTTCAAGGCACATTACTTCTGTGAGAAGATATTTTATTTTGTATAATGGGTACTTGAGCCAGACAGTAATAAGAAAAAAATGCGTATATATAATTTCTTAACTGTTAATTGGTCTTGACCAGTTTGTGCGACGAAATTCTCTAGTTGGAGAAAATGATCTCGTTGAAGAGAGTGGAGGTATATACTAAACCTAATGAGAGCTTAACAGCATACTTTTATTTCGGTGAGAATTCTAGAACACCTCCCACCACAATTTACCCCAATTAGAGCATTTACTTATCAATGAGAGAACTAGAACACCCCCCACCACAAAACCCCCCACCACAGCACCCTCCTTCATTTATTAATGAGAGAACTAGAACCCCCTACCACAAAACCCCCCACCACACCACCCCCACTTACCAATCTCCGATTGGTGGGGGTGGTGTGGTGGGGGGTTTTGTGGTAGGGGGTTCTAGTTCTCTCATTCTTTACCTACTCAGGAGCTAAAAAATCCATGTTATTGACGTAAAAGTCATGAATCATGTCCACTGAAACTAATGGCAAGTTGTTAGAATATGCCTTTTCATAGCCACTTTCCATTTTTAACTATTATATTAGCACAAACAAAAATGCAAAACCAAACAATAAATCTCAAACTCTACTTATTTACTATATTGTTATAACCTCAAAATATGACTTATTTTCTGCGTAATGTTGGAAGAAGAAGAAAATGCAGTTTTTCTTGATCGAAATTTACAGAGAAGATTTCTGCATTACTGAGGTATTACTTCCAAAATTCAACACATATGCTTAAAATTCTCCTACGTCACAAGATTATTTATTTAAATTTAATTTTCAAAAATAAATCGGGCGTAAAAGAAAAACTAAAATCACGAAAACCCATTAATTTTTACTGAGGAACATAATGGGCCTATAAAAAATATACTTTTTTAAATGCAAACACCCCATTGAGTTTACAGCAAGTCACATTAGGTCCAATCTAAGTAGCAAGATGTACAAGTGGAGATAGTACTTCACGTTATGAATTCAGGTTTATTACTTTGTTCTATACAATATCTATATGGGGCTGCTTTGTCCGCTTCTGTGAGCATTAATACTCTAATCATAATGGCCACATGTGAACTTTATTGTATTAACTGCAATCCCCCGTATTATGTTTGAACATATGTACATTCCTATATTAAATATTTTATGGGGGCTTAGGCTATATTGTATTAGTTCATAAGCGGCCGGAACCTATTATATCAATATTCCCATTACTGTTGGTTGTGGAACGTGAAATAATGTTATCGGGTAAGTTACTTTGCCCGGACCTTTGCGATTTAATAGAGGTATTTACTGATATTGCAATGAATACTTTATAGGTAGGATTTCATTATTAATTTTAAACGTATGTACCATTTGATATTAACCATGTAGCATGCTTAATTCGAAACATAAAATGTAGTTTCATATATTATCTTCCATTTCTTAAAGGACCCTTCAGATGAAATTAGCTTTTTTTCTAGATCTAGATCCAAATGAAAATACCTTTGTCGCCTGAGTTTAGTTTTTGACAAAATGAGGAGTGGAAAACAAACAGGTAATTTTTGACATTCCAGACAATAAACAACTTGTCTTGTTTCCATTTTCATAAATGGGGTCTGTTGCGTTGTCATTTGCTATATAAATTAATAAATGCACTTTTTATTTAACTCATTGCACATTACAGAATAACATATATGACGAATCTATAATTTTGGTGTACGTCACAGCGTATACAAGGGAACGACAAAGTCGATCTACTTGCCAAGGAACTATCAAATATGGAGTGCAAGTTTTATTTTCATTAGTGTTCCCGACCATCAGTTGTTTCTAAACATAGATTTGACAGATGTATACATATTATGCCGCAAAACAAAGCTTTCCGTCAAGATTTCTTTTTATGTATAAAAAAAATAAATATCTAAGGAAATGCAATCCTGATTATTTTCATTCAATCTACATCCTATTGTCAATGTTTATGATTTGTCAGATTTTTCTGAACGATAATTTTGGAGATAGGGCGAGGGGACAGCGATTCTTAAGCGCTTTTTTGGAAGTTAAGAAATACCCAAAAAAACAAATGATATATTTTTTATTTCGTGGTTTAACAAGCTTCCATCAAATATCTCATACGATTCCAGCTTCCCATTTTAGATCCTGAAACTAACCCCTAAAATTAATATTTTACCTCGTTGAATTCACAACCTCTAATTGGGCGACAACTTCCTCCCAAATTTAAACTGTGTTCGTCAAATAGTCCGAGAAAAATGCCTGTGACAGACGAGCGAGCAGACGGACGGACGGACGAACGGACAGACACCAAGGTGATTCCGCCAGTGTTCTATATTGACAATTTTGGTGCGGAACATTAAAAAAAGGATGAATGACAAGTGGCAGGACCAATATTCTTATAAATCAATTTCTGGGATCACCACAGCCCTATTACACACTCGCAGATATAACAGATGACTTTTTAAAGGCTACTGATGAATCTTCAGGTTACAACTACTATTTTAGTGTTTTATTACACAAAGGCTTCTGACTGTTTACACCACGAATTGCTATTGGGCAAACTTGCCTATTTAGGAATTGAGTCGGTAAATTGGTTCAGATGTTATTTATCCAGAAGAACTCAATAGGTGAAATTATATTGCTCGGAAAGACAAATGATGTCTCAGGATATCGTTGTCATATCAAGAGTGCCCCACGGGTCAATCTTGGGTCCCATGCTATTTGTGCATTTTGTATTTGATCTACATGAGAAAATGAAATTCTGTGAATTCCATCAGTATGCAGACGACAGTCAAATGTATACTTCTTACAATCCAACTGACGTAGATCGGGTAATCGTTAACACAGATACTGATTTAGATTCTATATATAAATACTCAAGTGATCATGGATTAAAGCTCAAGACTCAGAAATCCTTTAATCTCCTATTAATTTCAAATCCAAGTGCTTAGCTTTTATTGACGATTCTTGTTAGTTACGTACAAATGGTACAGAATTATTATTCGTAGATTCCGCCAAGTATCTGAGAATTATCTTTGATAAACATTTAACTTTTGAAACTCCTTTCTAAAAAAAAATTAATTGGTTTAATTTTCAATTTATATGGCAACTACATCTGGTATGTTTTGGGCACAACATATTAATACATCAGCAGCCTAAATATCTTAGTAAGAAATAAATTTTCCGGGGTTCCCTGCATAGCTCTCGTCTACGTTTCATAGATACTACATTAAACATCCCAAGTCAAGCTCCAAAAAATATGAATCGTCTTTCATGTATTTAACTGCCTTCTTATATAACGCAATTCCGGATAACATCAAAATTCCCTCTTCACAAGGATTTAAAAAACACGCTAAACAAATATTTTTAAGTAATTAAAATTGTTCTTTGCACTTTTTGTTACATACATATTTAAATAGTTGAGTACATCTTTTTACCTTTGTTTTGTATTGCTACTTCTTTTTTTACATTACTAACTTTGTGCTTATCTCTTACTTTATGTACTTAATGTAATTTTTGACATTGGTTGATATTAGTACTAGAATTTGCTGACACCATGCCAAGTAAAATAAAGTTTATTTATTATTGTATTATTATTATGTACCCTAATGTAAGGAAACAGCCATTGTAAAAAACTATAAAACCATCCAGGGTTGTTAATATATACCTAACCAAACTAGTATTTAATTATGGAAACTCCTTACACAACATTTTAACAAAATGTTCTCTCTTATGTACATATGACAGCGAATCAATATGTGATTTAAATTACGTATTAGTTGAATATGGAAAACATATTGTAGAAATTAATACTGATTTATTGTAAAAACTGTAGATCAATAGTGCCAACGAATGTATCGAACATGATAGCTAAATGGCGAGTTTTCATTGATTAATCAATGAAAACTCGCCATTTAGACCAACAGACATGTTGATAATTCAAAATTAGTACAGTTTTCGGCATGTAACATTTTGTGGCCCTCATTGTTTTTCCTTAGACACATCAATTACTTATTTTTGCTTAAAAATACATCAGAAAAATCAAGATTTGAGAGGTTCTTCATCGCCCCCACATTAAGGACATTTTTTACCAAATCACACATGATTCCAAAATATATTTTTTTAAAACTCCCGTGAGGCCCGCGACACCTGTTGCAGAAGTAGCTTAGGCTAAACGCCAGGACGTTAATATAAATAAAGCAATAAAGAAATACACGTACCATGGACTTGCAGGATAATTGGCTCGCTGGTGTCACTCCTCTCTTCCCCTTTGATAATATTTGTTACTTTACAAGTATATTCTCCTTGAAAATCATAGGTCACATTACTTATATGCAGTTTAGCTTCCCTGCCTCGTTCAATAGTTGTATCTGATGGCGACGGGCGTTTCTGTATCCACTGGTAAGTTGGAGGTGGATTACCTTCACCCATGCACTCGAAATTTGATGAAGAAAATAACGTTGCAGTTTTTACTCGTTCTCTTCCAATACTAACTATTTTTGGAGGATCTGAAAAGATATAACAATATAGTTATTAAAATAATCAAAATGAGTAAATACTGAAATACAAAACAAACAATAATAATACAGATAGAATTAGGCATATTGGGTTCTTAACAAGCAGACAACAATAGAACTATATAAATTAAGAGTGGGTGGCCGCGGACAAAATCATAGCGCTTGAATTTTAAATTATCTGTGGATGTCAACTGTTTTAGGACGAAGCAGGTGATAAATTAACTTCAACAGAAATTCTCAAAAAGATACAATTAATATTGTTAACGTTTTCGCTGCAAAATTATCGGTCGGAAATTTTTGCTTGCTCTTTGTCAGTAGATATCTCCAAATCAAAATCAGCAGAGCATGCAAAGGACTACCAGGCCCAATCCATATTGGATAACATTTAGTGTTTACGAAATACCATACACCAGTTCCTTAATATGGTAGTACACCATCCACTTGAAGCCACATGTAGTACAGGGTTGGGCAATAGTCCCGGAACCGCTCGATTACAGCCGAACGGGACCTCGTATCAACTTCGACACTGTATTCAGCGAAATTTTTAGAACTTCTTGATATGTATTTCAGGACCGTGACGTCATTACGATCGGAGGTGTGACATAAGTGTCAATTTTTTTAAATGAAACACCCAGTATATTTTCCATATTTGTATACTTTAAGGAGTCCCGAATTCAACGATGTAACGTTTGTATGGATTCTGTTGTGTAATGTGGTCTCAATAAGGGAAAATTAGAAATTACAATCGTAATTAACAGAGAACAGTGGATATCCAAACAGCTGTATCCAAAAAAGACACTCTTTTTTTACCATTTTCTTACAAAACTAAGACCCACGTAAACAAGTTTTTTTGCAGTCGTTTAATAAAAACACAGGTCATAGTTAAATTGTTCTCATTATTTTACTAGTTTATCTAAGTAAGTCGTGGTATAAACGTCACTGTGACATTACTTTTGTACTACTAATTTGTGATTCTAAAAACGTGTCTTTAAAACGGCTTAACTGAACGACACTGAACGGATAACTTTACTCATGATGATTGGATTCGGAGAGAGGCGTCGATCCCTTCAGGAAGCAAGTGACCTCTTCAACGATACCTTTCCTGAGCGAAACCCGATTTCCAAGTCGACAGCATGTCGAATTTTGCACAATTTTGAACATACGGGAAATGTCAAGAATTTACCAAAAACTGGCCGCCCAAAAACAGTGACAAACGATGACAGAGCTTTAGATGTACTGTTAGCGATTCAGGAGGAGCCTAAAACGTCAATTCCGAAACTTTCATTAGAAACTGGTAACAGGTAACATCCATTCGAATACTCAGGAGAAATAAAATACATCCCTACAAAGTCAGCTTACTTCAGGAACTTGCGGAAGATGACCCTGATCGTCGAATGCAGTTTTGCCAACAAATTATGAATTTCTTAGACGAGACGCCACAGTTTGTAGATCGCATTTTGTTTTCCGATGAGGCTACATTTTGTTTAAATGGATTTGTCAATCGTCACAATTGTCGCTATTGGTCTGCTGAGAATCCACATTGGATGGAAGAAATGCACACACAAAATCCACAAAAAGTAAATGTCTGGGCGGGTATAATTGGAACACATGTGATAGGGCCGTTTTTTCTAAATGGTAATTTAACTGCTGATACCTATTTAACTTTATTACGCGAAAGAGTTATACCCGCTGTAATTCAGATATTTCCCAACCGCGAAAATCCTCAGGTGATCGCAAATGACGTGTACTTCCAGCAAGACGGAGCTCCGCCACACTATGCCAGAATTGTAAGAGATTTTTTGGACACTGTCTTTCCCTGGAGATGGATAGGTAGAAGGGGTCATATCGAATGGCCAGCTAGGTCACCTGACCTAACCCCTCTTGATTTTTTTCTGGGGTCGTTTGAAGTCTGTGGTGTATCGCACAAGACCTGCCACGGTACAAGAGCTTCAAGAAAGAATTCTAGCGGTTGCTGATAATATTACACCTCAGTCCCTCCAAAATGTTCAGCGGGAATTTGTGGACAAGTTAGCACATTGTCAGGCAGTGGAAGGATTCCAATTTGAACATTTAATAAAATAAAACTATTCTCTGTTAATTACGATTGTAATTTCTAGTTTTCCCTTATTGAGACCACATTACATAACAGAATCCATACAAACGTTACATCGTTGAATTTGGGACTCCTTAAAGTATACAAATATGGAAAAATATACTGGGTGTTTCATTTAAAAAAATTGACACTTATGTCACACCTCCGAACGTAATGACGTCACGGTCCTGAAACACATGTCAAGAAGTTCTAAAAATTTCGCTGAATACAGTGTCGAAAACCCGAAGTTGATACGAGGTCCCGTTCGGCTGTAATCGAGCCGTTCCAGGACTATTGCCCAACCCTGTATATCTGAAAGAACGTAAGTTCTAACCAAGAAATCATCCATTAAGTCTGCCTAAACGTTCATAGAAAATTCTTATTGAAACTATTATGCTCCTATTAGCCCAGGCGGTGTAGCTAATTTTGTCAATAAATCTCAAACATGTTTGGAGATAGATGACTTATTTTTTTATGAGTTCTATGATGTGTTATTAATAGGATCATATAAAGTCTACATGGTTTCCAGACCAGCAGCATTAATAAAAAATAAAATTAAAACCTTTTTTTTAGGTATTTTTTCAAAATTTTTAACATGAATCGATGTGTGGGAAAATAAAAAGTATTTTCATAGAGCATATATTTTTTTCTTATTAAAGTCACAGAATTTCCGCACGAAACCATTGAATTACAAGTAGTGAAGGAAGCGAGGAGGTGCGAATCTACATATAGTACATATTTGCAAAATATTACCTCAGGTACGAAGTTTATTGTGAAAGTTGCACTACTAAACAAAACTTGTTAGAGAAAATAATAGACAATAATTATTATAAACGATATTTAATCTATAAAAAGTCATACACACCATAATAGCAGTAAAACCGGAGTCAAGCGAAGCCGTCGCTCCCGCGCCGGTAACTGAGTACATAAATACAGTACTTTGTATTATATACAGGTAGACAGATGTGCTTTTTCATTATATTCTATGTATACGTGATACTCTTGCCTACTTATTCTGTAAGTATCAACATTTATATCATATTTCTTAGCGAACTATATTCCCGAGACTGTAAATACCGGTATTTTTGCTCACGAGATACACTGAAGATTTAAAAAAACATGTAGAATTATATAATTCTCTTTTCGAATATTTGGAAAGCTGGTATCTCTTACTTTAACTAAATTTATTTTTGTATCTAAGTAATTTTTTTCTGAGTTCCGATAACATGTATACAATAAAACTCGGCGGCTATTTTAAACTTTAACATTTTTTTAAAATAATGCAATATGTTATGTGAGGTATCGTTTAAGTATAATTTGAGGTCGCTGATTCCAATGGTGATGTCAAAAAAATAAAATTCCAAAGAAATTATAACAAAAATACAATTCTGAAGTTAGAAAGATGGCTTTTATTAACAAAATACAAAATAAAATCATAACAGTTTCCTCGTCATCGCTACTGGAATCATATGGCTTGTAATTAAAAAAAAAATAAATTAACAAAAAAGTATTTTAATAAATGTAGAAGGCTCTATACCTTTTGCTGCTACATTTTCCTTTGCATTTCTTGCACTTAAGGGTGCAGGGGAAATATTTTTTTCTGCATAGGCAACGCATGGTATTACAATCGCTTGAACAACCGCATTTTTCTAGCTCTCTACAACCTTCCCAGATTCCTGGCAATTTGGACCAGATGGGCTTCCATCGATTTTCAATAATTTTCCATCCCCATTCACTTGACTCTGGTGGACTTTCCAAAACATCAGATCTGTCCTAGATTTGACCTGCTTGATATGCTGCTCTAAGGGCCAGTTCTACAATACCAGGTTCAGCGTAGGTTCAACTGAGCCACGGCTCAAGCTGAACCGGAGCTCAGGTATATTCCCGTTCTAAAGCGTAATTCATCCGGGTTCAGTAGTGCTAGGTTCTGTTACTTTCAGATGTCAGTTGGTAGTGTCGGCGTTTGCACACTGTAGATTTTGAAGAATTTGTGATGTGACATTAGCACAAACTAGCGGGTAGTTTGTGGACATTAGACATTCGGCATTCATGATAGTTACCTGTGATTCATATTCAAGAGTTTTACAATACAATCGTGAACCTTAGTTTTTGTTTTGAGAGAATATGGATGACAGAAAAAGATCCGCAAACTTTTCTGCCAAAGAGGAGTCTATATTAATCTCCTCGGTAAGAAAATATAGAAATATCGTCGAATTCAAGCTTTCTGATTCCCAAGCAAATTTCCAGAAAGGAGAGACTTGGCGAAAGATAGAAAGTGAATTTAATAGTATTTCTGGAGAGAATTCCCGTAATGATAAATTTCTGAAAAAACGATAATATTAAAAAGAGAACGAAAAAGAAGTTCTCTGATGAAAAATTGTATGTGCGAGGTACTGGTGGTGGTCTTTATCGAGAAACCAAAGTTACGATACTGGATGAGGAAGTCAAAGAACTTCTTGGCTCGAGCAAAATTAATGGAGACATTTCACAGTTTGATGAAGATACAAGTAAGTTGATACAAATATATTTTGAACATATCCGTTTAAAAATTGTTAGTCTACAATAAGTTTCTTTTGCAAATCATTTTCAACATTTTATACCAGCAATAATGGAGCAATCCGATGGACAGAATCAAGCTCTTAAGTCTTTTTCAAGCCAAGAAGATTTGAATCAAATAATTATTGAAGAAGCTGTATCTCTAGACGTTTTAGAAGACCACAGTAAGTTGTTCACACTACTTACATAATATTCCATATTCGAGTTATTTCCTTTTCAGTATATGCCTGCACTTCAAGCCCATCGCAGCTCCATACTGAAGTTCTACCCGAAAACAGGAAAGAAATTCAGCGACAGATAGAAATTACAGTAGAAATTAGCAAAAGTAAATAATAGGTACCTACGTCACAGATTTTCTTACACTTTTTTTTTACATTTGTAGTGTCTCAGTCAAAATCAATCAGGAAATTGGTGAAAGTACAGTCCGGCCATGATAAGGGCAAGTAAGTCTAAAGCCTTTAAGTAGAATACTTGATGCAAATCTGAAGCTCCAATTAGCAGAGTTTCCCAGTGGGCAGATGCAAAATCTGCTGTAGAAGCAGCAAAAGCACGTTTTATGGAAGTGGAACAATGCCAAAAACTCAAATTTATGAGAGAAAAACATGCATTGGAGATGATGAATATGAAGAGGAAAGCAGATGTGGAAATAGAGCTTATGAAACAATATCATCGAGCAAAATTGAAAATATTAGAAATTCAAAAGGCGACGTTACTTAACAAAAAGTTATAAATTATCTACAAATTCACCTCTTATAATTGCAGAGGGCCATGTTCTAGAAAATTACCTTTATTTTATAATTTTGTATTATATCAATTATTTATTTGTATTTACACATTTTATACGATATTAAGTAAAAGCAAAGTTTTCTTAAAATAAAAAATTTATTTTTTAAATCTTTCTTTATTTTTTACACTCACGAACAAACATACTCGTCACCATATGATGTACAATGGGTGTTAGGAGTGTTTATAACCTAAAAGACTGTTACATAACATTTTTCACAGAAGTCCATTAAAATAGTTCATTAACTGTAATGTGACTGTATCAATGCCAATCACCCTGTTATCCCCCATATTCTCCACCACCACTTCATTGACAATGTTAATAGCTTCTTGCTGTTGGTCATCAACTGGTGGTATTTCCTCATGCCGCAAACATGCTATATTGTGCAGTATGGCAGTTGCTGCAACAATGGCTTCTACTTTCGATCTTCAGTCGAATCCCCAAGGAAAGAACAGGGAATCGCATTTTCCAAACACCGATGCACCTTTCAACTGGATTTCTTGTTCTTACTTGGGGCTCGTTAAAAAGGTGCTTTGCAGGAGGGAATAATATTTATTCGTTCGGTAGGGGGTAGACCTGGGCTAGCAATATACTCAAATGCTTCTATTCCCAATTATAACGCAATTTTTACATCGTAATAAAAGTTACTTTTTTACAAATTGGCCGCCATTTTGGATTTACATGTCCGGAAATCGAAGTGCTGCGGGTAAATTTAATACAATGAATGTGTACAAATCACATGCAAATTTTCCTGCTTTCTGCATTAACCGTCAGATTTTGCCGATTTTCTCGATGTACCGCTTAAACCAGTATATATAACAATGGGAGAGACAATTAAGGAATACGAAGCTAACCTAATATAAAACAATGTTATAGCAACAATTTAATTGTGTTCATGAAATTAATCAATACGCTATAGACTTGTATATTTTTTAAGGGCAATAGATGAGTAACATTAGTTGGTAGAGGGATTTTGATGTCGACTAAATTATATAACATTGCATCGTTAGCCATTTGGTGATTCTGGCAACTAAAGAATGTACTACAGATATCGGAATCAAGTACACCAATTCTATTTAGGTGTTTTGGAAAGCAAGCGTGACCGAACCCGTGCAAATTGTGGTGATAATTAATGAGATTCAAACTGACACATTTCTCGAAGGTTTCCCGTAGACCAAAAAAATAGTTTAGAATATTTCCTGCGGATTATTATACAATATACAGAGATGAGGTCATTTTCAAAATACATATTACATATAATAATAATAATAATAATAATCATTTACTTCCACATTAAATGCATAGTATTTCCAAAGTAAACAATACACAATAAATACAGCAAAAGTCAGAATTTTACAGGACATTGATAACATAAAAATAAAAACATGTCAGGCACTTAAAAATTAATAGAACAGGAACGCTTACACACATTATACAAAAAATTCATCTACAGTATAGCAATTTTTACTTAAAAGATGTTTCTTTAATTTCCTTTTACAAACATGTGTATTAGACGATGATGTTATAACATCACTTAAATGATTATAAAACTTACAGCCAATATAAAAGAAATTTTTTTGGTACATATTTGTTCGATGTACATTATGTTGCAAAGTGTTTTTGTGTCGTGTATGATATTCATGATTTAATTTATACACTGAAAATAATAATTTGTTTTTATAAATAAAGGAACATACCTCGAATATATACGTATAGCAACTGTAAGGATGTATAATTGTTTAAAGGAGTTTCTGCATGAGTCACGATAGTTCAATTTTGCAATAATTCGAACTGTGTATTTTTGTAGCATGAATATACGATGAATGTAGGAACTATTGCCCCAGTTTATTATACCGTATCTCATATGAGAGTGGAAGTTAGCATAATATAAACGTTATCAGAATATCACGGCTACAATGGTTAGCTAAAAATCGTAACCCGTAATAGCAACTTGTCAATTTATTAGTTAATGCCTCTATATGGTGGTTCCATTGCAAGTTTCCGTCGAAGTAAACCCCAAGAATTTTTGTTAAATTAGCTAAGATCATATCTTTATTAACAGAAAATCCATTCATAAAATCCGGAGTTATTTTTTGTATAGAAAAAGGTAAACATACGGTCTTATTTACATTTAAATAGAGATTATTTTTTTCTGCCCAGGTAGTTACCATTTTACAAGTTTGTTGGTTGAGGAGTTGCAAAAGTTCTACTGATCTTTCAGTGAGCAATATGTTGGTATCGTCGGCATAGGAAACAAGGTGTAGGCCGGAAATATTTTTTATGTAATTAGGTAAGTCGTATATTATAAATAATAAAGGCCCCAAAATAGAACCCTGGAGTACTCCTTTATCAAATTTGTAATTACTGCTAAAGACGTTATTAAGCTTAACAATTTGCGTTCTATTTTCCAGATATGAGCTGAAAAACTTTAGAGTGATACCACGTATTCCATATCTATTTAATTTCTCTAGTAATAATTCTTGATCAACACAGTCGAATGCTCGAGAAAAGTCTACAAATAGGCCTTGAGTAAAAAGTCTAAAGCCGTTTCGGTATTTTTGTTTTTGGTAAAACCATCTTGTGTGGGCGACAACATGTTGTTTTGTTTTAAAAATACTGTTAATTGTTCTTTCACATTAAGTTCAAATAATTTTGAGAGGCTCGGTAATAGATTTATGGCTCTATAGTTTGCGTAGTCGTTGGGATCTCCCTTCTTATAAAAAGGCAGGATGACGGCTAATTTAAGGAAATATTCCATTCTGAAAAGACAATTTTAAAATATTCGCCAATGGTTTACATAACACGAAAGGCTGCATTTAGACACGTTTCACTATAAGCATTCACCCAACTTTCTTTTTCCAGTTGGTATTAAATAGCCAAGTTGTTATCACAAAAATCTCAACCATATGAATATACTCTCTTTTCTGTACCATTCTCTATTTTAATTTTTATGACTTGTGCAAAATGATCTGACATATTGAAGTCAGTAGTGTTTGTTTCATAATATACGAACTTGTGACCTTATTTTCACTATTTCTACCCAAATCCGAGATATTGCCCACCATTTTCGGGACACCCTGTATACACCAAATCTTAAGTTTCTGGACTCTTACCAACTTGCTTTACTCCCCTTTTCCCCCAACCCTTCACCGGAGTAAGTTCAAAATATAATCCAGGTCCAAGAGAAAACGTGCGCACAAAAAAGTTACAGACATAATGACATTCTAAAGCCATTTCAACAAAACGAAATTTTAATTTTTTTTTTTTTTTTCGATTACTATCCTTCCACTCCACTTTATGAATGTGGAAGTAGAATGACCACTAATCCAATATATTTATCTTGGAAATAACAAACTTCTTTAATAGAATGTTTTTTAAGTCAAACTTATACCTTCATAAAAATTCCACTCTTCAAAGTGCAATCTCACTATCCAATAAATTTAATTACATAAAATTATCATTCATTCTCTGGCAGACGTTAGAATACTTTATGAAATTTCCCTTGAAGAAGCATACAATATTATATATTTCAACTGTTAAGTGAATATTCAATGAACTAAAACTAAATTTATAGTGGAAGAGAATATATAATGGCGTTTATCTTAAAATGTTTGAGGATATTTGCATCAGCAAATTTTAAAGCTACATGCCACTTTAGCTAAGGCAAATCTGAATCTCAAAGCTTTTACATAAATTTAAACTAAAATGAGATTTACTTCATATATGTCTTTTACGGAGAAATAGGTCACATTAGTAATAATAATTAAAATAGCAAATTTGAGATATATTGAACAGAATTATATTCAGATTTAGTTGAGCATAGTAATAAACAAGCTAACCATTATATAATCTTCACCGATTTACTGCACTTTTTATGTAATTGTTGCACATTATATTGGATACTCTTCACAGCATAGTTTGTAAATAATATTAGTTTTAGACATTTTTTATTTCATTACAAAACACAAAAAATAGATTTTTTTAAATTTACATAATTAATAATTCTTTTATTAGCTAACTTAATGTCCAAATTTCAATACAATCGGACTTTTCGTGTTTACAAGAAAAGTGACGGACGAACAGACAGATGGACAGAGAGATAGACAGGCAGACGGACAGATATTTTCAAAGTTGTTCAGAACTCGATCACTAACACAGTGATTTTTCCTCTACAAGCGATATTACCGATTTTAAACGTGCCGGTTAAATGCAATATACTCTTCGTTTTGTATTTGTTAAGAGTATAAAAAGCTAACCATTACACTTTTTATTTCTAAATTTCATTATAAGATATATTATAATTTTGCTGTAGAAACATCTTAATGATAAATTTACAAAACAATTCAGTTGCAGACAAGAAAACAGTATTTTCTGGAACTCTAATATAATCAATTGGCATTAATAAAAGAACAGTAAAACAAAATAATCGTAGAACATTAAAATTATAAAACAAATTTGCTGGTTGAGAACTATATAAATGGCAGAACTACTTACAATGCACTGGCGATATTATAAAATTATCTCGTGAGCCTCTGTAATTAGAATAGAGCACTATCACTACTTGTAGATATGCCCTGTGCAGATTCTCCTCACTGACTAACGAACAATTATATAAATGCCAATAATATAAATGCCAATACACCGGTAATATTATAAGGGCCTCATGTAATGAGTCTCGGAACGAGCCTATAAATATAAGTTTGTCTAAGTCTCGACTACCATGAAATTTATATCAAAATTTGTAGAAAATTTTAAATAAAATATACCTTAGTTTGTTATTAGGCTCTTTTCACAAATTAATAAAATTATAGAAGCTGTTTTCCCTTATTTCTAAATTTCCAACATGGCTGCCCTTTTTTTGGTTCTAACGTCTTGATAAAAATTAATCTTTGCCAACTAATAGAATCCACTAAGTTTTTCAAATTTGAATTCATAGGGAAATATAATTATAGCAACTAACTGCTTGTGATTATTAAACTAACTGCCTTAGCTATAAATATATTTTAGTCTACAACTCGTTTCCTTTCTATGTGTCAAAGGAAAATTAAATCTGACAAGAAAATTGATACAACCTTTCATTATCATACGTATATTAATGGTTGCATACTCAGGATATTATTACACCAAGTAATGGTTAATGTGGTTTCTAAATTTAGCTATACAGGGTGTCAAAATATAACCGTGACAATGTCATATATCAATTTTATTTAAAAGTGATGTCTGAAGGTATTTAAAAAAATATTATTAACAATTATTTCGGCCATGTACCCACTTAATCTCAGTGGCGTCACGGATTGAGACATATTAAGGCAATATAATAATTAAATAGGTATTCGCAGTTGGCCTCGCCCGACTACAACTTCAACTCTTTATTAACATTATTTTCTTCTTTATATTGCATGTTTTTAACAGTTTCAGTAGATTTTCCAAAGTTTTTTATTTTTTTTTAATTATCCCTTTTTATTATGAAAATGTACTGAAAACTACTACTCGTACAGAATTGCTTATGATTTACATACTTAAAAAATATAAAACAAAAAACGGTTTTTCGTTTCCGCAAAAAAGTAATACAAATTACGAGTAGAGAATGCCCCACTAACATTGGTTTTATTATGAAATAAAATACCGGCGAAATCAAAAAATTTCATACATAAAAATTATTATTGATACAGAATTTAATCATGATAACTAAAATTAATTTAACAATAACTAACAGTCCATAAATAAGCCATGTTCTCTTATAAAGTAGTGTTGCATAGATAATATAATCGCCCTTTTTAACCTGCCGTTTTCAGCCAAAAGACGCATGAAAGATGGTACATCTTTGAGATCCATAATTCCATAATCCATTAGCAATTTACAAATTTTATTAGCCAGCTGCCTTCTTTGCTCAGGCGTCATCTTATTTTGAATTATTTCTGCTACTGGTACGTGAGATGAAGGAGTTAGATAACCACCCAGCACACCACCTAAAATAACAATAATTTATTGTATCTTAGAAACAAGGCCTCATCGAATCCATATTCATAGGAACTTTTCTCTTATTTTTCAGTAAGGAATATGCTCTAGAATTTGTGCCGTGCATTTTTGGAACTCCGTGTACTTAATTTTAATTGTGTGTTTGATGTTTAGTAGTCAGTGAAGCTGTAAAAACAGCAAATTCTCGGAATTTGAGTTGAGACTTTCTGTGTTGCTTTTTAAAGGCTATGTAGAATAACGCCTAAAAAACAAAAATGCTAGTATTGAGAGCACCCCTTAACACAAACGAATTAATAACACAGCTGCACAAAAAAAATTGTTTCTGATCAGGGAGTCTGACCATGTTTACTGTATGTTTTTGGGGTCGAATCCGAGGTTTATTTAAGCCAGTCACATTAGGGTTTTGTCAGAACATCAAAAAAACCATAATTTAGGCGATTTCGCCTTCTAACATGTAGGAAGGAAGGAAGCTTATTAAAATAAATAGGGCCGAAGTAATTATACACATAATCACTTGATTTCAGTCTGTTATAGTCGAGTTTTATGTCAAATTCATGTCTAGTATTACAATTAAGATTACAGCTTCTTCTTTCAAACAAGTGAACATTCTTATAAATAGATATATAGTGAAGGGAATTTTAATATATTTAAATCGATGAACTCTTGTTTAACATCATCCCTATATCCCAGATTTGAAATGACGCCAGTAGCTTTTCTTTGTACGGAAAATATTCTACTAGCTTGAGGTGCATGCCCCCAGTTTAACAGTCCATATGCTACATGAGATGCAAATAATGAGTGATAGGCAATAGTTAAAATATTCATTGGCACAATATTTCTCAAATTTCTTAGGATGAAAGTATTTTGGCTCAGTTTATTTGCAATGAAATCCACATGGTGACACCAGTTTAACTTTGGGTCAAGATAAAGTCCAAGAAACTTGACTTTTTTCTGAATTTTCATAGTTCACTATAGGTCTATGAGTAAAAATCATATTCATTGTTTTATTTTGATTTAGGGACAATTTGTTGCAGGAAAACCATCTTGCCGCATTTGATCGTGCATCCTCCATGTGCTGCTGAAGTGAATTTAATGATTCATCCGATCGTAACAACGTGGTGTCATCTGCAAATATTACGAGGTCTACCTCCGGTATGGCTTGCTTAAGGGCATTTATATAAATCAAAAATAAAGTGGGTCCCAATACCGACCCCTGAGGTACTCCACTTTTCACATCCTTGAGATCTGAATTTATATTATTTACACTCGTATATTGCTTACGATTTGATAAGTAGGATTTAATTAGCTCGCAACTTACTAATGCAACATTGAGATACTTTAACTTTTCTTGCAGCACATGGTATGAAACACAGTCAAGAATTATCATTTGTATAGGCTAAGTCATTTATACCACTCAATAAAGCTGCATTAGTATTATGCTTCTGTCTAAAGCCAGACTGCGTTCCAGGTAAAATGTCATTATCTTGCTAGTAAGATTTTATTTGAAATGATACGATTTTTTTCTAATAATTTTGAAAATGTTGGCAATATATTTATAGGTCTCAAGTCACTAAATGTTGATGATGAATAAAATCTGCAAGAGAGCCGTTAAATATATGTCTAATCACATGAATGCAGTACAGCATAGTTACGCTCATCATTTTCCAGTTTATGCCATTGCCCACAGCCTGAGATTTTACTGATATCAACACTTTATATATCCTCATCTGTTATTGCACGAAAACTTAAGTGTCATGTAAAAATTATTATTGTAATATAATAAAGTATCATTATCTATTTGTGAATGACTCCCTACCTTTATAAAATAATTATATTATATTGATTCTGTGTGGGTAACAATATTTCCTTTAATTTGCGAGATAATATATAAATCTCGATGAATATATGTTAAGACTTTTTCCCAAATGAACAAATTCTTTACGTTCTTTTTATTTATATATTAAGTGATAATTAATTGTTATTAAAATTTGAACAATTTCACATAAATCACTGTAACTTTTGGTAGACAAAAATGACGCCCTTTTTCTTATACTACTAGATCGATGGCAAATTAAATTTTCAATCCGATGTGAGGCATGATATTTTCTAGGCGCCAAAGTTGCTCTAACTTTGGCGCCTAGAAAATCCGGTGATTTCAGGCGGCCATATCTCGAAAATTAAGGCACAGTCCTATCTTCGGCTTATATCAGTCATTTTCTCACGTCTCTCTACGTACCCCTGACTTTTTTCAGATTTTTACTAGCTTTCGTTTAGCGGGAATGGCCCTCGAAGCTGGACCGTGACGCTGGAGAAGCGAAATCCTAGGACTTCTCACTTTCTCACTTTGGCGGCCGATATCTTACTTAAAAGGCGCCGAAAAAATATCGTGCCTTACATCATCGGATTGAAAATTTAATTTCCCATCGATCTAGACCTGTTCTATGTCTCGATGGTGAGGAGAAGGTCGGCAATGACCGTACAACGTGAATCGCGAGGTGAATATCGAAAATTGGGGCCGGCAGGAGCGAAGGCGAATCGTCATTTTTGACAATTCGTGACATTTCGAAAAACGATAATTTCGTCCATCTAACATGTTGTTTAATTTTTTACTCATCTATACACCACTAAGAGTTTGGTAGAAATGCACCTTCATTATAGATACTATCTACACTCTCTTTGGAAAAAACCTAGTTTTATAGATATTAACGCGAAAAATTTGTCGCTGTCTCCTGGGCTAACAGCTTTCATTTACATTTTTTTAAATGTTTCAAAATTAGGCGTACGCGAAATTATTATTTCGCATTCTCAAAACAGTCCACGAAATTCAATTTCGAGGCCATAACTCTTAATAACGGACGCCAAACTAAAAATCACTTTTATAATTGACGTTTAAATCACTTTAAAATTGACATTTATAAAATATGAAAACCACAAATTGTTATTTTAAAGTCGCTATAATATTTTTCTTATTGCCGCGCCGCGCGCCGTTTTGATTGTTTAGGTATTAAATCTGAAAGCGCCGAATTTACGATGCTTATTACCTCTGGAAGAGTGAAAGAAACTGAAATATCAGTATCGCTGTCAGACATTTTTACGATGTTTCAAGAACTGTCAAAATGTTTTGTATACATACAGAATATCCTATTTCCATAGAAATGCTGTGACATTAAGGTTACCGCTAAACATAGCATAAACGGTGGTGTCACCTTCAATATCTAACTTTAATTTACGGTTGCACAAAAAATAGTGTTTATACCATATGGTCGCGAAATTTCATAGCGCCCTTGAGATTAACTTGCCTCGGAGACAATTTTCCTCTCGGTACGCAAAAAGGAATTTCGCAGCCTTGGCATAAAAGTAACTATTTTTCCTTATCACGATTAGATTATTGTTTCTAAATGTATCAGTTTTGCACTGAAATGCAAGGAAAGAGGCGTTCGCGCTTTGTCTCGTAACGCCATACGTTTAGTTTTTATTTTACAGGGAACCGTTGTAAATTTAAAATTGTTTGTTAAGGCATATTTGTTTATATAATTATCTGCCATTCAATTTCCATCTCCACGACAGTTTGCGTAATTTTCGTATTTTAAAAGTCATTCCAATTATTTTTTAATAAGTTGCCATTTTGTTTTATGGTCCGTCTACAGTGACCTCGATAACTTTTTAAAATATTTTTCCACTGCTAAAAACGTACCAAAAAAACAAATGTAGGATTATTTTTCCCCGATAACTTGGCCAATTATTTTAACATGTTTTTTTAGTGTGTGTCGAAAACATTTTTAAAGAAGTTATCGTCTTGATAAGGGACATTTTTTATTAGATATTTGAACTTAGCATATCATGAAAGGGATGTCTGTACATTCTTTTTTTCTAATCGAACATTAAAATTTTGTGCGGTTATAATTATTTGATTAAATCAAATAAGTGTAATAGTTATACATATATGCCAATTACTGCACATGCCCCAGGTGTCACACTATCTATCCACGTTCATTGTCTACTATCGATAACTGTCCTTAAATCAAAGATTAGAGAATTAACAAGAAAGGACAGTCAGACGGAGAAGACCAAATAGACGAAGACAGTTGCGCACACCAATTTAAAGGGATTTCTCTACTGAGTTAAAGGGACACGACATTATTTATACATGCGTATATAATATGGTTTTGACAATCAGCTGATGCTTGATCAGCTGAGTTAGATCTTTTGTTAGGAGTGTTCGGATTTTCTTTGCTGTGTGATATTTTCAAAATAAAATGGAATATAAAGACAATAATATTAGTAAACGAGGAGTGGGTGGAATGCACTGCATTTACAAAGGTTGTAAAAAAGAAAGGTTAAGTCCAAGTAAAACATATTTTTTAGAGTACCTAAAGATGAAGCAAGGTAAAACTATGTCAAAAATTAAAGAATTCTCTAATCTTTGTATATGTTATGTATTAGTAGTGATAGCATATTGCTTTTTAAAGCCAAAGTAGGATATGTTTTATAACGAATACATGTAGTATTCAATGTTTACTATAACGTTTTAAATAAAATATATATTCTTCTAGGTAGGTATATGAATTTAAATATAAGATTATTTCACTTTTGTCTTCTTTGCTTGATAAGAAGTATAATATAAAATATAAATTTAAGATGAAAGAGAAATGTACTGAACTTTTGAAATGTGACATCTGACACTGTTAAAATATTTTTAAGTCTAGTGGATAATTGATTAAATTCTTATTATCAGCCTTAGGGATATTATCCAAATGAAAAGATATGCATAAGCGTAAAATTTTCTCAAAACTTTCATACATCCACAGTGTGCTCATGAAAAAAATATGCAACAAGATAGACATAGGTACTGCATTTTGGTTTACTAAAAGGTGGTCCTTCAAAACAAATTAATTTTGTGAGATCAATAAAACAGATTTTGTTTTTACTCCTTTTTTAAAGTATAGATACATTTGGCACATCTAAATAACAGTAAATAATATTATTTTATTTATTCACACAATTAAAATTATATATATATGTTATATGCTGAGTAACTCTATATCTTTATCTGAGATAAGCGATAACAGCTTCCTGGATAAAACATTCCCATGTGAAACGCTTGCATAGCATTAAATTCTAAGAAATGCTTATGCCAGCGTCAGCAAATACAATGTTATAAATACGACCCATTGCCATATCAGAGTCAGTCAACATATTATATTGTACCAAGCTTTATCTAACATTATATAAATAATTAAAATATTCAAAGTTAAATAAAAGTTTTCAATTGTAACTTTTTGTGAAAATAAAATTTTTTTAAAAAGTGAAACAGTAAATAAGTGATATAAAAGTGGCGCAGTCGGTAGGATCTGGAAAAACACCTGGTAGAAAAGCCTAACTGACGAAAACCTCCCCGAAGAACAAGGAGCACCCAAAAAGGGCCTAACTTCAGGAAAGGATCGCCGGAACAAGGAGACCTTTGACAACAGGTGGCGGATTCCAATCCCTTAAAGCAGAAAAAGGACCAACGTCTAAATGAAGTATTACGTGTAAGTACTTATTGAATCATTCAAGTGCAAAACTTATTTTAATTATTAATCGTACTATTTCTTGCGTATTATTGTGGTAAAAACAGTTCTGTTGTCTCTGAAATATAAGTAAAATAAATAAGTCCTCAAAATTCAAATTAGTTTATGCCAGTAACGACTAGAAATATGGCTCATCAACAGCAGCAACAACAACAACAACAACAACCAAATGAACCTCAACCAGATGTTGTTGAACCATATAAGTTGAGCGAAATATTTTCAATTGTCCCAGAATATGACGGTAATCAAATTAATTTAAATACATTTTTAAATTCATGCAAAATTGCTTACGACATGTCAATTGGCAATCAAACAGTTCTTTTAACAGTTCATGTAAAAAACAAATTAAAAGGTCGTGCAGCTGAACTAGTGAACTCTAGAAACCCCACTACATGGGACGAAATTAAAACACTCTTAGAAAATCATTTCGGAGATAGTAGAGACCTTACTTCACTAATACAGGATTTGCAAAGGATGCGACAGCTCCCCAGTGAATCCCCGCTTACTTTTATTGCACGCCTACAAACCCACGAAGCAAAAATGCATGCTTCTGTTCAAAAGCAAAGATTAACGGCGATGCAAAAACAAGCTCAAATACAGTTAACTGAAGGTATGGTTTTGAACACTCTACTCACGGGATTAGAACCTAAAATCGCACATATTGTTAGGGCGAGTGATCCCCCAGATATGCTAACGGCAATAGCAAGAGTTCGAAGGGAGCTCCAATTAAATTACTTTGAAACGCAAAAAACTAATCGCAACCATAATGCCATTACACCTATGCGCAACCTAAATTCACCTTTAGCAGTAAAGCAATGTTCATTTTGTAAACGTGCGGGACACATCGCAAACGAATGCCGTCAAAGACAACAAAATGTTAGACCTCCAAATTTTGGCATTCCCCAAAATTACCCTAGGCCTAACTACTATAATCAAAATCCTGGAAATTTGCAAAATTTCCAACAACAAAGACCTAACTACTATAATCAAAACCCCGGAAACTCACAAAATTTTCAGCAACAAAGACCACCGGTTATTACACCAAACCCAAATTTTAATAATGCGAGACCCCCTGCGATTCAACCGAATCCGAACTATTTTAAACCAAATGTGAATAGGAAAACACTTCATTTTAATCAAAATACCGAACCCGAAAATCTAGAACAAAATCAAAGTTATTACTCTGACAACTCGTACGAAAATAGTAATGAGGGATATTATACGGATAATGACCCCCACGCGAGTCCGAATTATTATACAGCTAATACTTCGGAATATAGCAACACTAGTGAGGATTATTATACTGCTAATAACCTCTCCGAGAATTATTACGCAGAGGAACCAACTTTCGAAGCAACCCCTGTATACAATCGGGATTTTCGATCAGGCCCTCATGCCCAGTCGGACCCACCGTATCACAAAACCAGGGACTCCAATATGACAGTATTGCAAACCCAATTCGGCAACATGAACTTGGACAATTTCAACCCGAATCTCAATTTCCCGGAACAACAGTTTCTATAAGCCCCTTGTTGTCTGTCAAGTCTAAAAACTTATTTTATATCTATGATGCTACTAATACGCATAGACTATTAATCGACTCGGGAGCCGGATTGTCTATATTTAAACCAAAAATTTGTAGAAATTATAGTAGGAGATGCCCAGAAAATGTTACGATCCAAGGCATAACCGAACAAAAAATAATTATTAATGAATCTGTTTTTATCCCATTTGACAACAATGAACCGTTCAAAATTTACATATGCGATCTCGACATAGAATTCGATGGACTCTTAGGCTCTGACTTCTTAGAACGTTATGATTGCATGGTGGACATAAAAAACAAAGAACTTATAACAAATTTCAAAACAATTCCAATCCATAAAGTCACAGATCAGGGTCTATCAAATGTACAAAACTACTCAAGGCCGGACGCTCAAGATACCATTCGTAATATTTCAAATATAATTTCAGTTGAACCACGTACGGAAGAAATTACCAAACTCAAATGTCATTTAACAAACACGGAAGCTATACTGCAAGCTACCGAAGTAGACAAAGTAAGACTACCGAACGCGATAGTCCAAATAAACGACAAAGGCGAATTTATTACCTCTATATTAAACGCAAACGCAGTACCAAAAACTGTGAATTTTTCAAACATAAAATTAGAACCGATCCAAAATTTCTCATTAAATAATATAGGCGAAGAAAACTCCCAAATTTGCCTCGACAGAGAGTATGAAATAAAAAATCAACTCCGTCTGGAACACCTAAACGAGGAGGAAAACGATTTAATAACTCAACTTTGTTTAGAATTCGCGGACATCTTTTATCTTGAAGGCGACCAACTAACCTTCACTAACGAGATTAAACACGCGATAGATACCAATGACGCGAAACCAATTTTCACGAAATCGTATCGATACCCTCAGATACACAAGGAAGAGGTCAAAACGCAGGTATCCAAAATGTTAGACCAAAATATTATTCGTCCCTCAAATTCCCCCTGGTCATCCCCAGTGTGGGTCGTCCCTAAGAAGCTCGATGCTTCTGGTAAGCAAAAATGGCGTGTAGTCGTGGACTACAGGAAACTCAATGAGGTAACTGTAGGAGACAAATACCCCTTACCAAATATATCTGATCTCTTGGATCAATTAGGCAAGTGCCAATACTTTACAACATTGGACTTAGCATCTGGGTTCCACCAGATAGAGATAGATCCAAAAGATATACCAAAAAGTGCCTTCAGCGTAGACAATGGACACTACGAATTCGTTCGTATGCCTTTCGGTCTTAAAAACGCCCCTTCCACCTTCCAGAGAGTTATGGATAATATTCTCATGGGTATACAGAACGAGAGATGTCTAGTCTACATGGACGACATTATCGTATATTCCCCAACAGTCCATGAACACATTTCTCGCCTCACAGAAGTGTTCAAACGTCTTCGAAATGCCAATCTAAAAATCCAGCCTGATAAATGCGAATTTCTTCGTAAGGAGGTCGCATATCTAGGTCACCTCATTACCAAAGAAGGAGTGAAACCTAACCCCGATAAGATTCAGTGCATTCAAAATTTTCCACAGCCTACTAACCAGAAGGAAATCAAATCCTTCCTCGGTCTGGCAGGTTATTATCGCAGATTTATAAGTAATTTCGCAAAGCTATCCAAATCTCTCACCAAATTGTTACAAAAAGATGTTCCTTTTGTTTTCGACTCAGAATGCAAGAAGTCTTTCGAAGAATTAAAACAAGCCCTCACTTCCACACCAGTTCTTATCTATCCAAACTTCGACGAAACATTTCTACTCACCACTGATGCAAGCGCCTTCGCCATCGGCGCTGTTCTCTCACAAGGCCCCATCGGAAAAGATTTGCCGATCGCTTTTGCATCAAGAACACTTTGTAAAGCTGAGACCAAATACTCAACTATCGAGCGCGAGCTTTTAGCAATCGTATGGGCTGTAAAACACTTCCGTCCATACATCTTTGGTCGAAAATTCAAACTAATAACCGACCATAGACCACTAACGTGGCTTTTCTCAATAAAAGACCCCGGTAGCCGCCTAGCACGTTGGCGCCTGAAACTCGAAGAATACGAGTATGAAATTGAATATAAACCCGGTCGCATTAACAAGAACGCAGACGCTCTTTCCCGCATAAAAATAAATCACATACAAAATTTTTCTAACTTTCAAGCGGAATCCAAATTATTAACGTACCCTATCCAAAGGCCCTCGACTTCAGCAGAAGCCGATTCTGATAGTCAAAGTGACGATACAGAAACCAACGAACAAGAGGACACCCTAAGAGAATTCGAAACTTTCATAAAACTATACAAAACAAAGTCGCTTATCGACTATTCCAAAATTGAATTCTTGAACGGGCAACTCCTAGACAAAACTAACAAAAATATCGTGACCTTTTTCCAACAAAGTAATCTCAAAGATTTTCACTACAAAATCATTGAAGATTTGTTCGAAGAAAACGCAGACTTTCGGAATTTAACAATAAATAAATTATCCAGTAAGTCGGTGCGACATAGAAATTACTTTATCGTAGCTCTACCATACGACCCCGAAACTGTAATCCAGAACCTGTTTATCTCACTGTACAATGGTCGGGAAGAATTCGATGACTCCAAAACGTATCATATTGAAAACAATATCGATCTTCCCATTCTCGAAATTTTGTCATTTCTCCTAGCGGAAAAAGACGTAAAACTCAAAATATGTCAGAACGTTACTAAGGCACCTAGTGATGACCAAATTCCGATTATTATCGATCAATACCATACCGGCAAAGCTCATCTTCACCGCGGAATAAATGAGACTATTAGGCGCATTCGACAAAAATACAATTGGCAAGGACTGACAAAAGACGTCGAAAAATTCGTTAAAACTTGCAAATGTTGCCAAGAAACAAAAATCTGTCGAAAAAACCTAGACTCACCCCTAGTAATTACGGAAACGCCTAAGTCCCCTTTCGAACGTATTAACATTGATCTTCTAGAAATTCCTACAAGAAATTACGCGCTTACAATACGCGATGAACTGACAAAATTCAGCCAAGCATATCCCATCAAAGATAAATCAGCGAAGTCGATCGCTAACACTCTACTCGTTTACTTCCAGCATTTCGGAACACCTCTTCGAATTCATTGCGACTACGGTCGAGAATTTGATAACGCCATTTTAAGAGACTTATGCCTCCTCTATGATATCAAAATAACACATTCTAGTGTAGGACACCCACAATCGAATGGTTCCTTGGAAAGGTTTCATGCAACCTTACTAGAAATGATCCGAATACATATGACGGAGCATCCTGACGAACACCCCTTCAACATATTACCTTACGCGATAATATGCTATAACACCTCCACTAACAAAACTCACGGATTTACACCCTACGAGTTAGTCTTCGGACACACGTCTAGCAGACCGCCCGAGACACTCTATAATCAAGAGGAACTAGTCACGAAATACATCAGAGACTTAAATAATCGCCTCTCTCATTATTATAAAGTCGCGCGCGAAAGGACTGAGAATCAAAAACAAAAAGCAAAGATTCGATTTGACGCCCATGTTTCAAAAGAAACCCCCGAATATCAAATTGGTCAAAAGGTATATGTAAAGGAATCCCAAATTACCGATAAATTAAGTAACAAATTTAATGGGCCGTTTGAGATTCTGGAACTTCATAAAAACTCAGCCACCCTCCTTAACAAAAAAACAAAACAAAAAACTAAAGCCAATTTTGACAGGTTAAAACCATATTTTGAAGCCTAAATTGCCTTACAGGTTCACCTTGCTGATCGGAGCAGCCATATCCCAGTACCAAATAACACCGATCAATAACACCGTCGGAGTCTATTACCACGATGAAACAAGGATAGTAATTTCTAATGATAAATGGACTCTGCTAGTCCATAAAAATCTATCAAGCCTTGAAGAAGCCTTCATCAACAACAACAAAATTTTAAAATCAATCGTCGATATATTCGCCGTTGACACACGTGAAACAAAAGAATTTCTAGTCAAAGTCAAAACGCACATAACGCTTCTAAACCAGATATCGAACTCCCTTAATGTAAAGTTTGAGGAAGTCTTTGTTAACACTAAACGATTCAAACGCGGTATACTAAACGGAGTAGGTAGCGTATTCAAAGCCATTACCGGTAATTTAGATGCTGAAGATGGACAATTCTTCACAGACAGTATCAATAAATTAAATAATGACCAACATCAAATAGAAAACCTTCTGAAAAATCAAATATCTGTTACCTCTACCGTCATAAAGACTTTTAACGAAACATTTCAAGATATGCAAACCAATATAAAAACCTTTAACGAAGACATGAGAAAAATTCAAATTGCATTACATAATGTAAATGATAGAGTTGCACTGGTTCAAGCCGAACTAAAATTTGTCGAAACATGCGAGAAATTAACTGAAAGTTACCTGTACCTTCAGAATAACTTAGATGATATTTTAAATTCAATCACCTTTGCCCGTCTGAAAATAATACATTCTTCAATCATTACACCCGAAAATTTGATTACCGCACTTCAAAAAATCTCTCAAAATCTAGTTAAAAACAACTTACCCCTTCCAGTAAAATATTCAGAAATTCCCCAGTACTTGGAAATTATCGAACTGGAAGCCTTTCAGTCAAAATCAGATCTCGTTTTTGTCTTAAGAATACCATTAGTGGAACAACAACTCTATACCTTGTATCATTTATACCCCATCCCGATTCTAGACAATAGAACTGGCCTACACCACGTTTTGTCATTTTCTCAAAAATTCATTGCACGTAACGATGATTCTTTAATGTACATCCCCGTCAAAGACCTGAGCACATGCAAACAACTAGATGCTCGCAAGAAGTTGTGCTCTGACCTTTATGCCTACCCGATCGACAGCAGTGCAGCATGCGAGGCCCAGTTACTAAAAAACTTCAGGAAAGTTCCCGAAAATTGTGAAAGTTCTCTCGTGTACGGACAAGGTTATAACGTTCAGAAATTACAAGACAATGTGTGGTTAGTAATTGTTTCTGAACCCATTCACATCACCATAAACTGTAATCAAATGGACACAAAAATCACCAGTGTTAATAAGAACTCTATATTAAAACTTCATCCGGACTGTTACGCGTTTGTCGGTATAACGAAAGTGCAAGCAGAAGGTCGCAATACTATCAACATTACAGACAATTCACACCCAGTGGTTATACCCTATGACTGTTGTAGTGACATCCCCGAAAAAATGCAACTACCCAAATTGGAACCTCTTCAATTCGATCATTTAAACGTTGAAAATCTGGATATAGCCAACCACAAACTCGAACAATATTCCAGAGACTTGGATAAATTAATAAACGAGCCATTTATAACTAAACACTTTTCTATGAGCATGTACATAGTTATTGGTCTCGGAATCTGTATCCTCACCTCCTACATCGCCTGGAAGTGCAAAAGAAGATGCTGTCCCTGTAAGAAATCCAAAGACGCAACTCCTAACGAGATGCTGAAGAGAATCAACACCCTCCTGAGAAGAAGACCCCATCTACACACGGAAGAAGAAGAAATGCCCGATTTTCCCCAAAAAGTCGGCGAATAACACCGACTTTTCAAAAAAAAGGGGAGTTGTTATATGCTGAGTAACTCTATATCTTTATCTGAGATAAGCGATAACAGCTTCCTGGATAAAACATTCCCATGTGAAACGCTTGCATAGCATTAAATTCTAAGAAATGCTTATGCCAGCGTCAGCAAATACAATGTTATAAATACGACCCATTGCCATATCAGAGTCAGTCAACATATTATATTGTACCAAGCTTTATCTAACATTATATAAATAATTAAAATATTCAAAGTTAAATAAAAGTTTTCAATTGTAACTTTTTGTGAAAATAAAATTTTTTTAAAAAGTGAAACAGTAAATAAGTGATATAAAATATATATATATATCATATTATATAAACTTTAAACATGTACCTACAGGTATGTATATAATTTTAAACTTACAGTAAATTATTTGAGCCATGAAACTGATAAAGGAAAATCTAAAATTAATTATAACCAGGCAAAATTAAAGTGCAGCTAAAGCAAAGATTACACAGCCCCACAAAAAAAATATTTTTTTAGAACTGCTATCGAGACAACTGAATCCGAATCCGTGGTCAAAAAAATCGTACACCCCCAAAATCAACCCCTAGCTCTAAAAAACACTCCACGAATAGTCTTAAATCTCAATAAACCGAATTAAATATAAACATTCAAGTATATAACGCATAAATACAGAGTTAACACTACTTTCCATTGAAAATCACCACCATGAGTGGGTGAAAACTACCCCTCACACAACAGAAAATTTAAAAGAACTGCAGTGATTGAAAAAGCTCACGATGCCCAGTTATATTAGAAACAGTATGTAACTGCATTAGTTTCGATGTGATGCTCAAAAACTACCTCCATAGAGTGGCGGAAACCACCCCTAAATTTAAATTGATAAAAATTTTTTAAATCTTTAGGGTGCAATATGAGCATGAAACTTCATTTTCTCGATTCCCAGAAAATTGCGACTACAGTGAAGAGCAGGGTGAATGCTTTCACCAAGATGTATCAGAAATGGAAAAAAGGTACCAAGGAAGATGGGACGAACACATGATGGCATATTACTGTTGGTCCTTAAAAAGAGAGACGTCTGAAAACCATAAACCGCAATCGGTCAGAAGATCATTCGAAAACAAATACAAAAGATATTACAAAAGGAAAGAATAAATTTAATTGAGTTTAGACTACGGGTAAACTTTTGCTACTTCATAATATGGGTACTTTTCAAGTACGTTGTCTAAGATTCTTCTTAAATAAAAACATGCAGATGTTTTGAGCTTTTCTAAAAGATACTGCAACTATTTATTGAATTTTTTTGTTATGTGAGGAGTAATTTTCACCCTCTCATCGGGATGTCACTGAATGACTTTGGTGCAATGCAAGTATTCACCTCCAAACTGCAGTGCTGCATATATTTAGCAATGATTAAAATAGAAATCACGAGTACAACATTTTTTCCCCGATATAGGGGTGGTTTTCGCCACTCTATTGGGGCAGATTTTGTGCATCGCATCGAGACTAATGCAGTAACGTACTGTTTCTAAAACAACTGGGCCTCGTAAGCTTTTTTGCAATCACTGAGCTTTTTTAAATTTCCTGTTATGTGAGGGGTAGTTTTCACCCATTCATGGGGGTGATTTTCAATGGAAAGTAGTGTTAACTCTGTATTTGTGCGTTATATACTTGAATGTTTACATTTAATTCAATTTATTGAGATTAAGGCTATTTCTAAAGTATAATCTAGTTTAATAACCACATGAAGGATGCCCGTTATCTACGAAAGCGTAACTTGGAATGCTTATAAAAATTAAGGGAACTGAGTATATATATGTAAGTACACGTAAATACTTCTCTGTTAAAGTTAATCTCATTTATTATCACTTATCACAAATGTTTGCAATATATTTGTTGTAATGAATTACCTGGAATGAGGGCATAAATAAGTATTAAACTAAAGTGTCTACAATTATAAATATTGGAAGTCCCCAAAATAAACATAAATAATATTGATTGTCGCCTACAACAAGAGTCTTATAAATTCTGGGTGCGTATTCCGCTATCGGCACAATAGTAATTCATTATTATTGTAAACATTAAAATACTTATTGTCTTTGGCAATTCTAAAAAGACCTAACGCCCCGCCCCTATCACACTTTTTGTATATGCAACAAGTTCCACTGATGATAGCTTTCACACACTTCAATCTGAACTTTGTATAATTTGGACATGTAATATTAAGCGCAAAAGAAAAACCGGGAATGTCGTCAGCTGTTTTAACACGAGGATATAAACAAAACAAAACACATCACATGCGAACACGTGGCAGAACAGCTGTGGACATTTAACTAGAACGGTTGGTCTCTCGCTCTAATGTTACCTTCTCCGTCTGATTATCACATTGTGGCAACTGCGCGAGCACTCCAATTTAAATGCCGAGGTCAATGGCGCCATTGCTAAAAGATAAAAGGTTTTCCGCCGGCTGTCCTATCTTGTTAATTCCTTACTCTTTGCTTAAATTACATCGAGATTTAAGCCTGTTAGAATTTCAGTAAACATCACGATACACAATCTCGACGGAAATATATACCGTCTGCACGTATAGCGTGTTATGCAAAATTTAGACATAATATGTCAATTCATTAAAATGGGACAATTCTTTTAGGCCTGAACTTAGTCAAAACGTAGTCAAAAAAGAGGCATTGTTTCGGAATAATTTGTAACTGCATAAAGATTCATAAAAACTGTTTAAATATGTACTAAATAAGTTTAAGTTCAAAGTCTACCTGTTGGTATTGTATGCTAAATCTCTATTTGTTTATTAATAACAAAAAGCTGCAAAATTAGTTGTTAAATGAAATATCTCGAAAGTTTATCGTGGACAAATCTCTTTAAATATGCTATCCAAGTGTTTTTTAATAAATTATTTATTTTACAATGATTTTTACTAAATAATCGTTAATTCATGGTCCGAACTTCCGTTTACAAACAGTACCTCCACCTCATTGAAAGACAAAATATTAAACTTAAAAAAAATTATGTTGGTTAGTTTGCTAATATAACGAACATAAATCGTTGAATGTAGCTGGGAATTTTCCATTTTTTTTTCTTTGTGGGAATGCTCACTTTTAAGAAACCTCTTCCCTACCCATAGTTCACGTTGTCACATTTTTAGCAATTTCCCCTCCCCACCTCCCCTAAAAGCGAACGTACTTTGTGACTGGCTCCTAAGATCAAGTAAAATGTTAGTCAGATATTTTCAGTCCGTATGCAACAATCGACTACAGTTAGTTTTTACTATTAGCTTTCAAATTGATTTTTACTGAATGGAATAATATACTTAGAACGTAGTAATCGCTATTGGTCATATCATTGATTAATCATCAATGGTCATATGAACAATATACTAAGAGGCTTACTGTACTTAATTTTTTTAAATAGAATTTTTCTATACTCACCAAGCAAGAAACCAAGTCTTCCTCCTATTATTCCACCAGCGAGTGATCCTAGTCCTATCATTCCTATTGTCACTACAGTTCGTATATCTGTGGATGGTGGTGGTAGTAAAGTACTTTCCGTTTGATTATTCCGTTGTTCTCTTATCACACGTAAATTATTCTGGAGTGCTACCTCTTTGCAAATATCAAGAATAATACCTGATTTTCTCTTCACAGGCGCCATTTATTAATTACTCTCTAATGACAATGAGGTGAATTCTTTCTCACACAGCTGTACTCAGTTAGGGTATACGATGCACACTGTAGCATTTTGTAGTGATGGGCGATATGTCACGAACTGTGATTTAATCACTAATATTAAGAAATCACAGGTAATGACTGTTAATAATGTTGGAAGAAAAGCATGACATAATCACGACTTTGAATATTTCGGTCCCTTACCGTTGTTTATAGTAGTGGCATTCAACCAATTCCAATATATTTTTTACAATATATTGTCTCTTACTTTGAGTCCATTTTTATTTGTGCCTGTATGTATCAACACGTAAAGCGATTCCGTGCCTTAGCATTATTAGGGAGGTACGCGTTTCATACTATATAGATACTTATATACATGTCTTTATCTTTTATTCACTTGCGATTAGAGACAGGATCGTAACGGAACATTTTTGTTACAAGACCAGGAGTAGCTAATTACTAAAACCATGCGTAAAAATATTTTATATAATTAAATATAGGTATTAGTAATATTATCGCAAATATTGAACATTTACTTTTTATATAATTGTTACATATTCTATAGTCTACTCTTCGCAGTTTTTTTTTGTAAATAATATTAGTTTTAGACATTTTTTGTTTAATTACAGAACACAAACAAATTTAAATAATTATTAACTTTTTTACTTATTATCGATTTTGTCCAAAAACAATAAAGCTCTTCATTGAGCTAACACTAACCTTACTGTCCAAATTTCAATACAATCGGATTGTTCGTTCTTAATTTATAGTGTTTACAGGAAACGTGACGGACGGACAGAGAGACGGACGGACGGACATTTTGTAAATTGTTCAGAATACGTGATATGGAAATTTTTCCCCTACGATCGAAATTACCGGTTTTAGAAACGTACCGATTAAATGCAATATACTCTTCGTTTTATATTTGTGAAGAGTATAGTGATAACGTGAATTATTTTGTGTACAAATGCAAGATTAAACTTTATTTATTGTTAGACTAACTGCAATTAACATTTATAATTTAAGAGCGAAGAGAAACACAAATTATTACACATTATAATATTTTTTATGCTATGAAGCTTAACTGTACACAGAATAATAATAATAATAATAATAATATATTGTCCAAAAGACCATGCAGTAACCTGGTGTGGGACACGTCAAATGAGTCACCAAGTTGTCAATACAACCAAAATCATAATAAAAACAGATAAAATATATTAGAATAAAATTCTGTTACATAAAGTTAAAAGCTCAGTTACATTGACATAACACATCTACACATACATACATATACAGTGTGAACCTAAAGAAAGGCACAAAATTCATATCTTTGGTATGTGTCATTTTTGAAAAGAATCCTCGAACAGGTCGATTTTAGTTTTGTAAATGCTACATTTTGTCACTATACCAAAATTTATGACGTCATTGGTTTTTGAGTTATGACGCCATCATAATTTCTTTTAATGGAAACAGACATTTTTGTTTACTGTTTTTGGTGGTTTAACCTCTTTGTGCCTATTGTATCATATTTGAGACGAACATAATATTCAACCAATTTTATTTCTTTGGATGTTTAGAATGGCCAGCGGTCTCTAGCTTATAATAGCAAAAGTCTACTAGAACTGTAGTGTGCAGCTAAAATAGGCAATTTCATGAACAGTTTCAAACTAGAGTCATTTGGTATAGTGACACATAGTTGCAAGTATCAATCGTCATCAGTGATACAGTAATCCTTTTGTATTATCTTCATCCTTGTGCAAAAACTAAGTATAAAATATGTTTTAATTACTAAAGGCATGAAATTATCATGGATGGTCAATATTTTGTGAATACAAAAATCCAAAATATTTAATTTTGTAAAAAAACATGTGCGTATTAAATCTGATATTCTCGGCACTAGGGACATAAGTTTTTAATTTTTTTAGATGAATACTCGTGGGAGGTCAAATTGCGTATTATCGAATTGGTGTACGCTCAAAGAAATATTATATGCGTTTCTTTTACCCTTTTATTGACATGATGACAGAATGCATGGACTTTGTATAAAATCGACTGCAAAGCTTCCGAATTACCCAAGAAAGATATCGAAGATCAATTGATCGAACTTCAAGACGAGTAAAACTGAAAAAAAAAGTACGCCAGAAAACGAGGTAGATTAGTTATGAAAGCGATGTTGTAGGGTATCAATATGCCCAAAAAGAGACGAGAGGATCTACTGCTCCCATTCCTAGCATAGAAGTAAGAAGGGACCAAACAAGCCAATGTCCTCTAGTTGGTGAAGAGAGACTACGTTCTAAAAATCCTATTTGCAAGCAACTGTCATCAATTATTTGTTCAAAATGTAATGTACACTTATGTTTAAAAAAGGAAAAAAATTGTTTTGGACAGTTTCGTATTTGACGAATAAAATTTAATGATTTCGTACTGTTTCCTTTCATGCCTGTAGTATTACATATGATATTAAGGAATAAAAAAAAATGAAACGAAAAATCAAAAAATTGTTCATATAAAAAGTATTTGTCTTTACCTAAATAAGCACTTCTATATTCTCAAATTTTTTCTTTGAATCTCAAAAAAATTCAGACACAAAGAGGATATTCTTTTAGCTTTCCGGTGATATAAAAAAAATGATACTACCTGAGCCATTCTTTTGGAAAAATGACATGTTATGTAAAAATAGCTTACCTTTCGCAAATTCACGAGTAATGTTCCACTCTCTTATGGACTGAAAAATCTTGTTGCCTACATTTTTGTTTTAACTAGCATGAACACATTTGACATAAAAACAAAACAAAGAAAATAATAAAAAAAGCAATCACCTTAACAACAGAGAGATACAGGCCTTTTTGTGTAAAGTATCGATAACTTTTTTGTTCCTGGCATGTGTGGAACCTCAGTTTTGTAACACTTCTGAGACAGTGTAATACTAGTGAATGCAATGCCTCGTTTAAGAGAAAGAGAACGCGTAGAACTTTTCATGATGATTGGATGTGGTGATAGGCTGAGAACTCATCAGAAAGCATGTGATGTTTTCAATGCCAAATATCCCGAAAAGCAAATTTCTAGATCCACTGTAATGGACTAAGAGCCAGTGACATTTTTCAGTGATGATTTAGTTAAGGCCTATTTTTTGAGAGGATGTTGAGGGAGGTATAACTAAGTGTCATCCGTGAGAATTAGTCCGGATTCCAGTCGTAAGGGGGTGACGGAACGCCCCCAATGTGTAAAAATAACTGCATCTTTTTATTATTTAGTTAAGGCTGAATTTTTTTACAGTACTCCTTTGATAGCCCACAAACATCGGTCTAATATGGGCAGAACGATTGGCCAGTCTTAAGAGGGTAGCAGAACACCCCCAACACGTCGTGGGAGCAATGAACTTTTTATTATTTAGTTAAGATTCATTTTTTAGTATGTTGCTGTAGCAACTATTCCAAGTATATATGCAAACAGGTAGAACAAAATGGCGGTCGTAACTACCTGGCAGAATGATTTAAATGTGCCGTATGCGCGCCGTGACTTCGTGCCTTCGGTCGCAGATTAATTTGTATTATGAATGCTTCAAATATTTAGATCCTTTTTGTAATCACAGATCTTCATTTACCTTTGAAGCTGGTATTTTATTACTCATTCGATGGAAATGCGACTTAAAAGATACAAAAATGTATTAGTAGTATAGCAAAGCCACTCCGACGCCATTTCCGTCAGTAGAGTAGCTATGAGAACTTAAAGATGGCGGGTGTCCATCAGGAGAGACCAAGAGTGAGGGTGGGATCTGAAGAGGTAGGCAAAGAAGTATCCAGAGGCTGCTGAAGAAGTGATCGTAGGCAATGACCAGAAGATGATAGGGTTGGTAATAAAAGTTACTAGGGAAAAAGTTACTAGATCTGGAGGTTGGTACACCTGTGTATAATGATCGATGACGTACCACAGAAAGGATTAATGGTGGGCGGAGATATAGTCTGAAACAAGAGCAAAATGACTGCGACGGAAAAAAGATGGGTGTGATGGGAGTACTTTGTTATAGGAAAGAGCATGTACGTAGACCTGTTAGAACTTGTCTAATAAACGTCAGTGACTATCTGATTTATGGATGATAATCGCAAGAACGTGACTGAAATGTAAACAAACTGATAGCATGGGTAGAGGCGGCATGTCTTTGATGATTCATATTTTTAAAATAAATAAGATGATTCATATGCAGCTGTGCTGATATTGAATGATTAAAAAGGTTGAATCATCATCTTTTAATCTAATTATCATTTTATTGTGTAATTTTTTAAATAATACAATAACACTCTTTAGCAGAAAGCATTTGAGCTAAATGTAGCCAATAATTGTCAATGTCATCTTCACTAAAGAAATAAAAGTATAATGTAAATTACGTTAAATAAAAAAAATAATAAACTTACTTATCGAAGCGCGTTTCGAAGTCATTTAATAACTGGGAGTGCAACATCTTGCTCATGTAAGATTTGAAGTTAAAATAAAGATGGATTTCATATATGGAGCGCGGCTGCGGATTAATTTTACAAAACTTTTATAATTGTCCCATGAGGACCGGTCTAATAAATGATATCATCGACTAACTGATTTATGGCTGTTGACGGAATTTTTTCCTTCATGGTTAAAGCTTACATCATCCTGCTTCTGTAGTAGACTAAACAAACATATAATAAACTGATTCTAGTGTGCACGTGCAGATATTATCTCGTGAGAATAAAATGAAACAAGCAATTAGTCACGTACGATACTCAGTAATACGTAAATATATTATATGGAAATTGTGAGAAATGTATATTCAGCATTTATTGAAATATGTTTTCGGTATTATCATAATAAGAAATGAGCTGATAAAAATAATTTATAGCTTCTTCAAAATAACAATTGTAATGCCGCCACAGCTGCGTTTACGAAATAAGCAATTAGTCACGTACGATACTCAGTAATACCTAAATATATTATATCTGAACCGTGAGAATTGCAAATTAAGATATTACACATCTGCGATTCATAAACAAGTCTTAGCTTGTCTGAACGTTGACTGTGTGCGGTTTGGGGACTAGGTGGGAAGTCTTGATGTAATAGATGTTATAAAAAGCAGTCTCCAATGATCAGAGTCATTGTGCAGTTCTTTATTGTGAGGTGATAACTTGTATACCTGTGCACTATTACATCTACCAAGTAATAATAATAATATCAGAACTTTGTGGTAATTGTTTTTGGTGTGTGACTTCAACAATAAAATAAAACGTAAGTAAATTTAAGTTTTTTATAAATTTCAATTTAATTTAAAGGAAATTCTATTATTTTAGATGGATTTAGAAAAACTAAATAAAGTTTCACTTTTAGAAAGTAAACAGGTGATGAAACTGGAGGTATTACCTGAAAATATTCCTCATCCCATATATCAAGCTAAAATTGTAAATACGAAATATGGTGAAACAGTGCTAATTGAATTAGAAGAAAATAAAATATTTTTACCCCAAAGAATAGTACCGGCAATCAGAGATAATTTAACCTATTTTACTGAGGGAAAATATAGCATAGTTTATGAGGGTTTGAAGGATGTAAATAAGCCTTCTATGGGAGCAGCCTTCAAGTTTATTGAAAGTGAGTATACCAAAGTTATAATTTTTTAAAAATATGTTAAATTTGTAATTTATTTTTAGCTGAGAAGAAATAGTGACAATCTAATAATTTATATAAATATAATAGACTGAGACATACATTTTTATTTTACTTCTGAAACTCTCCAGAGAGGACGTGTTGAAGACAACCATGGCATCCGAAGAAATAAAGAATATTAGTGAACAAGTTGTAGCAAAATTTAAAGAAGTGGAAGCAATTTTAGATCAAAAATGTACCCCTGAGGAGAGAGATATTTGGCTTAAACAGGTAAAATACTACATTAGACTTTTCAATAAGGCTATTAGAAAATCAGATCTATCTATAGGTACTTTGAGAAAATTACAAACAAATTTAGGTCATCTTAAAAGATTTAAAAAAGTAATTGAAAATTTAAGTTATATTGGGGCGGGATCGATTAAACAAAAACGTAGTAATAGAGTAAAATGGGAGGACTTAGCAACGGCTTTTAAAAGTAGAGTTCGCACAGGAATAATTATTAATTTAAAACATAAAGATTTGATTGAATTTTTCAATGATGCTTTTCATCCTTTCAAAATTAGAATAATAAATGCTATGAAAAAAGTACCTATGCTTAAAGTTAATACTTGTTTCTGTGCCGAGTTTATAAGAAAGTCTGAGGACATAGAAATTACAGAAAAAAAATATTTTAGTACAAAAAATAAGGAAATTGATACAGGGGTGGATTTAAATCAATGGTTTAGGGTTAATGTAAAAGATGATATTTTTAATATCTTATCTGAATATAATGAGTCTGGCAGTGGATGGGGGCTTAGTAAAATTATTAGCCTAGAAGTGAATATAAATAAATATGAAGTTGGCAACGGGGTCTCATCTTTCATTAAACTACCTGAAAAAATTTTAAAAAAGCAGGCGTGCGTTAATGTTAAAAATGATGACGAGGCGTGCTTCGCGTGGAGTATTGTTAGTGCTTTATATCCTGTTGATGGACAAAATCATCCAGACAGAACTTCATCATATCCTCATTACACAACAGTACTAAATGTACAAGACATTAAATTTCCTATGACATTACCACAAATTTCCAAATTTGAACGAAAGAACTCTATCTCAGTTAACGTATTTGGTCTGGAAATGGATTCAAAATCAAATTTTTCCGTTATTCCCGTCCGTGTAACTAAACAAAAATTAGAAAAACATGTAAATTTATTAATTATTCAAGATAAATATTTTCCTAAAATAAATGACTTTGACTCGATACTCGAAGACGATGAAGATGAAGTGGAAATTAAGTATCATTATTGTTACATTAAAGATTTATCTAGACTTTTAAATCATCAGCTCTCTAAAAATAAACATAAAAAGTTTTTCTGTGATAGATGTCTAAATTATTTTAGTTCTCAGGACAAGCTAAACGAACATAGCGTGGATTGCGAAAAACTTAACGATTGTAAAATTGAATTTTCTAGGGAACAATACATTAAATTTAAAAATTTTGTTTACAAGGAAACTGCTCCGTTTATTATTTATGCAGATTTTGAATCTTTGCTTGAGCCATTTAATGATGACAGTCAATGTAAAACGAGTAGATATCAGAAACACATAGCATACAGTGCCGGGTATTATTTTAAATGTAGTTATAACAACGATTGGTCTTACTATAAAAGTACTCGGGGTTTAGATTGTATGTCTTGGTTCGAGGGAGAATTACATGATGTGGCAAAATTTGTCTCTTCGAAATTAAAGCATGTGGAGCCTATGAACACTGAAGTTAGCTTACGGGATGCTAGTAAAACCTGTCACATTTGCGAAGAGGAATTTAAGGAAACGGATAAAATTGTTAGAGAGCATTGCCATCTAACTGGAAACTTTAGAGGTTTTGCTCATAATAAATGTAATTTAAATTATATAAAATCTTTTGTTATTCCGGTCGTGTTTCATAACCTGGGAGGTTACGATGCACATTTTATAATAAAACACTTAGCAGAACGAAATCATATTACTCTATTACCTGAAAATAAGGAAAAATACATTAGTTTCACAGTTCATGAGAAAGAAACTAAATTGAAATTTAGATTCATAGACTCCTTCAGATTCATGGGCTGTTCACTGGAAGAACTGGCTTCCACATTGAAAGATGAAAACTTTGAAAATCTTAAACGGGAATTTCCAGATCTTGATGAGGAAAAATTTCAATTATTAACACGAAAAGGTGTATTTTTTTATGACTATTTAGATAACATTGAAAAACTAGATGAAAAAGAATTGCCTGATATAAAATACTTTTACAATAAACTTAAAGACGAAAACATTGAAGAGACAGATTATGCACATGCGCAAATCGTTTGGGAAAAATTTGATATGAGAACGCTAGCCGACTACAGCGATTTATACATGAAAACGGATATCATGTTATTAACGTGTATTTTCGAAACCCTTCGCAAAACATGCCACCAGACGTACGGTCTAGATCCTAGTCACTATTACACTTTACCCGGATATACTTGGGATTGTATGCTAAAATATACAGGGTGTAGGTTAGAAACCATTCAGGATGTGGATATTTTATTGTTTATAGAGAGAGCTATCAGAGGTGGTGTGAGTCAGTGTTGCAATCGGTTCTCAGAGGCGAACAACAAGTATTTAGACACGTATGATGACAGCAAGCCATCTACGTTTATTCTTTATTTCGACATTAATAACCAATATGGGTGGGCGATGAGTCAATCACTTCCATTTGGAGGCTTTGAATGGACCGATACTAACATTGATATCACAGGAATCCCCGATAATTCTGACATAGGTTATATTTTAGAAGTTGATCTCGAATATCCTGAATCATTACACGATTTACATAGAGATCTACCATTTTGTCCGGAGCATCAAACTCCGCCAAATTCAAAATTTTCCAAATTAATGACCACCTTTTACAATAAACAAAAATACATTATTCACTATAGAAACCTTAAACAAGCTCTACAACACGGAATAAAATTAACACGTATCCACCGAGTTCTACAGTTCAAACAGTCTCCGTGGTTGAAACCCTACATCAACTTAAACACATCATTAAGAATGCAAGCAAAGTCTAACTTTGAGAAAAACAACTATAAACTCATGAACAACGCTGTGTACGGGAAAACAATGCAGAATGTTAGGAAACATAGAATCGTTAAACTAGTAAATAAATGGGAGGGGAGGTATGGTGCTAAGAATTTGATTGCTAGTCCTAATTTCCAAAGCAGATCCATTTTCAGTGATAATCTTATGGCAATTGAACTGAAAAAATCTCGTATTATATTCGACAGACCCCTATATATAGGAATGGCCATTTTAGATATTTCAAAAATTTGCATATATGAATTTCATTATGATTATATGTTAAATAAATTTCCTATAGAAAAATGTAAACTTTTGTATACTGATACAGACAGTCTTATATATGAAATTCAAAGTAATGATGTATATGAAGAGACTATCAAACAGGATGTTCATAGATTTGATACTAGCGATTATCCTCAAGACAATCGCTGGAATATTCCTCTAGTAAATAAAAAAGTTCCGGGTTTAATGAAGGATGAGAACAACGGAAAAATAATGGCTCATTTCATAGGTTTACGTTCTAAACAGTATGCCTATAAAGTTGAAACAGACAAGGTAGTTAAAAAAGCAAAAGGTGTAAAGTCTAATGTAGTGAAAAACAAAATTACTTTTAAAGATTATCGCAACTGTCTAGAAAAATTTGTCGCAAATAGTTCACAGGAAGAGTGTTTACTAAATAAAACACACCGCAGTATACAATCAAGATTACATGAGGTATATAGCGTTGAGCAAATAAAAATTGCTCTTAATCCCTTTGATGATAAGAGGTACATTCTTCCTGGAGTTCATGATACTCTCCCTTGGGGTCACTACTCCATAATGAACACTTAATAATTTTGTCACTAATATTCTTTTTATTAATCAATAATCTCTATCTCTGTCTATTATATATTTAATATCTATAGATTTATATGAATGTAATCAAAAATCAGCTTTATTATTTAATCTTTTATATTATAATATTTACGTATAATAAAATGTATATTTATATTTAATCTTTTATATTTTAATAATTATGTATAATAAAAAAATAATAAAAAAAAAATAATAAAGACTTTTATTTATTCATGTATGTATGTGTGTGTGGGTAATAAAACAGCAAGATATGGGTATAGTACATTTATTCAATAATTAAATAAAAACATTTTTTTATCTAAATCATTTAGAACCTTAACTCTATTATAAAATAAACATTCACGAATACAATATGTTTGATTCTTATCTCTATACAAGTCACATAAATTTAACATAACAGTATATGGAGGTAATTCATAATTAGATTCACTTAAAATATTATTAGTAACATTTAAAAAATTATTATAAAAATTATCAAAATTTAAACTATGCAGTAAATCCATATGAGCTGATACAAGTTTATTAACATTAATGAGTTCTCGTACTGCAAATCCAGAGAAACGAAATGTGCAGGAATCATCAGCCACCATTAACGATTTATTATCAGTAAATTGTTTTTTTACTAGTGTATAGTTAGAAAAGTGAATTTCTTCTTCATCTTCTAATGTCACAGAGGCATCCTCAAAGTAATCATCGATAGTTTGCTGAAGGTAAGTAATGAAATCATCCCAGTCCACTCTAATGAAAGAAATATTCTCGGGTTTCATATATACATCAGATGCAATCATTTGAATTTTTACGGCAGGAACATAACCTCTCGCTGCACTAAGCCCAGTAACTATTTTATAGTTGGAATATTTTACGTAGAAAACGTTTTCACAAATAAATCTTTCCTCGCTCTGTATAGCTTCTTGATATAAGTCACTAATTCGATCAATTTCTTGCCAGTAATTATTATCTACTGAAGAAAATGTAGGGCTAGGTGCAATCGATGACACGGTAACAGTTGAAGAGATCGATGACATGGTAACACTTGAAGAGATTCAAAAATACTAAGCTCTAAAACTTTTCAGCTCTCTATTTTATATGATGTTATTAGAATTAATTGACACCAGTACCTACAATAAATCCAATACTAATAAGAGTAATAATGCTTTATTTACTAATTACATCTCACCGACACAGATCGATCTGAGAGCGTTTAAATAAAGTGTTATTACTATTAGTATTATTATTTAAGAGTGTAACACACAATCCTAAACCTTCTAATATTTACTCAAACTCTACCCCCTTGCATAGAGTCACGAGTCTCTATGGAGCTAATAATATATTAATATTGTTTCATCAAAAGAGGTCTGCACGAGTTTCAAAACTGAGTCTGTAAAATAAGAGTAATTGAGGATAAAACGAGGATAAGTGATGATAAAACGAGGATAATTAAGGATAAAACGAGGATAATTAAGGATAAAACGAGGATAAGTGAGGATAAAACGAGGATAATTAAGGATAAAACGTGGATAATTAAGGGTAAAAAATGATGATAAATAGGGATAAATAAGGGTAACTTGCTTATTTAATCTCATATAGCGAACATGTATACATGTAATATTTGTAGCGATACATTCTCTTGGCTCAGTGGCCTAAGCAGACATTCTAACATTCATAAGAGTATCTCTTACCGATGTGATTTGTGTAATAAGACATTTAAAAGAAAAGATAATTTGAGGTCTCATGTACACAGAGTACACGATACACTGACATTAAAAAACGAGAAGGTTGCTGATCTGACAAGAATTAGAGAAATGTCTGATATATCTAGAGTAAAACATATTAAAACCAGCGATGAAATAGTTGAACCATCTGCAGCGACGACAATGATATCAGAACGACCTAATTTTAAATACATGTGTGATGACGCAATGTCGGCGGCGAATCAAGAAGAAGAAGTATTGATGTGGGACTCTGAAACGGATCCTAATGACTTAGTTGAGGCGATAAAAATTATCAGACGTCTAGGTGGAAACTATCTCGTATATATCAATACTTTGAGGGATATGGGAATTATCATATAAATTAAATCTCATCTATACTCTATATTCATTACCCTCCACTGCTATGAAAGTTAATGTGATTAGATTTCAAAGTGATTGGTTCAGGGTGAATTACATACACTATCCTACAGGTTGAGATACATATGAAGGCATACCAACAACTTAATCACATGCTCTAATGATCAAGTGATCTCTTGAACAGTTTGAAAATACGCGTCGACAATGTTGAAATGGCCAGTATAGTGTAATGGTTATCGTAAAAGATTTTGATTTACATAATGAACGTTATCGAAAGGGTTTTTATCAGTACCTATATAAATGTGTGATTTGAACACATCAATCATTATCAGACAAGCTCTCAGTTACAACAGACCTGTTTAAATATAGACCTGTTTAACAATGGTATCTAATAAAATAACTTTCGAGACATATAAACCACCTCAAGTAAAACCATATGTATTGGAGAAAGATAGAGAACTTAAAGAGAAAATTAGAAAAGTAATGAAGGTCATTAGAAAGAAATATTTAGCCTTAAAATTAGGAAAAGCAGAGGAGGATGAAACCCTTAATCGTTTATTTAAACCAGTTATCGAGCCACTAAAAGAGCTAAAGTCCATTGTGAAACCTGCGAACAATGTAAATGTTAAGACATTAATAAAAATACCAGTACAACATAAAGTGGAAAATGCAGTCGAAGAAGAAGAAGAAGGAGATAAATATGAAGAAGATAAAGAATACGAAGAAGGAGACTATACTCTCGAAGAAGCAACTAATCAGATGGATTCAAATGAATATTTTGAGCAGTATTCTCCGTTAGCTAAGCATTATATAATGGGACTGTATAACAAAAATAGGGATTTCGATGAAACATATGGTGTTAGACCCGATTCAGAAATGAATAAATTTTATATCGGTTCCCTGGAATTACACATTAGTCCGAACGCTGAAATAAATATTGGCAATGAAAAGTATGCAGGAAGACGAGGCTTATACGAGCTGCTATTTATGAAGAAACCCAAAGGATATGATGAACAAGATTTATATAATTATAAGAATATTCTAGAAGCGAGTAATGTTCACAGAAGAAATTATGACCCCTTAAGACAATCCAATGGAACACGATCTTTTAAGTATACGAAAGTCATAAAGCCATTACTTAAGGGTGGGCTGGTTGGAAAGTCGCATAGTGGAGAGGGCATCAGCATGGTTTATAATGAAAAACCTATTGAATATGTTTACTGGGATGACGTTAACGAACTGGTTGTCAGATTAAGGCTTTTGAATGCATCCAAGAGTGCTGGAAATACCGATTCCCATGATAATGAAATTCTTGCTATAATAAATGAATTACGTGAGGCTGGAGTTATCTATTAAATACATAGATACAGCTGAACTTTTACATCAGACATTTAATTCTATTCTCGATGTAGATGGATCGAAAAACAGTGAAAATGACTCCACACATTATTCTTATATTTTACACTCCAATGTCTAAAATACTACGCATTATAAGATGAGAATAATATTTCAAGATGGTACCTCTGAAGACATGGGAAAGGCGCATGCGCTACCACTTCAAAACTTCTTGATATTTAACTGACTACTATAATCAATCAGCTCCAATTCTACAATTACTGTGCTACATTACACTCTGTACTTCGATTTTAATTCTAAAGTACCCTGTTAGAATTATTATAAGAAAAAATGGTTGATATCATCAGTAATGAATTAAAAAACGCTATTCTCAAGCTGCATCAGGACATTTCACGAGAAAAATTTCAAGAGCTCAACACAACATCCAATATTACGTATCATGTTAGGGATAATAAAACTGATACTTTGCTTCGTCTTAGTCACTTGGAGTACACACTGAGAAGATATGGTCGAGCTGAAGAATTATGCTGTCATCTTTTACGAAGATTCATCACTCTCGATGAGTTTATTAAAGAAATTAAATCAACAGGTTTCTTTCATATGTTATTCTCTATTAGCAATGTTATACCTAATGAATATATTGTAAAATATCATATTTATAGTGAAGATACTGTCGATTAAATTATTGAATAAATATACTATATCCATATCTTATTGTTTTATTTACATGGCTCAGTATGTAAGATGATCGTAAATCTGAAGACAAATCCTACCCCCTAGAAAAATTAGTAGGTACGCCCATGTGCTTATTATTAATAGCTGGGTGTGTGTCATAAAGTTTTTCTTGGATATCGTCACATCTAAAGTGCCGCCGGAAACTTGTCAAAGCTTGCCCTCTGTTAATATAAACATGAATACTTTTGTTTAGTCTATAAATCAAACACCTAACATCTTACTCACCACACCTTAAAAATTTTAATAATACCGTTGAGGTCTATCACTCTAAACTCTCCATATACCAATTTACCATGTACAATCTTCAAAAGTTTTAATTTCCTATGTCTCTTTGAGTACCGCTCCGTATACATTGAAGGAATTTCCTATTTCGCTTACCACGCTAATATGTGTTACCTTAGTGTACTCATAAATATTTGGTGAGATATGATTTGGTTTAAGGTCAAATGCAGGCTCGCATATCATTTAATGTAAACATTTGATGAATGTGTATCGGTTCTGAATGGGACAATATTTTATGTTTGGAATGATTTAACATATATACTTAGGTTAATTTAATATATTTTTTTGTGCTAATCTGAAAAATCCCTCATATTTTCAAACACCTATTATTGAACGCGATTTCATCTAATAATGACCTGCCATAAGCTAGACATGCTTAAGCAATATTTGAATAGAGAATGAGAAAATTATAATTGCTTGTATACAGGGTGGATCGGAATTTGTATCCATAAATTTGATTCTTCTATTATTCACTTAAACTATAGGTTTATGATAGCTGAGGATGTTCTTTTCTTAGAAGTGTAACCTTGAGGTGCTGATCCCCAGTAAAGTGATAAGTAAGATTATAGAACTTTATGCTTTCTGTTTATTGTATCTGATGTTTTATTTTTAAACGTAATGTAGAGGTCCCCTCGGTGTATTGAGATGAAGTCGGTTTATGATGCTGAAATATTTGATTACGCTAATATAGTATCCATCATTGGGTGATTATTTTATTATTGTTTGCTATAATGGACTCCCCATAGTCTGACATTAGAGACAGAGAGTATAAAAGATTCCTACTGCGTAGGTATGCTTTTCTATATATACACACGATTTCATTATTTTATTATTGTTTGCTATAATGGACTCCCCATAGTCTGACATTAGAGACAGAGAGTATAAAAGATTCCTACTGCGTAGGTATGCTTTTCTATATATATACACACGATTTCATTATCTAATAATCCTCATGATGTCTATGATGTTTCTATAAATCTCTACAGCGCATGATTTTCTTTAACGGTAGATACTTTTTTCCTAAAGTTTCCACTGCGCAGGCTTTTCCTATATTGATTATACTGCTGTTTTTCTATACATTTCTTCAATAAACGAGTATAAGTTTAGATGTTTTATATATTATTCCGTTCTTGAGTTATAAGAGAACATGTGGTGTGATGATGACGTCACTATTTTGTTTTTACCACAAGTTGAGACTTTGCTATAGGATAGTAGGCCGCCGTTTTCCAGTAATTAACATAGATTTTTTAGCTTTATTTTTTCCGCTCCTTCATATATTTTTGTTTTGTGCAGATTGCCTCATTGCGCATGTTTTTCTTTACCTACTGATTTTAATACCTGTATACCTACTGCGGGGAGTACATACATACAGTTGCAAGTCTATACTGCTACCATACGCTGCTTTGTTCCTAGAATTATTTGAAAGTGGAAAAAAAGTGTAAATACCATGAGTGAAAAGAATTACATTACATCTATAGAACAGACTGTGGCCTCTTTACGTTTTCGATTACGATGTAATATACTCAACATTACTCGACAGATACAAGAAAATAGTGTTTGGTTCGGCCATCAAGACTTAAAAAACTGTGAAAATGGAATTAAATACTGCTGCCTTTATCTCAGTAATTGCATCTCCATGAAGGAATTTTGCGCTTTGTTAGAAGACTGTGATCTCCACGAACAATTATATGAACATGCTGCATTGTTTTCCTGTGAAGATGTTATCGATCAGAACTCGGATCTGGTGAAGTAAATTAATATCCGCTGTATATTGCAATTATCTCATACCTTATTTTTGTATTATGAAAAATAAAAAAATATATGTTCCAACTCCTTGTTTTATTATCCTAAAATATTCTCAAATGCTTTCTGCTAAAGAGTGTTATTGTATTATTAAAAAAATTACACAATAAAATGATAATTAGATTAAAAGATGATGATTCAACCTTTTTAATCATTCAATATCAGCACAGCTGCATATGAATCATCTTATTTATTTTAAAAATATGAATCATCAAAGACATGCCGCCTCTACCCATGCTATCAGTTTGTTTACATTTCAGTCACGTTCTTGCGATTATCATCCATAAATCAGATAGTCACTGACGTTTATTAGACAAGTTCTAACAGGTCTACGTACATGCTCTTTCCTATAACAAAGTACTCCCATCACACCCATCTTTTTTCCGTCGCAGCCATCTTGCTCTTGTTTCAGACTATATCTCCGCCCACCATCAATCCTCTCTGTGGTACGTCATCGATCATTAAACACACAGGTGTACCAACCTCCAGATCTAGTAACTTTTTCCCTAGTAACTTTTATTACCAACCACATCATCTTCTGGTCATTGCCTACGATCACTTCTTCAGCAGCCTCTGGGTACTTCTTTGCCTACCTCTTCAGACCCCACCCTCACTCTTGGTCTCTCCTGATGGACACCCGCCATCTTTAAGTTCTCATAGCTACTCTACTGACGGAAATGGCGCCGGAGTGGCTTTGTATATCTACTTGTATTTTTCATTCGAGAATAACTTTGCAACTATGAGGGACACGAAACAGTTGTACTGTTGTTGGAAATTCAATTCTCTATAAAAAAGGTCTCTTGACATTTTTTCGTATATTGCTTAGTTTCTGTGATATAATGAAAATCAAATATTTTTTACATTCAAACGCAAATATCTTTTGGACTATGCTAGATACGAAAATATGACTAGAAGACTTTTTGTAGAAAATTTGATTTTCTAATTAAAATCTTTCTCAATAATTTTTCGCATCTCACTTCATTTCGGAGATAAAGTGAAAATAAAGAATTTTCTTTTCGGATTTCGAAAAAATTTAATCAGTATCGACTGAGAACCACAAATTATGATGGATATTATTGTAATTGTATTGTCTTAATATTAAAAAAATGCGATTTCCAAGAAAGGAATTACTAAAAATTTTTTAAAAAAATTGTGATTATTAAAGTTCCCTGTTCCAGATAGATAAATAACATTGTGAATATATGTAGAATCATTTATATTACTTTAAATTATAGCAAAAATATTCCGAGACAGGAAATACATAAAATAAATAAAACATATTTCAAGAAACATCGCTATTAATTATTGCAATGCTAGAAAAAATTTGAATAAATCGTGATACGTGAATTAAAAGAATATTTCTAATACATTTTTTTATAGAGAACTAATTTTGAACAAAAATTATTTGATAAACATCATGGAGTATATATATTACTCCATGATGTTTATCAAATACATTTTTTTATTAATTAATTCTCTCTATAAAAAATGTATTAGAAATATTCTTTTAATTCACGTATCACGATTTATTCAACTTTTTTTAGCATTGCAATAATTAATTTAGATGTTTCTTGAAATATATTTTATTTATTTCATGCATTTCCTGCCTCGGAACATTTTTGGTATAATCCAAAATAATATAAATGATTCTACATATATTCACAATGTTATTTATCTATCTGGAACATGGAACTTTAATATTCACAATTTTTTTTTCAAAATTCTTTTCTTGGCAATCGCATTTTTGAATTATTATGACAATACAATTACAACAATATACATCATAATTTGTGGTTCTCAGTCGATACTGACTATATTTTTCCGAAATCCGAAAAGAACATTCTTTATTTTCACTTTATCTCCGAAATGAAGTGAGATACGGAAAATGAATTAGAAAGCTTTTCTACAAAAAGTCTTCAAGTCATACTCTCGTATCTAGCATAGTTCAAAAGATATTTGCGTTTGAATATAAAAAATATTTGATTTTTTTTTTATTTCCAATATATCGCAGAAACTAAGCAATATACGAAAAAATGTCAAGAGACCTTCTTTTTTGTAGAGAATTGAATTTCCAATTAAAAACAACAGTACAACTTTTCGTGTCCCTTATAGTTGCAAAGTCATTCTCGAATGAAAAACAAGTTTTTGTAACTTTCAAGTCGCATTTCCATCGAATGAGTATTAAAATACCAGCTCCAAATGTAAATGAAGGTCTGTAATTACTAGAATGGTTCTAAATAAATGAGCAAAATTATCGTTTGTATTTAAAGCACTCATAATACAAATTAATTTGCGGCCGAACTCACGAAGTCACGGCGCGCATAACGCACATTTAAATCGTTCTGCCGGGTAGTTACGACCGCTATTTTGGTCTGCCAATTTGAATATATACTTGGAATAGTTGCTACAACAACATACTAAAAAATGAAGCTAAACTAAATAATAAGAAGACTAGCCAATCGTTCTGCCAATATTAGATCGATGTTTGTGGGCTATCAGAGAGAACTGGAAAAAATTTCATCCTTAACTAAATAATAAAAAGATGCAGTATTTTTTACACATGGGGGGCGTTCTGCCACCCCCTTACGACTGGAATCAGGGCTAATCTTCACGGATGACACTTAGTTATACCCCCTCAACATCCTCTCAAAAAATAGGCCTTAACTAAATCATCACTGAAAAATGACACTGGCTCTTCTACTATAGTAGATTGGTGGCTAGATATGATGAATCTGGCAGTGCAGCTGACCTCCCTCGATCTGGTCACCCTAGCAGAAGCAACAAAACCAAATCAGATATTCTTCTAGAAAGTGAGGAAAATCGCCATCTTTCGACAAGGCAGCTGACTTTAAATCATCACGTGAGTCAAACTTCTGTTGTACGCCTATTGAAAAAAGAAAAATACCATCCATACAAAGTGCAATTTTTGTGAACAGTTGATGACCTTGTGCGATGAAAACCCAAATTATTTAAAGAACATTGTTTTTTCTGATGAAGCTACAATTTCTTTAAAGAGGACTGTACATCGGCACAACTGTAGGTATTGGTCACGCGAAAATCCTCATTTCACGGGACGCATTTTTACAGTCGGCTATGACTCCATTCTTATGTGTTTCTTTGAATTATGGCAGTTATTTTTGTTACAAATATAGAATAACCAATTAACATATATTATTATTTCCCTGTTTTCCGAAAATATGGCAAAAAATATGAACTCAGGTTGTAAATTTTGTGCAGAATTTAGTGATATTAACAATAATTGTCATCGTCATTTAACGTACTTAACTGACTTAATTCGTTATTGTACTTTAGAAGCCGATGATAACATTTTGTTCCGAAAAATTCAACAGGCTCTGAACTTGGACAGAAAGCTCTAATTCTGTTAAATTTCAGTACCTTCCCAACAAAGGAAAAATCGAATTGTCTCAAGGTATTATATATGTTATTTGAAACATAAACATTTGATCGTCGACTATATTCATTTCTACATATTCGCCATTAAGAAGAGAAGAAGTTCTGAAAGAATTTGAAGGAAAGTTGAAAATAGGGTTAATAAATAATTGTTGTAGTTAATTTAAAAATATATTTTTCATGTCTTAACCAATTGCTAAAACTGTGTATTTAAATATTTTATTTCTTATATTTTTAAGTGAAAAAGTCAAAACTAAAACATAATTGCTTACTAATAACAATAATATGATAGTGTTGCTAGGTAACACATTACGGTATCAGATACTCTAATGTTCGATTTACCGGCCGCAAATGAGTATGAGAAATAGTCATTTATCGGACAGTATGAGATAACGTATTTTACAGGACTAAGCATTTTCGAACAACAATAAAATATACATAAATAGACTGATTTTTTTTTTCCTTCTTCAATTCTTTGGGACTTCCTGCCACATTTATGTTTTCTTTTTAAGCGGTGCTAGGGGAATGTACAAAATATATCACAATTAACCAGTATGTTACTGGTAAATAACCTCTACGCCTGTGACTTTTACGTTAAAGCATCAGTTAGAGTTTTTTTTTTTTTTAAATAAGCAACACAAATAAGTATAAAAACTTGAAATTAAATATTTCGCCAACGTTTCGGAAATCTAGTCTGTTTCCTTTTTCAAGACTCTTTCTGAAAAATTCTTTTTTGCTGTGTACGATAAATACACAGCTCTAAGAATTTTTGTTATATTCAATATCCATAGATACTCACTATTTACATAGAACTGTTGATATAGTTAACATTTTTTTAAATTTTAATTTTACAATGTTAAGTTTGTGAAGTTCTTCTTTTAACATTGGCAACCAAGTTGTACAGACATCTAAGGAACAATTCGATATTATCACGGATTCTTTAATTTTTCTTCTTTTGCTATTTGCCCCATTTGTTAATATTTTTGCCGAGTCCCAGTTTATTCTCGGCAAAAATATTAACAAAAGAGGCAGATAGCAAAAAAAGAAAAAACCGCTGCCTAAGGAATCACTACTTCCACATCCAGATTTTACATCAAAGTCACTTTAAAGGACACATTTTGACCAGATTTGCACTCTAGTATGTGAAAATTATTGGTCATAGATTTTTAATTAAATTTGGAGCAGATGTCATAGAAAAGTTTGAGGCATTGGTTTCTACCAAATACCTTAAAAATGTCAAAATATAATCCAGTTTAAGATGTCGTTGTTCGAGTTGGAGTTTGTGGGAGGGCAGTCACATTTAAGTGACCTCATCACCTAGGCCCCATTGGGCCCCTTGTACATCCTCCCGAGGGATACAAGATTCCACCTAGGCCTCCTCCCATCCTAATCTTGTGAAGAAGGTGGTGATGCTGCCTAGGGGAATATCCCTCAAATCGGCCAAAGAATATATCAATTTTATTCTATCAACCCCTTTAATAATGGAGTAAGGGTGGTGGGGGGTTGAAAAATATTATAAAAATTTTGAGTCTTTAGTTTCTAGTACATACACTGAATTTCAAGTTTCTGTACTCATACCAGCTTGCTTTACTTATGTTCCCCTATTTAACCTCCAACCCTTCGCCGGAAGCTTTTCAAAATATAATCTAGTGTCGTTATAATACATACGTGTACCAAATTTCAAGTGAATATTTCAATTTAATTTTATCAACCCCTTTAATAACGGAATAGGGGTGGAGGGGGTTGAAAAATAATATAACTAACCTGGGACCTTGGCTTCTAGCACATACACCGAATTTCAAGTTTCTGTACTCTTACCAGCCTGCTTTACTTATTTTCCCCTATTTACCCCTATTTAACCCCCAACCCTTCAACGAAATCATTTCAAAATATAATCTAGTTCCAGGTATGTATATAATACATACGTGAACGTACTTTCAAATGAATATCTCAATTTTATTTTATCAACCCCTTTAATAATGAAGAAGGGGTGGTGGGTGGTTTGAAAAATATAAAAAATCTGAGACCTTGGCTTGTAGTACATACATCAAATTTCAAGTTTCTGTACGCTTACCATCTTGCTTTACATATTTCCCCAAATTTACCCTTATTTACCCCCCAACCCTTCACCGGATATCTTCAAAAGACAATCCAGTTCCACATCTCATTATAATATATACGTGTACAAAATTTTAAGTCAATATCTTAAATTGTTCCGGAGAAATCGTGCGGACAAAAAAAAGTTACAGACCGACAGACAGACCGACAGACAGACATAAATTTTTTTCGCTCAAATTTAGAATCTCGACGTTTCATCACATTCTAAACCGATTTAAAAAAAAAATGATTTTTTTTTTTTACGATTACTATACTTCCAATCCACTACGTGGGTGTGGAAATAATTAAATAATCCGCGATAATATTATTGAATGAGGATAGATGCGTGTCGAATTGTTTCGTAGATGTCTGTACAACTTGGTTGCCAATGTTAAATACTTCCCTTTGGTATGCGAGGGAAGTAAAAAAGAACTTCACAAACTTAACATTGCATAAAAACTAAAAAAACTGTTAACTCTATCAACAGTTCTATGCAAATAGTAAGTATCTATGGATATTGAATATAACAAACATTCTTAGAGCTATGTATTTATCATTCACAGCAAAAAAGAGTTTTCAAAAAAAAGCCTTGAAAAAGGAAACAGAGTAGATTTCCGAAACGTCGGCGAACTGTTTAATTTCAAGTTTTTATACTTATTTGTGCTGTTTGTTTAAAAAAGGGCAATCTTCAACCTCCTTTGACGTGAAAGTCACAGACGAAGGAAGGAAAAAAAAAAAGATAATGTCACAAATAACATTTAGACAATTTTTAGACTGATTAAGTAGCATGAATTTATTAAAATCATTTCAATGCCACTTTTAATAAAATTAAGACGTGGAATTAAATATTTTTAAGTTTTAAATTTTTAAAAATACCTCATTAATTTGAGTTAAGTTTCGGAATAACAAAAAATACAAAATGCGTTAATAACTCATTTTATGTTCACAGGAGCTGAAGAAAAAGTTCTTCTTAAACCAGAAATTATAAATTTAATGCAATAAACACAGTAAAAATTTAATTAACCCAGTGAGCTGCAAGCATAAAACACTTGCATTCAAAACTACCAAGCCAAGTTTAACGTCATTTTTACGTTCACTCGTAAAACGCTGTAAATATCAACTAAGTCACAGTATCGTAGGAGAGATATTGTCCTGCAAAATGTTGTTTCACATACACACGTTCCTACCATCATTAATACGAAGGAATATTAAAGGCAAAAAGTGCTAAACGACCTTAGTAACATTAGTCTGGCCCGCACAGGCTGCCTGCCCTGAGGCGATTAAACAGAGAAAAAAAACACGGCAACTCCAATCTGAAAACAACATATGCTACCGATTCTGCAATATATAACAGCTGCATTGTACTTGCAGCAAATTAAGCTGGAATCATTTCTAGATACGTTTTGTATATAGATAGGTTTTCTCACAAAAAAGCAGTGTAATGAGAATATTACATCTGTGCTCGAATTACACTGTTGGAATCGGTCGACAGATAAAAGCTATATGGTTCAATAAAAATAGAAAATTCGAAGGAACAATGAAACTTTTCATAGGTAATTATTTTTACTTACTCTTTCAGCATGAAACTATGAAAAGGGAATACGGTCTCGCGTAGAATTTCCTTTATCACAGTCTCCGTCGTGGCGTCACTTCTAGAAACAACTGCCAGCGTATATAAAATTTTTTTGAGGCACCATAACCTAGATGTTCAGGGGCTTATTCTCGATAAAATAATGCACCTCTTTGAATAGTCGCGATAAAAGATAGAAGCAAGAATGAAAAAAAAATAAAACAGTTAAAAACACAATTATTTCGTTTAAGTTACCCTAACTCAAAAACGAGAAAATACATTGGTTACAATTTTTACCGTGTTATCATTACATATTACATTATATTAAAAACTGATTAATATAACGGTGATAATTGTGTGTTAATATGAATTCTATGTCTACAAAATGTTAACTAAAAGGGGCAACAGAAAGGATAGGTGTAGAATAATAAGGGGTTAATGTTTTTATCCTTCGAAAAATTCTAGAAAAAAAATCATAAGGGAAGCCGGGATAACAGCAACAAGTTGTTATTTAACAGAAGTATTCAAATCCTAGCATATGCTGATAGCGTCGATATAATAGGTCTAAATCTAGGAGATGCTAAAGAGGCCTTCCTAGCTCTATAAAAAGCAGCTTATAATTTCGAGCTGCTGATCAATCATTATAAAACTAATATTATGCCAGCATCAGCGAGAAAGGCCAGAACCAGACCTATCGAAATCGGCCTGTACTAGATCTTACTATGGGCAAATATTAGAGAACTGACAAGATAGGACAGTCAGACGGAGAAAACGAAATAGACGAAGACAATTGTGTACTCCAATTTGAAGGGACACGAGATCCAGTGGAAACGGTTTCTGGATTTGTTGGATACGCATTAAACGACTTTGATCAAGCTTACTAAAAGATAGGTTGGCACATTAAAATCGACAAGTGCTACGTCACGTATAGACCTCGATCACAGCTGCGTGTGGCTGTTTTTCGTCATTTTATAGAAAAAAGCTTCAAAATTATTCTTTCAATGTACAATTCTATCTAACCAAATATATACCTTACATATAGACATAGAAATACGTCATGTGACATATATTAGAAAGCAACCTGTGTTTTTAGTGACTTTGGCTACTGACAGTCAGCTGAGTTCGGTCGTTCTATCAGGACAGTCTGGTCCGTTTTTCACTATTGGCCTCTTTTTCTAATGTTCTACGTCTGATTGTCACATTGTGGCAACTGCGCGAGAACTCCAATTTAAATGTCGAGGTCAATGGCGCCATTGCTAAAAGATAAAAGGTTTTCCGCCGGCTGTTCTATTTCGCTAATTTTTGCTATGGTCTCCTTCCTTAGCTTGCCCCTCAAAACACCTCGAGGAAAACGAACATATTAATTTATAAAGCTATCATGAAGGCAGTTTTAATGTATTTGTCTGAAACTTGGCCCATGACTGAAAAAGAAGCTGGCTGGCTGGAATGATTTGAATGGAAAGTTTACGGTGCAGTACGTGAAAATGGATTATGGCGAAAGAGATAAAATTTTAAACTATATTCAATATATACAAAGAACGAAACACAATCCAATCTGTTAAAATTAGCTATCTAAAATGAACTGGATATGTTACGAGAAGAGAGGGAAAGGACCAAGAGAGCGCAAGGAAAAGAGGAAGACCAAAAACACAACTTTTAGATAAACCTGAAGAAGATGTGGAGAAAATAGGAATTAGGAGAGATGTAATTGAGAAGGCCAATGCTCATCAAGAGCTGTAGCGCTACAGAGAGGGAGAGAGAGAGAGAGAGAGAGAAAAACACACCAAGTGCTTTCATAAGATATAAAAAACCGCTGCCTAAGGAATCACTACTTCCACATACAAATTTTCCATCCAAGTATCTTTAAAGGAAACTATTTTGACTATATTGGCACTCTAGTATGTGGAAATAATTGGTCATAGAATTTTAATATTTGAGGCAGATGTCATAAAAAAATTTGAAATGTTGGTTTCTAGCATATACGCCTAAAATTAAGTTTTTGGACTCTTATTTCCTTCCTCCACCTATTTTTCCCAATACCCCCGCCCCCCCACTTTAACGGAATCATCTCAATATATAATCTAGTTCCAGATGTCGTTATAATACATACGCGTACCAAATTTCAAGTGAATATGTCAGCTATATTTTATCAAGCCCTTTAATATTGATATAGGGTAGTCGAGAGATTGAAAAATGTTATAAAAAAATCTGAGGCCTTGGCTTCTAGTATATCCATCAAATCCCAAGTATTTGTACTCTCTTTTACTTATTTTGCCATATTCCCACCTGTTTAACTTCTAACTCTTCAACGGAATTATCTCAAAATATAATCAAGTTCCAGGTATCGTTATAATACATACGTGCACCAAATTTAAAGTTAATATCTCAATATAATTTTATCAACCCCTTTAATAATGGAGGATATAAAGCAGTTATTTCTTATATTTAAAATTTTGGGCCAGTAGAAAATCTCTATTTTTTTATGAGAAGGTATTCGACAATATTTCCACGTAGATGATAGCTCGTCTCCGGGAGTCGGTGGCTGCGCTTGTCGCGGAAATAGGCCGATGATAAATAAATAGTGGATTAACAAGTATATACAAAGTATAAATATATCACCATAATCGTAGGAAATGTACGTCCTACAACCACAATTTTGTTTTTTAAACATTTTCACATACCCAATATCAATGGTATGAATAAGAGGAAGCAACACATAATTTTTTTAAATCAGTTAAAACCGTTTAGGCTCTTGTGATTTAACTGTTGCTTTGCAATGCGTGTTGGTTTTTCAATGAAACTTGTATTTACACATTATAAAAAATTACATTGTTTCTACTTTACTGAGGATATTTAGATGGGAGACCCTGTATAATATGCTAATGCTGTGAATTATTTCTTACGTACGATTCACTACTTGACACTTTGACGAAGATAAAATGAATCAAGATTTGCAGCTGTTGAAACTGACACTTTTACCGATTTTTTATTATCAAAGATATAATCCGCCTGACGCGACGAGCCGAATAAATTTTATCCGCTTAAACACGGCACCTCCGCCACTTTATGGACTCATCTGCATAAAAATGTTCGTTGCTTAACTTGTTTAAATTACATTCCATCATACATAATGTAATAACAAGAACAAAGGCATATTACTGAACCTAACAAATATAAATTTTAATTTCTTAGTTTGCTGTGATTAATGACACTAGCATTCGACATGATAAAAAGTAAATTTACCATCTAGGTCCCAGTTGCGTCACCTCGTGTTAAATTTATTTCATAGTTAAATCCTACAAAAATAGTTTTTGATGCAGAATGAACAAACGATCAATTAGCTTAAGATTAACTAAATGTTGAAATCAGTGATTTGCTCATAAAATAGTTCCCATACACCGAAACACTTGAACAGTTGAATACTATACCCAATCTGCGTTTTGCCAATCACGTTGACGTCATCTGGGGATGATTAAGTCTAGAGTAAAACTAACATTGTGTCCTGTCATACCTATCCAACCTCTATCTCCCCTTGGCAAACAGTGTTCTACTAACTAAAAAAGCAAACCTATTTGGGATATGACTTCTGTCACTATTTACATTAATTTATCCTATGATTGTGATGATAAAGCGTATTTATAGAGATTTCTTAAAATAGCTAGGATTATAATTTATATAAAGTGTATACGAGCACAATTGAAATCGTGTAAAAACTAAGAGCCTGCAAAAACAGTCGGCAACTCTTTATTGTACATGGGCGGAGGTAAATAGAAATGCTTATCATAAGAAAATGTTATAATTTTTTTAAATTATATTAATTTTTATTATCTTTTGTTTATTATATAGGCTATTTTTGTTTATATATCCAATAACATATTTTTGAATTTTAGATATAAAGTTATCCCACACTAATTGAAATATGTTATTGCTCAGCAAGGAACAACGAGAAGGTATGAACATATCTTTGCCGGGATGAGGGAATGGGACAGGTTAGATTGGCGAGGGGCAACGATGTTAAATAGTAAAAATAAAATTTAAGTTTCTTCTAAAATAAAAATAAAAATGTAAGTTTCCTAACCAAAGCAAAGAATTAGTACAACAAAAATAAATATTTGTATAGATAAACATAAATAAAAACAAAATTTAAATATGTCTCTAGAATAAAGTAACTTAAATTTAAATTTCTTGTCAACTAAATAAAATATATTCCAAGAAATGTAACAATAAAAAAGTAAACTTCATACCTAATATAATAGCTAAATATTTTGTTCTGAAAATATATATTAAAAAAGTTAAATTATAAAAGTTGACGCGTCCGAATCTTCACTTTCTGAAGAGGAATCATTATCCGGTTGAATTATAATCGGCGCAATGGGGGGTAGTGTTGGATATTGATTTTTTTTTTAATTACATGCTTAGCGCAATTTTTCCATAAATCAGTATTGTTATTTATTCCTTCTCTTATATGATCAACTACTACCGCGCTTAACATTGGAGAGTCATTACAGTTTCGCTAACGATCTTTTAAAGTTGCTGAAACCATCTCGATAGGATTAAATATGCATAGTTCGGAGGTAACCGCAAAAGTGTATGACCGTGTATATTGGATAAGTTATCTATAACATATTCCCTTTTGAAATTCTGTTCTTTTATTCATTTCAGTAATTCGCGCTTTATTGGAACTTTTACAGGAATTTCCATATTTTTTTCTCTCATGAATTTAAAAATGTCTTCGTTGTACTGGTGTTTGGTATTTTATTTAATATTCGCGAGTGATAAGAAACATTATCTAATACAATTACCGAATGAGGCGGAATATTCGGTATAAAGCTGTTCTGAAAACCATTTTGTTAGAAACAACTAGGTGATATCGAGTCCACGTTGACTTAGGACTGATATAACTCAAACACCGACCGACCAATCGTAGTGAGGAATACCCGGGTGCCAGCCAATCGTTGCCACCCGTCCTCAAACCCAGGCCAATGACAGTACATCTCACAAGTCCACGTTGACTGCCGAGAAACGATTTACAAGTTTTTTTTATGCTAGTGGACCTGTCCGTTTTATTATCTTTAAACCAGTGCAGTCGTAGATGGCTCATTAAGGCTGATTACATTGTCAGTCTTGGACTCGCCTGCACAGTTTCAACTACCATTCGATTCTCGATACCATTGTTAAATAGACTTCGTAAACATACTATAATAGCTTGATTTTCAAATTTTCTTACCTTATGTCTCCTAATACTTCGTATTAATGTAATAAAATTTGTACTGCTTGATCAAATATCCAACAATTATTACTTGCAAAATAACTGCATAACAGCCCCGTCCAAAGACCTGAAAGTATTCTGTGTAACGACGCTTAATATTTTTGTATTTATATTATAGTATATTTATTTACTATTATTATGTATTACTACCTATTGTTAGAGAGAGCGCATAAAGATTGCACAGAACGCCACTAGCGGATTTCGTCTGGGAAACATCGCAAAAATTGTATTCCTCTCGACGGCATCGAAACTGTTGAGTCCCACTGTTAGAGGCGGGGTTTTCCATTGAGTTTTTCCCCGCATTAATTATACGAAATTCAGCAGCACAAGTCCAAAGAAATAGTTTTTTAAGTGTAATCTTAACTATTTCAATACCACATGTGTAGACATATTTTAACATAGTCTAAGATTAAATCATGCACAGTGATAGGAGTACTTAGTGCCCAACATTTTCCCGAGCGGAACCGGCCATGACCCGCCCAACCCTGTACTCACCGCGGCCCTTCGTTCCGTGGTTGTCTGGTTGGCTCCGGGTCGCGGTACGGGGATGCAATACCATATACTTCAACTATAAATAAAATATGTTTTGATTGACTGATTGCATTGAACTTGCAAATTGGCGTACCTGGCGAAGTGGGTTCTACTTTGCTTACTGTGAAATAATAATAATTATACTTATCCTCAAGAAATGGTTCAAACCCTACTGTAAACTGCAGGGCTTCACTAACACATAATCTTGGATTTTTAAGGAATTACCAGAATGTATTGAAAAACGGTTAAAAAAATATTATCTAAATCTGTATTGTATATATTCATCAATTGATAGTTTCTGTGGAATGGTTAAGATAAACAAGATAACCGTTATACTCTTCACTAATTTACTGCACTTCTTACTCAGCGGTTGCACATTTTTTTATTTATTTATTTTTTTAAATTTAATGGCCTTGTTTATATTAACATCCTGGCGGAGTTCAGCTATTGCTGTTCTACCACCCAACCAGGACACGTACACACAGACATCAACACAACACCTATTTCCTGCGATATTGCCATCTGCCGCAACTGAGACTCGAACACAGGGGAGATAACAGCGACTAGACATGTTGTGCCACTCGACAGCCGTCCAGCTCACTGCTACCGTATCTGTAACACATGAAAAACGCCACTAAACATCTATACCCTAGCCGGGATTCGAACCCGGGACACCGTGGTCGCAAGCCAAACACCTTAGCACTGCGCCACGAAGCTGGCTATAGAATACTTAATTTTTTTGTAAATAATATTTAGTTTTAGACATTTGTCGTTTAACAATTAAAAAACATAAAAATAGATTTTTTTTAAATTTAAATAATGAATCACCTTTTTATTTATTGATCAATTATGTTCAAAAACGATAAAGTTGGATTTTTAAGGAATTACCAGAATGTATCGAAAAATGGTTAAAAAAATATCTTAAATCTGTATTGTATATATTCATCAATTGATAGTTTCTGTGGAATGGTTAAGATAAACAAACTAACCATTATACTCTTCGCTAATTTACTGCACTTCTTACTCAGCGGTTGCACATTTTTTTATTTTTTATTATTTTTTTTTATTTAATGGCCTTGTTTAAATTAACATCCTGGCGGAGTTCAGCTATTGCTGTTCTACCACTCAACCAGGACACGTACACACAGACATCAACACAACAACTATTTCCTGCAATATTGCCATCTGCCGCAACTGAGATTCGAACACATGGGAGATAACAGCGACTAGACATGTTGTGCCACTCAACAGCCGTTCAGCTTACTGCTACCGTATCTGTAACACATGAAAAACGCCACTAAACATCTATACCCTAGCCGGGATTCGAACCCGGGACACCGTGGTCGCAAGCCAAACACCTTAGCACTGCGCCACGAAGCTGGCTATAGAATACTTAATTTTTTTGTAAATAATATTTAGTTTTAGACATTTGTTGTTTAACAATTAAAAAACATAAAAATAGATTTTTTTAAAATTTAAATAATGAATCACCTTTTTATTTATTGATTAATTATGTTCAAAAACGATAAAGTTCTTCATCTAGATAACACTAACTTATTATCCTAATTTCAATACAATCGTACATTTCATTCTTAAGTTATTGTGCTTATAAGAAACGTGACGGACGGATAGACGAACAGATAGACGAACAGATAGACAAACAGACACATAGACAGACAGATGGACAGACATTATGAAATTTGTTCAAAATCATCATTGACACAGTGATATGAAAATTCTTTCTCTATGGGCTGCATTACCGGTTTTAGAAATGTGCCGATCAAGGGCATTATACTCTTCGTTTTCGTGGTTGCTAAGAGTATAATAAATAAATAAATATTAAATTCGTCACTATTTTAATAATCACTTATATTCAATAGACAATTGACAAAATCATACTCAACAATAATATTATTACAATTCAACAACAAGTAACTCAGGTATATAAGATTCTGTTCATTTCGTAGATGATAAATTACTAAATTGATGAATACATATTTGTTTACTAGAGCAAAGATTTTCTTGACAAAGTTATCAACAAACGAATTAAACGAAAATCGACTCAGTATATAAAATCTAATACAACTACTTAACAAGGACGTCCTAATACGCACACGTTAAATGTTACAAAAGACAATAAAAAAAATTAACAAGTTTTTCAAATACTCGAAAAGGCAGATCATAAACTTAAACCTCGCAATTTAGCATCATTTAGTAGCTTCGTTATTTTCGCTATCAAAGTAATCACATGATAAATCCGCATTTACATTATCCAGTAAAATGTTATTGGGTTCTGTATTTCAGGAAATACCCTGTTGGCAAAATTGCAAATGAGAGAATAACACATTCAAGGATTAAAGGATAAATATCGAAATAAAACTTTCACGGGAATTCTGATAGCAATAATTTTCATGTTGGAATAAAAAAAATGTTGGAACAAAAACATAAGATTTTATCTACAATAGAATAAATGAGAAATGACCAGTAAGAGTAATATAAATAGCAACTGATGTTAAAATTAGTTCAAAATAGATAGGGATGAAAATAAAAATATAATCTGAGTGTGTAGAAATTATTTTATCAGTATAAATGTTCTTAATATTTTTTATATTTTTAAGTTATCAACTTTGATATTATTTATTTATTTATTTAATACATTTGTCCAACGGTTCAAAAGAACCAATTACATGACAAGAAAGCAACAGAATACAAAGAAAAAATATAAATACATAGCTTCTTACATACATATGAGTGACAATCTAATTACAAGTACACTACATGTTTGTGTTATTTTAGTACTACGGGATGCTGCAATTCTTAAGAGAAGTATAAATTGTATTTATTGAACAGTCGAATATATCACAAGTATCACAAATTGAGTTGTAGGTAGAGCACATAACGAATATAGGAGACTTCAGCATTATATTGGTTCGTGCCGGTTGACAATAAAATGTGAGCGGTTTGCGACTAGCGGCTCTTGGAACCAAGAAGTTCAACTGGCTTAGTGAAGGAGGGCAATCAACCCTGTTGTGTATGAGCGAATACAGAAATTTTATAGCGTAGAATTGCCTTCTAAATTGTAGTGAGTCGAAGTCGAACCTATTTAACAGATACGTCTGGTCGCAGCCTCTGTTTGGATAATTACCATCACTACGAAAGCAGAGAAATTTTAAAAATTTCCTCAGAACTGACTCGATTGATTTAACTTGATAATCATAGATAGGGCTCCAGATAAGTGAGCAGTACTCGAGTTTAGAAAGTATATAACAATAAAATAGTTTGATTAAGACGTCATTGTTCCGCAAGACCTGACTTAGTCTTAAAATGAACCCTAAGGTTTTCATAGACGAGGAGACCGTTAACTCGATATGCTTGGCAAATGATAATTTGTCACCAAAAGACTCCTAGATCTCTGGTTGAGTCAGTACGTGGCAAAGATTGTGTGCCGATACGATAATCGTAGTCGATGGGTTTATCTTTTCGTGAGTAAGTTATAACCTTGCATTTGGTTATATTTAGAGCCAGAGAGTTTAAATGACACCACTGTGCCACATTATTAAGTTCCCTTTGTAGCATATGACAGTCGTCTTTGGAATTTATTGACGCAAAGATTTTCAGGTCATCTGCGAAACAAAGCTTTGCAAGATCAAGACAAAAAGAGTGAAAAATAGCGGACCTAAATTGGAACCCTGTGGTACTCCTGATGTTATGGTATATGGGTTAGACGTGTAACCATTGTAAGCAACATAATTAAGACGGTTTGACAGGTACGATGAGAAGAACTGAACAAGAGTGGTAGAGCAGCCATACTGTCGAAGTTTGGATAATAATAGGCAATGATCAATGCGATCGAATGCCTTGGAGAAGTCCGTATATATCACATCCACCTGACCTCGCATGTCAATGTTTTCGGAAAGACGTTGAGTGAAACACAATAGATTGGTAGTGGTAGTTAAAATTGCGGGTTATAGGTAGTAAATAAAAAATATTACTGACACTGATTGTCCAGAATATGTGTCTGCTGGTAAATTCGGCAATACAAAATTTGCAGTAAAATGAAGATTAGTGAATGTTAACTAAATGTAGAAGTGCATCAAACAAAACTGTAAGTTAAAAATGAAATTAAACAAGTTTAAATAATATTGCAGTATTAGTTTCGTATTCGAAAGGACGTTATAATCAAAATCTGCTGCCTAAGGAATCACTGCTCCCACACACCAATATACCATCCAAGTCTCTTTAAAGAAAAACATTTAGGTACATTTGAAATCTACGCTTCTAGTATATACACCAAATCCCAACTTTCTGTACTCTTACTGGCTTGCTCTACTTATTTACCCCTACCCCTACTTACCCCCTAACCACTCAATGGAAGAAAATAAAAATATAATCGAGTTCCAGATAATACTTAGTGTACCAAACTTTACGTCCATATCTTAATTTGTTTGTTAACCTCTTAAATATTGGAGTGGGGGTTTGTGGTGGGGGTGGCAGATATCATAAGAAAATTTTAGCCATTGGCTTCTAGTATATAGGACTAATTCCACGTTTCCGGTCTAGCTTGTTTCATTTATTTTCCTCTATTTATCCCCCAACCCTTCAACAGATAACTGAATAAACTCAAAATATCTCTTTCCAAATCTCGTTATAATAAATAAGGGTACCAAATTGCAAGTCAATATCTTAAACCGTTCAAGAGTAAAAAAGTTACAGACAGGCAGGCCGACAGACGTTCTCTTTCCATTTAAATACAAAATCTCTACGTTTCATGACATTGTAAACAAATAAATATGGGAAATTTTTTGTACAATTGCCTACTATACTACTACTCCACTACCTAGAAGTCAAATAAACTGTCACGTATTGTTTCGTACAATATTAAACATGACATTGTTAAATATGGAATGTCTCAGCTTAATCAGATAAAAACGTAATTAATTTGATTTCAAAAGACGTAAATACCGTATAATACACAGAAATAAATCACACCACATTAACATATCTTGATGAAAATCTTGTAAGCTACGTTATTTGTTACAGTTTTAGTTTAGTTTTAGTAACACATTTTTTGTATCTATATCAAGAGAGCTAACTAGAATTGCAGTTTTTCTGAATCTGAGTGTAAACCATTATTTATTGCACACATGGAATAACGTTTGAAAATTAGTTCTCTACTTAATTACATTAAATATAAAAACCACAGCTTAGCAATCAGTGTATGCGCTGAGCTTTAAATAATCAATAACTGAAATAAGGAAAACATTTCTTCTAACAAAATTTTCTTTTTAAAATATGTGGTAAACAATTAATTAACAAAATTCATAATTGCGACTTTTGCATAGGCTTTTCTTTGGCATCGAGACTGCTGCAAGAAGTTTTCACCACAAAAGTCTACGGTGACGCGTAGTGGGGCTGAAAAAAAATTTACCATTCAAAATTCTCTACAGCCATTAGTTTTTATCCAATTGCAATTTTTTTAAATAACCTTCAGACTTCAGGCTACAAAACTGTCGAGGCAGATTTTTGAAAAAAAATCGAAATTGAACTTAGATAGGTCGCCACAGTGCCACAATGGAGCTGAAAATGAATTTGCCATTCAAAATTCTTTATAGCCTTTAATTCTTATCAAATTGCAACACACATTTTTTTAAACAATCGTCAGACTTCTGGTTACAAAACTGTCGAGGCAGATTTTTGAAAAACATTGAAATTGAACTTTCATACGTCGTTATAGTTGATTAAAATTGGTTGAATAAGCAGAAAAATCAAAACAATTACATAAATTGACCAAATTACGGCTGCTTCATTCTTTTCTTAGTTGGTTGTGAGTAAATAAATAAGAATATACTCTAAAAAAAATTGTCCTGAAGTTTTTCACCAATATAATTTGGTGAATTTATGTAATTATGCTTATTTGACCAACTGTGATCAACTATAACGACGTATGTAAGTTCAATTTCGATTTTTTTTAAAAAATCTGCCTCGGCAGCTTTGTAGCTGACCTTTATTTTAAAGAAATGAATATTGAGATTGGACAAAAATTAAAGGCTGTAGAGATTTTGAATGGTAAATTTTTTTCCACCCACACTGTGTGATGTCAGTGACCAAAAGCTGCATTTCAGCTCTTTATACCCCCTCCACCAATAACCAGAGGTTCACTTCATGGTATCCACCGACGAACACATACCCTCCAAGCTAGAATGACGTAGTACGGTCTTTGTTTAACTACCGATGTTATGGTGTCTGACGTGCCATTCATCGAAGGGAGACCAACTGGGAAAATGCACAGGTGAAAAAAACGTCTGTCAAGATTTGTGAGTGAAAATATCTAATATTGTTAGGAGTTCTACGCCTACTGATGTTGTCTCATAAATCAAAGATTTCCAATGCTCCATAGGAAAAAAATTGAGCGTATAATAATACTGTGTTTCAGAGGACATATATTTCACTAGCCGATGTCGATTATCTACTGTCAAGCGCTGGGCTTCTTGTAGATTATTTACATTTATTGTTCTATAAAATGTATCCAATTATTATTTATATTTTACTCAGGTGAGCTAATAATTGTAGTGGTATTTATGACTAATAAAGATTGAATTATTTTAGAATCTGGAAATATTGTTTACGTTTGCTACTTACATTTTTCTTTTAAAATGTACAAATAATGCTCTCCACTGGAAAGTTCTATCAACTTGAGATTTTCCTAATTGAAAAAAGTATACAATTTTAGGACAATTCACGATGTCCCTAAAGGGTGATTCTAAGTAATTGGATTGCCGCTCTCTTAATTTTTATTTAAAAGCTTACACTTAACTACTTAGTAAAATGTGTTTTCGTTCAAGACATTCGATGGATGATGCACTTTGGGAATTACTAAATAAATATTATTAATTGAATAAAATAGATGCCTTGGCCTGGGGATTTTCGAGATCACGTATTACAGTAATTTACGTCATAAGACCGGGAAGATGTGTTTTACAGGTCGGCCCAAGCAAATTCCAGGGCGAGTAGCAGGCGAGTCCGGGAAACTTGGGGGGACCTGAAGAACACTGTTTTTCGGTTATGTAAGGTACACTTCTTTTTTCGGCCATTTTCTGCTTCTAACGCTTCAAAATCTGAATCCATATTTTCCTTAACTTGCGAATTGAGTTTTGAAAACTCGTAAAAGTTAAGTGTACTTATAAAAGTGTATTTCACAAAGGCCATAAGGATTTCAAAACATTCATCATTTAACCATCTTTCGATGGTGAATAGTAACCGTCTATCTATTTCACGTTTAACACAAGTTCTCTTCCATGGCAACAAGACAAAAAAGCCACATATACCAAAAATTGGCAGCATTATTTACCTTCATGGGTCGGAAAAGAGAACAAGCGGGATTGGAGAAGCTTTTTTTCCACCTATTAGAAAATACACATTTTCAGACAACAAGTAAGGTTTTCCGGCCTAGATCGAAATGTGGGCATCAGAGATCAGCAAAATCTTTTCCAATCCATGTTATTCTCTTTTCTGATCCATGAAGGTACAAAATGCTGTAAATTTTTTGTATAGGTGGCTTTGAATTCTCGTTTTGTTTTATTTTATTTATTTTATTCATATACCATCTAACAGTGCAAGACCATTTACAAGATGGGAAACACCACATATGGCATACAAAATTTACTTAAAATTTACTAACATACGTTTCAATAAAGATATAGCACATGGAAACGAACTTGTGTCAAATAGATAGACGGTTACTATGCACCTTAGAAAGTTTTGAAACACTTTATAACCTTTCTGAAATACAAATCTATAAATACACTTAATTTTTACCAGTTTTCAAATATCAATTCGTAAGTTATGGAAAATGTAGATTCAGATTTTGAAGCATTATAAGAAGAAAATGGTCGAAAAAAAATATCGGCACCGAGAAACAGTGTTGCAGGTCTCCCCAAGCTTCCAGGAGTCGCCTGCGGCAGTTTGTTTGGGTCGACCTGCAAGACACCACTTTCCGGTCTCGTAACGTAAATTACTATTGTCGATCTCTGATGCCTACTTTCCGGCCTAGGCCAGAAAATGTTACTTTCTGTCCGAAAATTTTTCCGGAGTTTTTTGGTGGGTCAAAAAGAAATTTCAATCTACGTCAATTGGTCGCAGAAAACTAGTTGCGCAATAAATGGACGCGTGAATTGGACGCAGGACAAGGGAACACTTATGACAATAATTGGAAGTGGTAAAATAGGGCGTGTGGGATAATTGGACGCATCCTGCTTATTTATAAACACCTTTTATAGTCGGAGGGAAGTTGTAGTATTTGTGATAATTTCATAAGCGTTTCAAGGACTTTTAGATTCAAATGTGCAAACTCTTTTAATTTAAACATCTAAAAATGGTAATTCATTTCTAGTTTCAGGTCCATGATCTGCGAACAAGCTTGGGAGAATGGACACAATAAACTGAGACTCGGCAAAAATTTTAACAAAAGAGGCAGATAGCAAAAAGGGAAACATTAAAGAATCCGCGATAATATTATTGAATGAGGACAGATGAGTTTCGAATTATTCCGTAGATGTCTGTACAACTTGGTTGTCAATGTCAAAAGAAGAACTTCACAAACTTAAGATTGTATAAAAACTAAAAAAACTGTTAACTATATCAACAGTTCTATGTAAATAGTAAGTATCTATGGATATTGAATATAACAAACATTCTTAAAGCTATGTATTTATCATACACAGCAAAAAAAAATTTCAAAAAAGCCTTGAAAAAGGAAACAGAACAGATTTCCGATACGTCGGCGAAATATTTAATATCAAGTTTTTATACTTATTTGTGTCGTTTATTAAAAAAAAAAGCAACCTTTAACTGATCCTTTGAAGTAAAAGTCACAGGCGTAGAGGTTATTTACCAGTAACATACTAATTGTGTTAATTGTGATATTTTGTAGATTCCCCGAGCACCGCTTAAAAAGAAAACATACATGTGGCAGGAAGTCCCAAAGAATTGAAGAAGGAAAGAAAAGATCTTGTTAAACCTACAAATTAAAATTTCTATTATTATTCGTTATTTTCGATTTTACCCGCTCTAAAAACCCACGTGATCAGTACTAACCAACCACACAACGAAAAAACGGGCTTCATCACGTGACCCATCAATATTTTAAGAAGAACATTCTAAATATCCCCAAAAAATCTTTTTATTCGGTTAATTTTGCAATATTTAACATTTTTATCCGCCATTCTGATTCGACCATACTGAAATTCAAAAAATTAATATCAGATTTTTAATCAGCATACCCAAGAACCCTTAGGAACCAATTTTCGAAATTTCTTATCGATTTATATTTGAGAGATTCAATTTTACAACCAATTTTGCACTTATTTGTTGTTATTAAAGAAATGAACAATTAGCATCCATTTCTAAGAGGAGACGTTTTCCATTGACACTATTTAGAAGTAAATGCAAAATGTTTCATCAAAAAATATGGATCGCGGAATTATTCCGGAGTATAGGCCCTTTTTGTTTAAGATGACTCCCCCCTAGCCAATTCTACATGAAAACGGTCTCATGCGTTTTTCTCGTCAGATGCAGAGTTCGTGATCAAAACAATTAAATTCAAATTGAAGCTAATTATTAAAATTGATAATGATAAATTTTGTTTTCGCCTCTATATTAGGATTTTTTTCAGAATTGTTTATTCATTATGCAAAGTGACACCATTTTTTAATAAACAATTTTTTTTTGCAAAAGTTCAACTTTCCCAGGATTCTTGAATAATATTGTAACAAATATTTTCTTTATATCCCAGAATATAATTGTGTCTATTTGTATAATTCCTTTGAGGGATATTTTACACATACTTATCTGGCTAGGCCTTTTGAATTTTTTAGAAAATTTCAATTTAGTTGTTTTAATCAAGAACTGTGTGACTGATGAGAGCTAGAGACCGTTCTCATGTAGAATTGATCTGGCTAATCACAGAAAATATCCACATGGAAAAATGTCAGTGGCGTACCACTTTTTTTGTTAAAAAACATCAGAGAACATGTTTGCAGGGACGCAAACCAGTGGGTGGAGAGATAAAATAAATTTTCTATCCTCTTAACACATACCAAAATTATAAATAATATCTGAAGTGCTTTCTGAGATATTAAAATGTAACGGTTTAAAAAAGTAAAATTCAACACCCTGTAGCAAATAATTCAAGCCGTTGCACACACATGTTCATAATATGAACTTCTCTTCAGAAAATTACCTAAGGAATCACAACTTGAAATTTTAGCACGTCATTAAGGAACAACCTGTAGATTAACATAATCATTCTTATAACATAATTTTCAGTTGGTTATTAAATGCATGTATTTTTATTATTTAAATTATTTATTTATTTACTGTGAAGAATCCTTGCATGATATTGGCACTTAGCGCCACATAATAATCCATACTCGACTTAATTGATTCAATTAACAAAATTTCGATATTACCAATTACTACCCTCAAAACCTTCCATAACAGAATGTATGTACTTATAGAACCCTCATCAAATACTTCTCATTAGATTTTATTAAAGTGAAATATAGCGTGAATCGTCAAATGCAGACATTCCGTAAAGTACTAGTGTTTTGCGTTAGGGTTGGTGTTAACTTTACCGTGCTATAATTTGTAATAACTTACATGTATTGGGTGGTTCACGTAAAACCGAAACTCATAAAACTCTTAAATTTTAACTAAACTGAGAACTTCAAAAAATGATTACAAAATAACTAAGGTCGAGGAATCATAATCCAGTTTAATTTTAATACATCGTTCAGTTGAACTTTATTACTAAGGCAGAAGTCACATCAAAGCAATAGGCAACTAGCAACTAGAAACTAGAAACACGCAACATGCGATGTAGTTAGTGTACGGTTTTGAATTCACATCAAAACGACAAACGATTTGCTACCAACAACTAGAAATACGCGAATGCGATCACACACTTCAAAGATTTCCGTCGATAAAGGTGCATCCAAAAGAAACAAAAACGGCGTTATGGGATACGTCCATTTAACGTACGAAGCATAAAATACAGTGTAAATATGGTTTCTGGGGAGTTAAATGAAGACAGCGAAAAATTTAAAGGTTCTATAGAATGAATCCAGATTTTTTTTTTACTTTACTTGCACTAGTTTCCCCATCAATCACGAATAAAGATACACATTACCAAGAGGCAGTGCGTGCGGAAGACTGAAATCTTTGCTTCATTAGCTACTAAATTTTTTTCGTTTCGATGTGAACAGATACATGAAACAGTGTGTACTTTTTCACAGCGATATATGTTGCATATCACGTGTTGCTGGTTGCTAGTTGCCTATGTTGTGATTTCTGCCCAAGACGATGGCAATATCGCACGAAAAGATATGTGGCCAACATGCGATTTCTATCGCTAGCAACATCGAGTGTCAATTGCTAGAGACACATATTGTTTGTTCGGTCGAAGTTTTCTCGCGATGTTCTTGAAATGGATGAGAAAGAAAATATAATTTTTGTGCAAATTGTGGAGAAATACCCATCTTTGTATGACTATACAAAACCTGAGTATTCCAGGCGCAAATTACTGAAAAAACTTGGAATTTAGTAGCTAACGAAGCAAAGATTTCAGTCTTCGACATTAACTGCCTCTCGGTAATGTGTATCTTTTTTCGTGATTGATGGGGAAACTAGTGCAAGTAAAGTAAAAAAAAATTCTTGATTCATTCTATAGAACCTTTAAAATTTTTCACTGTCCGCTTTTGTTTTTTTTTTATGCATCTTCTTCTGCGCATCCACCGAAGTATATAATATGCAATTAAAACTTTATCGACGGACGGAGTGTGTTCGTGTGTGTGAACGTATTCGCGTATTTGTAGTTGATGGTAGCAAATCGTTGGTCGTTTTGATGTGAATTCAGAACCGAGACTACATCGCATGTTCTGTGCTTTTAGTTGCTGGTTCATAGTTGCCTATCGCTTTGATATTTCGAGTTATTTAGTGCAGTTTCTAAGAAAATTCTCTATCACTTTCGTTGTATGCCACACTCTAAGGAACAGCATTAATAATAATGTATCTGATACAAATGTGCCAGGTAATTGCACACTCGCTCCTGTACTATAAGTAGTGATGTTAAAATGGTTAAATGTATATTTCAATACAAACACATTTGACATTCAATTATTCTTCCAGTGATTTTTGGGCTGAAACGTTAAGAAGTAAATTTTCTTACATCAATTGAATTGAGCAGGAAATCTAGAGACTATTCATGCTACCTTTATTTTGAACCCTAAAGCAATGTACCTTGTTAAAAACAAACCAGTATTGGAAATCTTGTGAGGCATTAGTTATTTAATGGAAGTGAAGTTACGGCTCTAGTATAGACAACCGTGAAATAAAAGAATAAATAATAAATAACCACTGGACTCATCCGTTGCAAGCCGAACTTCACGCCCGGTTTATTTATATGAACATCAGCCATAAAATAATTATTGCTAGAGTTATTTGTATTGCCTCTGATTTATTTCTACAATTTACTCTACCTGCCGATTTTAAGTTTCTTAAGTTTGAAGACTCGATATAATTATGTATAATTATGTTCTGATATATTTCTAACTTTGTTGAAGTTTTTTAAAAAAAGGAGGATTTTAATTCAATTTGTATGTATATATTGTTTAAATGTTATTTGTGGCACTATCTTAATTTTTGTCTAAATCTTTGGGACTTCCTGCCACGTGTATTTTTTCTTTTTAATCGGTGTTCAGGGAATCTTCAAAATATCATTTTAACCAGTATGTTACTGGTAAATAACCTCTACGCCTGTGACTTTTCGTCAAAGGATCAGTTAGAGGTTGCTATTTTTAAACAAATAACACAAATAAGAATAAAAACTTGAAATTAAATATTTCGCCGACGTTTCGGAAACCTAACCTGTTTCCCTTTTCAAGGCTTTTTTTGAAAAATCTTTTTTGCTATGTATGATAAATACACAGCTCTAAGAATGTTTGTTATATTCAATATCCATAGATACTTACTATTTACATAGAACTGTTGATATAGTTAACAGTTTTTTAAATTTTTATACAATGTTAAGTTTGTGAAGTTCTTCTTTCAACATTGACAACCAGGTTGTACAAACAGTAACGAAAGAAATACATGTGGCAGGAAGTCCCAAAGAATTTTTTATTTGGTTAATCATTACTTTAGAATGGCCCAAGCGATTTCTATAATTTTTTTAGAAACTGTAGCGTATGGCTTAGCGGTGCGGTGGTCTCGTGTTAGTTCGAAAAGTCTTGTCTACTATTAGCCCAGTCAATAAAAGTTTTGTTCGAGAGCCTCCAAAACTGATTCGACTTTGATGAAGTTTTTTTTAAATGCTTATTTTACTTTATTTTTATTTTATTCATACACCATCTAACAGTACAAGACCATTTACAAGATGGGAGACAACACATACATCATTCAAAAATTACTTAAATTTACTAGCGCACATTTCAGTAAAGATATACAACCAAAGAAATTATAAATATTAGAAAGAATAAAGAGTTGAATTTATTTACAATAAAAGAGAGAACAAAAATACATAATGATTTAGACAGAATCTCCTATTTATTAAAGATGGCTGTGGTTATAGCTAGAGCACATGCTGTAGATTGCTGAAAACTTTAAAGTATTAGTCCGGGCTATAGCAAGGTAGAAAGTTTGGTTTTGTCTTGAATTTATTTACGGAATATGGAAATTAAGTCTCTGGAGTATCTCACTACAGTCAATATCATCATGAATCACCTTTTTTCGGAAATTTATGGCAAAGTCGTTGCGTCTTTCAGATAGGCTACGCATTGAAAATATTTGGAGTAAATCGTTTTGTGGAAAACCAATTGGTGGATCAATACCGTGAGATTTTAGATGTAGAAATTTAAGAAAGTGGCGTTGCACGTTTTCTAATTCAAGACTATGAGTGTTATAGCAGGGCTGCCAAACAAGAGACACATACTCTAGTTCAGATCGCAAAAAAGAAAAATATAATAGTTTTAATGTTGAGATATTTACGCCCATTGCGTATAATAAAACCAAGTGTTCTATTTACGTCGCAAATTAACGTGTCTATATGATTGACAAAGCTGAGTTTTTTGTCAAAAATTACTCCAAGGTCTTTAAACGAGGACGGTCGAGTTAATGGTTCGTTTTCTAGAGAGTAGTTAAATGTAAAATTAACGTCCTTCGTGGAAAATGTCATTACGTTACATTTTTGCACATTTAATGTGATACTGTTCTCGACACACCAAGCGCTGAGTTCAGATATATTATTTTGTCATTTACTGCAGTCATTTATGTTAGAGATTCTATATAGTAGCTCGAGGTCATCTGCGTACATTAAAAAATGAACATCTAGTTCATATGCTATATCATTGATGAATACATAAAACAAGAGTGGCCCAAGGACAGATCCCTGAGGTACACCAGAACAAGACAAGTAATCAGTAGAACTGAATCCATTAAACGCGACGTACTGTTTTCTATCTGACAAGTATGATTTGAAAGTGTAAGATTCGGTGACATTCCAATGTTGGACAGTTTTTTAATACGAATGTTATGATTAAGCCTGTTGAATGCTTTTGTGAACTCAAAATATATTACATCTGTTTGAACCTGCATCTCAATGGACTCAGATATATATTGAGTAGCACATATTAAATTGGTGGTTGTAGATCGACCGTTCATAAATCCATGATGCTGAGAGGATATACTGTTTTTGACATGCGGATATATGCAATTATGCAGCAAAATTTCAAAAGCTTTGCCAAAGTTACAAATGATAGTGATTGGTCGGAAATTTGTTATATCATTTTTGTTGCCTTTTTTATAAACAGCACAGAATACTTCCAGATATCAGGAAAAGAACAGCATTTTATAGCCAAATTAAATAAAATTTTTAGTGGATGGGCGAATATATTAGCACAATCTTTCAGTAAAAATGCAGGAATACCATTCGGCCACATGGTGAGCTTCGGTTTCATTTTTTTAAATGCTTTTAGGGCGTCTTCTTCAGAAGAGGAAACTAAATTAATGCTTTTGTTATTTAAGCTATTATCATCTGAATTTATGTTGTCTGGTGCACTTGGTAAAAACGAGTTTTCAAAAAATTTAGCGTAAGCGTTAACAATATCCTCTGGGTTGTCAAGATGTTCATCATTGTAATACATATCTTTAGAGATATTTGTCATTCCTTTCTTATTGTTGATGTATGATCGGAATTTATTAGGATCCTGATTAATATTGTTTTCAGCTCGCTCTGTATAGTTTTTATATTTATTTATTCAAAATCAGAAACATGAAAGAAGGTGCAAACAATTTCTTGAAATTTAATATTTTTATATATTAAGCTCAATTTTTGAAGAAAAAATATGGTTGTGGAGCCAGATGGTATGGCTGGAGACCCAGTGTTTCAATGTTTAAAATTGATCCTGTCGACGGGAAAAGACATTTGTATTAAATCTATGCCTATTTGTGTATGATTATCTTTTGAAAAAAGTGAAAATAATTATAAAAAAGATTTATGGGTTTAAGGGGGCTATTGCAGATATGCAGGAAAAATGAACAAAACCGTACTTTAAATAATAACTATTCTAATGACTACATTGTCCGAGGCGTATAACTGCTTATTTATGGTGGGGTTTTTTACGGCTTGTCAGCAGGCGAAAGAATGTGAAAAGAAATGCAAGTAGAAGATTTAGTGGTTTTTGTGGTGATGTTTTTTGTCCGTATCGTGATTTATCTGTCTCTTAATGTCACCGTCTTTCGAAAACGACGGGGAGTCTTTGGTGAATCAGTTTGTGAGTGTGTGTAGGATTGTCATGGATTCTTACGTCAGTAATGTCGGCGGTAGCCTGCGATTGCTGTATTTTCGTAGTGAAAAATTTCTGTGCGGATTCTTCCACGAACTCTCTTACTATAAGAGATTCGTGGCTCGATGTAGTTCTGCAATCGGGGTATACCTGTCAGCGTTTGTGAGTAGTCGTATTAATTTATTTTGGGTTACCTGTATCCTCTTGTACTGGGTGGGTGATATTAAATTCCAGGCCGGGTGTGCATAGGTGATGATCGGCCTGAAAATAACCTTATAGAGTGTGAATTTATTGTTTGTCGACAACTTACTGCGCCTATTTATTTATTTATTTAACAATACACTGCCCAACAGAGAATTCCAATTACAAGGCAGGAGATGATAAGCATATACAGATATATTAAAAAATATTAAAAGAATATAAATAGAAATGCGGTAACGTGTTTTAATTTATACAGTTATTCTCTTTATCTCAGTTACATTGCAGTGGAATATATCAAACTGGCCTTGAAGAATATTATAGTTCTCACAGATTTTGTACAATGGCGAAAATTTCTGTACGTTCTGGGGGTCGGCAGATAGAATAAAGTGTTTTGTTTGGAACCTGGTCTAGGTATTCGAAGATTTAGTAAACTTAAGATAGCGCTACAATCTGTTATATTATGTATTACTTTGAAAAGAAATATTTGTTGTGAAATAGTTCGGCGAGTCTCCAATCTCGAAAGCGAAAATCTGTTTAAAATTGCAGTCTGGGGAAAGCATTCTAATTTTGATCGAACAAAAGACTGATGTAGTAGTTTCAGCGTGTTACTGTCGTTAAAATCATGAGAACATCATGTTATAAATCCCAGTGTTCTAAAACTTTCATTGGTTATGGTATTTATATGACAATTAAAGTTTAGTTTACTATCAAATGTTACACCTAGATCGCGGAAGGTTGATGGGCGTGTAAGCACTGAATATTCTAAACAATAATTAAATTCGACCAGCTGATGTTTATTGGTAAAAGTTAGAACATTGCACTTCATTGCGATCAACTGTAGTTTGTTTAAATTACACCATTCATTTACTTTATCGAGGGCCGCTTGTAGAGCGACACAATCAGTAACATCATTTACATTATTGTACAACTTTATATCGTCTGCGTATAAGAGACAATTGACACCCAGTTCTACTGTGATGTCATTAATTAAAATATTGAAAAATAAAGGACCTAACACGGAACCCTGGGGTACGCCTGAAGTGGATACAAATTCTACAGACCGCTGACCACAGTATTCAATGTGGTGGTGTCTGTTTTCAACATATGATTTGAAGAATAATAGCAGATTTTTTGAGAAACCCAATTGTTGAAATTTTGAAAATAAAATACTGTGGTCAAGTCTGTCAAATGTTTTAGTAAAGTCTATGTAAATTACAAGAGGATACAGTTTTTTCAGGATCGCGTAAGTTCTGTAAATTGTTTGGGTAATATGAGGGGCGAAACTCGCTTATCCAAAGTTACCCCTAGATATTTAACCGAGTTTCGCTCCTAAATTGTATGTCAGTCTATTTTTAGTTTAGTAATCGTTTTTATGTTGGTAAATTTTCTATTGAATGCAATTATCAGAGATTTGTCGTGGTTAATTTTTATTTTCCAGTCATCGAAAAATGTTGCAATTTTTGTATGGTGATACCGCACTTTTTGTGTTGCGGTCTGCGCATAAAAAGAGTGAGCATAAAGTACGGTATCATCCGCGTACAGTAGTAAGTTTGAGTTAGGGTAAAAAGGTATGTCAGAAGAATATAGATTATATAATAGGGGTGAAAGTATAGCCCCCTGAGGGACGCCCGCTGAGAAAAGTTTGTGTGGAGAGTATGTGTTGTTTACACACACGGTTATAAATCTTGAACGTATGCAACTTTTCCAGAAACACACAAGGTACTCTGGAATCTTACAGATTTGTTGTAGGTTATATAGCAGACCCTTGTGCCAGACGTTTAAGGACCGGACCATGGTGAAGGATTTTGAAATGCCGGCGGAACGCCGTTGCACAACAAAACAGTAACAGATTCGCTCGATTTCAAATACGTATAATGTTCTTTCGTCGAGATAACCATTGTGACTAACAAATGGTATATCTTCTCGAGTCTAACGACATTATCCACAACGCTCTACTCCTCTCCATTCGCGTATACCGCTCGTCCACAAAACACCCATGCTTTGTGCCGCACCCTGCATTTCTTTATATTTATCGGCAAATTTTGGCCTAAGCTGAGCAACAGAAAATGAATCCGGTCCTTGATAGCAATTTTCCCGTGGAATGAGATGGTGCTCCCGGTTTTACGAAAACATTTCCATTTTTACTTCCCTCGCATACCGAAGGGAAGTATTGTATTCGAGAAAAAATCACACTCCAAGATTTTTTCGGATTTACACGTTTCAGATCACGTAGATTACGAATATATAGGTTTCCCAATTCCGTCAGTCAGTCTGTCTGTCTGTCTGTTGGTGCATTATCTAAAAAAACTACTTGATCGATAATAGTCAAATTTGGTAGGTAGCTGACACTACTACCAGCGAAGAAATGGTTGAAATTTGACTGGAAAATATTCAGGGTGGACCGTCTAAAGGGAATAAATAATGAAAAAAAATTTTTTATCTCAAATTTAAAATTTCCAAGTTTCACGACATTCTAAATCTATTTTAGAACAAAACAATTTAACACTAGAAATATGGGAACTTTTGTTTGCTCAAATTTAAAATTTCCACGTTTTATGACATTCTAAACTTATTTCAGAAAAAAAAAATTGAAAAGCAAAAATTTTTTGAAAACTTTTTTACTACTATACTTACCTACCAAGAAAAAATAGATGAATTTTTTTTGCTCACATTTAAAATTTCCACGTTTCATGACATTCCAAATCTATTTCAGAAAAATAAAAATTTCAAAACTTTGAAATTTTTTTTACCAGTAGAAAAACGATTTTTTTTTTTGCTCAAGTTTAATATTTCCACATTTCATGACATTCTAAATTTATTTCCTAAAAAAAATTTTCAAAATGAAAAATTTGAAAATTTTGTCAAAGAAATTTTTTTTAAATAGTTTAAATATTTTTAATAACAGAACATGATGAAATTTTTTGCCCAAATTTAAAATTTCCACGTTTCATGACATTCTAAAGTTATTTCAGAAAGAAAAATGTCAAAAGCAAAAATTTTTTGAAATTTTTTTTACAACTATACCAATAAATGGTGGAAAAAAATTTGTTTTGCTCAAATTTAAATATTCCACGTTTCATGACATTCTAAACTTATTTCATAAAACTAATTGTCAAAAAAAAAAAAATTGAAAATGTGAAAGAAAATTTTTTAAAATATAAGTATTTTTACTTACTAATAAAATGATGGAAAATTTTTTTGCACAAATTTAAAATTTTCACGTTTCATAACATTCTAAACTTATTTCAGAAAAAAGAAATTGAAAAGCAAAAATTTTTGGAAATTTTTTTTACCATAAGAAAAATGGTGGAAATTTTTTTTTTGCTCAAATTTAGAATTTCCACCTTTCATGACATTCCAAACCTATTTCAGAAAAATAAAAATTTCAAAAGTTTTTGAAAATTTTTTTACCAGTAGAAAGATGGGAATTTTTTTTGCTCAAATTTAAATTTTCCAGGTTTCATGACATTCCAAACCTATTTCATAAAAAACAAGTTTTTTAGTGAAAATCCCACGACGATTGAATCATGTGTGTAGTACCTATGAATTTTTTTTGTTTTCTGGTGTTAGTATTTTAATTATTACAAGATGTTTTAGGACAATTTCCTAAATTCTTCCGCTACAGCATAATATATAATCCGTAAAAAAAATCATATAATATAAAACCTGGGTAATAACAGAGTTGTTTTATCTCTTAAAAATTTCTGAAAGTTTAATTTGAGCCCTATACGATTTATTTTACTCTTTCCCTTGGACCGCTATCTACTATGTAAAAACACGCGAATTTTAGGCCTCTTTTGCGGTCATTCTTTGTAAAGGTATTTACGCAAGTCTTCCATATTTGGCACCTTTTATTTAATATTGAATTTTTGCTATCGGATGACCATTCTGTATATACCGGGAGTTAGAAAAGTATGGGAACGGTGAAGAATCTCGAACAGTTTGCATCAAATCGAAAAATAAAAGAATACGCGTCAAAAAGTTTTCAAAAAACTATCTACTGATACCAAAAATGACCTCCCCACCCACCCCCACTGGGTGGGGCGAGGGGCAACTTTAAAATTTCAAATGGAAACCCCTATTTTTTATTACGGAATCGGATTCTACGGCAAAAAATACGTACGTTTTATTCAGGACATTTTTTTCGATTCTTGCACGGTGTCACTGTAATCGCAAAAAATGAAAAGAATGCATGACTGTTTCAAGAGTAGCGTCTTGTGCCCATAAAAAAAGTCCAATTCAAAAACTGAAAAAAACGTATTTGTTATTTTTACGAAATCTATCCAATGACATTGGATTCGACTCTCCCACCCCCAACCCAGTGGGTGGGGCGGGGGACAACTTTGAAATTTGTAATGAAAATCCCTATTTTTTATAGCGGATTCGGATTCTACAGCCAAAAATACGTAAATTTTATATCGGACATTTTTTTCGATTCTTGCAAGGTGTCGCTGCAATCACAAAAAATTGAAATAAACCTGAAGTCTCCATAAGTTTGTAAATACAGCTACTCGTGTTGACAAAAAAACATTCAGTTTGAAAAACAATATCTGTGATATCTTGATTTTTATGAATGTTTTTTTTAAGTGTTGTTAATAACAGTATTTGTTTTGTGAAATTTCTACGTTGTAACATTTTTTGCGATTGCAGCGACACCTTGCGAGAATCGAAAAAAATTCCCGTCATAAAATTCACGTATTTTTGGTCGTAGAATCCGAATCCGCTATAAAAAATAGGGATTTTCATTACAAATTTCAAAGTTGTCCCCCGCCCCACCCACTGGGTGGGGGTGGGAGAGTCGAATCCAATGTCTTTGGATAGATTTCGTAAAAATAACAAATACGTGTTTTTCAGTTTTTGAATTGGACTTTTTTTATGGGCACAAGACGCTACTCTTGAAACAGTCATGCATTCTTTTCATTTTTTGCGATTACAGCGACACCGTGCAAGAATCGAAAAAAATGTCCTGTATAAAACTTACGTATTTTTTGCCGCAGAATCCGATTCCGCGATAAAAAATAGGGGTTTCCATTTGAAATTTTAAAGTTGCCCCTCGCCCCACCCCCTGGTTGGTGGGTGGGGAGGTCATTTTTGGTATGAGTAGATAGTTTTTTGAAAACTTTTTGACAAGTATTTTTTTATTTTTCGATTTGATGCAAACTGTTCGAGATTTTTCACCGTTCCCATACTTTTCTAACACCCGGTATTTTTGACCAAGAGTTACCAGGTTTTCTTTGTAATAATACCTTCCGATTACTATTCTCATGTGTGCTTTCGTAATTAATTATTTTTTGGAGGGACCGCCCTGTATAAATAAAGAGGGGAAGTTCTGTGTAAATACTTTTACCGATTTTTTAAGTTAGGAAAATGCTTGAGAATTCTGTGTCTAAGATATTCACAATTTAAACTTTTGGGATCTAAAATATTCTATTCTAAATTATGGTGGTTTCTTTTAAAGTATTATTCTCATAGATACTTCGCTTTGCCGAAAAATGTCGGCAAAAGGCGGAAAAATTAAGAAAATGCTTAAAGATTCACAAATTCGAGCCTGTAATATTCAAAATTTAAACTTTTTAACATTCAGAGCTTATTACACGAACTTCAGGTGGTCTCTTGTAGTTATTTTATCGTGGGACACGAATGTCAACTCTTTTTTGCGGTGTTAGGAAAAAGCGTAAAAATCACAAGAAAAATACTACAAGAAACCGCTTTGAACTCAAGTTTAATACTTGTTAATAATTAGCCACATCCTCAGCATAATATACAAAATATATATTTTTATTAATCGTGCATGTTTTTTCTACATACCATACTTTAAGAAATGATTCAGAACTGAAAACAAAATGCGTGAGCAAAACTAAGACGAAGTAAGGGCCTTCAGTATTCAAATAATTTATAAGTTATAAAGTCTATAACTTATAATAATATTAGACTTTAATACACTCGTACATCGATTTCCCTCTCGCTTCCAAATTACAATCTATTTCCCCCTGTTCAACGTTAGCGTCGACGTGAATACAAAATAAATAGATCAAAAGTGATACCTCAAATTACAAGCTTCATTATGGAATCTCTCGGTAACCACCTCAAGTATAGGTAACATTGTAACAGCTGTCACAGGCACAGTCAACCAAGAAGTTCTTCAGGAACAGCTGGCTTATAATTAGTTAAATGTTAGTTTGGATAAACCCATACGATCTAGGAATTCAGGATTATTAAACTTCCAGGCGTATTTCGGAGAGGTTTGGAAAATGTGGTTTATGCAAACTTTTACTTTTTGGATTAAAATAGTTATTTAACAATGTTGTAGTACATATAAAATATAAACAAATATTGTGATCGCGAAAAAAATGGCATGAACATAAGACGAAAATATGAGTTTTACTAATCCACATAGGTGTTCTTAAATATTTTTAATTATCTGTGTACGATATTTTCCTCAAGTGTCAGTATTAAATACACATGCACACAAAAAAGACTTTTGTAAATGTCTGGTTTGATCCTCATGCAAGTAAGGAAGTTATAGAGATTTTAGACGGTAAAAGGAGGATAAAAGTAACATTTACTTTTATCCTCTATGAATAGAAAATATACTTTCCATCTCACCATTGCCTGATAGGGCTAATTTCACTTTGACTGAAATAGACATCGACCGCTAGATGGTGCCTGTTATGTGTCGTGGTTTCTTGGACTATGAGATGTAAGGTATAGGCTCTGAGAGCTTGTGTTGACCATTACATTAGCCCATACTAGGGCAAGTCCAGAAACAAAAAGCACTTTGAACCTACGGCAAGCGCCAAAGAGGCGGACGCCGAGTGCATCCCTCCCGAGGGGCAAACACTGAAGAAGTTGACCATTGCATCCCAGTCTTGTACTGACGAGAGCTAACAGCTCAAAACTGCGCCAGATTTTTGTAGTTGTCTGGTATATTTCGTATCGCTACCGCTGGCCGCTGGTTGCAGGCTTTTTGCAAGGTACATGTATCTTGGAATTTCGTATTTCGTACTATTCGTACCCACACCACAGTATTCCGTCCATATCCAGTATCGGGTCCAATCTCCTTAACAACCCGGTCCATGTAATCTAGTTAACTATATCTTTTTAGTATTCTATTTTTGTTATTTTATTTTGTTAGTATTATTATTGTTGTTATATTGTTATCTAATTATTTTATTTTGAGATGCGGGTATATCAGATTTAGTTTAACTTTATTTCCTAGTGTTATGTATTACACCCCCTATGATACGCCCATGATACTAATAACTGAAATTAAGTACCAATAGTTAGGCAACCAGTAGTACACGCCATCTTTTTTGGAAGACTGTAGATGTCTCAAGAGTTATATTGTTCTGAAATTGGAAATCTCCGGATGGATCTAGAGGCAATTTTAGGATATATATAAGGCGAAAAAGACGGCGGAGATCTCCCTCCCGCTCCTTCCACCAACAACTGCCACGGCAATTAGTAGATAAAATCAAACATAAAAATACATTAAGGAAACAGTATAATCACACTCACTGCTCTACACTAAAAACTACAATCAACCGCCTTAAAAAAGAAATTGACCTAGAATTTAAATATTTCAGGCAAAATGATATCACAAAGCTAATTGCCTCCCATCCCAAAGATCCCCACTATGTCCCCCGTCTTCTCACAAAAAACCAACCACCTTACCACCCCTACAAACCTCCCCATGGTATTGCACAGACGTACGCGGGAAAAGCTGAGTCATTTGCCAAGTATTTAGCCACAGTATTCAAACCAAACCTTATTCCACAGAGTACACTTGATAGGATTGATCCAATCCTACAAATGTGTTATAATCAACCTCCTACCCGAAAATTACCCTCAATTTTTCACACCCTCGCAAGTCCGAGCAGCTATCATTAAAACCCACTCAAACAAATCACCCGGACTTGACAATATACCAAACTTTATCCTTAAACACTTACCACCCCAAATTTATTTGCACCTTACTAAATTATTTAACTCTTGCTTAAGACTTACTTACTACCCTAAAGTCTGGCGATCAGCCAAAATAGTAAATATCCCCAAACCCAACAAATCACCCCTACTAGTCGAAAATTACAGGCCCATTAGCATATTACCCTCTCTGGCTAAAGTATTCGACTTATTAATACTTGGCAACATTCAACAGAGCTGGCAGACTCTGAAAGCCCGTTTCAATACGGCTTCAGAAGAAGCTACTCTACAATTATTCCGCTTCGGCGAAATCATTACAACAAACATATCGAGGTCTACTCACGGGGTTTGTCGCCCTAGACCTCGAAAAAGCATTCGACAAAGTCTGGACTACTATATAAGCTCCTCATCTCGGGCATCTCCGTACGTATTGTGAAAACAATACAGTCTTATCTCTCCGAAAGAACATTCCGAGCAGTAGTCAATCAGGCGTGCTCTCCTACCACTCCAATCTTTTCTGGCGTCCCCCAGGGTTCTTTCCTCGGTCCCGTCCTATTCAATATATATACCCACGACATACCCACCCCTATCGATCACAGAAATACCCTATGCCTGTATGCCGACGACACGGCGCTCCTAACCACTTCAAAAAGTCCAACCTTAATAACAGAATTACTACAATCACAGGTTAATGACACTGTTGGCTTCTATGAGAGCTGGGGCTTACGTACCAACGTAAGCAAAACGCAAACTGCATGTTTTACACGCAAATATACCATCCCACATAATAATATAAGGATATACAACACTGACACAGATTGGTCAAAGACAGTCACTTACTTGGGACTAATCATTGACCGAACTCTTAACTTTACTAAACATGTAGACACCATCAGTCGTAATTTTAAATTTAGGCTTAGAACATTATATAGCACGCTAAAAAATGCTCCAATCGACGTAGCAACACTTATCTACAAAACATACCTCCGCCCCGTTGTTACTTATGCCGCACCTTCATGGTACCCTGACTTATCTAAAACCCAAAAAAACAGAATACAAGCCTTACAGAATAAAACCCTTAAAACCATAGCCAATCTACCCTATGGCACATCAGCCCAAACAGCGCAAAACATCACTGGCACTCCCTCCATTGACAAATTCATTCGTTTAAAATTAATCCCAAGTTTCACTCTTACACTTCAGCAACCGATCAACCCCACACTACAGGAGCTTTTAATACCTAAATTCCTCCACGCCCCAAAAACATCCCTCCCTTAATTACTTATATTCGTCCATCCCACATACCTAATACTGACTTGTTTTTGGAAAAAATTAAAAAAAAAAAACAAAAAATAACACAAAATATAAAAAAGAACAAAAAAAACACAAAAAAAACACTAAAACAGACAAAATATATATAAAAGAACACATAAAACACAAAAAAACACAAATACAAAATACTTATATAACATCGCATTGCCTACAAATAATTCCGTTTAAAAGAGCCATCCTTTACCACAACAATATTGCAAAAGATGGCAATATTGTTGTGGTGTGTGCGGCAAGCGCCTAATATAGGCGGATCCCTATACGGGAGCAACACAGTTCACGGAGGAAGAAGTTTTATTAAAGTGAAGTTTGGTAGCGAAAAGTGAGGTTATAAACATTGTAATAGTTAGTTTAGAAGTATTGTGTTGTCAGTCAATTATTAAATAAAGTGTTAGTGGTTACTCCTTGTTAAAATTATTTGAAACCCACGAATTCATACAGGCTGCTTCCCAGGGGCGTAATACGTAACAGTAGTACGCAGTGGTAGTAGTAACATTAGTCATTGCACTTGTTTCGTTTTACCTCTAAATATTTATATCGTTTATTATATTTAATATACGAATAATAATAACAATATATTAGTATATATGTTATTGTTGTGTATCATAAAGCACAATTATGTATTTAAATGAGTTGGAATTAGTTGAAAAAGTGTTTCTAAGTGTATCTCACAAAATACCGGTACCAAAGTTTGGTACTCGTATGTACGCCCGGATTGGCATTGGTAATTCTGTCAGTAACAATTATCATTGCAACGCATCGAATCGCAATATAATACCAGTACCAGAATTCCATATTTGTATGAATCGTATAGGCGTGGCGTTTACATTCATATTTCGATTCAAGAATCTGAGCTGAGCTGACTCGATTGTACAAACAGATACGGTTACAACGACGATACGAAACATACGAATCTTTTCTTTGTGCAGGATTCGTACCAATGGAATCACTGCAAGGATTCGTACTAATGATACGAATTATATGAGAACCACCCATCTCTATTAGACGGAACTAACAGTACATTGAAATTTTACATTGACCTTGGATTTTGGACAGGGGAAGATTTTATTTTTTTGATGTGTAGGGAGAGAAAGCCACCTATGCTGCACCTGTATTTTACCCTATAATATCAAATACCCAACAAAAAAGACTGCAAGTTCTTCAGAATAAAGCACTTCGTACTGCAGCAAACCTTTCTCGAATTGTGCCCATCAAACAAATACACAATCTGACAGGAACGCCCACATTATCAAAATTCATTTTCCAACAACTAATACCAAACTTTTCCGAAAAATTAATTCATTCGACATATCCAACATTAAACGACCCTCTCATACCTAAATTCATACAAGCACCAAAACACCCCCTCGCTTAATTACATTTACACACCCAGACCCGTTAACTAACCCCAACACTAACTTGTATTTTGAAAAAATAAACAAAACACAAAAAAACATAAAACAAAAAAAAACATAAAAAATAAAATATACTGAAAACACAAAAAAACAATTACATAATAACACAAAAAATACACAAATCTACACTTAAAAATATTACCAAGTAAAAAGATCCGATGAAAAAGAGCCATAGTCATCATAACTTTACTAACACAATTGTACAAAAGACGCCACTAAAACGAGAATATATGTGCAAATTCTAACAAACTAATACTAACCCATCAAAATTAACCAAACCAACGAAGTATTACCTATAAAAAGAAAATCAAACCAACTGAACAGCCAGACCGCAGAAGGGCAAGTCCAGAAATCAACAATAGAATCCAAACAACGGAAAGCGCCTGCACAGGCGGAAGCCGTAGAGCATCCTAAGAAGGAGCCTATACTGGAGTCGAAAGCCCCCAAATTTGGCCGCCATCTTTAAACAGGGGGGCATAAGCAGTTTCTCCGAGATATCTTGTAAAGTTCAAATTGAAAAAATTATAATTAAACATATACTAAAATGTTCAAGAGAAATATCATTAATGGGTTAAAACTATTTTTCTATTGATTTTATTGAAAAACAATGAGTTTTTATTAGATCATTTTATTGCGAATAATTTTCTCTGCTCATTTTTAAATTTCGTTTCATTGGAGAGGTATTAGGATGCTGAAAAGGAATCAAACCAATACTCCATTCAAAACGCGCGAAAGGGCACAAGAAAGAACATCGGTCTGAAACCACTTTGACTATACGTTTTTTGGGTCGCTGATTATGAAAATCGAGGTCCCGCAACCCTAAAAGTTGGGGAATAGCCCGAAAACGCCAAAAAACATCCCTCGCGATAATTTTAATTTTAATAACAAAAAAGGTGTGGTTGATTTATACCAAATATAGCCAAATTATATTATTAGGGATAATCAGAGAGGGTTAAAATCACCTCTATTAAAAGAATTGGTGAGAAATATTTCCTTTCTACTTCTTGCTTCAAATTCGATTGAATTGGCATTTCCGGGCAAAAGTAATTTATTCTCAACCATTAAGGGAGTGAAACTATCCCCTCCTACCCCTAAATTGAGGCAGGCTAAGAAAAACGAGTTAAATTATTATTTTCTTGCATTTTCATTTTATTTTTGATGAAATATTACTAACATTTTTTAATAGATTTTTTATTTCGATTCAAGGGTGGTTTAATCGTCCAAAAAGGTTAAAGAATAAACATTGTTAGTAATATTTCATCAAAAATAAAATGAAAATGTAAAAAAAATGTAGCTCCTTTTTCAAAGCCCGCTTCAATTTAGGGGTAGAAGGAGGTAGTTTTACCCCCTTAGGAGTTGAGAATAAATTAGCTTGGCCCGGCAATGCCCAATTCAAGCAAAAAGTAGAAGAAAAATATTTTTTCCAGTTTCTTAAATTTTAAGTCGATATAGGGGTGGTAATAACCTTCGCTGATTATCCCTAATCATATAATTTGGCTATATTTGGTATAAATCAACCACCCTTGCAAATTAACATTAAAAAAGGGGATTTCATTGGATCCTTTTTAATTTTTATTAAAATTAACGCGAAAAACCCTCTAAAAGGGGTGTTTTCTGCGTTACCTTTAAAAGACATTTTTCTTGAAAATTTTAATATATTTCTAATGACAACTTTTTTAATTTCAATTTTACGATAAGAAGTATCTAGACCAAGATTGTAGAGAATTCAATTCTCGACAAAGAAGTCTTAAAAAATTCTTTTTGAGACTTACGGTTCTCATGCTATGGCGGAAATGGGGGGGGGGCTTTTAACTCCGAAAATCTAGTTTTATACTCACACTGGACCTCCCCCTACACATCAAAAAAATCAAATTTTGTCTTGTTCAAAATGCAAGGTTCGGCCTTAATTTTGTAACATTTCAATGGACTAATACTGTTGTAGAAAAAACTGAGATGAGTTTATCCTCATTCAACAGTATCATTGTTAATTATTTAATTTCTCTTTTCTTTGCTTTCCCCCTCTTCTGTTAATTTTCTTACCGAGTCCTAGTGGATTTTATGTCCGTTCTTCCAAGCGTGCACGCAATTTTTTAAAAAAATATACAAAAAAAAAACGGAAACACGGTACAACTAGTCTGAATCGCTCTGTATATTTAGAAATGCAAATAACCTTTTACGGTCTGATAGTATAAGTACCGATTAAACGTATCGTGACTTAATCTAAATTCAAGATTTCAAGGATCTATTCCGGCGTTTAGAGAGATCCTTTGAAGTCCGCTGGAAAGGGGTGTAAGACGTCTACACCTTGTTGGTGGGCTAAGCATAGCAAAACTAAAATACATAATGACAATTTCAAATGCTCTATCTGCATACAAATATCTGATAATAGCCGGGCGCGGATGCAGCAAATTATGGCCAATTTCAAAGTTAAATTACTCGAAAACTATTAAACCTATAAATACTGTAGCCTGGTAGAATCGATCCAGAAACTACGTTCAACTTAGGATTTAATTAACGGGCCGGGCACATATTTACTATCACTATGCAAGGCAGACCGACAAACGTCTGCGTACATGTGTTAACAACACTAATTCAACTTTTTTGAGAATTTTAAATAAAAACACGTAGTGGTAAAGGTTGACAGGACTTTTTTTTAGATTTAAAATACAACGCAAACTTGACATACGTATGACCCTGTTTATACTGATTGGAACACAAAGCAGGTAATAATACGATTATGGATAAAGTGATTTTGTACATACCTATATAATATGCTTCCAAGATTATAGAAACAAGAAACAATACCACTACTTCTGGTAATAGGTAGTTGTATCTCATGTTCATGAGCTCTCTTCAACTTACATTATTTATTTTTCGCTATTCATCTCCCAACCCTTCACCAGAGTACGCTCAAAATATGATCGAGTTATAGGATCTCGCTATAATACGTAAGCATACCAAGTCAATATATTAAACCGACCGACCAACAAACAGACAGAAAATTTCCTTCGCTCAAATTAAAAATTTCAACGTTTCATGACATTCAAAACCTATTTCAACAAACAAGAGAAACCGCTGCCTAAGGAATCAGTACTTCCACATCTAGATTTTCCATTCAAGTCTCTTCAAAGGAAAATATATTGACAGTATTGGCACTCTAGTATGTGGAAACAATTGATCATTGAATTATAATTATACTTAAGGCAGATGCAGTAAAAAAAAATTGAGCCATTGGTTTCTAGAATATACGCAAAAAATTAGGTTTCTGGGTACTTATTAGCTTGCTCTAGTTATTTTGCCCAATTTACCTCTACTTACCCCCACCCTTTCAACGGAATCGTCCCAAAATATAGTATAATCTAGTTGTCGTACATACGTGTACTAAATTTCATGTGAAATCTCAATTGAATTTTATCAGCCCCTTTAATAATAGAGTGGGGGTGATAGAGGCGTTGAAAAATGATATATGAAAATCTGAGGCCTTGGCTTCTAATATGTAAGTACATCAAATTCCAAGTTTCTGTACCCTTACCAGCTTGTTTTACTTCCCCCATTTACCCCTATTTAACCCCCAACCCTTCAGCGGAATCATCTCAAAATATAATCTAAGTATAGATGTCGTTATTATACATACATGTACCAAATTCAAGTGAGAATTTAATAGAATTTTATGCACCAAGTGCGTTATATAGATTATAACGCCTGGATGCAGCCCGAGGTCCTTTGGCCCGAGGGATGCATGTTGCCTGATGGGTGTTATAATCTAATAACTCTCGTAGCGCATACAATATTTTATTTTTTACGAAAAACATATTTGTCTAACGAAAAATTGACTTCATTTCTTAAATACATTTAGTAGTCTATGACATTTGCTGATACTTTGACGTTTATTAACTGTATCTGACAATTGTTGATATTTTGACGTTTGTTGATGTTATAGGAAAAAGGAAAATTAATATGGAAATACTACAAAATATCCAAAACAATGCGGGAGAAGCCACAGAAAATGTAATGCTGGTCAAATCCAAACCATCATACGATACGGAATATAAAACATTTACTCCTTCTTTGCTTCTCATATAACAGGGCGCTATGGCTATAACGCCCGCTCATTATGCCCATGGTCATTATGAGCGTCTTTATGGTAACCATATACAAGGTATAATAAACAAATAATAGTAAGGTGAAAATAGTATATTATTCAACGAGCATATAATGATGGCTATTATTCACGAGCGTGAAGTTTAAAACACGAGCCGCAGGCGAGTGTCGTAAATCACCATAGTGAATAATAGCCATTACATGCGAGTAGAATACTATACTTTGTCCACTATCAAATATTTAATTTTTATTTAATTCATCTTCATTTCATTTCTCCTATTTAGGAAAGATTCATATGTCATATATAATTTTTTCGATGTTTCTGGCAACAAATTTAATGAGAGGCGATTTCTGCAGTTTCCTTTATCTCTGGCTGTGTCAAAGAAATTTCGTTTTTACTGTCAGTATCCATTTATATTATTACATTACTCTTTTTGAGTACCTAATATGTAAAATTATTGTAAATAACGTTGGCGTTGAAATCGCACAAATTTTGACATTTCAAATCAATTACAGAATTACGCTTTGACACATTGTCATGGCTTACTAATAAATTAATACAGTTTCTAGACATGTAGGTAAATGATTTCAAAAACAATGTTGGGGATTGCTAATTGCTTTGAAAAAAACTTACTAATGTAGTATTTAAGGGTTCATTAAAGTACCTCTTCAGCAAATACAATTTGAGCGCTTCCTAGAAAACTTAGAGAGACAACACTTGTCTTTTGGTTGCTGCAATTTTGACATTTTAAATCTTTAGTAAAAAGTCACTAATGTCATTTCTTATAAACAACTGACTGTCCGCATCATTCACTGCAATTAGTGAATAATGAAATCATTATTCACTACAAGGAATAATGGATAGCATTATTCTTGAAGAAACACAAATATAATGAGTACATTATTTAATAGTCTTGGACAAATAAATTTATTTTATCAATCCTTTTAATGATGGAGTGGGGGGTGCTTCAGGGAGTTGAAAATATAAAAAAATCTGAGGTCGTTACTTCTAGTAGATACACCAAATCCCAAGTTTCTGTATCTTTACCAGCTTGCTTTTCTCGTTTCCTCTATTTACCCCCCAACCCTCCACCGGATAAGTTCAAAAAATCAATCCAGTCTGTTAGCTCGTTATAATACAACATACGTGTATAAAATTTTCAAGTCAATGTCTTAAACCGCCCCAGAGAAAACGTGCGCACAAAAAGTTAGAAAGGCAGATCGACAGACAGAACATTTTTTCGCTCAAATTTAAAATCTCAACGTTTTATGACATTCTAAGCCTACCTGAACAAAAAAAAAATTGAAGTTTTTTTAACGATTACTATACTTCCAATCCACTACGTGGATGTGGTAGTAAGTAATAAGAAATAATTATCTATTACGCCAAAAATTTCATCACAAGCAAGATCCATGTCACGAAAATTATCTCACAGTATATCTTAGCCTCCAAACTACAGAAATGTTGATAATACAAAAAAGTCACGTGTGCTTTATTTCAGGTTATTATTTCCATTTTAAATGAATGAGAAAAGTTGCAAGCTTTCTATCAAACAATGACGAAAAACAAGCCCTTCGAACCCGCATTTTTAAATCTTCAGTGGCCTGTACAAATTTAACTGTCAAAGCTTGAAAGTGTACAACTTAGTATTTGTTACTATTATTGTTAATAACTTTTTTATCTCGAAAGCAGATTTATACCTCACTGTGAGTATGGCAATCTAAGGCCATTCAATTTTTGATGACGGCAACTTGTTATTCACAAGTATGCTTAGACTACAATACTATTATCTAATACATATGAGAATCACCAAACTATATCACACATAATTACACCAAGCACCTATTTAGAGAGATCGCGATAGGTACACAGGTAGCTCAGTTTAACTTACTCACCCCTGCAATTATTACTTCCATATGTTTGCACTCCCTTTAAGCGGAACGTAATCCCCAATACGGATAGTGGTAATGAAAGGCAGGTAGGTAATCTTATATGTATTAGTCCTCCTCTCTTGGAGTTTGTGCATCCGGCGGTAAACTTCGTAGATTAGCGAAGCTGCAATTTGTTCCTTAATTATAAGTGCTAATTTCAAGTTGACCGGGTAAGTTTACTTAGGATAGACCACTTCTACTAGCTCATAGGTATTCAGCCACACATCGCCATCAATGAAGTTCATTTAACACCACAACAACGCTTTACGTAATCTTTCCACTACGTTCAATTATTATCACTTGATTGAATGATGAAAATATAATTAGAGATTGTTTTAATATATAACATATGATGTGAAGAAAAAAGTCGGTAATATAGGACTTGCACGCTAGTGGATGTCATCAGATATCACGCCATGACGGCGGATGCATTGGAAGGTCTACAGATATCGCTAGGTATTTCAGGAAATTAGCGCTGAATCAGGTGTCTCGCAAGGATCAGTTCCTGGTCCATTTTCAACCAATACTTCCATTAGTTATAAAATGGACTAATTGTGAGGACGATTTAAAATTTTATTACAATGTTAACTATGTTAATGATATGAAATTGCTTAGATCGAATAAAATAAATGATCGTGATATGCCGAGGGTTAATAATTTAATGATATTAGTGATACTTTTGACAGAAAGATGGTTGTTATGATAAATAGACGTATCTTTCGTCGTTAAATTATTAAGGTTTATAATACGAAACTCTAAAGATTTTATGAATGTTAAATCCTTAAAGCTTATGGGAAAAAGCTTTGGTGAGGTCGTGTATCTAATAAGCAGTCGCGATAGATCGCATGCTGCTGTCGGATAAGCTATACAGCAAAAAGAGGCCGATTACAACTAAAACATTACATGAATTACATCTGTCAAAATGTTATAAATAATAAGAAGATTACTTACTTTTAAAAATTAAATAAACTGCTTTTACTTTCTCAACTCCACCAATCGTTTTATGTAAAAACTACCTCGTATCGATTTATTAAAATACTCTTTCCTTAATGTCATGTGCCAGGATTGTAATTAAATATCATAAAAGTCAGAGTCGCTAGCGCTATAGTTTTTTCAATTGTCTTTACGCTTTGAAAATGTTTATCTGGAGACGTTTCCCATGAAGTCCCTAGATAGTGCAGTGTACCAGCCGCTCAATTGCCCAATAAGTTCGTCCCCCAAAACGACTCTACAGCATCGTATCTCCCAAGTATTTTCATATCTAGGCTACATTGACCAGATAGGGGACAACATAGAATAATTAATACTCCAGGGAAAACTAAAAGACCTCCAAAACGTTGGGCTAAAGTAATCAAAGAGCTAATGCAAAGAGCTTTGGTTAGATCGTGCGCCTAATAGGCAGTGGCGATAGAAGCGATACCAGCACCAGAAATCTAAGCTAAAGCGTGATAGTTTATTTAGTTTTAAGAGAGTGTTGTTCATACAATCGTCGAATAATACCGGACACTCGGGTGTTCTCATTTTTAATAGTATAGTCCATAGTTCTTTCCATTCCACATTGTCAAAAGCCTTACGGTTGTCCAAAGAATAAAGATACATAGGCACATTATACTATCTTATCTTCTTGATCATTCAATATTCTTTACCCAATACTGCATCTCTTAACAAAGCTTTTTGCTAAGGAGGTACCTAAGCTCAACAATAGAAATAAGCATGTCTTTCAATTAGACCATGAGTCTACGACGATATTATGTGACATTATTATGGAGCTGAGTAATTCATAAAATAAAATATAAAAATTGATATAAATCTCAGTTAGAGATAAAATTACTCGCTACCCAGATGGCGAAACCCGTTGAAAGTTTTGAACAACCATTATGAATCTAACTTGTACGTTCTGTTAGTTTTTTGTTAAAATCTTATGTTCCCAAGCATCAGTTTACTTCCCTATACTACCAACGTAAAAAGCTCGACCTTTGGAGATAATTTATTCAAGAACTACGTAGTGGAGGGGTCTCATATTGCACGAGCATATTCGAAACATCATCATTTACATGTACCTTAAATTTGAAGCAATTCTGATGTCATCGAATTTCGCCTAGTTATACTTAAAATCAATAGGATGGTTTTTATATTTGTGAAGAGCAGAATTCTTCCTCAGCCCGGGGTTTTGGTAATAAGAATTCAGTGCTTCAGGATCTCATAAGATCCGTTCAGGTATACTTTCAGGACGCCGATTGTTTACAGAGTCTAGCGAGGTTATCAACTTTAAGAGCATTTTTTCAGTGTAAGTTTTAAAATAATGATGAGAGAAGTGTATCGTTAATTTACAAGATTCGACGGAAGGTAGACAATAGCAATCGAAGGTTACAATTTTTCCCTCCTTGTTTTTAACATCATTACGAGTAAAGTATCTGACCAGGAAGTGGAGAATACCGCCAACCGTTGCAGAAGGCATATCTAGCGCCTTTCAAAATAAAAATATTGTCTTGTCCTGAAGACGCAAGATGCGAAATCAACCATAAGGTCAGGGCACAATATATCAGTTATCAAAATACACCATATGTATCATCAGACATAAGTTCAAAGCTATTTAACAATAATTTTAATTAGTTGCTATGTATATTAGGACAAAAATTAGATGGAAATAAAATACAGAAACGTGTTCATCAATGATTGTAACTATTTATAAAGATAGACATGTAGGCCGGTCGTCGTAACAAGGTAAGTAAATACATTCATTTTAGGCCTTTGTTCTCATGTTTAACTGAATCTTCATGGCCGTAGGGGGTTATGTAGATACTAGTTTAATCTGCATGGCCGTAGGGGACTGTGTGGATGCGGGTTGTTGAATGAAAATTTTCAAATAAGAAATTAAACAAATTCATTTTAGGATTTTAATTTGCTAGCATAACCAGAATTCAGGTTTCATTAATATTTTTACACATAGTTTTTCTTTTAGTTCTCATAGATAGTTAATTTTTCTGCTGTTTGCAAAATCCTATAAAGAATATGTTCCATTACAATTATAAGCAAACAAATAATAACTCACTTTTAAATATTAACTTTATGTTGCCACAAGATTTTCTTCAAAAAATTAATTAACAAACAATTGACATTCGTAATCGCAAAATGGTCTATATCTCCGATTCTAGTTAACGGATCGAGGTCTATTTAGTCTCAAAAGTTTCCTTTTTTTATTATGTTTCATTTGCCGATACAATATTCCTGAGCTGATATATTTCATTTGTTTACTAAGCACTATTTTTAAAACGTTAAAAAAAAGAAAAAAGGGGCAAGACTACATAGGAATGGTAGCTATTATAAATGTTTATGGATTGTCGGGGGTGGACAGTGCAAAAAATGCCATAATAAACAAATTAGCTTATTTGTTTAAACAATTGCAAAATATGCGAGATATCGACACAATAATAAAACTGTAAATTCTATGAATAAAATGCAATATTTTGATCACATTAAAATATCCGTATGACCTTTTCTCGAACAGAAAAAAAAATAATTTAGGACCCTTAATTTGTTTATAACAATTGAACGGTCAAAGATAGAAGGTCACTAGTCTCAAACGACATGTATTGATAAAATATTCATTTTTTAATACATTGGGTTGATTCTACGGTTGATTCCTTGAGAAACATTCTGCAATAATTTAAATACACAGGAAATTATGCTTTTTAATGTTTCAAAAAGTTTTATTAAAACTCTACACGTGTTCGGCTTATTAGGCCTTTATCAAGTAAGTTAGTAATATATTGTACTCTTGATAAAGGCCTAATAAGCCGAAACACGTGTAGAGTTTTAATAAAACTTTTTGAAATATTAAAAATCATAATTTCCTGTATATTTAAATTATTTATTTTTTATATCTTGATTTTCTTTGGTCCGACGTATTCTTTGAAATGTCAAAGAACATAAAAAAATGAAAAATTTCGCTAAAAACCATTGTTTTTAACAATGAAGCCTATATTTTATAATTTTTTTAATGCCATCATCGTGCTCAGCGCAATTTTTCCTACAAGAATAGTCAATAAAATTGCTGTTTTAAGTTTCTGACCAAAATCGATGATTGGACTTACGACGACCGGCCTGTACTATAAATGGAGTGGTAAGTTATACACACATACATGTAGAATCTGATAGACACCAGAGTCGCAATTAGACATTAAAACTGAGCTTGCTTGTGGGCAAACTTACCGTTCAAAGATTAAGGCCTCCCGCACTACACCCACTAACTTGTGAAGTTGGTTGATGGTAATAAGCCCGTGGTTGTTTGATATTCATAGATGATGCTTTGCTATCAAAGTACAAATTACCTAGCAGGTCTCACCGTAATGTACCGTTTATGAAAATGCACTGCACTTGAGTGGAATACGTAGATAATCAACGAATTTTTATATTGTTCTCTGTTATTACATGAGGTGGTCTTTTGAGGATAAATATGAAATATGTTTTTATGTATACTTTATAGCTTCTTGTTTAAATTATTCCTACGCTGATGAAGGAAGATGAAATTTTTATATCCTCATTGCACCTCTAAATTATGATTAAATTATTCAAGGACCTATGTCTTTATTTAAAGTAAACTTCATATTTCTAAGTCAGATAAAAAATTTCAAAGCTTTGCCGCCTATTACCACTGGGATAGAGCGGGGCATGGATTAAAATAAGAAATTAAGGGAAACTCGCCAGTATCAGTTATAATTTCTAATAATTACGCCACTCACTCCTAAAATATTTTACGTCTAACGGTCACTACTGTTTCCTTAATTTTTTACACACACACATAATGCTGTAAAAGGGCAAGCAGAACGGCACAGGTATTAAGCAGAGACGGACCACAGTCTTCCGCGATATTTCGAACGAGTTGTGCTATATTTAGAATATATAGGATATGTGCTTCATACAATAATACAGTGCGTGGTTCAATGCTTACATTTTATTTTGATTGTGAGTGCCTAGAATGTATAATACTTTAACAGATAAGTGAAATTGCTCTTTGTTTAAGCGTATTTTATGTAGTTGTGTAAAAATATTCCAACGGATGGTGAAATATTCGAGTGTTTTCCGTTTTTTAGTGGCTGTGGTAAAATAATATTGTGATAATGTTCAGGTTGGGAAGATCCTCAACCTAGCACCAGCAGAGAATTTAACGAAGATATGGGAAATGGTAATGGCTCGCAAATTACAGAGAAAAGTTCTAGACAATATTTATGCGAACATACTAAAAAAGTAGTTTTAAGCGTTTATAAAAATATAAAAGAAAGTGAAGGTGAAAAAGGAGCCGTTGAAAAAACGACCTACTTAACAGAAATTTCAGAACGGTCTATCTATAGAATAATTAAGAATGTGGTACCTAATCGAAAAGTTAGATTGGATAAAGGAGCAGCACGAGCATTAGATTCGTCTATGGTGAGATTTAATTTATAGCAAGTGTATGGAAAATGAGGTACCAACAGTGGAATCAATACATATGGAACTGAAAACAAATGGTGCATTGTCAGTTAGTCAAGCAACACTGGATAATAATGATAGGATTTAGGTTCAAGATTATTAATAAAAGGTATTATGGAAAGCTTCAGAATTGTGCAGTGGCGTAATGAATATTTGGAAAATACAAAAAAAATTCGAAATGAACAACGATCTATTTATTATTTAGATGAAACTTGGTATGATACCCATGATACAGTGAAAAAGGCTGGATAGATGGTTCAAAGAAATGTAAAGTTGATATGCATGCAAATAAAGGAACCGGATTAGTAATTGTACATTGTGGATCAGAAAATGGATGGGTGCATAATGGTCTCAAATTAAGTGGAAAAAAAATTGAAGAATCAAACGTTGACTATCACCAAAACATGACTGCGGATATTTTTGAAGCATGGTTTCAGACTTCATTGCTACCAAATATAGAAGAAAACAGCGTAATTGTTTTAGACAATGCTTCGTATCATTCGTGACAAATTGAGAAAATACCAAATACGGGAACAAAGAAAAAAAATATTCAAGAATTTCTCCGAAAACATAATTTAGAATTTGAAGAAAATTTTAGGAAGAAAGATCTTTTGGAAATTGTTAAGAAGCAAAACTTCCCAAAACAATATGTGATTGATAGCATGGCTAAATCTCAAGGACATACAGTTTTACGGTTACAACCATATTTTTGCATTTTTAACCCGATAGAACTAATATGGAGTCAGCTGAAAAGAAGTATTCGCAAAAATAACACCGTCCCCAAATTTGATGCCAAAGTAGTCGACCTTATTAAAGCTAAAGTGGGAGAAATAACACCAAGTAATTGGAAAAAGTGTATTCAACAAGTCATTGAAATTGAAGATGAATTTATTAAGTTAGAAAAAGCATCAGCCGTAATCAAGACCGTTTAATAATATCTGTAGATTCAGATACCGACGATGATACCGATTTTGAAAGTATTTGTGAAGTCTTGAGTGAGTGTAGTGATTAGAGTTTTAAATAAAATGTTATATGTGATTTGATTTAGTGTACATTGTGAATTTATCGTTTCATTAGTGTTTTACACACGCGCAAATGCAATATAACGTGATTTTTATTTATTATATTATATGTATAAATATTTTATTTGATAATTATTTATTTGTTTCTTTTTCAGAACTGAATTTATTTATTTCAATTATTTGTTTGTTTTCTAGAATTTTATTTATTTATTTAATCTGGGTTAATTAGATTAAGGGTTATAAATTCAATATTTTCTTTATTTAATGAATTTAAAAATTTACTTTATTTCTTTGACCTATTTTAATAATATCGATAACCTTAACTCTAAACCCACAATTTTTGGCAAGGAATTGCCCGTACTTCATCGTGGTCCTTGCTGGGCAACAATAATAATTCGATAGGCACATTAAATTATTATTGGCGAAACTGAGCAACTAAAGAATATTTGGTATAATTTTAATTTAGACTAATAAAATTCATCAATGCTCCACCAATATATAAAATATTATTCCTATTTTAACACATGCAAAACAGGATAATTTTTTAAAATTTATCATTATCACTGTAACAAATAACTATTTATTTATCAACCATACATTAAATTAATTAGATTGTAACTTACGGCACAACAATTTTAAGTACGGTCCTGAGCCGCAATAAATTACGTCGGCTTTGATACTTTTATGGCCGAGTTTTATGGCTTTTTTGGGTGTCTCACGCCATGTTCACTCCTTTGTCGGGAATTTTTTATTTGGCTTAGAAATATGAAGTTCACTTTAAAGTCATAAGTCACATGAATTGTATGGAGACAGCTAGTAACTGTTACAAAACAGTTTCACAAAATTGAAAAACTAACTTCATTCTTTATTTATAGTTATTGGAAGATTATTACTTTCTTAATAATTAAAGAATGAGGTTATACCTTTGAAATATCTAACATACTACAACCGCAAAGTTTTGTTAATACATTTTTTTAATAACAATTGTTTAAAGAATTTGGAAATGTTACCAGTCTTCTCAACGAGGGAAAACATCTATAGATGGAGTAATAACTCACAGACGAGTAAACACCAATCATCTTCTGGCTCATGATCTGCTTATCATGTTACTAGTAGAACTGGAGCCTTTGTGTGCTCCAGCCCTTGGCCGTCGTATTCCATATTCGATTCTTGAACAACATATCTGCTATTTTCTTAGCTTCCAGTTCCACTTCTATGTTAAGGAAAAGTCTCCTTTATGTGTAAAGGAGTGGTCTTTATTGCAATCGTTGCACAGTGGGACATAATATCATAAAAAAGAAAAAAGGGGCCATGGGTGAAGAGTGCAAAAAATGACATGGAAAGTCGCAAATCCTTAATAAACAAATTAGCTTATTTCTTTAAAAAATCGCAAAATACGCGAGAGATCGACACAAATGAAGAACTGTAAATTCTATGAACAAAAGAACAAAATACAACCATAATAAAGTATCCGTATGACTTTTGTTGAACAGAAAATTTTTTTTAATTTAGAAGCCTTAATTTGTTTATAACAATTGAATATACAAGTCTTAAACGGCGCGGACTGATAAAATCTTTCTTTTTTATATCTTGACTTGTTTCTGTCCGACGCACCGTTTTCGTTAAAAAGTCAGAAAACGTCAAAAAATAAGAATTCTCACTAAAAACCATTGTTGTTAACAATTAAGCGCGTGTTTTTCAAATATTTTAATGTCAATGTTCTGCGCAATTTTTCCTATACGAATAGTCAATAAAATTGCTGTTTTAAATTTCAGACCAAAATCGATGATTTTGACTTTACGACGACCGACGACAAATTGAAGTTTATGAAACTGTCTGTATTGGATGTGTGACTTTATGTTTTAGTATAATACACTGTGCATTTTGTTGTAATTTGTTAATTATTTAACGACTAAACACATAGACTTTGCTTGTTTTTCGTTGGCAATTCATCTAAATTAAAGTACCTAGCCAGATACGTAATGTATGAAAGGTATCATTAGTAAATGCAACTTTGGTATAGTTTGAATGCGATGAGGTGTTTCAATAGATAATATAAATCCTGGGGTGGTTTTCTAGAAAAGAAACTAGAACGTGCGGAGCAGCATTTCAGGGTAATAAACAGTTAAATATATTAGGAAACTTCAACGTACTCCGTAGACCATCGTTCCATTTTACAAAATATATTGCTTTATAACTTAGTATTTAGTTAGACCAAATAAAAGTAAGAGAGGTACTTGTGGTTTATATACAGAGTCGATAAATAACGAGTGACTCTTCTCCTTTATTTAGATTATATCCACAAGGATTTAGAATTGTGTCTGTTTACATAATATTATGCAAACATATATCAAACTGCGGATACAACTTTAGTCTAGGTACACTATTGAACAAAAGTAGCGCAATATTTTGGGAAAATGTGCATAATTAATATGCTAGTGACTAGTGAAGTTGTTTTCTTTCTCTAAAGTATATAGAAATATTTTTTTAAAAGTGAAATATTTATTATTTGTTTGCTTATAGTAATGAAACATATTCTTTATAGGATTTTGCAAACAGCGAAAAAGGAAGAAACTATTTATGAGAACTAAAAGAAAAACTATATGTAAAAATATTAATGAAATCTTTGCATTCTTTCGATAACCTGACTTCTGGTTATGCTAGCAAGTTAAAATCCTAAAATAAATTTGCCCAATTTCTTATTTGTCATTCTCATTATAACACCTGCATTCAACATAGCCCTCCTCGTTCTTCTGATCTAAGACCATTAAACTTTTTCTTTTGGGGTCATCTCAGAAACTTATAGCCCGGGAGGCAGCGACACTTTTCGTGAAATTATTTCTATAAAGCTAAATTTTTTTCCAAAGAGAGTTTAGATAGTATCTTTAATGAAGGTGCAATTCTACCAAACTCTTAGTGGTGCATAAATGACTAAAACATTAAAGAAAAGAATAGATGGACGAAAATTTCATTTTTCGAATTGTCGCGAATTGTGAAAAAATGACGATTCGCCTTCGCTCCTGCTGGTCCTAATTTTCGATTTTTACCTCGCGATTATCGTTGTACGGTCCTTGCCGACCTTCTCCTCGCCATCGAGACAAAGAACGGCTCTCCGATCACCGTATTTATTCAGTTATTACGTTTGAAAAATTGACGCGGTCGTGCTAATCGGCGACTATTTTTAAGCGGTTTCCTGAGTTCGAATCCCGCCCGGGGATACTTTTTTTTTTCGTTTTCAATTTTTTGGCAGATATTTTTGATTCTATAATTGCTGTTCGCTCCGTTCTATTGCATTTCTCGGAGAAGTTTTGCATTTTCCGCCGTGGAATACGTATACAAAGTATAAGTGAAAAAATATATAAAAAAGAAAATTCTAATATTAAAAACCGCTTATACAGGGTGATTCACGTAGGTCATTCATTAGAAGTTTTTCAGCTTGGAGTTGGATTAGAAACTTGAAATTTGGTATGCAGCCATAATCGATCATGCCCGTTCTATCTAAAGTATTTTCAGTCCTCCAACTATACAGCCAAAAATTGGTACCAACTTTCTTATTTTAAATGGAAACCTATATTTTTCTTTACATTGTTCGATTGGTCTTCTAATTCTGAGTTTAGAGAACCTAAGTTATGTTAACTTATCTATTACAATTTTTGACATATGTCCAATTTTTTGAAAAAAATTGCCGCTGTAGTAGTTTACGAACAAATTTGTATCTCGCAAACCTTTCAAAATTATGAAACCAAATTTGTGAAGCAGTTAGCTGGAAGTCCAGGCTAACTTTTGATGTCCCATCGGTGGTCCCATTTTGTACCATATGGGCGCAGTCGATTTTCAAATGTCGCAATCAAAAATTGTCAAAAAGTCAATTTTTTCAAATGGCACCTACTACTTTTTTTCACACCATTCGAAAGAAAATTGAATTTTAGGGTGAGTTTCTTAAGCATTTCCTATACCTAACTTCACCCCATATCGAGTTATTTAATAAAAATCAAGAAATTCCTTATCTTGCCGAGAGATTACTTACTTCATCAAGTATGCCATGGAAACAAGACAGTTGTAATAATTTTTAAAGAAAAATATGGATTCTTATTTAATTACACACAACACCAACAAATTATTATTAACGAACAAGAACAATGTTGACGAAATTCTGTCAGTGAAAACGGTGCACATATTGAGCATTTGTATTGAAATAATTATTTTGTTAATCTGTTTATTTGTTGTTATTTTGTTGTTATTATTTATTATTGCAATACGATTTTTGAATAAAAATTCAAATGAAATGATTGTTTCCAAAGCCTACTACCCTTGAGAAAAAAAAACAATATTTTTTTCAAAAAATGCCAATAACTCAAAAACGACTGTAGATAGACATACACAATGTTAATAAAAGTGGCCCTAAAATTCAATTTTGCATTGATTTCTGGCGTCAGAATGGCAGACGCAAAGATGTGCTACGCAATCTGCTGAAAGTAGAATAATAGAATATTTGAACAAAAATATGGTGGTCACATTGAACATTTACATCAGAATTTCGTCAACATTGTTCTTGTTCGTTAATAATAATGTGTTGGTGTTGTGTGTAATTAAATAAGAATCCATATTTTTCTTTAAAAATTATTACAACTGTCTTTTGTTTCCATGGCATACTTGATGAAGTAAGGAATCTCTCGGCAAGATAAGGTATTTCTTGATTTTTATTGAATAACTCGATATGGGGTGAAGTTAGGTATAGGGACTGCTTAAGTAACTCACCCTAAAATTAAATTTTCTTTCGAATGGCCTGAAAAAAAATAGTAGGTGCCATTTGAAAAAATTGACTTTTTGACAATTTTTGATTGCGACATTTGAAAATCGACTGTGCCCATATGGTACAAAATGGGACCACCGATGGGACATCAAAAGTTAGCCTGGACTTCCAGCTAACTGCTTCACAAATTTGGTTTCATAATTTTGAAAGGTTTGCGAGATACAAATTTGTTCGTAAACTACTACAGCGGCAATTTTTTTCAAAAAATTGGACATATGTCAAAAATTGTAATAGATAAGTTAACATAACTTAGGTTCTCTAAACTCAGAATTAGAAGACCAATCGAACCATGTAAAGAAAAATATAGATTTTCATTTAAAATAAGAAAGTTGGTACCAATTTTTGGCACACCCTGTATAGTTGGAGGACTGAAAATATTTTAGATAGAACGGGCATGATCGATTATGGCTGCATACCAAATTTCAAGTTTCCAATTCAACTGCAAGTTGAAAAACTTCTAATGGATGGCCTACGTGAATCACCCTGTATATTACAACTATAAATATTACAAAAACACGTAATGCAGTAAAATTTGTAGCACTGAATGCTTCTGAAGCGATAAAATTGCGTTATGTTTTATGCAAATTTTCGTCCAATTTCGGAGGAAAGTTTTCATGTCACACATCTTCTTCGGGCAGAAGATGGAGCCTTTTCTAAGTGGTGACCTGAAGCTCAATTGCTATTTTACTATATCATTTTATCGACTTTCTTAATACAGTCGAGTAGGACTTTAATTGTTTCGAAATGTTTATGAAACCTTTGCATTTATTGTAGTCAACAATCGCAGATGGCTTTTGTACTACTCCACCTCGTTAACGAACGAACACCATTCTTCTCCGAGAAATGCAATAGAACGAAGCGAATAGCAATTATTGAATCAAAAATATCTGCCGAAAAATTGAAAACGAAAAAAAAGTATCCCCGGGCGGGATTCGAACTCGAGAAACCACTTAAAAATAGTCGCCGATTAGCGCGAAAGCAAGTCAATTTTTCAAACGTAAGAACTGAATAAATACGGCGAACGTTCTATGTCTCGAAGGCGAGGAGAGGGTCGACAATGACCATACAACGTGAATCCCGAGGTGAAAATTGAAAATTGGGGCTGGCAGGAGATAAGGCGAATCGTAATTTTTTGACAATTCGTGACAATTCGAAAAACGAAATTTTCGTCCATCTATTTTTTTCTTTAATTTTTTACTCATTTATGCACCACTAAGAGTTTGGTAGAATTGCACCTTCATTATAGATATTATCTAAACTCTCTTTGGAAAAAAATCTAGCTTTATAGATAATAACGCAAAAAATCTGTCGCTGCCTCCCGGGCTATTAGTGTATAAAACACAGCACAAACAAGGGAAGATATGTTACAAAGAATCACTACCCAATGTGAAGGCATTCGGCACAACTCTGGAATGCATATTCAGGTTCAACGATCCAACTTATCTCGCTAACGAGAATCTATTCTTGTACAGGGTGCTCACATCGAACATTTATTGCAGTTTTGTAGTCATTGTAGTTATATGTCTACGTATGTTGAAACGGATCATTTTATCGATGTCTAACAAGAATATATTTTTTTATAAAATTGTTTAAGGAATTTAAAAATGTGACCTTAGTTTTCAAAAATTAATTTATGTCAATATTTAGGGGTAAAAAGCATTAGGGGTGTTCGACCCCTGGCTTCCTAGACAAGATATGAATGGGGCCATACTTCTGAAATAAAGATACCCATTGTTAAGTTTAAGAATAGTGTATCTTGTGAAAGAGAAGTGATATACGGTGTTTCACAGGGTTCCGTTTTGGGCCCAATTTTGTTTACATTATATATTAATGATATTGTCAATATTCCTTCTCATTGTGCTATCCGATTGTTCGCGGATGATGCATTACTTTACTTTGTAAGTGAAAATGTAAATGAAATTGTCGAAAATTTAAATTCAGATCTAGAAAGAGTTAAGCTGTGGTCTAATGAAAATAATCTTTCTCTTAATTTAGATAAAAGTGAGTTTATGCTAGTAACTAGTAGATATAATACCAATGTTGATCCGAACGTTTCTGTTAGAATTGATGATTACTATATTGAACGTGTCTTGGAATATAAATACTTGGAAGTGATAATAAATTGTAATTGAACATATTCTGGCCATGATAACTACGTCATAAACAAAGTTGCTAAAAAAGTATATTTCTTACGCAAAATCTCCAAAAATTTAAGTACCTGGACTAAACTTTTAATCTATAGAACAATAATTCTCCCCCACTTCACCTACTGTCCAACAATCATGTTTACACTTCAAGGCCCAACAATCATGTTTACACTTCAAGGCGCTGAATTAAACGCACTACAGGTGAAACAAAAATAGCACTGAGAACTGTATTAAATTATGATAACTATATCAGAATCAATTTTATGTTAGAAACACTAAATTTATTATATATGTCAAGCAAAACTTAATGTTAAAGGTGTTTATATTTGCCTTTAAACTTTTAAATAATATATTACTCAGGCATATTTTGCACTTGTGTATATTTGTGTACGAAGTTCATGAGTATCCCACTAGGAATCTAGATAATTTCTATGTTGTTAGACAAAATAATAATTATGGTGAAAATTTGTTGTTTGTTAGAGGACTTAAATTGTATAATGAGTTGCCTGATAACATAAAAAATAGTGTTACCTTAAATAGCTTTAGAAAGGAATGTATACGGCATGTTAAAGATGTATGGCCTATTTAATTATTTTATCGTGGCTTGTTTGTATTTATTGTGATTTTGTTTATATCTATTGCATGTAATCTTTGTTCGTAATGTATTCCTACTGCAACTGTTGTAAACATTAGCTATGCTAATAAAGTTATATTATTATTATTATTATTATTTAATATGTACACAGTCAAGATTCTATTAAAATCGATAGAACGGTTTGGAAGTAATAGGCAAACCACCTTCTTGAATATGTTACCTTTAAAGGGTAATATCTCCGTAGGGGGGCGCTATAAGAAAAAAAACTTATGTGTACCTTTAGTGTTATTTTGACCCAAACTATACGCTCCCGAAGTATTGCCCCATAGTGCCGGGACACCCTGTATTTGGCGGGGAGGCTCCAGCCGCTTTCAGTAGCTGCCCAATTTTTGATAAATATCACCTCAGTGATAATAGTAATTTATTTATTATTATAAGGTACAAAATAATACTCTTAAATTGCTTTAATTCATATGCGGAAAAATATTACCAATAATCATATAAAATCATCGGAAAACGTATATAACACGTTGAATCACTGGCAACATATCCATTAACAACGATTACTACATGAATAATTTCGGGAATCAACCTTGTGTACACTAGTAATGCAATGCCCCAATTTTTAATTACATAAACCCGTAAAACCATTAAATTATAAGATTCCACTTACATTTAACGTCGACCTGCACTCTAATGGGTTGTGAATCTCCAGCCTTGTTACGTGCATGGCACGTGTACAGTCCGGAATGTTGCCTGATTGCGGGACTGAATTGTAAAAGTTCCTGTAAACTTGCGGGTTGATTCTGGCCTTCCCTTCTCCACACGACTGAAGCTTTCGGATTGGCACTCACGACACATCTTATTGCTATGGAATCTTTGAGGTCTTCGACGTCTTTCGTTGGTATTCCTACTAGTCTTGTTTCAGGTATATCTGTAACAAAAGTGCAAAATATGATATGATTATATGAACGATAATTATTGTTTTCAAGGAGAGACAGTCGATAAGATTCATGATTTTGACATTCATGAATGACGAAGCATGAAAATTAAAAACTACTGTCTCGTGGGTATTGTATTTAGGCCGGTCGTTGTAAAGTCTAAATCATCGATAATGGTCAGAAATTTAAAACAGCAATTTTATTGACTATTACTATTATTATAGGAAAGACTGAGCTGAACACGATGTTGACAAAAAAAATAAAACAGGCTTCATTTTTAGAAACAATGATTTTTAGCGAAAATTATTATTTTTTGATGTTCCTTCACGTTTCAACGAAAACTGTGCGTCGGACAAAAACAGTCAAAATATAAAACACACATATTTTATCAATACGCATCGTTTGAGACTTGTATCGACCTTTTATCTTTGGCTGTTTAATTGTTATAAACAAATTAAGGTGGCCATTCTCTAGAAAGAGATTCCGATATTTACTTTACGATATTTACTTTTTTGCCTATAACTTTTTTTTCTTACTACAAGAGTACCTAAGTAGAAACATAACAAGACTATTACTATTAATTCTCACTCAATAATTTCAGTGATTTGCAAAATAGCTAGATTTAAATTTGAAAATTATGTTAATCTTCCTATTTCGTAGTTTTAAATCAAGCTATTTTGTAAGCCACTGAAATTATTGAGTGAAAACTCATAGTAATAGTATTGTTATGGTTCTACTTAGGTTGTCTTATAGTATTTTTAAATATACGTACTAAGAAAAAAAAGTTATGACCAAAAATAAGACATATTTCCATATATGATGTCTCTATCTTGGAAATGGCCACCTTAAGACATGAGGTGATATAACATACAATAAATTACGTGAAATTTGACCGGCGCCTCCACCAGAAATTTAAAAAATACACCATACAAATGAACAACCACCAAGTCGGATGTGGACATATTTCCGGTCCTACAACTTAATCATAACGAATAGTGTAACATATGTTTCCAATGTTTTTATTAGGGTTCCATAGAACATATAGTTTCGTCGTGTCCGTCTGTGCATCTGCATATCACGGGTGCCCTTCTCAGGAAGCATAGGGCCTACATAGATGTAATGCTTAGTCTACTTCACAAGTTCAAAAAGGTGTTAATTTTTGAAATAGCTCCTAAAAATATGAATGAAAGCTCATTGGATTCGAAAAGACGTCTAGAAAAGTGTATTAAAATGTTTTATTAGCACATAAAAAATTGCAAAAGTTATAAACAAATTAAGATGAAAAAAATGGCATTTAGTTTTTCCCTTATAACTCAAAAACTATAAGCGTTAACGGAAATCGCAAAAAAGATTCTTAAAGAGAAGGAAATTTCCAATAAAAAGTCCGCACTCCCGGAACTCTATCTCCATCATTTATAATTTTAAATTAACGCTGAAAATAGGACTCCGCGCCACCGCTGCAGGATGCCCGCGCCGCCTCAAAAGAGAGTACATCACATAAAATAATTTTTTCGTACTATTAAATATCAATTAAAAAATTTGAAAAAAATATCATGGATTCTTAACACTTCAAAGAATAAGGCACCGTTGGAAAAAAATGTTAAAGTTTATTTTTCAACAAGTTAGGCCATTGCTAACTAACGAAATTTAATGGGACCTCCGTTGTCATTGGAGACAATTTTTTTTTAAATAATTGGCCTATAAAATTTTCGTTTCTTGGAGCCCTTCTTATACATATACTTAAAAAATCACGTTATAAAAACTGTTTATTTTGTTTATTATAATTTTTTAAAGTAAACAAAAAATTTAAAACCAAAGCAAAGTTGTAAAAAATTTTTTTTCATATTCGTTATCAATTTTGCATTGAAGAAAAGTATTCATTAACTCAAAAAAATACGTTATTTGTTTATATATTGTTTTAAAACAAATTGACTAGTTTTATATTTAAAAAATCTTTTTTTTACAATTTGAATAAATAGTTAAGAAATTATTTTTTTCTTAAGAATCTAATTGGCAATCCTCAAAAAAGCAACAAAGAAATAATTTTTTATCAACAATTTCATTGTTTGTTAACTTAACAATTTGTTATAAACAAATTCTGACAATCCTAATTTATTTTCTAAATCTTAAAAAAATTACAAATTTGAAAAAAAAATGTTTGTATTTTTTATAGCGTTTTTCAATATTACACGATACAGAAGTTGAAGCGGCCACTTGATTTGTCAACCAAAAAACTAATATAACTTTTAAACTATTAGAGACATCACAATAGACACTGAGGTAGTTTTTACAGAGGATTGAATTTAAATGTGTTGACTGCCAAGTTGGTAACTATTATTAATCATAATTTGTCTTTAGTTGTTTTTTGGTTTTGTTGAACAGTATAATTTAAAATTAAAATTAACATTATTGTGACAGTTACCTGTACGTAATGTGCATATTTCTTTCTTTTAAATCAATGTTGTTCGTGCCATATAGCCAGCCAAGTATTTTGTTTAGAAAGATATATGTTTTTGTACTTATTCATGATAAGTCTTTAGTAAGAGTTTGAAATAATTGCGAGTATTTTTGCTAGTAATATATTCATTCTCAATTCTATTATTAATCAGTTATTATGCGCAGTTGTGTATACAAATTAAATGCGTTTTCTATTTATTTTTAAATAAACAATTGCAACTGTCAGATATTTTATCATTTAACAAATATGCCTTGAAGGTCTATTACCTTATCTGCATTATTTGATAAGCTAGAAGTCATAAAAGATTCAAAAATATCGAAATCATATTTAATTTTTATAAACAAATGCGCATAATTACTGATTAATAGTAGTTACAAACTTGGGAGTCAACTCATTTAAAGATTAATTAATCCTCTATAAAAAAGACCTGAATGTCTATTGATATCTTTAGTAGTTGAAAAGTTATATTAGTTTTTTAGTTGACAAATCAAGTGCCCGTTTCAACTTCTGTATCGTATAATATTGAAAAACGATATAAATCCTACAAAAAAATGTTTTCCAGCATGTTGCATACGGCTGTTTTTACATTTTCTTTAAGATTTCGAAAAAAATATTTAGAATTGTCAGAATTTGTTTAAACAAATTGTTAAGTTAATAAAAAATTAAATTGTTGATAAAAATTTTTTTTGTTACTTTATTGAGGATTGGCAATTACGATTTTTAAGAAAAAGATAATGTTTTAACTAATTATTCAAATAATGGATAATTTAAAAAAAAACGATTATAAAAAATAAGATGTTTAAAAAAAATGTATTTAATCGTAATATTCTCAAGACAACAAAATTGTAAAAAAAAAATTAAATATAAAACTAGTCAATTTGTTTATAAACAATTTGTAAACAAATAGAGTAACGTTAATAAATGCCTTTTGTCAATGCAAAAACCGTAATATGATAAGAATATGAAAGAAAAAATTTTTACAACTTTACTTTAGTATTAAATTTTTTATTTACTTCAAAAAATTATAATAAACAAAATAAACAATTTTAAAAGACTTTTATAACAACATTTTATAGGTTCATCTATAAGAAGGGCTCCAAGAAGCGAAAATTTTATAGTCCAATTATTTAAAAAAATAATTTTGTCTCCAATGACAACGGAGGTCCCATAAAATTTTGTTAGTTAACAATGGCCTAACTTGTTGAAAAATAAACTTTAACATTTTATTCCAACGGGACCTTATTCTTTGAAGTGTTAAGAGTACACCATAATCTTTTCAAATTTTTTAATTGATATTTAATAATATAAAAAAAAATTTTTTACCTGATGTACTCTCTTTTGAGGCGGCGCGCGCATCCTGCGGTCGCCTGGAGTCTTATTTTCAGCGTTAAATTAAAATTATAAACAATGGAGATCGAGTACCGGGAGTTGGGAATTTTTTATTGGATATCTCCTCCTATTTAAATTTTTTTCCGATTTCCGTTACCGCTTATAGTTTTTGAGTTATAAGCGAAAACTAAATACCATTTTTTTTCATCTTAATATGTTAATAACTTTTATGTGCTAATAAAATATTTTAACACATAACGAAATTGAGTAAAACACTACTATGTTTTTTACCACTATATTTGCACAAAAACGTGACTGCAGTTTCGACCTGTTTTAGGTCATTTTCAAACAATGATTCAATTAAGAATGAAATACAAAAGATTTGGTCCCTATTTAAATATGTTTCTGGATTTAAACAGATTAGAGGATTATGAAATTATACAGGTATTTTATGATATCCTAACTATCTAAGGGTGGGGTTTCTCAGAAATTTTAATTACATCTTGGTAGCAGTAAAGAGAGGTGAGTACATAACATCTAATTGATCATTTAACAAAATTAAATCATCTTTATTATTGTATTTGTATATTTCCAATGCTTCTAACAAATTAAGTTTAAAACCTTTGCTGGCATAGTGTAGGATTTCCATATTATTAATATCAGGGAAGTTATGTCCACTCTCTAATATGTGATTAGAAAAAGCAGAATCTGTTTTTTGTAGTCTGAAGGACCTATCATGATCGAGGTATCTTAAAATGTAGAAAATAAAGATATATCTTCAGCAAAAATAAAACAACTTCTAAAAAACGCTAATACAAAAAATAATAACCAAATAGACAAACAAACTATAAAATCAATCACAGCCAAAATCAACGACAACAATCTAGTAGTAACAAAAGCAGATAAATCAAATGCCACGGTAATTCTCACCAAAACAGACTATACAAATAAAGTAAATAATTTCATACAGTCAGAAGATATTACTCATGTTAATAAAGACCCCACTAAAAAATATCAAACAAAATTAAAACAATCGTTAGCAAACATAGAAATAATCTTTTCGGAATACGAAAAGCGAAAAATAATTAACATGAATCCCTTAGCTCCAAAATTATACGGATTAATTAAAACACATAAACCAGATAACCCCATTAGGCCTGTAGTATCATATATCAATAGTCCAAGTAGAGAACTAGGTAAGAAATTAAATATAGTTTTTAAACAACATACAGATTTTAAACCTAAATATGGAATCAAGAATTCCTTAGAATTAGCAGAGAAGTTAAAAAATACACATTCCCCACATAATTCATTTCTGGTATCATTCGACGTTAAAAACATGTTTTCAAATATCCCCCCAGATGAATGTTTAAAACTTATTCAAAATTTATTAGATAAAAGTAAATTAAATAGCATTATATCAACAGAACTTTTACTAGCTTTCGACACATGCATCAGTCAAAATTACTTTCAATTCAATAATCAATTTTATATTCAAAACAGCGGTCTACCGATGGGATCACCTCTAAGCCCTTTATTAGCGGATATTTTTATGTCTAATTTAGAGGAAAGTATACTGAATTCGCAACCAGGCAAGAATCACATTCATTTTTGGTATAGATATGTCGACGACGTTTTAGCATGCTTTAAGGGTACTACTAGACAATTACACACTTTTCTAGATTCTATTAATAACATACACCCAAAAATTAAATTTACATTAGAACGAGAAACAAATCATACAATAAATTTTCTAGACCTAACTATCACACACAAAAATAATCAATTCAAATTTGATATTTTTAGAAAACCTACATATACTGATATAACTATCCCCTTTGATTCTTGCCATCCATACGCACATAAACTGGCAGCATATAATTCAATGCTACATAGAGTTTTTTCATTGCCTTTATCAGAAACGCAAATAAAAACAGAGCTTTCAATAATTCAAAAAATAGCCAAGAACAATGGCTTCCCCACAGAAGTTATCGCAAAATTAATAAACAAGAAACAAAACCAGTATACTTTTAAAGCCATTTATCCCATAATCAGAGAAGAAAAACAAACACCTCACGCTACACTCTCATACTGTGATACACTGACACAGAAAGTATCAAATATTCTCAAAGCACATAATATCAAGATAGCATTTAAACCCCAACAAAAATTATCAAATTTAATTTACAACGCCAAGGATAAAACAAATAAATACGAAAAATCTGGAGTCTATAGGTTAAATTGCTCAGAGTGCAATAGCGTATATATAGGTCAGACTGGACGTAATTTTAGAACAAGATACCTCGATCATGATAGGTCCTTCAGACTACAAAAAACAGATTCTGCTTTTTCTAATCACATATTAGAGAGTGGACATAACTTCCCTGATATTAATAATATGGAAATCCTACACTATGCCAGCAAAGGTTTTAAACTTAATTTGTTAGAAGCATTGGAAATATACAAATACAATAATAAAGATGATTTAATTTTGTTAAATGATCAATTAGATGTTATGTACTCACCTCTCTTTACTGCTACCAAGATGTAATTAAAATTTCTGAGAAACCCCACCCTTAGATAGTTAGGATATCATAAAATACCTGTATAATTTCATAATTCTCTAATCTGTTTAAATCCAGAAACATATTTAAATAGGGACCAAATCTTTTGTATTTCATTCTTAATTGAATCATTGTTTGAAAATGACCTAAAACAGGTCGAAACTGCAGTCACGTTTTTGTGCAAATATAGTGGTAAAAAACATAGTAGTGTTTTACTCAATTTCGTTATTGTCATGGATTACCACAGAGTAACGGCTTCCTCAATCAATTTTAACACATTTTTCTAGACGTCATTCCGAATCCAGTAAGCTATCGCTCATATTTTTATTGTTTTGTCGGACAATTCAAAAATTGGATTCCACATGTTACTATTAAGCAATCTTGAAAAAATCAGCTAGTTATCAATAGATTTATAAAAGTTGCTAATTCGGAATTTCTGTAAAAATTCTTTCTTTGTACTTAATCGATTCAAAATTAAATTTTCTATCCAATGGTAGGCGGTACAATGATATATGATTATATTTTAGCGAGATACAAACCTCCAAAGTAAGAGGTCCGAGGATTTCGCTCCCTGAACGACACGACCCAACCTCGTGGGCCGCTGGTCCTAAACGAGTAACCCTAAGCGCCCCTATATCGGAAACGAAATATCGTAGGTATGTTTGATTTGCGCCATTCGATTTCTCTATTCCCTTTGCGTATCTCTGATTTTTTTAAAAATTTTGTGATCTCTCGTTCAGAGCCAGTTGCTCTCGAGGTGGATCCATGTCGCCGAAGATGCATTCTGATGGTGTTTTTTGAGCTCAGGAAAAATGCAAACGGATATCGGATTCGTATTCAGCAGGTCAAAATGCATGGGAATATATAGGTCGGCCTTCTCACACTCGACTGTTTTTTGTGTGTCTGTGTTATTAACCGAGACATGCCAAATTTCGTCTTTTTCATTTTCAGATAGAGAAAAATTTTATATGAGGAACCCACCTTCACTTTCGATAAGGAATTAGCAGTTACATTTCTGGCCCCCTGTATAGAACGAACAAAATATTATCAAGGTGAAATAAACTGTCGTTTTCATGGCACACTAAATGTGCACATTTTCATTCTGAAATGGCTACGGAACCCTATTGTGTGTACCCAACACGTTGTTGATCAATTTTTTAACTACTGATTGAGAACATTGTTAACGAATCCGTTTTCCAGATGAAAATTATTTTTAATCGAGAAAAATTATCTTTTGATCCTGTTCAACGATAGATAGATATATCTTTTTGTTTTGGCATTAGGACAGTGTCTATACAGCCAGGAACTACGTTACTATTACGTTACATTTCTAAACCAAGGGGAAAAAGAACAAAAAAAATTACAAAAACTCCTGCGCCAACTAAACAACCTTTTTTTCCTCCTTTTTTTTTTAAACATCTACAAGAAAGTACAGGGTCACTCGCTTCTCGCCCAGGGGTCATTCAGGGTTTTTAAACATCAAAGACACACAGGTGGACCACGGTTAGGTTTCTACACAAGTAAGGTTAAAAGCAAAGGTAACAAAACTAACCTAAGTTCTATATTTGTTTTCCTTAAAAATTGTATTATGCAATTGATAATATCTTCCCTTTGCACAACTATTAAATGCATCAAATTAAAAGGGGTTTCAATTTTCAAATGTATTATATTGTTGTACAGTTCATTGCTTTCATCGGTGTATTTGCTACATCCAAAAAATATATGCTCTAGGTCCCCCAAAACGTTGCAATGCTCACAGGTATCGCTCAGTAGTATTCCTGTTCTATGTAGATGGGTTGGATAACACCCATGTCCAAATTTAATTCTAGATATTATGGTGATATATTTCCTAGGTATGTTATAGCTACTGAACCAGGGGTTCACTGGTATTACTGGTTGTATATGTGTGTATCTAGTAGGGTTGGTAAGACAAAATTCATTCCATAGGGACGACCATTTTTTCCTTATCATCGATTGTCTCATCTTTATGCAATCAGAGAGACATATCCCTTCTACAGTTTCTCCTGTGTGGGTACTTTCTTTAGCTAATTTATCTACCTGATCATTATATATTAATCCAACGTGAGCTTTGACCCATACTATTTTCATTTCAATACCATTTGTTTTAAGATTGTATATTAGCTGTTTTATTATTAAAACATGCGGATGTATTCGTTTTAGATTATTTGGGTCATACAATTTTTTTAGAGCTAATAGTACAGATATAGAGTTACTTAAAATTACTACTCGACTGAACTTATTGTGTTTTATATATTCTAAGGATTTCATTATGGCCAAAGCTTCAGCTGTAAAGATTGATGTCTCATCATGCAGTTTATATTTAACTTCTTTTTTAGGCCTAGGTAGTAAGAAGGCACTGCCAACACCAGAATGTGTTTTGGAAGCATCTGTGTAAATATGTATATGTTCACCAAATCCATCTAAAGTATTATTAATGATATTATGCTGACCGATGGTATCTCACTATAGCTAGGTACTATGATAGTCATATGGGTAACTACCTGAAAATATTCAATATTTGAGACATCCAAATTAAAGATTTCTGTTTTGTTAAACATTTTTGTAACTTCACGATATCCAGCGCACAACGGTAGAGTCTTTGTTACACCAGTAATTGTCTGTTACATCAGCGATATTAATATCGTGTATTTTGTTAACCAGTGACGGGTTTTTTATTTTAGAGTTTATTATATATAGATAGATATATAAGCCTTTATTTGTTCTTTACAATTACCCAAAAGGGTGTGGAATATGACACAGTAGAACTGACGAAATATATTATAATAATTTGTGTATAATATAAAGGGATTTATAAAGGTGCTGATTAAGAGTATCTTACTAGTTTCTTTCTAATAAAACCGCGAATGTTTTTGAAAATCGATCCCCTTTTCCGTCGGCCACCTCTGACTAAAATACAATGTAGTTTCGTTTAAAGACTTACTATTTTCATCCTATATCACGTTCAGTGTATTATGAAACGGTATACTGTACAAAGTTCTTTTTCTGCGATGATTATTAAAATTGTTTGTACGGTCATAACACACCTATTTGCTTGAATTACATAGGTATAATAAGCATCATTGGATTGACTTGAGCAGTATATATGTTACTATGCATATACCAACAGTAAGTCAAAGAATATCTCTCTCATAATATTATATAAACAGAAATTTAGTTATGTGATATATTTTTCAGCAGGAAATTTGATACAGTTGGGGGAAAGACAAATAAATTTTTGTAATATATCCTGCCTTCCAAGTATTCTATTATAAAGTAAATAGAGTAGCTGATTGTTCCGCCATCTTCACTGAGAAGCTACTCAGTAATTTTATTTTTTATATATCGATATTTGTACGAGAGGAAAATAAAATTATTTCTCTTCCACATTTATATTTATAGGAAAGCGGATGGGGCCGTTTGAGGGAGTATTTCATATAAAGACTTTTTATACATGGCAGGATCTAAGTGACATTTACCAAAATACTTATATTTCCAGTAGACCTGCGATTATTATGATCGTTCAATTCTGCTCGAGGGTTTTTAGATATATTTAGGACTGCCAAATATACGACAAGGTAATGTTGCTCAAGTAAACTACATGGAACATAAAAATATAATGAGACAGGACTACATTCGTTTTGTACATATGCATGCAAATAGACATAGCGGAGCGAGAAAATTAAATTGTCATTTTATAAAAAAGAAAGAGCTACAGAAAGTGTGTTTTGATGTAAAGTATAAAAAAACTAAACATTATTTTATATACAGGGTATTTCTGGACTATTAGATCAGTGACTTTAATTTACAAAAGTGTTGTTGCTCTTAGCACGCCGATTTTTTTGTAAAAATAGTAAAAAATTAAACATATTCCAGGAAGAATACTCTTGATGTAATTCATCCACTGCTAAATTTGCTATTGCAACATTACCGCAAAATTCATAATTGTTTATAAGCCTCTTTCTTTATAAGCTCCGTTATAATCGTCCGATTTGAAATTTCCAAAGCTCATTTTACTCAGAAATACATGTATTTTCAAAGGAAATTGGTTCAATTATGCTTCAATAACAAATATATTTTTACATAGCAAACACTGGCTAATTTTTGCAAATTTTTAATTCCGTATTCCACTTCGATGGTTAGCAAATAGACTCCCGGTCTCTATTTTATCATAAGCGTAAAATTTTGCAAAATATGACGTTTGCAAAAAGATAATTAATTTGTTTATAACTTTGGACCAAGGCACTTTTTCTATCATGGTCTTTGCTGGAAATCACATGGTGTACTAACCGTACTACCTATTCTTAATCAAACAAAATTTTTCAATGCATTAACATTATTTATTTACGAAAAATAAAATTTGCTAGTAACCAAAATTGCAATAACTTTTTTAATTATGCATATTGTAAAGAAATTTAAATGACATTAGATTCGTCGTAAAAAAATACATTGATTTCACGTTTTGTGGACCCTAGTTGGACCATTTTAAGCCGAGATATCAACGATTTTGGTTTTGGCACTGTTGAGACTTTTGTAATTATTATTTTCGAAAAATTCGGAATGCAGGCTATATGTGAATATCCTTAAAATTTGCAAAATTAAAAAAATTATTGCAATGTTCGTTACTTGAAAATTTTATTTTTCATCAATGAATAAATGATAATTTATTGAAACAATTTTTTTTTAATAGGAATAGGTAGTACTAACCAAACCATGTAATTTCACGCAAAAATCATGATAAGAAAGTACCTTGCTCCAAAGTTATAAGCAAAGTAAATTGTTTTTGCAAAACGTCATATTTTGCAAAATTTGCACTTATGATAAAACGACACCGGGAGTCTATTTGGTAACCATTGAAGTGTATGTAAAAAATTTTGAGAAATCTAACTGAAGAATTCGTACAGTTATGCAACTCTGAAACGGAACTCAAAATTGGCAGAAATTCCCCAGTTTTTGTTACGTAAAATAGTGTTTATTATTCAAGCATAATGGAACCAATTTCCGGAAATTGATTGAAAAGGTATATCTTCAAAGATATATCTTCAGCAAAAATAAAAAAACTTCTACAAAACGCTAATACAAAAAGCAATAACCAAAAAGACAAACAAACGATAAAATCAATCACAGCCAAAATCAACGACAACAATCTAGTAGTAACAAAAGCAGATAAATCAAATGCCACGGTAATTCTCACCAAAACAGACTATACAAATAAAGTAAATAATTTCATACGGTCAGAAGATATTACTCATGTCAATAAAGACCCCACTAAAAAATATCAAACCAAATTAAAACAATCGGTAGCAAACATAGAAATAATCCTTTCGGAATACGAAAAACGAAAAATAATTAACATGAATCCCTTAGTTCCAAAATTATACGGATTAATTAAAACGCATAAACCGGATAACCCCATTAGGCCCGTAGTATCATATATCAATAGTCCAACTAGAGAACTAGGTAAGAAATAAAATTTAGTTTTTAAACAACATACAGATTTTAAACCTAAACATGGAATAAAGAACTCCTTAGAATTAGCAGAGAAGTTAAAAAATACACATTCCCCACATAATTCATTTCTGGTATCATTCCACGTTAAAAACATGTTTTCAAATATCACCCCAGATGAATGTTTAAAACTTATTCAAAATTTACTAGATAAAAGTAAATTAAATAGCATTATATCAACAGAACTTTTACTAGCTTTCGACACATGCATCAGTCAAAATTACTTTCAATTTAATAATCAATTTTATATTCAAAACAGCGGTCTACCGATGGGATCACCTCTAAGCCCTTTATTAGCGGATATTTTTATGTCTAATTTAGAGGAAAGTATACTAAATTCGCAACCAGGCAAGAATCACATTCATTTTTGGTATAGATATGTCGACGACGTTTTGGCATGCTTTAAGGGTACTACTAGACAATTACACACTTTTATAGATTCTATTAATAACATACACCCAAAAATTGAATTTACATTAGAACGAGAAACAAATCATACAATAAATTTTCTAGACCTAACTATCACACACAAAAATAACCAATTCAAATTTGATATTTTTAGAAAACCTACATATACTGATATAACTATCCCCTTTGATTCTTGCCATCCATACGCACATAAACAAGCAGCTTATAATTCAATGCTACATAGAGTTTTTTCATTGCCTTTATCAGAAACGCAAATAAAAACAGAGCTCTCAACAATTCAAAAAATAGCCAAGAACAATGGCTTCCCCACAGAAGCTATCGCCAAATTAATAAACAAGAAACAAAACCAGTATACTTTTAAAGCAATTTATCCCATAGTCAGAGAAGAAAAACAAACACCTCACGCTACACTCACATACTGTGATACACTGGCAGAGAAAATATCAAATATTCTCAAAGCACATAATATCAAGATAGCATTTAAACGCCAACAAAAATTATCAAATTTAATTTACAACGCCAAGGATAAAACAAATAAATACGAAAAATCTGGAGTCTATAGGTTAAATTGCTCGGAGTGCAATAGCATATATATAGGACAGACCGGACGTAATTTTAAAAAAAGATACCTCGATCATGATAGGTCCTTCAGACTACAAAAACAGATTCTGATTTTTCTAATCACATATTAGAGAGTGGACATAACTTCCCAGATATTAATAATATTATGGAAATCCTGCACTATGCCAGCAAAGGTTTTAAACTTAATTTGTTAGAAGCATTGGAAATATACAAATACAATAATAAGGATGATTTAATTTTGTTAAATGATCAATTAGATATTATGTACTCACCTCTTTTTACTGCTACCAAGATGTAATTAAAATATGTGAGAAACCCCACCCTTAGATAGTTAGGACATCATAAACTACCTGTATACTTTAATAATTCTCTAATCTGTTTAATTCTAGAAACATATTTAAATAGGGACCAAATCTTTTGTATTTCATTCTTAATTGAATCATTGTTTGAAAATGACCTAAAAAGGGTTGAAACTGCAGTCACGTTTTTGTGCAAATACAGTGGTAAAAAACATAGTAGTGTTTTACTCAATTTCGTTATAGAACCAATTTCCATTCAAAGTACATGTATTCCTAGTAAAATGAGCTTTGAAAAGCTCAAATCGGATGCTATAAAGAAAAAAGATTATAAACAATTATGAAGTTTGTAATAACAAATTTAGTGGCAGGTGAATTGCATCAAGTGTATTTTGAATAAATGTAAATGTCAGATTTGACAAATAATAAAGAAATACATGAAATGAACTTTATTGCTTAACAAAATATTCAAATTAATTAAGTGCAGAGAATACACTGTAAAACTAAGTTCTAAGTAGTTCGGGGTGTAATACTGGTTTATTGCATAACATTTTTCATCTGGTAATATGCATTTTAAGCACAAAATAGCTGTGTGTAATGGTTTGGAAGCTAGGAACTTTTTCCTTACAGTTTTTCCAAATAGGGCGATGTCAGTTTTTGTCCTTTATCCAGGATCACTCTGTATGTGTCATAGAAATTGTATTAACCAAAAATAAAAACTGCGAATACCATTATTCGGTTTAAGGTGACCATTTCCTAGAAAAAGACATCCGATAGGGAAATGTTTATTATTTTTGGCTATAACTTTTTTTCTTAGTACGTATATTTAAAAAACCGCTGCCTAAGGAATCACTACTTCCACATCTAGATTTTCCTCCGTCTCTTTAAAGGTAAACTTCTTGACTGTATTTGCACTTTGGTATGCGGAAATAATTGGTCATGAAAGTTTAATAATATTTGTCGCAGATGTCATAAAAAAATTAGCAAGCTTCGTTAAGACATTGAAAATGAACTTGGCTAACTTTCAAGCCCGGCAGGATATTTACAAAATTTGCAAAATGTACAGGGGATAGAAATATAGAAAATTTGTAAACATTTTCAAACTTTTATTAAACTGCGGATAAAGAATTTAAAATGTTACACAACTCGGAGTAATTGTAATAGGCTTTACATTATTCCACAAAAAAATATGTTCCGTAAAAATGCGAGAACATGATTCTAGGTATCAAAATTGATCAAATACACAAGTTTTACAAAAACAATGTTAGGCGTCAATCGGTGTCAAGACCTATAAACGAAAGAATATGAATTTAGGTATCAAAATTGGTCAAATACACAAGTTTTACAAAATCGACGCTGGGCGTCGGTCGGCGTCGAGACATATAAATCCAAGAACATGAATCTAGTAATCAAAATTTATCAAATACACGAGTCTTACAAAAACGACGCTAGGCCAGCGTCGAGACGTAAAAATGCAAGAATATGATTCTAGGTATCAAAATTTATCTAATTCAAAATTAAATTTGGATCATTCAAAAAGTATTCGATGTAATAGCACCGAGCGCTTTCGTGTCCAACAAAACAGCCGAATTTACAAATGAAGTTTCTGGACCCTTACTAGCTTGCTCTACTGATATTTCCCAATTACACACCCCCCTCCACCTCTTCAACAAAAAGTACATACGTGTAACAAGTTCCAAGTGAATATCTTAAGTTTATTTCATCAACCCTTTTATTAATGGAGTGGTGGTGGTGGGGGGTTGAAAAATATTATAAAGAAATCTGAGGGCTTAGCTTCTAGTATACGCACCAAACCTCAAGTTTTTGTACGGTACATAGCTTGCTTTACTCATTTTCTCCTATTTGCCTATAATTACATCTCCGCCCCTTCAACGGAACCATCTCAAAATATAACCTAGTTCCAGATGTCGTTGTAATACATACGTGTACCAAATTTCAAGTGAATATCATAATTTTATTTTATCAACCCTTTAAAATGGGTTATGGGTGGTTGAAAAATATTATAAAAAAAATTATTTGACGCGTTGGCTTCTAGTACATACACCGAATTTCAAATTTCTGTACGCTTACCAGCTTGCTTTACTTATTTTCCCCTATTCACCACTATTTAACCCCCCAACGGAATAATCCAAAAATAATCTAGTACCAGATGTCATTATAATATATGCTTATTCCTAGTTTCAAGTGAATATCTCAATTTCATTTTATCAACCACTTTAATAATGGAGTGGTGGAGGGATCGAAAATATCATAAAGAAATTTGAAACCTTGATTTCTAGTACATATACATCAAATTTTAAGTTTCTGTACTCTTGCCAGTTTATTTTACTCATTTACCCCTATTTACCCCCCAACCCCTCACCGGATATGTTCAAAAAACAACAAAATTTCAAGTCAATATCTTAAACCGTTCCGGAGAAAACGTGCGGACAAAAAAAAAAAAAGTTGCAGACCGACAGACAGACAGAATTTTTTTTTCCGCTCAAATTTAAAATCTCGACGTTTCATGACATTCTAAACCTACTTCGAAAAAAAAAAAATTGAAATTTTTTTTACGATTACTATACTCCAATCCACTACGTGGATGTGGAAGTAAAAACTATAAGACTACCTAGGTAGAACCATAACAAGACTATTACTATGAATTTTAACTCAATGATTTCAATGGTTTGCGAAATAGTTAGCTTTAAAAAAGATTTATGCTAATCTTCTAATTTTGTAGTTTTAAATCTGACTATTCTTGAAACGACTGTAATTGTAGAGTGAAAATTCATAGTAATAGTCTTGTTATGGTTCTACTTAGGCAGTCTGATAGTTTTTTAAATATACGTAGCAAGAGAAAAAGTTATGGCCAAAAATAATAAATATTTTCCAATCGAATGTCTCTTTTTTGGAAATGGCCACCTTAAATGGAGTATCTATGCATGAAACAGGAGATTTCAAGACCAAACAATCATTTTTGTTTTGAATGTATCTATATAATTCTCTTCTCTACATTTAAATTCTAATCGTATTCTAATGATTCTATTTTGTATTATAAAAACTGTACTTTCCTCCGCCGATTGTCATTGGCTATAAGCTAAATTTTACAGCTAATGACTAAAAAATATGCCAAAGAGTAGTAACATGCATTAACACTGAATTCTAGTTTTAAATATAAAATGACAAGTGGTTTTGCTAACTCGGAACATAGATTATTTTTTTATTTGCGGATAAAATACAACGTTGAATCAACTTCAAAAAACTGGAATTACCCTAAAAATAGGCACAAGCTTTAAAAAATTATAGATGTTCTATAGAGCTTTTGCTTTACGATGGAGACAGAATATTACATGTAAATTTAAGATTTATAGCATGTTTGTATTCTACTGATAGAAATAAAACCAAACGATCAGATTAATAATGTATTTTTTCATTGCATACATAAAAGACCATAATATATTTCAAAGACTTACGAATAATAAAACGCTACCTATTAGCTCTATTGCTGGATATCCAGTGAGTCACGTATGCTATAATGTGTATTTTGAAGCTAAACAAATCGTAAAATGTAGAATAAACTCGCATTGTATGTTGAGTAAATGATTATTTAGTAGAATTTTCGGTTAGAGGGTATTTGTGAACAATGTTCTATTCAATATATGTATACAGGATGATAACGAGATATAAATATAATATCAGAATCTGAAAATGAGAGAAACTTCATGAAGATATGTATTCGGAAATGTTTTATTTATAATTTTCAGGGTGTTAAATACGATATAAGAAATATATGTTTGTAAAATATTTGAGGACCTTTTCAGTAGATATGAAATTATGTTAAATGATATATCTAGTAGCGTGAAAAGAGACTTGTAATCAAGTGTTTTTGTATGTCTACTATCGTGCTTATTGATGGTGCGAACTTAGTAGGTGAAAAGTGCGCCGATGGTGACGGCGCTCAATGATTTGGTGTGTATGAAAACTATATAGGGGTCATGTTAGATTTTAGTTACTTCGGAAAAATTCCTCGGTCGATGATTCATTCCTTTTGGAACGTGTTCGTGAAAGTGTGTATAATATCACATCAAAATGTTTCAGCGAGAAAGTGGGTACTAAGTTTTTTATTTAACAATTTGCATGCAAAAATGCAGTTTTTTGCTAATAACTTTTTAAATTTATAGACCGAGAGCTAGCGTCACAAGGGATGTACTATTTGTAAATGGACAGAATATGTCTTAATATGTTGTCGATGATCCATTGAATACCCGCCCATCAGTCTGCCGGGCTGAGAGCGCTGCATTTGGCGGCGAGGGGCGGTTTAGCCGATGACCTGACAGCGGTACTGTTACAAATGTCAAAAAATCCGCTTTTGATTATCTCGTGCCGAGCCGAATTTCCGGTCTTGCCGTCGCAATTTACGACACCGACAAAATACCAATCTTTCTTTTTCCGTAGAGATATCACACGATCCTCCACCCGACGTATTTATTTAGTTCTTAACGTTTCTAAAATTGATGTTTTTGAAGTTTTGCCTTCTCCGAGATTATCGTCAATTTTAAGTTTGGGATCCGCCGTAGCCGAACGTATTAAGCGGCGACTGCTTTTAAGTGGATTCCCGACTTCGTATCCCGCCCAGGGCTACTTTTTTATTTATTTATTTTTGACACACAGTTTTGATTCTATAATTGCTCTTGGCTTATTTCTATGCGACTAACGTGTTAAAATTATAAATTTTGGTCATTTTTTCTGATTTTTTGGTGATACATAGAGAAATAATCTTTAAATAATCTTTCCAGTTTTCCATTTCTCAGTGGGTTTGCTGGTGTAACGGCAAGAAATCCTGATTCCCAAATAGGAGATCCGGGTTCAAACCACGCACCCCGATTTTTTTTACCTTTTTTACATTTCTGGTTATAATTTGATAAATGATGAAATTTGTCAGCCTTGTTGACGCCGCTATTTTGAATTATGAAATTTCGATCGAAAATTTGTAATCGGCCACCTTGATTACATTCAGATACCGATTTTTAGACATTTTGAACTTTTAAGTTTCGATCCTATATACAAATATAGGATCTGCGACATCGATCCTGACATACCGAATTTCAGTCGAATCCGACCATAAAGATCAAATGTTTTAATTTCTTTTTTCATTTTGACGAACCCTGTATGTTTTCTTCAACAAAGTTTTTGTAGATTCGGCTTCTACCGATTGATTAAATCCGAATTTGAATTATAAATTTTCTCGCACAATTTTTTGTATCGATTTCCAACAAAATTATTTTGAAACTGAATGAAGCTCCGAGAAACCCTCTTTAATTAAGCAACTACGAAAATAAAAAAAATTACTCATGTGATATATAGGTAATATTTGATCAAATTATGATCGGAAATGTAAAAAAGGTAAAAATAATCTCCGGGCGCGTGGTTCGAACCCGGATCTCCTGTTTGGGAATCTGGACTTCTAGCCGGTACACCAGCCAACGTACTGAGGAATAGAAGACTAGAAAAATTATTACCCTATGTATCACCAAAAAATCAGAAAAAAAAAACAAAAATTTATAATTTTAACACGTTAGTCGCATAGAAATAAGCCAAGAGCAATTACAGAATCAAAAATTTGTGTCAAAAAAATAAAAAAAATAAATAAAAAAGTAGCCCTGGGCGGGATTCGAAGCCGGGAATCCACTTAAAAGTAGTCGCCATTTAGCGCGTTCGGCTACGGTGGATCCCAAACCTAAAATTTGACTATAATCTCGGAGAATGCAAAACTTCAAAAATATCAATTTTTGAAACGTTAAGAACTAAATAAATACGTCGGGTGGAGGATCGTGTGATATCTCTACGGAAAAAGAAACATTGGTATTTTGTCGGTGTCGTAAATTGCGACGGCAAAACCGGAAATTCGGCTCGGCACGAGATAATCAAAAACGGCTTTTTTGACATTTGTAACAGTACCGCTGTCAGGTCATTGACTAAACCGCCCCTTACCGCCAAACGCAGCGCTCCCAGCCCGGCAGACTGATGGACGGGTATTCAATGGATCATCGACAACCTATTAAGACATATTCTGTCCATTTACAAATAGTACAAATTTCTGTGACGCTAGCTCTCGGGGTATTAATCTTTATCATGAAATGAATAGCACTATTCGAAAGAACGGAAAGTTTTACAAAAGAAACATATACAATACTTGTGTTTTCAATATAAATTGAGCGACCAGTAATTTGTTAAGTAACGTTCCGATTCGCGCTGCGTCAGCCTCCTGCTACGCGGAAGTGGACTGGCGCGAGGGCGCGCGCGGCACTAAAGTAGCTGTAACATTTAATTGACTAAAGAAAACGACTTAAACCAAATATGTATTGAAAAGGATCAATTTTTTGAAGTATTACGTGTATTTAAATATTTCTTTTCATATTTCAAACATTTCTTACACAAGCTTGAAGTTAAGCATTGCACGAATTTTCGATTATTTCATAATACTTAACGTTACTCGAATAAAATAGGCAAAAATATAAACAAATAGCGGGATATTTCATTTAAAAGGATTACTCAAAATAGGTCTTTCGCCAAAAAAAAATCTGTTTTACGAAAATCGGACCCTCAAAGTTGGTCGATTTACGAGAAACGCATTTTCCACATTGACTTTCTAACGTTGATTGTAAATAATAAAGTATTGGAAAATGATATCGGTACTCTATAGGGGGTTAAATTAAAGTTTATGGTGTGTACTTTAAGATAGAAAAATTTGTTTTATGATAATTATAATTTTTATAAGTTTTTTTAATGAAAAAAAAATAAATAAAAAAATTATATTCTAAAAGTCTGAAAATTCCATTATAAACAAATTGCTGTTACAAACAAATAAAACAAAAAATTAACACTCTGACCACATGGAGGTGGTAGCTGACATATAAACCTTATAATATTTTTTTGTTATGCAAAAACAATTGGGAAACAAAATAAGCGGTAAATAGTTAAAATATACATGTTTTCAGTACGACTACAACTAGCGCAGGGCAATTCAATGGAAGCTGACCTAACCCATGTATGTAGGATGTATACCTTTGATGTATATTCTGGGAAGGGAGAAAGCCTTCTGTTCTCTTGTATCTAGAGTGGGCAAGCCTTATAATACAGCTCAAAACAGTACATTTTCTTTTGGCAAGTAGCTGCGTAATAACACGTTGCGCTTAACATATCCAGTTTTTTTAACGATAGTCGGTTAAATAATTTAGTATATTATTATATGAGCGATTATGATAGCCAGTATTCACAAAGATGATGTTTGAGCCCACGAGCCGTTAGGCGAGTGGCGCAATTTCTTGAATATGTGTATAGTTTTATTCATGGTTTAATTTTTTCATTTTTATTTCATAAAAATATGTTGTAAATTTATTAAAATCAATGTTTACCCAATAATTGTATACTTCTTAAATAGATACATCAACAATATTACAAGGTACATTTTTTGCCTAAAAATACTAGAAATATAATTATAAAACAATAGTAGTATATGATATTTTATGTTAGACAAGCCATCGCAAATTTCTGTTATCTAACGTTAAATTTGTAACTTCCATGCTTGGAAACTGTGAAAAACTAGGTATTTGAAATTTTTTAAATCACTTTTATATATACAGAGTAACCCATTTAAAAGCGGGGCACCTTTATAACTTTTTTCTTTTTTGTCCTACTTGAACCAAATTTTACCAAAAGGTAGAACAGATTAGGATCTACTTATGACCAAAAAAACATTCGCGTCTTACAAATGCAAAGACGGAGGTCGTTACCAAAATAAATGGAAAAAATAAAGATATCATATTAGGCATTTTTTTTATCTAAAAACTTTATTAATGAAAGTTGTCCAGAATTGTCCAAAAACCTAAAGTCCAAAATTTCAGCAACGTTGAAGACTATTGAAATTTTGTTTAAAACAATGTCCGAGTCCGAAAATATCATTTTAATTGTTTCTTTTTCTTTAGAAAATTGTGCTATGACAATTTTGTTTGAAATTAAACGTAAGCTGCCAGGTAGTTGTCAAGTGATTTGTATTTTTTTAAATTTTCTCGAAATTTTGGACTTCAAAAACAAAATTCAATATTTTTTAATAGTGCTGGAATTTTGGACTCTAGATTTTTGGACAATTCTGAACAACTTTCATTAATAAAGTTTTTCGATATAAAAGTCCTTTTTTTCGGTTAATTTTGCAATATTTAATATTTTTATCCGCTATTTTGATTCCGCCATATTGAATTTCAAAAAATTAATATCAGATTCTTAATCAGAATACCCAAAACCCCCTAGGAACCTATTTTCGAAATTTTCCATCGATTTGTATTTGAAATATTTAATTTTACAACTAATTTTGCACTTATTTGTTGTTATTAAACAAATGAACAATTAGCACTCATTTTTAAGAGGAGGCATTTTTCATTAACACTATTTAGAAGTAAACGCAAAAGGTTTCATAAAAAAATATGGATCGAGGAATTATTCCGAGATATATGCCTTTTTTTTATCTAAGATGACTTCCCTAATACTACATTAACTTAACGTTAATTCACTTGTCTCTTTAACTTCCCATTTGTTTAATTTATGTTCTGAAAACGAACTTTTAAAACCAAAAGCAACCAAAAGAGGAAGAAACACGGATTGACTCGTTATCTAAAGGCGCATATTGTTATTCATATATAAAATTTATGTATTATGACTATAGTACTTAGATATTTACATTCATATCTACATTTACATATTCAGTATTGTGATTTGTATGCCAAGCGATAAATAAACAAAATAAATGACTAGGCATTACAAAATCAAATTGCTGGTGCAAAAAATTCCAATCTTCCTTTTTCCGTACACACAAAATACGAGTGTATTTATTTAGATACTAATATTAGAAGATTTGATGTTTTTGAGAATCTACTGTTTCCACCAAGGGCATGTTAAAAAAAAATGGGATCCGCCGCAGTGACGACCATCCAAGTCGTTTTCCGGCTTCGGGTCCCGTTACCGGAGTACTTTTTAATTTTTTTTGGCACTTATTTTTAATTCTAAAATTACATTTCGCGTATTTTCAATCGACGATAAAAACAATGTTCAAAATTTATTTTAAATGGTAAAAGAATATCAATCATAATCCACTTATGAATAGCCTCGTATCTCTGAATGATAGTGGGAAACCTAGAGCGAAATGTTTACGCTGCGTCATAGAATGCACCATAAGTAAGACAATGATAATACAATAATGAGGGAAACTCTGGAATATCCGGCAAACATCTGCCGTTGAAATCGGCAATTGTTTCCTTGTCTCCCTGGTTTGGTAACTGAATCCCAGGCACGCTCTGATTTTGATTTTCAGTTGTAGCTGTTTATATCCGCAGTTACCACAATTCAAACACAAAAGGATCAGATAAAAACAATACTTGCAACAGCAGACGAGTCCAATACCATTATAGGGCGATAGGGACCGTTATTCATGGATCGATCCAAATATTTATCCTGGCAATAAATCTTGAATGGCTGTGTGCAACCATGGAAGTTTTATTATATTTTATGTTTTTTGTCCATCAAATAAACTGTTTATCTACGATAATGTATCCTACATTATTATTCTGTCGGTTTTTACTGTGTCGTACTAAAATACTCTTGAGGATAAAATAGTTCCTCCGAAAATTAAACAGGGTGTCTTCATTGTGCTAGGGCTAATTAAAATAACGTATACTAATTATATAATAATTATAATAATAATAATAAAATTTATTTCCCAAATGATGAATATGATCAATAATACAGTTAACACTTAACAATATGTCCAAAATATATGTTTCTTATAAGGTACGTAAATGACGTGTCAAAAACATGTTTTAGTAATAATTTTAGGGGTATATAAACAAAGCAAGGGCTCACAAAAGTAACCTTGTAAATGAGCTGGTGACGAATTTTGATCTAAAATTAACATTTAAGTGTGGACATTGGGTCAATACCCAAAGATACAAAATTGTCAAAATTTTGATATAAATTTAAGGTAATGGTGGGGATGCAAAATGATATAAAGCCCAAAATTTTGAAAACTATTGAGAATAATTTCTAATCGGAAAAATGACTGAAGAATTAAACCTAATAAACAACATAGGTAAGCACATTATGTCAATATACAAATTAATCTCAACGCAATGGTTATACAGTACGTCAAACTTTTTGTCACGTGTATATAACAAAATACTGAGATATTTAAATAACGAATATTAGCAGTATTTTTGGAATAATGATCTTGTTGGCTTATGCATATTATTTGAAAATTTTGGATAATCTTAGAAATCCCATAAACTGAATTCATTGCAAACTGGGATTTCGATTGCACAAAATACAGTGTTTTTTTTTCTTCCTCAATTCTTTGGGACTTCCTGCCACATGCATTTTTTCTTTTTAAGCGGTGCTCGGGGAATCTACAAAATATTACAATTAACCAGTATGTTACTGGTAAATAACCTCTACGCCTCTGTGACTTTACGTCAAAGAATCAGTTAGAGGTTGCTTTTTTTTTAAATAAACAGCACAAATAAGTTTAAAAACTTGAAATTAAATATTTCGCCAATGTTTCGGAAATCTAATCTGTTTCCTTTTTCAAGGCTTTTTTTGAAAAATCTTTTTTGCTCTGTATGATAAATATACAGCTCTAATAATGTTTGTTATATTTAATATCCATAGATACTTACTATTTACATAGAACTGTTGATACAGTTAACAGTTTTTTTAGTTTTTATACAATGTTAATGTCGTAGAACAAGATTTTGAATATATACATCAGGTTTAGTTATAACAAACATTTTAATTTGCAAAAAGTACAAATATAAATAAATTCAGAAATTTAATTAGAGAAAAATAGATTAGGCAATTGAATAATATAAATAATTATCCTCTAATTGACAAACTGTCATTAACATGTCAAAACGAATTTTAACTATTTCAGATAAATGGGTGTTGTCAAAAGGTGTAAACTATGCAATATACCCAAAATTGGTTCCAAAATTTGATATAATAGCAGCCGTAGAAAAAATTACACAAAACATGCCAATGATGACTGACGAAAATGAATATCGCGTGCGGGCAAAAATTGCTTTAGAGAGGCAATATAAAATGAAAGAAAATTTAAGCACAGAAGAAAAACGGTCAATATCCTCTTTGAACAGAGATTAAACCATTAAAATTTTGCCAGCGGACAAAGATAATGCCACAGTCATTATAAATAAAAATACACATGATGAAAAAATCATGACACTTACTAATGAAGGATCATACTTAAAATTAAGTAAAAACCCAACAAAATCAATTGAGGGCAAAATTTATAGAACTATTTAAATACAAAAATAAATTTAATGACTGAACGACGGAAGCTTACACCGCATTATAGCAAGCCTCCTCATTTTTATGGTTTACCAAAAATACATAAACAGAAAGAATGTCCTATTAAGACCAATTGTTAGTTCCATTAATTTGCCATGCTACAATTTGGCAAAATTCTTGCTTAAAATTGTTTATCCATTATCTGGAAATACTGACTCGTTTATAAAAAATAGTAAACATTTTGTGGAAAAAGTTTATGAAAACAATATTCATAATGCACATCTGATGGTTAGTTTTGACGCAGTTAGTCTGTTCACTAACGCCCCCGTAGACAAAACTAAAAATAATCAAAGGCAAATCGTTAAATGAAAATAATTTGTGCTAGCTAGAACTAAATTGAGTGTAAATACCACAATGGAACTTTTAACTATGTGTATAAAAACAACTTATTTTCAATTGGAAAATGATTTCTATCAGCAGGATTTCGGTATGGCAATGGGTTCTCCACTGTCACCGATTTTAAGCAATATATTTATGGAGGATTTTGAGACCGGACATGTTCAAAATTGTGCATACAAACCGGTTATCTGGTGGAGATACGTAAATGATATCTTTGCAATCTAACGGTATTGAGTTACTAGATAGTTTTTTTGGAACATTTAAATAATAAAGAACCTTCTATTAAATTCACTTTAGAAAAGGAAACTAGAGATTAATTACCATTTTTAGATGTTTTAATTAAAAGAGTAAATGGTACAATTGAAACAAGTGTTTATAGAAAACCAACACATACCAACAGATATTTAAATTTCAACTCAAATCAGTCGATGCACGTTAAGAGGGGTGTTGTAAAATGTTTGTATGATAGGGCCAAAATCACTTTTTCTAATGATGAAATGCTAAACAATGAGAAGCGGTTTATAAAGAAAGTTCTTATAAATAACCAATACCTTGGAGGTTTTGTTGATAAAACCTTCATAAATATTGAAAATAACAATCAGGTAGAACAAAAACCTGAAAAAGGTTACACATCGTTAATTCCTTATGTATACGGATTATCCGAAAAGTTACGCCGCATCGGTGATAGATTTGATATTAGGACGGTATTTCAAACAAACAACACTTGAAGATCTATTCTGACAAAGACGAAACCGAAGACGAGCAAAATTCAAAAAACTGCATTTACAGTATTCCGTGTGAGTGCAACAAATATTACGTGGGTGAGTCATCCAGACCATTTAGTGTAAGATTGGGTGAACATCAAAATTAAAGCAGAAAAAATGAAATTAAGAGGTCCAAGATCTGCGAACATGCTTGGGAGAACGGACATAGAATAAACTGGGACTCTGCAAAAATTTTAACAAAAGAGGCAGATAGCAAAAAAGGGAAAATTAAAGAATCCGCGATAATATTATTGAAAGAGGATAGATGCGTGTCGAATTGTTCTGTAGATGTGCGTACAACTTGTCAATGTTAAAAGAAGAACTTCACAAACTTAACAGTGTATAAAAACTAAAAAACTGTTGACTATATCAACAGTTCTATGTAAATAGTAAGTATCTATGGATATTGAATATAACAAACTTTCTTAGAGCTGTGTATTTATCATACACAGCAAAAAAGATTTTTCAAAAAGGCCTCGAAAAAGGAAACAGATTAGATTTCCGAAACGTCGGCGAAATATTTAATTTCAAGTTTTTATACTTTTTTGTGATATTTATTTAAAAAGGCAACCTCTAACTGATCCTTTGACGTAAAAGTCACAGGCGAAGAGGTTATTTACCAGTAACATACTGGTTAATTGTAATATTTTGTAGATTCCCCGAGCACCACTTAAAAGGAAAAACCGCTGCCTAAGGAATCACTACTTATACGTCCAGATTTTTCATCCAAGTCACTTTAAAGCAAACAGCTTGACTGGATTTGCACTCTAGTATGTGGAAATTATTGATCATAGAATTTTAATATTTGGGGCAGAGTACCTTTTGTTTTTTCTATATATTATTTTTAGAATTGTATTTTGAGTTATAGTTAATCTATTTAATATATTATGATATAGACCACCCCAAACCACTATTCCGTACTGTATTACTGACTCGACCAAGACCCTGTATACCATCTTCAATACAAATGTACTAAAATATTCTCTAAGTTGATTGAACAGATATATATATATATTCTCTAACTCTAGCATTAAGGTATTCTATATGCGCTTTCCATTTCATGCTCCTATCGAGTACAATACCGAGATATTTTATATTTTCAGTGGAACTGATGGTTTGAGTACTGTTGCAGTTATAGATATCATTCGCAAGATATTCAGCGGTATGTATGATTAATTCTTCCTTATTGCACTGAGAGGAGCTTGAGATGGAAAACGTCTTGAATTTGGTTTTTCTTGTAATAAGTGTTAATAAGCTATTATTTAATCAGCTGTCCAGGGTGCTTAGTCCAATGGATGCTAATGTGTGTATTTCATCTCAAGTACTTGCTGTAAATAGTAATACTGTATCATCTGCATAAGATATAATTCTGTTGTTTATATTTATTCTAGTTATTTCATCGATGTATATTAGAAACAATATTGTACCAAGCACCGTGCGCTGTGGTACACCTGTTCGTATAATTTTTGGTTCACTCAAGATGTCATTAATTTTACAGAACACAATATGTTTTGTCTTCCAGATAGATTTTTAATATTTCCAATACAATACCTCTTATTCCAATTTGTTTTATCCTATTTAATAATATCTTATGAGAAACGGTATCTAATGTCTTGGCCAAGTCTAAAAATACAGCTAAGCATTTCTCACTTCTATGTAAAGATTGATTTATACTATTCACAAGGGCGTAAATTGCTAATTCTGTATTTCTGTTGTTCCTAAAACCATACTGATTTGATGATAGTAAATCAATTTTTTCTAGATATTCAAGTAATCTATCTTTTAAGCATTTTTCAAATATCTTTGCTATGTAGAAATGAGAGAAATTGGTCTATAATTTCAAGAGGATCGCCATCTTTGTATATTGATATAACAACATTTTCTTTAAAAGCTCTTGGAACAATTCCTGTAGTGAAAATTTTATTTATAATGTAACCAAGAGGACTAATGATATAATTATGTATATATTTGAGTACGTTTGTTGATATCCCATCTTTTCCTGAAGATCAGTTGTTTTTAAGTTCGGCAATTTTATGCGTTAGTTCATTAGTTGAAACTTTTCTTTGAAACATTGAAGTAGTATTTTCTTGAGTTTTTATATTAATTTTTAATTTGTTTGTGTTTATTTTACTTGCCATTTGTATAAAATTCGTTTGCGGCATCTGCTATTTTTATTACTTTATTTATTACTTTATTACTTTTATTACTTATCAAATTTAGATACTCCCTACCCCGAAATATTACTGTTGAGCGAATGACTTCGCAGTCAAAGCTATACATTGCGAGCATAGAAAGATAGACTTCCGTCACCTGTAACAGCTAAGTCCAGAGCATAAACTCACTTACTTTCAGTTACTTAGGGGGAGAATAAAACGCCTAACACTATGAGATTACAATTAAACCTAGTTCATAAAAAACATAACAAATTTACACACTTTTCGGGATCTACACATACATACAATCACAGAAATTTGTTTTATTCGACAGTCGAGTCGAGTCGACAGTCGAGTCAGCGTCTTTTGAAACGGATTTCTGTACAATTTCCTTTTCTACGACGATTATCAAAAACTTTTGTCCTGCTATAATATATCCATTGATAAATCAGATAGGTATAATAACATCAGATAAGACAGTTATGTGCGGCTACAATTGATGTTTTCCTTATAAAATACTCTTAAAAGAAGTTGAGCAAAATTGTTTGATTGAGCATTACTTCCTTACGTCATAAGGAAGTCGAAGATGTTGAAACGGATTTCTTTGAGTGTACGCCATTTAAAACGACATCCTGTGTTTCATGTCCTCCGAATGGCATTCTGCGTAAAATGATCATTTTTATATGGATGTGAAAGGATGCGTAAATAATGTATTTATGTTGTTGTTGAAAATTACGAGCCATACATAAATGACGAGGGTCTCGATCACAGCGGCTGAAAAATAAGCCAGCAGGCAGTATCCGTTGTGTTCGTGTCGTTTCGGTATCAAGAACATACAAACACACGCTATCGTATGACTGATGCATTTTCTCTGGATTGATGAGAGAACTTTCAGGCTTAAGTAAATTTGCACATTGAGAATTATTATCAAGTTTAATTTTTTTTTACTATTTAATTGTTACAAACATCTTGGTAAATAATTGCACAACCGAAATTCCGATGTGATCCGTTCTCATTCAATTATTTCTAGAGCCTATAATAAAAGTAATTTTTAATTGATAAATTCAGCAAGAAATTAATTTTAATTATAGCTTCTTGAAACGGGAATATTCCAAAAAATGGTACCATTTATACTGGGTGGGGCAATAGTACGTCGGACTTCGATATCTCGAGTTCTACGATAGCTAGAAATTAAAAAAAAAATTTCAAGTAAACTAGATAAAAAAGTCTTATAACTGGAAATTATTTTCGACCAAGTGCCTTTTTTTTTAAATGGAATGCTATGTATATCAGTACATTTTTTGAGGCCTCTTTCTAGGCTCTATTCATTCCTCCTATATTAGCACTGAATATCTCCGAACCACTTGGATATAATGCATTTTTTTGTTGAAATAATTCAATCTGCAGATGGATATTAAAAAAATCACCACAGTCACAATTATGGGTTTTAAGAAAAACGTATGTGAATACCAGTTAAGAGACATCTAATTAATGTTTTTGAATCCCCACCCTGTATATTCATTTGAGCTATATTTATATTTAAGTTCTAAAACTGTTATTGAAACTTGCTACACGTTCCCGTCGGCGACATCTATAACTGAGGCAATACTCTACAGTTTGCAATTCATAATGAATCAACTTTTTTTTAATTGCTACATATACTAGCAGAATAAAACCTCATTGAATTTCATCACGATCCATCGAGTAGATCAACTATTATACATAATTTTATTTAACACCGTGTTAACGAATCATTTTCTCGTTCCGGCGTGATTTGGATGAATAAAAATCAATTTAGTTTAACTTGTTCTAACTCAAAAACGGACCAATCAACTACATTCAAATTTTCACCGTCTTATCACTATACATTTGTTGTCAATATGTGATTGAAGATCAGATTTTGACAAGTGAAGAAAACGTTTTTATTCTAAGGTTATATCCTTGAAATGTGAAACTTTTCAAGGGTAAATATACCAAACAGGAAACTCTTTTATCTTTCGAAATAGGTATCAAGAAATAAATAATCGGCCAGGCAAATGAAGGAAAACAGACAGAATTTTTAGATACATTAGTAGCCGCTATGTTTTTGCAGAATGACTTTGGGAGAGATAATGAGAGAGTTTTCTCATGCGTGAGTCAAAAAATTTCATTCGCATCTTCATTTTTTATCAACAATTAGAGCGGAGAATAAGTTTTCCTAAAATACTGGAAAAACTTTCGGTCGTAGAGGAAAGTGAAGCATGGTTGATTTGTGTGCAATTAAAATCATAACATATGAGCCTTTTCGAATTAAAATCGCTCCAGCGCCAGCGGTAAAAAAGTTATTGCAAAAAAACCTGCAATATAATATTTTTTTATTATTAACAGGAACTTTCGCAAAAAATGTATTTAATGCTTTTATGTGGATAATAAAATTTTCCTTGATTTGATTTTTGTTTGTTTATGTATCAGAAACATTGCTCAAGGCATACTTTTTCTTGAAAATTCGAATTTTTAATTGAAAAATTTGTACTTGTAGTTAAGTATCTTCGAAACTATTGATTATTTCAAAAAATTGCTTATAATTTTATGAAGGTTTTAAAAAGAATATTTTTATTTTTATTTCTTGGAAAAATTATGCATACTATGGCTATTACATGGCGTGAAATATACAAATAAGCATCTTAATCAATACAAGTTGAACAAGAGAATCTGTTTTTCACATTTTTTAAACAAAATTTTATTTTTCATATTTAATAAATGTTATATTTGTAAACAGTTGACACATCTGTTATTATTGATCATTTCGCAATTTCGTGAATTTTTAAATTTCAACCAATGACAACAGAATAAACGCTTGTTAGCTTTTGCTAAAATTTAACAGCGATTAAATTACGTTTAGCTTTTAAACGCACTTAATTCATTTGGACCCAAAAAAAAAATAAAATGTTACAAATTCAAGAATTACTATTTTTATTAATAATGAGTATGTACCAACGGTGTACTTATGCAATTTTACAGAAATATTTTTATTATCTATCTAACCCAAACTCTCAGCTTCACAACTACGATCGCATAACAAAAGTCAAATAAGCATCTAGCGTGTCCTTTTCCAGGTTACAAAACAAAAGTTATATTACTGTTCAAATTTTAATAACAACTAATTGTCATTTAACATATAAATAAAAACCTAAGTATAAAAGTACGTAAGGAATTTGTTCATTTGGGAAATAATCTTAACATATATTCCTCGAGATTTATATATTATCTCACAAATTAAAGGAAATATCATTACCCACACAGAATCAATATAATAACGATTATTTTATAAACGTAGCGGGTCATTCACAAATAGATAATGATACTTTATTATATTACAATAATAATTTTTTAAATGACACTCTTAAGTTTTCGTGAAATAACATGTGAGGATATATAAAGTGTTGAAATCAGTAAAATCTCAGGCTGTGGGCAATGACATAAACTGAAAAATGATAAGCGTAATTATGCCGTACTGCATTCATGTGATTACACATATATTTAACGATTCTCTTCCAGATTTGCAGAAATTAGCTAATGTCATCCTAACAACAACAATAACGCCCCCGTCAACATTTAGTGACTTGAGACCTATAAACATATTGCCAACATTTTCAAAATTATTAGAAAAAATCGTATCATTTCAAACAAAATCTTACTAAGCAAGATAATGATGTTTTACCTGAAACACAGTCTGGCTTTAGGCACAAACATAATACTAATGCAGCTTTATTGAATGGTATAAATGACTTAGCCTATACAAATGATAATTCTTGACTGTGTTTCACACCATGTGCTGCTAGAAAAGTTAAAGTAGGTATCTCAATGTTGCATTAGTAAGTTGCGAGCTAATTAAATCTTAATTATCAAATCGTAAGCAACATACGAGCGTAAATAATATAAATTCAGATCTCAAGGACGTGAAAAGTGGAGTACCTCAGGGTTCGGTATTGGGACCCACTTTATTTTTGATTTATGTAAATGCCCTTAAGCAAGCCATACCGGAGGCACACCTCGTATTATTTGCAGATAACACCACGTTGTTAAGATCGGTTGAATCATTAAATGCACTTCAACAGCACATGGAGGATACACGATCAAATGCGTCAAGTTGGTTTCCCTGCAAAAAATTGTCCCTAAATCAAAATAAAACAATAAATATGATTTTTACTCATAGACCTATTATAGTGAACTATGAAAATCCATAAAAAAATCAAGTTTCTTGGACTTTATCTTGACCCAAAGTTACGATTTGGTAGCCAAATTCATAGACCGTGAGGAGTGATGAATCCGAACGTTCCGTGTATGGTGGAGGGAACAAGTGTCACCATGTGGATTTCATTGCAAATAAACTGAGCAAAAATACTTTCATCCTAAGATGAGAATTTGAGAAATGTTGTGCCAATGAATATTTTAACTATTGCCTATCACTTATTATTTGCATCTCATATATAATATGGACTGTTAAACTGGAGGCATGCACCTCAAGCTAGTAGAATATTTTCTGTACAAAGAAAACCTATTAGAATCATTTAAAATCTGGGATATAGAGATGATGTTAAACAAAAGTTCATCGATTTAAATACGTTAACATTACCTTCACTATATATTTATTTATAAGAATGTTCACTTATTTGAAAGAAAAGGCTCTAATCTTAATTATAATACTAGACATGAATTTGACACAAAACTCGACTATAACAGACTGAAATCAAGTGATTATGCATATAATTACTTCGGCCCTATTTTTATAATAAGCTTCCTTTACATATTAGAAATCTCCCAGCGACGAGGTATAAACATGTGATAAAGGATTTCCTTAACAAAAGCGCACTTTATGATGTCCGTGAATTTTTAAATTGTGATGTATCTACGCTGTGATAGCGAAAATAGGTATTTCAGGTCTTCTGTAAGATTTAGTATTTTTAGTAATATGTAGTATTTTAGTGTAACAATGACTGTAATAATGTGTAACGTTTTTTCTTAATTACGTATCACCATTTTTTGCTATCTTATAGCATTCACTCTAAATTTTAAATTTTATGTATGTATATGCTTTGTGTACACTGACGTGTGTAAAACACATAGAGTGTTGTGAACATCAATAAATGATTTGATTTGATTCTCTATCGTCTGTGTCTATTCTTGTTTTGTTAGATCAAGGCAAAGTATTTGTATCTTCTCGAAGCCAAATTAAGGTATATAGGTTTTCAAGAATGTGTTTTAAAGTGGATAGAAACATATTTAACAGGCATGGCTCAAAAGGTGATAATTAATGATATAAAATGCTACTCGTTAAGGGTCACTTCTGCAGGAATTCCGCAGGGTGGTATACTTGGGCCAATATTTTTTTCAGTTTTTATCTTCCCAAGATACTTTCTTATTGTTGGGTTCACCTTTATGCGGATGATATTCAGATGTAATTTTCATTCCAAATAAATGAATTAAAAATGCGTAGAATATATAAATGCTGATTTGCAAAATATTACAAAGTATTCTGAGCACCACGTTCTAAGGTTAAACCCAAACAAAACAGCATTAAATGTAGGGCCAGAAAAACAGAAAGTTAATAGAATCTTATTCTCGATTGACCTTAAAGGATAATGTTATATTAACTGAGTAAAATCTGCGAAAAATTTAGGGATCATAATCGATGAACCTTTGCCTTTTGGTGAGTATGTTGATTATGTTTTTAAGAATTCATTTTTAAAGTACCTTTATAAGTTTAAACATCAGTTAAGCCAGCCGGTAAAACTTAAACTGGTCAAATCATTGATCTACCCTCATATTGAATACTGCTGTTCAGTATATTACAATTTTCTTCCTCAATATAACCAGAATAGATTACAACGGATGCAAAATGCACGCATGCGATTTGTTGGCAATGCGTCGTACGGAGATCACATAACACCATCACACATTTGAATGAATTTAATCTTCAGCAAAGAGTAGAGCTTCTAATTACAATATTCTTATATAAGTTGCCCAAATCTTGTACTCCTAATTACTCATTCAAACTAATATCACAGCGATCTGATGCACGTACAGAAAATATAAGCATGAATACATTCACGATACCTCAACATACATAAAAAAAGTTTTTGAGATATATAGTTAGCGCCTATTTTGTTAAATAAAGTGTTGTTGAACCTTAACTTATCATGCAATTAGTTTAAAATGAAAATAAGACCAGTTAATTAATACAATAAATCACTGTAAATTTTACTAATACAATAGTTGTAGTTGTTATTTATTTTTGTATGTTTATTATATAATATCCACATAAGAGGTTAGTGTACTGTTCTTTCTGTTATGTATGTATACAATTTTAGGAAGACGATGGTAGATAGGTAACCCCAATCATCGTCTTCTCTTGTGTGTAGTATCATTATTGGCACAATAAAACTTATTTGATTTGATTAGATATTATCAGGTAAATGAAAACTACTTTTCCGGTATTCAGGGCCGTCGAGAGAAAATCGGGGCCCAGGGGGTAGTAACATACGACTCCCACCAATCTTCTATGTGGGGGGGATATTCCTTTACCTAACAATTTCATCATGTATCTCATTTTAAACAATACAAAAATCATTTGCAACTCGTTTATTATTTACATCACACTAATCATTTAAAAGTATACCTCTCTCGTGTTACTTGATACAAATGCAAATTTCCAACTTCGGGTAGAACCCGGGCCCCCACAAAACCGCCGGGTCCCCTCAAAAAACACCGGGACCGGGGGGAAATACCCCCGACCCCCCTCCTCTCGACGGGCCTGCCGGTACTATTATTGGATAAATGTGATGTACATTTTTAGTTTTACTTCCACATCCACGTAGTGGATTGGAAGTATAGTAATCGCAAAAAAATTTTCAAAAATTTTTATTTGTGAAATAGGTTTAGAATGTCATGAAACGTCGAGATTTTAAATTTGAGCGAAAAAAAAATGTTCTGTCTGTCTGTCGGTCTGTCTGTCTGTCTGTAACTTTTTTTTGTCCGCACGCTTTCTCCGGAACGGTTTAAGATATTGACCTGAAATTTTGTACACGTATATATTATAACGAGATCTGGAACTGGATTGTTTTTTGAGGAAATCCGGTGAAGGGTTGGGGGTTAAATAGGGGTAAATAGGGGTAAATAAGTAAAGCAAGCTTGTAAGAGTACAGAAACTTGAAATTCGGTGTATGTACTAGAAGTTAAGGCCTCAGATTTTTTTATAATATTTTTCAACCCCCCACCACCCCTACCCCATTAAAGGGGTTGATAAAATAAAGTTGAGATATTCATTTGAAATTTCGTACACGTATGTATTATAACGATGTCTAGAATTAGATTATATTTTGGGATGATTACGTTGAAGGGTTGGGGGTTAATTTGGGGTAAATAGAGGAATATAAGTAAAACAAGTTGGTAAGAGTACAGAAACTTGAAATTCGGTGTATGTACTAGAAGCCAAAGCGTCAGATTTTTTAATAATATTTTTCAACCCCCACCACCCCTACTCCAATTTGAAAAGGGTTGATAACATAAAATTGAGATATTCATTTGAAATTATCTACACGTATGTATTATAACGACATCAGGAACTAGATTATATTTTGAGATAATTCCGTTGAAGGGTTGGGGGTTAAATAGGGGTAAATAGGGCAAAATAAATAAAGCAAGCTGGTAAGACTACAGAAACTTGAAATTCGGTGTATGTACTAGAAGCCAAGGTCTCAGATTATTTATAATATTTTTCAACCCCCACCACCCCTACTTCATTATTAAAAGGGTTGATAAAATAAAATCGAGATATTCATTTGAAATTTGGTACACGTATGAATTATAACGACATCTGGAACTAGATTATACTTTGAGATGATTCCGTTGAAGGGTTGGGGGTTATTTAGGGGTCAATAGGGGGAAATAAGTAAAGCAAGCTAGTATGAGTACAGAAACTTGAAATTCGGTGTATGTACAAGAAGTTAAGGCCTCAGATTTTTTTATAATATTTTTCAACCCCCCCACCACCCCTACCCCATTAATGGGGTTGACAAAATAAAGTTGAGATATTCATTTGAAATTTCGTACACGTATGTATTATAACGACGTCTGGAATTAGTTTATATTTTGAGATGATTCCGTTGAAGGGTTGGGGGTTAATTTGGGATAAATAGAGGAATATAAGTAAAACGTTGGTAAGACTACAGAAACTTGAAATTCGGTGTATGTACTAGAAGCCACAGCATCAGATTTTCTTATAATATTTTTCAACCCAACCACCCCTACTCCAATATGAAAAGGGTTGATAAAATAACATTGAGATATTCATTTGAAATTTGGTACACGTATGTATTATAACGACGTCTGAAACTAGATCATAATTTGAGATGATGCCGTTGAAGGGTTGGGGGTTAAATAGGGCAAATAGGGGAAAATAAGTAAAGCAAGCTGGTAAGACTACAGAAATTTGGGATTCGGTGTATATACTAGAAACCAAGGCCTCAGATTTCTTTCTAATATTTTTCAAACTCTACCACCTCCGCTTCATTATTAATGGGATTGATAACATCAAATTGAGATATTCACTTGAAAGTTAGTACACGTATGTATTGTAGTGACATCTGATTGAGATGACTCCATTGAGGTGGTAGGTTGTAAATAGTGAAAAATAAGTAGGGTAAACTAGAAACTTCATTTTTAACGTATATGGTAGAAACCAACTCCTCAAACTTTTCTATGACATCTACCCCAAATATTATTAAAATTCTATGACCAATAATTTCCACTCTAGTGCAAATATAGTCAAGATGTTTCCTTTAAAGTGACTTGGACGAATAATCTGGATGTGGAAGTAGTGATTCCTTAGGCAGCGGTTTTTATCAACGATTAAGATTCTTATGGGAGCTTTAATTGTTACAAACTTCTTGGCAAGTTATCTTTTAATACTTCAAGCGTTAGTTCAAGCTTGTAAACTTTCACAGATAGTTTGGACTATCTTTATCGCATTATATTATGGAAATTTAAACTCTCCACATCCCTTTTTAGAAAAGTCAGCCTTTAATTAAAATCATCTTTAGTGGAGCAGATGTTTTTAGAAGACATATTCGGACTGAATATATTTTTTCGCCAGGGAATTAAATCGAGTCGTTCTCAGACTTGTTTATCTAAATTTTAAGCAAAAAGATCAGCTGGAACGAATTCATGCAAAAAAACTTTTGTGACAGTTTATATTCAAACGGATGTAAAGGAGAGGAGGTTTCCATGCAAATAAAGTTATTTTCAGAAGCAAACAAAAGCGACAGATCTGAACATGATAAATTAAAATCCCCTGGATTATTTTACGCTGTACGTCTCGTGTATTACTTCTTTACATATTTTTTATTTAGCTTTTTATTTGGTCTACCATCAGCTACACGCTAATGATATTCATGGCATGTACCTTCATAAGAAATTCCTTTCTGCATGTAAATAAGTAGCCTTTTCTCCCACTTTCCGTAGACAGGGTCTCTATACTTTGTAGTCAAATTTTGCACATGATTCATTTGTGATGAAATGAGTAGGAGATCTTAAGACAACGCTGACCTTGCATTGTTTCGTGATAAAGTTATCATAGGTCTAAGTAATTTATTTTATTGACGTAAATATTTATTGTCACAACATTTAGTTTCCAAACTTGATTACAAGGATTGCATAATTATTGAAAATAGGTAGAAAATGTTTGTAAATATGATTTTTGTTATTACATTAAATATCTCGAAAATGGTACACTTTTGATATGAAAAGGTATTTATGAGATGAGCATTGACATATAAATTACTCCCACATCCATGTAGTGGCGTTGAAATATAGTAGTCGTAGAAATTTTGTTGAAATAGGTTAAGCCTCATTTACAATATGCAACATGTTTTATAAACTTTTGTCTGTTAAACATGTTGCCGAAAACTTAAGATTTTTAAACCTCGACCTTTTGTTCTTAAACTTGTTACAACATTTGTTGTACAACATTACTATGGGTGCCCCAAAAATATGAGAATATGTTTAATGAACTTGTGTCAAACTTAATTGGCATGATAGCTGCTGCCGCCTGTGTGGTAATATGTTCATGTTATAAAAAGGGAAGAAAGAAAAGACGATTTATTCCTCTCCCTAGTGTTCATCGTCAACCGGATGGTTGGCGCATAGATAATGCTCTTGCTTATGGTGCGAAAGGTCCCGGGATCAAACTCCTACGCCCGCTGAATTTTTTCTTTAATTTTGTAATGATTAATATATTTTTTCACAAATTATTTTCTATGATTTCTTTAGGTTAGGTTAGTACGTTTTTATTCTGCTTAAAATAATTTCAATCTTTCATGTCATTTTTTTAGGTTAGGTTAATAGGTTTTTATTCCGATATCTAATTTTTAATAATTATTAGCGTCAGTATTAGCGTCGAAGGTAAAGAAAAGGGGGTGCGGGGGGGTGTCCCCCTGCCTTTTATTCCCAAAAGAACACGAAATATTTCAATTTCTCGACTTGCGGAATGAGGAAAGCTAAGCAAAATGGACTCAATTAGTGTGACGTCACATGATTATGCAACCCCTATATACTAGTGTCATGACACACGGGTTGCCTGCCAAGCATACTGAAATTTGACCCTTAATGCATATGTTTATAAGGCGACATTTTCGGGGATAGAAACATAGCATACAATTTTATTTTATTTCTCCCGTGTAAGAAATATTTAAGAGATTTCAGTTATCATATTACATGGACAAGGTATCGGTAAACATACACAAGTATAAAGTATTACAAAAACTATAAACAAAAATTAAAATAAAGTTTTTATAACTCATACATAGATATATACATTTTAACATATTTTTTGAATGTGAAATAGGTATTCGAAGTCCTTAAATATTTCTTCCAGAGGAGAAATAAAATAAAGTTCTATGCCATGTTTCTATCCTCGAAAATGTCGCCTTATAAACATATGCATTAAGGCTCAAGTTCCAGTGTGCTTGGCAGGCAACCCGTGTGTCATGACACTAGTATATAGAGGTTGCCTAACTTGTGAGGTCACAACTAATTGAGTCCATTGGTGTACGTAGACGCTTGTAGAAAAGACGGTTTTGGGTGTGCCTTTCGTTGGAAGCTAAGAAGAAATACAGCGGTAGCGATTTATTACAAGATTTGGAACGAGATTATATTGATTATATTTGGCAGGAAAATTGCTAACTGATGGTAGGATATATAATTCTTTAAGGATGACCAGTTCAGACTTTGAGTACTTGATACTTCATATCGGAGGAAAATTTGGGAAGAAAAACGCTTTATTTAGGGATGCTGTTCCAGTTAAAGAAAGACTTGCAGTAACCCTACGAAGCCTGGCAACTGGGGACTTTTACAGGAGTTTGTCTCAGACCACTATATACTCACACACTATACTACTATACAATGTTTACTGGACGGCAGCCGAAAGCACACTGACCTGACGTCAATTTCCATGAACCACTTGCAGTGCAAATAGGTTTGTAAACAAGTTTGATAAACAAAAGTTCATGAAACACACATTCCCTTTGATTTTACCGACTCGGGTCGGCACGATTGAAACCTGTTGCAGATCACGATTTTTTTGTTGTAAAACACGCTTGTTGTACAATATTGTGCAACTTTTTTTTATTGCATTCTTAAACTTGTTGCATACGGGTAGCAATTCTGTTGCAGAACAAAAATTTATAAAATATATTGCATGGTGTAAATGCGGCTTTAAAAATGCCTTGAAATATAAAGATTTTAAATCTGAGAGAATATATATTTGTGACTGTAGGTCTGTCGGTCATTCTGTCTGTCGATCTGTAACTGTATTTTTTTGCGCAAATTTTCTCTGGAACGATTTAAAATATTGATTTGAATTTTAGTTCACGTAAGTATTGTAACAAGATTTGGAACTGATTATATTTTTAATTTATTCATGCTAGAAGCCAAAGTCTTAAATATTTTTATGACATCTGCTACCCAAATTTCCTTGTGGAGGACGTTTATAAATCGTATTTTTCTAATTATAAAGTGCTAATAATTAATTGTTAAGAAAAGATGACCTTGATACTTGTTTATCTTGCATGTTTAAAATTTCCGCCTCTTGTCCTCGACTAACTGGGATGTATACCAATCATGTTTTTGTATTCATTAAGTGGTAACTAATCCGTAAAAAAAAATATTAGCTTGATACAAATACTTGCAACAACTTTATAACAAACATTTCGAGTTATTTGGTGAAGTTTCAATTGATAAGAAAAATTTTTATATCACTTATGTTAAAGAGTTACTTATGTGGCAGAAACCACTGTGTACAAATAGGTGATAATAAATCCAAGCAATTGGAACTCATGGTAGGTGTGCCACAAGGATCTATCTTGAGACCACTTCTCTATATAATATACGTTAATAATTTCAGTAATATCAATTCACTTTTGTCCTTTGATGATGCCTTTCTTATCACAATCAAAAAAATTCAGTCTTAAAGGCAAATGAGCAGTTAGGCAGTGCTCACAATTAGTTCACTGATACAAGTAAAAAACCGCTGCCTAAGGAATCACTACTTCCACATCCAGATTATACGTCCAGTCACTTTAAAGGAAACATCTCGATTATATTTGCACTCTAGTATGTGGAAATTATTGGTCATAGAATTTTAATAATATTTGGGGTAGATGTCATAGAAAAGTTTGAGGAGTTGGTTTCTACCATATACGTTAAAAATGAAGTTTCTAGTTTACCGTACTTATTTTCCACTATTTACAACCTACCACCTCAATGGAGTCATCTCAATCAGATGTCACTACAATACATACGTGTACTAACTTTCAAGTGAATATCTTAATTTGATGTTATCAATCCCATTAATAATGAAGCGGAGGTGGTAGAGTTTGAAAAATATTAGAAAGAAATCTGAGGCCTTGGTTTCTAGTATATACACCGAATCCCAAATTTCTGTAGTCTTACCAGCTTGCTTTACTGATTTTCCCCTATTTGCCCCTATTTAATCCCCAACCCTTCAACGGCATCATCTCAAATTATGATCTAGTTTCAGACGTCGTTATAATACATACGTGTACCAAATTTTAAATGAATATCTCAATTTTATTTTATCAACCCTTTTCATATTGGAGTAGGGGTGGTTGGGTTGAAAAATATTATAAGAAAATGTGACGCTGTGGCTTCTAGTACATACACCGAATTTCAAGTTTCTGTTGTCTTACCAACTTTTTACTTATATTCCTCTATTTACCCCAAATTAACCCCCAACCCTTCAACGGAATCATCTCAAAATATAAACTAATTCCAGACGTCGTTATAATACATACGTGTACGAAATTTCAAATGAATATCTCAACTTTATTTTGTCAACCCCATTAATGGGGTAGGGGTGGTGGGGGGGTTGAAAAATATTATAAAAAAATCTGAGGCCTTAACTTCTTGTACATACACCGAATTTCAAGTTTCTGTACTCATACCAGCTTGCTCTACTTATTTCCCCCTATTGACCCCTAAATAACCCCCAACCCTTCAACGGAATCATCTCAAAGTATAATCTAGTTCCAGATGTCGCGTCGTTATAATTCATACGTGTACCAAATTTCAAATGAATATCTCGATTTTATTTTATCAACCCTTTTAATAATGAAGTAGGGGTGGTGGGGGTTGAAAAATATTATAAATAATCTGAGACCTTGGCCTCTAGTACATACACCGAATTTCAAGTTTCTGTAGTCTTACCAGCTTGCTTTATTTATTTTCCCCTATTTACCCCTATTTAACCCCCAACCCTTCAACGGAATTATCTCAAAACATAATCTAGTTCTAGATACATACGTGTAGAAAATTTCAAATGAATATCTCAATTTTATTTTATCAACCCTTTTCAAATTGGAGTAGGGGTGGTGGGGGTTGAAAAATATTATTAAAAAATCTGACGCTTTGGCTTCTAGTACATACACCGAATTTCAAGTTTCTGTACTCTTACCAACTTGTTTTACTTATATTCCTCTATTTACCCCAAATTAACCCCCAACCCTTCAACGGAATCATCCCAAAATATAATCTAATTCTAGACATCGTTATAATACATACGTGTACGAAATTTCAAATGAATATCTCAACTTTATTTTTTCAACCCCTTTAATGGGGTAGGGGTGGTGGGGGGTTGAAAAATATTATAAAAAAATCTGAGGCCTTAACTTCTAGTACATACACCGAATTTCAAGTTTCTGTACTCTTACAAGCTTGCTTTACTTATTTCCCCCTATTTACCCCTATTTAACGCCAAACCCTTCACCGGATTTCCTCAAAAAACAATCCAGTTTCAGATCTCGTTATAATATATACGTGTACAAAATTTCAGGTCAATATCTTAAACCGTTCCGGAGAAAGCGTGCGGACAAAAAAAAAGGTACAGACAGACAGACAGACAGACAGACAGACAGACCGACAGACAGACAGAAAATTTTTTTTCGCTCAAATTTAAAATCTCGACGTTTCATGACATTCTATACCGATTTCACGAATAAATATTTTTGAAAATTTTTTGCGATTACTATACTTCCAATCCACTACCTCCTAATAAAGTAAAATGAGGGATGTATTCAACAAGTAACATCTACAAAATTCTTAGGTTTAGTCATTGGTAAAACTGCCTTTTGACAGTACAGGTACATGAAATTTGTAATGAAATAGTTCCAGATGTGAAAATGATTCGTAAATCAGTACTGATAACTTACTGTAATGCATAGGTACTTTCAATCAATTATTAGTTATGACGTAATTGCCTGAGGTTCTCATATGTCAATAGTTTTTAAATTACAAAAAGCAGCTGTTCGCAGGTGTAACCAGGCGATATTTATAAAGAACTTGGAATTCTAACCCTGTTTATTCATTGTTAGTCTAGTAGTACATGTCCGGTCACAATTAATAAATAATACCATTAATGCTAGGTACTCATTTATATAAAACTCGGAATATTCATATTTTATTTATTATTTGTTTGCTTATAGTAATGAAACATATTCTTTATAGGATTTTTCAAACAGCGGAAAGAAAAACTATCTATAGATAGTTTTACTTCCACATACACGTAGTGGATTGGAAGTATAGTAATCGCAAAAAAATGCAAAAAAAAAAAATTTTCTTCAAATAGGTTTAGAATGTCATGAAACGTCGAGATTTTAAATTTGGACGAAAAAAAATGTTCTGTCTGTCTGAAACTTTTTTTGTCCGCACGAGATCTGGAACTGGATTGTTTTTTGAGGATATCCGGTGAAGGGTTGAAAAATTAGTAAAGCAAGCTGTTAAGTACAGAAACTTGAAATTCGCTGTATTTACTAGAAGTAAGGCCTCAGATTTTTTTATAATATTTTTCAACCCCCCATTATGAAACTGGTTGATAAAATAAAATTGAGATATTCATTTGAAATTTGGTACACGTATGTATTATAACGACATCTGGAACTAGATTATATTTTGAGATGATTCCGTTGAAGGGTTGGGGGTTAAATATGGGTACATAGGGGAATATAAGTAAAGCAAGCTGGTAAAACTACAGAAACTTGAAATTCGGTGTATGTACTAGTAGCCAAGTTCTCAGATTATTTATAATACTTTTCAACTCCCACCACCCCGACTTCATTATTAAAAGGGTTGATAAAATAAAATTGAGATATTCATTTGAAATTTGGTACACGTATGTATTATAACGACATCTGGAACTAGATTATATTTTCAGATGATTCCGGTGAAGGGTTGGGGGTTAAATAGGGATACATAGGGGAAAATAAGTAAAGCAAGATGGTAAAACTACAGAAACTTGAAATTCGGTGTATGTACTAGAAGCCAAGGTCCCAGATGATTTAAAATACTTTTCAACTCCCACCATCCCTACTTCATTATTAAAAGGGTTGATAAAATAAAATTGAGATATTCATTTGAAATTTGGTACACGTATGAATTATAACGACATCTGGAACTAGATTATATTTTGAGATGATTCCGTTTCAGGGTTGGGGGTTATTTAGGGGTAAATAGGGGGAAGTAAGTAAAGCAAGCTGGTATGAGTACAGAAACTTGAAATTCGGTGTATGTACTAGAAGCCAAGGCCTCAGATTTTTTAATAATATATTTCAACCCCAACCACCCTTACTCCATTATTAAAGGGGTCGATAAAACAAAATTGAGATATTCATATGAAATTTGGTACGCATATGTATTATAATGACATCTGGAACTAGAATATATTTTGAGATGATTCCGTCGAAGGGTTGGGGGTTATAGGGGAAAATAAGTAAAGCAAGCTGGTAAAAGTACAGAAATTTGAGATTTGGTGAATATACTAGACGCGAAGGTCTCAGATTTTTTCAGTAGTATTTTCTATCCCCCCACCACCCCCTCTCCCTTATTGAAAGAGTTGATACAATTAAATTTATATTTTCACCTGAAATTTGCTACATGTATTATAACTACATCTTAAACTAGATTATATTTTGACATGATTGCGTTGAAGGAGTGGGGGTAAGTAGAGGTAAATAGGGAAAAATAAAGCAAGCTGGTAAAAGTACAGCAACATGAAATTCAGTATATGTCCTAGAAGCCAGGGCCATAGACTTTTTAATAGTATTTCTCAACCCTTCCACTACCCTTACTCCATTATTAAAGGGGTTGATAAAATAAAATTCAGATATTCACTTGCAATTTGGTAGACGTATGTATTATAACGACATCTGGAACTAGATTATATTTTGGGATGATTGCGTTAAAGGGTTGGGGTTAATAGGAGTAAACAGGGAAAAATAAGTAAATCAAGCTGGTGAGAGTACAGAAATTTGGGATTTGGTGTATATACTATATACTAGAAACCAAGGCCTCAGACTTCTTTCTAATATTTTTCAAACTCCACCACCTCCGCTCCATTATTAATGGGGTTGTAACATAACATTGAGATATTCACTTGAAAGCTAGTACACGCATGTATTGTAGTGACATCTGATTGAGATGACTCCATTGAAGGGGTGGGAGGTGGTAGGTTGTGAATAGGGGAAAATAAGTAGGGTAAACTAGAAACTTCATTTTTAACGTATATGGTAGAAATCAACTCCTCAAACTTTTCTATGACATCTGCCCCAAATATTATTAAAATTCTATGACCAATAATTTCCACATACTAGAGTGCAAATATAGTCAAGACGTTTCATTTAAAGTGATTTGGATAAAAAATCTGGATATGGAAGTATTGATTCCTTAGGCAGCGGTTTTTCTTTCTGCTGTTTGCAAAATCCTATAAAGAATATGTTTCATTATCTTCATATTTTATTATTTAATTTAATAGCAGATGTAACCAGGCGAGATAGTTGTAGAGATATTTATAAAGAACTTGGAATTCTAACCCTGTTTATTCATTGTTAGTCTAATAGTACATGCCCGGTCACAATTAATAAGTAATACCATTCATGCTAATCATTTATATAACATTCGGAATATTCATACCCTGAAAATTCCATATTTTAGGCTAACATTATATGAACATAATCCAAAGTATCTAGCCATTAAATGGTACAATAAGCTGCTTAATTCGTTCAAGCCAATTGAGAACAATTTTAATATACTGTTATGAATACACCCCCTTGGAACTGGAGATGATGTGTTTGTTAGTGTTTATCTCTTGTTGAAATTATTTAGAACCCATGGAATCACACAGGGTGTTTCCTAAAAGGTGGAAAAAACGTGACAATACAAATAAGGCATTTACTGAAAAGTAAAGCATATCATTCAGTAAACGAATACCTTAACCACAATTTGTAAGATTTATTTATATATCAATCTTGACATATCCTGGCAACGTATAATTGATCTCTTGAATAAATAAATTATTATTTTCTGTCGCGCTTTAAAGGATAGGATTGATAAATTATCTGCGTGTGAACCAAAAATGTTCTAGACTTTCTCTTTGTATTTCTATATTACCGTTAAATCGCTACAGACATTAAGCCTAAAATTGATGCAAACATCCCAAATCTGGAAAATCCAACATGGCGTATTCAATACGGGGCCTTGAAACTTCGAAAAGAGTCAAAAACTAGTTTGTTTTCTTCTGACTTCATGTTACAGCAACATCCCTCATAGTCATAGGGACTGTACCACAAGAAAGATAAAGGAAAGGAATAGTTGTGTATGTTTTTCTAATCTGCGTAACTTATGGTTTATATTAATATGATTTCCTTACAAACCAGTCAAAATAGACGGAAAAAAGTTCGTAGTAATTTGCATAGAGCTGAAAATTGGTACGTACCTTGAACACACTATTCCAACTGAAATGTCAAAACTGTCAAAAGTCCCCACTGATCCAATGTCCGCTAAAAATTTTATTCAAGGTCACAAACTGCTTATTTCTCTTAAACGGTAAGTGTTATGGGTCGGTGGGGACTTTTGACATTTCATTTGTAATAGTGTATTTAAGGTCTGTACCAATTTTTACCTCTATGCGAATTATTACGAAATTGAATGTCTATTTTGAATGGATTATTAACAATCAAATGAACATTTAAAATCAAATCTTGAGGAATTCAAGAAGAAACTTCTTCGACGTTTAGAATGAAACCAAAAGTGGCGTTTTGAATGCGATGGTGTGGTTGCGGTTACTCCACCTTTACATGTTTTTCATTTAATTCATATCAGATCGCTGCTGGCTTTTCAGATGCAATCTATTAAAATTGTAAGCTGAAGGGGTGATTCACTTCACCAGTAATAATAGTACTGTGTAGCGTAGATAGATTATGGCAATAACCACTGATAAAGAATAATTGTTTCAATATCTTCATCCGATCAGGAGACGTCTCAACATAAATATAAGTGCCTATACAGATTCCAGTAAAAAAGAAGTATTGCCCTTGGATATCGGTTTTGTCTTTACTGTCATATTGCTGCTAGTAATAGTTCATTATAGTATCATTAGGCAGCGCCTGCCAAAGACAGGTTTAGTAGCAGTTTTACATAATCCTCCTTTATCAGATAAGTCGAGGGCAATTTGAAATCATTTTTATTACATTAGCTGTAGAAAAACTACTTATTTTCACTATATGAATTATTGCATAGGATACCATAATAGTTCGAACAAATCGATTGTAAAGGGAATTATGTTATTTAATTAATGAGCGCATAAATTGCAATTTGTCTGATTATTTGTTTTATAGAAATGTTTCATATTAACTAGGTTAATTATACTGAATTATGTAATTGCTATACCTATACGCCTGTGGGCCAATTATATTCACAAACACATATGGTGATCAGATTACTAACAAACAATTTATGTTTAAGTTTTTTCTCTCCTATTATTCCGAAACATGGAATAGTTTATTAGCGACCCAAAGTATTTATGCTGTCCAATTGTGTATAAGTAGGATGCTAGGAGACTGTACCACCACTATCCTGGAACTATAACAACGTTGAGGGTCAATTTTTACGATGACAAGTACTAACAATGCGTACAAACATCACCAGGGACTTACAAAATGACCTTGAAGGACTACAACGCATGAGTATCTGTTTGTCAAGTAATTATAATATACTACAAGCAGTGTGTCAAACATCTCACAACTAAATGCTTTTTCTAGTGGCAAAAAGATGATTTGGTGAAGTATTAATTTTCGAGCGGGCATAGAGTTACAACACATCACTGCTAACAGGAGCTTGAGAGGTATATAGTGGCAATCTTACAAGAATACGTATGTCTATTAGTCTCATTTAGTGGTGAGGAATATTTTAGTTCCTGGCCTTACAGTTTCAGTATTGTTAGACCTACTTAACACCCTCTACAATGATGACAGTGGATTGGCCAGCTAGAATGTTCGACGTTAATTCTATTAAATATATATGGAACATACAAACACTGCAACAATTTTAGAAACTCTTGTAGAGTTATGGAATAACATAAGTACCAGTGTGTTATATGGATATAAATAGTAAGTATTTACTTGTATTTCCTAGAACACTTGTGCTGAAGATACTATATACGTATATGACAACATACAAAAAATTTCGACGTTTTGTGACATTCTAAGCCTATTTCAATAAAAGAATTTTTGAAAATTCCTTACTTTTTAATTCCCAAAATCATAATTGTACATTTATCAATATATTTTTTGAATTACAATATCTTATCACTTGATCCTTAACAACCTCCAATTCAATGATTTTTAAAAGTATGGATAGTACTGAGATTAACCTATAATTTGATTTGACCATGTTTACTACCCTTTTGTGCATAGCATGATTTGCTATTGCTAAGTCTACAGAGAGAATTATCGGCAAAGAAGATGTAATTTCTAATGTAGTCATTGTAGACTCGTAGTTGGTGCCAAATTACTAGTAAGATTTGTTGACTTAAAGCACTCCTAAAATTGTTGTGCCATGTCGTTTGTGTTCTCAATTTTAATGTTATTCCTCTTTAATATATTTTTTGTAAGAAAAACACCAAAATAAAATCCACTTAATTCACTTTTATAATCATATGTCCACTTTATTTGGCACAAATCATTACAAATTATGCATATTACTCAAATGTCATCTCTAGACTCTTTTCTTGCAAACTCAGCTAAATATCTTATTACAAAGAGTCATTCTATATACCTATCTATAAATACATTTCATCATATTTTTATATTATGTGCTCTAAACATAAAGTAATGTTGAAGTCTAGGATATCAAGTTTTAAAGAATATACAGGGTGTATCAAAAACTAAGTAACTAATTTTACATTTTTCCAATTGTTTGTTCTTGATTTTTATTTATACAGTTCCAAGCGGTTTTATTTTGTTCTCAGATTGTTCTATAGCGTTACTAAAATAGCTTAGTTTGGAAGTATGTATATTATATTAAAAAATCACACTACTTCATTGAATTATAGTCAACTTCTCAGTAGCACCAAATTACATAAGTTGATAACAGCTTATCTTGTTTATTCTTATCTCATGTATCAACTTTCACGTATTATATTATATTACTATATTTCTATTCTTACAGTTAATGTCAAATTGCAAATTTGCCTTTCTTAGTTTTAAGTCTAGCTGAACAATGCTTTTGTAATATTTTAAATTTAATATGACCAACAGACGCCTTGACCGTCAGTATTATAGTCACATTTACATTAAACTTTTCAATCTACAATTGTATATTACATCCACGTAGTGGATTGGAAGTATAGTAATTGTAAAAAAAATTCAAAATTTTTCTTCTTGAAATGGGTTTAGAATGTCATGAAACGTCGAGATTTTAAATTTGAGCAAAAAACATTTTCTGTCTGTCTATTGGTCTGTCTGTCTGTAACTTTTTTTGTCCGCACGTTTTCTCCGGAACGGTTTAAGATATTGACTTGAAATTTTGTACACATGTATAGGTATTATAACGAGATCTGGAACTGGATTGTTTTTTGAACATATCCTCTGAACGGTTGGGGGATATATAGGGGTAAATAGAGGTAAATAGGAGGAAATAAGTAAAGCAAGCTGGTAAGAGTACAGAAACTTGAAATTTGATGTGTGCACTAATTAGAAGTTATGGCCTCAGATTCTTTTATAATATTTCTCAACCCACCTCCACCCTACTCCATTATTAAAGGGGTATCATAACGACATCTGGAACTAGATTACATTTTGACATGATGAAAGCAAGCTGGTAAAAGTACAGAAACTTGGGATTTGGTGTATATATTAGAATTTCTAACATTTTTCAACCCCCCCCCCCTCCACCCTCGCCACCCCCATTCCATTATTAAAGGAATTGATAATATAAAATTGAGACATTCAGTTGAAAGTTAGTACACGTATGTATTTTAAGGACATCTGATTGAGATGATTTCGTTGAAGGAGTGGGAGGTGGTAAGTTGCGAAGAGGGGAAATAAGTAGAGCAAGCTAGAAACTTCATTTTTAGCATATATGGTAGAAACCAACGCCTCAAATTTTTCTATGACATCTGCCCCAAATATTATTAAAATTCTATTATCAATAATTTTCACATACTAGAGTGCAACTATAGGCAATGTATTTCCTTTAAAGTGATTTAGATGAAAAATCTGGATGTGGAAGTAGTGATTCCCTAGGCAGCGGTTTTCTTATTCAGAGTCATCGATGACTCTACCAAAATAAATATTTTTTAAAAAGTCTTTAAATATAACGTGTATAGGTCCTTTTTGGAACGATAAAATTTTATATGCTTTAATATAATTGCTTTTTCATTTCATGTAATTTTAAGTGTGCAAAGAGATTACATTTTTATTATAATAGCGCCAACAACATTTTGCTTTGTTTTACATTTCATGTTATAACGATGAACTAATAATATCTTTCCTAACCGATTTATTCATATTTCATTATTCTTCACAATGCAGAGAAATGTAGGTTTCTCGCTCACGCTGTGCAATGTTTTTATTTGTTAGAGAATGAGAAACAAGTCTTTTGATTATTAGCAATTAAACCTGCTTTAACGACTCTTATATTTACATTTTAATTATTATGAGCATGTGTTAGAATTGACTGATATAGAACTATATTTGTTGAACTGTAGGTTGGCCTAAAAGTGCGTGCGTTCATTTGAACCGTCCCCTACGGCCTTCCGATGTAAAGTGACCTGTTTCTTTACTGAACAAGAGTAAAAATGTTTCTAATTTTATTTTGCAAAGTCTTATTATTCTAATCGATTTTTCCGGCAATATCTATCCACACTGAGATGTCTGAAATTTTCCACAGACAACTAGTCCCCACGATAATATAATATTACTGCCGCATGTTTCCACTCCTTAGGAAGCCACCCTTTCCAAAAATTATAACAAGAGACAAACCCGCTTTATTTAATGACTTACTGGAAACTTAACAATACTTTCTTTAACTAGAATACACTTTTACTGACTAAAATAACCTTTAACAATGTTTATTACTTGATATTTTCACTTTGTATTAACTTCGTATTTTCTAACCTTACTCTTTATTAAAACTTCCCCTTCCACCTGTTTGCATTAGCTTGCATACTCTAAAAATGCCTCTAGATCAATCTAAAAATCTTCTATATCCTTCTCGGCGGCAATCCAGAACAATATAGAAATTCAATTTTCTCCTATAAATCTAGAAATGTACTTCTACCAGTGCCTCAGAGATGGCGCACATCACAGGCTTTGATGACCAGTTACAGTTGCCAACCATTAGTACTTAATTTTGGCTATTCTCATGAGCGTATCAGCCTCCAGCCCTTAGACGCGCGAGCGAGTAACATTATATTATGAGAAAAGCTCATATTCGACTGTTCTGAAGGATACTGAGTTCGAAGTCGATATCAGATTAGCGATCATTACTAGCAAGGGTAAATTAAAATATATAAATTATTTATCAACGCACTTTTATTATAAATGAACTAAAAACTAAAAATAATTTTCTACTATCATATTTTCAAGGACTGAAAACAATAACGTGGGTACTCATAAAAATTTGAATACATACCATATTTATATGCTCAGCTATTTAAACTTGAAAATACTGTGGCAGCAGATGTTTTCCCTTCTTGTTACATTTTTAATAAAAGTCCGCTTTGAGCTATTTAAAAAAGTCCGATTTGTCCATTTTACCCTACAGACGGGGATGAAAATCTTAGTGCAGAGAATGAGTCGGCTAATTGTTGCTGCGGCTACAAAAAATACTTCTTCCCCCGTTCTCAAGGATCACCCTTCTCGGGGGTTAAAACTCGATTAATTATGAATCACTCCTATATAACGATTGAAAAAAAAAGACAATTTTTCCATTTCTGTGGAGGGTTGTTAGAACCTCTCCCCTCCCCCTCCCCGCCATGGTCCTTTCGTCTTTACAAAATCCCCATGAAATTCCACATTATTTCCCTCCAAATACGAATTACCCAGCATTACACGAAAAAACAGTCAAAAAGGGTGGTTCTAGCCCGTTTACGGGGGTGGAAACTTTTGGCTGTTTTTTTCTTGTTCCCGGTCCTCGAAAACGAGGAGTGTAAGTTTCGTGGCTGCAGCAGAAATTAGCCAAAAAACGTCAAACTCTCGACTCATTCACTGCATTATCTTAACATATCACAAATCTGAAATCGAAATTAAATTCATCAACGGTGCATATTTTCTGACACGGAATCTTAGATAGGTAAGTAATTTGTTGCAAATATCCCAGATCTTACGTCTAAAATTAAAAGTTTCCAAATTGAGCCCTGAAACACATGTCGGAGACAATGCCCTTGTAATCGCCTATGAACAGACAATTCACTGTCGTCAAGGGTGCTTTGTTAGGAACCGACTGCGTTGAGGAATGTGAAGAAAAAACATCTCCATACATAGTCATGTGAAACAGATGACTCCTGGAGTATCTTGGGAGAACTCCTCTCCCTGGTGAGCAGAAAAACCCCCTTGAGAGTCCAATGGATGATTATTCTAAGTATAAACATTATACAGAAAGGATGAAATCGCCGGACTAGTGATTGCGGACTGCTGGCTCCTTAGTGTTTCTTGGTATTGTTCCCGTTCGCAAAGATATAAACACTAATATTTCGTATTTAGACGTTAAGATAAATTTGGTTAAATCATAAATAACTTTACTTTGTTCTTTAAGTGATTGCAATTCAAGTGAATAGGTACATTGTGTTTATCAACATGGGGCCTAAATCCGGTACATCCGCCTTAAAAAGCCCCTCGCCCCTGTCATCTTCGACATACATATCACCCGCAGACAAACACAAGAGCATACTACATACATAAATACTACTACTTCTACTTACTACTTCGAATGCAGATTGCTTCGTAGCCGTAAGTTGGGTAGATCTTCACCAGTTCTTGAAAGTTGTACATAAAATTTAAGAACTACAAACGAATAATTGTTTTAACTTATTGACTTATGATAAAAGTGTTATTTTAACAGAGCTTATCTATATAAACACTCATTATTGAATAATTGCACATTTTTTAATGATGATCATTTTCAGCGGAAAACTGGATGTAAATATTCATAGAGGTAGTTCGTTTGTTACCAGTTATAAAAGTTTAAAAAAATATATCAACATTGATACAGAGATCGATGTTGATAGCATTTGTCAAACATACTCTATATATGCACTTAGTATTTAATCATATCATCAGCTATATTCCTGTCATTATTTTGTGGCATTCAGATGCATCTTAACGCAAAGAAAAAATGTTTAACTTAAAATAATCTATAGAATATTTAAAATTCTTCCAAATAGGCTCTTTCATACTAACACTGGGTCTTGATTTCCGTTTAGTATTTATTTAACAATCATCGGAATAAATAACATAATTACAAATTGTAGTTATAATTACTCTAGAGTAAAATATATACAGATTTCCCCACAGCTTTCATAATAAGCATGTCCGGTACATCAGAACAAGTATACACCACCAGGGTTCGTACAGGAAACGAGTAAAATTCACCGCACGAGTGCTGGCAGCGCACAGCAGCCCCAATACTGAAAACACATCTAATTTATCCTAATTAAATTATCACGCACATCACAGAAATCAAGACTACAGGGTGTATCCTCTATAACGTTAAACTACTTCATACCAGTAAACTAAGAGTCGACTTCGTGGATCTCAAAGAAATATAGTAGTATCTCTAGCCATATCTAGATAATACTACACACATTCTAAACAATAGATTTGTTATATTTCAAAATTAGAAACGATTCGTTTCAAGTATTATTCTCTCAATCTTGAATTTTTTTTCTAGTTTTGCTCACCTTATACAAGACATGACTCGATGAAACTAATAGGGAATTACCTCTGATCCATACTTAATAGTTTGTAAAAGATCTCCAAACAAGGGTGTTTTCTTTATTTCACAATTTTTTCCTGGTTGAAACAATCGCTGACGGAATATGGTAGAATAACGTCATAGAGTGATGAACTCACCAGTTTAGGAATAAAAGAACAGTTTTGTTGGTTTTATTCTAGCCTAACATTAAGCTTGTTTACTTTATTCCAAGTTTCTTTGTCCGAGTTGCAAGTAATCTGTTGAAAATGTGAAAATGAATAATAGACATAGGAATCTGGTTGTGGCTGTAGTGGCTAACAGGCAACCGCATAGTCATATATCAGATGTGGAATCTTCTGATGAAGAAGAAATTTTGTTATTTAAAAGGGAGACACATAAAATAAAAAATATATTTTACAAACTGTGGTACATTACCGTGTGGAAGACTTTAAATTCCATTTTGGAATGTACAGGATTGAAGTTGAGGTATATGCATAACTGATGAACTAATAAGTACTGCTGTTAGATCAGTGGTGTATTCAATGTCATTATATATTTGTTATCAGATCTGAGAATTCCATAATTTGATACCATATTATTGTTTGTAACTAACTTTTGATGTTAGATTCACATACACCACACAACATTCACCAGTCCACCGTCACAAGTTTAAGATTGCTCAGTAATGCCACCATATGAAATCCATCATACATAAAAGAACAAATTTTGATATATCTGACGATAAAAGAATAACATTGGTGGAACTGGTGCCACCTGATGAATTCAACGTTGAAATGAAGAATACGCCCCAAATCTCTTAAGCCATTTCAAAAAATTATTGAACAAACATGAAAAAACGAGTCAAATTAATTAACTTTTTTCTTTTCAAAAATATTGAAAGTCGGTTAATAAAACAGCTACGATTCGAGTTGAAATCATGCCGAACTTTAACTTTTCTCTGCTAACCATTAATTGCAACGTACTTGTATATTGCAACATATTCTATACCAGGTGAGTCACGAATTGCGCTCGCCCCGATATTTCCTAAAATATTTGGAATGGTAAATTGAAATTAGGAGGCATTATTACACGACTAAAATGCCATCTTTTCAATAAAAAAATCAAATTTGGTGCACATCCGGTTTGACCGGAAATGCCCACAACTTTCGATTTTTAAATGGAACACCCTATATATTTTTACATTTTTGGAATCTAGAGGAAATTTTGAATACAATACATCCATTTTGGTCACTTTTTGATAAACATTAAACATTTTATTAAAAAATCTATTTCTGAATCTAGAGTGCTGTGGTGCCCAAAATATATTGTAGTTTGTGTGCTATGTTACTATAATAATAGATAATACATTAGTGGGCTTTGGAAACTAAAATGGCACATTTCTGTGTAAATCTGGTAACCTAATAACATTGGAAAAATCATAGTAGCCATTGAATGTAATAAAACAATATCAGCTGTCAGACAGACTCGTGTAGTTATAGACAATCTTGAGCTATCAAACATTTAATAATTGTGAGCGCAAAGAACGTTACAATTAAGTTTAGCATAGGTATGTGGAGGTAAACACAATTACATCCACAAGGACATTTGCAATAGAATGCGACATCAGTTCGATTTTCAGAGTTTTATTTAAATGAACATAAATATCGGGCCTATAAATATATAAAAATCAATTCCGTTTGAACAATTAAACTTAAACTGGGTAACAGTAGGTATCTTTAAAATAATTAATATAATTAATCCATAAATTGACATTTATAGATATTGTTCAAAATGTCCACCATTTTTTTCTATACACAATTCGGCTCTGCGTACAGTTGCTTGAATGGCTCTACGCAATTCAGCCGGCGTTATTTCATTAAGAGCACGTACAACTTTATTTTGCAGCTCTTCACGGGTATTTGAAGAAGTTTTATAAACTTTATTTTTGAGAGTGCCCCATACATAATAGTCGAGGAGTGTTAAGTCAGGTGACCTAGGAGGCCACCTGATATGACCTTGATTTGCGATAAGGCGTTCACCATGCAAGTTGTTTAAATATTCCATCACTCTTCTGGAATTATGTGGGGGAGCATCATCTTGTTGGAAAAACAGATTTTGTAAATAGGCAAGAGGAAGTAAGTCAAGAAATTCTGCTGTCTGGTTTTATAAAAAGAATAAATATCGTTCGACAGTAAGTGTTCCATCAAAAAATATGGGTCCAATTATTCGATCTCCAAGTACTCCAAGCCAACAGTTAAACCCAAATCTTTCCTGAATATTCCACCGCCCTACCAACCTCGGATTTTCTTGAGCCCAGTACCTAGTATTATTTCTGTTAAACATACCTTGGTTCGTAAATCTACTTTCATCTGAATATAAAATATGAAAAGGAAAACCTGGGTTTTGTTGCACTGCATTTAAGAACCAGTTGCAATATGCTAGCCTCCTGTCGTTATCATGTCCATAAAGATGTTGGTGTATTTGGTATTTATAAAACTGAAACTTATGTTTCTTTAAAATTCTGCAAACCGAAGACTGACTAATGTCGCATTCCATTGACAATTCCATTGTTGATGTTGTTGGGTGTACCATCACAAATCCTAATACATCAATTTCTTTGTCCTCACTTACAAATAAATGTTTGATGGTCATCTTGTTGATTGGGTTCGTTTCTTAATTCTTGTTCCACTCTGGCAAACAAGTGTCTGCTTGGATGACGTCTGTTGGGATATCGTTGCTGATACAGTTCTGCAGCTGCAGTTGAATTTTTGCGACGCTCTCCATATATCAGTAACATATCGACCTTTTCATTTCTACTAAAATTATTCATTTTCTTTAATTTTTACTCAAAGAGATTTCCGCAACACTTTATTTTGTATCTGTCTGACAGCTGATATTGTTTTATTACACTCAATGGCTACTATGATTTTTCCAATGTTATTAGGTTACCAGATTTACACAGAAATGTGCCATTTTAGTTTCCAAAGCCCACTAATCTATTATATATTAGCCGCATGTTTCTAAAAGCTTGGTTGCATTGTATTTTGGCTGAAATCTCAAATATTTCTGAGCGGAGTTTCAAAATTTTGGTATCATTAGATTCGTATGAAAATGAGGTATTTAAAAATGTTGGTGGACGATTAAATTCCCATTTAAAAAAACCGAGTTCGTGGGTGAAAATCACATTTAAAAATTTTAAACGCCTCTAGAGAATTAAGCATTGCTTTTTTTATTTTTATAGTAACGTAGCACACAAACTAAAATATATTTTGGGCACCACAGCACTCTGGATTCAGAAATAGATTTTTTAATAAAATGTTTAATGTTCATCAAAAAGTGACCAAAATGGATGTATTGTATTCAAAATTTCCTCTAGATTCCAAAAATGTAAAAATATAGAGTGTTCCATTTAAAAATCAAAAGTTGTGGGCATTTCCGGTCAAACCGGATGTGCACCAAACTTGATTTTTTATTGAAAAGATGGCATTTTAGTCGTGTAATAAGGCCTCCAAATTTCAATTTTCTATTCCAAATATTTTAGGAAATATCGGGGTTGGCGCAATTCGTGACTCACCCGGTATAAGATTTGAAAAATAGCACAAAAAACTATCTATGAGAAATAAAAAGAGAAATTCTGTAAAAATATGAATTTCCAATTTTACATTCTTTCGATAACCTGCATTCATGCTAGTAATTAAAAAAAGTCTAAAATGAATTTATCTATTTTTTATTTGACAATTCTCATTGTAACACTACTACTGCCATAGCCTTCTACGACCATGAAGGGTAATCTAGTATCTACATGACCTCTTAAGGCCATCATTAAAATCTACTGATATTTATCCTTTATTGAACAGGTAGGCTTTTGTTCTCACTCTTAACTGAACTTTCATGGCTATAAGAGGTTATGTAGATACTGGTTTACTCTTCATGGTCGTAGGGGCTATATGGATACTAGTGTTACAATGCAAATTGGAAAGAAATAGATAAATTCACTTTAGAATTTTTTTAGTGCCTAGCATAAAATCTGGCAAACCAAAAAAAATAAGAACATGTATCAAGCAACGTTGCAGTTGGATATCACATCTTATAATAAGGTAATTAGTAATGGCTATTTACTGGTGGGTTTAGATTTATGTAAAGTGTATGATGCTATCGATATTCTGCGTTGCTTTAATTGCAACGGTTTCAATCATTCAAAAAATGTCTGTAAAAGAGAATTGACTTGTCCTAACTGTAGTTTAAATCATGCTATGGATCAATGTAATTCTGTTAATCATAAGTGCATTAATTGTATCAATCTGAAAGAAAATAAGAAAGTTGACATAGACATAGATCATGTCGCCTGGGATCACGAAAAATGCCAGTCTTATAAAAACGCGGTTCACAAATTAAAAACTGACTTGGGATATCAATAGCAACTAATCGGCGATCCTTCAACAAATAAACTCACCGCTTCTACAATCAGCTCTTCATGTCCAGTCATAGATGATAACAGTAATTTTTACTTCCACATCCACGTAGTGGATTGGAAGTATAGTAATCGCAAAAAAATTTTCAAAAATTTTTATTCGTGAAATAGGTTTAGAATGTCATGAAACGTCGAGATTTTAAATTTGAGCGAAAAAAAATTTTCTGTCTGTCGGTCTGTCTGTCGGTCTGTCTGTAACTTTTTTTGTCCGCACGCTTTCTCCGGAACGGTTTAAGATATTGACCTGAAATTTTGTACACGTATATATTATAACGAGATCTGGAACTGGATTGTTTTTTGAGGAAATCCGGTGAAGGGTTGGGGGTTAAATAGGGGTAAATAGGGGGAAATAAGTAAAGCAAGCTTGTAAGAGTACAGAAACTTGAAATTCGGTGTGTGTACTAGAAGTTAAGGCCTCAGATTTTTTTATAATATTTTTCAACCCCCCACCACCCCTACCACATTAAAGGGGTTGATAAAATAAAGTTGAGATATTCATTTGAAATTTCGTACACGTATGTATTATAACGATGTCTAGAATTAGATTATATTTTGGGATGATTCCGTTGAAGGGTTGGGGGTTAATTTGGGGTAAATAGAGGAATATAAGTAAAACAAGTTGGTAAGAGTACAGAAACTTGAAATTCGGTGTATGTACTAGAAGCCAAAGCGTCAGATTCTTTAATAATATTTTTCAACCCCCACCACCCCTACTCCAATTTGAAAAGGGTTGATAAAATAAAATTGAGATATTCATTTGAAATTTTCTACACGTATGTATTATAACGACATCTGGAACTAGATTATATTTTGAGATAATTCCGTTGAAGGGTTGGGGGTTAAATAGGGGTAAATAGGGGAAAATAAATAAAGCAAGCTGGTAAGACTACAGAAACTTGAAATTCGGTGTATGTACTAGAAGCCAAGGTCTCAGATTATTTATAATATTCTTCAACCCCCACCACCCCTACTTCATTATTAAAAGGGTTGATAAAATAAAATCGAGATATTCATTTGAAATTTGGTACACGTATGAGTTATAACGACATCTGGAACTAGATTATACTTTGAGATGATTCCGTTGAAGGGTTGGGGGTTTAGGGGTCAATAGGGGGAAATAAGTAAAGCAAGCTGGTATGAATACAGAAACTTGAAATTCGGTGTATGTACAAGAAGTTAAGGCCTCAGATTTTTTTATAATATTTTTCAACCCCCCCACCACCCCTACCCCATTAACGGGGTTGACAAAATAAAGTTGAGATATTCATTTGAAATTTGGTACACGTATGTATTATAACGACGTCTGAAACTAGATCATAATTTGAGATGATGCCGTTGAAGGGTTGGGGGTTAAATAGGGCAAATAGGGGAAAATAAGTAAAGCAAGCTGGTAAGACTACAGAAATTTGGGATTCGGTGTATATACTAGAAACCAAGGCCTCAGATTTCTTTCTAATATTTTTCAAACTCTACCACCTTCGCTTCATTATTAATGGGAATGATAACATCAAATTGAGATATTCACTTGAAAGTTAGTACACGTATGTATTGTAGTGACATCTGACTGAGATGACTCCATTGAGGTGGTAGGTTGTAAATAGTGGAAAATAAGTACGGTAAACTAGAAACTTCATTTTTAACGTATATGGTAGAAACCAACTCCTCAAACTTTTCTATGACATCTACCCCAAATATTATTAAAATTCTATGACCAATAATTTCCACATACTAGAGTGCAAATATAGTCAAGATGTTTCCTTTAAAGTGACTTGGACGAATAATCTGGATGTGGAAGTAGTGATTCCTTAGGCAGCGGTTTTCCATTAATGATAGTCTATCAATCTACTATCAGAACGTACGAGGTTTAAATACGAAACTAAATTCTCTATATAATGCTCTTCTTGCGAGTTCCTATGATATACTTGCCTTCTCCGAAACCTGGTTGGATTCAAATATTCAGAATAATGAAATATTACACGATAATTATGTATTATTTAGATCAGACCGCGACAAGTTAGCTACCAACCGCAGCCGTGGCGGTGGAGTAATGTTAGCAGTACATTCATCTCTTAATGCGATAAATTTAAATTTAAAACACAGTAATTTTCGTGACTTGTCATTAATTGATATTGTAGGAGTAAAAATAGTATTAGATCATTATCACTTCTATATTTTTACACTTTACATTCCTCCAAATATGCCATCTGACTTTTATAATTCTATTTTTGATACTTTTTGTGCTCTTAACTTTATTTACAACTCACATATCTTAATTCTGGGTGATTTTAATCTGCCTAATTATTGTTCTGATCACTCTAATACTGCGTCGCCTGCTACTCAAATAATTTTAAATTTTCAAGACTTTTTAAATTTAGAGCAGTTCAATACCATAAGGAACTCAAACAATAAGTTACTTGATCTTGTTTTATCTAACAGGAGCTGTAAGGTAGTACAAGCCCCTGATATTCTTCTCGGAGAGGACCTTCGTCATCCTGCTCTTCTTATTTATTATAATGTTCGTAGTATCGGAAATAATCGCTACAAAAATTTTACAAATTTTCCCATGTTATATCAAATGTTCTCTGTTGTTGATTGGAACCTATTAACCGAATTCTCCGATGTTCACTTAGCTTGTGAGAAATTCTACGAAATATTAGAACCCATATTAAGCATCTGTGTTCCCATGAAACATATACCTAAACATAGTTACCCTCCTTGGTTTAACAGTGAAATTATAAAGAATATAAAAGAAAAGCACAAAGTATGGCGGTTATATAAATCTAGCGATAATGAAGAACATCTCCAAAAGTTTAAAAATTTAAGACGTAAAATAAAATCCGATATGGAGACTGCACACAAAAATTACAGCGAATATGTACAAGAAAATATTGCACAGAATCCTTCTGAATTCTGGCGATATATTAATTTCAAAAGAAATACGTCCAATCTGCCAAAAAATTTCAAGTATAACGATGATATCATTTCCGATCCTAATATAATTAGTAACTCATTTGCTGAATATTTTCAACAATCTTATTCTACTCTAGAACAATGCAATGTCGATAACGAACATAATGACCTTCTTAATAACTCATGCCTAAATATTCGTAATTTTACAGAAGATGAGGTTTTCAAGGCACTAAAGATGTTAAAGCCAAAACTAACCAGTGGTCCTGATAATATTCCATCTTTCGTAGTTCGTGAGTGTGCAGCAGTATTTGCCAAACCATTATGTATACTTTTCAATCTATTTCTTCATACTTCAACATTTCCACAATGTTGGAAACAGTCCAAAATCATACCCGTCTTTAAGAAAGGTCATAGAACTTTAATAACTAATTACAGGCCCATCGTAATTTTGAATAACTTTGCTAAAGTCCTCGAAATATTATTGTATGAACATATATTTTACTATGTTAAACATCAAATATCTGAATTCCAACACGGCTTCTTTAAAGGCCGATCTACAGTTACCAACTTATTCTGTTTAACTGAGTATTTATCTGATGCCATTGATGATGGTAGCCAAGTTGACATAATCAATACAGATTTTTCTAAAGCTTTTGACAGACTTAACCATAGTATTCTTTGGCAAAAATTACACGTTTTCGGATTCTCAAATGACCTCACTAACTATTTTTCATCTTACGTAAACAATAGAACCCAATTTGTCTTATTCTGTGGCCATAGATCTGCCGAGGTTTTGCCAACCTCAGGCGTCCCACAGGGATCTAATTTAGGTCCACTTTTGTTCATTATGTTTATTAACGACATTGTTACTGATATCACCCTGAACTGTCTTCTATATGCTGATGATCTGAAATTATTCTGTAGAATTTCGAGCATCGACGACTGTTTGATTTTGCAACACAATGTAGACAAAATTAATGAGTGGTGTATAAGAAACAAATTATTCCTCAACTCGTCAAAATGTAATGTTCTATCAGTAACAACTAAACAGAATATCATAAAATATGATTATGCGCTGGAAAATAACGTACTCTCTAGACCTGAAACATTTACTGATTTAGGTGTAGTGTTTGATGAAAAGCTGTCATTTACCCATCATATTAATCAAGTTGTCAAAAAATCCTATAAATCTCTTGGATTTCTTATTAGGAATACGTTTAACTTCAATAACGCCTCCGGTCTCAAACTACTGTATTTTTCTATTGCGAGATCTAATTTGGAATATGCGTCAATCATTTGGTCCCCATATTATAAGACACATATAGATAACTTAGAAAATATTCAACGCAGGTTTTTTAAGTATTCCACATTTAAAGTTGATGGAACATACCCGCCTATTGGTACTCCCCAATCTGAATTATTATCGAGGTTCTTATTAGTATCATTAGAAGATCGCCGTAAAGTCTCTTATCTAATTTTTCTTTATAGATTGATACATAATATCACCGACAGCACTTATATACTTAATATGCTTCCTTTTCATGCTCACAGAATTGCTTCACGTCAAAGAGATTTGTTTAAACTAAACACGCCCAGGACAAACATAAAAAAATTTTCACCACTTCAAGGTATGTGTACTACGTGCAAGGATATACACGGCCGCGTAGATATTTTCAACTGCAACGTTGCCTCTCTAAAATTATGTATCTTTAATAATAATTAACTCATTATTGTTCATTACTGTAACAATTGTACTTTGTGTTCCTGAAATGTTCTTATAATTATTTTAATATTTTACTTAATCGATCTGCTTGTACATTTATGCACATCCTTGTTTCTAATTGTATATTACTCGTTTCCTTTTTTTTTTTTGTAATCTTTTTTGTCCTATCCAGTAATTGGGTCTCTCGACCTGTTGGATAGCGTATGTAAAAATAAAATAAAAAATAAATAAAATAAATAACCAGTTAGTTCTCATAGATAGTTTTTCTGCTGTTTATAATTATTACAATTATAAGCTAAAAAAAATATAATTCACTTTTAAACATTGCAAAATACGTTAAAACTCATTTTGTATATAGTCCGAGAGTCCATGACCAAAATCTCCTGTCATTAAGGCACGGCTAATTTTGGAGAAAACGAATAGTTTGAGAACAAAAACGCCCCAAAAGTTATATGATCCAAACTCCTGGGACGTTGCTGAAGGGGTTAAAATTCATTTTCAATCCGTAAAAAAAATGGAAAGAATTTATACATCGTATTCTGTCAGTTATTGATGGAATTTTGATAAATATCCATAGAAAACCACCGATTCATCAAAAATTTATATTTGATTCAAACATTGAATTATAGTTTAAAACATCATTAAAAATGATAACTGACATTTCTCACTTTGTGCAGTTTCGGTAATCTTCTCCGTGTATTGTTGTTACGTTTGGAAACCATCGTTAATAATATCGGGATAATATAGAATAAGCAGACATAATCAGATTAACTTTTTCATTATACAGGGTGTTGCATCATGAGAGGGACATAGCTTAATAGGAGGTAGAGAACATCAGTGGTAACCGGAACCTCCCATAGAAATGTCTCATTGGGCCTTCACTACGAAATTACAGGGTGTTAAATAATTTTTGGCCAAACCTGTTTTTTGTCATAGCTTTGACAGGAAATGAAATAACGGATTCATATTTGGTACGGCTAATGTACAAACGAGCCCCAAGAGGTACATGTATAAAAAAAAATATATCCAGGTCCGGACTCACTATAATTTATGTTTCTTCTTTGCATCAATAAAACATCACCCTGTATATATTTTTTTGAAATTTCGATACGATATTCGAAAAGAGCAAGAAAAAACAAACAAAATGGCCTATTTCATTTTTTTGTTACACCTTCGTGGTTATTTAAATACGTTGTCAAATGTGCAAGAAAATGGATTACAGAACCCTATTAAATGAGAGGCACGTGAAATAAATAGTTTTATAACTAAAATTTGCAAAAATTCTATTGAGCCTAGGTGGTCTGGGTGAATCCTAATTCCGGCACGTTTTAAAGGTCCATTTTGGTAAAAAACTGTGGTCCTAATAAGTAATCGGGTATGAAATAACAAAATTTTTAATCAATCACAGTAGGCTTGTTCAAAGTGACAGATAATAAAAAGAAATCTCCTAAACAGTTGAATAATTGTTTGTTAGTAATTTAATGTGTCAATAATCCGCATTTAGTTAGTGAAAACTTGTGAAAATATTTTAACTATGCCAGTAAAATTTACAAACGGGGAATATGCTGACATAATATTCATCTATGGTTTCTGTAATGGAAATGGTAGGTCGGCGGAAAGAGAATATCGGCTGCGTTTTCCTGGTCGTCGATGCCCTAATCATAAAACCTTTAGGACGGTGTTCCAGTATGCAAGACAACACGGAAAGTTTCCTACTTCTGCAGTTGTGGAGCGTGTTTTACAACAAGGTGTGCAGGAACAAAACAATATTATAAACGTAGTTCAAGAAAACCCAAATATGAGCACTAGACGAATCAGTTTGGCAACTGGTATTCCTCATTGGCGAGTATGGAGAACCCTAAAAAGAGAACGTTACCATCCATATCATATCCAGCAGGTACAGTGTCTTCAACAAGGCGACGATATCCCCCGCCTGGCATTTTGTCGTTGGTTGTCTAATCATCGCCCAGTCATTTACAGAACCTTATTTACGGATGAGGCACAATTTACAAGGGATGGAGTAAACAATTCACGAAATAATCATAAATGGGCACAGGAAAACCCACATGCGGTACGCCAACGCCGTTCGCAACACAGGTTTTCTGTAAATGTTTGGGTCGGACTTGTGAATAGACATTTGATAGGGCCACATTTTTTTGAAGAAAGATTGAATGGTGAAATTTACTTTGATTTTCTTCAAAACATTTTACCGAATATGTTAGAAAATATCGGTATAAGAGGCATGTTGTTTCAGCATGATGGGGAACCACCACATTTTAACCTTCAAGTAAGAGAACACTTAAACAATGTGTATCCTAATAGATGGATTGGACGCGGGGGTCCACATGAATGGCCACCAAGATCTCCTGATTGTAACCCTTGTGATTACTTTTTATGGGGCCACTTATATGATTGATTAAAAATTTTGTTATTTCATACCCGATTACTTATTAGGACCACAGTTTTTTACCAAAATGGACCTTTAAAACGTGCCGGAATTAGGATTCACCCAGACCACCTAGGCTCAATAGAATTTTTGCAAATTTTAGTTATAAAACTATTTATTTCACGTGCCTCTCATTTAATAGGGTTCTGTAATCCATTTTCTTGCACATTTAACAACGTATTTAAATAACCACGAAGGTGTAACAAAAAAATGAAATAGGCCATTTTGTTTGTTTTTTCTTGCTCTTTTCGAATGTCGTATCGAAATTTCAAAAAAATATATACAGGGTGATGTTTTATTGATGCAAAGAAGAAAAATAAATTATAGTGAGTCCGGACCTGGATATATTTTTTTTTATACATGTACCTCTTGGAATTCGTTTGTACATTAGCCGTACCACATATGAATCCGTTATTTCATTTCCTGTCAAAGCTATGACAAAAAACAGGTTTGGCCAAAAATTATTTAACACCCTGTAATTTCGTAGTGAAGGCCCAATGAGACATTTCTATGGGAGGTTCCGGTTACCACTGATGTTCTCTACCTCCTATTAAGCTATGTCCCTCTCATGATGCAACACCCTGTATATATCTTGTACATCAACTTATATAAACTCATCATAAATACTGATCTTTGATGATCATTGACTGAGCTTAATATTGAGACACTGTGAATTTTTTCCTCTCCTAATGGATAAAATATTTTTCTGTTTTCATAAATATCTATTTAGCCAGGATCTAATGAATAATGAGTCATGTTAGAGTGTGATAATACCAAAGAGTAGGATATTAAAAGAGGCGACACTATGAAAACCGCCTTTGATCTCTGCATTGCAGATCTGGTAGTAATTTTTACAATTACATTTGACTCCTAGTTCTCTATCTTGGCATATATCATTTTTGAATTTTCACTACAGGATTGCCACGTTATTCCATTTTTTTCGATAAAAAGATGCATTAACAGCGAAGAATAAAATCTCCAGAAATGCATTTTCGTTTTGACTGATGTTTCACTTTGAGTGCTAGCACACCCGTAAATCTGCAAAAAATATATACCTTTTTCAGAAGACGTTGTTGTTTCATTCTGATTTACTCACTGTGCGTTTTTCGTTAGCTCAATGATATTTATTGAAATTACTATGCGTCCCATAGGTATGTAATTAGGTTGGTATTATGTTGTGTTAATGAATGTTGTGAAATATTTTTTGTATCACGGCGAAGTTAGGAGTATAGAATAGAATAAAATACCAATGTTAAATTTTGCTTCTATAATTTGCTTCCTAGTTAAAGGGACAGTTGTTCAATATCAAAGAATTTTAAAAAATTGAGGGCTGTATACGGAAACTTTTCACGAATTTCGGTAGTTATGGGTGAGATCGGATGTAAGACGAAATATCAAAATTGTGCCACGAGGACCGTTAAGTTTTCAAATTTACTTATTGGCATATTCTCTGTAGGTAGGCTTAATTGATTCCCGAATCTAGTAAAATAATTTTTGTATCTTTCCCAAATTAATTTTATGTATTTTATCCAACTTGTATCATATTACAATATTTAAGGGAAGCTCAGTGTCATATTTCAAACACATAATTATTAATAAAGTTCACATATCTATAATTATATTCTACCTATATAGAATATGCTGACTAAGCAAGTAGCATTTATATAAATACTCGAACCAATTAATCTACTACTATGATTGTTAGGTAAGAACGCTTTTATTATATGTATTCTTTTTGAACAATTTTATTGTCTTATCTCTAATGATTTTATTTGCCATGTTCTATTTATAATTCTCTTCGACTCTTACTATGTTCTAGTGGATTGAACAAATACATGTAAAATTTATAATAATTTATTTATTGAAAAAGGCAACCTCTTCTCCCCAGGCTCCTCCAGGTCGTTACACATGGTGGAGGCGTCCAGCTTCGTTTATAGGGTTTTATTCTTCATAATAAATCCAGTGTTTTTTATGGCATTTCCATTGGCCGTGCCAACTGGCTGGATATATGATGAAAAATATTTATTAAAAATTGGTATTTCTGTAATAGCCCGTGTCAACTGGCTAGTAGGTGGTAGGGTACTAATATATCCTCCAATTGTGGTATTTCTACTGCCCGTGGGAACTGGCTAGAAATAAGGCAATATAACAAAAATAAAAAGTATTATTCATATCTCAGCCCGTGTCAACTGGTTGGTACAGGATAGTATTTTTTTTGTTTCCTTGACTTAACCCTAATAGCTCCCTTTTAATTTCTTCTATATTTTTGTACTTCGTTTCTCTTAGTAATTTAAAGTATACTTTTAAATGCCACGAATAAAGCCTGGGAAGGGAGATCGCCAAAAGAAGAGTTGTGCCTGGACCTCCGTATGCCTGAACTCCCATATACATGGGCATGTATATATAGAGTATATATGGGATGTTAAGTTTTATCAATTTTCTGCAACGCTAAGCACAAGCATTAAATACTTTTAATAATATTAATATTTAGTACAGGTACGTTGTCTTGTTCCTACGACTTTCATTATTGAGAACTAATAGCAGGAGCTTTCTGGAAAGCTCTCCTAGCCACGGTGGGATATGAAGCCACTATTCCATTGATTTATGAGTCGAGTTGGTTCAAGAAAGAAGAGGCCTGGTACTCCTCCAGGGATAGTAGTCACGCCAATCACCGGTGAAAATAACACTACTATTCATCATGATGCCTTCTTTGGCACTATATGTGCCGCATTGGTATTATTCATTGCATATCTTCTGGTTAAATATTTCTTGTATTAGTGCAAGCGCAAAGTTTTCAAAATTACTTATTGGCATATTCTCTGTATGTAGGCTTAACTGATTCCCAAATCTAGTAAAATAATTTTCGTATCTTTCCCAAATAAATTTTGTGTTTTATTCAACTTATAGCATATTGCAATATTTAAAGGAAGCTCAGTGTCATATTTCAAACACATAATAATAAAGTTCACTTAACTTTAAATTTTATTCTACCTATATGGTATATGCCGACTAAGCAAGTAGAATTTATATAAATACTCGAATCAAATAATGATGGGCAGTCCATTGGCGTCCAGGCACAACTCATCTACTATGATGGTTAGATAAGAACACTTTTATTATATGTATTCTTTTTGGACAATTTTATTGTCTTATTTTTAATGGTTTTATTTGCCATGTTCTATTTTTATTTCTCTTTGATTCTTACTATGTTCTAGTGGATTGAATAAATACATGTAAAAGTCATAATAATTTATTTATTAAAAAGGGCCTCCCCAGGCTCCCCCAGGTCGTGACAAATGGTGGACCTGACTGAATTTAAATTTATGAACCGATTCTAGACACGAGTAAAATAAAAGACCATACTTACTTTGCGATTCGGGCCTGTTTGAAGACGACTGGTACACCTACAACAAGGTCATTCGCGCGACGCGATATTTTTGGACAAACCAATGAAACGAAGTTATGTTCCCACTTTGAATGAGTTGCAGCGCGAAGGGAAACGAGTACATGCGTATTGTGTCGAGAGACATTTAACTGGGTTTAAGTGGTCTGTCTGTCTCTCAGAACACCGATTCCTTGTCCAGTGTCGCAGGTGTGATACTACTTCACTACACTATAATAACGGTGATTTTGTTTTAAGCCTTTTTAAATCATCTTGCCCTCATAACGCTAGCAAGAGCGGCAACGTAAAATTTGTCATTATCTAGTTTTTCCACAAATTTCAGAGTACTCTCGATAATCTAGACTAGGAAACTGACGCGCCACGGTAATCCAGTGGCGCCTCAAAAAATGAACTCGTTATAAATTTGATAACTTCCCAGGGCAACGCTTAAATTGTCAGTTTATCTCACCACCAAAATCATTCAATGACATGCCGCGATGACAATAAATTTCACCAGCGAGAAATTTTCAGTCTAGTCTCCACCAGCAATACAAATAGTGTTGAATCGTTTTTTATGCATCAACACATATACATCGAATAGAAACACAAAGAAACTGACGGGACTTGATGACTAACATGCCACATTTTTCCTACATATTCAATCATTGTTTACAACCTTTTAGCAACCATAAAACCATTAGTCGTACAACACTTTTTTCAGTTTTATATAAACTGTTGAGAAATATTGGATTTTGCATGCCGTTATCAGGCGTAAAAAACGGCACGGGCTCCCGGACCAACAGCAATGATAATAAAAATCACATTGCTAGTTACGCCACTGGAAGCAATTCATTCCAAAATAGGAGAACTTGCCAAATAGATGTAGATGCGAAGGGAAGCCGTGCATTTGCAAATGAGAAGTTGGAAAAACATTGAAGATTAAATTATATCCGAAAACGGGCGTTGTAAAAAGCAGGTCATGCATAAAAATCACTTTGGAATCGATGAATTCGGATCGCTTACAGAAATAATTCCAGTGTGAACACGCGAATATTCGTCGTTTCAATATTTCAAATCCGACGCTGCTAGGTTGCAGGAGCTTTCACCCTGTCAAAGGATTATTGTAATGCCTTTTTAGTCCGTTCTACATCGGTTAAGCCTTTATCACATGGAATTTATTACTATGTATACACAATTACTATAAATAAACTTGCGGTAGTAGGTAAATAACTTGAATTTGTACTTTTATATAAATATTTTCTGTAGGAAATAAGAACTTTATCGTCCGAATTTAATTATGTTTTAGTACTACATAATAGTTTACGATCAACAATTTTTTTACGAGTGAGTAATATATCTTCCACGGAACTTTTAAAACCCTACATTGAATATTATAAAGGTATTTTAAATGCACTTGTTTTATTAAAGTTGTGCAGGCATGTTGGTATATTATTTAATTTACAGTAAAATTTTAAGGGCAGTTTTATTGCAGCTAAAATTTAAGCAATACGTACAAAGACATATAAAAACGTTATTGCCTATTAAAAGCACAGTAAATTTTCAAATATTTTTTGTTGAACTTTACTTCTTCAGTCAAAGATATTTTTGGAGGAATATTTCACATAAATTTCAGAATATGATCTACATTTTTTATATAATATGAATTTAGCATTAAATAGAGGCAAGTTATGGTCACCGGTTTGATGTCCGGACACTAAATTCTAAATTCCGCATGGACTAAGAAATTTATAAAAATCTTAACTTCACACCACCTCTTCTCATTCTCCTATCTTTTTAGTGGGAAGAGACCATTTGGACAGAAATTGCATTGAACGGGTTTTTTCATTGAGTTTTTTCCCGTCCCAGCAACACAAATTTTAAAAAATGTCCGTGTTCAAGTTTAATTTTACAGTGTAAATTTTAATTATTTCAAAACCTATCGCATAGGCTATGTGCAAATTTAATGGTAATTTTGTCACTTTTAGTGGCAGAAATTTTAACTGTCCTTTAATAATTTTATTGAGTCGAACCAGCCCACAGTGTGAAATTAATGAGTTGTCATTTTCAAAATTCTAGCCCACGCTCAACTTTTTATCAAATTAGATGAAATTAGGCGCAAAATATTTAAAAAAGCTGTCACCTTATGAGGCAACTGCTGGTTTCACAAACACCGCGAAAATTAAAAAAAAATTAAAATTATTAAAATGGTTAATATCTTGAACTCGGACTACTTTAGACCAGAATGACCATTATATTAGTAATCTGCGATCAAACAACCATAAAACCGTGTACATTTCTTTGATATAAATATTTGTTATCAGAAATAAATTCATTAGAACCTCCAAAAGTAAATGGCCAATATTTATCAACCCACATTTATCAAACCATTATTATAATGGATTAATTATAATTAATCATTATAATGGTAAAATAATTACGTTAATACAATTTTGCTTTCGTATATATAGCAGATGAGTACTATTAGCTATACAATATTTTTTTCCAAAATGCTGTACCTACCCCTTAGATTTGTATGAAATTTTAGGTGATAATATAGGACATCTACTAGGACCCTCATTTGTATTTTTTAGAAAGTGGTTTATTCGATAGGAACCCTACGAAAATAAGATTTAAATACTTCCTGTTGTTTGTTACGATTACAATTATATAGGGTTGGATACAAAAAATATGTGGTGTATTCTCTGTGTCCGCTTTCAAACAGTTTTGTATCGTCTTGCAAAGTAGCCCTAAGTATTATCGACAGGTGGTGTAATGAGGAGGCCTCTCCATAAATCCCCACAAAATCACAGTCGTCACTTTTACACGAAAAAGAGTCTTGGAAGGCCCAAAGCCCCCAGCGTTCAACGGTGTGGAAATTCCATTTACTAGGGAGATAAAATACCTAGGAGTCATTTTTGACCAATAACTCACATGGAATTTTCACATCGAAAAATCGCAATAGCCCTCGGCAGGTACATATGTGGAAATGATTGTATTGTATTGTATTGTTTATTCAGTGTTACTATACATACAGTATTTACACGGGTCACAAAAATATAATACACGAGCAAATTACAACATATACATGTAAGGAACATTACAGTTAATCAGACAAACTTTTTAGAATAACAAGAAAAATTAAACCAAATTACATATCAGAAAAATTATTTTCTAAATACTCTTCAAAAGTATAAAAACATTTACATATTAAGTATTGCTTAAACTTAGATTTAAGCAATTTTAAGTCGAGACATCTTACAGATTCTGGCAGCACCTTAAAAAATTTTATTCCCATAAAATTTGGACTATTTTGGCATTTTTTCAATCGTACAAACTCTGGGCAAAGTTTGGAATTATTCCTAGTCTGATAATTATGAATGTCTTGATGATACTTAAAACTAGCCTGGTGCGTTTTCACAAAAATTACACAGTTAAATATATATATACACGGAAATGTCATGATTCTATGGAGCACAAAAGCACTCTTACAGTCATCTCGGAAACCTAATCGCGAAATAATTCTAATTGATCTACGCTGGAGACCAAAAATACGATCACTCGATGGTGCATGGCCCCATGCCACTACTGCATAAGATATAAGCGAGTGAATCAATGCAAAATATGCGGATTTTAGCACATTTGTGGACACTACATTGGATAACGTATTTAGTAGATAAATATTACTACATAGCTTTGAGGCCAAATTGGTTGTATGTACCTCCCATCTTAGAGTGGAGTCTAGGTGTACCCCTAGAAATTTCACAGACTTGGTAGTGGACGAGTCTTCCAAGTGCTTCAAAGAGAAAACCATGTGTTCTGTTTTTGCAGAATTTAAGCACAATTTATTTGCATCAAACCAATCTTTGGATATCCTCTGTAATTCGTGGCATCTTGCCAGTACTTCAGTTAAGTTTTCGCCAGAATTAGTAAACGTGGTGTCATCAGCGAATAGAACAAATCCTGTGTTGCCAGTGCATAAAGGCAAGTCATTAATAAAGATTAAGAACAATACTGGCCCCAAGATAGAACCTTGGGGTATGCCTACAGTCATTGCTAATTCTTCTGAGACACCATTACTACCACTAACGACTTGTGTCCTGTCAGATAAATATGACTTAATTAGCTGAACACTTATGCCATCAAAACGGAATATTGGGAATATATTAAGACCCAGTAAGACTCACGATAACCTACGGATCAGTAACATGGTGAACTAAGTGTAAAAATATAGTAGTCCCTAGTAGCACAAATATTGCACCAATATATAACCCATATAGGACTAATATATGAATATTGGTCCTATATAGGACCAAATATTTTTCCACCTAGGTACCTATGTAATATATATATATATATTATCTACTCTTATTAGGTTATATAATAATTAATCAGCTGCTTTTGAACATGTTATAGCATCCATAAACAAATAGTGTGATTTATCATTACACACAGTGATTTATTTTTATACCAATCACCTTTAACTTCATACCTAGCCTGTCCAATGGATGCAACGCGCAGAATAAAATAGAATGCTCCATTATTATTGAGGGGAGGAAGGTGATTTGACATGTTTGAATAATTTGGACGTTGTCAAACTGTTATATTAATATTTATTGTCATAATCGTAGATAAAGTATTGTATTCTTATTACTTGCATTACTGTTCATGAAATAATATACTATTACAATACAACCAAGCAGTACAGTGCGAGTAGTGTATTATCATTTATCCATCAAGTCTCTTCCATGAGTATTAATTTATGTTCATAACAGTTATATATAACTCCAGTTTAGCTTATGATTACGATCTGTCTGCGACGTCAGAGAATTCTGTATCCCATCTAACAAATTGATTGATGAATCAAAACAGATTTATTTTCCTGTACAAGATAATCATATTGTCATTAGCGTTTGCGTTTATAAGTCTAATGTAATTAGCTACTACTGAACTTATTGGGAAATAACATACTTTTATTTTTTAATAACGCAAATTGAAAAAATATATTGTAATATTATTAAGACGTTCTAGACAAAATAATAATAAATGGTTCTATACAATCCGATAGAGTGCAGTGTTGCTTACAGAGACAGTGGAGTGAAATTAAAGTCAAAATATCTGGGAAATGAATTTGTCTAGGGATGACAATATTTTTATTTTAACGTCCTTTGGGAATCAAGATAAATTCACATTTAAGTTTTGCTGTTACAACGAGTTCGGGATCATGCTCATTTAAACGGTTTTAGTTGCAAAACGTGTTTCTTTATTGATTCTTTTATATCTCGAGTTCTAAAAGCCCGCTCGAACAGAAAAATGTGCTTTACGAGTTGCACAACAATTTTAGGTAAATGCGATAACCTCCGATTATATTATAATTATAAAAACATTGAGATTTTTAAACAAATAATTGTATTTTCGAAAACAATAGCTCAATTTTAAGAAACTAAGGTACAATCAACACCTAAAATTTCAAGTCAAAATCTTTGTCGTAATTCCTGAACAATGTATTTGAATGAAAACTTTGAATGTGTATAAAAATATGCCGCTAAATTCAAGAAATAAATGCCTTGATCCAAATTGAGACTTCTTAAGAGTTATTTAATTTGGTGGAAAGATTCCTCTAATTTTTCCAAAATTTCCAAAAAGTGAAAACCTTTTACTTACATAAAAACATGAAATTACAAGCAAGATAATACCCACGTTGTCCATCAGCCAAAATAATGGAGTTTTGGCGACTACGCAATTATACATCATATAATTATACATTAATTTAGTTTTCTTTCAGGAATTATAAATATTATTACGGTTAGGGTATTCAGCTATCTCTTGAATCTACCATTCTAATGACACCAGAAAATGTATGGTGTCTGGGATATCGACGTATATTCATAAAATTGACTCACATGGTATTCCTTGTAACGCTGATTAATAATATTATTGAAACCAAACTCATTCGACGTAACAGTTCCGATGTATGATGCGCTAAATTCTGGAATCCTTTGAAAACTTTGTTTGTTATATATTATGATCAATAATCGTCGGTCGTCTGCTGTAGTGCTAATGGACAAAGCTGGAAAGGTTGTTCTTTCAGTTTCTGTTTCATATTTTGAAATCACTGCTCAGAAACTGCCAGGCATGACTACTGCAGAGGCAGTGAAGAAAAACCTATTATAATCTAAGAGTTCAAATAGTTACATATTGGAAATAATTAGTTTATACTCCACCAACACATCATATGCACATAATGGTTCCTGTCTTAAAAATGAATGTATACGAATATTTTCTTAACAAGGAGATGTATTTTTTGTCGACCGTGGTTTTTGCGATCTATGATATGAGGTAAACATTCCAAAATTTTTAAAGAAAGAAAATTGGCAGCTTACAACACTCTACGCATCGTCACGATAGGTTGCATTATCCTTCACTTACACTTCGATAAAGACTGCAAATAAATCAAAGACACATTGTAATGACTTTAGAACTGCTAGTGCCTTACTATATAATGCCTATCATAATCGAGTATTGTCAGATGTGGTAGGAAGAAGGAGTGGATGCAGTCAAACGGATGATCGAAAAGCTTAATAGAGCAAACCAAGCAGAGTGGCTGATGAAAACACAGCGATCTAACAAATGATCGGCAGATCTCGTGCTGAAACTACCCAAGTTTCTTTCCGATCTTCATACCATCGCATTAGGATCCTACCAATTGAGGTAGGCGACGCGATATTAGGCAAGGAATATCAAACTGGATCGTAAATACCAGTTTCAGGCACAAAGAGATGATACTTTTGTGTGTTTAAGGAATATCTGGAACTAGATTATATCTTAAAGCTATTCCGATGAAAGGTTGGAGATCTGGAACTAAATTATATATTAAATTTATTCCATTGAAGGGTTGAGTAAATAGGGGTAAAAAAGTAAAGCAAGCTAGTAAGAGTTTCGAAACTTGGAATTTGCTGTATATAGTAGCAGTCTAGATCTCAAATTTCTATATGACATCTGCCACCCCACCACCGTCCCCACTCCATTATTACAGGTGTTAACACAATAAAATTGTGATTTAGTATGTATAGAAGAACGAAAGTGCTCAATACACTTTTTGACACAGCGACTCCCATTACCTCCTTGTGGCATACTATTTCAAATATTATATTATTTCCACATATTCGAGTGCGAATATAGTATCAAGATGTTTCTCTTTAAAGAGCATTGGATGGGAAATCTGGTTGTGGAAGTAGTGGTTCCTTAGGCAGTAGTTTTAATTAATTACCAATGAACTACCTATCCATTATCTATCGATACTAAGAAACATATAATGTAAATTCAAAGTTTTAAGGCTAATTATTATAAGTGTCTTAAAGAGTTCGTTCGGCCATTTTGAACGTCTAATGTTTGGTCAGTGACCTCGAAAATACCTCAGTAGTATTTCCATGGCAATCTCTAAAATACCCCCTCTTCTTATTTTTACGTATTGAAATTGTGTACAGACGTTTTTTACAATTGGTTTATTAATTAGTTGCACATGTGACTGGCTTCCTCTAAGCCTCCAACTTTTTTGTGTTATGTGCAAAACTCGAGAATTTTATCTCGGCGCTAGAGACGGCTTTCATATAAAAAATATAAATTATATTGCAAACATCTACTGAACCAATCAGAAAAACAACGAAACAGCGAAACATTCATTTTTGCTAGCTACAATGTATTGGCAATAAATTTAACCTAATAACGGCAATGGTTCTTACAAAAACATGTAATACATATCTAGAAAATAAAAAGACAATTTTGAATTAATCAAACACATACCTAATATCCTGTTCTGTTTGACATTGGTGGCGTGCTTATTTGGTTCATTTTTAATATAATCAAATATAGAAACCCAGTTAATTGGCTGGCAACATAAGACATTTTTCGGAATAAAATATGGATTAGTGACATAAAATTGCCATGTACCGTGTACATCATACCATGAGATAAAGTGAATTTTCTTTCATTTTAAAATGTTAATAGTGTGTAGGGCAATATATCGATCACTGTGATTCATAACCGGCGATTGGATAATCACTGGAGCTACCGGTGACTGCGTACGCGTAGTGTTCAAAGTGTTGGGTGATATATGATGGATCATCGTCATTCAATCACAGTGACAGGGCCGGATTTACATTTCAGACGCCCAAAGGCACTTTTCACGTGGGGGCTCCTTGTAAGGCGGTCACTTTAAATAGAATTAAAATATAAAATGTAAAAATTAAACCCGAGCAAGCTTTGACTCTTTATATTTAGTGGAGGCTGTGAATTCATAACGAATTAAAAAAAATTCAATAATTTTTTGGAAATGTTAACTTTATTATAATTTTATACATCAACAAAATCGACTGTTTCTTTTCATTTGTAATTTTTCATTCATTCATCAAATTTGTATACATTCGGGGCCCCAATTATGTGGGAGCCTGAGGCACGTACCCCAAGTGACCTTATGTAAATCCGGCCTTGCACAGTGAGCGGAGCTACCGGTAATAGAAACAAAACTGAACAGGTTATTGAAATGTTTATCTAGAATATTTTGTAAAAATACGATGTGTGTGGGTCAATAGACAGTTACCAGCACTGTTTAATCGTACTTATTTGCATGGTTTGCCTTGTTGTCCAATATATGCTTATATAGACTTGGGTTTCCTTTTACTTTCAATCTGGACATTACCAAAGAACAGCTTTTTATTTATATTTTATTAATGTTTAACAGTCAGTATTTCAATATCTTGTATTAAGATTTATTAATAAATACATATTTAATCAATTATTTACAAAAAACGGGTTGCTAATAAGAAACATATATCATTATTAAAAAATCAGTGAAAATTATGCCTATAACATTTTATGCCACTTAGCGATTTCGACCGATAAAGGAATATCGTATTTCTAACTAATACTCGAAAGTTATTCAGGAGACCGAAATCACTGTTAAGAATCACCAGTGATTACCAAATCACTGTCATTGGCTACTCAAAAATTACTGTATTTCCAACACTAAATGTTAATACTTATAACCTACTTTTTTTGAAAATCTACTATATTTGTGAAACTTATTGACAATTGCCTAAAAACGTAGTTGATTCTTTTAAAAGTATTGCAGTGTTGAAGAAGATATTCGACCCTGCCCGAGTATCAACATTAGATTCCAGTGTACGGCGATACTGTTGTTTTTTTACTAATGCGGTATTATTATCTCCTTTAATTAGACGCCTTCGAAATTGTGAAACATTGCTTTGACAAAATCCCTTTTCACCTAGGTACCTATACTGTGGCAATTCTTAGCATTTATGTCAGCATTTAATAAAGGGAAAAACAGACCATCCGACATCGCAATTACTAACAGAACAGATATTAATAATATACTTTTATATTTGCTATAGGTCGTGAATAATACATGTGAGTGTATGCTAGTTCAGTGTTACATCCCCCAGTACCTCTTCCTCTTCAAGTGAGTGTTTATAATAGAGCTGATCACATTAACTTTGGATATTACGGAATTCCCTAAAAAAAGTATAAGGTAAGATATATTGTCACACTTGCATGAATATCATTCCGAGCTGGCAGAGCCATGCTTGATTTTGACATCACCAAAATAAAATTCCCGACCTCTGGTCATGTATTTGGTATATGCATACCAAATACATTCACACCAAATCATTGAGAGAGAGAGAGAGAGAGAGAGAGAGAGAGAGAGAGAGAGTGAGAGAGAGAGATCAGATTCTGATGTTTCTGCTTCAAACCTAACGGCATTCTAATTTTTTTTAACGCTATTTTTATATGATGGTCATACTAGATATTTTATTAACGCAAAAAGTTGCAATGCAAATATTATACTGGTAGTTAAAAAGGAAGTTATTACGCTGTGAAAGTTAATTTAAAAACTCATTAGTGCAATAAACTGGTTTTATGATTATAATATCATAAAGGCATCTTTTAATGGCAGTTTTAAATTTATTCATAGGAAAATATCATATTTTTATGAAGACAAATAAATAAGGACATGATTAGATTTTGTTTGGAATATATATCTCTTTAAATTACATACGCCGCTGCGAAACAATAGAGACAGAGTAATAGAATGAGATTTTTTTAGTTGGCTTTTTAGTGTTCGAAATTTAAAACATGCGCATAACCAGAGGCGTATTTAAAATAGTCTAGGTGATCTAAACCAATGAAATACACAATTTGTGCTAATTTCAAAATTTAAATGAGCCGTTCATATGTCTGATGATATGTGTAATATTAATATTCATAAACATTAACACGGTGTCATACATTTGCCAAGACGACCACAAACTTGGCCAAAATTAAGGACACTAAAACGACAAAATACAAAAGGACGGATAATACAAAGAAAACAATGTTTAAAATTTAGTCGACATTCAGGTTTCCAATTTCTAGTATTTTATAAAATTTTCAAAATTCAATCATGATGAATGACCCACTATGTTGGCAGAAATGTCAAGATTTTCATATACTTTCATGATAATTGGTACTGACAGTAGGTACAGTAAAAAAAGTCGGAAAAGAGTCAAAACCACGGGATTCTCGTGTAGTGAATGGTTTTTCATAATTCATTCTTAGTGTCTCTTTAAGGCTGTAAATTAACGTTGAGAAATTGCCAATATTGGTTTTTTGTTTCTATTATATTGCTTCTTTTAGACTGGGTAGAATAAAAACGTAATTCATGGATTAGATAGATAATTATAAGTTATAGAAAGAAAAGTAGTATGAAGACTGATATTTCCCAAGATACGATTTTTTTTTGCATAAAGGCCCACAGCCATTCAGTCCACTACAATTCAATAATTAATTTAAAAAACTAACTTAGTGAATAAGAACCATAATATAATCAGCCACAAAACAAAGGATGTACACGGATCACAAACTTCTCGTTCAGGAGTCTTTCATGACAGTTTTCTGATGCACAACACAAATCGACGATTAGGAAAATATATATTTAACATAAGGATGTATAACATACGGAACAATGCTAACCTATTGTCCTACAACTTGATATTCGACTCTTCCAAAAATCCAATTAGAGTAAAAAATATTTTTCTTGTTTAAGGATAATAGATGAAGCATATCAAAAGATGTTGAGATTTTAACATTTTTTATTATATTATTATATTGCTTATCAGATGCTTGTGTGTTTTTCACATTCAAAAAATATATTATCTAGGTCATCTGTAATGTTACAATATTCACAAATATGTGAGTTGTAAATTTTCAGTTTAAACAAATATTCAGGGTTGCATGCATGTCCAAATTTCAACCGTATAATCGTTAGTACATATTATCTAGAACACTTAAATTTTTATGCCAAAAATCATGAGGCAGTTCAGAGTGAATTAATGGATATCTAGTTGGTTTAATAAACATTGATTCTTTCCACATATAGTCCAAATGATTTCTTGATTTAGATCTAAGCATATTCGTTGCATCCGGGAAACATAATTTATAATTAGAATTAATTCCTACATCTATGGTTACGATTTGAAAATTGATACCTCCAGACTGTTTTCGTAAACATTAATAAATGCTACTTATGATGAGAAACTGATATACTCATTTATTATTTACAATTTCTCTACGGTAAGTTGTTCTAAAATATGGCAACATATAAATGGCGCTCTAACCTCTATATGATGAGATATAATATTTTACCTTTAAATCTCAAATATCTCAAAAGTAATCAGTCTGATTTTAAAGATACTTTTGCTGAAAATTAAAGATGTTGAAATACTCTTAAAAATATTTTTGGAGCTTGTCAGTAATACTGTGTATTAACAAAAGCCAATAAGGATTTAAAAAAATATATTCTAAGAACAGTAGCAGCAGGAAAACCACAAACTTAAAAAAAATAATTACAAAACACTCGGAGTTGTTTCCATATTGTCTCCGAATAATAAATTCCAAATATTTAGCCGTATCTATATTCAATAATGCAGTCCACAATGTGTCCCCTCACATAGTTAAAACGCTGAAGTTTGTATTTCATATAAAGTGTGAATGTCAATTTAGTAAATAGTGCTCTTGTAAAGAGTCCAAAATCATGTATAGTGGTTAGTGACACAAGAAACATCACAGACTAACAGCCAGTTTTTCAATGTTGAGTTAAAGTTCGAGTTAGATAACTCTTACTCGCACCTTAACTCGAGGCTAAATTCGAGTTAACGTTACAACTGTTTTTCATTACTATTTCTCATTCGAGTTAGTTAACTCGAGTTGTGTGAAATATTTTGTTATGTTGACATGAGAAGTATGAATTTTAACCATATTTTCGGAATTTTACACAAGTATTCTAATGTCTTCTATAGTTCTGTGATGTTAAAAATGTTACATTAACCTAACTTTCTGTGATATTATTTGTAAAATGTAATATTTATATATTTGTTTATACAATTTATTTTAACGAGGTCACTTTAATGATGGTCTGTTGATCGGCAATAGTGGCCATCCTGTGAAACTCTACCTTATGACGCCTCTTGTGTGGATCAGAAATAATGTTGAGAATTTATTTAATTAATACCACATCAGAACGAGAAACACAGTGGAGAGGAGCATTAACACTAAGGCTGCGCCTTAAAATGGATACCATACAGACAGTTGCGGCTACAACAATTCTCCACAACATAGCATGCGATGAGAGGAAACCAGTTTCCTCATGTAAAATAAACATTGCATGTTAATATTTATACAACACAAGATAACAAATACATATTCGTAGAATACGAAATAATATATTGCACTTCTTTTAATATATTATCTACAGTTCTTGGAGGCAAATGAAATCGCGCAAAAAAAATCGTGTCGATCCCATTCTTCCATGTGGTTTGGCCTATATCTGATTACCTTGGGTCTTCTAGCTTTTAAATGCATTAAAATCATAATCCATGATGTGTTTGAAAAATGTCATAATTTATTTACACCATAAAATAATTTTAGGTTAGTTTTAAGCCGAAATTTGTAATTAACTCATACCTCGTCTAGAGTTATCTTAACCTCGATTTAACTCGAGGTTTCAAGTTAATTCGCATTTGAAATACGCAACAGTGCGCTTAATCCAGAGTTAACTCCAGTACAAGAGTTAACTCGACATTGAAAAACTGGCTGTTAGTCCTTTACAGAGATTGTATATGTATAGTATTGTTGTCTAGCCAAGCTAAGGCCAGGCATGAGTTGTCCTACTTCTGGTCTTGCAGTGAAACTTGAAGATAAAACTTCCCTCCCTAAATAAATTTATTTTTAAACAGAGAAACACTTGTGTGACATTTCATATCAATTGTAACCCCAAAATCCTAAATTGGCTTAAAAAGTGACATGAACAATTCTATAAATAAATAATGTATCATTGGAGTCATTATCTACATCATCTACAGTATGATGTTTTTAACAGTTTTATTAAAAATGCAACATAGTCTCTGTGTATACAGTTTTGTCTAGATAAATATAATAAAATTATTATGCGAATTAAATAAGGTTTTGAAACTAAACTTTTCGACAGGTCCAAAGATGTGTATTTTTCTGCATTTAATGGCATGTTTGCAGAAAAACACATAGAGCGCGATGTCCCTAAATTATCGACAAAAAAAAGAAAACAAACTTATTAGAGAATAAAAAATAATAAAAAAATAATACGGCCAATCACATATTCTACAAATAATAATTATCAATAGCATGCCACGTTAAATAAAGTTACTTACACATAACGTCTAGTCGGACTTCTATACTGCTAGACTTCGTTGAATAGGATTCATGAACAGCCACACATCTTAACATCCTACCATGGTTTTCCTTAGATATTGTTAACTCTAACACAGACAAAGCTAGCCAAGTTCTAGCATTCTCCAATTCTGATGTGTTGGTCTGTCTTCTTGAAGGAGTTACTTCTTGTTGGTCTACAACGAAAAATAAAAAAAAAATGATGTCACCATGAATATTTAATATGTAGATACCTATTTGGTATCATTGTTCTTTCAAAGTTAATATGCACAATGCGATAACAGTAATTTCTAACTTAAAAAAATTCGAAAGGAGGAGAATACCAATTGTATCCATATACAGTATATCCAGAGTTATGGATCAGAGGGAACACTATTTTTTCTCGAATTTTAAGCGAAAAACGTATTCTTCATAAAAAGTTTTGTTTTTGTTAAAAATATGATTGCCTTAACATGCCATCCATGTACAGGATGTACAGTCAATTAAAAAATCTGAAAATTATGTATGTGTAAACTACATTTAATTTTAACGATATGAAAAACTGTCACTTCAATTTTACAAATTTTCTTTTCAAATATATTTTTTTAAAGTTTTTTACTCTTAATATAATTTTTATTGTTTGTTTTACTTAGATAGTCACTCTAAGCATTAAATTTTTTATAGCAGTAAATTTTAGAATATTTTTCATTAATATACATCACTCTCAAAACTTTGTAAATTTTAACATTGTAATCAATATATTGGTATTTGAATTTGTTTGTTTGGACTGTTTTCTGTCGGTCTGTAACTTTTCTTGTGCGCACGATATCTCTGGAACGGTTTAAGATATTGACGTGAAATTTTGTACACGTATGTACTATTATGAGATCTGAAACTGAATTGTTTTTTGAAGTTATTCGGTGAAGGGTTGGGGGGTAATTAGGGGTAAATAGTCTAAAATAAATAAAGCAAGCTTGTAAGAGTACTACAAAAATTTGGGATTTAATGTATATATCAGAAGTGGAGGCTTCAAATTTTTTTATAATATTTCTATCCCTCCCCGTACCACCCCCACTCCATTATTAATGGGGTTGATAAATTGAGATATTCACTTCAAATTTGGTATGCGTATATATTACAACGACAACTAAAATAACGATAATTTGAAATGATTCCGTTGAAGGGTTGGGGGTTAAATAAGGGTAAATATTGGAAAATAAGTAAAGTAAGGTGGTGAGAGTACAAAAACTTGGAGTTTGGTGTGTTTACTCCAAGACAATGCATCCGATTTTTGTATAACATTTTTTAACTCCCCTACTACCCCCACCCCATTTAAAAGTGGCTGATAAAATAAAATTGGGATATTCACGTGAAATTTGGTACACGTATATATTATAACGACACCTGGAATTAGATTATATTTAGAAATGATTCCGTTGAAGCGTTGGGGGTTTAACAGGGGTCAATATAGGAAAATAAGTTAATCAAGCTGGTAAGAGTACAGAAACTTGAGATTTGCTGGATATACTGGAAGTCAAAGCCTCAAATTTTTTATAATATTTTCTAATTCCTCCCACCACCCCCACTCTATTATTAAAAGGGTTGATAAAATAAAATTGAGATTTTCACTTGAAACTTGATACATAATATGTATTATAACGACATCTGTATTTAGATTTTATTTTGAGATTATTCCGTTGAGGAGTCGGGGTTAAATAGGGGCAAATATGGAAAAATAAGTAAAGCAAGTTGGTAAGAGTACAGAAACTTGGGATTTGATGTATATTAGAAGCGAGGGCCTCAAATTTTTTATAACATATTTCAACCGCTATACTACCCCAGTCCATTATTAAAGGGGTTAATAAAATATATTTGAGATATTCGCTTGAAATTTGGTACACGTATGTATTATAACGACATCTGGAACTAGATTATATAAGTAGAGGTAAATAAAATAAAATGAGTAAAGCAAGCTGAAAGTTGAAATGTGGTGTATAGTAGAAGCGAAGGCCTTACATACTTTTATAATATTTCTCACCCCCCTCCCCAATCACCAGCTTCAATCCATTATTCTAGGGGTTGATAAAATAAAATTGCAATATTCACTTGAAATTTAGTGCACATATGTATTATATTCATTATAGAGATGATTCCGTTAAAGGGAGGGGGTTGTAAATTGGGAAAAGTATGTAGAGTCCTGAAACTTCATTTTTGGCGTATATGCAGAAACAAACACCTCAAATTTTTTTATGCCATCTGCTAAAATATCACTAAAAATGGAAAATGGAAAATAAAATTTATTTGGAAAAATTAAGAATTTTCTATAATTGAATTACAAGAAATAAAGAAAAATAAATAGAACAAATAGTATATTTGAGAAATACAAGAAGAATAGATATTATAAATAATGTACTGAAGAAATACATGGAAAAGTTTACTTTTAATCATAGTAAAGAAGAGAAACCGAAAAAGTAAAAAAAAGAAGATTAAGAAGGTAGACGGAGATAAGGAAGAAGCCACAGTGGTATCAAAGAACATTAAATATAATTTGGAAAATTCATTAAAAACATTTAATGTGAGTATAATTTTTTAGTAGAAAATAGAGCAGCTATCCGTTAGGGAAGTAGGGTCTTATAATGAATTGCTTTTAAAGACATTTAAACGCTCAATTTAATAAAATATTATAAATATAAGGAATTACCCTATTTAATTTTATTAATGTTTATTATTTGAATAGAATTTTTCGCCCAGAGAAAGAGAAATTCAAAATTTAATAAACATTCTGGCTAAAGGTACATGCAAACAGAATAATACCTAATACATACATTAAATAATAAAATTCCAGACAGTATTCTCTTTATTTTCAAAATTCAACATATTTCCAAAATACATTTTCTTTACATGCCTTATAACCCGATTATAGATGATTGTTGAAATTTAAGTAGCAGGATTTCTCAATTGTCCCTAACTGTTGCAAACAAAATAATTCTTAAACATTTTGTCGAAATTTGTATTTCTATTATTAACCAATTTTGCCAGCTTATTCTTGTCAAATATTATAAAGATACCTGCGGCCTTGGGCTCTAGTACATACGGCAAATCTGAACTTTCTATACCCTTACCCGTGTGCTTTACTTATTTTCCCCTATTTACCTCGACTTACCCACATCCCTTCAACGGAATCATCTCAAAATATAATCTAGTTATAGATCTCGTAATAATATATACGTGTAGCAAGTGTCAAGTGATTATATCATCTAATTTTATTCGCCCCTTTAACAATGGAATGGGGGTAGTGGGTGGTATGGATAGTATATTCTATAACAAGTTATGGAATGGCCCATATTCCAGACGAGCGAATAGTTTGTAAGCCGAAGGCGAGGACTACGGTTCGCGAGTGTGGAATGTGCCATTCCAAACGTGTTGTAGACTATACTTTCTCTAACAAGATTTCAGAAATTATACAAAAAAATTTTAAAACTGTTCAAAACGTCAAATGCGAAGCTACCTTTTGTTCGACGTAACCATAGCAACCGAACCACTAACAGCTTCTGATTCGTCGGAAGCCGTGCGGTATTATACCATAACAGTGTATTGGAATGATACTTGTTCCGACACAATTTTTAGTTGTGGAATTTGTAATTTCTGAAATGGTGTTAGAGAAATTATTTTAAAAATCTGATGCCTTGGCTTCTAGTATACACATCAAAGTCCAAGTTTCTGTACTCTTACCAGGTTGCTTCGCTTCACTCATTTTCCCTTATTTATCTCTACTTAGTTCCCCCCACCCCTTCGACGGAATCATCTCAAAATATAGTCTAGTTCCATATGTCATTATAATACATACGTGTATCAAATTTCGTGTGAATATATCAATTTAATTTTATCATCCCCTTTAATAATCGAGTGGGGATAGTGGAGGACTTGAAAAAAGCTAAAAAAAAAATCTGAGACTTTCGCTTCTAGTATATACACCAAATCCCAAGTTTCCGTGCTCTTACCAGCTTGATTTCCTTATTTTCCCCCTATTTATCTTCCAACTCTTCACTGGATATGTTAAAAAAACAATCCAGTTTCAGGTCCCGTTAAGATACATACGTGCACAAAATTAACGAGTCAATATCGAACCGAACGGTTTGATATTGTATCTCTGAAATCAGAAAAAACGTGCGCACAAAAAATTACAGGCAGACCGGCAGACAGACCGAAATTTTCTTTTTGCTCAATTTTAAAATCTCAACGTTTCGTGACATTCTAAACCTATTTCAACAAGAGAATTTTTGAATTTTTTTACTATACTTCCACTTCGTGGATGTAGAAGTAATAAAAAATTGAACGTACTTTTAACCGAATTTAATATCGATATTGTTAAAGTCCAATTAACCGAGTGATTGAGTGAAATTTTATTTCATAACTTTTAGATACCCATTTTTTTGATGGCGGCTCATTTTTTTATTGTTATTCTCAAATGTAACAGTTGCAATTTCCAAATAGGTACTATGTTTCTTAATAGCTTTCTTTATTTCACCGAAAGAACAAACATTCAAATTTTTTCGAAAATCTTATAATCCTCCGTTTCCCAGATACAGTAACTTGATTATACAATCAGATTTATGTTTTAATTATAATCTAATAGCAAGGCGAGAGACATTTATTGCACGAAGTAGCAAATATAACTGCACGAGGAAATCTCATATCGTTTGAGATTTATAACACAAAACAGTATCATATTCCCGTTTAAAGCCCAACTAGCGGTTCAAGATTACAATTGCAATCTAATTCACCATATCTACTAGTTGGATGTTCCACGTTATTGTTTCTTTCCAGCTTTGTTGCTAGTTGGAGCTTTGTAGCTACATGGTTCTGCGGCCGCTATTTCAGTAGTGCATCGAAGCTCATACTGCTCATTCCACCTTAGTAATAGCAGCAAGTAAATACCTCAGTAAATACCTAAAAAGGAATGTTATGTGAATGTAGTCAAACGGTCGAATTCAATGGGAATTATTAGTTCCCTGGAGGATAAAAAGGTGCAACTACTCTTCATAGGTTATATTAGTAATTAGTCTTATAGCCCTTATTGGGTTATTTACTGTAAATTCAAGAACATTCTCTAAATGGTTTCACGTACAAGATTCATTGTGCAAATAAATCTTTCCTTATAAGGAAGTATATTTGAAAATTATATATATTTTTTAAAGGACCATGCTCAATTTTTGTAGAAAATTGGCGTTCGGTGAAATTCTAAAAAAAATTTGTTATGTCGTAGATTTCATCCTCCTGAATAGAAATCCCAACTCGCTAAATCTCCAATAACATACTTTTTGAGATTTGGCTTGTCAGAACTTAACAATACTCATGAGTAGTATGCTAATAAGAGGGATATCGGAGCGGAGTGGCCATTTGTGGCCAAAGGTGAATGACCGATAACATATGTCGTGCACATAGGTGAGCATCTGGTCAAAGGTGAATGACCGGGAACATCTGACGTACACGTGTTGAACATCTGACGTGTACGTGGGTGAGCATCTGGCGGTAATTAATTACATTGTCTAGACACCATCCGGTGTACACGTGTAGAACATCTGGTGAACATATGACATGCACGTGTTGAACATCTGGAATGCACGTGGGCGGTATCGATCTTGGGAGAGCATCGTAACCGTCGTTCTCACGGAGACATATGTCATGCAGGTGGCGGGTTACGTGTACGTGTTACCTTAAGCAAACAGGAAGTAGACAAGTAAACCGGAAGTGATCGGATATCGAACCGGAAGTGGACAAGTGAACAGGAAGTGCCCGGTAATCAAGCGGGCGAACCGGAAATCGGAAATGAATCTGTAAGTCGAAATCCGACCGGAAGTACTAGAAATTAGGTCGGAAGTGGTCAAATAAACATGCAATAAATCCAGAAGTGCCCAAAATCGAACCGAAAGTGGACTGTTACGGTCAGATTTCAACCACAGAAAGGATAATCAAACAAACTCGTATTCTTTTCGTTCTTAGGCTGAAAGCAGGAATTCGGTGTTTTCGTTATAGCTGATAACAAATCTGATGTTCAATTAAGGAAAACTTAAAACGACGTACCGGAAGTAGTATATTTTTCAGGAAATATTCGTATTTTTCATACTTTCAGCGCAAAAGAGAAAAAAATACGAGGTTTTCCTGCGCCGATCCTCCATTTTGAATTTTCTCTAATTGGACTTCGGATTCATTATTAGCGACCACGAAAACCTATTCTCAGCTCAAAAAAATACTAGTTCGCCCTGAGAAATTCTCTACTTTCAGTCCGTCATGCGTCATATTGAATTTGCCAAATTAGATTCATAATCAGCGACCTCGAAAACCAACGAGTACCGATTTTCAAGAGATATCCATTCCCATTTTTTCTGAAAAAAGGCCCGATTTTCGGTCCGCCATTTTGAATTTCCCAAACTGGACTTCAGCGACACCAAGAATTGCCCGATTCACCAATTTTGTCTAATTTTATGGCATATTGTATATGATAACAATTTTCTCTATTGATTTAATTAAATTGGTCAATTATTGGACAAAAAATGAAACCAAACATTTCCGCCAAAAAACAAAAGGTACTGTTTTTTTCTAAATGTCTTTCTGAACTACTTGCAACAAAAATGTAGTAAATTGACCCTGTACTTTAAATTTTGGAAATTTTCAGGTTTTTCACGCTAAAATGAAGCGACTAACAGCCATGTATTGATACTGAATGTAGCTGGCGGTATGCTCGTGAAATCAGTTTTTCTCGGAAGCCTTTGGAAGTGCGGTAAAAACTGTTTACATGAAAAATGATTTCCCCGGTCAAATCTACAACTTTTGATTGACATGATTTCCTCTAAAATCTAAATTCTAAAAGATAATCAAATAAAATAGATTTTTTTATATACACAGATGTTATTCTAATATTTAAGGGCACCCTTTCCCTTTACGCGATCAGGCGGCAGCTTTACATGATTTTCTTTCCATCACGTGGAACCAATCCGAAAGGTGTTGCGAGAAAAATTTGTCACCATCACACACAAAATTTGATTTCTTAAAATGATAATACAGTGTGAACATTTTTCAAAAAAATCCTCGAATAGGTCGATTTTAATTTTGTAATTGCTAAATTTTGTCACTATACCAAAATTTATGACGTCATTGGTTTTTGAGTTATGACGCCATCATAATTTTTTTTTTAATGGAAACAGACATTTTTGTTTACTGTTTTTGGTGGTATATTCCTTTAGCTTTCTGGGGATATAAAAAAAATGATATTACCTGAGCCATTCTTTTGGAAAAATGACATTTTATGTAAAAATAGCTTACCTTTCGCAAATTCACGAGTAATGTTCCACCCCTATGGACTCATAAATCTTATTGCCTACATTTTTGTTTTAACTAGCATCAAAACATTTGACATAAAAACAAAACAAAGAAAATAATAAAAAATCGGTAAAGGTCTTTACACAGAACTTCCCTCGATATTTGTGCATGGCGGTCACTCTAAAAAATTAATAATTACGAAATGACATTGAGAATAATAATCGGAATATAGTTATTGCTATTATTACAAAGAAAACTTGATAAGTTTTGGTCAAAAAAATATACAGATTGCTCATCCAACAGCAAAAGCTCAATACTAAATAACAGGTGCCACATATGGCAGGCTTGCGCAAATACCTTTACAAATGTCCAACATTCGCGCATTGGAGTGGAAGTATAGTGGTGGTTAAAAAATTTCATTTTTATTTTAATTTTTCAAAAATGTTAAAAAAAAAATTTAAATTTTTTCTTCTGAAATAGGTTTAAAATGTCAAACGTAGAAATTTTTAATTTAAGCAAAAAGGAAAGTTTCCGTCTATTCTATAATAGTGGTAAAAGAAGTTTAAGATTTAAAAATTTAATATTTTTTTTAAATAGGTTTAGAATGTCATGAAACGTGAAACTTTTAAATTTGAGTAAAAAAAGTTTCCATTTATTCTAGTGTTAATTTTTTTTCCAAACTGGTAACAAAATGTTGCAAAAATTTTTTTTCCGAAATTGGTTTGGAATGTCATGAAATGTGGAAATTTTAAATTTGAGCAAACCAAATTTTTCGTCTATTCTATAGTAGTGATAAATAGATTAAAAATGTTTTCAAATTTTTTTAAAAATTTTTCAAAAACATTTTTAAATTTGTTTGAATAGTTTTAGAATGCCATGGAAACGTGGATAGTTTAAATCTGAACAAAGAAAAACAATTCTATCTTAGTGGTAAAATTTTTAAAAAATATTAAACAAAATTTCTAATTTTTCTTTTAAATAGATTTAGAACGCTATGAAACGTGGAAATTTTAAATTTGAAGAATTAAAAAAAAATCCGTCTATTTTAGTGGTAAAAAACATTTCAGAAATGTTGGTAAAAAAAAATTTCAAAAAATTTTCAAAATTTTTTTTTCTGAATCAGGCTTAGAATGCCATGAAACGTGGACATTTTAAATTTGAAGAAAAAAAATCGGTAAAGTTATTTACACAGAACTTCCCTCGTTATTTGTGCATGACAGTCACTCAAAAAAATTATTAATTACGAAATGACCTTGGGAATAATAATCGGAATATAATTATTGGTATTATTACAAAGAAAACCTGATAACTTTTGGTCAAAAAAATATACAGAGTGTTCATCCAACAGCAAAAGTTCAATATACTAAATAACAGGTGCCAAATATGGAAGGCTTGCGCAAATACCTTTATAAATATCCACCATGACTCAATTATTTCTTGGGATGCCATTATTCAATAAAAGTATATAATAGGATATGCCAAATATTATTGCCATCTCTCACATTTTCAATCCCACATTCACATAATGGAGTGGAAGTATAGTGGTGATTAAAATATAGAACAAATTTTCAAAAATGTTTTCTGTTTATTCTAGTGTTAAATTTTTTTCCAAATTGGTGAAAATATGTTGCAAATTTTTTTTTCCGAAATAGGTTTAGAATGTTATGAAACGTGGAAATTTTAAATTTGAGCAAAAATATATTTCGTCTATTCTATAATGGTGATAAATAGATGACTAAAACATATTTACATTATTTTTTTATTTTTCTAAAACATTTTTAATTTTGTTTTAATAAATTTGGAATGCCATGGAAACGTGGAAATTTTAAATCGGAAAAAAAAATCCATCTATTTGTGGTAAAATTTTTTCAAAAATTTTTAATTTTTTTTTTTATTTTTCTTTAAATAGATTTAGAACGCTATGAAACGTGGAAATTTTAAATTTTGAGAAAAAAAAAATTCATCTATTTTGGTGGTAAAAATTTTTTCAAAAATGTTTAAAAAAATTTCAATTTTTTTTTTTTTAAATAGGTTTAGAATGCCATGAAACGTGGAAATTTTAAATATGAACAAAGAAAAAAAATTTTTTTTAGTGGTAAAAATTTTTTCAAAAATGATGGAAACAAATTTTCAAAAATTTTTTTTTTCTGAAATAGGTTTAGCGCGTCATGAAACGTGGAAATTTTAAATTTGAGCAAAAAAAATTTTTTTTCACTATTTATTCCGTTTAGACGGTCCACCCTGTATATTTTTCAGTGAAAATTCTACCAGTTCTTCGCTGACAGTAGGGTTAACTACCTACCAAATTTGACTGCTCTCCGTCAAGTAGTTTTTTAGTAAATGCACCAACAGACAGACAGACAGACAGACAGACAGACAGACAGACAGACAGACAGACAGACAGACAGACAGACAGACTGACGGAATTGAAAAACCTATATTTTCGGAATCTACGTGTTCTGAAACGTCAGAATCCGAAAAAATCTCGGAGGGTGATTTTTTCTCGAATACAATACTTCCCTTCGGTATGCGAGGGAAGTAAAAAACAATCACCTTAACAACAGAGAGATACAGGCCTTGTTGTGTAAAATATCGATAACTTTTTTATTTCTGGCACGTGTGAAGAACCTCAGTTTTGTGACACTTCTGAGACAGTGTAAAACTAGTGAATGCAATGCCACGTTTAAGTGAAAGAGAACGCGTAGAACTTTTGATGATGGTTGGATATGGTGATAGGCTGAGAACTAATCAGGAAATATGTGATGTTTTCAATGCCAAATATCCCGAAAAGTAAGTTTCTAGATCCACTGTAAGTAGGTTGGTGGCTAGATATGATGAATCTGGCATTGTAGCTGACCTCCCTCGATCTGTTCCCAGAAACAAAATTAAATATTCTTCTAGAAAGTGAGGAAAACCAACATCTTCTAACAAAGTAGCTGGCTTTAAATCATAACGTGAGTTAAACTTCTGTTGTACGTCTATTGAAAAAAGAAAAATGCCATCCATATAAAGTGTAATTAATCCACGAATTGAATGAGGACGATCTAAATCAGTGCTTACAGTTATGTGAACAGTTGATAACCTTGTGCGATGAAAACCCGAATTTTTTAAAGAACATTGTTTTTTCTGATGAAGCGACATTTTCTTTAAAGGGGACTCGGCATCGGCATAACTGTAGATATTGGTCACACGAAAATCCTCATTGGGCTCAAGACGCCCATACACAGCGACGAGACAAAGTAAACGTGTGGGCAGGTATGGTTGGTGATCGTTTATTGGGACCTTTTTTTAAAGAAAATCTTACGGCCCCGAGATATTTACAGTTTTCGCGAGTAGAGTTAATGCCAGCCGTAGCAGTTATCTTCCGAACAATGAAGATGAAGATATTCCTGCTGAAAACGTCTGGTTTCAGCAAGACGGGGTCCCATTTCATTTTGGGATAGCAGTGCGTCAGTTTTTAGACGACACTTTTACTGGACGGTGGATAGGTCGTCGAGATCCAATTGAGTGGCCCCCGCGTACACCGGATTTAACCCCCGTAGACTTTTTTCTTAGAAGAATTGAAAGACAGAATTGGCTTGGAGATGAGACGAATTGCCCATGAGATGATTCAGAACAGCGTGCAAAGTGACTACACCCATCTTGGTCAATGCCAAAAGGTTGGAGGGTCGCAATTTGAGCAATGGAGATGATTTTTTTCTCACAATTACTTATGTAAGGTATCAATCAATAAAAATATTTCTTTCCAAAAGAATGGCTTAAGTAATATCAATTTTTTTCGGATCATCAGAAAGCTAAAGGAATATACAACCAAAAACAGTAAACAAAAATGTCTGTTTACATAAAAAAACATATGATGACGTCATAACTCAAAAACCAATGACGTCATAAATGTTGGTATAGTGACAAAATGTAGCATTTACTAAACTAAAATCGACCTGTTCGAGGATTTTTTTCACAAATGATATACCAAAGATATGAATTTTGTGCGTTTATTTAGGTTCACACTGTATTTTCTTTCACTAATTCTTAAAAAATACATATAATTATTATCGTTAGTTTCATGGTGGTGATATACGTAATTGCATGGATTACCCTGTTTATGGCATTTAATAACATGGCACATAGAAATTCAACATTGAATTATGCCGTTTATCACCCTCATATTACCATAAACACCGAAATAGCAAGCATAAATTCGATTTATTAAGTCTTAAAGTCTGCTTCTTGTGGTATTAGCTCTTGGCTTTATGTGCCTTCCAGCAAAATATTCCGTTAAACTTTGACTCACAAATATGGAGAATGCCGTATGAATGGGTAATCTAATAAAATAAATTTATTCTTGAATTTCAGCGCTATAGAAATTATCCGTTTTGCTTAAGAAAGTATGACACACGTATACATATTACTGATGCGATTTATTTTCACGGGAACTTTGCAAAGCATAAATATAAAACGATAATAATTATTCAATGTATACGAGAGTTGATTGCTTCTAAAGTTAAAAAATGGAAAAAGTTTTTAAGGTTTTAGATCTCGGTTTTATGAAAGACAAATATATACTGTAGACCTCATTAGTTTGATACCGCTGGAAAATCTTACTGATAACATACCAATTATACTACCGATGTAGCATATAACTGATTTTTGTAATAAATTGACAGTTATAAAATATACAAAAAAAGACTCCTGAAGGAGGATTGAACCTTTGTGAAAGTGCCATTGAAGTAATCTTCACAAACATTAAACACTGAATGCACTATTCGAACCATATACTCAACATACGTTCCGCCAACCAAGTAGACATTAGCAGGTGAACCATGAATGCGTCTATCTGAGGTAGCCTCTTGATACCGAAGCCTAAGACCTCGTCTAACCTTATAGCCCACGGAAATTAGCATTTGACAAAATGAGTAAAAATCTGAATCCTTGTACAGACGTTCTTTGAAGTATCCCAAACCCAAATCCACAAAAATCCCAGCATGGCTACCCAAGATTTTGAAGGTCAAAGTTTTTTGCAAATATCTCGCGTCCTATGCATCGGATGTCCATAAGGTCAAAGTGAAAGTTGTAGAGAATTAAATTATCATAAGTTGCCATTTTTATTTCTTCCCAAACCTCCCACAACGTTTCGAGATATTCAAGATCAAACTTTCAAAAACATGGTTTTTCGCGATTTTCTCGCGTCACAAAAATTCAGAGAGTAACAAAGATATCATGAAAGTTGTAGAGAATTCAATTATGCACAAGATTGGTATTTTGTATTCTTTCCCAAAACCTTGCCCTTTTCGAGATATTCAAGGTCGAAGTTTAAAAAACGATTTTTTTCAAATATCTCAGTTCTTATGCATCGGACGTATATGAAGTCAATGTGAAAGTTGTGTAGAATTGAATTATCTACAAAATTGGTCTCTTGCATTTTTTCCCAAAACTTCGCCCATGGCGAGATATTCAAGGTCAAATTTCCAAAGAAAACGGGTTTCCGAGAATATCTCGCTTCCAATACGCCCAGACGTCCACAAAGCATTATTATTATTATTATTATTATCAACAATATTCTTCTCGTAATTCATCTGTCCAGTGTGCTTCGTTCCGACTCTGACAGATGCTGCATTTTCAGATAATGTACTGAACCAAATCTTCTGCAATGGCCGAAAAGATTGCAACGCAAGGTGAAGTTGCAGAAAAATCGGACTTGAATGTGCCAATTGTCTGGGGGATACCGTGCGTAAATAGTAAAAAGAAAATATTTGAACTGCAAGATTTTACTGCTGAAATAGATGATTTCGAATGTTCAGACATTGCAACAACTAGTGACAATGAAATTAGCAATGATGATGAGAATTCTGATTCTTATGAAAGTAATGATTATAATGTTAGCGATGATGATAGTTTACAGAATGAGTTGGAACTCGATGAAGTTGAGTATGAGTAAGAGAAGGATTAATATATATAAAGCACCTTATGTAATAATCGACACAATTTTCATGGGTTAGGCCTACATAGACGGAAGAAACGGTATTTAAAAAACGCGTTATGCGTTCTACCTCGCGGGTGGTGTAGAAACGAACGCAATTTAAAAAAAATATTTTAGAAACTAAAAGTTAAAGAAATCCTTCCGCAGTTATGAGACTTGCAACAAGTCAAGCATGCGGGTTGCCTAAACATGATTTTCACCCCCCGCACTTCTAAAAAAGGGTTATTTTTGACAAATATATATACGTATATATGAATCTTAGCGCTATTTCGCCTTTTTCTCTATTTTGAGGAAAAATTATGCATTTTGGTGGAAAATGTGAGGAGAGCAAAGTTGTACGCCATAAATTTTTCTACAAATTTTGTCTACACGTTTTTTCCCGAATTCTGCATAGTTTCGCGGCTAGAAGGTGCGAAAAAGATATATAAATATATAGAGTTTTGCGTCTTTTTTAGATTTTCAGCCAAAATTATGCATTTTGGTGAAAAATTATCATACAGGAGAGCAAAGTTGTAGAGCATAAGATTTTTTACAAATTTTGTTTCTACGTTTTTTTCTTCGGATTTCGCATACTTTCTCAGCGAGGGCGCGGGGGAAATAGAGAGCGAGTTATTCGCGGAAAACAGGTTTTTTGAAACTTTGAACATCTCGAAAAGGGCGAGATTTTGGGAAACGATGCAATAGATTAATCTTATAGATAATTGAATTTTCTGCATCTTTCACGTTGACATCGTGGACGTCCGGGTGCATAGAAAGCTAGTTATTCGCGTAAACCCGTTTTCTTTGGAAATCTGACGTTGAATATCTCGCCAAGGGCGAAGTTTTGGGAGAAAATGCAAGAGATCAACCTTGTAGATGATTCAGTTCTCTACAACTTTCACTTCATATACGTCCGATGCATAGGAAGCCAGATATTTTCAAAATATCATTTTTTTAAACCTCGACCTTGAATATCTCGAAACGGGCGAGGTTTTGGGAAAAAATACAAAATACCAATCTTATGGATAATCGGGTGTTTTCACAAATTTTAAATTCATTTTCACTGCGAAGATAATGCTTTATTATAGTTAAAAACCCTTGAATTTTGAGAAACAGTCGAATAATATCTTAAAATAAGCCATTTTAATTTTGTATTGAAGTTCGCCAAAAACACTACATCAATTCACTACGCACTCATGACGCCATCAGTTATATTGTCAGTGTCATGTTGTGTTATAAACACGTTATTTTGCAGATAAATTTCCTAAAGTAGCTTTTACAAATCCCGTATTAGGTAGGCGTTACTTATTTAATTACATGTAAAATGTAAATAAAGTGAACAAGATGTTGTGTTTAACAATTTTTACACGCGATTTAAGAAACTAATATAACCGATGACGTCACCACGTGTTTTGCGTACTCATTCAATTACTAAAACTATATGTTAATTATTTGTTGAAATTTTAATTTGATGGACGATAGAATGCTGTTTAAATATCAATAAGTGCTTTAGTATAACAAGTACTTCATTTTAATAATATCGAAAAAGCAAATTTGCACAGTGAAAACACCTAATTGAATTCTCTACAACTTTCGTGATAACGTCATTGCTGTCTGATTTTTTTGCGCGAGAAAATCGCGAAACACCATGTTTTTCAAAGTTTGACCTTGAATATCTTGAAACTTTGTGGAAGGTTTGGGAAAAAATAAAAAGGCAAAATGCAGATAATTTAATTCTCTACAATTTTCACTTTGATATCATGCATCCGATGCATAGGATGCGAAATATTTGCAAAAAACTTTGATCTTCAAAATCTTGGGTAGCCATGCTAGGATTTTTGTGATATTTGTGGATTTGGGTTTGGGACACCTCAAAGAACGTCTGTGCAAAAATTTAGAATTTTGCTAATTTTGTTAAGGTTTCCACCGTTCTTTATCTAATTTCCGTGGGCTATAAGTGACTATCAAAAACAAGGGGACGTAAATCCACAAATGGGAAAACCACCGGAAAAATAAGAGAGTTGTAGTAACTACTGTGCAAGTCTGTGCACAAGAAATAGTACAGAGACCATGTACTGATAAAATAATTCGCATCATCACTGACAACCAAGCAGCTAATAAGGGTATATTCGACGATAAGACGATAGCGTTTAGTTCCTGGTAAAACAAGCTTGCAGCTGAGTATACCAGAGCACAACTACGATTATATTAAGTAAAAAATTTAAATACCGCTATCTGAGGAATCACTACTTCCACATTCAGATTTCCCATTCATGTCTCTTTAAAGAAAAATAACTTAATACTATAATTGTCCTCCAGTATGTGAAAATAATTGCCCATATAATGGTAATAGCATAATATTTGAAAACGTCAATTTAATATATAGTTAGGGAAATGGCGTGCAAAATCGACGACGAAAAGTTACCGTCCGCCAGTCGGTAATTGAGGAGGGCATATAACTACGAAACTTTTTTCTCTCTGGAAATTTTTGGTATGGTAGAAGAATATGGAGGGGGAAGACATTTTTTTTAATCAAATGGTTACCGATACCTTTCCGCGTAGGTAGTTAGAGTATGTACTGTACGTACCCCAATTACGCTGGCAGACAAAACTTCCGGGCGCACGGTAACCAGAAATTGAAAAAGAAAAAATTTGTTACCGGACCAAACCTAGCGCAATATGTTTATTTTGGCCTGTACAGTAGAGTGGAACGAAAAATTCTTTCTTTTTAAATTGTTTTCACATAGGTGTCAAAATGTGCATTTGGATAAATAAAAATCGTTTTCAAAAGCTTATCGGCCTATCTTAGCATCTTCAGACTCCTCACGGGACCGATAGTATAGAAATTTTGATGATTTTATAGGTTTTTATTACCTGCCCTGGTTTATTCCTAGTAAACATAGTATTTAAAATAATTATTAATGTATGATAAAAAGCTCCTCCAAGTCAATTTGATTTATTCTAATATTTTCCGGTTCCTCATTGTCTTTGAAAATCGCGCCGCCAAGTTCAAGCCTACTTTCATTTGTTTGAATACTTCTACTAAGTATTGTTTTTAGTTGAGTGTTTTCTGTGGGTTTTTGCGTGATTCGTGGTTGTATGTCGATTGTTCGTTGAGTGTTAGAATATTTAGGTTATTATGGCAACTATAAGTCAACTTCGTTACAAGATTTGGTCAATCTAAAATATTAAGTGACCTTGTGTTACCTACTCATTATTTATTTGTTTAGAATGGTCTAAAATATAAATATGCTGGGGGAGATATGTGTTCATGAAATACTCAAAAATGTTGTACCGAAAATTTAAGGGATTTGGCAAAGTACATCAATTCCTACCGTTAGAATTTACTTCTGGTATAAATTTAAAAAATTTCATGGACCTTATAAGCAAAATCAGAAGAATTTAGAATCTAGAAAAAATACTGTGACCCTGGAAACAAAGAAAATGAAAATTACAGAAGAAAGGAAAGAAATGTCAGCATCCAGAGCATTGACAAACATGCCATTATGTAGAAGCTTCACTGTTATTAATAATGCACACCTGTCATCTGATCAGCTTACTAGCAGTATTAAATTGATGATGAAAAGGAAGATGGTATCTAACGTGTCTTCACGGTACAAACCGTTAAGACAACAGCTACACGAGAATTTAGTATACCTAAAATACATTTTGAGGCCAAACATTACTAGGAATTATGTTCTTGGAATGACGTAAATGTTACAGAGCCTCCGATGACTGCTAATATGGAAATGTGTGTTATCAAAGCGTTAGACATAAGTTTTTCTGATTTTTCATAGTCTTTGCAATACCAAAACTGTTGAACGATTCGTGCGTCTTGCAAATGAGGCATCACCAGCTGTCTGTGGCCAAGAAAACTAAACTGGCTTCATTCAAGCCTGAATAAAATCAAGACAAACATTGCCATCATTTGTGTGTTTTTTTTTTTTAATGAAACGTCTGATTTTACTTGATGTTCATCCTTCTATAGTTGTTGAATGTAGAGAAAAAAAATAATAAACACAACTCGATCAATAAGTTATGTTTTTGGAAGAAATAGCTTAGAAAAGTATATTTTGACATTCTTGAGGAAACTGAAGTGTGGAAAATAGCATTTTGCGTTAAAATGTGAATTGAAAGAAAACAATAAAGACGTTTTTTATTATTATTATTATTTAAACGTGTTGCACAGTGACCTGTGGTACATTAAGACACCTTTTAGTGACTATGGCATTACCAATATCCAAAGAATGGAAAAACAACTAAGAAAAAATAAATGATATAATGAGAGCTTTTTTCTAATATTTTGAACCCATTGAGGAATCTGAAAATAACAAAGTACCGTTTTCAATTTTTGCACAGTTATTAATAACCACCAAATGCACCTTTTGATAACTATGTGGTAATAATTCTGGAAAAAAAATTAAAAATCTCGTTTTTCATTCCACCCTACTGTACAGTACTGTACTTTAGTGGCAGACAAAACTTTGAAATTATGACAAAAAATAGTTAAAATTGAAAAAAACGTCTACCAGACCTGAGTATGGTTCACAACCCAAGTAGCACAGATTGCTTTTTAAAAACGCTATGAATATCTACTCCACCTTTTTATAAAGCTTAATACTTTATAATTAAGAGTTAACAACAATAGTCCAGTATTAATAAGGTATCTATATACCCAAAATAGGCGCAATTTATACAGCCTCGGTAAACTCTGTAAAAGGTATATAGATACTTAAAGTAACATTACAGCAACCTCTTTGTTTCGACTTACCAGCTATTATAAACCATGTTATATGACTGCTAAGAAGTTGTTATATAATTGCTGCAAATAAGTTTCTATGCAGTAAAAATTACTCTAAATGTGAGTTACTGTTTGCAATTATAAAGCATCGATATTACAGTGTCTTTAGCAGCTTCACACACACACATACATTATAGTTGATATATTCTTCTGGGATGATGACGCAAATTGTTATGGCAACTTATTAGGAAGCTGAATGAATATTGCCTGCGAATTAGTGTATGCTGTCATTCGTAGAAAACTAAATTTGTCATGCGAAGAAAATTTTTCTGTTGAAATATGCTATTCTACTTTGAAATAAATAGACGCGCCTCCAAAATTCCTTGAATTTGATAATGTTGAAAATTATTAAAAAAATATATTTTAAAATTTTTTTCTGCGGAATTGTTTTAAAATGATGAGCCACGTATATTGAACACCCTATTAGTGATTGCTGTAAATATTTTGTACAATTTTCCTTTTCAAGTGATAAAAAGTTAATTATACCTAGAACCGGTAACAATGGCCGCCCTGTCATATATACTTTTAGAAAATACAATATGGTTCCCAATAAGTATCGAAAGAAAGTCACTACAGAAGCTGTTATAAATTCTTAAAACAGCCCTTTGGCTGTCTAGAGGTGATATAATAGCATTTTTCGAGGATTATAAGATATTCCAATGAAACCTTCATCGAGCTCTCTCGTAATCAGTGGCATATCCAGAAAAAGGTGAATTTTATTTTAAGAAAATCCACATTTTATGTAATAATTGAATTCATCATTTTGATTTTGAGGGATATGATTTTATTACTTTTATTTCAATTTCAGACCTATATTTTTATTGATTTTGGTAGATTTTTGTAGTTTGTAATGATAAAATGATTGCATAAAATTTTTTGCTACGTAACAAGAAAAACTCGAAAGCAAATCAAATGACATTGGAGAATTATCACTTTTATTAGCACTAATATTGTATATACAAAAATATCACCAATGGTATTAGGTACATTATATCAAATAAAATTGAGCTGTCGAGGCATAGGGTCCAGTAAGCTGAAAGAAAATACTTAACCAAGCATCGATCAACCAGGCATTAAGTTTCATTTCCATACATTTGTGGCAAGCATTCCATTACGACGTTTGTTTCTTGTGTTTTTTTTTAAGATCTTATTTATTTTACCGCCCTGGCGGAGTTAGCCATATAATTCCATCACTCACCCAGAACATAAGCACACAACATACAAGTACACAACAACCATTCCTTGTGACATTCCCATATGCCGCAGCTGAGAGCTAGTACTCTAGCTTAAGGCAGCTTAAGTGTTAATTTAACTTTCCTCCTGAAATGACCACTTCGCTTTGTCTTTCTCCAATACTTATGCATATTGTAATGTAACACTTAACAACAAAGAGCACATGAAAAATGTACGGAGTTTCAATGAAACTAAAAGCGATTTTTTAAAGGTTATAAAGCGGAGTAAGTTTAGCTGTATAAGAGTTCTATAAAGACGGAAGATTGTAACTACATAGATAGCTCCAAAGCAGAATTTCAATTGAATAAGCGCTTTATAAAATATTCCTACTACACGTAAAATGCATTTATACATAATCTATATTAGGGCTGATGTAAATGGCATTTGGATTACACAACTACATTGTTGTAAATTTTTGCTTTAAAAACCTTTAAATTTCAATGTTATAAAGTCATTATAGAGAAATTGCCAAACTGTAAAACAGATGTATACATGTTATATAGAGGTTTATGCATCTGTTATAAATATACATGGTGTGTGTCTGTATAATAGACCTTACTAAGCCTTTATAAATTAAAAAAAACTATATAAGATGCTTTAATAAAGAAGATTTATATTTATGCTGTGAAAGCATTTTATCAGCAATCTTATCCCCCCGAGTTACTTTATAAGCAGTTTAGTGCTGAATAAAGCTTCAATATAACTAATTTTCTGTATAAGTTGCCATAATGTATTATTTATAAAGCTTTAAGCGTAATAAGAGGACGACTTGTGTTACTTGGGAAGACACTAAAGAACCCTAGCCCTGGGATGGCAGACGATTTTTTTTTTTTAATTTTAAGCCCCCCAAAGCACTTTATAAAAGTTAAAAAAAAATTCACGTTTTAAACTCAATTTTTTTTTTTTAAGTAAATATTAAGTAAAGTGGATATGTTATTACAGTGGAAATTACGAAAAATTTGAAATTTGGTTTATCTTGATCCGTTCATATTTAGTAGAGTTATTCACAAATTACCAATTTTTCTTCATCTATGCTTTGCTCCAAATAATGCTATAATAGGACTGTCATTTTTTAGTTTATAAAAATCATTATGGGATGGAACAATGACATGCAAGTGTCATTTTCCTTTTATTTCAATCATTTCTCAGTATTTTTGATTTTTCAAATCAGCCTCAAGCGGACAGAGACACTCACTACGCAGTTACCTCTCTTATGAATGCAACCGCATAGCGGGACTGCTGGTACTGGTGGTGGTGGGGGCTAACTGCGCAATGAGTGACCACTGTCCGCTTGAGGCTGAGAACGGAGCGCTCAACGGCTGATTTGAAAAATCATCTAAATTTCTGAGAAATGATTGGAATAAAATGAAAATGATACTTGCATGCCATTGTTCCGTCTCTTAATGATTTTTAGAAACCAAAAAATGACAGTCCTATTATAGCAATATTTCGAGCAAAGCATAGTTGAAAAAGTTCTTTTATTTGTGAATAAACTTTACTAAATATGAATGGATCAAGATAAACCAAATCTCAGCTTCTTCGTAATTCCCACTATAACAACATATCCAAAGGACTTTACTTAACACCTATTAAAAAAAAAATGAGATGAAGACGTGATTTTTTTTTAACTTTTATGAAGTGGTTTGGGGGGGTTAAAATTTAAAAAACCGTCTGCCAGCCAAGGCTAGAGTTCGTTAGTGTCTTATGAACCATACTCTGGTCTGGCAGACGTTTTTTCAATTTTAACTATTTTTTGTCATAATTTCAAAGTTTTGTCCATCTTTCGCCACTTTGACGGAAAATTGCCCAAAAACCGCCCGGCAGAAATGTTTGCCACTAAGGTACAGCACTGTACAGGCCAAAACAAACATTTTGCGCTAGGTTTGCTCCGGTAACAAAAAATTTGTTATTTCCGGTTACCGCGCACCGCCTGGAAGTTTTGTCTGCTAGCGTAATTGGGGTACGTGTAGTACATACACTAACTACCTATGCGGAAAGGTATCGGTATACCATACCAAATATTTCCAGAGAGAAAAAAGTTTCGTAGTTTTATGCCCTCCTCGATTACCGACTAGCAGACGGTAACTTTTCGTCGTCGATTTTGCACGCCACTTCCTAGACTAATAGCTTGCTTTACTTATTTAGAACTATTTACCCCTCCAACCCTTCATCGCAATAAGCTAAAATCTGCTTCCAGATCTCGTTATAATACATGTGTGTACCAAATTTTAACTCAATATCTTAAAACGTTCCAAAATTAACACACCCAGATTTCCCATCCAAATATCTTTAAAACATTTTGACTATATTTGTACTCTAATATGTGGAAATAATTGGTCATAGAATTTTAATCATATAATATTTGAGGCAGATGTCATAAAAAAATTGGAGACCTTGGCTTCTAGCATATACGACAAAAATAAAGTTTCTTTACTCTTATTAGCTTGCGTTACTTACTTCCCCTATTTACTCCCCACCCAAATTTCAAGCGAATATCTTAATTTTATTTTATGATCCCCTTTAATAATGGAGTGGAGGTGTTGGGGGATTAAAAAATATAACGAAATCTGAGGCCTTGGCTTCTAGTATATATGGTGGACCATTAATAATAGGTCACAGTGCAGGGGTATATTCTTTGGGCCAAAATATGAGGATATAACTAAATATGCAATTTTGATTGAATAAATCATTGTGTATGAAGTAAACTAATTGACTTTCTTCCCAAAATATGCAATTAAATAATTTATTTTGTATATTATATATTACATATTATTATTATTATTATCTGTAAAAGTGTATAGTATTTCGATGTTGAATATATGCTACCTCTGAGTATTTTCATTTTTTATTTGCTAGAATTGCTATCTGGCCCACTGTGCAACGGTGAAATCTTATTTCATAATTTTTTGAAGACGGTTGAATTTTTTCCGTTTGTTTAATTTTCAATTTTGATGTCACAATGCAGTTTGATGGTTTCCGACGCTACAATACAAAGTTAGTACAAGAAATTACGCATGCACTCTGAAGGTTAAATCCGAAGTCAGAGAGCAGCATCGATCTTATCTATTCTTTTCTTTATCTGTATAAAAAACACGACCTCAATTAGCGGCCGGCTAATCGAGCGTCGTGAATGGGCAAATAAGCCAAATTGAATTTCAACTTCCTGATATATCCTCAGTTTAACAACACACAATAACAACAATGTAAGTGTTTTGTTAGACCTCAAGTGCAGATTCGAAGTTGATTGAGTAGAGACCGTTTAGCAATTAGTGATGTTATTTCAAGCCGATAAGGAGGGGTTCAAAGTAGGTGGTGAAGATTTACCTAGAAACCACTTGAGGACTGGAGGCGGGTTCCCATAGTGCGATACACACTTTATTACTGCTACTTCCCCGTGGAGGGTGGTGAGGTTGTGCCCCGGCAACACTTGGGTGCCATTATATTCTATCCGTGGCCTTTGGGGAGGAACTGAAAGAAAAAATGTAATTAGCACGTTTTATTATAGGAAATTTTTACTGACATATTTTCATTGATTTACGATCGCAATCAATTTTTATTGAAAGGTTTTCTACAAGAATTTTAGGCTATATATTTTTTATTTCTTTTATACTAAGGACGCGATCTTTTGTATATACGAGAGTAATTTAAAATGCGGCTAATGTACTTTTACAAAAGGGTACAACTGTAAATAAAACATTTAAATTGATATAAAAGAGTATGCTTAATATACATTGTGTCCTATATTGGAGCTGCATTTATTCCCATCTCCGTTGTTATAAATGAATCAGTTAAATGGACGAAATTTTAGAGAATTTTGGTCATTACAGTGACGCTTCTAGATTTGATTTAACTTTTTCACTTTTTTAAATAATTGAGAAAACCATAAATGTGTGTTTTTGAAATCTCCTAATATTTCCTTAATTTAGATTGTTGCGTCACTTTAACTTGCATGTTGTAGAGACACTTTTTGCAAATTTTACAGCAAGGATAAGTGATATTGACTACAACTTCTGCTTTTAATATGGATGGTACAGTCGAGTGCAATTAGGTTTTACCTTGGAACCCAGTTATAATGAATGGATTTTCATGATTTTTTTTGCATTAAGTTTCTGATACTGAGTACAAAAAAGTTTACCCTTTAAAAATTGCCGCTTTTTGCTTTGGGGTGGTTCCCACCCCCTCTAGAGGGGAGAGAAAAGAAGTAAAATAGTAACCACAGAATCTGATATAGAATCATATTGTAATTCAATTTTTCATTAAAATTTACATTTTTCAAGTTATAACGATTTGAAGATTTTTAGCTTTAGAAATTGGTACCTTGAGAGTGTTTTTCGTAAATAACTCAAAAGTCTTACATTTATGGAAGAAGTTACATGTGTGGTACTAAAAATAATATGAAATTACAGGTATTTTATTTTTTGTTTATTTCTGTACGATGAATAGATATAAAAATATGATAATTTAAAAACAACGCTCGAACGTTTATCAGTCGAGATATAATGTTTAAATCTCAAATATACCAGAATAATAATAATAATAATAATACATTTATTTTGCTTTAAGGCAATACAAGTTTGTATAGGAATCGTCACAACTCACTTAAGTCTAATTTAACATATATTCATTAACAGAATATTTATTTATTTATTTATTTATTTATTTATTTATTTATTTCATTACAAATCCAACAGCCATACGCCCAATTACAGGATAGGGTAAAAACTACAAATAAAAAGAGCGTACAATAATATACATCTACAAATATACATAGGTATACACAAACATATATAGGTGATATTAAAATATACAACCGTAAACACTATATCGTACAGTACAAATTTAAATTTAAAACTGGACAAAATAAACCAGAGTTTAGCTATTTAGAAAAGCTCTCTTAATTTGATATATGGTGGAAAAGAATATATCAATCCTATCCTCGAGGCAACCGTAGTTCGTAATCATTTGATAGATTGGCGAGGCAGTTAGCATATTAGTTCGCGGAGTAGGAATGTAGAAACCATTGATATAGCGGGAAAACACTCTAGGGACACGAAACATGATTAGGTTCAACAGAGCCGTACAGTCCAGCTTAGTGTTGACTAGTTTATAAAGAGATACAACTGACTGCATACACCTTCTAGTCTCAAGACTAATCAGCTTGAAACGACAATGTTTCCTGAGAAATACCTCTGGGTGGATACTCACCATCCAGGGTATATATAGCTGACTTTAAGAAACGTCTCTGATTTTTTTTATATATGTGTATGTTATTTATTATTATTATTATTATTATTTTATATATGTGTATATTATAGATAGGACTCCAGATTATTGATGCATATTCCAAGCGAGATCTTACAAGAGACACATACAGTACGCGAAGTGTATGCATATCAGTGAAGCCTTTAAGGTTACGTATAACAAAACCTCTTTTAAACGCAGCTGACGCGGTGGCCTCAATGTGATTGGTCTTTTGTCAAAAGTGACCCCAAGATCCTTGATTGTATTAGGTCGCTGTAAGAGTAAATCACCCAATTTATATGCAAAGATTTCAAGACTAGATTTTCTGGAGAAAATCATTACATTGCATTTTGCCGCATTTAATGGTAGGCTGTTACCACTACAACAAGATTCAATCAGATTTAAGGCACCTTGAAGACGCTCACAATCTACAAAAGATGTTATTTCGGTATACAGTTTCAAGTCATCCGCATACATCAAACAATGCACATCCAGGCTAGATGTCACGTCATTTATAAAAATATCAAAGAAAAGTGGCCCAAGTTTCGATCCCTGCGGAACCCCAGACCTCTGGTGGAATTTGACAGACTTAAAACCATGGTACTGAAAAAATAGATATCTATCGTGTAGATAATCGGCAAACAACTTCATTAAGCCTGTAGACAGACCTAACAAATCTAATTTCTTCTGCAAGGTATCGTGGTCCAATCTGTCAAATGCCTTCGAGAAGTCGCTATATATAAAACATCAACTTGACTCTGTTGATCGAGCTTTCCACAAATAAATTCAGTCTTACATGCAAGATTCGTAACCGTAGATCGCCCTCTCAAAAACCGTGTTGATCACTGGACAGCAACCCTGATACATGACCGTACATTGCAGGATGCAGCAAAAACTCAAAAATTTTACCAAAATTGCAAACTAACGTGATTGGCCTATAATTAGTAAGGTCGTTTTTATCCCCTTTCTTGTAGACTGGACAAATGCGATATAATTTCCAAATCTCCGGAAAACATGAGGTTTTCAAAATATAAACATTATATATAAATATTATTCAACAATAAATTCCTTAAGCTCTAATTTAAAAGGATGTAAGGGTTTGACCTGCTTTAAATAGTCTGGTAGACAATTAAAAACCTTGGGCACAGTATAATCCGGACCATTTGATGATGTTTTGTACTTACAGAATGGCACATAAAAGTCTTTTCTGTTTCGTTCATGAATAACATGAACCATTTCAGTTGTATTAAAACAATTTTTATTAATACACATAATTCAAATATATACAAAACAAAAGTGTGTTAATATTTTATATTTTTTAAAATATTCCCTGGACGAATGAGTGTAGGGACTCCCTATATACACCTTATAATTCTTTTTTGAGCAATCAATACATTTGACGAGAGGGCTGAATTACCCCAGAACCAAATACCATATCTCAATCTCGATTCAACTTGAATAGAACATTGAATTTAATTTGGCTATCACACTTAATTGCAATGTTCCTTCCAGTTTAGACATTCATCGGTGTTAATACCCAAGAACCGTACACTAACAATTTGTTCGAGATAAGTCTTATTAATATTCAAATTTAAACTTGTACTTATTCGTTTGCCGCGATCGTCAGTTTACAAACGTAAACTGGTCTCCGTTTAACAAAACACCTAATGGGTGTCCCGATGAAGGGGGATATATGTACATGGTTTCTATCTATTGTGAAACCTCATAAAACGTGTTTTATCGATATTTAAATATAATGTATTAGACAAATACAAATTGATTAACGATTTCAATACGTTATTGCTAATAGATTTTAACATTACATCAGATTTATGTGACGAAATAAGTGACTTATCATCTGCGCACATGATAAAGCACGCCTCTGAGGTTAAAATATCAAGATCATTGATGTATAATAACAATAGTACAGGGCCTAAAGCTGAACCCTGTGGAACCCCGGTCTTAAATTCACCATACTCTAAGTTGAATTTACTTACTGTTCCTTCTGTACGAAATGTGACACTAACATATTGACTTCTGTCATTCTGAAACGAACGGATCGAGAGCAGCACCCCTGATACCATAGCTTGATAATTTATTCATAAGTTTATTATGGTTTACACAATCAAACGCCCTGCTATGGTCGCAAAAAATGCTAACAGGACATTCACCTACCTCAATATAGTCAATATTTCTTTTATGTAAAGAATATAGCGCAGTGCTTGCACGAAATCCATGTTGACTTTCCGTGAAAATTTTAAATTTTTCAAGAAAATTTAACAAACGATATAAATAGCAATACTTTTGAAAAACCAGAAGGTACTGTAACAGGTCTATAATTATTAGTCATATCCTCTGCATCATGTTTTTTGTGTATGTAACAACCACTTTGAATACCGCGCCCTATTTGAAGAGCCTGCGCTTTCTATTGGCAGCTAGAAGGGTGGCAGAACTGGAAATTACTACTTACTAACGGTCGCTCACAAGTTTTGAAGAGTTTTGACAGACAGTGCCGCTTTTAATTTTGCATTTCTTTAATAAACTGTTTTAGAATAAATTATATTTTACATTAACTATATTAATATTAACTCTAATGCTACTGACTACCTGCCAGAAGGCATATTTCTTTAATTAAAGTGATTTATGTGTAGTAAAGTGTGTGTTTGATTTTGCTGCACATGGTTCTCGAGGAGGCTACTGTGATAAGTTTAAGCTATACCAGCCCTAACACACCGTGCCCCCCAACAACTGGCGTCCCAACGTGTGCCTTCGAATTCCCAGGTTAGTTATAAGCAAATAAGCAATAATTATTATAGATAGTTCGGCGTGCTTAAAATCGTTACAGCGCGATAACGCTAAGAGAACAGTTATTAAATTAAATTTAATTTACAGTGCGACAACATAGCAACAAAATATTTTCAGGATATTGTATGGACACTGCGCTGACAGTTCTTCGCAAATCCAAAATATTTTCAGGACATTCTGCCTCATGTTTCGTGCGTATTGACACTGTGGTGACAGTTCTTCGCGTAAACAAAACGTTTTGAAGACATTTTCGTTTCATTTTGCGTATTGACACTGTGCTAGCAGTTCTTTATGTAAACATATTTAGACATTCTTGCTGCAGGATCGTTGCAGCCGTGCGTGAAAAGACATTATTTAAACTGTTGTGCGGAATAGTTGGACATTTTTGGCTGAATTGAGTAGGTCAAATCGTTCGTGTGTTACGTCGTATGTTTTTACGTTCCGGTCGCGTCGTATCGAGTTCTAATTCGCGCGCAACAATGGCTGATCCAGAAAACATTGTAAATCAAGTGGTTATGACACCAGAGATACTACAAGTACTGCTAGAAAACATGCGTTCAGCTACACCAACTGTTCAAAGTCAACAAGGCAACTTTCTCAGTGCACAGCTCGATTTAATGGAGACACAAATGATAATGTCGAAGCGTTTATCGACTCCATTACCGTTTACAAAGAATGTGTCAACATTTCGGAAGAAAACGCCTTAAAAGGCCTATCTATGCTTTTGCACGATAATGCAGCTACCTGGTGGCAAGGTATTAAGTCATCAGTGACCACATTCCAAGATGCTCTGGCAGCATTACGAAATGCATATGGTTATGCCAAGCCTGCTTATCAAATATACAGAGAACTTTTCTCCCAAGAACAAAGCCACGATGAAAATACAGATATATTCATCAGTAAGGCTCGTGCCCTTCTTTCTCACTTACCGTCTGATCCTTTAGTGCATGAAACTGTACAATTAGACATGGTATACGGTCTTCTGCACCACAGAATTCGAGAACGGGTTCCTCGGGGAAAAGTTTCGACATTTAAAGAACTTATAGAAGCTTCTCGAGTAGTAGAACAGACACTGTTCCAAAAGAAGAAAGTCTCTACTACCCAAAGTCATAATGCCAACCAATTTCAAGGAGCAAAGAAATCGAAACCTCAATGTTCTTTCTGCAAAAACTATGGCCACTCCAAAGACGAATGTAGGAAATTAGCAAAATCTAAACAAGAAGCCAAAGAAAGTGCTCCCAAAGAAGAACCTTCTACAAAATTGCCGGAAGTAAAGTCTCTTGTATGTTATGGATGCGGCAAAGTCGGTTATGTACGCGGAAACTGTCCAAATTGCAGGGCAAAAACCTCAACAGAAACCCCTACTTTCTCAGCGGAGTTCTTCTGTCAAACTTTCTCGGAAGATCAACAACTGCGTCCCATAGTTCAAATCAGTATAAATGGTGCGAATGGTCTTGCTTTCTTGGATACAGGAGCCAAATCCAGTGTAGCAGGAGCTACACCCAGGAAACTACTGCTTCAGCGCGAAGTTCCTTATGAAGTCAAATCTATGTTAATGACACTAGCTGATGGAAAGGAGAGGTTAGTGGAAGCTTTTATTTTCAAAGTTGACATAGCCATTCAATACAAAGTTGTAACAATTCCCTTGATATCTGTCGCCGACCATGAAAACAGTCGAACACTTTTAGGCATAGATTTTATTAAAGCAGCTCAGATTTTATTAGACGTTGCTTCAAACGAATGGGCTTTTAAAGAGTCACCTGATGTAACCTATCCATTTGTGCAAGAAGTCAACCACAAGTCATATGCACCCATAAATACTGTGGATTTCAAAGAATACCATCTGAGAGAAGATGAAGGTACCTCACTAGAAGAAGAACAGCGAAATCAGTTCAACATATTATTGAGTAAGAATCACAACCTGTTCTCGCCCAATACTGAGCCAACTCCATTTGCTGAACATACGATAAAACTACTAGATGATGTTCCCACTTCTGTACCGCCATATCGTATGCCCGACACTAAGAAAAAGATATTACGTCAAGAGTTAGATCGACTTCTTGAAAATGGCATAATAGAAGAATGTGAGTCGCCCTACTCTGCACCAGTTGTTCTAGTTCCCAAAAAGGATGGCGGGATTCGTCTATGCGTAGACTACCAGCGCCTAAACGCAATAACACAAGCAGACAAATATCCACTACCCCGGTTAGATGATTTGCTCCACTCTGCCAAAAGAACCAAGTACATGACAACGTTAGATCTCAAATCCGGATACCATCAAGTAGCAGTAAGGCCATGTGATAAGGACAAAACGGCCTTCGTAACACCTTTTGGTACATTTCGCTACAACAGAATGCCGTTCGGCCTGAAGAATGCCCCTTCGACTTTCCAGCGGCTAATCGATCGGTACCGATCTGGATTGCAAGACATTGTCATATTGGCATATCTCGATGATTTAATTATATTGTCACCTACTTACGAAAACCACCTCAAGGATCTACAACGGGTCTTCGATAGACTTCGTCTATTTAAATTACACTTGAATAGAGCCAAGTGCACATTTGCTTGTACCTCAGTCCGTTATCTGGGACACGTCATCACGTCAAGAGGAATAGAGCCAGATCCTGGAAAAGTCTCTGCCATACTAGATATGCGACCGCCACAGAATGTGAAGCAAGTTTTGACGTTCCTGCAAACGTGTTCCTGGTTCCGCCGATTTATGGAAAACTTCGCTGAAATCTCCCGACCATTGACTTCGCTTACAAAAAAAAAATGCTAAGTGGCAATGGACCGACAAGCAGGAAAACGCCTTCGACAAGCTTAAACAGCTGCTAACGAGCAAGCCAATACTTCGACAAGCTGATTCAAGATTGCCATACATCCTTAAGACAGATGCCAGTTCATATGCTCTTGGGGCAGTTTTGCTCCAGGGGGAGGGCCCGGACGAGAGACCAATAGAGTATGCAAGTAGACTTCTTACGCCCGCTGAGAGGAATTATCACACAACAGAACGCGAAGCTCTCGCCGTGGTATGGGCCGTGGATAAGTACCGTGGGTACCTAGAAAATGCCACCATTATTGTTCAAAGTGACCATCAACCCTTGAAATGGTTGCTCTCGTTGAAATCCCCGAGTGGAAGATTAGCCAGATGGGCTCTAACCCTACAGTCGTATGACTTACGAATTGATTATACCCCTGGTCGGACCAATGTTGTCGCCGATACACTGTCAAGGCCACCAATAGAGGACACAGAAATCAGTATCGTGTCGGTAGAACTTCCCTCTCATACCGCCAATGAATTACGGTGCCAGCAACTAAGTGACCCTGAGGTCCAAAAGATAGTTGAATGCTTCGAGTCTCCGAAAGCAAATAGTTTGGAATATAAAAAATGGACAGAGAGAGGCTATTTGATGAACAACGGTGTCCTATACAAATACTCGCCTGATTCAGAAGAAGAAGAAGCGCAGCAAGTTGTTCCCAGCTCACAAATATCACAAATTCTCCACGAGTATCATGACTCGCCACTAGCAGGACACAACGGAGTCGAAAACACCCTAACACGAATCTCCAAAAGGTATTACTGGCCTGGTATGCGTCGTCATATTGCAGGACACGTGGCTAGATGTTTGGAGTGTCAGAGATTCAAGCCTTCGAATCTTAAACCCGCTGGTCTTTTACAAACCCCGATCCAATCACAACGGTTTGAAACCATATCCATAGATCTCTTCGGACCACTACCTGAAACGCCCACTGGTGACCGTTGGATATTTGTTATTGAAGATGTAGCCAGCCGATGGGTTGAGATGTTTCCTCTAATCTCTGCTACAGCTGAAGCCTGTGCACGATGTTTGATAGACGAGGTCATACTTCGGTTCGGAGTTCCACGTAAAGTAATAAGTGATAATGGTAGTCAATTCACCAGTGCCGTGATGCAGCAAGTAGCCCATTGCCTAGGATTTTCGCAGAACTTGATCCCTGTGTATCATCCGGAAGCAAACCCGGTCGAGCGAAAGAATCGCGACCTGAAGACGCAATTGGCGATCCTATCTCATACTGACCATACCAGCTGGAAGGATAAAATACCATCTATACGATTCTCCATGAATACCGCTAAATGTCAGTCGACGGGGTATTCACCTGCCTACCTCACATTTGGAAGGGAACTACGAACGCCCGATGATGTGCAACGTGATCTCAGATCCATCGTGGACAATGACAATTTTGTTCCACAAATCACGCCCTACTTACAGACTATCGCCCAAGTTCTTAAGGAAGCCCGAGAAAACCATGACCTCACCAAGGACAGAGCTAAAGTCTATGCGGATGAGCATCGACGCGAAGTGACCTATAACGTAGGCGATAAAGTGTTAGTGGATGTCCACGTCCTCAGCAACTCGAAGACATCGTATACCTCTAAGTTAGCCCCTCGAAGGGATGGTCCTTATGTTATCATGAAGGTAAATAGTCCCACCTCATATGAAGTTGCTAGCCTGGGAAATCCGCAAGTACCACTTGGCAAATACCATGTGTCTGCATTAACTAAGTACCGAGGCCCAGATGATGAAACCCCTGTACGTCCGCTACGTAAGCGAGGTAGACCCAAAATCAAGTCTGTCAAGAAACCTCAACCAGAACTGGATGAACAGCAAGCCCCTAAGACGGAGAAGCCTTGCCAAGTAGGAACCCAACATATTAGGCGGTCCCCCAGAAACGTGAAAGCACCTCAGTGCCCCTGCTGCCCTCAACTCTAATGTCCGTACTAAAATATATACAATCTATTTGTATCACATACGAGGACGTACCTGTGATCCAAAGGGGGAGGATGTAACAACCACTTTGAATACCGCGCCCTATTTGAAGAGCCTGCGCTTTCTATTGGCAGCTAGAAGGGTGGCAGAACTGGAAATTACTACTTACTAACGGTCGCTCACAAGTTTTGAAGAGTTTTGACAGACAGTGCCGCTTTTAATTTTGCATTTCTTTAATAAACTGTTTTAGAATAAATTATATTTTACATTAACTATATTAATATTAACTCTAATGCTACTGACTACCTGCCAGAAGGCATATTTCTTTAATTAAAGTGATTTATGTGTAGTAAAGTGTGTGTTTGATTTTGCTGCACATGGTTCTCGAGGAGGCTACTGTGATAAGTTTAAGCTATACCAGCCCTAACACACCGTGCCCCCCAACATGTATAGGAACTACTTTCCCCAATTTCACACATTTTGGGAATGTTCCCTTTTGAAATGATAAATTTACCAGAAACGTCAAGGGCTTTACGATTGTATATAATACTTTTTTTTATTAAAAACATGGGAATTTTATCAACCAGTATGATGTCAAAAATATATATATATAAAGGACTTGAAGTACTCTTTCATAGGATTTTTTATATTCGTACAGCTTGAAAGATAACAATGTTATGTGCAAAACAATGAGTGCTTTGTAATTTTTTTTCAAGAAGAAATTTAGGATTTTCCTGCTGTCATTGGCCATAGAACAGAAATTCAAAAAATCTGTACCAGTTTCTATTAATACACTGCTGGCCACTCGAACTTACACATAGAGACTTTTAGGCAAAATTTAAAGTTCAATATTTTCAACAGGAATGCAAATTTTTGAACGCGGCTTGCAAATTTTAAGAGCTAGTTTTTTTCGGATTAAGCTGCATGACGTATAATTATCGTAGGACCATAAGTTTATTATATACGGGGTGATCAATGAAGTCATGCAAAAAAAATCAAAAAGTTTGTATGAGTGAAATTTCCGCAAAAAATTTTTTTGGTCGTTGCAATATGGTTCCTTACTAAGGTAACATCAATATCTCTAGACGATTTTGTCAGTTTTTGGATTAAGGCCCTTAGGCCTTGTACACACTACTCAACATAAAATTTGGATACCGAAATCTTTAAAATGCTATAACTTGACATTGGATTGACGGTTCTTGATGATTTTTGCGGATTTGGACTCCTTATTTCACGTAGATTTTCTATGATTTTCATTTTATTTGAGGGTTGAAATTTACACATTAAACAAAAACGTAGCGACAAGAACAAGTTTATTACATTAAATTCTACAATATACAACATTGCTTAACAACGACCAAAAGTCAATTCTTAAAAAATTTATAATTCTAATTCTGGTAATTTTTAATAACTGAAAAAAAATTTAACTAAAAACTTAAAAATTAATTTAATTTAAACTTAAACTAAAATTAAATTAAAATTACCCAATTAAAATTAGGTACATTAATTAAAAAAAAGAGAAGCTAATATTTTGTTGGTCCTCCTGCTCGGAATATTATTTCCCGACATCGATTTGGTAGAGTATCCACAAGATTATTTATAAAATCTTGTGGAATATTCTCCCATTCTTCACGAATGGCCTCACTGAGCGCTTCTAAGGTTTCAGGGGGTACATCAAGAGATCTTACTTTAAGTTTTAAATAAGACCTAACGTGTTCGATGACATTAAGATCCGGAGACTTTGCAGGCCAGTCCATCCTATTGATGTTTTGTGCCTGCAAAAACTCTGTGATCCTTCGCGCTCTGTGAGGTCGAGCGTTGTCATCCACCAATAGAATTTCTGGGCCGTAATGTCGAGCAAAAGGAAAAACAATAGGTTCCAAAATTTCCTCCTGATAAACAGTAGCATTAATGGTTTGGTTGGTAATGAATAGCTCGGTTTTACCATTTCTTATGATACCTCCCCACACTGTAACACCTCCGCCACCAAATGCTTCTTGAGGGGCCATATTTTCCTCCAAATATCGCTGATTTGGCCTTCTCCAAACTAACATTCGGCCATCGGAGTGAAACAATTTAAATCTTGTTTCGTCAGTAAATAAACAATGACTCCACTCTGCATTACCCCAATTCGCATGCCGATTTGCCCATGCCCGCCTATTCGCTCTATGGCGTTGTAATAACCGCACACATTTTGCTCTGCGACGGGCTCTATAATTTAAAATGTTTGGCATTATGTTATGTTTAAGAAAAAAAATCTCACCTCAAGTTGTTTTTATTTAATGTTCTTCTCACTGTTCTGTCCGAAACTCTCACCCCAGTTTGTTGTCTTAAAGAGTCATTTAGTTTTCTAGAGTTCTTTGTTCTATTCCGCATAGTTTCTCTCATTAAAATTCTTTCGGTTCTTTGGTTTATTTTTTTTGTATGTCCACCCCCATGCCCATAATTATGATCACCAGTAGTTTCGACGCGGCGGTTCAAATTATAAATTGTCTTTCTGCTGACATTGTAAATGTGCGCAACTTGCTGTTTTGACATTCCTTCGTTGAGAAGTCGAATGAAATTTTCCCTTTCTGCCGTGGTTAAACGCCTCATATTAATTAAACTTTACAAAATTATAACATTGAAATATGTCAGATTATTTCTAAAATAATGTAAACAGTTTTTAATTCCATAGCAACAAATTTGTTTTTCCAATGCCTACTTTTAAATTGACGCGTCGCGTAGAAATTACATCCGATCATAATTATGGGCATGGGGGTGGACAAAGAACTCTGTAAAACTGAAAGATTCTTTGAGACAACAAACTGGGGTGTGAGTTTCGGACAGAACAGTGAGAAGAACATTAAATAAAGACAACTTGAGGTGAGAATTTATTTTTACAAAAACTTAAATAATGCCAAACTTTAGAGCGCGTCGTACCCTACGTTTTTGTTTATTATCGACCCGGTATAATGTGTAAATTTCAACCCTCAAATAAAATTCTTAGACCATAGAAAATCTACGTGAAATAAGGATTCCAAATCCGCAAAAATCATCAAGAACCGTCAATCCAATGTCAAGTTATAGCATTTTAAAGATTTCGGTATCCAAATTTTATGTTGAGTAGTGTGTACAAGGCCTAAGGGCCTTAATCCAAAAACTGACAAAACCGTCTAGAGATATTGATGTTACCTTAGTAAGGAACCGTATTGCAACGACCAAACAAATTTTTTGCGGAAATTTCACTCATACAAACTTTTTGATTTTTTGCATGACTTCATTGATCACCCCGTATATAATAAACTTATGGTCCTACGATAAATATACGTCATGCAGCTTAATCCGAAAAAAACTAGCTCTTAAAATTTGCAAGCCGCGTTCAAAAATTTGCATTCCTGTTGAAAATATTGAACTTTAAATTTTGCCTAAAAGTCTCTATGTGTAAGTTCGAGTGGCCAGCAGTTTATTTAGCATTGCTAATATGCTCTAATTTTTAGGAATTTTGAAAGCAGTCGTTTTTAAAAATACACCTATCTTAAATTAAGGAAAATTTTACGATTTTGCTAAAAAAAATTCCTTTTTTTGTAAATAACTCCAAAACAAATGCATTAATGGAAAATATAGAAAAATAAAGCTTAACAAGCGATATATTAATTGATAACTCTATGATTAATGATTCTATATCAGATTCGCCGGTTAATATTTTACTTTTTTGCCAACCCCTTTGGAGGGGGTGATAACCACCCGTAACTAAAGGATAGAAATTTATATTTTTTTGTACTTAGTATTAGAAACTCAATGCAAAAAAATCATGAAAATCTATTCATCATAACTCCATAATTTCTTACTTTTTGTGTCTAATTACACTCAACCAAATGTAGTAATATGAATAGAACTACACTAGAATAATAAAAAAGCAAGGATTATATTGTATTATAAATCAAGCTACTTGGCTTATGTTATGTGTATAGGTTAATATTAGTTACATGGTGTACGGTCTATGTATAATATGTGTAACGGTTGATTTGGTGGTGGTGCTGTATATTTTTTTAGTGGTGATGTTTTGTGTTTTGTTTACATAAAAATGTGGGACGTTCATCATTTTGCGTGTTATCACTGTAGTGCAGTCAACGAAGCCCTAAAAAGGCCAAGTGGATGAAATAATTCATGTGGAGACCAATTTTTGGCATAGTTATCGGGAGGAATGCCCTGAACAACATACTGAAAGTCCTGGGCAGTGAATTATGTGCGGGGGGGGGGGGAGTTTAAAGCCCTTTTAACGTTTCTCTTGATCAACTTGAAAACCACGTACTCTAGCGATAAACTATCTATATACAATATTTCCTAAAAATAAGTTCGTATTTATTTTTATCTAAGATCAATACTTTTCCAAAATATGTTTCCATCACCTATTCTACAGCAGTGGTTAAAAAGTTTTCAGAATATTTTTTTTTTATTGAATAGGTTTAGAATGTCACGAAGCGTGAAAATTTTTAATTTGAGTGGAAGAATTTTTATTCATAATCTATTTTCTTTAGACGGTCTACCATGTATATTTTCCAATGAAAGTCTAACCAATTCTTCGGTGGCAGTAGCGTCAGCAATCTACCAAATTTGACTGTTCTGCGTTAAGTAGTTTTTTAGTTAATGCACCAACAGACAAACCGACAGACAAGACAGATAGACAGACAGACAAACAAACAGACAGATAGACTAACGAAATTAAAAATCCTATATTTTCGCAATCTACATGAGCTGAAACATGAAAATTCGAAAAAATCTAGGAGTGTGTTCTTTACTCGAATAAAATATTTCCCCTCGGTATGCGATTTTTCCACCCTCTGTATCTCGTAAAGTATTGATTTTGCTAGAGGGCGTGGTTTTCGAGTTATTCAAGAAAAACGTGAAAAGTGGACCTTTAAACTACCCCCTACCCTCCCGCAGACCACAAACTGGTCAGAACTTTTAGTATGTTGTTTTGGGCACTCCTCCCACCCCCAATAACTATATAGAAATTGGCAACTACACGAATTATTTCCTCTGTATTTCCTTCGTTGATTGGACTACTGCATAGGGGCTAAATCTTCTCTGTATTGTTACAATCTTAGTATATGATCTGCTGAAGAGTGTACGAAATTGTATGACGTAGGGCCTATCACGCATAATAGGTTGGTAAGTTAGGGTTCGTCGAGACGGGGATAATTTTAGGTGAAGATTGGTTAACTTAGTTGAATTATGTTATAAATTTGTATAATAAGTTGCTTAATCTGTTTTAGTTTTAACCCAACTAGCACAATTAGTCGCGGGAACGTAGCAATGACTATTGTAGGCACTTTAAAGTGTTTTGGTACTAGTCACAGGCACGTAATAGGAACGTTCCTAATACGTGTTTATGACCAAAATGGGGAATATTTTTTGGTGACGATAACGTTCCAGCCACGTTCCTGGAACTTGTCTGGCTACGTTCCAATGACGTTGTTGCTCCGGTGCGGCGACGTGGCGGCGTAGACGCCACAACTTTCAGAAAACTTTACTACACCCTACTCGCTTTCAAATCGATGTTGCCCCTTCTTTGTCTTGCAACCGATTTTATTATATTTATGTTTCATTCTTACATATGATTCTTGTTCTTGTTCATTTTCCTAACTCAGAAATTTAATGGAATATCAGAAGGTAATATTAGACAGCAAAACTTACTTGTGCTATTTTCCAATGGTCTAAGGGTTACAATTAAAACGAATGCAATTTTACTGACAAACATAATGATAAAACGTCCGAATCTAACCACGCGCCTTCAAAATATGCATTTTTTAATGAAAATATTGTTTTTAAAACATGTAATGTCATGCGAGAACATGACACACTAGATACCGAAACCTATTTTTTATTGTTCTTCGGAACTCAACATTACTTTTTATGTATTAATTTGTTGTATTTGGTGAAGAAATGGCGATAAATTAAATTTATTAGTCAATTGTGAAATTATGGTTCATGTGTTATAACAATGGCGTCGATAGTTTTGGCCATCACCATGGCGTATTTCAGAAAATGTGACTTTAAGGTCGTTTTCACTAAGAAATGCTACTTGAAAGTAATTGCTACCTGGCGATAGTGACGAAAACTGCAAATTCGTAACTTTAAAGTTATATTTACCACAAATCTGCGAATGGAACTGTAGCATCACTTCAAAGTCGTAGCAAAGTTGTGACTACCACAAATTACCTCTTCAAAGTTGCCGCTGCCACTTCATGGTTACATTTTTCCCGATATTGATTCGGAACGTACGTTGAGGTCTAGACTGAACGCGTTCCTAGCTTTTGCTGTTTATCATTTACCTAACTTCACATTGAAAAACCTATCAGCTGTCGCAATTTACTTGTATGCAGCCATATATCAACGACTTAATAAACATAAACCTTGTTAGTATAATATACTATTACAGTGATAGATAACATAGAAGAAAAGGTAGGTGTAATAAAACTGTGTTGAAATATTAAATTTCGTTGCCTTATTTTGAACATAAAATGTTGCATAGCATAATATAGCAGCATATAATTCTAGTCTAGGTTAGGCAAACATATTATATAGGTTAGGTTTGTTGCATTAACTTTATCTATGGTCAACATTGGGAACTAGATGGGGAAATTTACTTCATGGTAAATTTCAGAGGTGATGTGCACTTTGTAGTAGCCGTACACAGTTCTGTAGGTAGCAGTAACGTCATTAACACCTATGAATATTACTTACAAGTTCCACTACTTTAAAGAAATAGTGAAGGTTCCCAGAACGTCGCGGCAACTATTAAAGCTACTTGAAGGTGATTGCAACTTTGAAGTCACATTTCAGTGATGCGAGTTAGTCGCTGCTACTATAGTTTACCACCTTCAAGTTCTGAAAACCCGAAAGTCATCCCACTGGTAACTACCACGTTCCCATGTACCACGAAAGCTACGTAGAAGTTGCATAACTATAAAGTAATCATTAGTGGTAGAAACTACGAGGCAGGGACTGTAGACTTGTTAAATGAAGTTATTTTTACACCAAAGTCGTAAATTTAGTCGCAATTACGTAATGGTTACTCATACGAAGTTCCTATCTCAGTTACTGTCATTTTGGTGCTAGTTGGGAACCATCTCCTAATGACAGCAACGTGATTGTCAAGACGCATGTCGAATATAGGATTTGAGTGTAGTGTATTAGCTAGTTCATCGTCAATTATACTTTCGTACTATTTTATAAAATTAAGTTTATTTTGAATAAAACTTTATTATATATACATCATCAAACTGTTCTCGCAGTAATATTTCCGGTGCATGTTATATATTTCACTAAAGGGAAGGTCAGGTTAAAGCCTGGAATCACATTTAATCATAAAATTTTGTACGTCATGTGCTCCACTACTCGTTAAAAATTAATTAACCGAATTATTTAATTTAACGACATCCAAAAAAATCATCGCAATAATTCAAACATTTTGCAAGGCATGCATGCTGTTTCAACTGCCATTTTGTAATATGCATTGTTGGTTAACTCGATTGAGAGTGAATTTAATTATACAACCACTACTACTAATTCAGAGGCTCTTTGATGCAAGCGAAATATTTGCAATTTCAATAATACATTACAATAACAAATCAATTTTTACGGTACATTAAAATGAATCATAAAGCTATAAAAGAAAATTGAAAATGTCGACATTTATTGAACTTTAAAGCAATTTTATGTGTATGTACTATATATCAATATACACACATACTATTTAATAATAATATCAGTATTTTTATTTACCTTGAAATAATAAATATATGTGCTATTTCACCCATATGGCGAAATGGAAATAATTACTAGCAAAATACTAATAATTATTTCAAGTCTTTCTAAACAACTACTTTGTCGGCTACATACCACTATCAACATTAGATTATAGGAAAGAAAATATGCACATTACGTGCAGTATGATGGTCACAATAATGGTATTTTAATTTATATATCAGAATATATATTTTGAACATGTGTCTGTGACAAGTCTTTTTTGATAAAAGTTGAAATAATTACTAGTATTCTTGGTAGCAATATAATAATTTTCTTTGTCTCTATTTTTAAAGAATTTCTACATTGCATTGTAGAGATTTTGCATTTTGATTAGCAAGGAGAAAAGATTAAGATAACGAGAGTATTACGCAGGCGTTATTTGGCAGTGGGTAACGTGCAAGTTTTATATGGGTACAATTTTTTTAAGCGGCTATAATCTAATGCTGTTTTAGTAACAACAAGGAACTGAAAGCAAATTTTTACAGCAAAATCGGATAGAATATTTTCAGTGTACTCGCAAAGTGAATCTGACAAAATAATTTATTGTGCAACTATTCTATTATTTTGGCAAACATCGACAACTAATTAAGATCATCTGTATACCGCAATACAGTAAAATACTGATTTTTTCCATCCATGTGTGCTTCGTATATTAAAACTAACAAGGGTCCGAAAATGGACCGTTGAGGTACACCTTGATATAAAAGAGTATGTCTGTATTTAACAATCTTATTATCTATCGCTGCGTTGTTTCCTGCTGGTTAAATGAGATTTAAAAAAAAATTATGCAATCACTAGAAAATCCAAAATAACACAGAGCAAGACTTGTGGATTCGACTTATCAAAGGATTTATTAAAATCAAGTAGAACTTTATTGTGTCTATATTTTGACAAATGTCATCAATTACTTCTATGTGCAAAAGGCAACACCTAGTCATTTTTCCATCACCGTATATTACCAATATCCGAACCAAGAAATTTGAAGTTTTGTACGAAGGCCTTTTCTAGGGCCTAGATAGAGGATAAAACCAGCTACTATGAAATTTAGATCAAATTTCATAATAGCTCAATTTATCCAAGGTGTTAAGAAGGGGTTAGACGTTTTCAAGTTTCTTTGGACCAGGTAGGGTTCAGAGAGCTTTGATATTTAAAGTAACGATTAAAGGATTTTCAAATTCAAGCCATTTGTTGCACTTTCTGAACATCGACACAAAAATAAGAACGAAATAAAATGTTTAGTGTCCGCTACAGGGGTTGGAAGCACATCGAAATAAATATGGTTCTAAAATGGTAAAAGACGTGAAAAAATGATGAGGTTAAAGTTGTAGAGAATTATACTTCGTCCAAAAATATGGCGCCATATAATAATTTTTATAGTATTGGTTTTGGAGTATAAAGACGTCAAGTTATCTTAAAATATTTTCATTAAATTTAAAACCAAGTTTCTCCTATAATTATTTAAGAAACTATTAGTTCGTAGAATTGCAATATATAAGCAAACTAAATTAAGTATGTGGACACATTCAGCATAGTGAACATATAGTACAGACATTTCGTTATATTTCAGTTTTATGTAAAAAGTGGGAACTGTTAAAGTTAATAACTAAAACAAACCGTGTGACACTTGCAACTGAATTATCCACTACTCATCTGCATACCTACCAAATGTCAAATCCAAAAGGCATTATTTTCATAAACAGACTTTTTGTTGCTGTTGCACAAAAATAACAATTTATACACAAATTATGTTGATCTGTTGAATATATACAGTTAAAACAGAGTGTGAGCATGCTCGGGAATAGCCAGAGAATTCTATTAGGATGCGGTTTTCTATATGCTGTAGTATTAAAAAAAATGTTTTGCACTGTTAATCATTATCCCACAATTTCGAGGGGCTATGCAGTGAAGTCAGACGAAGAAGATATGCCACTTGCCAGGAATTTACAACTGTAGAGAATGGAAATGTTACTATGCGCTGTTCAACGGTAGTTACAACTTATTGAAATGGGAAAGTTAGCTTCTAAAAAATGGTATCATTTTGTTATTGTCATAGAACCCAGAAAAGGTCTCCAATGGCGAAGTTTGAAAAAATTCAGGAAACAATATTTTTTCTAAACGGCACTTAAATTTGACTTATAGGCGAATCTGCCTGGGGTTTTTCCCAAACACTTTCTATGCCATTTGAGTTAGCCACGGATTCTTATAGGAAAAATTTCGCTGAACAAGAATTTCTTGTGAAAAATTTTCCCAAAAGCTCGCTTCATGGTCAAATTCTTTAAAAAGATTTTTTTGTTTTTATATAATAAAATGAAAACGGTTTGACGGATCCGAAAAAATCTTGATTTAGTCGAAAGATATTTTCAATACGCGTCGTTTGGCGCCAGGCACAACTCATTTTGTCAACCCGTTCATTTGTTATAGCCCAAATAAATTTCTTAATTAACAAATTGATTACTCCGAAACTAATGAGGTCAGGATATTGCTTTTTCAAAATACATGCCCTATGTACCAGAGAATATACCACGTTCTTTTTGGTCCGATATCTTCAATATTTCTTGATTGTTTAAACAATTGGCATCATTTGTTAATTAGCAAATAACTTTTTTTTCGAAACTTTGATCAACTTCAAATCAACTTTAAACGATAAATATTGATGTCGGGCATAACCCTCATAGAAGTCTGCACGAACGCAACTTTTGCTTTTGTTTATTTTAAGTTTAAATTAATCTTGCAAATTAACAAATGGAATATCTCGGCTCTGGGTAAGCGTATCGAAATGGGGTGTTGTGCATATGAAAGTGCTTGGAAAAAGAAAAATTTTGAGACTAGAAAAAACTTAATCGGATAATCGGAACCGGAAATAAAAGTGATATTGCATGAGAGGCTCTAATTTTTTTATTAACAACTTTTTGGACACGAGGTTTGGTGTAAATGAAAGCTAATAAGTTTTTCCATCAACCACAAAAAGTTCTACAAAAAATATTCAATCCCTGAAGAGTTATACGCGTTTTTGACCCTTCAAAAATCTCTCCCGCAACGTGAAAATAGTAAGATTTGACGCGCAATGGGATGGCGGGTACGATGCTCGGTGCGGGCATTTTTTTCCCGTCAAATTTGCTTTTTTTGTATTTTTTATGATGAGAAATGTTTTTACTTTCTGAGAAATTTTTAAAAACAATTTTTTTGTTGTTGCAATTTTCATTAAATTAATGGCTATCTTGCAACAAACATATGATTATTCTTGTCCAACGGGCATTTGTCGGTAGTTTTGTTTTTTTTTACTACTTTTTGTGAAAGAGAAGTCTTGTTTTACCTTATTTGAGGGGGGCGCCTGTCAAAAAATGACCAAAAATAAAATAGTAATGCCATTAAAATAGTTAAATCTTTTGATTATTTCTCATTTACCAATAACAAAGTGTGTGTTTTTTTCATGAGACTTTTTTTCATTATAAGAAAAAAGTGAAAAATAAATTGTTTTTTTTATGTTGGTCTGTCTTAAAGTCTTTGCAATCCATAAAAAATCCACCTTGAGAGTAGAGAAAACCGCCTATTGTTGCAGAAGGCACGTATGGCGCTGTTGATAATAAGTTGTTGTATTCGTTAGACACGTAGGTGTAAGTTTATCCACATTATCTCTACAGACTTGGTAATAAAATGTGTTAACAAGAAGGTCAAATTTTAATATCAGGTGTAGAAGATATGAATTTGTTTTCTAAGACTGTCGACAAGAAGTAAAAATATATAGGGGAAGCTATTTATCTTTCGTAATAGATATTAAGTGTAATAAGACGAAATAACGATAAATGATGGAAGAAACTTTTTATATGAATTTTTACTTCCTTCGCATACCGAAGGGAAGTATTGTATTCGAGAAAAAACCACCCTCCGAGATTTTTTCGGATTTTCACGTTTTAGATCATGCAGATTACGAAAATATAGGTTTTTCAATTCCGTAGGTCTGTCTGTCTGTCTGTTGATGCATTAACTAAAAAACTACTTGGCGGAGAACGGTCGAATTTGGTAGGTAGCTGACGCGACGCTACTGTCAGCGAAGAAAGTTACACTGGAAAATATACAGGGTGGACCGTCTAAAGGGAATAAATAATGAAAAACTATTTCTTTCGCTCAAATTTAAAATTTACACATTTCATGGTATTCTAAAATTATTTCAGAAAAAAATTTTACCACCAGAATAGAGGAAAAAATTTCTTTGCTCAAATTTAAAATTTCCACATTTCATGACATTCTAAACCTATTTCAGAAAAAAATTTTACCACTAAAATAGAGAAAGAAAATTTTTTTTCTCAAATTTTAAATTTCCACGCTTCATGTCATTCTAAACCTATTTCAAAAAAAAAAAAAAAAAATGAAATGAATTTTTTTTTGAAAAAATTTATAATCTTTTTTTGCCACTACTATAGAATAGATGAAAAAAAAATCCTGAAATTTAAAATTTCCACGTTTTATGAAATTCTAAAAAATTTTTTCCAATTCTTTGGAACTTTCTGCCACATGTGCTTTTTTCTTTTTAAGCAGTTCTCTGGGAATCTACAAAATATCACAATTAACCAGTATGTTACTGGTAAATAACATCTATGCCTGCGACTTTTACGTTAAAGGATCAGTTAGAGGTTGCTTTTTTTTAAAATAAATAACACAAATAAGTATAGAAAGTTGAAATTATTAAACGAGGATGAGGATGTCTGTACAACTGGTTGCCATTGTTAAAAGAAAAACTACACAAACTAACATTGTATAAAAATTTAAAAAACTGTTAACTATATCAACAGTTCTATGTAAATAGTAAGTATCTATGAATATTGAATATAACAAACATTGTTAGAGCTGTGTATTTATCATACACAGCAAAAGATTTTTCAAAAAAGCCTTGAAAAAGATTTCCGAAACGTCGGCGAAATATTTAATTTAAAATTTTTGTACTTATTTGTGTTATTTATTTAAAAAAAGCAACCTCTAACTGATCCTTTGATGTAAAAGTCACAGGCGTAGAGGCTATTTACCAGTAACATACTGGTTAATTGTCATATTTTGTGGATTCCCAGAAAACCGCTTAAAAAGAAAAAAAACGATGCCTAAGAAATCACTACTTCCACATCCAGATTTTTCATCCAAGTCACTTTAAAGGAAACATCTTGACTAGATTTGCACTTTAGTATGTGGAAATTATTGGTCATTTAATAATAGTTGGAGCAGATGTCATGGAAAAGTTTGAGGCGTTGGTTTCTACCATATACGTTAAAAATGAAGTTTTTAGTTTAGCCTACTTATTTTCCCCTATTCACAACCTACCATGTCCCATCACTTCAATGAAATCATCTCAATCAGATGTCATTCTAATACATACGTGTACTAACTTTCAAGTAAATATCTCAATTTTATGTTATCAAACCCATTAATAATGGAGCAGAGATGGTGATGTTTGAAAAATATTAGAAAGAAATCTGAGGCCTTGGTTTCTAGTATATACACTAAATTCTACATTTCTGTACTCTTACCAGCTTGATTTACTTATTTTCCCTATTTACCCGTACTTAACCTCCAACCCTTCATTAGATTAATCCCAAAATATAATCTAGTTCCTGATGTGATTATTATATATATGTGTACCAAATTTCAAGTGAATATCTCAATTTTACATTATTAACCACTTTAATAATGAATTGGGGGGATGAAAAATATTATTAAAAATTTTGAGGTCTTGGCTTGTAGTAGATACATCAAATTTCAAGTTTCTGTACTCTTACCAGCTAACTTTACATATTTCCCCCTATTTACCCCTATTTATCCCCCAACCCTCAACCGGATATCTTCAAAGAACAATCCAGTTCCAGATCTCTTTATAATATATACGTGTACAAAATTTCAAGTAAATATCTTAAACCGTTCCGGAGAAAACGTGCGGACAAAAAAAAAAGTTACAGACAGACAGACAGAAAAATGTTTTACTCTCAAATTTAAAATCTCGACGTTTCGTGACATTCTAAACCTATTTCATAAAAAGAATTTTGAATTTTTTTTTACCATTTTGGAAAAATTTCTTACCACTAGAATAGATGGAAAAATATTTTTTGCTCGAAATTTAAAATGTCCACGTTTCATGACATTCTAAATCTATTAAAATAAATTTTGAAAATAGTTTTGAAAAAATTTGTTTTTTTTTACCACTACCTACTATAGAATAAAATGATTTTTTTTGCTCAAATTTAAAATTTCCACGTTTCATGATATTCTAAGCCTATTTCAAAAGAAAAGTAATTTGAAATTTTTTTTACCAACATTTTTGAAAAATAAAAAAAAAAAGAAATTTTTTAACCACTTCCACTCCACTATGTTAATTTGGAGTTGAAAATGCGACGGATGTAATAATAATTTGGCATATGCACCTATTTAATTTTAGAGTTCCTAGATTTAATACGAGACATAATGATTTGTTCTATGCATAGCACTTATTGGATCAAACAATTTGCGGGGTGTGCACTTTTGGTTTTACCGACAGTTTTATTCTGCTGGTGATTTGGTCTTAGTGAATTGCAGCTATACTTCCTTCTGGGACTTTCTGTTATAGACGGTTTAAGCGTATACTCTGTTGTTCTTTTAAAACTCCGTAGATTTAATTATATTTAGTTCACTTTCTCATTTTATCATTAAAGTAATATTAAATTTGTTACTCTTAATTTCACCTAAAAAGAATTTCATTTTATATTTTAGGATTCTAAAGAATGATATTTTTACCAAGCATATTAAATTGTAATTTGTTGTTTACTTCAGGCTATTATTATTACAAATCGATAAAAATTTTTGTGACAACGAGAAAGCGGAACACCCGGTATATTTTTCTCTGGAGCAGGGATAAAATAATTGTAAATATTCTCCGATGAAGAACAGATATATCTGTTAATTAAACATATATACAAAAAAGTACACATTCCAATATGTTTATATTTCATACCTTATATATAAATTCCAAAAAATGTGGTACAGATATTTCATAACTAGAGCATCAACTCATTTAAATAGTTTAGGTGACCGCAGTCAGAGCCATAAAAAGACGCTGACTCCTTGAAGAAACCTATTTTCTAATTATCTGAAAGAAGTGATCATTATACTTAACGTACAAAACAATTTTTTACAATCCGTTTAATGACCAATTTTCGTTCGTTTCTTGCCAGTCCAGTAAAAAGCAAAGGAAAAACAACGTAGGGTCAAAAGCACGTACTTAGCTCTGACTTCGCCCCGCGCAAAGCTATTTTATCCATTAGACAAAAGTCTATTCTCATCACGCCCCTCTTTTTGCGCCAAGCTGCCATTATCGTTTTTAATTTGCTTAATTAATTCACGTACCTCACTCCATGTCTTTGTCTTATCCTTTCTTATTATACATTTTGCTAGGGCGGTATATAATGGCATTTTAAAAGATTTATATCTAAGTAATTCAGGTACTAGATGAGCAACATCAAATTAATTCTTATATTTTTGTACTTTCGGTTATCTAAACTCAAAGATGAAGTACGTAAACATTAATATAAGTACAGGGTGTAATTAGTTTCATGTCATTAAAAGAAACTGGTGGTAGGGAATGACAAGACAAACAAAAAAACCTTATATTACATGGGGCCTAAAGCTCATAGTTTTGGAGAAAAAAAAATAAGCAAAAATTTCCAAAATACTTAATAACATAGTATAGTTTGAGAACTGCTGGCATATTGGAGTAGGCTTAATTGCCTCACTTCTTGTCGCATATGATACTCTGACATTCATGCAAATAAGTATGGTGAGATCAAGAAATAATTAGGCCGCGACGGGGTCATCGAAAAGCATGCCGACAAAGCAGGACACCGCCATGTCTTTTGCTTTTTCGCGGCCAAATTATCTTATTACGCATACTATACTTTCCCTTGTAATATTCTCAAGTAATAATTTCAGTTTGTGTCCTTACTTGGTAAACAACGTACACACGACGCGACCTACCCGTGCCTTGGTTTTGTCTGTTGCTTTTGTTCTTTTTTAACCTTGTGCCACTTATGTTAAGATTTATTTTTTTGACTTATCGTTCAAGTCGTTAGTACTTGGTTACGTAAGACAATACTTCTCGTTTAAGGTTTCCTAATCGACGTCATCCTTGTGCTCGTACATTTGTTAGTATTGACAAGCGTCTTCGAGAAACAGGTCGTCTTGATGGACATGGAGGAGAACGAGGTCCACAACACGATGAAAGGCTAATTGACACAGAGGTTCAAATTTTGGAACTTGTAGAAGAGGATCCAACTTTAAGTACCCGCGATATCGCGAACCGTGTGGGAGTATCCCATTTTGTGGTATGAAGGACATTGAGAGATATGAACTCACATCCCTATCACTATCAACGTGTCCAAGCACTAAAACCTCAAGATTTTGCAGAGCGAATGCTATTTTGTAGGTGGATTTTAAGAAAACACGCGGCAAATGAGGATTTTTTAATCGTTCTGTGTTTCTCCGATGAGTCGTGTTTTGCCAGAAATGGAGTGTTTAATTTTAAAAATTTCCACGTGTAATAAGAAGGGCGCATTTTCAACGACGGTTCAGCGTTAACTTGTGGGCAGGGATTTGCGGTAATGAAATAATTGGACCTATACAACTACCCGCTAGATTAAATGGTGATATATACTTAAATCTTTTGCAACAAACATTTCCAAATATGCTGGTAGATGTATCCTTGGCTACGCGCAGAAGAATGTGGTATTTGGACGATGGCGTGCCAGTCCATTTTAGTCTGGCTGTTCGAAATTTTTTGAACAGAAAGTTTCCTCGATGATGGATTGGACGTGGCGGACCAGTACCATGACTTGCTAGATCACCCGACTTAAATCCGATAGACTTTTATATTTGGGGGAATTTTAAATCTCCGGTTTACCGTGATCCAATTGACACTTTAGAACAATTGCAACAATGTATTTTAATGTGCATAGAAACCATAAAAAATTATCCTAATTTACCAAATATGCTGAACGGAGTGCATTTGTCCTTAGTTCGACGTACTGAAATGTGCATATGTGGTGATAGAGGTTATTTCTGTTATCGTATCTCGGACGTCTAACTGTTCGTTTTCCAATTTATAAAATAATTACTAATTCTTTAAGCTTTTAACACAATCATACAAATGTTAATAAACCATTTTCAAATTTTATAAATTATTATAGACGACAATAAAAGCTGCAATAGCTTTGTTCCAAATTAAAGACACATGTAAACAAATCCTATTTAAACCCCTGCGGCCATGCTCTATGCTTGCGTTTTGCCGAAAGAGAAGGAATTATTTACATTTTCATAATTAGTGGTATAAAAAGTTCGGTACAAGTAATCCCATCAAAGTGCCGCACTTCTTCCGGCGGAAGCACAAGTCGGGATTACAGTGTTTTATTATTTCTAATCTTCGGAACTATAACATTCATTGACGCTGAAACACAGTGGTTCTCAAATGTTTCCTACCTTAACATTCAAATTTTAAACCTAGGTCAGTTTTTGTCAAAGTGCAACTAGAGAAAAAAGTCGTATAGGTTTTTTGTTTGTCTAGTCGGTCCCTATTACCATTTTTTTTAATAACATGAAACTAATTACACCCTATATAAGCCTCATCTGTTTAGGGATATACATTGTTCAAAGTTTGAACTGGTACACCGAATATTAAACAACGTTGCAATCCTCGTTTCAATCTTAATTTTCCTAAATTATTTGCCCAATTTAGAAGATCTGTCTTTATATTGTAGGTTGATTCGTCGAAAATGTTATTATACAAGTGAGCTTTATCAACCACTTAATTTTGTTTTACATGAATACCGAGTATAACAACTAAAATGTGTTCTTTTACGGAATTGTAACACACTGTGGGGTAATCAGCAACAACATCAAAGTCAAACAATATATTTACATTTTCTTAATATTCTCGTTTTTGAAATTCAATAAAATTTTACTATATTTAATTTTAAATTTACCTAACGACATATTTCTTAAGTTATCTAGTAAACTGTTGAATATAGTAGCACTATAATATGAAAATCCTCTTTATACAATGTTGTTCTGTGAGGTGGTATCCTTAATTGACAGTTGAACTGTCTGTTTAAATTACGCACGTCTGAATTTTTCTCTAGCTTTTCATACAAATAATTTGGTTGTGTTTGCGTAAAGACTCGATGTACTAAACTTGCATAATGAAGGTCATAGCGTTATTGTATTTTCAGTCAAGATAGATCCGCAACTTTTGCAGAAACATGTGTTTACCATCAGCGTAAATGATAAAGAACAAAGGCCCTAACAGTGATCCTTGCGCAATACCTTTATTTATTAATACCGATGATGATAACTTCTTATCTATACTTATCCTCTGTCTGCGGCCCCTACAAAAGGACTTAATCAACTCAATAAATTCTACTCCGAAACCACAGAACTTTAGTTTAGAACCGAGTAATTCGTGATTAGGCATGTCAGATGCCTTGATATAATCAATCATTACAAGAGCTGTTAACTTCCATTGTTATAATATCATCTGTGGGTTTTAACAGTGCGGTGGTAGTACAGTGATGAGGTCTATAGCCGGATTGTGTAGGTGCAAATAATTTAACTGAATCAAAGTATTGCCTAATTTGATTAGATATTATTATTATTTTCTCCATTATTTTGGAAAATGCTGGCAATATATTTATTGGTGTAAGGTAGCTAAATACCTTCGAATTTTTTGTTTTAGCATTTGGGTGTTCAACAGCTTCCTTATAGCCTTCACGGTCAACTACAACTAGTTATAGAATAGTTTACTATATGTTTAATGTAAGGTGTGAGAGGCATGGTATACACAGTTTTATCATTTTTATAGATATGAGATCATTGTCCACTGCATCCGATTTAACAGTGTTTATTATCTCATTAAAAAGCACATATGGAAAATAATTTCGATATCGCTAACAATTAGTGAGATATAAGCAAGAAACCGAAATGAGCACCATTCTTTCAAGATGGCGGCTCGAGTGCGAAAGGCAGAGGAAGGAATATACATTTAATTTTTTGTGAAAATTTCTGAAGATGTAGATGAACTATATAAAATTGTAGGGCGAGGACGATTTTGGATTTTCTCAGACGTGACCATTTATGAAAAGTTGTAAAAGACCCACCTATTGTGCGTACGTTTCTTTATTCGGTAAACATATATTCTAAAATAAAAGAAATTCTTTATAGTTCAAAAACGTTCTTTTAATTTTTTTCATTGGATAAATTATAAACTATTTAACAACAGTTAACTTTTTTGAACATGAACTTATTGGGAACTATAACTGACTAATTTCTATCGCATAACGATGTGACAAAGTAAGTAAAATGTAATTGTAAACTTTCAACTTTATGTAAAATAGTTTCGAATAGAGCCTACTATTTTTGTGTAAATTGCGAGAAACAATTGTAAAAATGTATGCAATCAAAGGTGTAAGAAAAAGCCATAAATTCAGAACGGTGTATCTCTGTTAATTTTCGTGAAAAATGGGTACGGCAAACTCATATTATTGGAAATTCCATAAGTTTTAAAAATAGTTATTTTGGTATATAGGATGCGAAATACTACTTTGGTGATCGAGGCGCAGCCAAGTCAAAAAATCGTTCGAGATGACCAAAGAGTTTCGCACACGAGATGCAAACAATATTTTTCCAACAACGACTTTAATTTTATTAAATTAAAACCATAAAACGATATTAATAACATTTAATGGAAATTAATTTAAAAAAACATAGTAGCAGATCTGCCTTAGATATAAACCATGGAAACCAATATGTTTGACAACAACCACTTTTCACTGACGTTCTCGATATTGTGAGTTTTTTAAATTAAAATAATACATAAGATAATAATGGAGTGTCTCGAAAGTGAAGATGATGTATCTTGTACCCCATCAGAAATATTAGATGCAGCCAACTTTGTTACACTGAATCTTCTAGAGGAAAAATCCAGACGGCAGCATGAAAAATATAAAACATGGCATTTGCGAGAAAACGTGAAAAATTTATCCAAAAATGTTTTACTGGCATATCTTGCGGAAAGATCGAAAGTAGTTAAGCCGTCCACATTATGGTCAATATATTCGATGTTGAAGTTAACCCTTAATGTCAAGGAATACGTGGATATAAGGACGTTTCCAAAATTTGTTCTGTATTTAAAAAAACTTTCAGTTGGGTATTAAGCTAAGAAGTCTATGGTTTCAACTCGAGAGCAAATTATTTTTTAAATGAGGCAGATGATACTATTTATTTACTAGTAATAAATATTTTGGAACTAAATATTTCTTTAATTCTTATGTATACATTAAAAATTATAAATAATAGGCAATAATACGTATGTGACGTGCAAAATATTTTGCACCCTAATGCGCAAAATTTTTTTCGCACGACGTCATGGTAACACAAACAAAATAATGTCAATAAAAAAGTGTCCCATTTTAGATACTGTCGTTAATGCGTAAACCTAATCAGCTTTTGTAGAAAAAAATTTTTTTTAAATTTTTCCTTAAACAGCTTATTTCTCGAGATATTTGCAAAATGCCATAATATACACCCATTCCTCTAAAAAAATTTGCCCTCTATATTGAGGTAGACTCTTCGGTTCTGGAAAACGCAAACAAAGAATTAACACGCATTTAATTGATTACTTAACTTTTATTTATATTTACACATTTTTACGGAACGAATAGATCGTGCGTTGTACTAAACTTGTGACCATTAGCCACACTAATTTTAATTCGAATACAAGATACTATTTTCATTTCAAATTCACTATAGAATTAAAAAAACATGGTCGCTTTATTGTTCCGTTAATTTAATTAAACGTGCACATCTGCAAAATCTGTACTTCAACTGGCATTCTTGTTTTTAGGAATAGTGAGAATTAAACCCGTAATTTATTTCTGTTGTTTGAAAGATGGGTGGTTAACGTGAGATCGTTTCGAAGTAGAGAGCAGCCTAAAGAGACAAGGAATAATTCTGTAAGTGATGGATGGACAGACGCGTTGTGCAAACTAAAGAAACCAAATTCAAACGAGAACTCTTATTATTCAGGTTTCCTTTACCGTACTCCATCTCTCTTTATAGTTATTTAAAATTTCAATTTTGCAACGTTAATCTTCCTTTCTAGACTTTTCCGTTTAATCGTATTTGCATTTAAGTCATAATCCACCGGGATGTTAGCTGCCACCCTCGACTCGCGATATTTCATTTAGTCACCTGAAAGTGGAAAAATTAAGATGGGAGTCGCCCTAAGTAAATTCTCTCTTTTTGCTTCTTCAAAAATGCGCATATACATTTTCATAGAACATTAGAATGTTTCGTCCATGCAAAGAGGACAATGTTTCTTAGTTGTTGGATACGCTTTATAGGTAAATAAACTAAAGGAATATTGAGTCGCAGAAAAGGAAAAAATGTCGTTATAATATTTATAAAACATTGGGTTGATTCTACGGTTGGTTGCTTGTGAAACATTCTTCAATAAATTAAATATACAGGAAATTATGCTTTCAAAAAGTTTTATTAAAACTCTACACGTGTTTCGGCTTATTAGGCCTTTATCAAGAGTACAAGATATTACTAAATTTAAAATGTGTTCCTTACTTATTTATATCTAATGGAAGGTATAAATTATGCAAAGCTTTTAATCTATTTATTACATGCAAATAGTTATATGATTCCTATCCTATGTAAATATACTACAAATAAGTTCTTAATGTTAAATTATTTTTTCTAGAATATTATGACCCAAATAATGAAATGTATTTCTTTTTTGTAATACGTAATAACTGTAAATGTATTTTTAAGTAAGTATACTACATCTGTGTTTAATAGCTGTTTGTGCTAAATAAAGATTGTTATTATTATTATAAATAATGTTTGATCATTAGTTACATTTTTATGCTTTTTGACAGCTTTCATGATCTCAAATTGTTCTAGTAAATCTAACTTATTTCCTTTATTTTCTGTATGGAGTAATTCGACTTTATTAAAATTAACAAAATGATTATTTTCTATGCAGTGTGTTGACATACCGGTGCTATGTATACCATTCGTTTTGATTTTTTATGTTCAGCGAGACGATTAAGTATTTAATTTACGACCAGTTTGAGCGATATATGTAGCATCGCAGTCATTACATTTTAATTGATATACACCTGTTTTTTCTAATAAATCTCTTTTATCTTTATTATTAACTAACATTTTCCCTAGATTATTTTTATTAACAGAGATAGTTTTACGTCCTAGTTTTTTTAGTTTAGCATCTGCCGTTCGTATGTCGTCCATCCGTCGTCTGTCCGCCATCCGTGCGTCGTCTGTCTGTCTATCGTTTGTCTGCCATCTACCTGTCTATGTGGTGGAACTAGCTCGACCCAGGGAATCGACTTTACTCAAATTTTAATTAATATTTAGGATAGTCACACCTCGAGCTGAAATAGCCAAATCGGTGCTAGCTCAGATGAAGGGATGGTGGTGAATAACTAAATACTATAGCAACAACTATTGCAGCAACCTCTTGAGATTTTTTAAAAGTTGGTAAATACCTACGTACCAGTATAAGTTATGGTATCTCATTATTAATTCTTAGATGCCAAACGTGTTTCCTGTATTAATTCACAGGAACATGGATTTACAAGCTGTACGTAATCAAAGTAATCTAATAAGTTGAACAAAATATATGTATATTTCTCACATACAATGTTACTCCATAGATTCAATAAAGCATTCAGTCGGTCGTGGTCTAATACTTTAGAGAACAAATTCAAACGTAACTAGGCAACTTGTAATAGAATCCGAAGCGATGAAAACTGCGAACTTATTCTAACAGTCAAGTTTCTCGATAAGTTATATCAGCAAATACGTCTTTAGTGAATTATTCTATCAGTTGAGTTGGCATTACTTGGAATACGGAAATTGACAAAGTTGCATATTCAGAAATTCCAACATATAGGTATATAGCAACTATAAATCATGCAGGTATTATATTATGTCCTTTGTGCTCATTCATAATATATAATCGTTGCGGCTTATAATACCAAAGAGACAGTTTAAAATAATATGCCGGTGAAAATCATTTACTAAATTTATCAACCATTTAAAAACAATATCATGTTCAAAAAGTTATCAAATTTACATTGCTGAATTTAATACAAAATTACTGGAAATAAATTGATGGTAATAGTTGTTTGTTATAAAAACGCATTGTTTAATTACCCCTACACAAGAGTGAATACGAGGTAATGCATCAGCTAATTTATTAACACTACCTGTATTGGATGAAATTTAATTGAGTAATATAAAAACATTGGACTTTGTTGTAGTATTTTACTTTATACACAATTATCTATGTATTGTTACGTATTTCCACCTCTTAGGAAACACCCTGTATGAATCCGTGGGTTATAAATAATTTTAATAAGGGGTAAACCACTAACACTTTATTTAATAATTTACTGATATACAATACTTCTTAATTAACTAAAATAACCTTTACACTTTGTTTACTTCTTATTTATCTTCACTTTCAAACTTCTTCACTTTTATAAAACTTCTCCTTCCGCCGGGAATCGCGCCATATATACTCTGATATTGCCTCCAGAGTCATCCAGAACACAATCGAGAATCTTCTCCCACCACACTCTAGAAAACTCTATCTCGTTCTACAAGTTTCCAGTCACTATTAGGCATAGGCGTATCATAGGGGGCGTAATGCATAACAGTATATTTAAAACAGAGGATTAGTTCTTTTAATTCGTCAGCGGCTCCCACCTGACCAATTTTCATGTTTTCTTTTTCATGAAAAGTTTCTACCCACATCACCAATTTTAATTTTTTCAAATTATATTATCATTTTTATCCACATTAACATTGCGCTTATGGACGCCATGCGAAATAAATTGATGTCATGACACTATTTTTCTCTGTTATTTTTCCCTCTTTATTCGAGAATGATGTCAAAAATTCACAGATTTCGCAATCCTTGTAATCATCGGGACATTGGAAATGATAACACCATACATAAAACATAAACTTATTCCGGACTTTCAAAAATAACTATTCGCTATTTGTCAAAATTTGTGAATCCATGGTGACTATAACTGAATTATAACTTCATGTTCTCCGCGTATACTCATAGTGCAAAGACTTGCTCAGTATTATGTCATCTGATCTCGACTCTTTCATGTTGGCGGCCTTGGATAAAATTCGTAACATTGACCCCATACACGAACATTAACATTTCCAATGTTAAAAAAGAAAACATTATTTCTGCTATCAAATCAAACCTGAATTTGTGCAAAAATTCATTAATCGTTACAAAATAAAAATAAAAATTCGGCGTGCTCAGGAGTCGACAAACAGCGCTATAGCACGGAAGAAATAGTTGAACAGACAAGACGGTACGTAGAGAGCAAATTTTGTAGCATCGAGCCGACATTGTTAGACCGAGAGTTAACGACGCGTTACGAACATAATGATTTTAATGATTTCAAGTTAATTTTCTGTTATTCTGTGGACGCGACGCTAATTCTGTGTGCGGCGCTAATAATTATTAACAATTAGATATCAGAATAAAACCTACTAACCTAACCTAAAGAAATCGTAGAAGAGCATTTGTGAAAAAATATATTAATCGTCACAAAATTAAGGAAAAAAAGTTCAGCAGGCACAAGAGTGTGAACCCGGGACCTTTCGCACCGTAAGCGAGATGATGATGATAACAAATTTTATTTTCAATTTAAAACATATAAAACATTGCCTCCCCGGATCGAGATCCGGAGCCAACCGCAAAACCACGTCGCGCAGCGTTGTGGTGTTAGTACGGTTGGGCAGATTGCGACTGGACAAAAAGGACAAAATGACAAAACATGATTACAAGCAATAGAAAAGAGAAGATAGATGCAGTTTAAAAGGTGTGAAAGGAAAAGTGTAGGGTAGATAAAAGTTTTGGTAAGTGGAAGTTTGGCCACATACCCTGTCGAAAGATAGGAAACGCCTGGTATGGTAAGGGGTGTTTAATTTGGAAAGGGGCATTATGCATTCTGATTTGGGTTATGTTGTGCATTAGCGGACTATCGCCCAGTCGAAAGGCATAGAATTTTTTTGATGTGTCCCGGACGAAATCCGCTAGTGGTGTTATGTCGTTGCATCGATCGTATAATTCTCTGATGGAGGTGTATCTGCCTGAATCAGTGGTGAGGTGCATAAATTTATGTTCCAAAACTTGAAGTTTTCTCATTGTCGTGGTCGGAATGCTACACCACACCGGCGCCGCGTAAGTGATGGCCGGCCTAATCACCATCGAGTACAATAATTTTTCATTGGTCCTGTTTAGTCCTCTACCCCTTGCCAGGTGTAGATACAGACTCCTGGACACTGAGTAGACTTTCCGTACACTCTCGTTTATGTGGGTATTAAATGTCAGTCTTCTGTCCAAGTGTACCCCCAGATACTTCACGCACCTTTTCATTTTAATTTCTTGACCCCTGAATCAAAATTGGCGTTAAAATGCGGTTCTCTGTGAACCGGTGCGTGAAGAGTATGGCCTCTGACTTCTCGACGTTGACCCGAATCTTCCACTTGTCGTAATACGCCGTGGCACGATCCATGCGCGCCTTCGGCAGCATGTTCTCTGCCTGGGCGTTGTGCGAATGCACGTACATGGCCGTGTCGTCGGCGTACTTGGCAAGCTGAATACCTGCTAATAACTGCGGTATACGATAGTCTGTATAATTCTAAGTTGTCAAAAAAAAAAGTTAAAATTTTTTGCTGGTAAAGGAAACAGCGCGGCAAATTTGTCATGACTATTTTTGAACCCGTATTTATGGGCCCCCTGGAGGCGTGAGCGGGAGTCAGAAAGGTGTAACTTTTATGTATGTCACTTCTTATGCTATCCCGAAGCCATATGCCAATTTTTAGCGTTTTCCGTCGAGTACTTTCCATTTTATAGGTGCTTTGTGAAATTTTCAATTTTTGTTTAATTCTGAGTCTATAATGGCCTTGTAACTTCTTTTTGGACCATGGGAAAATTGTAACGTTTTGTACATGGTATCAAACAGTTATAACAAATGTTTTGCCGCAAAGTAGAAGTGGTATTCATTCGGTTGGATCATGGCCAATTTCTAAATTTGCCGCGCTTTTCCTGTATCAGCAAAAAATTATAACTTTTTTTTATCAACTCAGAATTATACAGACTATCGTATACCGCAGTTGTTAGCAGGTATTCATTCGGTTCGAAAATCTTTATTATTCCACGGCCCCTGGCCCAAAACCAACCAACTTTGCAACTGTGCTCCGTTAGTAGCTTGGCACTAGGGAAGTCGCAGGTCAAACAATTTAGTAAATAGTAATCGAATACCGTTTGGGGTCGGCCAATCTCCGCCCATGTTTTATCCCTTAGATCTTCCAAATTATTTTAATTTTAATGGAATTATTTAAAGCATTGTGCTTATAACAAAGCATAATGCATAAAATAATTCCAAGAAATAGTTGAGGTGCGTCAGGTCCGGAGATCTAGCTGTCCATTCAGTTAATCTTCTTCTGTATATCCATCCGATCGAGAACAGTTCATTTAGATACTGCCTTACATTAACTCCGTAGCCAGTTGTACCATTTTTTAGGAATCATATGCTATCGGCTCAATTTTTTAAAGATCTGTTTTACAAAATCTTCCATATATCCTTCTCTGCAGTTTCTTTCAACTTTACTCGCGGATTGACTGTTAGATGTTCATCCAGAATATTTATTATTAAACAAACTGCACACGTCTGTTTACGTTCAAGTCTAATTGTCATAACCGCTCATTATTCAAATTTAAATTCTTTGAGTTTAAGTTAATCGCATAGTAATAGAGCTTAGAGCAGCTGTCTTTGTATAAAAATAATTTGCAACTCAATTTAACTTTGGTCTCTTTTTGCCTAAAATACTTTATTTCAATTTTAAATATTCATATAAGACTGTAAAAATAGAATAAAATCAGGAAAAAATCAATCGATGTGTTTTAACTTTTAAAAATCAAAACAATTTCGTTTTTGGAAAAATATATTGAGAATTATTTATATTGCGCCAGCTAATAAAGTTCAGTTTTTATTTAAAAAATATTAGTTGGGTAGCTGAGGATGTAAGTTGAAAAGTATCATACGCTTAGAAAGGACTATATTAAATAGTAACAGTTTTTCAAAACTACAACTTTGTAATGCATTAAAATTTCCTTCAGTCATTGGAAAGCTTAAAGAAATACGTCTCTTTTGAGCTGTCACAAGCAGTGAACAGGAGTGGAAACAAGTAAAATAATTCCTATATAAGATGTGGAATTGGATATTAAAATCAACCTGCCTCAGGTTTTTTGCAAAAGTAACGGGTTCAATAAACATTGATGTTCTACCATACCTTTTACACATGCTGCATGTATATGTTCTTTATTGTCTTGCTGCCAAAGTATTGTATGCATGAAAGTGGCCAAATAAAAATACCCTGTATTTTAATAATATTTGTTGAACCTTCATTACAATTTTTAACCCCACCATCTACATTATAACAGAATAATTTAACAATTAATAAAAATAGCACGCGTTAAGAGTTGGTGAGTCGCTTACATAACAGATAGTGTAAAATGGTGATGACAGTGATAAAGTACAACTTAGCCAATTGATTTTGCAATCAAGCCTAATCTCTCACTCTCACTGACCCCATTGGCCTTAATTAAACGTCAAAAACTTCTAATAGTCGCAGTCGCTCAGTTTTCCTGCCTGTCCAGTGACATATAAATTATTACAAAAACATCGGACCATTAAGTAATGCAGATATCAGATTGCAAGGTCTTTATTGTGTTAATATTATTACTTTGTTTTTATTATTAACTGTTAGATTATAAAAATCAAATAAAAAATATACAAATCATTATCCAAGAGGGTACCATATAAAATACTACATTCAGTAAGCAATATTTTTTTTCGCGAGATTATTGGCCTTACAAAGTGTTTTGGTCAATAGTAAGCAATATGAAAAATGTAATTTCAGGATTAACTTAAGACATGTTTCTTTTTGAAAACTTTTCAAAGAAATATGTTTTTTATTTAGTTTGACTCTACAACGGAACAATGAACTGATCTCAAATTTTTACCATGCTACCACTATATATTGTGTCCAACTTAAAGTAGAAAAATATGTTTGGATTATTTATACAATGTGTAAATAACTCTTTGTGATGTCGTGGAATATTACATTTGAAGCGACATTTAAGTAACAAAAATTTTCATAATTTGTAATAATTAAGTGAAATTAAATTACCTACATAATTGTTTTATTAACTTTGTCAATTAATGCCTGAAATATGCCTACATTAGAAAAACTGCTGCCTAAGGAATTATTACTTCTACGTCCAGATTTTCCATCAAAATATCTTTAAAGGAAAACTTCTTAACCATATTTACACTCTATGTGGAAATAATTGGTTATTGAATTTTAATAACATTTGGGACATATGTTATAAAAATATTTGGGGCGTTGATTTCTAGCATATACGCCAAAAATGAAATTATCTCAATTAGACGTCATTACAATACATACGTGTACCAAATTTCAAGTGAATATCTAAATTCTATTTTATCGACCCCTCTCTTTATTAATAGAGTGCAGGTGGTGGGGGTTGAAAAGTGTTATAAAAATTGTGAGGCCTTGGTTTCTAGTATATACACCAAATCCTAAGTTTCTATACTATTATCAGCTTGCCTTGCTTATTTTCCCCTATTTAACCCCCAACCCTTCAACGGAATCGTCTCAAAATATAACCTAATTCCAGGTGCCGTTATAATATATACGTGTACTAAATTTCAAGCGAATATCTCAGCCGTGTGGGGGGGGGGTCAAATATTATAAAAAAATCTGAGGCCTTGGCTTTCAAATTTTTGTACTTTTACCAGCTTGCATTACTTATTTTCCCACATTTAGCCCTATTTATCACACCAACTCTTGACCGGATAAGTTGAAAAAACAATCCAGTTCTTAATCTCGTTGTAATACATACGTGTAAAACATTTCAGTCAATATCTCAAACTGTTCCAGAGAAAGCGTGCGGACAAGAAGTTACAGACAGACCTACAGACAGAATTTTTTCGTTCAAATTTAAAATCTCGACATTTCATGATATTCGAAACCTATTTCAGCAAGACAAATTTTCGATTTTTTTACGATTACTATACTTCCACTCCACTACACAGATGTATAAGTAAAATTGCTAACAATAATATTTTCTTTAATTTTTCACAAAAATTGACAGGGTGCCCCATTCAAATAATAATGAACAATGTAATTTTCGCTCAAATCATAAACTGAAATAAATTTGTTTCAGGACTATCTAAATCAGACGTTTTTCTATGAAAAGTATGCCAAATGCCTTCAAAGTGTGGCATGTTCTTTATTTCAGAAATTATATTGAAGTTTAATTTGAAAAATCAGTGATTTTTCTAAAACTCTTTGTACAATAAAAGTTGCTTAGAATATAATGTCCCATCATACGCTCCTTTTATTAGGTTCCTGGGATAGAGAAAATTCATTACATTACAACGTCATCTACAATTCAATTTGTAGAAAGATCGTTTATACTCAAAATAGAAGACATTTACATATTCTAGAGAATATGTTTAAAAAAAATCCAATATCTCTTTTAGTTATCCAGGAAATGGCCCCGGGAGTTTTAAGTTGGACACAGTATATTTGTAACCATCAAGGTCAAATTTTCATAAGTGCAAGTATAAAGGATATGCTAATAAAATATGAAAACAGGAGCCTGTGTAGCCTGCCGTAAACTTTTTATATTTTGAGATAGATACCAAGTATAATGAGAAGAAATGAAAATTAAGAATGGAGGCAATCATTTTATTTTATTACTATAAATTTTTTTCTAGGATCAGCAGTTTCAAACAATCGTATCTAAAATACGAAAACCTCCCCGGCATGAAACGACGCAGAGAACGGTCTAAAGTAAGTAATCATTGAACGTAAACTTCTTCTCCCATTGTCATCGATATGCAACGTTGAAGGCAACTTGTTTAGCAGCAATGCAATCGCATAATTTAATGTAACAATAGATCATCTACTCAGGTCCATATTGGTTTTACATATGAATATAATAGCCGGTAATCTATGGTTCAAACATGCTTATGATTTCAACTTTGGTGATCAGTGGCCCGATACTGCAATTAGTTGCACGTTCTTCATGATTCAACAAATTTTGCACATATTCCTTCCATCGTCTTACCTTGTTTTCAATCTCTATTAGTACTACCCTCTTCGCCATTGGTAAATTGTTTATAACACAAAATAAAGTGCAATTTTAAAGAATAATAATTGTAGGTAAATTACATAAAGGGTTTATTAATTAATTAGTGGACTGTATGTCAAATTGGTCTTTGTTTTCTTACACTACATATTTCCAGTTTACATACTTGATATCACAATTGATTAATATAAACGGCACACTATACACAATTGGATGCCAATAAGGCAGAGCACAATATATGAAAATTAACTTAATAAAACAATGCTCAATGGCAGCACTGCAAATATAGGTATATGTGACCTATGTGAAATAAGACTTACTTATGACTGAGGGTGAGTTGAGGGTGTTAAACAGATACACTTAACTTACGGTACCAACCATGTGGACAAAAATATGTACATGTTGACAATACAGGAGCATAATAATAATTACATAATATCTGTTTATTATTAATTAATTATAATTATAATTTATTGGATATGTTTCCTACAATAATAAATTGTCCGATGAACTAATGTTATACTCATATTACTTATAGGGAAAAACAATTGCCGTGGTATGCACTTTTGATTATACCGTCCTTATGTGCGGAATAGCAAAGAATATTCTATACGGTATTTGGTCAATAATTTTATGGCTAGCACTATAAATCTGATATTTTGGTAAAGATTAAAATGTTCCTCTTTGGCAACATTAAGAGTGAACGGTATCTAAGACTAGTGGGGAGCGAGATAAAGCGCCAAATGAGGAGATATATACCAGGAGATATATTTTAGCCAAAAATAGTCATTATAATTATGATTAACAATAACATTAACAATTAACAATATTTTTTGCAAATTTGGTGATGTTATTTAACTGAAAATAAGTGTAAGTTGTACAAAACTAAGTACTACAGGATTGTTGAAGGCTATTTCTGGTTAAAATTTGATTATTAGGAAGATATCTCCTCATTTGGCGCTTTATCCCCCACCCCACTAGCCTTAGGTAGTGTTCCCTCTTAAGGATAGCCATAAAGGTATGTCTATCAATAAAAATAACTGTCTAATAGAATTAACAGCAACTGCAAAAAGAATGCTTAATTTATTATTGTTTATAGAAATTTCTTCTAGCTATGACATAAAGTCGAACTTTTACTTCGTTGCGGGCTTTTATTCGGATATTAAGACTTCATCCGTATTATAAAGTTTGAGAAATAGCAGAAACGTCCATATAAAGTGTGAATTTTTTATGATAAATCTATTTACTTGCGGCCAATAAAACACAAAATAATATGGCTGAGTAATTCACGGGTCTTAAACTTTTCATTTCTTATAGCTTTATTATTCAAGGTAGTAAAGTTTTTATATTTCATATTCGGTCTTATTAAACCTATTTGTTTTAATCAAATGCTATAACCGGGCCAAAACTTTTAGTGGTCATCACAGTAATATTTTTTTACAGAAATTCGTTTCACGCAGTTATGGAATAAAAGATATCTGTGTGTTGTACGATTATTGTAAAACACGACATCGTTGGTTAAACTTAAAATTTTTATTTCAAATTTGGAAAATACAAATAGCTCGGGGAAATAGACCCTTTAAGAGCGAACGTAGTTAATTATTGGTTATATTCGTAGAAAATATGCAACTTTAGACGGAAGTTGCATAGTGGATATACCATTTTTCGGATGAGACGTAAAGTAGTAGGTACCTCGTCTAATAAACGTTAGGCAAGTAGAAAATTCCTACTCTTCGATAGAGAAGTGGTTCAAACACATATTCAGGTTGGGTGTAGTCTGTTTCCTGACGTCGGTAATAGGCCGACGTTAAACAAGTAATTTAAGAAAATAGACCCTTTGAAATAGGGCCGTATCCGTCACAGAGGGTGATCACCAGAGGCGTGCGAACTGTTAGTTTTTTGCATAAATCATACGTTTATGATTTTAATTTCTTACTAGATTTTTGATTCAGCAGACAAGAATGTAAACTGTAATATATTGTATGTGTCTTAGGATCCAGCTGGGTGTTACCGACTGTAAGTGCTTATTTGAATAACAAAAATAAAAACACGTTGATTGTGTAATTAATTTAGTGGCATCACGTAAAAGTGAGTTGAGTCCATTTCAGACATTTTTTTATCAAATATGTATGCGCACTTGATCACTACCGACTTCAACATGTACTTGTCGAGACTGTTTTGATACGAAATCAGTAAATAAAATTTTGCATGATATCTAAACTGATGAATGTAACACACATCTCCACAAACACTGTGTACTAATTCAGGATTGTAAATCGAATTCACATGTAATTTTCAAACTCAAACATCCAAACAATCCAAATGTCGAACATGGGAACGTTTCCATTTTTAACATATAAACATTTGTCTCATGGGCTGGATTAATGTGTATTTAAATAGTGGTAACTATACTTTAAATAACACACATTGGCCTGATTTTTATCAACTTTAAGTGCTCAATTCAAGTGCTCAAAATTCAGGGAAAGAAGTGTACGTGATTTACCATATTTAACACATTACACTCTTTGCAAAATCGGAGAATCTACTGTATTTGCCAGGGAATTTTCTAGAACTATAAATATTGCTCACAACGAAAATGTTTCCACAAATATTTTCACAAATGTTTTCGTACTTATAAATAACGTTTTGACATAAAATATTCTAACTGGCCACCATTTCCCGCATATCTAGTATGTCTGACATCATCATGTCGTTTGCTAGTCGAAGCGTGAAGCCTGTCCGAGCTGGCGTACATATTCCAGACGCTCATGAGGAAAACTGGATGAAGTAGTTTCGAGATCTCCTATTCGCTACTCCTGTCATTGTGTCATCGAATTTTGGATAACATTCGAAATGTCCGTACATCAATGTGTCTTTCTTCAATTTATTCGTCTTTATATTAGTTCATCTGTCTGTCCGTCCATACATCACGTTTCTTGCAATCACGAGAAGTTAAGAAGAAAAGTTCGATTTCTTTGAAATTAGGAGAGAAAGTTATCAGTTAGAGAAAGAACGCTGTGGCTGTCGAAAGTCGATCGATAAATATAATTAATAAAGATTTCAATAAAAAACACGACGCATACTATAGGGCATTTCTTCACTCAAACTAACTTCTTCCGAAGAGAATTAAGACACAGATACAGATGTTTTACTCAGAACATTAAGGTAGGCGGAAATACGACAGGCCTGTAGCTAGGGGTGGGCCAGGATGGGCTAAGCCCCTCCTGGAATATTTTTTGCCCGTCCTGCGGTGACTGCCGAAAATAATTAAAATCACAGTACACCCAAACCACAGTTGGTAAATGAAAATAATTGTTCATAGGACGTAGACCAAGCCACAGTAGTGAAATATACAGTAGACTCACTCCCTTTCTACTCTATGAAGAAAAAATGGGACTTGGTTTGGTTTTTTATGCTCTAGACCAGACCTACTGCTCAAGACCACGCGCACAGAGGGGAATAGCACCAATTTTAAGATCGAGTAGCCAATACCGGCGCGCGGCGTACCGAACTAAATGTCAAATTTGTTGGTTATGTACTATGTTGTAATATAATCATAGCACAAAAATCACTTAATTAGGAAACAGTTTCAAACATTAAAGAATATTGTTATGGTGTTACACGATAATAATAATGTAATGAATCAAATAGTTAATTGAAATTTGTACGATTTATAAAAAAAATGCACTGGAAGCAAATGAGTTCATTAATTATTTAAATAACTTGCAGTACTCATTTTTCCAATCGTTTTGATATTTTGAATACGAAAAATAATCTCATCTTGCAACTTTTGAACATACGCGCTCTGTAATCGAGAACTAATTTGTATCGTACTGAGTGTAGCCCACGCGTCGATGGCAAGAGTGGGGGGTCATGGACAAAAATAAGGAGAAATGACCCAACTGTATATTATTAAACTGTGACAAAGCTCCCGCTGCAAAAATAGTACCCAATCGAGCATCTAAACATGAAAATAGTTGCAAAATATGTAAAAATCATGTTACGCCCGGCAGATAAGTACAAATTTGTTAACTATTATTTTTTATGAAATAATAATTATAATACTAGATTTATTGTCCAACAGAATAATCCTATTACAGAACAATGTAAATGTCAATAAATAACAAAATAGTTATTGAAAATACAAATACAAAAATGAAAACTAAATTATGCAGCAGCTGTTGTCTAAAGAAAATAAGAAATACTAGATAATGAAAACTAAAATTACAAAATTTATAATATACATAATGACGATGAAACATATTCTTTATAGGATTTTGCAAACAGCAGAAAAAACTATATATGAGAAGTAAAAGAAAAACTGTAAAAATATTAATGAAATCTTTGCATTCCTTCGATAACCTGAACTAAATAAATAAAAATAAATAAACTTTGGTTATACTAGCAAATTGAAATCCTAAAATGAATTTGTCCAATCTATAATTTGACAATCCTCATTGTAACAACAGCATCCACATAGTCCCCTACGGCCATTTAGATATCTGTTTTTTACGGGGGTTATTTACAATTGAAAATAACAATAAAATATTTAGGCTTACGGACCCCCCTGAAAATTTGTTTGCCGCCCTTAAAAGAGTTTCTAGCTACAGGTCCGAAACACGAGTTTTTGCTTAAAAACATAATCTTGTTTTTCAATGCTTTCTCCTACATCCCTAAATCGATTGACACAATTTCTTTCGGATTTTTAGATAAAACTTATTTCTAAAAGTCTGTCAAAACATTGATTGAATAAGTTCAGGGGTGTCGCAGAAATTGTCGAAATATGAGGACCTTGTTTTAAGCAAATCTAACCATTATTTCCGACCACCTTAACTTGCTTTAAAAAAATCGGTAAAGGTATTTACACAGAACTTCCCTCGTTATTTGTGCATGGCAGTCACTGTAAAAAATTAATAATTACGAAATGACATTGAGAATAATAATTGGAATAGAGTTATTGCTATTATTACAAAGAAAACTTGATAAGTTTTGGTCAAAAAAATATACAGATTGCTCATCCAACAGCAAAAGTTCAATACTAAATAGCAGGTGCCAAATATGGCAGGCTTGCGCAAATACCTTTACAAATGTCCACCATGACTGAATTATTTCTTGGGATGACCACCCTGTAAATTTTTCAATAAAAGTATAATAGGTGCATATGCCAGATATTATTGCCATCTGTCACATTTTCAATCCAACATTCACGTAATGGAGTGGAAGTATAGTGGTGGTTAAAAAATGTCATTTTTTTTAAATTTTTCAAAAGGTGTTGGTAAAATAATTTTCAAAATTTTTTCCTCTGAAATAGGTTTAAAATGTCAAACGCAGAAATATTAAATTTGAGCAAAAAGGAAAATTTCCTTCTATTTTATAGTAGTGCTAAAAAAAGTTTAAAAGTTAAAAATTATATATTTTTTAAAATAGGTTTAGAATGCTATCAAACGTGAAAATTTTTAATTTGAGCAAATAAAAAAAAATTCGATCTATTTTAGTGGTAAAAACTTTTTGAGAAATGGTGAAAAAAATTTTCAAATTTTTTTTTCTGAAATACCTAGGTTTAGAATGTCATTTAAATTTGAGCATTCCAGTGTTAAATTTTTTTCCAAACTGGTAACAAAATGTTGCAAATTTTTTTTTCCGAAATTGGTTTGGAATATCATGAAACGTGGAAATTTTAAATTTGAGCAAAAACATTTTTTCGTCTGTTCAATAGTAGTGATACATAAATGGATTAAAAATGTTTTCAAATTTTTTTAAAAATTCTTCAAAAAATTTTTAAATTTGTTTGAATAGTTTTAGAATGTCATGGAAACGTGGATAGTTAAAATCTGAACAAAGAAAAAAAATTCTATCTTAGTGGTAAAATTTTTTAAAAATAGTAAGAATAATTTCAAATTTTTCTTTTAAATAGATTTAGAACGTTATGAAACGTGGAAATTTGAAATTTGAAGAAATAAAAAAAAATTCCAACTATTTTAGTGGTAAACAAATTTTCAAAAATGGTAAAAAAAAATTTCAAAAATATTTTTTTTTGAATCAGGCTTAGAATGCCATGAAACGTGGAAATTTTAAATTTGAAGAAAAAAAAAATTATTTCATTTTAGTAGTAAAAATTTTTTCAAAAATATTGGTGAAAAAAATTTTCAAAATTTTTTTTCCTGAAATAGGTTAAGCGTGTCATGAAACGTAGAAGTTTTAAATTTGAGCAAAAAAAAAATTTTTTCATCTTGGTAAAAATTTTTTCAAAAATGTTTGAAAAAAATTTTCAAAAATGTTTTTTTTCTGAAATAGGTTTAGCGCGTCATGAAACGTGGAAATTTTAAATTTGAGCAAAAAAAAATTTTTTTTACTATTTATTCCGTTTAGGCGGTCCACCCTGTATATTTTCCAGTGAAATTTCTACCATTTCTTCGCTGACAGTAGCGTCAACTACCTACCAAATTTGACTGCTCTCCGTCAAGTAGTTTTTTTAGTAAATGCACCAACAGACAGACAGACAGACAGACAGACAGACAGACAGACAGACTGACGGAATTGAAAAACCTATATTTTCGTAATCTACGTGTTCTGAAACGTCAGAATCCGAAAAAATCTCGGAGGGTGATTTTTTCTCGAATACAATATTTCCCTTCGGTATGCGAGGGAAGTAAAAATTGTAAAGAATAGACTAGGATCTCAACACTCATATAAAAACTTCAATAAGCTGGCGAAAAGAATATGTGTATTTAGATATATCGGGTGGTATAAAAGTATGGGAACAGCAGGATACGAATCCTGGAAAAAAATTTTAAATGCAAAAGTTGTAGGACATTTCCCTATCTGAGGGGACCTTGAATTTGACCTCGACCGGGACCTTCAAGGCCATTTGAAGGTCAAGTCAATATTTGCAAATAAAACCCCCTACTTTTATCCCCGGAAATGAGTCGAGCGGAAAATTTTACGTTCGGATATGGTCTTCGGCGCTTACGAAATTGAACTCTTAAGGTCATCTTTACTTTACTCTCGAACTTCCATTTAGTATTAAACTTCAATTTTGCAACAGTGAATAATAGATGTGTGTTCTGAGATTACACCAGAAATGATGAGAAGTACAATTGATAATTTCTATATCCGCCTAGTTCACTGTCAAACTGTCAATGGCGAACAATTGGAACATCTTCTGTAATAACAAGGCAAGTACGGTACAGCAGGATAACTTGAAAAATACGAATCCTAGAAAAAAACTTTAAATACAAAAGTTCTAGGAAATTTCCCTGGCTATCTGATGGTGACCTTGGATTTGATTTTGATAGCGACTTTCAAGGTCGTTTGAAAGTCAAGTCGATTTTTCAAATGGGAGTCCTACTTTTAACCCCGGAAAAGAAACGAGCGGAAAATTTCACTTCCGCAGATGACCTTCGGCGCTTACAAAATTATGGTGTAAAGATGACTTTTAGAGGTTAATTTTGTAAGTGCCGAAGGTCATGTCCGAACGTAAAATTTTCCGCCGGTTTCATTTCCGAGGTTAAAAATAGGGGGTTCTATTTGAAACAATCGACTTAACCCGCAAATGACCTTGAATGTAACTGTCAAAGTCAAATCAAAATTCACCGCCCGATAGCCAGGGCAATTTCCTGCAACTTTGACCCCTAAAGTTTTTTTCTAGAATTCGCATTTTTCGAGTTATCCTGTTCTTATTATACTTTTATGCCACCCGGATATACAGTGAGCACGTAAATGTTGGAATAAATTCATTAAAATAGTTACAAAACAAATGACAAAAATTCGCTCAGACCCGTCGATTTTTAAATGCATTTCTCACTCTGTTTATTTAAAAAGAAAAGTGCTGCAAATATTTTTTTTAAGTTATGACATCGCCGTTTTTTTTAAATGGCAACCCCCATTTTTTAAAATGTCATTCGAAACAGCACATTTTTCTGCATACCGTAAGTTGAATTCTAGGGAGTATTGCATGACGAAATTATCGAGAAAAAACATTTAACATTAATAGAACACATTCATTATTTTTCGTCGAACCTTTTTACAACTTACACTTTTTTTGTATTTACGCTTTTTTTCATTTACTTAGCAACGCGGACCTGGCTCTAACACATTAGTTGGTTACGCGCCTTGTAGTATTATACCTAAAAAAAATATGTGTTTTGAATTATTTATGGTAATACTAAGAAGTTTTTTTTTAGCTAGTTTCTTTAACGCCGTGTGGGTCGAGCGCAACCCACAATATAGAGACAGTAGTATGATAGTAAGTAAGACAATAGTCACTTACGCCGCAGAACGCTATAGTTATTTATCAGTGATACGTGAATTATAATTGTCCTTTCTTAAATTAATTTCATAATTGTTACGTTAATTGTGTGTGTTGGAGATTTGTTCCTTTTCCTTTTGGCCCCCTTTTGTCCCTCCTATTGCCTGGGTCGATATCAACGACGGTGAATCCATCAAACCTACTGTGTAAGTTTCCGACAGATTCTTCTTTCTTATTATACCTAAATACAGTTCACTAAATTATATTAGCCTCACCACTCATTAGTATTTACTTGTGATATCGTATTGAAAGTGCTGATAACGCAACGTTTAAGTGAGACAGAACGAATTGAAATTTGATAATGATTGGCTATGGAGACAAGTCCCGAACACAAACTATGGTTTGTGAATTATTTAATTGTAAATACCCTAATCGACCTATTACACAATCAACTATTATAGAAAATAAGTTTCGAGATTGTGGTCATGTAAGAGATAATTTCACGAAAGGTCGTCCTACAATTTCAGAATATAAACAGTTTGATGTTTTACTGACAATGAAGGAGAATCCTCACAAACCAAGTCGCAGCAGAACAGTCAATTAGTCAGTCGACTGTTTTAAAATATTTGAAGAAGAATAAATGGCACCCATATAAAGTGAATTTAGTTCAAGAGCTTAACGAAGATGATTTCGACCGCAGAGTAGATTTTTGGGAAACCATGATGAAACGATGTAAGATCAATCCACATTTCTTAAGTCGAGTACTCTTCTCTGACGAGGCCACCTTCTGTTTAAATGGCACTGTGAATAGGCAAAATTGTCGATATTGGTCATGTGAAAATCCACAGTGGATGGTGGAGGCCCATACTCAGTTTTCACAGAAAGTTAACGTTTGGGCTGGTATTGCTGGTACTACAATATTGGGTCCATTTTTTATTCAAGGTTCATTAAATGGCGAAAAATATTTGGAGCTGCTCCAACAAAACATAATTCCAGAATTAGTCGCACTGTATCCAATTGGTGAAAACCCTAATGTACCGAAAAACTACATATGGTTTCAACAGGATGGCGCACTGCCACATTATTCGATAATAGTGCGTAATTATTTAAACGAAATTTTCTCACGCAGATGGATTGGTAGACGTGGATCAATAGAAGAGCCAGCTAGATCTCCGGACCTAACCCCATTGGATAATTTTTTATGGGGTTACCTTAAATCCAAAGTTCATTTTAATAGACCGAACAATATTGAGGATTTAAAAGACAGAATTACTTACGAAATTGGAAGAATTGGACCCGAAACAATTATTAACGTTTTGCGAGAATTTCAGTTTCGACTTGGACATTGTCAAGAAGCAAATGGCGCGCAATTTGAACATTTAATCTAATTATTTTTTGCTGTATTGTTAAATTCTTGTATTTTTGTTTTGTTACATTGTTATAAGTAGTTGCGATTTTTTTCACGATAATTTCGTCAATACTCCCTAGAATTTAACGTACTGTATGCAGAAAAATGTGCTCTTTCCAATGACATTTTAAAAAGTGGGGGTTGCCATTTAAAAAAAATGGCGATGACGTCATAACTTAAAAAATATTTTCAGCACTTTTTTTTTAATAAACAGATTGAGAAATGTATTTTAAAATCGACTGGTCTGAACGAATTTTTGTCACTTGTTTTGTAACTATTTTAATGAATTTATTCCAACCTTTACGTGTTCACTGTATACAATATACAGGGTAGTTCAAACTCGTAGTGTCAATTCTACTGTTCCAAGAGAGTTAGACATATTTAGAAAAATAATTCGTATAATTTTCACACCACAATCTGTTGTGGCAATCAGTTAAAATTACATTTAAATTTATTTGTTCAGTTTCACACCGACCGCGACCTGAATATTAAACCATAAGGTTCATTTAACACGGCCATGGTTAAATTCAGTTCAGCAATTTTTAGTAGCTGTTTTTTCAGGACGGTTCAGTTTATTTCAAAAATTTTGTTTAATATTTTGCAATAGCCCCTTATATAGATTCTATATAGTAAAAGAAGATATCGGACGTTCTTAATATTAGTAGAGAAATTTGATACATCCAGATACCAAATCTCATGTAGCTCTGTAAAGAATTTGCAATAGTAGACATATTCAATACGTTATTTTGAATTTTTAATTTTTGGTATTAGCTAGGTTCAAAATACCTAACTACCAGATTTAATGCTTTTCCTATGAGAATTTTGTCTAGTATCTCACAGTCCGGTCTACTGTAAACTGGTCTTAGTTTAACGAAAAAACTACAATAAAAATAATGCCGATTAGGCATGAGCGAAAAAAAAAATATATATACTGCACTCAAAAAATTTATCTAACATTTTTCATCATATCGATAGTTTACATCCCAGAAAAAAAAATTAAGTTTGTCGTAATGACAATAAGACAAGTTCTTTTATCATTTCAGTTTAGAATAATTAAAATCTGTAATAGGTATTTATAGTTATTAACTGTTTTTAAAGTTCATGCAGTACAAGTCAATTCACTATACTAAATTTTTCGACGGTTGGCTCAATGTTTTAATCCATTGCGTAACCCAAAGGATCGATAAACACCACAACCTCTTCCTGAAAAAGCGGGTAGGAACTTCAGTAGTACGAAGGCTGGAGTTAATAAGCTAATGAGTGGCCTAATGCAGTCCCCTTGTATTTTATGGCGATTAAATAAACGGTTAGATGTGTTAGAAACATATGCTGTTATGTGGAATTCCTTGTTTTTTGTAGTTTCCTAATAATAAATTTATAACGCGAGATGGTGTTTCATTTCTATTTTTAATATAGAACATCCTAACAACATTAAGGGCTATTGTTTTTTCGAGGCTTTTTCCGCTTGAGTCACTTTTCTCTAAGTGGGTCAACATATCATGCACAGTTATCTTCATATTAGCATATGATTGAGCGTTTTAATCATTATATGAATTTTTTTACACCAATTAATATATTCCCTCAACATATTAAGAACACGTGCAATCATCTTTATAAACATATATTCTTTAATAAATTGTTGAGATATGTTAAAGCTGCTATCGAGGGCAGCAAATTTTGACGCAAATATAATTTTTTAAATTAACCTGTAGTGTATGATTGTGCAAAAAACCTGTTGTTTTCTTCTAAATGCTTCAAGATAAAAAAAAAGTGTTACAAGGAACATTTTTGTTTTTTTATCATACTTCCACACGTAGATTTGAGTCAGAAAAGTGGTCGAGTGGTGTAATGGCAATAGCTAAAACGTTAATATAAATAAGACGATAAAAAAAATTGTCTGTCGTTTGTAACTTTTCTGTTGTTTGCACGTTTTCTCTAAACAGATTTAAGATATTGAAATTTGGTACACATACGTGCTTAAATGAGATATGGAACTTGAGTATGTTTTGAGCTTCTTCTGGTGAACGGTTGGGGATTAAATAGGTAGGTAAGGTAAATAAGTAAGTTCTTTTTAACATGTGTACCAAATGTCGCCGACATCGATAGCCAGGATAGCAATATGATACCGCAGTAACGATAACTATGTGTCGTTACATGTGTGTATTACAACGACGTATCGAGAATAACTGGTAATATTTCATTAGCAAATAACCTGAAAGTCAGCTTCAGCCAGCTTTAAAATTATTAAAAATATCGTATAACGCTAAGGATAAAACTCGTCTTTTAAAAAATTAGGAATTGAGCTTTTGTAAGTCGGTTCTGAACGTAGGAGGATAAGGCCGCAGTGAGCATTATTGGTTTCTTGGTAATATCAGTGATAGCTCTTTTAAGATCGTAGACCTCTTTTGGTGACTTTGACATACTTTTAACTATATCTGTGGCTGTGCGTTGGCCCTGTGACCGAAGGCTCAGTTGGGTAGCAAATGCAACTTTCTCTGTGCTACTTTTCAGAAGAGACTGAACTTTCTGCCTTTTTGTTTGTTCGGAACTTGCAAAAAAACATTTTCTTGGTCTACCTGAAGTTCCACTAGTTGTTGGTGTATTTCTTCTTTTTTCTAAAATGTCGCCAAATATAAAATATCCATCCATCCATTTTGTATACTCATGTAGGACGTTTTGTATACTAAAGTGGCATTCTCGCCATTTATGACGAATTTGCTTATCAATATTATCACATTTTTGCCTTAAATCATCGCTAATTATACCCTCGTACTTTTCTAACTCAAGTTTATCAATAATATATGAATACAAAGCATGGATTGCGTTTTCTTTGTTAGCATCATTATGCCATACATAGTAACATAGTACACCTCTTGTCGCAATATGCTTCCCTCGGAAACATCTAGAAATAAAAGGAAATTATGGTAGATTATGGGAGTAAATTTTATATGGTTTAATAGCTAGATAAATGCTCTAAAGGACAATCATTAAAAAATTTAGTGCAAATTGTTTCCAAAAAATGTATACTTCGTCAAATTAAGAATCTTCATTTTACTTACTTTAAAAACATTATATTATACAAAATAGTTATAAAAGAGAACTAATACGTTTAAAAAAATAAACTGATTGTAAAATAGGTAACAAACCTCTACTTGTTTCATCCATAACACTATCACTTAATATTACTTCATACTAAACACAAGATGAACCGTTATTTATAACTACCAAAAGTCGACTGAATGTATCTTGATGATTTGCTAGGATTGCTACATGCTTTACCCCCCCTTAATACGTACCTAGAAGGAGTTTCCCGGAAACATGCTTAATATACCGGATACTATGGTCTTCTTAGAATTTACCTGTGGTGCATTGACACCCATTTAGGTTAATGGCGAAAAGGGGTTTTGAGCGTCTAGAATCATAATTTCTACCACTCTGGGACGCTGGAAGAGCCTCAGGGTGTTACCAGATGTAACGGGGGTAAAATTCCTCACTGACCGACTTCAACAATTTCTTTAAAATTGGTCTCTAATTACTCAAAGCAACACAATTCTTAAATGGTCAAAGGTTATGAAATCAAAATTGTTAGAACCCCTAAAATTGCGAAATATTCTTCACTACACTTCTACTAACGACTCAAAAGGCAACAATGTTGTAACTTAACGTTAAGACAACACAGATCAACTTTTAATTCCTGTTTATTTAAGATAAAGCCAAAGGGTGAGTGTAGAATCTATTAATCTTGAACGAACTGAACAAATTTATTGTCACACACCATTTTAAGGAACAGTGTGAGTGTGATTACAGACAACGCATATCCGTCAAATAATAACTTAATGTGATTCCTACTCACAAAAGTAGGAAATATCTGAAGTTTCGTGTGAAACCATACGAAACACTTTATTACCCCTTGGTCCTTGCAGGGATACTTACAATTTTATAATGTTATTCAAATCAGTCATGGACCGATTAAGATCGGCACATACTTTATCTGATAACATACTTACACTGATTGTGTTACTAATGCAGATAAATCGTATGCCCCTCCGCAATGTTTAGGATTTATCATCAATCCTAAAAAAGACAGAAACATGCATCTTCTTGGGCTTTCTCTACAATCAACACAACCTAATGGTACACCTTGTATAGTTAATGAGAGTCAAAAATATTAAAAATGTTGGAAGATTCTAAAAAAAACAGAAACAAAGAAAGCGACTAGCTATAACAAATATTGACGAGCCAACTTGTTAATATAAAGTGATTCATAGAAAACTAGTTAGGAGACTATATATCGCTGAGACATAGGTCGGGCTTACTTTGGAATATAATATACAGGGTGTTTCACTTAAAAGTCCCCAGGCCATTATCTCTAAAACTAATAAAGATGTTTTATTTTTGTAAATGGCAGATGATTGATACCAAAGAAAGGTTTAAATAACGGTGATTAGAATTTTTCCTCAACAGCACACAGAGATGGCGCTGCGATGCAAAACTATTTTTTGATGGCTGGAACCTTGAAACATAAGTCATGTGATTAAACAATAATTTGTGAATAATTTTGATGGTATAGAGAATTTACAAAAAACAAGCTGTTTTGGAGTTACATGAGTTTCTTTCATTAATGCCAGTATACTCGTGAATTTTGATAAATCCCTATAATTTATTTATTATTTATTATAGAATATTGGTTACCAAACACTTTTTTTCAAGATAAGGAAAGTGATATAATACACTATCATAAAATTATGTTTACCACTTCCGGCCAAACCGAAACTAACATGATGAACCAATATCCATATGTTCCTACATATTACATTTTTTTTTCTAATAACGCTTCTAATAAAACGGCTCCCAAAACTTAAAATAAGTAAGACAACAAAGAAAATACACACATATTTAGAATGGGCTAAATTTATATTAACAATTCAGTAAAGAACGTAAACAAAAGTTTTATAAACAAACATTTAAAAACTATCGAAATATTATTAAAAATGAAATTAAACTAATTTCTTTCTTATTAGTAGGTACTTATTATATTAAATGTTCAAAATTTCTCCCTTCTTCATGAATACACATATTGTACCGTTTCAGTAACTCTTCATTGCAAACTTTTTGTAACGTATGTCTATTTATAGCAGCAACACTTGCATATATTTTATTATACAAATCGGCCATATCCTCAATGGGTTCAATGTACACTACACTTTTTAAATACCCCCAAAGGTAAAAATCTAATGGAGTCAAGTCAGGTGATCGTGCTGGCCATCTGACTACTCCATTAGTACCAATCCATCTCTGAGGGTACATTTCATTAAGACAATCTTTGACTAGTACTGAGTTATGGGGTGGTGCACCATCTTGGTGAAACCAAATATTCTTCTGGTTATGAGGGATAGTCTCTAATAATCCTGGCAATACATTTCTCAAAAATATCTCATATTTTCTTCCATTTAAAGTCCCATGGAATAGATATGGTCCAATAATATATGAATTTAATATTCCACACCACACGTTAACTCCAAAAGTTACCTGATTTCGGGTCATTTTCATCCATCTAGGATTATTTTGTGACCAGTATCGGCAGTTATGCTTACTCACAACTCCGTTGTTGTGAAAACGGCTTTCATCGCTCCAGAGCACATTTTTTTAAAAATTTGGGCATTCTTCAGAAAGAACTGAAAATTCAGCTAGAAAATGTAATCTTCGTACATAATCACCAGGCCTAAATGATGGATCAATTTTAATTTCTATGGATGGTATTTATTTGATTTTAATATTCTATGGCACGAAGATATCGACAGATTAGTTTCCGATGCCAATTTCCGGAGAGAACATTGAGGATTGGATTTAACACCAAGGCTGTATTTTCATCGTTTCTAACTGGCCTATTTCTGTTACGAATAGTTTTCTTAAAACTACCCCAGTTTCTTAAATTTTTAAACAGCGTGATAAATGTTTTTTTATCGGGTGTAGGTCTATTTGGAAATCGTAAACAAAACAATCGTTTTGCTTGTCGGGAATTTCTTTTGCATTCACCGTATATTAAAATCACATTTAACTTATCTTCATTGGTGTATCTAACCATTTTTTAAATTTATTTTTTTTTTATTGCCTTATTTGGATTAATTTGCTTTGAATTGTTTCTAAGTACACTATTTCTGTTTGAAACTATGATTGAAATGCACCAACTACAAACTTTGTTTAATAACTGTCAAACTTAAAATTAAATCAAAGCCTACTAATATCTCTTAAGTAGATTTTTCATTACCATTCTAAATTAGTGTGTATTTTCTTTGTTGTCTTACTTACTTTAAGTTTTGGGGGCCGTTTTATTAGAAGCGTTATTAGAAGAAAAAAAATGTAATATGTAGGAACATATGGATATTGGTTCATCATGTTAGTTCCGGTTTGGCCGGAAGTGGTCAACATAATTTTATGATAGTGTATTATATCACTTTCCTTATCTTGAAAAAAAGTGTTTGGTAACCAATATTCTATAATAAATAATAAATAAATTATAGGGATTTATCAAAATTCACGTGTACTGGCATTAATGAAAGAAACTCATGTAACTCCAATTGTTTTTTGTAAATTCTCTATACCATCAAAATTATTCACAAATTATTGTTTAATCACATGACTTATGTTTCAAGGTTCCAGCCATCAAAAAATAGTTTTGCATCGCAGCGCCATCTCTGTGTGCTGTTGAGGAAAAATTCTAATCACCGTTATTTAAACCTTTCTTTGGTATCAATCATCTGCCATTTACAAAAATAAAATATCTTTATTAATTTTAGAGATAATAGCCTGGGGACTTTTAACTGAAACACCCTGTATACATTATTTTTATTTTTGTGTTAACAACATTTCACCAGTTTTATAAAACCTGTCGTACATGTGGGTGTGAAACGAATTTGTGGAAACATGAAATGCGATTATAAAATATAATTACTAGAGTAGTTTCAAACGCCACAGTGAAGGCAAACATGAATTTTTCATATAACAAACAAAATTAAATTCTACACAACGCTATATATCATACCAGCTGAATATTAATACATGTTTGTTGCCTTAGGCAAGTCACCTGTTCTCTTCAATTTAGTTTATCTTGTTGGTAACAACTTAGCTGCACCTGTGAGGCTTGAAATTCCGTTATCTCGATTCAGCTGAAACTCAGCATATTTCATGAATACGTTTAAGAGTATTAAAAAGACGTCTCTCTCATATACAACAGCAGAAATGGAAAAGTGGAAAAGTTGAGAGTTTTTGTGCGTGTTATGTAAGTTCTTAAGTCAACATTGTTAAAGTTTGTAAAGGCTTAGGGACAGTAGCGCTTTCGATGTACTTCGCTGATGCGCCTTGTTTATACACACGTGATTTATACTTAACATCTTTTGTGCTACTTTTCGACAAGTTTCCGAAGTGGACAAAGAGTTGTCTACCATAAACACGCCACGGTTGGTTCACCGGTTGTCTATTTTCTTTTCTGTTTTCTCCTCCGTTGATGCTTTAAAAGCTCTAAGCTTTGGCGTTTACAAACTTTTAAGTAGTTCCATAAATTTATGCTGATTATTTTGCACAACTTATACTTTTAAACACCCCCGAATCAGAGCTTTATTATTAAATCTTCTGAACTTTCTTTAATGAAATTTATAACAATATATTGTATTCAAGGATGAAATTCACCACAAAAGCGTTTTCAAATGTTTATAATAGCTTATTCTACATATTTAAAACACCTAATTCGCCAGCGGCCCCCATTTGACCGATGTTAAAGATTTTTCTTATTTTCACGTCCACGTAATGGACCAGAAGTATGTCCGTCTGTCGGCCAGTTTGTAACTTATTTTTTGCTCACGATTTCTCTGGAACGCGCGAACGGTTTGAGATACACTGAACTGAACTTGTGGTAGGTACCTTGTGAAACATCTTGAAAATAATTGTTAATAAATTAAACACTGCTTTTAGATGAATCAATCAATATATTATAAATACTCTACATATGCTTCGGATTATTAGGCCTTCACTATGTAATACTCTTGATAAATGCCTAATAAGCCGAAACATATGTAGAGTATTTATAATATATTGACTGATTCATCTAAAAGCAGTGTTTTGGTTTGAGATACTAACTTGAAATTTTGTACACGGAAGTACTAGAACGGGATCTGGAACTATATTATATTTTGAGCATACTCCAGTGAAAGATTGGGGCAAATAGGGGAAAATTAATGAAGCAAGTTGGTGCACTAAAAGAAGCATCTCACAAAAACCTATATTTCCCATTCTATATTCCTACCACATGCGTCATATGGCTCTCGCTGCTGACAACAAGCATTTACCAAATACAACCCGGTGCACAGTGGGACAATACTGTGTGTTTCACCCAAATCAACTTATGACATTGAATTGAAGATTTGAGGAAGCATTTCTTTTTCTAATATTCGTTATGAAATTCTCTATCAAACCCTTCAGCTGGATTTTCGATTTCCGTACCCAATTCTTTATAATTTTCGCATAAGAATGCATTTCTACTAAAAATTATGGGTTTCTTTAACGGAAATCACTGTCACGGTCACAAATTTGCAAATATTTTCGATTTTTTTATTCTAAAATTTCACTTTACAAATAAGCAAATGATCTGTCAATGTATGGTTTCCATTTTCTTTTTTTAATGTTTTCAGCTGCCAATTTAACTGTCAAATATAATAACTTCAAAGTGGATCTGCAAGATGTAAAAGAAAATAAGTGTAATAGTATATTATTCAACGAGCATATAATGATGGCTATTATTCACGAGGGTGAAGTTTAAGACACGAGCTGCAGGCGAGTGCCGTAAATCACCAGAGGGAATAATAGCCATTATATGCGAGTAGAATACTACACTTTGTCCACGACTATTAAATATTCAATGTTAAATTAAAATTCACCTTCATTTCATTTCTCCTATTTGAGAAAGATTCATATGTCATTATATATAATTTTTTTGATTTTTCGAGCAACAAGTTTACTGAGGCGATTTCTGCAGCTTCCTTTATCCCTGGCGGTGTCAATGAAATCTCGTTCTCACTGTTAGTATCCATTTATGTAATTATATTACTCTATTTGAGTGCCTAATATGCCAAATTATCATAAATAACGTTGGCGTTGAAATCGCACAAATTTTGACGTTTCAAAGCAATTACAGAATAACGCTTTGACAACACTGTCATGGCTTACTAATAAAAAAATACAGTTTTCGGGCACGTAGGTAAATGGTTTTAAAAAAATGTTGGGGATTGCCGCGTGTTGCTAATAGATGCTTTGAAAAAATCTTACTAATGTAGTTTTTGAGTGTTCATTAAAGTACCTTTTCGGCATGTAACATTTGAGTGCTTCCTAGAAAACTTAGAGAGACAACACTTGTCTTTTGGTTGCTGCAATTTTCAATTTAAAATTTTTAGTAAAAAGTCACTAATGTCATTTCTTATAAACAACTGACTGTCCCCATTATTCACTGCAATCAGTGAATAATGAAATTATTATTCACTGCAGGGAATAGTGGATAGCATTATCCTTGAGGAAACACCTACATAATGAGTACATTATTTAATAGTCGTGGACAAAATACTTTACGACTTTCTAGTTGCATAATTGATACCAATCTTTAAATTTGACAGCTGTCAAAATTTCTGTCAACTTACAATGTCATTTATTAAGTTTTGTGTGAAAATTAAACTAGGTATTTTTCTATAGATTTTGGAGACACTTGATGGGAAATTAATGGTTAGTTGGCAGGTCTCAAAATTTCTGTCAAAATTATAAATAAGTAAGTATGTATGTCTTGCGTTATTACAAGATATTCTACGTTTCCATAAAAAAGTTGACATTATTTTAAATTATACACTATTGGCAACTGTCAATTTTTCAGTCAACTCATTGAAAGAGGCATTTAATAAGTACTTTCAAAATTTAAGGTACTAAACTGTTAACTTCCTATAGATTTAGGAGTTACTCGATTGATTAATTTGCCAACGTAAGGTGGGCATTACTACCGATTCCGGGCATCCATGGAGGTTCGTTCCAACACGCACCTTGGTCGTCCGTCGAACACGCCCAACGGACGGCCAAACCGCGTGCCGGAACCAAATCTCGAATGTTTTATATACCACCGGCTGCGACACAGTAGCACTCATGCATTGTGCAGGGTGGTACAAGATGTCTATAATTCATACAACAGGAAGCAATGTACGGTCCTTTTACTTCTGGATATCCAGCGTGCCTACGAGACCGTCTGGCACAATGATTTACTATTTAAGCTCCAACAAATCTGTAAACTACCAGACTACCTTGTTCACTTCTTGAAAAGTTACATACGTATGCGCTATATTACAGTTTTTGTGAATAGCGCATATTCTTCCCAAAAATTATTGTCAGCGGGCGTCCCCCAGGGGGCAATTCTTTCTCCACTTCTTTACAATCTTTACACTGCTGATATTCCTTTCTTTCCATCTTCAAACTTTCTTCTATACGCCGATGATACTGTGCTTTATGCACAATCTTTTTATGCGCAGACCGCTACGCAGAAAGTACGGTATCATCTATCTAAAATCACACAATTCTTCGACAAATGGAAAATAAAAATCAACAATGACAAAACGCAGACTATAACTTTTCATCGGAAATTTACTAATATTAGAACCATTTCAAAATTGAAAACTAACGGACAGACAATTGAGGAGAGAAACTCGGTCAAATATTTGGGGGTGACCCTAGATAAAAGGCTTAGTTTCGCCCCTCACATTACACAGACAATCAACCGTACATACGCCACACTAAACCGCCTGTATCTTCTTATAACCAGAAGAAGTTGCCGACCGACAACAAACTCACATTGTACAAAGTGATTTTCAGGCCGATCATGACTTATGCATGTCCGGCCTGGAATCTCATTTCTCCCACTCAATATAAGAGGTTACAGGTAACTCAAAACAAACTAATCAGACTACTTGCAAACGCAAATAGGTACACTCCAATAGCTGAGTTACATCGAGCCACTGATCTCGCTTTTGTGCGAGATTATGTGGAGGAGATGGCTCAGTCGTTTTTCAAAAACAAAATTCCGCTATCGGAAGTTACCGCAGACATAACGGACGTACGCGTACATGACAACTCTGCACACACGCATAACTTAATACACCAACGACTCCCCGTCTTTCTTAAAAGACGGTGACCATGGCGAAACCCGACAAACCCACGAAAACAACAAAAAACACTACACCACAAAACACACATACACATATACTTCACACCCGCTGACAATATATAACTCCATAAAATGGCAACCGCCACACTAAATAAGTCCCCATTGTCTGTAGCAGGGTTTTTCTTGTTTTCCCTGTATGCCCGAAATAGTAACCACGTCTCCATAAAAAATTTTAATTTATATATTGTTTTTATTTTCTTACAGAAAAATATTAAACATAAATAGGCATTAATTTTATAAGTGTCTCTCGCAGTAATGGTTAATTTAATAGGAGAACCTAAGATCAACAGCCATACCATCAGGCGGTCAATATATTTTATTTATTTGTGAATATATAATATATTGACATAGCATATAGTAAATGCAGTATCTTAGGCCTATTATTGTACATAGTTAAAAAGAATAAACAAATTAAAATGGAAATGGACCGGCTGCATACGCCGGGTTGGACATTGGACATGCTTGTTGTTAGCAGCAAGAGCCGCATGACGCATGGGGTGGGAATATAGGATGGGAAGTGTAGGTGTCTGTGAGATGCTTCTTTTAAGTTTCCACACTTCTATTAAGTTTCCATCTGTCATCGTCGATTGGGGTGTTCAGGTGTTTGTGAGATGCTTCTTTTCAGTTTCCATGCTTCTTTTAAGTTTCCATCTATCGTCATCCCCTTATTTTTCTACTTCTAAGTTTTCTGTTTCTGAATCTAGCAGCTTTCATTTTTTATTTCTTTATTTTGTTTTATTTATTAACCGTTCCACAGGTATCCACAGGTAATTCCGTACCACAGGTAATTCCACTGTACATATCCATTTACAGTGGAATTGCTGGGAAGGGCACTATCTCGCGGTATCAATATTTTTTTGCGCGTTATGAGAAAAGAGGTCTGAAGGGATAGTCACCCTGTATGTCGTTTCCTTGAGACAATCGGTTTCAATTTCCGCCTTCTAAATTAATAATAAAATATTATGTTTTGAATCAATAAATCGAGCTGATAAAAATTAAGATGGTAAAGATCAGATAGAAAGATAAATAGAATATCAATTAAATCAGATAAAATAAAATAAATTGATTTATAGCTTATCTGTCTTTCTGCAGCATCTTGTGATTGCTGTTTTATTTTATTTCCTTTCCTTTTCTTTCTTGGGTTGAGTTGATTTTGTCCATTTAAAAACTTTCCACTGTATACAATTACTTTAGGTCACAACACAGCTATATTGCTTTGTAAACATATGTGCCTCATTTTGACACTGACTGTGCTATTATTTATTGCACATGAACCACTTAAAAAGTATCTTGTTGGGTCGTCTAGGGTGTACGTAGGGACACTGCACTTCACTTGAGCTTATTTGCTTTATTTGATTTAAAAATCTTGAAATTATTAATTCTGTATGAACTATGTTTTTCTATTGAGGCGCTTCATTTCACGCAGAATTTCTTAATCTACCAAATTAATGTCAAATATATTATGTTAATTGGCAGCTGTGAAAATTTCTGTCCAATTTAAAGATAACTATGAGCATCTTACCTCATCCTAAAATAATTTAATTTCCCTTAAAAAGAAAAATATTTAAAGTAATTTACAATTAACCAGTTCCATACTTAATATTAAATTAAATTATAGACTTGGCAGCTGTCAAATTTTCAGTTAACTTAAATGAAACATATATCATTAAGTATTTTTAAAATTTAAAGTGCTAAACTGTACATTTGCTATGGATTTTGGAGATACTTTATATAGCCCAGGCGGTGTAGCTAATTTTGTCTATAAATCTCAAACATGTTCGGAGGTAGATGATTAATTTCTTTATGAGTTCTATGAAGTGTAATTAATAAAATCATCTAAAGTTTACATGATTTCTAGACCGCCAGCATTAAAAAAAAGCAATTGAATTTTGTCTATAGGCCACGCACAAAAAATTTCAAATAAACGAAAATTTGTGCACATTAAAAATATAAATTTTGCAATTTCTGTCAATATCGATTTTCCATGGCATATACAAGAAAATTACAAGAGGACATTTTTTTTGGCAATTGGTCAAGATTCCTTTTTTATAATGAGCAGTTCTTTTATATCTTCAACGGTTAACGAGTTATCTGTAAAATAAGGCTATTTTCACCGAAGGAGTGATTTTTTCGGGGGGTTGCCGGCACCCCCAGAACTGATTTTTGTGGTTTTGTGATATTTAATCCCCGCACCAACAGTTACGGAAGAAAAATCTCAGATAACATTTTTTGCGAGCTTCTGGTGTATTTTCTACTTTATCGACTGGACTATAAGAAATTAATTTCAACTGCAATATGTTAATTAGCAGCCGTCAAAATGTCTGTCAAATTTAAAAATAAGGACATGTAACGGCTTTGTGCTTTTCTGATGAGCTCAGAATAAGGGCGAAAAACGTTTCAAAGGCTAAGCATTTAAAAGAAACTGAATGAGAGATTTTATGAAAATTTAATCCATTAGAATGAAAAAAATCTTAAAGACAAGATAGGTAAATAAATTAATTTCAGGCCTTTGTTCTCATTTTTAACTTAATTTACATACCGTAGGGGGTCATGTAGATACCAGTTTAATCTGCTTAGCCGTAGGGTACTATGTTGGATGCTAGTGTTATAATGAGAATGTCAAATAAGAAATTGGACAAATTTATTTCAGAATTTTAACTTGCTAGCATAACCAGAAGTCAGGTTATGGAAAGAATGCAAATATTTCATTGATGTTTTTACCTACAGTTTTTCTATTAGTTCTCATAGATAGTTTTTCTTTCCGCAGTTTGCAAAATCCTATAAAGAATATGTTTCATTACCATAAGCAAACAAATAATAAATAATTCACTTTTAAAACGTATCTTACGTTTTTATCAAAATAATCTGACTTTTATTAATAAAAAGAGATACACAGTTCTTCAAAATAATTTAGTTCCGCAATCGAGATAAATTTGAATTCTGCATTGAAAATAATTAATGAATGGATTTTTTATTGAGTTGGCTGAAAAATTGACAGCTGCCAACTTAGAATATTTTGTAATAATGTTAGACACACATGCTTATTTTTAATTTTGACAGCCGTCATCTAACATAATATACTTATTAGACATTAATTTCATAATCTCCAAAATCTATGAAAAAATACCTACGTAGCACTTTAATTAAAAAAAAAACTAAACGAATGGCATTTTAAGTTGATACAAATTTTGACAGCTAAATTTAAAGATTAGTATCAATTAAGTAACTAAAAAGTCTTAAAGCATTTTACGTTTATTGTCTTTAAAATCTTACATTATTTTTTATATGACAAAAGATACACTTCAATATTTGACAGTCAATTTGGCAGTTGTCAACAATAAAAAAAGAAAGTGGAAAAAGTAATTTGATAGATCATTTGCTTATTTGCGAAATGAAAATTTAAAATAAAAAAATAGAAAATATGTATAACTTTGTGTCTTTGACACTGATTTTCATTGGAAACACCCCAATTTTTAATAAAAGTACGCCTTTAGATGAAAATTATAAACAATTTTGAGCGAAAATCGAACATTCGGCTAGAGGAATTGATGGAGAATTACACAACGAACATTTTTTTAAAGAGAGCTTCTTAAAATCTCTAATTTTATGATCTATATGTTGATTTGGGTAGAACATTCCATTGGCTAATAAATCAATCAAAATATTATATTTGTTAGGTAATATAATGTAAAAATATTAATAATATTTATTTCTAAAGACGTTGATTTGAGTTGTTTACAAAAACGCTATTTTCAAATTGGCAGAGTTTTCGGAATATTAGGACTAGGTGTCATTTACTACTTTGTTACTTAAATTATTATTATTATCTGCATTCTTGTGCACAAGTATGCAAATAACAACAATAATAATTTAAGTAACAAAGTAGTATAACTAGTAAAATCATAAGTGGAAACAATTCCTGTAGGACGATGCAAGGGGAATTTAATTAAATACGATTTAGGGGACGTTAATGAGCATTATTTGCTGTACATGTTTTAATTTGTAAGCATCATATCAAACCAGAGCGGTAATCTAATTATAAATTAACTACTCGAAAACTTCTCTCCACTTATGAGCCACTTCAAACTTACTTAAACGTATTTTAAAGCTGAATATTTTAATCCCCCTGAATGGGTTATCCTTTGCAGCCAAGCTGTAATATTATAATCCATATTTGTTTATATTTGCTTATGAAGTGTAAACATTTTCATTATGCAAAGAACATGAGTCTTGTGATGTTTTTTTTATCAAGGATATTTTTTAAGCAGTAAAAGATATATTATTGCCTTCTGGGGTAATTAGTTATTGGGTTTTCTATTATTTGTGGGAAAATGAAATTGTGGGTGCAGGACAACGGAAGGCGAATATATTTCTCAGGTCATTAAATTTCATGTATTTAATAGTAGTTTTATTTGTAAGTAGTCTGAAGAAGCTAGAGCTTAATAGATTAGGTGGTATGGGTGCATGAGTTTCGAATATATTTGATGAAATCAGTTCAGGAGACACTACAGATTATGAAACTCCATCTTACCGGATGGTAACCTGGTCTGATATTGTTTAAAATAATTTTGTCCATAACAAAAGGAAATATTACATTTTTTTAATCAAACAATTTTTTGACCGATTTCCAACAAGAAATGTTGAATAGCTTTTTGTTATTAAATGTTTTCTTAACCGCTTCTCAAACCACCTTGAAAATCGAGAATGATTTTGTGTTAGGTAAAGAGAAACGAGGCCCTACAGTTTATAGTGGAGTCCGAACCACATCTTGGGGATAATTTTATAAGTAATATTATTTCGCGGTGAGCAGGGATTGAAACTGCTTCGCTAGTTATGCCAGTATGCAAGATAGACGCGTTAAACCACTAAGCTCCCGTCCCCTTTATTCATCACAAATCAAAAATCGCCAATTTTTCGTTTTTTTACGCTCTAAAGTATACTAAAAAATGTTTTTTTTTTACAATACATTATTTATTTATATATTTAGACCTTGCATATGAACCTCTAAAAATTGAAATTGACGATATTTAATTTTATAGCTCATAGAGATCACTTCTCTTCGATGGTTTTTGATAAATTCATGTCGAAGAAAAGTTGTCATACAGATTTCAGCTTGTAGATAATTGGTATAATGAGGAACGATGTCCATTCGACTTGTGTTTAAGATCGGTTGAAAAATGATTGGCAAATATAAGCGCCTACTCTTTCGTAGCACTAATTAATATAATTTAAAATAATATTATTAGACTCCTTAGTTTTTTATTTATAAGGGTTTTATTTACTATAGCGCACAATGCCTGCGTTGTACTTATTATATCTCTGTTAAAAAAATTGTTTTCCTTCGGTTACATTCTGTCTATTTAAGTTCTTGTTGATTTTGTACCGTTGTTCAAATTATCTTCATGATAATTTCTTCAATGACTTTATATGTTTCTAATGTTGAGAGTGCCCGTAATCATCTAAGACTTAAATTAATTTTGTGATTTGTTGTGTTGGAATTTCTTATAAACTGTTTTCTCTGTAAAAACTATTTCAAATCTATAGTAAAATTCACCTCAAATGAGGTCGAAAATTGCACCAAAATTAGAAAGATTGGAGCATGCAGCATGTGCACCTGTAGATGATATTCAAAGTGTTGTGTTGAGAGTTTATTTATTTTTCTAAGATGGAAATTTCTACCGCCTTACACATCCTGTTTTACATCATTGCGATTATCGAAACAATTGTGTTTTTTATTTATTTCTTTTTTATTCTAATTGTCATATTTATATTAACGTCCTCACGGAATTTAGCCAATGCTATTTCACCATTCAATCACGTACACATAGATATCAACACAACAACCATTCCCTGTGATATTGCCAGACTTGTACTTAGAAGAGATAACAGCGACTAGAAAAGTTGTGCCACCCAACAGCAGCGCTATAGCTTACTGCTACCGTCTCGGTAACACATTAAAGACGCCACTGAACATCCATACCCTGACCAGGATTCGAACCCGGGAGTCCGTAGTCGCATTCCATCATCATCATAACAAATTTATTAACTCTTGAAATATATACATTGCCTGCCGGAATTGCGATCCGGAGCCAACCAGACAACCAAGGCGTGTAGCGTCGTGGTGTATGTATGGTCGGACGGATCACGATCGGTTTGGCTTAATAAAATTTGCACAAAAAGTTAATACTTCTAATCGTTATTTAATTTCCAAAAAACGTGGGGGAGCCGATTTGTAAATTATGCTAACCAAAATTATTGAGATTAGCCGGAATGGACATGTTCTATTTAAACCTTAATAAAACTTTTTTCTTAACCAGTTTACAAAAATCTTGTTACTCGAGGTCTTCGGTCTAAAATGAATTTAGAGCAAAAAAGGACAAAATTGCAAAAAAGACAAACAGACAGAAGGGAGGAACGGATGGGTAAATGTATAAAGGTGTGAAGGGAAAAGTGTGGCTAGAGAGGTTGCCGGAAGATAGGCAACGCATGGTATGGTAGGGGTCACAAGCCGAACACCTTAGCACTGGGCCACTGCCTTGACAATTTTTTAACTTATATTATTTGTGTTCATTATTAAATAATAAACTGTACTTTGAGTCTCTCTGCGTAAACAGGTATCAGCTCTGGGTGGAACGTTAATTAAAGGTTGTAACAAAATATCACCCTTAGTTTCTGTAAGCATTTATTTGCATATTTAAGTTAAGCCAGGTCGTACGACTGGCGATAGAAACTGCACCTAGTAACCAATAGATGGCGTTGCTAGTATAGAAACGATGTATTGTGATAGTGAAAATAACTAAAAAAAGGAGATCTCCATCTGTAATTGGGAGAGTGCTCTGACAATTAGTTAATTAACAGTTTAAAAGCCTGGAAGTATTGGCCAAATCTGCTCCAGTAGGTACGAGCCTAGACCTCGTTTTAGATTATTGTTGAGTGGCCTGTTCAACCTGACTTGCCTTGAATCTCAAAAAAATCCCTACAAGGTATAGACCAGAGCTATCTAATATGTTATGATAATATATAATTTCATGTTTAATTTTAATTTATCTCTATTGAAATATCTGCATATGTAAATAGGCTCGTATAGAGAAATTGTTATCTTCATGAAAATAGTAAATTTAATTTAATACATACTCATGCAGTCTCTTCGGTTACCTACCCCTAAAATAATATAACTATATTAACAATACAAGAGTTTAGGTACTTAACAAGCAAAGCCAATTAATATTTCATTCAATGCGAGCCCTAATATCTCGTAAACTCTTTATTATATTCAGAATACCCGGTGCGATTTTAGGTGTTTTCAAAAAGTGTTTAAACATTTTCAAGATTTAAATAACGAGCTAGCCGAAGTGTTTATTAATTAACTTCTAAACGACTACAGCAGACGGGAATAATACTAACGTGTTCGATAAAACTTTCAGACGCTAATTGGAAAATCTTATTATTTATTTCGCTCGTTTTGTTTGGTTCGGACAATTAACTTCTCAATTTGTTTTAGACAATTAATAATTATTGTTGGCAAGTTCTCCCTTTATTAAATTAATTATTTCTAGTGTTGTGTGATGAGTAAGATTAATTTGACAACTTAAAATATTTACTGGTGCATCCTTCTGTTATTCCTGTTCATAATAAGGAAACTAATGGCTCTTTATCTTCAGCTGTTCATTTGTTCAACTTTAAATGAAGTAACTTTAGCGTTTATCTGATAACACACTACATACAAAACTTATGATCGATCATTAAAAATTTTATAATCAGTACATACCTAGTACTACTTCTGCATCTACGAAGTGGAGAGAAAGTAGGAACAGCAATCGTAAAAAAAATCACTTTTCATTTTTTGCAGAAACAGCTTTAGAATGTCATGCGGATATTTTAAAACTGAGTGAAATGCAAACTTCTGTCGGTTTGTCTGTAACTTTTTTTGTGCCTACGATTACTCTGGAATGGTTTAAGATATTGACTTGAAATTTGGTACACACATGTGCTATAATTCAAGCGGCTAGCATAGAGGTAAAAGCAACCCCCTGACATTTCAAAGTCACTGCGATCTACAGTCCTCCCAGGCACACCATATTAACTGATGAATATAATAATCTATTCCAAACTCTTGGCAACAGATTTATTCCTGGAGGTGACTGGAATGCAAAACATACGACTTGGGGCTCGAGAATCATCATCACCAAAAGCAGAAATCTACTACGTGTAATGTCCGACAATAACTACGACTTCCTTTCTAATGGAGTACCTACGTACTGGCCGAGCGATCCCAGAAAGCTTCCTGATCTACTCGATTTTTATGTTACAAGTGGGATTAACAGAAACAACTGCACTGTTGAATCAAATTTCGATCTGTCTTCTGACCACACTCCGGTTATCTCAAGCCTAAGTACCTCAGTCATTAGCAAGACACCGCCACCTCACTTAACCACAAAAAATACAGACTGGAACCAATTCCAAAACTACGTAGAAGAACACATTAATCTCAATATTAGATTGAAGACTCCAGAGGACATAGACGAGGCAGTACAAAACTACACAAAATTAATACAATAAGCGGCTTGGTATTCTACTCCACATAATACCCAAAAAGCAACCAAAGTGAACAACATCCCACTTCACATTCGACAACTCATTAACGAAAAAAGACAAGCTAGAAGAATCTTGCAGGCATCTAGAAATCCCGCAGATCAACATAATTATAACAGACTAAGCAAAGAATTGAAAAAAACGTTAACAGATGCCCAAAATGACAGTTTTGAGCATTACGTAACCAACCGCTCCGTGGATGACCGTACGCTATGGAAAGCTACAAAGAAGTTCAAAAGACCTCAGATACCCATACCTCCAATCTATAAAGCAAACCGTGAATGGGCTCGCTCTCACGAGGAGAAATCCGAAACCTTTGCAGAATACCTATCAAATGTGTTTAATATTGAACAAGATGACATAAACGAGGAAGTTGAAAACTATATCGACGCTCCATGTCAAATGACTCCTCCTATAAAAGCATTTCGTCCGTCCGAAGTTAAGGAAGAAATCCAAAAGCTTAACGTACGTAAGGCCCCAGGATATGATCTAATAACAGGACAAATCTTGAAAAATCTACCACGGAAAGCTGTAGTTCTCCTGACCTTAATCGTATTCTAAGTCTATCATATTTCCCAATCACCTGGAAATATGCGGACATTATTATGATCCACAAACACGGTAAACCTCTACATGAAGCCACCTCCTATCGCCCTGTCAGCCTATTACAATTAGCAAACTACTTGAACGGTTGTTGCTAAAACGAATCTACGAAGATCATGACGTACAATTGCTTCTCCCAAGTGACCAATTTGGTTTTCGTGAACTACACTCCACAACAAATCAAGTACATAGGATAGTAAATGAAATCGCTAAAAGTCTAGAGCAAAAGAAATTCTATAATGCAGTGTTCCTCGACATATCACAGGCTTTTGACAAAGTGTGGCATCGAGGTCTTCTGTTCAAACTCAAAAAAGTCTTATCTTCCAATTACTACCTCCTAATTAAATCCTACCTACACGATAGAAACTTTTCTGTGAGACATAACGGCTGCCAATCGAATTTCTACGCTATAAAATCTGGCGTCCCCCAAGGCAGCGCTATTGGACCACTGTTATTCCTAATCTACACGGCAGACATGCCTGAAACGGCCAACACCACAGTTGCATCTTTCGCTGATGATGTAGCACTTTTATCCATTAGCGATAATCCAGCAACGGTTTCAGAGAACCTTCAACACCATCTGGATTTACTTTTTAATTGGTACAATAAATGGAAAACTAAGGTAAATCAATCTAAGTCCGTACAAATCACATTCACTACCCGGCACAGTATCTGTCCCCCGGTAACAATAAATAACGAGCCCATACCAGTCAAAAACAGAAACCAAATATCTTGGCCTGCACCTCGATAAACGCCTCACTTGGAACTCGCACATTCAGGCTAAGCGAAGACAACTAGACCTCAAATATCGCCAAATGTACTGGCTTATCGGCAAAAGATCTCAACTCTCACTATCAAACAAAGTCCTAGTATACAAAGTGATGTTAAAACCTATATGGACATATGGACTCCAATTGTGGGGATGTGCCAAGCCAACGAAATTAAACGTCATACAACGGTTCCAATCAAAAACCCTCATGGCCATAGTTGGGGCTCCATGGTATGTCAGCAACCAGACAATACACAAAGATCTCGGAATACCCTTCATCAAGGACGAAGTCAAGAGGTTTGCTGTATTATACAGTAACCGAATAACTACTAGTGAAAACACATTAATCGAACAACTGTATAACAACGGCCCAAACAACCGGAGACTACGAAAGACATGGCCCCGGGACCTACTACAACCATAAGAACATTTAACGAGGAGAAAGTACGATGGCAGTTTCCCTTTCAAGCCAGACTCATAGCAAACTAATAACAGTCCAGAAACGTTTGATTTGGTATATATACTAGGGGGCCAAGGTCTCAATTTTTTTATGATATCTGTTAAAGGGTTGAAGGGTAAATAGGGGTAAATAAGTATATCCAGCCAGTAAGAGTCCAGAAATTTGCGATTTGATGTATATACTAGAAACGAAAGCCTTCATTTTTTTAATTACGTCTGCCAGCCCCACTACCACAAACAACAAAATAAAATTCTAATCTAGTGTGTGCACGAGAAGAGAAGTTTAAAAGAAAAATTTGGCATTGGCCACTCCATTAATTACGTGTATTATGGTATTGTCTAATATCCCACATAGGAAAAATTAATCCAAATGTTTCCCTACCCTACAAAGGGTCTAAAAAAAATATGAAAATGAGTATATTACCAGAAAATTTTAGTAACTATTTTCACTCTTAGAAAAGATCTATCACAGAATAGTATGAAACTTGTATCTTTCTCAACAACTAGTTACACCGGCTACATACCACGATCAATATTAAATTACAAGAAAGACAATATGCAGATTACATACAACATGACGCGCGACGGTTACAATAGTTTGAATTAAATACCATTATTATGATACTCCTGCCATACGTAATGTGCTTATGTCTTTCTTATAATCCAGTATTGATGGTGGCATGTAGCTGATAAAGTAGTTGCTGAAAAGGATATAAATGAGTTTTTATACCTGTCTGCGATAAGGTTTTTGTAAGTGTTAAAATAATTATTACTAGTATTATTTAAAACATTAGTTGCTTTATATAAATAAGAAATTTCACTTTATATTTATTCAACTGTAACAACCATATTTTATTACTAGGACAATCAACCGGTCACGGTTTAGTGTAAATTTACCAAAATTAATAACCGGAAACAAAAAATATTGTTGTACAGAAGAATAAATTCTAAAACAGATTGGTGTTTCGATGGACTCGATCTGAAGTGGCTAACTTAACCTAAAAAATTGGAGGAGTTGAAAAACAGTTTTTCGAAAATAACAAAAAAACTATGACTCTAATCAAAAAAGTTGAATGAGAATGGTGTAGATGTTAAAAAGATCTTTAGATTACTATTTTTTTAAGTATCAATTGCGGTAACACTTTTCGAGATATATCGAAGAAACAATAAAAAATCGGACTTTCTTGTTTTCCCTGTATCTTTTTCTAATTTACGTTTAAATACTTACTGTCAACCGTAAGTATAGCTCACGGCAAGCCGAAAAGGCAAGTTTTTAAAATATTTTAAAATATCTTTTTTACTTCCCTCGCATACCGAAAAAATCACCTTCCGAGATTTTTTCGGATTCTGACGTTTCAGATCACGGAGATTACGAAAATATAGGTTTTTCAATTCCGTCAGTCTGTCTGTCTGTCTGTCTGTTGGTGCATTTACTAAAAAAACTACTTGACGGAGAGCAGTCAAATTTGGTAGGTAGTTGACCCTGCTGTCAGCGAAGAAATGGTAGAACTTTCACTGGAAAATATACAGGGTGGATCTTCTAAAGGGAATAAATAATGAAAAAAATGTTTTTTTGCTCAAATTCAAAATTTCCACGTTTCATGACATTCCAAGCCTATTTCGGAAAAGACATTTTTTTTACCATTTTGGAAAAAAAATTACCACTAGAATACACGGAAATTTTTTTTTCCTCAAATTTAAAATTTTCACGTTTGACATGACTGAAATTCTAAACCTATTTGAGAAAAAAAAAAAATTTGAAAATTTTTTTCACTAACATTTTTGAAAAAATTTTTACCACTAAAATAGATGGAATTTTTTTTTTACCCAAATTTAAAATTTTCACGTTTCATGGCATTCTAAATCAATTTCAAAAAAAAAATACCACTGTAGAATAGAAGGAAACTTTCCTTTTTGCTCAAATTTAAAATTTCCACGTGTCATGGCATTCTAAATCTATTTCAGAAGAAAAAAAACTTGAAAAATTTTTTAAAAACATTTTCGAAAAATTGAAAAAAAAAAAGAAATTTTTTAACCACCATTATACTTCCACTCCACTACGTGTATGTGGAATTGAAAATGTGACAGATGGCAATAATATTAGGCATATGCACCTATTATACTATTATTGAAAAATGTACAGGGTGGTCATCTCAAGAAATAATTCAGTCATGGTGGACATTTATGAAGGTGACAGATTATTTCCCAAGCCTTCCATATTTGGCACCTGTTATTTACTGTTGTACTTTTGCTGTTGGATGAGCACTCTGTATATATTTTTGACCAAAACTTATCGGGTGTTCTTTGTAATAATAGTGATAACTATATTCCGATTATTATTTCCAATATCACTTCGTAATCATTAATTTTTTAGAGTGACCGCCATGCACAAATAAAGAGGGAAGTTCTGTGTAAATACCTTTAGCGATTTTTTATTCAAGATATACCGATATTTCGAAAAAAATATGTTCTCGAAAATCGGCTAGTCTTGCTGTAAAAGAATTGTAACAGTTTTATTAATTTTAAGGGTAAATAAATGCCTTTAAAATAATTGCATTTGTTTAGGTTATGTTTTTATTAAAATAAGTTTACAGAAATGACATTCGGGAATAGATTACTGACAATTTCTAACGTATTTACAAAAAAAATGTTTGTCCTACGCCTTTTTGGAGCCCAGAAAAAATAAAAATTGGTAAAATTATTTAAAGAAACATAACCTAAAAAATGGAAGTACAACCCTGTATTAAGAAAATGAGACCAAGATCGTTACTGTAGAACCCTTTATTGAGTAAGACTAGCCGATTTTCGAGAACCTCTTTTTTTTTCGAAAAATAGGTATATCTCGAAAAATGAAAGATATTTTTAAATTTTTCAAAAACGTACTTTTTCGGCTTGAGGTGAGCTATACTTACGGTTGACAGTAAGAATATAAATGTAAATTTGAAAAGATACAAGAAAAACAAGAAAAGCCGATTTTTTACCGTTTTTCGATGTATCTCGACAAGTGTTATCGCAATTGATACTTAAAAAAAGTAGCAATCCAAAGATCTTTTTAGCACCTACAACTTCCTCATTCAACTTTTTTCGATTAGAGTTTTTTATTTACGAAAAACTGTTTTTTTCAACTTCTTCAATTTTTTAGGTCAAGTTCGCCACTTCAGCTTGAGTCCATGGAAACACAAATCTTTCTAATAATTGTTAATAAATTAAACACTGCTTTTAGATGAATCAATCAATACATTATACATACTCTACATATGTTTCGGCTTATTAGGCCTTTATCAAGAGTATTACATAGGGAATACTAAAGTTTCCGACGTGCTTATTCAATTTATACCTAAAAGTATTTATGTCTTAATCTATTTATGACTTAAGCTATTTAAGATTTAATTTAACATCTTTAATTATTTGAATGTTTAGAGTGGACCTAAGCTGATTATATAAATCAAAGGATATTTCTTAACAATTGGTTTATTATAGGGGTGTTTAGGAAATTCTGCTGGTCATTTGTGATACAAGGGTTGTACTTGAAAGATTTTTTTATTTCTAGTTGTTCTAGCAGATCTAAACGTTTACCTTTTCTTTCTGAATGAAGTAAATTTATGTTATCAGTATCTATCAAATGGTTGTTTTCAATACAGTGTGTTGACATTCCTGTATTTTTATTGTTATTTAAGATTGATTTTTTGTGTTCTTTTACCCGGTTGACAACGCTTCTACCACTCTGACCGATATAGACAGCATCGCAATCCTTACAATTAATTTTATATACACCTGATTTATCAATTTTATTTAGTTTTTCTTTGTTATTAACCAAAATGTTTCCTATGTTTGTTTTGTTCACACTTATTGTAGAGATACCCAAATTATTCAATTTTTTAGAAATTTTGTTACTATATTTCGGAACATAATTAATAAAACTATATTTTGTAGGTTTGTTAGGCACAGTGAAAAATTCTTTTTGAAGCATTTTGCGTTGTTTGTTTTTGACCATGTTATCTATTAGTGACTCGTTGTATCCGTTATTTCTTGCAATTTGTTTAATTATATTTAATTCTCTATCAAAATCACTTTGATCTAAAGGAAAATTCGTCAGTCTATGTATTAGACTATGAAAGGGTGAAATCTTAATTTGCCATGATTGCTGTGAATTATAATGTATTACTGTATCTGTAGTAGTAGGTTTGCGGTAGATGCTAAATTTCAACTGATTGTTATGTTTTTTGATATTCATATCTAGAAAGTTTAATTGACTATTTTGCTCGGTTTCGCTGATTTGTGAATTATCTATTAAATTATTTAATATTAATTTTAGTTCTGTGAGCGGAACTGAGGTGAACAGACTTTTAACGTCAGAGGAGAGTAATTTTGCGTTATTTGGTATTATTAAATTTTTTGTATTTTCAATAAATTCAAAAGAATTTTTTATGGAATATTTAGATTTAAAATTTATTAATTTTGGTAAAATATCATTTAGTTTTTTACATAATTTATAAGATGGGGCATTGATGTAAGACACTATGGGGCGTGTAGGGTTATCTACTTTGTGAATTTTTGGAAGACCATAGAGAATGGGGGCCGAAAGGTTCATAACTTTCAATTTATACGCCTCATTATTTTGAATAACAGTATTACATTTCTTTAAGTTAGATACAATTTCGGACTGGAATTTATTGGTAGGGTTTTTATTGATTTTTTCAAAGTCTTCACTATTTAAGATTGTTTGTATTTTTTCATTATATTCTGATTTTGTTAACAAATCTTTCTTCTTCTTTATTTATTCTTATTTATTCTTCTATTCAACCATATTTTTTGTTTCAATGCATTCATTTTGGTATACACTTCTACCTATTGATTGGGCTATTAGCAGATGATTAACATTTGATTTAGAAATTTTAATAGACCTAATGGAAAGGTCCATTAGAATTATCTCTACCACAGTAAAAGCGTGTGACGTTACTTTATAAAAACTAACAAGATTAATGCGATAAATTACAATTTCATCATTAATATAGAGAGTGCATTATGCGCTCATTTACGTCACGATAACATGCTCTATAATGCATTAGAGCGGCGCTCGTCTTTAAAATACGACCATATTTGTGTAAAAGCGCATCTCGGATATGTATTAAATTGAGGCCGAAGTCTGCATAATATATCATCCTGGTAATTAGGAGATTAATTTATAAATCACTTTTATTGAATTTACGTGTAACTGACTCATAACTTATACGTCGTGTTCTATTTCACAACTAATTGCAATCGTTTTTCATTTCAATTCCTCGGTAGAATTTTTTAAAACTGTTTTGGTGTGGTCGATAATAATTAAAAATTACATAGTGTTAAGGGCGAGATTAAGGTTATATTTTTGGTATAATAACGGCGTGCCTGCAAAAAAATGGGCCTTTATTTACTGAGTATCTTTAAAAGAGAACAATGCTAAACAAAAATACGACTACGAGAAGGATGTAATCAAGTTTGTCAGTCCTCAGGATCAACTACAAACAAATAAAACGAACCTTCTTAAAAATCACTAAGGTATTAGGTTTTATGATTATTTAGTATCAAAGAATGCAAAGCGTCATGACACAGTATTATTACTCAATAATATCAGATCCACTTTCTGACAAAAAATGTACAAAGCACTGCTTTGTCACAGCAGTTGAAATTGTGTACCCAAACCAAACTTAAAGTTATTCTTATCTCGAACAGATTGTTACTAAAAATATGAGCTTGAGTGATGTGAAGGCTTTGATATAAAAGTCACTAGCACGCAAATTTTATACACTGGCATTGGATGAAAGCACGAATTTAATCGAGACAGCTTAGTCGAATATTTTCATTCATGAGTCGATGATGACATAAAGCCTTGCATGTTCTTGAATCATGAAACAAACCGATATTGAAGTTTGAAAAACGTTGGAAACGAACGGTTTTCTAGAATTGAAACCAAAGTAGGATTGGAAGTTTTTAAAAAGGAAGAATAAATAAATATTACTGGCTTTTGCGGTTACCACTTCTCCAGGAAAATTTTTACGCCAGTTTGGAACATTTAGAAAGTTGTCACAAGCATCGTAAATATAATTTAACAAAGAGAGCTAAATTATTGACAAGATTAAAATTTTCCTTGGAATGAGATGTTGATCATAATGATATCGTCTACTTTTTCGACATGTGATGTTTAAGACAATAGTGCTCATTAGGATTCTTGAGTTGAAAGAAGTCATCCAAGTGTTTACGAAAAGAAAAAGTCCGAAATTCCACGATTTCAGATGAATAGTCATCAGTACATTCTGATATTGTCTGTAATTGTTTATTTGTGGCATATTCAGATTTTCTTACTTTTTATTGGGTATTTTGCCACTGAAAAATATTTAAAAATTTTAATGAAAAAACCTCTGCGCCAAACGGATCAGACAGAGGTTGGTTCTTGAGTACTTGACTGTTTCAAAAAGTCTCACACCTAAAAATATATAAACTAGAACAATGTTATAAACTAAAAACTGAAAATCAAAGCTATAGGTAGTTAACGTTTCGGAAGAGAATCTACTTCCGTTCTCAAAACTTTTTTTGCCGTCAACCATGACAGTTCTTTGTTTATGTATTTCCATAGTCACGTGATAGTCAATAGATTTTTGTACTAGTTGGTTGCCCATCCTTAGAGACGAAGTAAGTAAAAATAAGATAAATATAATTTAATGTCTCACGTGACTATGGAAATACATAAACAAAGAACTGTCATGGTTGACGGCCAAAAAAGTTTTGAGAACGGAAGTATATTCTCTTCCGAAACGTTAACTACCTATAGCTTTGATTTTCAGTTTTTAGTTTATAACATTGTTCTAGTTTATATATTTTTAGGTGTGAGACTTTTTGAAACAGTCAAGTACTCAAGAACCAACCTCTGTCTGATCCGTTTGGCGCAGAGGTTTTTTCATTAAAATTTTTAAATATTTTTCAGTGGCAAAATACCCAATAAAAAGTAAGAAAATCAGTACATTCCTTACAAACATTTCTTCCCATTTGTATTTGAATGAGTCTAATTTAATGGTTCAGTCAAAGTTTCATCTATTACATGTCGTATTTATTCAACTCAGAGCTTCTCAGATGCAATTAGATATCTTGAAATGCCACCTTCAGGACAAGAATTTAAATTGTCTCCAAAAAAATGTTGAAATCGCAGTTTGTTGATACAATAATCAATATTCGGTTACAACATATTGGCTCCTAGCTTAGTTTTAACAGAAACTTAATGATTTCCGAGATCGGGAAAGGACATTGAACGTAGAAGTCCCACTATTGGAATATCGTGAAGACTGTAGGGGATCTTCAAATAGAAACCAATGACTCAGACCTTCAAATGAAATTTAATTGTCGTTTTTAAAAATGTGCGAAAGTGGAAAGGTTTATCACTTTAAAAAGCACGCGGCAAGAATCTTCTTCCTCTTTCACATTCCAAGTGAAAATTAATTATCATTGTCCCTGATTTCCTCGAAGCGGCATATTCAATATTAGCTCATTATATCATTTAATGTCCAAATGGTCCAAATAGGGGTCTCTTGGCATCATAAGATCATGGGTTTTTGGGAGGGAGCATTTCAGAAATAATTAGAAGTAGAACAATATTTTTCTATGTACTTCATCAGCTTATTATGCTCTTCGCAAATACAAAACGAGGAGTATATTGCAATCGATCGGCACATTTCTAAAACCGGTAATATTGCTCGTAGTGAAACATTTTTCATATCACAGAGTGGTGACCGAATTATGAACAACTTTCAAAATGTACGTCTGTTTGTCTGCCTGTCTGTTTGTCCGTCCGTCTGTCTGTCTGTCGATCTGTCCGCCTGTCACGTTTCTTGAAGCATGATAACTTAAGAACGAAGTCCGAAGTCCGATTGCATTGAAATTGGGACAGGAAGTTAGTGTTGACTGGAGGAAGTACCCTATTTGAACCTATTTGAACAAAATCGACCAATAAATACAAAAGTTATTAATTTTTTAAATAAAATAAATGTATGACTTGTAATTAAACTGAAAATGTCTAAAATCAATATTATTTACAAAAAAACTGCGAAGAGTATCCTATAGAATATGCAACTATTATATATCTAGTTTTTCTTTAATTCTTTTAATTTCATTTAAATCCGAATGAACTGGAACCGACCAATCCATGATCTTGATATGATAATTATTAATTATACAATAACGCTGAGAATGAGAGATGGCTCGGCGTAAAGTAATCATGTAAAGCAATTTAACGACTCGACAGATCATTATGAAATTCAGTAAGTTTCTATTCTGATGGCAAACGCAGCGATTAAAAAAAAAATCAAGTCGATGCTTATGGATTGCGATCTGTAGAGTGTTTCTGTATGTGTAGACTAATTTACGGATATGTATAATAGCAATCAATATACAATGGCAATTTCTAATCTTAATAAAAGTTGAAATCAATCTGAAAATACTATTTTTACACTCGAATCTTCATTTCTCGAAAAGCTACAATTAAAATCGGTTTCATGCAGAAGTAGCAAATTATGAATGTTGTTTCTCAACATGTTTTTAACTATATGACAATTAGTAGCATTTTTTGGGTGAGAAATCGTACCTATAATTTACTGTAGTGAAGTATCGATTCATACTTCACTACATCTGGCCAATCACAAATACAAATTCAAAAATCACTGTCTCGCTGATCCAATGATACTTTAAATGGACCAACCAAGTGTATGTATAATAATAATAATAATAATAATAATACATAAATAATAAAAGTAGTTTATATATCCAAAGATAGCGCAAATACAAATACAAATAATAAACAACTCCTACTAGCTTAAATGGAATATAAGGTCCATTATAAGATTTAATTGTTTAGACTTAAATTGTTTAATGGTTCTACTTGTTTTAATTTCGTGGGACAGCAGGTTGAATCGCACAACTCCTTTATGAAATAGGCTATTCATTGAACTGCTCTTGAATATTCAACTAACATAAAAGTTGCTAATTGTAGCTATTCGTGTATTACGTAGATGTTCAAGTAACAACTGTCGCATGAGGTAATCTGGAGAAGTCACATTGGTCAATTTAAAAATAAATTTCAAAGTTTGAAAATAAAGAAACTGTCTTATATTAAGCCAGTTTAATGTATTTAACATCAGCTGCCTACTTGAAAACCTACTGCTTCTTAATATTACTCTCATCATCTTGTTTTGGAGAACCTATAACCTACTAAAATTTGTACAACATACATGCACCACTGATCCGCAGTAGACAAAATGAGGCAATATTAGCGAGTTGTAAACTGTTAACCTAGTGGACATTGATATAAAAGAAGCCACTCTATTAAGCCGATTTTCCTTTTCGATATGAAGTCTATGTGTTTATTAAATTTCAATTCACGGCGAATTATTAGTCCTAAGTATTTAATTTCTTGATTGAACAAACCCAACTTTGTCATTATTAATTCGAATACCAAGATCTAAATAGCTAACACTTCTTGTACAAATGATTATTACCTACAAACATGAATTAGATTTTAATTCATTTACATTTAGTTTAATGCTTTTAAAGTTTTCTGTCAGAAACCCCATCTCCAAATTTACAGTAGTTACCATCTCCTCAAAATTTGCATTCTCATAGTAAACAAGCTAACCATTATACTCGATTTACTGTACTTTTTATATAACTGTTGCATATTCTATAGGATACTCTTCGTAGTTTTTTTTGTAAATAATATTGGTTTTAGACTTTTTTAGTTTTAAGTAATTAAAAACATTAAAAAAAATTATTTAAAAAATTAATAAATTTTTTAGTTATTGATCGATTTTGTTCCTCTAGCCAACACTAACTTACTGTGCAAATTGCAATTCAATCGGACTTTTCGTTCTTAAGTTATCGTGCTTACAAGAAACGTGACGGACGGATAGACCAACAGACAGACAGACAGACAGACAGACATACAAGCAGACAGGCAGACGGACAGAAGTACAGACAGACAGACAGACCGACGGACGGACGGACATTTTGAAAGTTGTTCAGAATTCGCTCACCAACACAGTGATATGAAATTTTTTTCTCTACGAGCAATACTACCGATTTTAGAAATGTGCCGACCGAATGCAGTATACTCTTCGTTTTGTATTAGCGAAGAGCATAATAAGATTAGAAGTATTTTATATTTATATTTTCTCAGCCCATTCCCAAGGGCATTTATGTAAAGAAAGAATAGTAATGGACCAAGAACACTGCCTTGGGGGACCCCAAAGTTATTCATCTTAGGCTCAGATAGCTTTCCCCTAATTTTTGTTATTTGATACGGTTACATGACTTACAAGCAAATCGAATAACAGTGTGATCGAATCCATATACCTTTAATTTCAATAATAATATTTTGCGGTGAATTGTTTCAAAGGCCCGTTTAAGGTTAATAAAAACTCCTGGTTTATCCAACAACTCTTTCCATTCTGAAATTACCAATTCTAATGCCGTTCCACATGAATGTTTACCACGAAATCCCGATTGGTATGTACACAGAATGTTACTTGAGTTTATGTAATCAATTACTTGGTTGTAAACCACTAGTTCTATAATCTTTTCATAAAATGGTAACATATTTACTGGTCTCAATTGCTCAGCTAAATTAGTGTTAGGTATGTTTGGAATTGGTACAACTATAGATGTTTTATAACAGTTAGGCATAACACCCTTTTCTAAACTTAAATTAATCATATTTAGAAATCGGTATCCTAATATATGAAAAAGATTTTTTAAATATCATAACCGATTTTATTAGTGCTATATTTCTTCATATGTATCACCATAATATTTGCGTCTTCCACTTCTTACGAATAAGTACCGATTAATGCTATTAAATTTCAATCTAATTTATTTGTTTAATAGGGTGTAGAAAAGGCATAGTATTACATTCGCGATTATGACCATTATTCACTCAGAAGATTTGCACCACTCGCCTATATCTCGTGGGCTGAAACATCATATTCTTGAATAATGGCGATACAGAAGGTAGTGGACCACATAGTTCTAGTTCTAGAGGAGGAAGAACACACAGGAATCGCTTTGTGCGATTTCTCCAAAGCATTCGATTGTGTACCTCATAATCTGCTACTACAAAATTTAACGCATTATGGTATAAGAGGTTTGCCGCTATATCTGCTTACATCTTACTTAAGAAATAGGAAACGATATGTGAGTGTTAATAATATAAACTCCGATTTAAGTGAAGTGAAACACGGCGTGCCTCATGGATCCGTCTTGGGACCAATCCTTTTTTTATGATTTATAAACGATATTTGTCATTTTCTAGAAACTTTTAAATGTGTCTTTTTTGCACACGACACAACTTTAATGACCTCAAGTATGGATCTTATGAAGAATTTAGATCAAATTGAGAAAATACTGACAAATGGTTTATTATAAGTAACCTGCAACTTAACAGCGATAAATCACAAAAAATGGTCATATCGGCGAATCGCAGCATCACTATGGGTAAAAGTGTGAAACTGTTAGGTGTTGTTATAGATGACAATCTAAATTGGTAGGATCATGTTGACTATCTGGGAAAATCCTTCCCAAGTATAATTAGGTACCAGCACACTACTTTCAATATATTTTGCGCTGCTTCATTCCCGCATTACTTATGCAGTAATTCTATGGGGAAATTCAAGTCATGCCTTAAAAATTTTTCCATTCCAAAAGAGAGCACTCAGAGTAATTGCTTTTTTATACATATGATTGTCGGCATGTATCTTTTATATACACGTGTTTGTATGTATGTACTATATAATGGTACATATGTATCGTCACTATGCTCTGTGTATACCCATACTGTTTGTTATACTATAGTTTATGTATTATGAAAATTAATCATTTATACAGGGTGGGGCGGTGTCAAGGAGTGCGTTGGCTCACTCGGCCCCTTAATTGGGTTTACCGGGGTGGGTTGACGCACACCAGGGACGGTTGACGCGAATATAGCATTCTTGCCCTAGCCTATCACCGTCCCAGACCGTCCGCCAGCTTCACCAATGCCCCTTCGGAGGTGCTGGTAAGCATGTGGTGAAGATCCACACCCTGCACGAGGTGACACTGCTTAAACAAAAGGCGGCGGATCTAGACCGGGAGGTTCGAAAAACATCCCCCAAGTCAAGGTGTAAGCCATCGTGCCGAGGACTGAATGGTACCAGGGTTAGGGTACCTCTAACGATGCCTATGGGAAATTGGGCGACATCCCATAGTAACCAGCCCCCACGTGTTTGTGCCGTGCGTGGCGACCCGTGTCGTCGGATGAAGGAATCCTGGTGGTTGAGTGGGCCGTGCCTGCAACACGCCACTTTGGTCCGGAGTTCGGCTAGACGGGCGGTCGGGAGCTATGCCACTCCTGATCAACCGGCTGCGTCGTCCCGTCAGAGGGCCGGCAGGGTGAGTCTCTGGCGGCAGGGGGCGCGTAGGGGGCCGTGGATCTGGCTGTCGATGGCCTCGGCAGTCAGGTTTGCGCCACCCTCTCACAGCGTCGCCTGTCTCTGGGGGCTATATCCATCTGGTATCCTTGGTGATCGCACGGGCTTGCCGTGCGACATCCCCAAAGAGGGCTCCGTGGCGGGTGGGGAACCAGATGGACGAAATCAATCAAAAACCCATATGGATAATCAAATTTTAGCCAATCAAGCGGCAGAGCGGCCACGCTCGCCGCACCAACCAGTGGATGAGCGCCAGCGCCCACCACAACAAGTACAGTCTGCGGCAGAGCGACAACGTTCGCCACAGAACGAACCAACAGCTGAATCCGCCTCTGAGGGATGGAAAAAATCTCGAAGAGGCAAAAGAATCAGCGGGGCCGAGGCCAAAAGGAGGAGGAGAGCACGCGAGGAGGAACAACGTGCTGCTATAGCGCACCCCTCGTCGTCGTCGCTCCCACCTCCTGGACAGCCTCCAACCAAAGCTGTGCACCCCAAAGGTGTGCCACCTTCCGGAAGGCACCCACATCCGTTCAGGAGAGGTGGGTCGCCCGCAAAGAAGGCTGAGCACCCAAAAACGGTGCCAGCTAAAAAACGAAACCGATCGGGGACATCTTCGGAGCCCACTCCGAAGAGTAACTACAAGAGGGCAAAACAAAACCCTGGACCAGGGTCCAGCTCCGCCCCCCCGATCAGCTACAAAGAAGCTGCCTTAAGCCACCTTAAGGTAGCCATAATCGACAAAGACAACCCCCTTGGGAAAATTCCCAAGGATAAAGAAGTCACTGTCAAAAAGACGCTGAAGGGAGAGCTGGACAAGTGCATCTTCTCCACTCCCGGAAGCACAACAACAAAGCCACCAGCGTTTCGCTCGTGGACATATTCTGGTGAAATCATCAGAATTGTCTGCGAAGACGAGTATACGTTAGGATGGCTAACGAAATCCGTGGCTAACCTGAAGCCTTGGGAGAGCGCCTCACTCGCCGTGGTGCGTCTTGACCAACTGCCCAGGCTGACTAAAGCCACTCTCTGGATCCCGGTGGAAGCCGAAAGCGACCACGAGGAAAAAGAGATGGTGATTGGTCGCCTGGCGGGTCAAAACCCTATGGTGAGTGTGCGCCGGTGGTGCCTTTTCCATCACGAGGCCAAGGTAAACCCACGGGGACTCCTACTCGTCTTTGGAATAGGAGACGACGACATGCAAACCCTGAGAGCACGATCAATGAGACTGCATTACATCTTTCAGTCTCTTACTCTCAGGGTAAAATCAGCCAAAGAAGAGGACCAGCCCACCAACAGGATGGAAACGGAGGTTGGAGAGGCTGAGCACTCTGCAAGGAGTGCCACCTCCCCAACTCCACTTCCAGACGAGATGGACGTTGCCCCCCCTCCCACTGAGGAACAGGAGGCAACTAACTTAAATTGAGCTACTCCGTTTTCTCTTCGCGGAGCTGCAATTAAATAAGGTAAGAGTAGTCCAGTGTAACCTGCAACACAGTAGAGCGGCAACGGCAACATTGTGCCGACGACTCGATGTGGAGCAGGATACACTGGCTCTAATCCAAGAACCCTGGATAGTTAAATCTAAAATATCTGGTTTAACAAAACTAAACGGAGTTATTTTCAGCTCACCAACAATGACGCCGAGGACAGCGATTTATGCCCCTCGGCACATCAAAATCCAGCCATTACAACACCTTTCAACCTCTGATCTCACGGCCGTGAGGGTGGAATGTGCAATATTAGGCAAACCAACAACAGTCGTTATAGCATCAGTGTATCTCCCCCAGGACCAGGCAACACCACCGCCGACAAGGGAAATGGAGAACCTGGTAACTCATTGCCTCACCCAGAAATGGGAACTAATCATGGGATGTGACGCCAATGCTCACCATGTAACCTGGGGCAACAAAGACAACAATGTTAGAGGTAAGTCACTTTACGACTATATAATCGGTAATAACCTTAATATAATTAACCAAGGCTGTACACCGACATTTATTAACTCTAGAAGTCAAACCATAGTAGATATAACCTTAGCTACAAACCGTATATCCAACTCGATCCAAGACTGGCATGTGTCTGACGCTGCTTCAATGTCAGACCACCGCTGGATTGAATTTGGCATTAAATTAATCAAAGCACCAAGAAAACTCCTCAGGAACCCAATATCGACGTCAACTCAGGGAGAACCTGATGGATGTACACAACGGGGTGCCACAAAACAACGGAGAGATTGAGCAGTATGTTAAAACTGTTCAAACCGCTATGAAAAAAGCTTACGAAGCATCGTGTCCCTTGAAGGCCGTACAACAGCAGCCTGGGGAAGCCACTAAATGGTGGTGCCAGACGCTGACCGACCTCAAGAAACAAGCTAGGACATCGTTCAACAAGGCGAAAATGACAAAACTTGAATCAGATTGGGAGTCGTACAGAACCAATCAAAGAGAGTTCAAAAAACTAGTCAGACAGAGACAACGAGAGGCATGGAGAGCCTACTGCGAGGAGATCGAGGACTACTCGCAGGCTGCTAGGCTACATAAAATACTTGCCAAAAACAAAGACAATCACCTAGGTCTACTGAAAAAGGATGATGGTACCAGTACCAACGACCTACATGAAAGCCTAGAGTTGCTTATGGAAACTCACTTCCCAGAATCTGTAGTGACAGATCGGAAGGAATGGCCAAATGAAACCGACACTCAACCCACCGAACTGGATTGGCAAACTGCCAAACAAATTGTGAGTGAAGACAGAATTAAATGGGCAATACTGGGCTTCTCCCCCTTCAAATCGCCAGGTACTGACGGCATTCATCCAGCCCTTTTACAATGGGGTCTGGATGAAATAGTGCCGCACCTGACAGCAATATTCAGGACGTGCCTAGCACACCTTTATATTCCGAAGGTGTGGAGAGAAGTCAAAGTAGTGTTCATACCAAAGGCGGGAAGAATAGACTATACTACCCCCAAAGCATACCGACCCATTAGCTTGACCTCGTTCCTTCTCAAGGCGATGGAAAAGCTATGTGAGCGATACTTGAGGGATGTTGCGATCACTGCTAATCCCACACATCCCAATCAGCATGCATACACCCCGGGCAGATCCACCGACACCGCCCTTCATGCGGTTAGCGGTCGGATTGAAAAGTCTTTGGACAATAAAGAGTCCACCCTGGGTGTCTTCATAGACATAGAAGGCGCTTTTGATAAAACCACCTTTCCAAAAATCACAGCAGCCCTCACGAACAGGAACGTTTCTCCGATCGTAAGTGGCTGGATATCCAACATGCTCTCAAAAAGAGCGGTACAGATTAACATGGGAGACACCGCTGTTAGAGGAATGGTTGCAAGAGGCTGTCCTCAGGGGGGTGTCTTATCACCTCTTCTATGGAACTTAGTTCTTGACAGCCTCCTGCGCCGCCTCAACTCCGAGGGATTCCACACAATTGCATACGCAGATGATCTAACGATACTGCTTAGTGGTAAATTCGAAGGAGTCCTCTGTGATCGAATGCAGATGGCCCTGAGAATAATCGAAAGATGGTGCAGAGAACACTCTCTGTCGGTCAACCCCAGGAAGACAGAGCTGGTCCTCTTCACAAGGAAAAGGAGATTGGGGCCAATGACGGCCCCCGTTCTCCTAAATACCACACTAAATTTCGCATCAGAAGTAAAATACCTTGGAGTAACTTTTGATGCCAAACTAACATGGAATCTTCATTTAGACAGAAGACTAAAGAAGGCTTACATCTCTTTTGAGCAGTGCCGCAGAACCCTAGGGAAAACCTGGGGAATGAAACCCAAAGTGGCTATGTGGATTTACACTGCTATAATAAGACCAATGATAGCCTATGGAGCCATCGTCTGGTGGCCTAAGAGTCAGCAGACTGTAGCGAAACGTAAGCTCAGCCAGGTACAACGAGTAGCCTGTTTAAACACAATTGGAGCTATGAGAACAACACCAACAAGAGCAATGGAAGTGATGCTGTGCCTGCCACCACTAGACATATATCTAGAAGAGGTGGCCCTAACTACTATGGCACGTCTCAAATCCGTTGGCATACAGCCAAACATAGGATGTGGAGTAACCAGATGCCGGCTGTGGAATGAGGCAATTAAACAAATGCCACTTCTGCAGGTACGTGCAGATGGTATTTCTCCACAGTTCATCTTTGATAGACCCTATGAAATACACACCAACAGTAGCAATGAGGCCGTCAGTGAAGGAACAGTTAACATCTTCACAGACGGATCGAAAAAGAAAGAAGGAACAGGTTGTGGGGTATACTCCAGGAACCTGCAAATTCAAATTAAATGGGCTATGGACAAACAAGCCAGTATAATACAAACAGAACTGGCGGGAATAACCATAGCCGCAAAAGAAATTTCCCGTAGACAAATAACAGGAAAAACAATAAGAATCTACACTGATAGTAGACGATCACTACTGGCCCTACAGAGACACAAAATAACAACAGGGTCAGTATGGGAATGCCATCAGGCACTCGTGGGCGCCTCCAGCATGAACAGTGTCATTCTATGCTGGGTCAAAGGGCATGCACAGTGCAGAGGCAACAGGGAAGCTGACAGTCTGGCTAAGAAGGCAGCCAGTCTTAGTATACTTGGACCTGGCCCTTCCAACATACTGCCGACCTCAGCAATAATGCTAATGATTAAAGAAGACACCCACAGAAAATTTAAAAAACTGTGGGATGAAACTCATAGTTGTCAGTTGGCCAGGGATCTGCTTAGATACCCTGACAAGGATACAACGATGATCTACCTGGGAATGTCCAGGAAGAACCTGCGCTTCGCGACAGGAATTCTTACTGGTCATTGCCAGCTGAGGAAGCACCTTTACAACATGAAGTTAAATGACACACCCCTATGTAGAGGTTGTGAACAAGAAGACGAGACTGTCCAACACGTACTCTGTGAGTGCCCGGCAGTCTCCTCTAGCAGAGAATCCATTTTGGGAGAACGTTGGCCTACACTGGCCGACTTGAGGGATATTCCCCTAGGCAGCATCACCACCTTCTTCACAAGATTAGGATGGTTGGAGGCCTAGGTGGAATCCTGTATCCCTCGGGAGGACGTACAAGGGGCCCAATGGGGCCTAGGTGCTGCGGTCACCTAAATGTGACTGCCCTCCCACAAACTCCAAACTCCAAACAACAGGGTGGGGCAGTAGTGCGTCGGACCTCGATATCTCGAGTTCTTCGATAGCTAGAAATTTTAAAAAAAATTGCAAGTAAACTAGATAAAAAAGTCTATAACTGAAAATTATATTCGAACATGTATGAATATCAGTACATTTCTTGCAGCCTCTTCCTAGACTCTAATCATTTCTATATTAGCATTGAATATCTCTCAACCACTTGGATGTAATTAATTTTTTTGTTGATATAGTGCAATCTGCAGTTGGTTATTAAAAAAATCAGTCGCAATTATGGGTTTTAAGGAAAACTTATGTAAATACTAGTTACGAGGCATCTAATTAATGTTTTTGAATAATTTTCATTTCCTAATACTGTACAGGGTTGCCAAAAGTTTCAATTAAGAAATTATTTTCTCAATTTTTTCAAATGAAACACCCTGTATATTTTTCAACGATGTGATGTAGAAATGAAAAACGAACATTTTTTTGTAAGTACTTCCCTATGGCTAATTGCAACCGATTTCGTTTTATTGAACAATCATTAAAATTCAAAAATAAACTTAAAAAAGAGGTTTCTTCAAATACCTCAGTAGAAAGAATTATAATAAATGTTAAATATGTTGCCCATTTTGATTGACACCCATCTCTATGCCCTTTTGAAATGAGGTTCCCACTGTTCCTAAAACTGCCGGTGTGATAGATCTAAAGGTATGTATTATTCTTTCCCTCATATTTTGTAATGTTGTTGGTGAGTATCTATAAACAATGTCCTTCACGTATCACCATAAAAAGAAATCCATTTTTGTAAGATCCAGGAATCTAGTAGGCCATATAGTGGATCAATTTCTTCCAATCCATTGATGAGGGTAGGTATTATTTAAGTGGTCTCTAACTGCATTTTAATAATGTGGTGGAGTACAATCTTGCGGAAACCACATCCTCTTTCGAATTCTTTCCGAGAGATTTACCAATAATTGTGGCATATTGTTTTCCAAAAAATGAAGATAAATAGCTCCAGTCATTTTACAATCAAAGAAATGTGGCCCTATTACATGTTCTCCAATAATTGCTCCCTAAACGTTTATACACCATCTGTGTTGGTTATCAACTTGCATAAAAAAGTCAGGATTTTCCGAAGCATAATAATGGAAATTGTGCCTATTAACAAATCAATTTTTATGAAAAGTTGCCTCATCAGTGAATAAAACATTATTGAAGAAGTTGACATCATCTTGCATTTTCCTTCTGGCTTAATCACAAAATTGTAGGCGCTTTTGAAAATCATCATCAAATAATTTCTTATGCATTTGAATATGATATGCATGCAACTTATTTGTTTTTATGATTCAACCCACAGACCGTCTACTTATTCCTACTAATAAGCTCACTTCTCTTTGACTACCATGGAGATTCTCATCTGTGGCCAACACCACAGAAAACTCATTTTCATCGTTCACAACACGTTTCATTCTTTCACTTGTTTTATAATCGACATTATCGGTTTCCAGAAATCTATCGAGAAAGTTTTGGAAGCTGGTAACATCAGGAATCCTTCTTTCAGGATAGCGTTGGTGATAAATTCTATTGGCAAGGAAACAATTTCTGTCTGACTCGTCCAAAACAAAAGTCATGTCTACAAGTTCCGCTTTATTAAAATTCATATTGTCAAATTCCAAATATTTTAAATTCAATACAAATTGTAACTAACGACCGATAAGTGTGATAAATGCTCCGTTGTACACGACAATTTATATCAAACTGAGGTTTTATTGCTTGTCAAATTACGAGAACGGCAAAAAAATGTACAAAAAATATTACCGTAAAGGACCTGTTAAATACTATTACTCATTTCAATGGATTGGAAGAAATGGTCCCACTAAATGAACTCATTTCAAAAGACGCGTGTCAATCAAAATGGGCAACACGTCGAACACCTGTTATAAATTTTTCTAATGAATTATTTGAGGGAGCCTCTTTCTTTAAGTTTATTCTTGAACTTGTCACTTATTTATTTATAAAACGAAAATGGTTGCAATTAGCCATAGGGAAGTACTTAAAAAAATGTTCGTTTTTCATTTCGACATCACATCCTAGAAAAATATACAGGGTGTTCCATTTGAAAAAAAATGAGAAAATTTAATTTAAAAAGTTCTTAATTGAAAAATTATTTTTGGCCACCCTGTACAGTTTTAGGAAATAAAAATGATTCAAAAACATTAACTAGATGTCTCGTAATTGGTATTCACATGAGTTTTTCTTAAAACACATAATTGTGAGTGTGGTGACTTTTTTAATATCCATCTGCAGGCTCGCCCTGTATGTTCGAAAATAATTTCTAGTTATAGACTTATTTATTTAGTTTACCCGCCAATTTTTTAAAAAATTTCTAGCTATCATAGAACTCGAGACGCACTATTGCCTCACCCTGTATATTGTATGTATAGAACTACGGCTGTTTGCTATACTTACTTGGAATTTATTAAGCATAATATAGATTTCCCTTTTTTCTTTTTTTTTTTTTTGTTGACTTGCTACAAATATACAAATTGTATATAGTATGGCTGAATAAATGCTACATATCTATCTATCTATCTATCATAATCGGTCATATAATAATATACTATTATCAGCAACATTTACGGCTCACGCACTGAGTTAGAATAGAGCATATATCCAGCTGATTTTGCAGTGAAATAAACACTAACTGACTTTTAAAAAAAATGGCAAGGTTTCAGCAACTTTTAAAGTAATGGTTTATTGAAAATTGAAATGTTAAGCCTTACGTTAGAAGATATAGAAGGAGCTGTGTAATATTTAGTGGCATTCTTTTTAAATGTGTATGTAATATTATCATGCAGATTAATGCAATTCCCGCATTGTTATACATAATATATGAGCTGGAAAGGATGTTTCAAAGCTGGTAGCACTGGCTTACATTTTGTTCTCTTTAACAAGGCATCTCTAGAGAAAACTTGTATGTTTATTCACAGAGATAATTAAAATTGTGCACTTGACAATACTCATATTTCAACTCATTTACCCTTAAAACCTACCTTTATTTATCTCATGCTGCACTCTTGAATTTCGCTGAATTCCGCTTAGCCACTTGAATATTTTTGAGCTCAAGTATTGCACACAAACTTTAGACGGCATGCTAAACAAAATAAAGTTGGATCTGATTCATTCGGAATATGAGGACTACGTGAAAATTAAATCCTTTTAGGTTTGCTAACCTCAGTAATTACTCATATATGCCATTAAGATTTCTGAATGCTCTTATTCTGACTCTTTAAAGATAACTTTAAAATTAGCTTTACAACTAATATAGAACAGCAATCAAGTACACAGTTGATCTTTGAGTGAGAAAAAGGAAACAAGAAGCATGAGCTTGCAATTTTATTTTCAATATGACTAGTTAAATAATAGTTCTCTGTAGTACAATAAAATAAAATATTAAGAAAAAATAATGTCAGTATTATATTATTTGATTTAATCAAATAGTTATACAACCGGACAAAAAGTGTTATTACCATATATTTCTTAACAAAATACCTATGTTAATATGAATATCAAATTTTAAATAAATGTAGAAAATACATATTTTTTCGAAATAAAGGTAAAGGATGGACGGAACTTTTTCATTTGAAACTTTTTACGTAGAATTAATGGTTTTAGAGAAAATTTATGTGAAAAAAATACAGATTTCTGATGCGCCGATTTGACGACGGAATAGATGATTTTGAGGTAAATATACTTACTATCGATCCATTATCTATGACTTTCTTCGTGGGATGAGTACTTTTCGTGATATTTGGCAAGACACATAACCAAAACGAAATTTTTTCACTTTTTGGAGACAGTTGCCCATTTTTGAAGAGCTCGGAAAGTTCTGCACGTATGGAACTCTATTTAGGCTTGAAATATAGCAAAGAACAATGTTAAAAAAAGGTATTTTTGGGGCCGTCCGCGGTAAAGTGTGAAAGCCATTTTTTTTTTAAACGAATTTCGAGGTGCTGGAAACGAATCTGTTATTCGCTTGGCGAAAAATCTCGGGAACCCATTAAAAAACAAACCTTATTTGGGGCTGGCAGTGGAATTGATATTAGGACTTAAAGATAGAATTAGAATTGCAGGAGGTTGGGTGAATAGGGATTTATTTTGCAACTAAAACCAACGAAAACTATAATTTAAAATTTTTGCTTCTCTTTCTAGGCCGGTCGTCGTAAAGTCAAAATCATCAATTTTGGTTAGAAATTTAAAACAGGAATTTTTGGCAAAAAAATTAAAAAAATTATAAAACACAGGCTTCATCGTTAAAAACAAGAGTTTTTAGCGAAAATTCTAATTTTTTTATGTTCTTTGACTTTTCAACGAAACTGGTGCACCGGACAAAAGAAAGACAAGTTATAAAAAACAAAGGTTTTATCAAGGCACGTCGTTTGCAGTAACCTTTTATCTTTGACTGTTCAATTGTTATAAACAAATGAAGGATCCTAAATTAACAATTTCTTGACTAAAACAATTAAATTCAAAATGAAACTAATTACACAGGCACACAGAAAAAAAAGGTGTCGATTACACGAATCAGATCAATGATTTTCGGTGTATTTTGGCATGCTGAATCTGGAATCCGGAATGCTGAATGCAAATTTGCATTTTTGCATTTTTCTGTTTTTTGAGGATGAAGCAACCATGCATATGAAAAAACTAATGGATTTTTGTGACAATTGAAAACAAGTTAGTTTCCGGGGGTGGTGAGGGCAAAAAATGCAAATCCTTAATAAACAAATTAGCTTATTTGTTTAATCAATTGCAAAATACGCGAGATATCGACACACAAAGAAAACTTCAAATTCTAGGAACAAAATGCAACATTTTGATCAGAATAAAATATCCGTATGACCTTTTGTTGAACAGAAAAAAAACTGTTAATATAGTACCCTTTATTTGTTTTTAACAATTGAACGGTCAAAGATAAAAAGTCGAGGCGTATTTATAAAAGCCTCATTTTTTATATCTTGACTTTTCATTGTCCGACGCACCGTTTTCATTAAAAAGTCAAAAAACATCAAAATATGAGATTTTTCTCTAAAAAACATTTTTCTTAACAATGGAGCCTGTGTTATATAATTCTTTTAATGTCACCGTCACATTCAGCGCAATTTTTTCTATAATAAGAGTCAATAAAATTGCTGCTTTAAATTTCTGACCAAAACAAGTTACTACGACCGGCCTATTCTACTTACCTAACGAAACTGGGTATTTTGAAAGAATTTCCTGTACCTAAGAATAACTTTTTGTTGTAAGTTCTGATATCAATTTCAATACCACCCCCAAACAAGACTTGTCTTCTTACCGTCTTCCCCATGTTTTTAACCAATTGGGATGACAGATTCGTTATCCAACACCCCAACATTAGTAGTAGTTCTAATTCTAATGGCAGTTCTAATATCAATTCCAATGTCACCCCAAATAATGGTGGTATTTTAATGTGTTCCCGAGATTTTTCGCCAAAATGGGTGATGGATTTCGTTTTCATCGCCCCAAAATTAGTAAATAAAGATAGCACTATACCACGAATGGCCCAAAAAGGCCGTTGTTTTAACATTTTTATTCAATCTACTTTAAGTAAGGAATGCGAACTTTTTCTGTAGGGCGCATACTTTAGGAGATATTGAGCCAAAACCGATCAAGTGCAAAAATTTCGCTGTTTTTTGGGAATTGCTCGGTGCGCACAGGTCTTTCGAAGCTGCAAACTTGGTTTCCTATTATTGGCGTAGCCCCAACAACATATAAAAAATTTTGAACGACATGATCATTTGCAAGGTTCGTTTTTGTGTATAAAGTGGCTGGCGTATAGATTTTTGGTGTGTTATTTATTTTCATTTTTTAAAACCAATATCATAATCTTCTTCAGCAAGAAATTTTCTGCAATTTGATATCACACACAATTTTCTATGATTTTTTAAAAAGATTTCAAGTCGGCGGCCAATAAAACGCATCTTGCGCATTTTCTAGACTTTTGGTATGCCAGAAAGGTACCAACAATGAACTAAGAAATTCAAACCCCGTCCTCGTGGGAATTAGTTAAATCCAAAAACCTATATCTACTGTACTACAAGACAATATTACAGGATCAAGTCTTTCTTTTTTGCATGCTGTACATATTTTTTATTTCAGCAGTACATTTGACTGTGTCCATCGTGCAAAATTGTTAACTGCACTATATGATTATGGGATTAGAGGACAGCCACTAAACTAGATCAATTCATTTTTAACCAATAGTCGATAGTATGTGAGTATACAACATGTTAGTGAAAATATACAGAACCAATTCTGAATGTTCGTTTTTAAGTATGGGAGTTTCACAGGGATCAATATTGGGCTCAGTGTTAATAATATAATATATTAATGAGCTCGATTGGGTTTTATGTAATAATTTCTTTTCAATGTATGCTGATGATCTTTCTAAGATTATTTTAGATCCTATGCATAATGCATTTTTAAACATGCATAATGTGTTAAAAAGTAACTGTAATAATGTTGTAGAAAAGGTATCCACGTTTTTCAATCAACATTAGTTATACTTCAGATAAAACTCACTTAACTCTATTTCATAATAGACAGAAAAAATACGAGTCCATTTCTTTTCAGGGAGCAATTAGTTAATTTATACTCCACTCTATCACAGAATGTTTTCATTGCTCAGAAACGGATAATGCGTTTTATAGCTCGTGTTTCTGGTACCCACTCTTGCAAAGAGATCTTTAGGGAATATAATATATTAACTTTACCATGCTTATACATTTTCGAAATGTGTGCTTATCGTAACAAGAATATGTTTACTGCGAATAAAAATATTCATAATGCAAATACGCGTAGCAAGGAAGAATTTCGAATATCATATGCAAGACTTAATTTAACTTATAATTCTCCGAATTACATGGCACCAAAATTGTTTAATAACTTATCCTCTGCATATAAAGTAGCTAGAAACATACTGAATTTTAAAATTAAGTTAAAATTGTTTTTACTGTCTAAATGTTTTTACACTGTATGCGATTTTTTACCTAGTTCTTAAGATATATGTTATAACTTGACTATTCCTCTACAATTGTAATGTTGTCTTTATGGAAAATAAATTAAAATTAAAAATTAAGTTAAAATGAAATCAGTACATTTCTTAAAGCCTCTTTCTTCTTTCACTCCTATATTATTACTGACTCTCTCCCAACCACTTGGATATAATGAATTTTATTATTTTTATTTTATTTTTTAAACAGAAACATCTCGATGGTATATTTGCACTCTAGTAACTGGAAATAATTGCTCATAAAATTTTAACAATATAATATTTGAAATCCTCTCACCCGAGGTGATAATGGGGGGTGGCTGATATCCGGATTTTTGACACACCAAAACACAATTTTATTCTGATCCCCACTCTTTTAGTTAGGGAGTGGGGATGTTGGAGGTGATGGTGGGGGTGGCAGATATCATAAAGGAAATCGAGATTTTGACTTCTAGTATATACACCAAATGTGTTTCTGGACTCTAATCAGCTTGCTTTACTTATTTTCCCCTATTTACTCCCCCCAATCCTTGACCGGAATAAGCTCAAAATATAATCTAGTTCCAGATGTCATTAGAATAAATACGTATTACAAACAGATCGACTGACAGACAGACAGAATGTTTTTTCGCACAAATTTAAAATCTCGACGTTCCATGACATTCTAAACCTACTTCAATAAACAAAACATTGTATTTTTTTACAATCACGGTATTTCCACTTCACTACGTGGATGTGGAAGCAAAGTTATACTTTTTAAAGCATTTCGGGAGGATCCACTTCCCTATGTTATGCTCAACCGCCAATTATACGAAACATACAACGTTGAAATCTACCATAAAAAAAATTTCAGAACGAAAATTATGATCTGTTGCGATAGACAACTTTAGTTGTAACTACCACTAATGCTCCAGACAGAGTAGGTAAAATTCCGCTTTTGTGCACATGCATAGAGTAGAAATTAACAATAGCATTTTGTTGACCAAATAACTTAAAATATTCACCAACTCCTTAAAATACCCAATGATTATCTGAAATAATTCAATGATTTTTGTCTCTATAGCGAATGGCAATGATAAATCGACTGCAAAGGAATTTACAAACCGAATTCCACCAGATGCGACGACATACTACTGTATAAGATCTATCTGTTTTTACCCCATTCTATTACCTATCCCAGTTCCTCATATAATTTACAAGTCGCTAACTTCAAGCAACACCGCATATTCTTGGATTTATTCTTAGTGTAACTGCGTAGATCTTCAATCGATATTAGGAGTTGGGAAATAATTAGCCTTCTATTAATACTCCCTTCCTATTTAGATGGATCTAGTTACTTGATGCCGAATTGGATACGCTTCAATGAACTTTCCTCTATTGTGCTGCATGGTATTGAATAACCGGGAATAATTAGTGTGGGATGCTCAACTATTCTGATGCTAGACTAGAAAGAATATGGGTGTAATGCAAATACCAATTTGAACATATTGACGTGTCATATTGTAGAAATTATGTTTTATTAACTTAACAAAACAGTACAAAATATTTTCTACTTAATTTTCTTATTCCAGGATGTCTCACCTAAGTTACGGCTTGTGTTGTGTGCATAATCTTGCTTATAAACGAATAATGTTAGTGGAGAATATCTTCGTATTATATTTGAATTTACGTTACAAACCAAATATTAAGCTTTAAAAATATGTAACTGCAAAATAGGCTGCAATGCGTTTCAATAAGTAATACAAAATCTAATATTAGATCGGCAGCGCATGGCGTGCCTCGGGGTTCTGTTCCAGCGCCACTATTATTCATTGTTTATGTAAACTGTTTATCTTATTACTTATTATGATCTGTTGAAACACTTATTACTTTGTTTTTTATTACTTTCTCTTTTAACAGATCATAATGATTGATTATCACAAAGTAACTGCTTCGACTATTCAATTTTTTATTACTTAGTTCCCAGCCAAATCATTAGGTCTGTTGATGATGCTACTCTACGCGAATCAGACAAATGTCTTGCAAATCTGCATGAAACAGTATATGAAACTGAAAGTCGTGCCGAACTATGGTATAATTTCAATATGGAAAAATTATATCGTGATAAAATACAATAATTGATTGTTTCACTAATAAGCTCATTACAAACGGGGACAATGAAACATTTAGACGTGCTGCTCGACGATACTTTAACTAGGTCGTGCCATATTGATCAACTCAGTAGTAAATTGGCTAGTTATATTTTTTTCGAGAGATGTCTCAAACTTGTAGTAATAAATAATAATAATAATAATAATAAATTCTTTATTGATATAGATCTCTATACAAAAAGACATTAGCATTGTCAAAAGTTTATATTTTTATTTTAAATTTCGTTTTTAAGAGTTATACCGAATGATTAAAAAAAACATACAATTTACAAATACAGCGAGAGCAAAGAAGAAAAATACAATATGCAAAGAAAGTTAAAATACATTGAGTTTAAATAGATAACGAGAAGAAATGCAACAATAATATATGTAAAATTAAAAATATTAACGATATAAAAATATTTCCCAATTAATTCACTGAAAGAATAAAACACATTTTCAACCAAATAAAATTTAAGTCGCTTTTTAAATAAACCAATTTGTTCTATCGATTTTAAGTGTACAGGAAAAGCATTAAAACTTTAATAGCATTGTAAAATGGCCCTTTTTGGTAGAAAGTATGATGGTGAAATAGTGCACTTAAGTCAGTTCCATGACGTGCTGACATTAAGCTATATATTTCATTGTTCCTTGTGAAGATGTCAGGATTCTTTTTAGCAAATAACAAAAGAGATGGGATGATAAGTATATTCAGGTTTTCAAAATAAGGTCTACAGGATTCTCTAATGGAAATTTCCACCATACATCTGATGAGCCGTTTCTGAGTTACAGACACTCTCTGCCAGTGTACGGAGGATCCCCAAAATATTATGGCATATTCCACAACATTTTATACATACGAAAAATAAAATATTCGTAGGCTATCTACTGACAATTGATTTCTAAGAAATGGGATGAAATAGCACGCCGAGTTTAATCTAGATATTAAGATATTGGTATAACTTTCCCAATTTAATTTGCTGTCTATCGTTACCCCAAGAAATTTTACATAATCTACCTGTCTAATTGACATACCATCCAAAGGTACATATAGGGAGAAATCGACATTAACAGTTGGAGAGAACGTGACAAGGGAAGTTTTATTCCCATTTAAATTCAAACTATTCGTTTCACAAAACTGTGTCATATCAGAGGCTATACGGGTAAGTTTACTTACACAGTCTGTTACTGTAGAACCAATTGCCACACATGAATTATCATCTGCGTATTGAAATAGATTATTTATTCTTAATACGCCCTGTAAATTGTTAGTATATAAGACGAACAATAGAGGCCCGAGTATGGAATCCTGAGGCACACCTTGTTGTATGGCCACTTTCTTAGAAAAGTAGGGTTGCAGTATTCCATCCTTTAAAGCAGTAATTGACGTGACTTGGTATCGATCAGTAAGATAAGACTCAATTAGTTTTTTACGTGTTCCCCTAACACCGTACAATTCTAGTTTGTCCAACAAAATAGAGTGATCAATGGTATCAAACGCTCTTGACATATCAAAATAGAGGCAAGCTACTTTATTATTTAAGTCAAGTGCTGAAATAATATCAGAATGGGAATGGAATACAGCCTGTTCAGTTGAACGGTTTGGTAGAAAACCAAACTGACATTCATTAATGAGTTTGTGTTCTGTAAAAAAGGTGATCATTCTAATATAAACAACCTTTTCCATAATTTTAGAAAAACAGGGCACATATTCTTACATGTTTTTATTCTGTTCATGAATTTATGAGCACCGAACTTAATATCAACTTATATACTGGGTGTTAACATGGGGGATACTCACAGATTTTTAATCTTTTTAATAATCTCTTTAATTTTTCTATATATGATTATGAAATAGAGTTTATAGTGTCAAGTATTGTTAGCGTTTAAATGATGCATCTTAATAATGCAATATTCTCAAACTGTTACTGACTGTTAATTTGGTTTCAAATCGATCTATATCATATTTTTTCTATTTTTTTTGTGTTAGTGTGTGCCTGTTTTTAAAGTGCTTGTCTTGTAAACTATGTTTTTAACCATATCCAACTGTAATATCAGTATTGTTGACTTGCTACAAATGTACGTTCTGTATATAATCTTGTCAAATAAACATCTATCTATCCCATTAAAGGTAACGGGATCGCAAAGTATAGAGACAGTGGCTGTAACATTAGATTATCGTTGCCTGTGCAATCCATCACATATCTATTGGCGTTTGTCTACAAGGCAATGAACTACATATTGCTGAGTCAGAAAGAACGCGGATAGATATTGATGGAAAAAAGTAGAGCTAAATTAATTGTTAGCAAGTCTCTACAAGGAAAACAATTGTGAGTTAGGCTCTGCAAGGAGAAGTCACGAGAAAAACTAAGTTGTTTTTTTTGGGGGGACAGGCACCCAAAAAAAAAATTGTCGATTCCACGGAACAAACCAATCATTTCCGATGTATTTGGGCCTGCTGAATCCGAATTCGGTATTAGTTTCGCCCCACCACGTCACAATTTTTTTCTATTCTCAAAGAACAGCATTATTTTAGCTGTTTTTAAGGACAGAAAAAAATTGTGACGTGGTGTGGCAAAACTGACACCGGATTCGGATAGAGTAGGCCAAAATACACCGATAATTATTCGTCTGATCCGTGTAATCGACAAGTGTTTTATTTTTGTGTACCTGTGTTATTTTTGTATCTTGTTTTTGTTTGCATGTTTATTTTTGGTATTAAAAAATTCGAATTGTGTCACGTTTAATTATATTTTATTATTACATTGTTTAATTACGTGTTCGTGTCTTTGTGTTCTTTAATGAGTTTTATATAAATGAGTTATTTTTAAAAATTAACATAAAATTATGTGCGTCGAGAAAAAGCGAGGCGAAGGTCTGTCTTCAAAATATGTCTCAGCAGAATATTCATTCCTCCCTTGAGAAAACAATACGTTATTTTTATAAAACTGAAAGCGAAAACAAAAGTATCTCAGGGAAAATAATTTTTCTTTTGTTTGTTTAAGAATAAGTAGGCCTATTGTTACAATTTTAATATTTTAAAGCACAACAATTAAAAGTAATTTAATTAATGTACTGCTGGGTGAAAATTCTGTAGAGAACATTTGAGTGAATAGAATCGAAAATGTTTAACACTTATTTCTGAAATACCGAGGACAGGTTCAGAGCAGAAAATCTACAGGGTGGACCACCTAAAGTAAATGCATATTAGAAAAATGTGACAAAGAGGTGGTCAAATGATAGAAACTCATGCTAATGTCTTATGCTTCTCAGGTTGGATTCATGTCCTGGATTCTATATGGTATTCAGAAAACACACATATGCTAGAAAGATATCCATAATGTTCAAGCACCGTTTGAAAAAAGGTGCTTTCTTTACGTAGGTACTATCAACTAAAAAATGCTGAGCTTTTACATATTTCAGATAACGAAAATACAGACGTTTAATATTGAAAAAGTCACATTATCTATATCAATATGCTTAAATTTTTACAGCTAGAAATAGCGTTTGGTTAACGTTTTGAGTTAGGGTAAATTAAATCTGGAAAATAAGGTTTTAGAAACTTGTTTTCGAACGTTTCTCTTCGGTCTTAGCAGGTTACAATTTTAACGTTTAAAAAAAGTTGGATAGATGTGCTTGTCATTTGGATTCCTTCGTGTCCCACCATCATCCAATGGTGACGGTTATTAATGTTGATAGGGAAATGGTTAAATGGCGAAAGTTATGAAATATTTTGACAATTTCGAATATATTTTCAAAAATAATTTTTGACAAACCCAAAACAATATGCAACTTAGCCTGCATCCCTGTCATTTTTAAGCGACTTCAAGACGCCTTTTTTTAATTTTTAGGAAACAATAAAAAAATTTGCCAAAATATGGCCAACTTCAACATGCTGGTAAATTTGTAAATGAGAATATTTTTATTGCTAACTTTTTCTGCATTGAAGTACTACCTTGAACTAAAAGATAATGCATTTATAACTTATATAAAAGTCAATTATTTTTTATGGGCCTCTGAAGAGTTTAAAGTGCAATAAATCAAGAGGTAACTATATTATATTGTTATTTTTATATACTAACAGATATCAATAATAGCCATCAAAAATAGAAACACAATAGAGTATTTTGTATCTCCTTTAAAACCCATTTTGATTTTTCTTCCTAGCATGTTTGGTTTTCGAGCAATTCAATTCTTTCTATTGGCCGCGCGCAAGAAATTTCAAATAAACGAAAATTCGTGCGCATTAAAAATACAAATTTTGCAATTTTTTTCAATACCGATTTTCTCGAAAACCATGGCATATACAAGAAAATTACAATAGGACTTCTTTTTAGGCAATTAGTCAAGCTCTCTTTTTCATGGCGAGCAATTTTTTTTATATCTTCAACGGTTAATGAGTTTTCAGTAAAATAAGGTCTTTTTCACCGAAGAGGTGGTTTTTGTGGTTTTGTGATTTATAATCCCTCCACTAACAGTTACTGAAGGAAAATCTCAGATAACATTTTTGTTATGGAAATCTTTATAATTATTGGACCATAGCTTGGCGGTGGTCTCCTATTAGTTCTGTGAAGCTATTCTTAGTATAATGTGAGCTAAAATCGGAAAAAGGCATTTTCTATTCGAAAATATGCGAGATTATGGCGATGGTGCCAACATACTCTAGGTCCATACGATATCCGTTGTTTCAAAAATCTCTAGAGGCCTCAACTTTTAATCCGTTTTAAAAAACCTCGATGAAGGATGATGCTGAATAGATTTCTAATAGAACTATCGAACCGGATTAAAGAAAATTATAATATTTTATTATCGAGTGCGACATTTTTTTGAATGAGTGATTTTGGATATGAGGGTACTGAATTAATATGTTTTTAGTTTTAAAGGTTTAGGTTCATTTTTAGGATTTCAGGATATAATAAACTAATAACTTAATGAACTTTATATCATTATAGGTTAATGCATCTCTGATTATCAAGTTTTTACTTTCTGGAGTAAAGGTTTGTATAATTATGGATCTATGGTTATTGAGTTTTTAGTTTATGGGTTAAGGATTTTGCGAATTATAGGTCCTGAGTTATTGAGTTTTGAGTACAAGAATTTAAGAAATATAGGTGGAGGGCTAATGGACTTAAATTTCGTTTGACTATTTTCTAGGTTGTTCCTTAAAAGTTTTGGGTTTCGAAGTATAAGATTTATGAATAATAGATTAACGCAATTGTTCTCTATAGATTTATAGTTTACTTGTATGAGTTTTGAGATTATGGGCCTAGGGTATATGGGTTTAGGTTTGAAAGGTTTAGGGTTTAAGAGCTTAGGATTTATGTGTGTTGGATAATGGATTGTGGATTTAGGGACTTTTGGATTTTGGATTATTGGTTTATTGGATTTATGGTTTAAATCCGTTAAATACGTTATCCTTAATTAAATAAGATTTATGGCGTATTCAAAAATGTTCGTACATTATTGCCGGCTAATAAAATAATTTTAATCTTCAAGTCGAGCTCCACATTTCTTTTACAAATTTATTCATGATCAACCACCATCGAGATTTTTAAAATCAATTTAAAATTGAAATCACTGTAGACTTTTGAAACAATGCATGTCGCATTGCTCCGGTGTGCGGCGCCATGGATTCAATTGTATTGAAATTGGTAGATAGGTGTTTTCGGATAGCCGATACTCAATCTGATGTCAAGAATTGAACATTCTAAATGGTGAAACCAATAAAGCTGTCCTAATTGCTTAACTCTTGCCAGTGAACATAGTGAAGTAAGGTGTAAAAACGAACAAAATATAAAATCGAATCTATCTTTAATCGATATTATCGATATTAGGTAATAATGTCCAACTAACCGAATGACGCGACAGCGAAATATTGCATAGTTCTTGGAGATCGCTTTTTAAAGGCGGTTCAATTTTTGTCGAAGAAATTCTCAGAGTTCTAAAAATTAGAAGGTATGAGTTATAGTATGCTGACACCACTTCCAATCATACCTATATCGTAAATCCCAATATGTCCACTACCTTGAATATAAATCGTCTAATTTCACTCAATCCTCTGAAGAACCCATTTTTCATAATTTTTATTAATGACATTGCAACAGACAGCATTATTAGAATATTATATTACATCTTGATAACGTTTTCTAATGATATATCATAGGTATATGGCTGTTATGAGAAAGCCACAATTTAGGGTATATAACTAGAAAACAAAACAACTACATACTCAGTTCAATTAAGGAAACAACATGTAGTACTTAAATGGTTGTTGATAACTCGCCCCTTACAGCTGTGTTTATGGCGAAACTTTAATACCTACCACAGTATTTTTTAGCTGCAGAGTTTCACTAGTCCTATTGCTCCATAAGCGGATTATTTCAATTAAACTGTTTTTAAAAATAATAAAAAGGCTTAAACATGTCTGTACAAACCATGACAATTTTTATGTATACTTATCCCCATCTGAAGAGGACACAAGCCGTGGAAAACGTCGCACTTTGGTGCGCCGTGGATACACCATGGTTTGTCAGAAACGTCGACATCTTCAGAGACCTGGAATACACCCCAATAACTGAAGTCATCCGGGACATAGCGAAGAATTTATACGCCTGTGCAGCAGAGCATGGGAATCCGCTGGTCAGACAGGCGACTGACTATGATCCCAACGACCCTCCAAGGCACAAGAGCCCGAAGCTCCAGATCCTGGATAATGGGTAAGTATAACTAACCCTTTATCTATTTCAGCTCGATCTGCAAGCCACTGTAATAACTGGGGTTTTATTCCCCTGACTACATGATTTAATTAGACATTACCATTGGCAGAGTACGGAGTGGCCCAATCACTTTGCAAACTTCGTCGATATTATAGTATATCCATCGAAAACAAAACTGTGTTTACCCTTTGCTTTCTAGGTGATTTTATCCTTTTTGGTGTCCATCAACCAGGTTACTTCACCAACAAACTTTACTGAATGTAAAATGAACTTAATTTCATGACAAGCAAATAAAACACGTGATTTCTCAAAACACTTAAACCACTATATTTACATAAGAAAATGAAAGCAAATGAAATTGACAATCACAAACACTTAAAGACGATTAAATAAATTAACAAACGATAATTACTCTATATCAAAAAATAAAATGGACCGCGGCAATTTCAAATCTTTAGCTAAACCGCGACCGAATATTCTTAGTTCGATTACAACACATTAATTTTCCACTTATTAAAACCGGCCAAATACTAAACAAATGTACTTAAACTTTACAATTGAAAAAGGTTCGCAAAACGAGAATTTACTATACCCTGTAGGTAGATCATGACCGAACTGAAGTTAAACCAAGAGTGAAGATAATCTCTACATCGAAATAATACGTTTCCAAAGTGGGCAGTAAACTTTAAACCCTCGACCAATTGGGATCTTCTTTATTTTAAACCGTACGCATTTGAAATTACCTAACGGACCATGGTATTTATCATATGGTCTATCTGAACATTTTATTTCCACTAAAACAGATGAAAAAAAAAACCTTTTGTTCCTTACTTTGCTTTTGTATGGGGGAAAAATCTGCCTTAAGTGGTCTATCTATCTTATGGTCATATTACATAGGTTCCTGGAAGCCTCTATCAACTGCTTTAGTCCTGAAAATCTCACTAGACCACCCGGCGAGGCCGTATTTAACAAGTTCGACTAAGAAAAGAGAATTGGACATAAAATAATTTGGATGGTTATTTATTGTCTACAAGTGGCTGACGTCGACTACCTAATAAAGAGTAAAGTTAACAAAGCACGTTTCCTGGACTCTAAAATAACATAAAACAGATGTATCTATGACCGGTATTTTACGATAGTTTACTAAAGTCTCGACCCTTAAAATATTACAGAAATCAGAAGTAAGAAAATGCGGTGGTTCTATGAGACAGGGCCGGACTTGGCTCCCTTAATTTGACTTTTGTTACACCACATCGCAAGGAGACAATGACCAAAAACATCCAATTACCCGATCCCGGGGGTAACAAGCAAACAAGCAGCTCGGTATCCTTACCCTAGCCCGTGCCGGCCTCTGACGCTAAGAAAGCGTCTCTCGCCGAACACAATCCTGAACTACACAGTTCACACTTCCTTCCGACGAAATCGGAGCACATGATGCCAATTGGCACCCTGGGCTTCCGACTAGTCAACACCCCCAAATCCCTTTAAAACTCCGAGAGGGCTCGGTAACAGCCGTTCTCTCTCACGACGGACGAAAGACGCTCCCGGGAGCCTATACATGCCAGCGAAGAAAAACTACCATCCGCATTTGCGGGGGGATAGGCGAAAAAGCAGGCCCACCTCTTACGAGGTCGGTCCAGGTCTACAGCGATGATTGGGGCAAAGAGCTCAAGCTCGGCCCCTAATCTGATGTCGACAGTGAATTCAGTAGGTCAAAATACATTAAAATTGGCAGGTTTAGTTTCTTGGTCTGAACTTGTTTTTCTTGTACCTATGACTGTGACCACAGCCACACACAAAAAAAGTTCAGACCCAGAAACTAAACCTACCAATCTTTATGTACTTTGACCTCCTGAATTCGATACCGTCATCAGAATTTCATTTTATCGTTAGATTTTTTTTCTATCTTAGATTTTATTTTTGAAATAGCATTTTTATATTATAAATATAAAACAAAACAAAACAAAAATCCAACGGTAAACTGAAACTCTGATGGCGGTATTGAATTCAATAACTCAAAATACATAAAGATTGGTAGGTTTAGTTTCTGGGTTTAAACTTTTTTTCTTTTGTGGGGCTGTGCAATTAATTCTGTTCCTTAGAGCATGGCAGACAAAGATATTGATCTGAGAAATTTTCTCATTTTTCTCACTGGTGGAAACATAACTAAATAGCTCGAAATAACTGAATTCTTTATTATCGATTAATTACGAGAACTTTTCTGATCAGTGGAAGCTTAATTAATGAATTAAATTAATTAGTACTAAAAATCAGCTTGATAGTTATTAGTTATGGCTTAAGAGTAGACAACTACCTATACTAACCAAGATCTTTGCCATTCGTATATTTGTAATTACTAAGTGATATTTAATGGGTAATAAAAAAATCAGCTTGATACTTATTAATCATGCCCACAGTGGCATAGCTCCACTATGTTGACGTGGAAGTAATACGTAGACGTGAAAAATATTCGTCAATATCCGCTCAACTCGTTTACAACGTAATGTAATTTTTCTGTATCATTCCCCCAAACAAGGAAGTTGATTCCCTCAAATTCCTTGCAAGCACAACACTACATACATCTTCTGTACGCCTTATCACACTTTATTTCACACTCCTTTCACGATGCTGCTTCCTATATCATATCCTTTCTCGTTTCACACCTCGAAGATATCATTTATATAAAATGCTGTATTGTTTGGTTTTCACCTTAACATTTTTACTTAATAATCCTGTATCTAAAGAAAGAAAATATAAAACTTACATTTTCATTTAAGTAGAGAGCTTTGTATTTCCAAGGAAAACTAAAATCGACACAGTCTTTGTGTAACAGAAATAAGATGAGTACATTCAGCTGAGTGGAACGTGCACGAAATGATTCGAGGAAGGATAAAAGCTCCTGTCTCTATCTTAACATTCTATTTACCCGCAATAGTGTCGATTAAGTTATAACTAGTAAGATAATTTTGAAACTAGTACCTATCTGAGGTTGACTCTTTTATGGATAGTATAATCTAAAATAGTATAATCTAAAATCAAACTAACCTGTTATATAATCAGCCAAGCAGGCCAAGCAGGCAAGCTGCTTAACAGGGATCAGTTCCACTAAATCTAAATTAAAATTACGTTGACTGTCACTATCAGTAGAGCCACTAGCACTCATATGCTTTTCTGAGGAAATAATATGTCTATTAACATTTATTTGTTTTAGATGTCCAAGCAATTGTTTTGCTGCTACCTATCTTTTAAAAAGATTCTTAACTTCCAGTCAATGTAATTCTGCAGGAAAGGCATTACATCAATTATTTCATATGACATTTTTTGCTCGAAGCCCTTCAACTGCCTATTCCCAAAGTTTGAAGAAAATTCCACCGAAATGATTTTTCCAATGCTAATGGCACGGGGTTCTTTACAAGCTGACATATTATATTAATCGAATTTACAAGGAAATATAAAAAATAAAAAATTTGCGCTAATTCTATGTTTATAACTTATTAAATATCATTTTACTCGAAAACCGTTTGTCCTACAAAAAATATCATGATACCTTTTTTCTTTTAAAACTCCCCTTTAGACAAAAGTTCGATTTTTATTTGGGCGGATCAATATTTCTCGAGAAAAACGGAATTTTCTATGTTTAACCTAATTTTTTCACTGAAGTGCCCCTATAGGGATGTATACATTTGTGTTTTTTAAGTAATATACTTTGAAAATAATCGTGTGCCAAGCAGCCTTGTTTTTTTTGTGGCTCATCTGGTAATGGGACTATAAAGAAAAACTGAGAATTAAATTTTATCCAACGATCCCTACTTTATTCCGTTGGCCATCTTTGAGCTACAATTATATCAAAAGTTCAAAAAGCGAAAAACAATTTAATTTTCATTAATTCGTTGTATCAGGGAACGTCACTGCGCGAACATTTCAATTTAATAAAATACCAATATTTTCTTGTTCATTTTTAATGGAGTAAAGTAGCGATAAAAACTTCAACACAAAATAAATTACGCATTTGTAAAAAATATTTTTGCGTAATGAAATTTAATTATGTGAATATCTCTTAGTTCCTAGTTTAGTCCTAAATTGAATATTTTCATGCACCAAGAAAAAATTAAAATTTACCTTAAATAGATTAGATTAGATTGATTTCCCAAGAATAAATGTTATATAACAATAATAATACAATATGCTCGTATAGTTACATACCTAACATAGTGCGCCTTAATCAAGACATAAGGAAAAGTGCATTTACTTAAATACGTTCATTCATAATGAATATACAATAAGTAAGCACTACTTAAATAAATTCAAACATTATAAATATATAATGCATAGAAAAAAGTTTGGAAGTAAACCATTTGAAAACCTTTTATGGATGAAATTTTGTAGTGAAGTATTCTTCTAGGTTATAGAACACGTAATTATTTAAAACTTTCATTAGTCTAATTTTGAATAAGTTTGAGTTATTTATGCCAGTGATAGAATTTGGTAGGTGATTATAAACTTTTATTCCGGAGTATAGAGGTCCTTTCCTATTTGTGACAAATCTATAATTTGGTGCAATTAGTTTTGAATTAGATCTGGTATTGTAATCATGAATATCAGTGGCTGTCGATATTGCGTTCCGTTGTCTGTAAATCATTATGGTTAATTTATATATATAGATATTGACTACAGTGGGTATACGTAAGTTTTTAAACGCCGTTCTACGGGACTCTCTCAGGCGCATAGTACAAATTGCTCGTATAACACGTTTTTGTGTGATTAAAATTTTTTGAAGACTTGTTGCGTTTCCCCAAAATTCTACACCAAATTGCAGTATGCTTTGAAAGTATGCAAAATACACAGATAGTGCTGCTGCAAGGCTGATATTTTCTTTGATATTCTTTATTGCGTAAATTGCATGTCCAAGTTTTTCATTTAAATCAAAAATATGTGTCGACCAATTTAACGATTTATCAATATATATTCCTAAGAATTTAGTGTCAGTTACTGACGCTATTTGACCTAGATCTGATTGAATATTTATATCTGGTATTGGTGCGCGCGTGATTTTTCAAATGTTATATTCATTGTTTTCTCAACATTTAAGAGCAGTTTATTAGCATGAAACCAGTTTGTAATACCATTCATTGCCTCTTCGCTTTTAACTTTAAGGCCGTCCAAGTTATCATCATTCACTATGATACTGGTATCATCAGCGAACAACGAAAATTGTAACGAAGGGAAATTATCAACAAGATCATTTACATATATTAAAAATAACACTGGACCCAATATGGACCCCTGTGGCACTCCAGGTTTGATGGTTTTTCCAACTCCCCGAGATTCGTCATAAAGTCTGACATGTGCTGTTCCATGTTTTAAATACGAGTGTGCGAGTTGTGCTATTCACATACACAGAAGTTCTAAAATATTGTAGCGGGAAGTTGAAAAATCGGAAATTCTAAAAGTAAAAGAATAAAAACATATCTAGTAACTCATTCAATATAATTTAAATGGATTGGTTTCAACTTTAAACAGAGGACTGGTATGGAAAAATTGTCTTAGAATAAATTAATAGTTTTTCGCGTGTTCTTTTTGTAGTTGAAATCCTAATTTTCTAACATGTTTGTATTCAGTTTCAAACATTTTAGCTTGTAGTGCACAAAACCTTCTTATAATGTCTGAGAAGTTAAGGGGTAGCGCCAATCTGGAGTATGAAAAAAAGGGATTGTTTTGAAAATTTCACGTCACCTTTTTAGTCAATCAGAAGTTTGTTTTTGTGTCATTACCAGGGCAACCCAAAAAATTTCCAGAAAATTCCATCCTCCAGGGTACCCTGAACGATATTTTTCCGTCAAATTATTAGCATATGATCATATTTGACATTACATAAAAATGGAATTTAATTTTTCATATTACACTCTTTTTCCATAATGCATAATCTTATTCTTTAAAAACAAAATAACTTCAGCAATAAGACATTTTGAGCTTGACCTGGAACCTGGTTAAACTGTCAATGAAATAATGATAAATAACTAATGACGTTTTCTTTCAAAGCCATCTCATGTTATACTGTACTGAAACTGTGCTACTATATGTGTATAAAACATGAAAATATATAAAGAAAACAACATTCCACCTATGCAGGCAGCTATGTCCCATGAAACGTCCATCTCTCTCCGAAGTAGCTTCACGGGCGGACAAGTTTCTACCATTTTTAATCTGAAGCAAAAAAAAACTATTGGGTTTACAAACGATTTTAGGATATTAAAGAACCCACGAAGCCCAGGTGAATGGAGATTTGACATTTTTTATGAATCAAATGTAGTATACTAAGTTGATAAATTATTTATAAAACCTAATTGCTTTTTATATTATAATATTTTTGTACATTTTTTAAACACAAATTTAAAATAAAATGATGAGTAACGGTGAAATTGTTTAATCTATTTTCAACAGTAGTGAGTAGTAGGGTAAGTCCGTATTTACATTTTCTAATATTTTTTATTAAATCGTGTTTCAATTTATCCTGAAATATTCTTTCATAATTTTTCTAATAAAGCATGTACCATCGCTTCACGGAAACGTTCAAAAGATCAAAATTTATTCAAACAAATTTAAAATTAAAACCGGCTCCCAATAGAGAAACTTTTTTTTATTAAACTGGAGCGTAAAACAAATTGAAAGTATCTTCGGAAAATGAACACATCTGGTCGTTACCGAAGTGAAAGGAATTTACATTCCATCAGTGGTAATTTTTGGATTCCTAATAAAGTTATGAAGGGAATGAACAAATTGACACCAATGATTATTCATGAAAATTAACACCACTCAAAATTTATCTCGACTAAATTTAATAATATACTCATTGTTCTTTGTATACAGTTAGGGTTTTTCATCAACCTTAATAACAATACACAGAGAAAGTACTTTGAAAATAGTATTATCAATTTGACCAACATATATGTATTCTTTTGTGTGTATGTTCAATTATCATTCTGGATTATTTTAAGAGATTTTTACGAAATATTTTGTAAATTGCAGACTGTATTGCGCGATGATGTCATTTCATTCAACTATGTGTGGTATAGTATAGTATCGGGCCAACAAAAATAGATTACAACTGGCAGTTAGGTATTTTTGAAGTTGCTGATACTGAACCTGACGTCATAAATTTAAAATCCAAAATAGCAAATTCGATACGGTTGCAAAATTGCAACATATATTTGGATTTACATGAGGTTACTATAATTCTCTGATAATAATCAGTCGAATGTTATATCTTAAAAATTGAAAACGATAAATATTTTATTTTGCTATGAGAATCTACATATTATTATGAGGTTTCCAGAAAATAATTTTTAGTGAATTTGAAAATAGAATGTCACCGTAACCTGGTTAATTAGACACTATTACCTAATATTGGTATTGAGGTCAATAATAAAATAAACAAAATCAAACGTATTTTTCACCAACCTCAGTATCGATATTAGATACCTAACAAGGTCCAGTTAACCGGGTAAATAAGAGTATAGGTAAACATGCCTATCTAAAAAAATATATATCTACAAAATATGCACATCATACATAAGAAAATTCTAGGGATATTTTTAGAAATTTAAGTATTTTTCTTTTTAAATAATTTAGGAAGAAAAATAATGTATATAGTATTACTAACTGTTTACAATGTCCCAAAATTAATTTTTGATATAAAAGGAACAAAATATTTCCGAAAAAATAACTGTATGCAAAAAAAATACAGAGTATGACCTCCATGTTGGTTGTTTGTTCACAGCTCTTCACTTATTGTTCATAGATAAAATGACGTTGTCAATATCTGCTTGGGGTAAACTTGCCCATTTTGTTGTCAGGAGCTCTCGGAATCGAAAAGCACTGTGAATATTGCCCATATGTGGAGTAATTCTACGTTGAAGCATATCCCACACTTTCTCGATCGGATTAAGGTCCGCATTTTGTGAGGGCCATGCCAATTCTCTCATTGGTTTACCAGTTCTTCCACAGTACGTGCACCATGTGGACGTGCATTATTCTGCGTTAGTAGGAAGTTTTCACCAACAGAAAAAAGTATAATTTAACTTTATAATTTATGGCCGTTTCTTTGAGGAAGGTTTAATTCTTTTCAAATAAAAAAAAAATCAGCTCATGTAGGCAACAGAACGAAATTAAATAACATCACAGTAAGAAAGTAACATTATTTTCTCCTCCTGCTAAATTCATGAATGCTAGATGCTGCATCTTCTATAGAATGGGCTGAATAATAAGCCCAGCAAGTTCACTAATATGGAAAAAGTAAAGTAATATAAATATTGATTTTTTAATTTAGCAACATTTTAAAATGAATTTTTTCTAATGTGTGGCTGTGTTAACACCATTTTTATACTCTTCGCAAATACAAAACGAAGAGTATATTGCATTCGATCGGCACATTTCTAAAACCGGTAATATTGCTCGTAGAGAAAAAAAAATCATATCACTGTGTTGGTGATCGAATTCTGTACAACTGTCAAAATGTCCATCCGTCCGTCTATCCGTCGGTCTGTCTGTCCGTCCATCACGTTTCTTGTTAGCACGATAACTTAAGAACAAAAAGTCCGATTGTCTTAAAATTTGAACAGTAAGTTAGTGTCAGCTGGAGAAAAAACCCTATTGTTTTTGAAGTGAATGGATAAATAAATAAAAAAGTTAATAATTGTTTAAATAATTTATTTTTTTTAATGTTTTGTAATCAAACTAAAATGTCTAAAACTAATATTATTTACAAGAAAGAAACTGCAAAGAGTATCCTATAGAATATGCAACAATGATGATGTTACCTAAGATTCAGCAAGTGACGGTAAGCTCATACACCTGCTGGACAAGCTTCAGACAATAAGCTCTCGGTATGGTTCAAATATAAGTTACAACAAAATTAAAATTACGATTGTAGTTCTGGCAAATTAAAACAATCCAAGCAGATTAGGGATAGGTGCCTGTGAGGCAATAAACTATATTTATATCTCGATACGAAAATTTTAACGTCAGTCGCAATTAATACTTGAAAGGGTGGCCACCAGGGAAATACAGTGATCTCGCCTCATCTGTTAGCGGTTATCAGCATAGAAGCTGTGCAATTATAGGGGATGATTGCATGGTAGGAGTAAATTGTGAAAGTGAATGTAAAGCAGTCGGTCGTTGGTTTATTAAATATTAGTCACGTAATAAAACTCTACCATTCTTATGATAATAATAACAATAATAATAATTTATTAGTACGTTTAAAAATGAATTATTATTTGTTTGCTTATAATTGTATTGAAACATTCTTTATAGGATTTTGCAAACAGCAGAAAAGATAACTATCTATAAAAGAAAAACTTTCATTTTAGGATTTTAATTTGCTAGCATAACCAGAATTCAGGTTATCGAAGGAATGCAAAGATTTCATTAATATTTCTACACAAAGTTTTTCTTTTATAGATAGTTATCTTTTCTGCTGTTTGCAAAATCCTATAAAGAATGTTTCAATACAATTATAAGCAAACAAATAATAATTCATTTTTAAACATGCATAGAGTATATAGGCTCCAATACTAGTTAGCTAATAGATAGGTGAGGTTGTTTTTATCAGTCAATGTTAAATATAATCATTTCACTTATTCAAAGAAATTGTCTTGGTTTTGCATGAAACATCGTTATGAATGACTTTATGTCTTTCTGATGAGCTCCAGAATAAGGGCGAAAAACGTTTCAAAGGCTAAGCATTTCCAGGAAACAGAATGATAGATTTCATGAAAATGTAATCCATTGGAATGAAAAATTTTTTTAAGACAAAGTAGATAAATAAATTCATTTTAGGTCTTTGTTCTCATTTTTAACTGAATCTTCATAATCGTAGGGGGTTATGTGGATACCAGTTTAATCTGCATGGCCGTAGGGGACTGTGTGGATGCTAGTGTTAGAATGAGAATTGTCAAATAAGAAATAGACAAATTCTTTTCTGCTGTTTGCAAAATCCTATAAAGAATGTTTCAATACAATTTATTAGTACATTCGATCATAAAGTATGATATAGGATAAGTCAATAAGGAAAATTAATATATAGATATTAGGCAGCCTCACAATATTAAATATAACAAAATGACATTCAGCCAGTTTAAAAATAAGAACAATCCTATTATACTTGGGATTAAAACAGGATCACAGTCAAGATTTCCTTAAAAAGTACAAAACATATAATCAAAAATATTACTACACACGGAATAATAAAGAACATTTTTACAATACGTAATATACATATATGACAGAACATCATCATAAATAATAATTTTTATTGTACAACATATTTTTAACGCGTGTTTTGTATTTGGCTAAATCGAGTTCTTTGAATGAATTTGGTAATTTATTGTGCACCTTTATTGCCAAATAGTACGGACCTTTTTGAAACACAGATAATCTATGATTTGGAACCTCAGTTTTAATTCATTCCTAGTATTATATGAATGGTTATTATTCAGAGTAGGTATATTCTGTAATTGAGCTTTAGCATAAATGAGAACCTGTAAAATAAATATACACGGCAGAGTTAATATAAGTAATTCTATAATAATGTCTCTACAGCACGTTCTTCTCTATGCCTCTACTATAAAACGTACTGCTCTTTTTTGCGACTTGAAAACGCTGACGCTTTCTGGTGATGCACCCCAAGTCAATAAACCGTAAGAAATTACAGAGTAAAACTGTGCGTAGTAGTTAAGTCAATAACACTGATCTATTTACTATCTCTCGCAGTTGATTAATACAATAACATATTGATTTAATTAAGTAGTTATGATTAAAATTAGTGTTTACAGGATTAAATCTTATAAAAGAGGATTTTTCATTATTCAAAATAGGCATTTTGTCGTTATACCACTCATGTACCCTTTGTAACATAAAATTCGCTTTCTGAAGTGCATTGTCAGTTTTGATGTCAGAAATAAGTATGGATGTATTGTCTGCGAATATTATGGATTGTGCAAAATATAAGTCATTTACTCACACAATGTATAATAAGGGCCCTAAAACTGATCCTTGAGGAACTCCATGCGAACTCTCTAGAATATTAGATGAGCAATTGATTATCTCAATATAGTGTTGTCTGCCATGTAGATAGGATCTAAACCAATCTAACGGTTTACCTATAATTCCATATAGTTCAAGCTTATTTAATAGTCGTTCATGACATACTAGGTCAAAAGTTTACTACCGTCTAGAAATACATCAATACATTTTTTTTATCATCTAAGTTGTTATAGAGAGCATTCAGAAATTTAGTGACAGCACTGGTGGTTAACAGGCCCTTTCGAAAACCGAACTGATTATTATTAAGTAATTTACATTTTTCTAGAAAAGCAATCAATCTCTCATACGAGAAGAGGTTCGACAACATATTTAGGTGGGAGTAGTTCGTCTCCTGGCGTTGGTGATTATCATTAATCATAGAAGTTACGTTAAATAACTGATAGAAAACAGGAGAATGCAATAGAGAACGGTTGATAGCTCAAGGCAAATTAGGTGGCAAGATACGAAGAGATACTCTGGGTTAATGTTAATGAAGCTAATGGAAAAAAGCTTCAGTGAAGCCGTACAGACAACTGCTGCAGATGACCTTATGCTGTCAGACGTGATATATAGCAACAACAAACAATGCACAGATCTTTAAATGTTTATTACGATATTGTGAGTTAGAAGAAATATAACATTTACAATAAAAAAGTTATTTACAGTTTCTTAACATTACTTATATTATCTGAACTGTTGCAGAATGCGAGTATATTTGATTTAATATAGTGTGAGTAGTATTCAAGGCTGGAAAATGTGAAAAAATTTAGTTTTCAGGTACATTTTAACTTATCAAATTATTATCAATTATTTATTTGAAAAAATAAAGGCCAATATGGGGTGTAGTCTAGCCACGTGCTCACTCGGTATATGAATATTTTTGCATAAGTAAGGATACCCAGAGAAATCAGGTATTAAGCAGATATCCTCTCATCCTTTTCGCATTAAATATCAAAATCAACGAAAACCAAATATTGAGAAATCTTTAACGCTCTCTGCGTAAAGTAGGATTACTGATGATTTTTTTAGCAAAGATATTTAATTCTAAATATACTGTTGTGTTTGGATTTACAGTAAAGACTGGTTATACTATTTCTCATGTGTTTCTCAGTTTAATACATTGTCAGTGTGAGCGGAATATTTTGTTGTGGCATTTCTTTTTCCAATAAGCCTTTATGCATTTCAAATGAGGAGACCATACCCGAGCCCTTTCCAGATTGCTATTGAACGTGGATTTTTTGCTTAAGTTAGCAAAAGGATTTAAGGTTTCCTGCGTATCTGAATTATGAATATTAAATTTTGTGGAGATATTTACATATTTTTAAGTGGCAAACTGATCGCCAAGGAATATTTATTTAGAATATATATTGGGTCTTTCTTCATAAATAATAAATACCAGATATTACCCACCCGAATAATACGGTTTTGGTTTTTGATGTATTATCTAAATAAATAATTTCAGTGAAATATTAAAGTTTTAGATTGATTTCTGTGTTAATTAAGAATTGAACAAGTATTAATAAATATTTGGCAATGCAACAACGAATATAAAAAGCTAACTATTTAATGTATTTTTTTCATTATTTTTATTTATTTTTTTATGGGAGGATAAAGCATGATATGCAACAGGGGGGTAAGTAATTTTGGACAGTTCACTGTTACTCGATAACACAAGTTAATCTAAACAAAATTGCAATTATCTTATCATTACTATAAATGACCAGGCGAAAAATACATTTTTTACTGCTAGTGTAAAAAGGCTTACATTGTTCCAATTAAAGCGCCGTATTTTAAGGTCGGTCGTGTAAATAATAGAATAATAATAATTAGTTGGTGGTTTGACGTTTTGATATATCCACCATACTGTGTATACTGTACGCCATACTCTTAGACCGGTAGCACGGGAAAGATTCTGGTGAACAATTAGCTAACGTCTGCGTCTCATGGAGACCTTTCTTAAGCACGTAAAATCGACTACGAGATATTTTTTATCATTGCCACTGGCGCAGAACAATTTTTAATAGATTTTTTATTTTGTAAAATAAATGCATAATTTTTATCAATTAGTTCACGTCTGCGATGTTAATATTAGTTTACTTTAGGGAAAAAAAACGACCGGAAGCGCAATCGCAGACGTGTAGGTGGCGCACTAGTCGTTGAAATCGGCAATCGCATTTGTATTGAAAACCGGCGTTTAAAAACAATCGGTTCACGTCTGCGAATGGCGTCACCCGTTATATAATGTCTTTTTAAGTTCTTGAACAGTCTCCCAGACGATTTGGCTGTGTATGTGATATTTTTATACATTTTCGATTATGCTACCGATTCCGGTAATTTTGTACAATAAGCTCACTTTTCACACAAATAGATATTAAAATTTACTGATATATCGATACTTATGGACGCATTCGCAGACGTTGCGCGTGTGTATAAGTGTAAGTAAATAAAAAATTAATTTGTAAAAAATAACACACATTTTTTACCGATCAACTCACGTCTGCGATTAACTTGTTTATTGCTATCATTACCTTACAATATTAATATATTTTTCCCAGACGTTTAGCTTCCGCATAAATATATTTAACATTAATATTAAGAAGTTTGAAAACCATATACACAGTGGAATGATCAGTTCACGTCTGTGTGTGCAAACCGCGTTAGTAATTGATTTCTGCTTACTCATTGTGAATTTTGCAAACGTCTACGACTTGCATATATTTCAACATAATTAATTTATCAGGTGCTCACGTTCCGCACGTTATCATTTTAGCTAGTGTATTCTATGGGTCTTGTTTTATCATGAAATGTGTACTGTGTATACCTATATAATTATATGAATTGTGTGTAAATACCGTCTACACTACACATTAATAGTTTCAAACATCTGTGTAAAACACATACCGAGGAATTCGTAGCCTCTTGCCCAATTTCAATGAGAGCTCTACTGAAGACATGGGGAGTCTTTTAAAAAAAGCGCTCTCAAGTTTTATGCGTGCTTGATCCCCCGTGCTCTAGGGAATTGTTTCAACAAATTCAACGTGCAACGTACATTGCGTCTGTGTGGAAGAACGCCCACCTCCCAAAACCAACTTCCAGGCTTCCAGTGGAACACGGATGGAAGTTGTCTGCAGCTGGAAAATATGAGTTCCACTGGTTTGATGGTGATGAAATGGCGGAACTCATACACGACATTATGATTGATCCAAACACAGGTAGGATTTTTTTTTTTTTACAGAAATCGCCATCAAGTAATCTTCTTACACATTGGAAATTAACATTTATTATCATAAATAAAATGAAACGCCTCATCACTGGCATATACGAGTAAATACATGTATTTATGTATTTATACAAATACAACTTGAATTAAAGAAATTCTGGTAACAAAGGTATCTTACTATATTTCCAACGGGGGACTCGGCTCCGCCACGTCCCTCACCCACCGCTCTTCTTCCCTCCTGAAAAATCTCAAAAATGAGCAGCGGTCTTATGGCCCCATTCTACGTCCAGTTTAATACCCAAAAGTTTTTATTTTGTATAACCATTTAATGATTTTAAACAGTCGAAACGTAGAACTTCACTATTGACCTCCCCCTTGCCGCCTCCGTACACTTAGAATGCTCGGACAGCTTTTGTTCGATACACAAAGGTCCAACCTACACAACGCCACTCAAATCACCCCGATCTGACCCTAATTTTCTTATATCGCACTTAAACCTCGACATAATTTTATTAAACTATTCAAAACGTAGAGCTTTATTATTGACCTCGCCCTTGCCGCCCCCGTAATCTTAGAATGCCCGGACAACTTCTATTCTATACACAAAGGTCCAACCTACACAACGCCACTCAAATCACCCCGATCTGACCACCCCTGCATCCAGCGGTGACGCCCGAACATTTGTTTCACTTTCGATGTATATGTCCCCCTATATCTACCATTACATTCCCGATTCCTTAAACATTTCCAATGTTAAAATACTTGATTAAGAGTTGTATTTCAATAAGACTTACTATTTTACCAACTTCAATAAAATTAAACATATGCAAGGGGCACCATTTGTCGATTGTGTGTTACTAGTATTACATTCTGTGTTTACATGAAAGTTATTGTCGAAACGTTAATACACACATACAAGCAAACTGACTACAATTCTCAATTAATTGATTTTAATACGTATAATTACAAACGTTTTTAAGGAAGCTTAATGTTCGACTGATCTTAAGCTCCACGTACGATAAAATAATTGCAAAATAATTAAGCAAATACAAACTATTATTTTTACCAACAGATGAGGAGGACAATATAATCGCCGTGGATGAGGATGAGGACAGCTGTGTTGAACTGGATGATGATGATGAGGAGGAGGCTCTTGCACTTTCTGAAGATCAATTCGCTCTTAATCTCGACGATAACGACGAATGAATATCACGTTTTACTCGTGTTCAAGATAATTTACATATATTTTTTTTTGTAATGCAGATATCATTGGTTATTAACACCCATTGTGGCCTAATCGTTTATTTAACAAAACCCTGGCGACAACGAAAATGCTTTCAGCAAGTGACGTGGGTGTTGCTTCGCCCATCCCCTCTTTTTTTACCACATCTTCATAAGAATTGGTTTTTTCTTGCCATTATCACGATAGTAAATAGTTAAATGTTTGTTTGACCGACTATAAAGTCAAACAAACACTCTTTCGTTGAAAGTATTTTTTTTAAGCGACCGCAAATAAAGTTCATGCGATCGTACTCATATAAGTAACTATGCACAATATACACATCTGCGAATAATCTTATGACCTAAAAGTTATGTACTTTGCATAAAAAACCATTCGCAGATGTAAACTAATTGTTCAAAAATTATTTTTTTTTTTACAAAGTAAATGCTTCCAGACAAGCGTCTGGGCTTGTTCTACGCGTCTGGGAATAATTTGATACAACAGTTCGAGCTCAAAGTTTTTGATAATGCACTTCGCAGACGTTAGTCAATCGTACAAAATTATCGGAATCGGTAGCATAATCGAAAATGTATAAAAATATCACAGACACAGCCAAATCGTCTGGGAGACTGTTCAAGTACTTAAAAAGACATTATATAACGGGTGACGCCTTTCGCAGACGTGAACCGATTGTTTTCAAAAGCCGGTTTTAGATACAAATGCGATTGCCGATTTCAAAGACTAGTGCGCCACCTACACGTCTGCAATTGCACTTCCGGTCGTTTTTTTTCCTAAAGTAAACTAATATTAACATCGCAGACGTGAACTAATTGATAAAAATGATGCATTTATTTTACAAAATAAAAAATCTATTAAAAATTGTTTTGCGCCAGTGGCAATGATAAAAAATATCTCGTACTCGATTTTACGTGCTTAAGAAAGGTCTCCATGAGACGCAGACGTTAGCTAATTGTTCACCAGAATCTTTCCCGTGCTACCGGTCTATCTGTGTAACTCTTACTTGAGCACAGTTCTGAGATTTCTTCCCAGCACGTATCAGATATCATGATTATTGATGCCTTCAGTTCAGTTAAATGGAAATGGGCTTTATCAGATATTATCGAGTGATTCGGAACATCCGACCTCTATCATGAATAGTCGACAGCGGTGAAATGTTTGCGGGCGTAGGTAGGTTTACGCATTTGTGTATTCATGTATGCAAACTCTGTGTTTAATTTTGTAGTTATATTCTGTAGTTCTTCAGTTGCTGAAAAACGAGTGGTTCAAGGTTATCTAATTGAAATAAAAAGTTTTTACATGTAAACGAGAGCAGTTAAATAATATTAGTGAATTTATTTGTATTTATTGAAACTGGCAATATATTTTTAATCGCGTGAACAACAAATTAGATCACGAGAGCAACAGCGTTATACGTTAGTTAAAATATAATTCATCGTTTATCAATAAATAATAGCTCGGATTATTTTCCAATTTCTCAAGATTGTCTAACGTCTCACTGTAATTCGTTGACTAGTGGAATCCATAAATTGTGAGGATATATTATCTTCATATTTGTGAATACACAGGCGAATTGCAGCTAAGACCAAACTCAAAAGTAAAATATCATTTGCCAACAAATGATACTACGGACTATCCAAACATCTCAGAAGTTCGTAGTCTATCATGAAAAATGAAAAGCTTAATTTATGAAACTCCTATAATCCCAGTCCTGATCTACGGATCCAACATCTGGATACTTAGCAAAGTTGATGAAAATCTGATGATTTTTTAAATAAATATTTAGAGAAGAATTTTGTGACAATGGTACATGGTCAAGAATATATAATTTTGAGTCATATCAGAAGTAATAACAAGTAGCGAAAGACAAGAACAGTATAATAACAATCAAGATTGGACTACATAAATGGATTTGGCACATGTACGATCCAATGAACACTACCCACCGGAAAAGATCTTAAACAAACAACCATTAGCAAACCAACTCGGGGGTCGGTCGAGACTGAGATGAAGGGGCCTAGTGGATGAAGACACCAGAATAATCGAAGCAATCAACGGGCGGAAGATGACGTGTGCCTGCAAACCTGATGATGATGATGATGATACATAAAAATACACTTCCAGGCTCTAGATTAACGCTCTTGCCATCAGACGCTTTAACGGAATCTCATTTATTGTTTTGCTGTTCGGAGTTCGCAGTCAATGTTTTTCCGAGCACCGCTTTGCTAAAGATGGTGCGCCAATTCCGAAGGATTTATTGTCCTTCATAGCTGCGAAAGTTCACTCGATTTTCTAATAGTATGTTACATGCGATAGTATGTACAACGTACGTACTCTATGCTGCAGAAATCTCAATAGCCCAGTATCCTAAAGAAGCAACAAGTGTATTAGTTGCAGACACTTGTTCTTCACGAAGTTTCTAAAGACCAAATCTTTCGAAGTCGTTGTCAGGACTTGCTACTAAGAAACTTTTTTATTTGCCTCATATCCTAGAGGTTGTATTGTTCTACACTCAGATGCTAGTGTCTTTCAGCATCCAACTAGCGAGAGATGCATTAATGTACATTTGAAGAACTTGAGATAGATAATTAATCATTTGTCCAACCTGATTCTCACAGCAACAGCCATTGTGTGCTATCTTGTAATTCACACTGCTCGAAACACTGCCAAATCGACAGCAGATAGAGAAAAGATGCTCAGAACCTTTTTGTAGAGCGTTAAGTTAAAAAATTTAAAAAAATAGTTTGAATTATTATGAATAGAAAATTTTTATAATAGAAAAATATTTACTCAATCATCCATGACAATAAACTGATTCAAGGCGGGGATTTCTTACACGAGAAGAAGAGCTGGGCTTATCTGAGTCGTCTGATAAACATTCTTCTTCCGCTCATCTCTTGCACTTTTCTTAACTTCTTCTTGCTCATATTCATCTTCTTCCTCCTCAGTTTTACTTTCTTGTGGTAGATAAGTGTGCCCAAAATACCTCGCATCCCAGACAAATATCTCCTTTCCATTTCTAATAGTGCTGCTATATCTTCTGTATCTGCTATGTTTTTTCCCTTCTTATGGTGATGATTTTTCATTCTCTTCCTCCTCCATATCAACTGTGGTGTCATGTTGTGGCCTTAAAATTTTCACAGACATCCAGTTTTTCTGTAACCACAAGTAGGTGAGCGGTATACCCGCAAAAGGACGTTCGGAAAAGCAACCTAAGTGACCTCGAAGTTTCGACAGATTGAAACTTATTGAAGTCAATTTGTTATTTAGTTGTCAACAAAAAACCTTATTAAACTCTTTTGATTCCGATGGAAGGTAATTTGTTATTAACAAAGAAGTTGCAACATAAAAATAAAAGAAAAAATCGAACACATCCCTTAAGTTATCTGGGCCAAAATAAACACTTCTTTTTCCTTCTTCAATTCTTTGGGACTTCCTGCCACATGTATGTTTTCTTTTTAAGCGGTGCTAGGGGAATCTACAAAATATATCACAATTAACCAGTATGTTACTGGTAAATAACCTCTACGCCTGTGACGTTTATGTTAAAGGATCAGTTAGAGGTTGTTTTTTTTAAAAATAAACAACACAAATAAGTATAAAAGCTTGAAATTAACTATTTCGCAGACGTTTCGGAAATCTAACCTGTTTCCCTTTTCAAGGCTTTTTTTGAAAAATCTTTTTCCTGTGTATGACAAATCAAATCTAATCTGTTTCCCTTTTCAAGGCTTTTTTGAAAAATCTTTTTTGCTGTGTATGACAAATATACAGCAAAAAAGATTTTTCAAATACCACGAGTACTAAAAAAGATGAACTATATAAAACATATGGTTTTAAAACATAAGTCTTGATGATCATTTTCCAAAAAAAAAGTTTAAAAAGCTTTGGTAGAAGCTGAGAAATACATTTTTAAAGGTGGCCACCTTTGGCCATTCTTCGAGTTTTAATCGCCTGTAGTTCAAAAATGGCACGTGTTGAAAAAAAACCGTCAGGAGACAAAAGGTGTTTATATTGTCTAAATGTTATTTGTGGCATTATCTTAATTTTTTTTCCTTCTTCAATTCTTTGGGACTTCCTGCCACATGTATGTTTTCTTTTTAAGCGGTGCTAGGGGAATCTACAAAATATATCACAATTAACCAGTATGTTACTGGTAAATAACCTCTACGCCTGTGACGTTTACGTCAAAGGATCAGTTAGAGGTTGTTTTTTTTTAATAAACAACACAAATAAGTAACAGGAAATCGATCCGCAAATATTTTTTAATTACTTGGATGCATTTTTCAACACTTTTCAACTCTCGCTACTTTTTTGAAAATGCGCCTTTTTTAAACTATAACAAATGTATGCTTGATTTTTTAAACTTTTAAATTCCGAAATAGACGATTTGACAAATACAGTTCTTTATCCACACAAGAAGCATTGAAAATGCAGTAACTATACTTTTAAGGTGGCCATTTCCTAGAAAGAGACATCCGATAGGGAAATATTTATTCTTATGAATTACGTCCCTAGGATGGATCCCCTCGGATCTAGAGAGGCAATTTCGGAGTATATAAGGAGCGATTACCAGCGCAGAGGGAGAAAGGGAGAAGTTTACTAAAGTGAAGTTTATTAAAGTGAAATTGATAGCGAAAAAGTGAGGTTAAATATCAAGTAAACAAAGTGTAAAGGTTATTTTGAAGTATTGTATAGTCAGTAAATTATTAAATAAAGTGTTCGTGGTTTACCTCTTGTTGAAATTATTTAGAACCCACGGATTCATACAGGGGTTTCCTAAACGGTGGAAATACGCAACATTGGTGTCAGAAGTGGGATTTTAACAAGAGGATTTTTCGGAAGTGTTGAGAAGACTGGGCCAGTATTCTCGAAGTCAGTTAGTGCTAACACAGGAAGGACCAATTTACTGGACATTGTTCGAGGATTATTTTCGAACAGAAAAATAGTGTTAAGTGCATTTTTGAGATATTTTTGGAACGTTTTATTAGGACATTAGTGATAGTGATTAAATCCTTTGAACTAAGAAGAGACTAAAGACTCTGAACAAGACTTTTTCGTGTAGTTAATTAAGTGCATTTTCGTGAACTTTCTAGAACTTTTCTATTTGGGCAGTAATTTAAATAAAAGACTTTTTCGTACTGTTTTGCGATTTCTCTGGACAATTCCATTACCGACATTGACGTGATTGCGGCATTGCATCCGAAAAACAAACACAGGACTTATTCGCCCAAATGCAAAAGATCGCGATCAAAAAATCACGTGTGCAAGGGGCTGGAGAAAGCTTATAAGAGTTCGAATTCGAATTCCAAGACCAACTGGCAGTAGAGGCTTCTGGATGGTATACAGGATGATGAGATCAGACTGCCATGTGATTTGATGTTTGGAACACCAGGTGGAGAACGGCTTCCTGCGAACAGCTATGTAGATGAAGTGAGTGAACGCCTAAGGAATGTCCATGAATTAGTTAGAGACCAAATCACTATAGCCAGTGACAGAATGAAGGCTCGATATGATCGTAAGGGTAGTTCAGAAGGGTTCAAGGCGGGAGATCTGGTTTGGCTGTACAACCCACGGCGGAAGAAAGGAAGGTCACCGAAACTTCAACCACCTTGGGATATACCGCATACTGTTATTACCCGAATTAATGACGTCGTCTATCGGATTCAACGAAGCAAAAAGTCCAAGATGAAGATCGTGCATTTGGACAGACTGGCGAAATACACCGATGATTCTGAGTTGTCTGATCGGGACGATCAGGCTTAAGGAGGAGGCAGTGTTATGAATTACGCCCCCTTGGAACTGGAAATTGATACGCCTATGCCTAATATTGAGTGACTGGAAACTTGTAGAAAGAAATGGACTTTTTCTAGAGTATGGTCGTTTCTGGATGGATCTAGAGAGGCAATTTAGGAGTATATAAGGCGCGATTACCAGGCGCAGAGGGAGACGTTTACTAAAGTGAAGTTTATTAAAGTGAAATTGATAGCGAAAAAGTGAGGTTAAATATCAAGTAAACAAAGTGTAAAGTAAATATTAAATAAAGTGTTAGTGGTTTATCTCTTGTTGAAATTATCTAGAACCCACGGATTCTTCCAGGGTGTTTCCTAAACGGTGGAAATACGCAACATTATTATTATTTGCCATAACTTTTTTTTCTTAGTACGTACATTTAAAAAAACTAGAAGACTACCTAAGTAGAACCATAACAAGACTATTACTATGGATTTTCTCTCAATAATTTCAGTGGTTTGCAACAGTTACATTTAAATTTAAAAATTATGCCAATTTTCCTATTTCGTAGTTTTAAATCTAACTATTTTGCAAACCACTGAAATTATTGAGTGAGAATTCATAGTAATAGTTTTGTTATGGTTCTGCTTAGGTAGTCTTATAGTTTTTTTTAAATATTCGTACTAAGAGAGAAAAGTTATGGCCGAAAATAATAGATATTTCCCTACTGGATATCTCTTTCTAGGGAATGGCCACCTTAAGCAGTGTTTGTACCCCTGATACATCTAAAAAGAAGGAAAGTTCACAGGTTAAGAATGTGCGATCAATAAATAACTAGAGATATGAAATAGCAAGCAACAGTAAACAAACTGCCACCATCAGAGCCTGCATTGGTACAGCATATTATGCGGGTTAAATGGCAAATTAAATGGTCACAAGCAAGATCTAAAAAAATAACACCATTCGATCGTACTTTGTATGGGTGGATATTGCAAAATTATATTTTATTCTTTAATTACTTCGAGGAAGATACAGTAATGGAACGTTTGCAGAAATTCACTTGTTCATGTACCGGGAAATCGCCTTGTGGTGATGAAGAAATCTGCCCTTGCTTAGCTCAAGACTTTAAATGCTGTGAAGTATGTTCTTGTTCAGATAAATGTAAAAACAGAAATCATCATTGATGAAACAAAAACATCTATTGAGTGAGTCTGAAGAATGAAAATTTAAAATTAAATTACAACACATGCACATGTAGTTATAGGTATAATCATACTAATATTATTTATAATTGGTAAAGAAAATGCATTACAATATTAATATATATCATTTATCAAATAACATTATTTATATAATGTACTTAAAAATGTAAATATAAATTGATGGATTATAATATGTGTTTTGACAATCTAAATATGTTATTATAGTTTGCTTTCTATTATTTTGAAAAAATTATTTATCAATAATAATTGATTTATCAATTTCCTGTCGCGCTTTTTGGTCGAATATGAAAGATCGTTGGCAAAGTACAAGAGTCAAAGTTAATTTTAATCTAATTAATTTCAAAAATTATTTGGTATATCATTACTTATACTTCCAATATTTTACATTCAAGTGAAACATGTTAATTTCATAACTAGGACTTGGCATACACAAGAATTAAAAATGTTACAAATCACACATTTTGACAACCGTTTTCTAAGAACCGTTTGAAACGTTACGGAAAGCGAAAAACGTTAAAAACGCAAATAATATTAAATTTTTTGAATTTGAAATGGCCGTAGTTTAAAAAAAGCGCGTTTTCAAAAAAGTTAACAGAGTTATAAAGTGTTGAAAAGGCAAGGGAAAGTAATAAAATAAGATTTGCGGATCGATTTTCTGTCACCTTCATATTTCATTCCGTCATGCAAAAATGAAATGTTTCATATAACTTTGGTTTCCAATATAGGTAGAGAGCCAATTGTATAGATTTCCTATGAATAGGATACATGAAATACTTTGTATGAGTGAGTAAGTACTACTACTGATCTACAGGAAGCCACTTTTCATATAAGCAAATTTTGTCCGTGTCATGGAATTTTACCGCAAATGACGTTAAAATGGGAGGATGCGGGCAGATACGAACCCAATTTTTTTGAACTAGTAGGCTTGTACTTTAACTTAAACAAAATAATGATTCATGTATTCGATGACTTAAGAAAACACACAATAAAATACTTTAATTATTGAGGGTGTCTCAGGGTTGCAGGACAATTAAGCCTGGCACTACAATACACACATTGTATACTTCAGAACCTACATTTTGACGTGAGTTTTATTTATGTACTCGATGACACAAAAACTCGTGACCAGAAGTGACGTCAAAATTCCATGAGGCGGGCAAAATTTGCTTATATGGAAAGTGGCTCCCTGTATGTCTGTGGTATTGCTTACTCACATACGAAGTTTCTCATGTATCTTATTCACAGGAAATCTGTACAGTTGGCTCTCCACCTAATACCAAAAAAGGTGAACTATATAAAAAAATATGATTTTAAAACATAAGTCTTGACGATTATTTTCCAAAAAAAAAAAAAAGTTAAAAATGTTTTGGTAGAAGCTGAGAAGTAAATTTTTAAAGATGGCCACTTTTGACAATTTTTTAATCGCCTGTAGGTAGTTAAAAAATGGCGCGTTTTGGAAAAAATATAAAGAGACAAAAAGTGCAACAACTTCTTTGTTAATAACAAATTGTCTGCGATCGGAATCAAAAAAGTTTAATAAGGTTTTTTGTTGACAATGAGATAACAAATCGACTCCAAAAGATTTAATTCTGTCGAAACTTCGAGATCATTTAGGTTGCTTTACGAGAAAGAGGAGGCACTGGGAGGTGGACTACCATCTTCCTGCAGGCCCTGACGGGGCAATGTAGTTTCGCTGAGTACCTGTATGACATTGGCAAAGCGGTGACCCGGGAATGTGTGTACTGCGGGGACATAGACGACGCGTAGCACACTCTATTTCAGTGCCAGAGATGGAGAATAGGGAGAACCGTGATGGAGGATCTCACACCGGACAACTTCCTGGAGGAGGTCAGCTAATCAGAAGGAAGGTGGAGGGAGATCACAGGGGCGTGGTGAACCATTTTGAAAATAAAGGAGGAGGAGGAAAATGATTTGTACATAAGACCGTAGGACGTATAATTACCAAAGAGTTTAACACATAGAGGAGACAAGGTCCATAAGCGTAATGTATAAGCAGCGGTAGACTGTAGGCTTTTCATCCTTTTCACACAGTTCGTTCTCTCTTTGTCGCACAGTACATGAGGGGAGGTGACGATTGCAATACATTGACAGAATAGGTTTGTTCATTTGTGTTGATTTAAAGCAGCTTCAAGCAGTTAAATAAAGATAGTGCTATCACAAATAATGAAAGTGTGAGAGAGATAACGCGTTTCAAAGGTGCTATAAATCAACACAAATGAACAAACTGTATGACATGGCAATATATGTGTATACCTACCTGGGACTTATGGGTGACTTAGTTTTTCTACAAACTTTACAAGTATAAACTATTGTCACAAAAAATAATTAATTAATATACAAATTAAACGTGATAGACAGATTAAACGTTATAAACAGAAGAAAAATTTGAAGTGGAAGCGGTTCCGGGGCACGTGGAAACAATAAACAGGGGGGGGTACTAGTCGGTAAGAGTCCGACACTACCCAGCGCGCTTGATACCCAGCGCTGGGTGTCCATGACGGATTTCCCCCTCACCCGCCAAGCGTCTTTTTGAGCTGCAATTAATTAATTTTAACAATGACTCAGGAGCTGGTGCTTTAGTTAACATTACAAGTAAGAAGATCACCTCGGCGTCCGGGTGTGTTGGTCGCGCATGCGCGCTGCGTATATAGCTAACGGTATGCAGTATAAAAATGGTAAACATTCAATTTATTGTAAAGCGTTAATTATTCATCATAGAGATATGTTGCGGACTTTTTTAAGGAAACTTAACGTTCTACAAAAAGGTTCTGGGCAACTTTTCTCCATCTTCTACCGACGTGTGAAGTCGAATATTCAGAAATTTAGTTTCTCATCATTTTCACTACTTTAATTGTTTATAACTTGAACCTTGTTCAAATAATGCCTGGCAAACTTGACCATGAAAATTGGCACAACATCGAAATGAATAGTATTGGTCTGCAATGACTGGAAATTATGGTTTTTTAAACTCTGAATTGGACTAAGGTAACGCCACCTATTACCGCCATCTACAAATACGTCGCCTAATACCGCCCTTCTTAGATATCCTGTTTTATTTTGGTGTTTCTTCACAAATGCTGAAGAAAAAAATAATGTAGTACACGTCAGCTTACAATGGCCGTATTGCGCAATCTCCGAAGCCAAACGCGTCAGGGATTCATCAAATCAAGAAGAATGAAGTTAGTCTACGTAAGTGAAGTGTCAGTGTAGCAGAGTGTTTACAGACAAAAACTAGATTTTTAGGTTAGTAATGTGCCATTTTCCGTTAAGGTTTTATTCTTAAATACATTATGATTTAAATAGTTTTAGTAAATACTTTTGATCCATATGATAGTGTAAGATACAAAGAGTTTATTTTTAAGTCATTTATTACCAAAATAAGTTTAAAAATATAACATAATCACGAAATTTGAAATGGGCGGTAATGGGTTACAATTTTGTTCATCGTCCCATTACCGCCCCATTAGGGCTGTATTAGGGAGTTGAAATAGTATTTTGCAGTTACATTTTTTTAATATTCTGTTAAACCAATACGGTACAAATTTTACCTAATGCCTGTTCTAACCCCAATTGAAAATTTAAGCATTTTCCGCCCTATACTTTTTCAACATTATCACATTATTTCTTTGGCTTGAAACTGTGCCCGTAAATTAAGGTTTCCTAATAAAAAATTAAAAGTTGTAAAAAAAATAATATAGGTGCTTTGATTAAAAAGAATGCAATTAATAGTCAAAACTAAACATGCATTATTTTTGTCTTACTTTTTGCGCTAAATATTACCAGAAGTTAATTGCTAGTGTTGACGGTATTGGATTTTCTGGTTTATGTACACTGTCCTATTACCGCCCTATGGAAAAATCTTATAATATTGGTCAACATGCCATTACCGCCCATCAGGGCGGTGTTAGGGAGTTGACCTAGTATCTTTTAGTATTTTTTTTTTAGATTTACTTAAACCAAGACGGTACAAGTTTTACCTAAGCCTTGTTCTAACCCCAGTTGAATATTGAAGCATTTTCCGCCCTATACTTTTTACACTTTATGACATTAATTCTTTGGCTTGAAAATGTGTCCGTAAATTAAGGTTTTCTGTGAAAAAGTTCAAAGTTGTAAAGAAAATATTAGAAGTTTTTTGATTATAAGGAATGCGATTAATAGTCAGAAATAAACATCTATTGTAGTTTTCTTACTTTTTGCGCTAAATATTGCCAGAAGTTAATTATTAGTATGGCCGGTATTAAATTTCCTGTTTTCTGTACACTGCCCTATTACCGCCTTAAGGCAAAATCTTATGATCATGTCATTATCGTAGTATCTTCCTAAGTTTGATTAAAATCCTCTTTAAACAGCATTAACAATAGTATTTTATTGTTATTTAAACAATATTTGTTCCTCTTTTATTTCCAGAAATATGCCACCTACACATAAACAGAAAGTTAACTATTCCAAAACGTCTTTGGAAAAAGCCCTTGAAGATATACGGAATGGAATGTCAGCAAGGACTGCATCTAAAACATATGAAATACCAAGAACGACGTTAAGGGATAAGATAAAGAATAGATATGCTAACGAAAAATGTGGCCGGCAGCCAATCCTGTCGAACGAAGAAGAACGCCATATACTCAAGTGGATTCACTTCTTGGCTGATAGTGGTTTTCCGGTTACCCGGGAGCAACTTAAAGCCTGCGTTGCTACATTAATTAAAAATCTTAATCGTCCAAATCCGTTTTTTTTTTTTTTTTAATACCTTATTTATATTAACGTCCTGGCGGAGTTCAGCTAATTGCTGCTCTACCACTCAACCAGGACACGTACACATAGACATCAACACAACAACCATTCCCTGCGATATTGCCATCTACCGCAGCTGAGACTCGAACTCAGGAGAGATAACAGCGACTAGACATGTTGTGCCACCCAACAGCGGTCTAGGTTACTGCTACCGTCTCGGTAACACATGAAAAAACGCCACCAACATCCATACCCTTGCCAGGATTCGAACCCGGGACTCCGTGGTCGCAAGCCAAACACCTTCAGCATTGCGCCACCGAGCTGGTAAGAGATGATATTCCAGGATCGCATTGGTATCGCAATTTTATGAAACGGAACAAAGATGTATCCCGCAGGGTATCTCAAAACCTGACCTCCAGTCGAGCCAGCGTGACAAAGGAAACGATTACAAGTTGGTTTCAGAAGGTTTCTAAGTATTTTGAAGATAACAGGTTAACCGAAGTATTAGAAGATAGCACTCGCATATTTAATTGCGACGAAACGGCTTTTTTCTTTGTCCTAAACAAAATCAAGTTCTTGCCCGAAAGGGTTCCAAAACTGTATATAACAGAATCGCAAATGATGAAAAGGAATGTCTAACAGTTCTGGCAACCGTGGCTGCGGACGGAAAAATACCACCTCCGATGGTTCTCTTCCCATACACTAGGCTACCAAAAAGTCTACCGCCAACCATGCCAAAAGGTTGGGGAATGGGATACACTGAGAGCGGTTGCGAATTTTGCAAAGAAAATGGCATTGTATTAGTCGCTTTAGTACCAAACTCGACCCATATACTTCAGCCACTAGATGTGGCCGTTTACCGTCCAGTAAAAGCCACTTGGAGAAAAACGGTGCATAATTTTAGAATAAAAAATGACTACGCAAAAATTAAACGAACTGACTTTGCTCCACTAGTTAAGGAATGTTTTGACGATACTTTAAAAGTTGATACTATTAATCAGTCGTTCAGATGTACTGGTATATTTCCCTTTAACGTCGAGAATGTAAATTTCCAAAAATTAAAAAAAAAGAAACACAAACAAATTTAATTATTGAACAAACCGCTCAATATATCAGCAAAGGTGATGAATTTAGACGAGACTTTGAGAAAAAACTTTCACCTGATACCTTAAAGCAATTCACGGAGCACGTTGCTTCCACCTGGTCAGGAGATCAAAGGTACGAAGAATTGTTTAATTTTTGGAAATCTCTCGTGTCAGAAGAAGTTCGCACTAATACAGATGATGATTTGCCAAATTCGACAACACAGCATATTAATGTGGACAGTCAAGATATCGCAGATATATTAGAGTATAGCGATGATGAAATGATTCAACACTTAGAACTTAATGAACTCGCAACAGACAATAGTACTGAAAATAACCAAATTGATCCAAATAATCATGCACAAACTGCTGACAATATCGAAACGAGCAAGAATATTAACTACGTTATAGAAAATGAAAATTTATTTTAAAACTGCAACAACAATATTGAAAATGACACTGGAGAAGAAAGTTTACCACGTAATGCGTACATGGATGATTGCGTACTTGGAGATTCTTCATTTATAAATAATCTAGGCTGCACAGAAGATTGGAGCATTTTTGATCTAAAAGAAGATGGACCATTAGAAACTGATGAAAATTTGAACAAAGAACATACTAGTGGTATAAAAATTTTGAGAATTGACATAATACCAAAAGAAAATGATAATTTCGCTGACAATAGTAATTATATAGGAAATCTAGAAGAAATTAATGCGCCTAAAAATGTGTCTATTGAGCCTGAATATTCAAATAAAGAAAATATACCGGAATCAAAACTGTCATCACCCCCTTCGACTTCCCAAAACGTTTCTCCTCCGAAAATGCCAACACCCTTTAAAAAAGCATTTCTCTTTCCAAAAATAGTTACAGCCAATACCAAAAGACGAGTCACAAAGAAATTAACACCAGTTGTTGCAATACCGGATGAGTTTATGGAATATCAAAGAAGAATTGAATTAGAGAAACAAGAAAAAGAGGAAAAAAGGAAAATAAGAATAGCCACACAAAATAAAAGAAAACTTGAGAAGGAAAATAAATTAAATACTAAAAAAAAACAAACTTATTGAGAAAGAAAAACTTAACACAAATTCAGAAAAAGAGCAACCTAATAAACAAAAAGAAGCAAAACAACCAGACATTAAAAAATGTAAGTCAGGAAAAATACTTAAAGATCCGGAATTAATAACAGATGGAGTTCTGGAGTTGAAGAATATAGATAAAAATAAGGCAGTTGAAGGAGAACACGAAGAAATAAATTTAGAAGGAAAAAAGAACGAAAACACTGCCTTTCAATCTGAGAATAAATATAAAGTAGGAGAATTCGTAATAGTAATTTATGAAGCACAGCATTTTCCTGGAGAAATTTTAAACACTGAAAATAGAAAATACTTTATAAGAGCCATGACAAAAACGGGCTTGCATACTATGTATTAAACTATAAACTATATTTTGACACACACCCACTTTTATTTTTAAGCAAACTGTTTTTCTATGGAATATTGCATATGGCCGTACAAATTTTAAGTGCAATTAGAATGAAATTTAAGTAACAATAATACATTAAATAATTATTAAACAAGTGTTTAAGTAAAATTAATAAAATAGCGACGTTAACTGGCTGGTTGCGTATTTTGTAGAATTTAAATATCATTCACCACGATTTTCGAAAATTTGCTAGGAAGTAACCATAAACGTGCCATCGAATATTATGACAGTGTTTTGCACAATAATCCATAGTTATCCGCCATTTACAAAACACTGATATACAGGGCGATGTAATTGACCCTAAATGCAAAATAATAAAAATTGAGTCCTGTCCTGGAATTTTTACAAACTAGATTATGCTATTAATTGGACTAGGACTGCACTATATGTATACCAACTTTAATCTAAATACGTCCCACCCATTCCAAATATATGGTGAATTTTAGTTTCAGTCAAGAATAATAAAATACACTGTATCTCAAAAACCATTCACTTTAAATCTGGGACACCCTGTATACATCAGATAAACAATATTAGCTAAGTAGCTAAATATTGTTAATATTAGCTAAGTAGCTAAATATTGTTGGCTATGAATTTACAAATTTAAAATACATTTTTATGAATTTGTATAAATGACTAAGAGTTGATCCATTTTGTGACGGTGACTTCAAAAATTATCATATTTTAAGAGAATGTCGAAATTAATTATATATTCAAATTTACCAACATATTTTCTAGTTCACTGTGAAATTATTAATATATGATGAAATTTACGATGACGCTCTCGATTCATTTTAAAATTAATTAATATAAAACTCCATAAATTTTTTAGGATCTGATATAATAATCCCAAATAATTTATTGTGCTAATCACTGATTTATATGAACAAAATGAAATAAATTGAATTTGTGTTTCGCCATTGTATCAGCAGAATAATTCAATGATTTATTTGGAAAAAAATTGATTAAATTGGCTAACTGAACATTAGGTTTGTAATAAATTTGAATAATGCGGTATTGTTTTAACTCTTCACATTGCGTAAAATAAAATGATACAGAGCACAAATTAATTTAGCTTAACATCTAACTAGCAAATAAATTCTTTAAAATGCAATGAAAATATCACGCTTGCCACAGATTTGAACCTCGTTACGGATTTTCGATTATTAATGATAGAATGTGGCTGAAAGGAGAACACGTTGTAAAGTTGATAATTTTGGTTGTCAGTTCTTTTGCTTTGGAGATACACCGACTATGTTAAATTTCGATTTTTATTATTTATTATTAAATGTGCCTATCAAATGCAATATACTCTTCGTTTTGCATTTGCGAAGAGTATAATAATAAACTTAATTCTAGTACATGTTTTGTGTGTCAAAAATCCGTTGTAAAAAGTCTTGCAAGGACATGTTAGCTAAAGACTGGTTGTCTAAGATTTAATCTTAGATCACGAGTCTTTTGTTGCTAACATGTGGGACAGGAAAGGAAGACTCGTTAAAATATAGCACAAAGACAAAATGATGTCAACAATACTCTGGCGCATCTTATCGTGTCTCAAATGGATTATTAATAAATAATATTTTCCTTAAAGATTTTCTATCCAACATTAAAATCGAAAAGAACCTAACTGAATACCTCGCCAAGAAAGTTCGGAATTGAGAAAGATTTAAGCATGTAGTAACTTCATATATCCCGCTGATGGACATGGAAGACAATAATTATGAAGAAGTTGATACTATTGTAATTCTTCGTGTAACTCGACAATATGGAAAGGACATACAAATGCACAGTCTGTGCACAGTCCATATACAAATGTGTTTGTGCTTCTGGTTAGTTTTTATGAGCAATTACCAAAGAAAGTCGTAATTGGCAACCAGTCGAGGAAAAACTGAAAAAGAAATAGATATTGGAAAAGTCGTCAAATCATTAAGTATCGGACACATGCATCATATATTTTTCCCATGCCTTTGCTGGGAGAAATATAATAGGCAGATTCTCAAGAATTAGCAAAGAATTTTACAATAAAATATTTTTGAATCTGTAGAAATCATCAGCAATACTGAAATCACTTGCATTGTTGGGAACTCTGAATACAACTACTATATAACTTGAAGTCAATTTCCACGAATTAGTACGTTTGCTTTATAAAAATGAATTAATAAAGAAGGTAACTGATTGTCCATCAAAAATGAATAGGGAGATAACCTACCACCCACAGTTTGTAACAATATGGAGAAGTGTGAATGAAAATATCCAAAATTTGCTAGTGTCTATGGGTAGAAAAAATCACAAATATTTAAAACCAGTCTCCAAGCTTAACCCACACGCCTCAAGAGCTGTAAAATTAACCTTGACAAATCTAGCTGCAAGAATGCGAAAAATGATATCTTCCTGCAACAAAATTGAATAATTTACCCAGAAACCTGTCAGCCTTCTGCAGAAAACTTCTTTTGTGCAAATACCCCAGATTTAGTAACTCCATCGATCATGGAAGAATATGAAGATAAATTAGGTAAATTGCAGTATTTTTACTTTAACATATTGCGAATAACCTAAAATATTTTTAAAAGATGCAGATAATTTAAGAATTATTTTAAGTCAAAGAAGACAATTAAAAATGCAATTTAGGTCGTTAGATTATATAAGATTAAGTCAAGCCATTATTTTATGATGTATTGATATTAATAATAAAAACACATTTATTTAATCCGCCGTTTTAAAAAAGCTTTGTCACCAAAAAAATTTTAAACATTTCTGACATGGTTTGAATGCAATTTTTAACTTAGAGAAACAATATTATCGTACAAGTATTCCATTAATTAACTGTGTGCCCGACCAAACTCACCTTGCGCGCCTCAATATTCTTCCACAATATCTGTAGCGCGCCATGGTTTTTGAATTTTAGAGCATTATTGTTTAACCAATACTCAATAATCTGTATATTGTTGCATTCAGCATTAAATTCTACACATTCTTTATTTAAACTGCTTTTCCATATAACTTATTGTTTTTCAACTACAAAATATTTAAAAAAGTTAGAAAACCAAAATTTTACTTCTTTTGCAAAATTTTCAGTTAGATATTAAATATTCTTAGATCTTATATTTTTTATAGTAAAGCATATACTTTTTTGAAATAAAGGTTCGGACGACTACGACGGTAGATACGATTTTTTCTCAAATCGCCCTATCGCCATCTTGATTTGTATATTACTAGAGCAAAATTTATTTTCAGAAATGCCAACATGCCATTTGGTGATCCTGTAATAATAAATTAAAGAGTTTTCAAACTTGGCAGGACATCGACGCGAGCGGACACTAGGAGTAGACTATATAGTCCATTCATTGAATCATTTTCACTCGGACTCCGGTTAGGAAACATCGATTTTCGTGATATTTCATGAATGGAATGCCGTTTATTAACGGCATTCAATTCGTAACTGACACTATTGCAAAATCTACATGGTCCGAAGGTGAGCTTTTACCTTGGGGGGGTGCATACCTCTTCTCTGGAGGGGGGGGGGGTCAAGCAGTAAATTCAAAATAACAAACATCTATGGAGGGATGAATTCTAAGCAAGAAATGTTCTATGAAGTTTTTTCGATAAATCAGTATGTTTCGAGTAATTCATGATTGAAAATGTTGATTTTTCATCTTCTAAATGAATGTTTTAGAGCAACTTATCACGAATAATTCGAGAACCTTACGTCTTATAAAAAAAATCATCAGGAGTGAAGATGAAGCTTACAAAATAACAAATCGATTGTTTCTGCTGATGCAATACGAACCGAGTTATGGCTCGTTGAAGGTGACTGATTGTTCTTAAAGTGCTTCAAAAGACTTTTAAAGTGAGTTTAAGTAAAAGTCATTAGCATAAATACTTACGTAGTTATGATGAAAATAAAATGGTTATCTCCTTTTTTCAGAGTAAAAATCGGCAGTGAAACCAACGGCTTAACTTCCTTAATTCTTAAGATATCTAATGCTCCAAAAAACCACATTGCAGGGTATTTCAAGGGCTACAAGACCTGTACGTTGAATTTTCCTGAACCTATCGTTTTTGAGGCTTTTGAGTTTAAAGGGCTCGAGGAAGGTAGTCCTCGCAGTCAAATACGAACTTAAAATGGTGATATCTCAATTAATTTTCATCCTAGAGAAATAAAGAAAACAACAAAACTTTTAGCAAAAAGAAAATCTAAATTTTTGTCCTCTTGCATTTCTTACGTATTGTCTTAGTTTTTGAATTATTGTGAAAACAAAAACATTTTTTCAAAAATTTCAAAAATCGTTTCAACATGGAATGAAACGTTTTTCAAATTAAGGCATTCTGAACTGTTCAAACTTCTAAAGCATACTGTTAGTACCTAAATAAATTAAATTATAAATGGAATATGTTTAATTTCAATTCTTGCGGTTAGGCCATTGGTTTCATTACTACTTTCTCTCCGAGAAAATGAGACAACCATTTTATTTTCATCATAATTCCGTAAGTTTCTATACTAACGACTTTTAATAAAGCTCATATTAAGGGTCCTTTCAAGTATTTTGAAAAAGGTACAAAAGCTTTCCTCCAAAAATCCATTGTTTTTCAGTTATTTAACGTTGAACGGTTCGAATTCAGTTTTCGGCGAAGAATCAGTCAATTTCTACGAGCCATAACTCAGTTCTTATTGCATCTACAGAAATTGAGAAAAATCCAGTCGATAATCTGTTTTATAAGCTTCATTTTAAATTGTTTTAAAACAAGCATTTCTTAGATGCAAATCAACATATTCATTCGCGATTAAATCTAAAAATATTGATTGAAAAACCTTCATTGAACATGTTTCGCTTAGAATTCATTCCTCTATTGTCTTCTGTGATTATTTTCAATTTACTCATTTCCACCCCCCCCCCCCGAAGGGGTGGCATCAACCCCTAGAGGAAAAGTACACATTCGGACCATGTAGACTTTGCAATACTATCAAATACGAATCGAATGCAATTTATTTCATAAAATCGATGTTTTATAACTGAAGTCCGAGGCTTTGCACTTTTTTTAATTTTTACTGACTAGTAATTAAAAGAATTTTCTCTCTTTGCATTGTTTCATACCAAAATTTTCATTTAGATAATCTGCAATTTGTATAATAATATAATATATTACTAATGATATCCTTTATTCGACATATTGTTTTTTTCTATTCTTAAAATCGACCCAAGAAAAAGGTAGAAAAAATAATTGCCTGTAACTTTCAGAAAGTTCCAATTATTTTTAAAACTCGTATGTGCTATATTCATGTTATTATTCGGCGATAATCGAGTCTGTCCATGAAACGTCACCCAAGACTTGGTTAATAAGACAAGAGGGTAAACTGTTCAAACCAAACTTTATTGAAATAGCTCTAGCTGATAATATTAAAATGAATTGGAAATATGTTTACCGTATGTAATCCCGTATAGTCATAATTATTTACGAAAGCATTCGTACATAAATTGAAAAATATATATTTCCTGCTTACTAATAACCGCATCGTCCCCGTCTACGTCTTTTATACGATAATTTAACTTCGACTACGCAGCGCCTGTCAGCCTCGTCTCCGTTCCGGAAATTGAAGGAAATGCTATGCCGTTTTTATCAACTTCGGTATGTTTTCTACGACAAGCAAATTGAAAAAAATTACTGTCGCGACAATTACCATCCGTAACGGATTGAACCGTCGGAGAATGCAGAAAATTACGCCATCCCTATGCAAATGTGTTAAGGAAAATGCTATCCGTAATAGAACATTTCTATGCTAATATTATTAGACCAGGGCTTAATCCCAAGTGTGATTATGCAGAAGACTTTGACCTGTCTAGCTGCATTTCCTGCTGGACATGTTCAAAGCTAATTGAAATATTAAATCGTGGTATGTGATTACATTAGCCACATATATTATTACATATATCGGCCACTGGCAAATCATTAGCATCTGAATTCGTAAATCCTTTATTAAATCGAGATTCGTTATATAAATGAACCGGAGTGCACATTATACTCTTCACCGATTTGTTGAATTTTGTGAATTATTTTTTGTAATAAAACATATTTATAAGATTTGGCAAAAGCTATCTAGGAAAACTAAAAAGAAGAACTATCTATTGAAATATTAATTTCCAATCTTTGCATTCTATCGATAGCAAACTAGTTATGCTAGCAATATCTTTTTCTCTCTTTTTCCAAAATCTTCGCCGAGTCCCATTGAATCCTATGATTATTATCCCACGAGTATTCACAAATTTTGAATTTTTCAAATTCTCCCCTTCTAGCGTAATTTCTATGTCCACCAAGCCTTACGTTGTAAGGTCTAGATGATTGACCAACGTAATTGTTCTGCGCACTCATACGGAACATTATAAATACAATTTTTTGAATTTTCAACAATATTGAAAGGTTTGGTTTTTGATAAAACTGATCTTAGCATGGAGCCTGTTTGAAAAATCGTTCGTACGGAAAACCTATTCCCAATTTTTCGTAATTTATCCGATAAATCATGTATATATGGAATTACTGCCATTGACCTAAATAACTCACGTTATGATAGTATATTCTCTCTCCTATCAATTTTCAATAACTGACTATCAACAAAACTCTCAGGATATTGATTATTTAATAAGACAGTTTTTATTAATTTCTTTTCGTTCCTTAATATTAAGTACGTACATCATTTGAGGAAATAATTTTGGCTCTGTCGTACAAACACTTAACGACACCTCTCTTAACACTCATATGTTGACTTGAATTGAGATTTAAGTATCTATTTGTGTGTGTTTGTTTTCTATATACTCTGGTTTGATATGTGTTATCTAATTTTTTAATTAATATATCTAAGAAAGGTAATGCATTATTATTTTCTTTTCCTATTGTAAATTTAATTGAAGGTTCTTTCTCGTTAATCTGATTTAAGAAAGTCCTTAAACATTCTTTACTATAAGGCCATATAGCAAAAATGTAATCTACATATCTCCACCATACAATGGGTTTATAAGCTAGTTCTATTCGCCAAATTCACATCATATTGCAATTTGTTTTTAAACATTATTAATGTTTTATCTACAGGAACATTGGTAAATAGGTTTACTATATAAAAACTGATCATTGGATGATTATTGTTAAAACGATTTTCTGACAGCTTTTCCAAAAAATGTTTGCTATTTTTAATGTAAGACTCGGAGGAACCTGATAATGGATTTAGGATTTCTAATAAATATTTTGGGAATTTGCTACATAGAGAATGAATTGAACTTACAATTGGTCTTAAGTTAATGTCAGGTTTATGAATTTTTGGCAAACCATAGAAATGAGGAGATTTGTTGTGATGTGAAGTTAACATCTTACCTTCAATATCTGTAAATTCGTGTTTGTGTTTAAATGAGACTCTATATATTTTGTTTTCTAAAGAATTTGTAGGATCTTTATTTAATTTATTTAATTTGGAATAGTTTCTATCGTTTATCAAGTTCGAAATTTTTTAATCACATATGGCTGTATCTAAGATTACCGTGGCATTGTTTTCATCAGCTGCTAAAATATTTATGCTATGATCATTTTTAAGAGATGAAATTGAACATTGTTCTTCAGATGTTAAATCATGTCTAGACTCATATTGTTTCTCTAATTCAATTTTAGAACGAATTCGGTATTCATTAGTATCATCTAATGGTAGCTTCTGTGCAGCCAGTTCAATTGCAGTTATATCTAATTTAGGAATAACATTTGGTGTTAAAGCATAATTCAAGCGTTTAGTTAAGACTAGTTTCTCGGATACATTTAGTTCGCGATTTGACAGGTTGATGACAGTTTTGTCTATTAAAGGATTATTTTGAAAGTTTTGTAATTCAATATGTCTTTCGCTATATAAATTTCCAAATTTATTTAAATGTCTAATCTCTTGTGAATTAAAAACTAGATTGTACGTACGTAAGACACTATTAGACATGTGGTTGTAGTCATCCTCTTCGACGCAGTGACAAATTTTCTAAATTAATTTTAACGTCTCTTACAATATTCACTTTACTTTGTCTATCGAACTGTACTCTATCCCGAACCATTGCAGCATTGGCCCTTAAGATATTATTGCATCTATTGCTGGCACATGATCCTCTTAAACGCAACCCTTTTGGAATGATATCTGGACGACACTTGCATAAAAAGGTAATACTATATTCGGTGTGAGCTAATTTTTTATGTAAAATTTCCAAATCTCTAAAAAATCTATTGATATTAGGCTGTGTTCCCTTTCTATTTTCTAATAAATTTAATTTTATTAAATATTTGCTTATATTTTTACCTTTTTACTATGTTAACAAACTGTTATATCGTTGCAGCAAATTGCAACCGAGAGTAAAATTCAATTGTTTATCGCAAAATTAAAGTAGCCTATGTAATTACCGATGCTATCGGAAGGCGCACAAATATTTTTGAAATTGATTTATTGTGAAATTCAATTGTTAATTATTATCGAAGCATTAAAAGTGAGCCAAAGAAACTAATGGACTTGTTCGGCATTTTTTTTTATTTCATAAATCGAAAGTGCAAGTATAAATTAACGGATCTGCAAAAAATCAGAATCTTATTCGCACGTTTAGTATCTTAAAAAGTATTACAAATTTCCATCTCGCGAAAATGGGGCGTGGCCAGGCGCTACGTCGCTATACGCATAGACTCGGCGATCTCAATAGACTTGATGCTCCTTATTGGTTATAATTATAAGTGTTTTCGAAGTATTGTTTGTTTTGCTTACTACTTGACAGTAGGGGAGTACAATTTGGTGAAATGTCAAAAAATTACAAGTCTCTCTCGCTCCTGCCAGAACGAATTTTCGACTTCGACCCTGCAATTTACGATTATAATTCATCGCCGATCTTCTCCTTTCCGTAGACACATAGAACGAACTTCCACTCGCCGTATTTATTTAGTTACCAGCGTTTAAAAATTCCATGTTTTTCGACTTTTCAGGTTAAATTTGAAAGGTCCCAGAAAGCCATTTTTCTTACGTCACTTGCGTATAGTGACGTCACAAATGAGCGCTCGGTTTTTGCAACTATTACTAATTTCAACTCCTTATATCTCGAGAACGGAAAAAGTTATTAATACGAAATTTTAAATGTATAATGAGAATATCGAATAATATATGAAAAAGTATAAAAACCATATAAAAAGAATATCATGGAACAAGGTTTATAAATACATTATTACAGTATTTTTAAATTTGGTATTGAAAATTGACAAAATCAACATACAGGGAGATAGTTTTAGGCAAATGCGAAAATGCCGTTGACAAATGCAGTTATTGATATTTTCTTAGTTTGCGGTACTGGATTGTGAAGATCCCTATTAGTGAAATATGCATACTAAATTTGGTTCGATTTGGTGAAGCCAATGGAACAATATGGCCGAACGAAATTTTGGCAAAAAATAGAAGACACGCTGTATATCAGAAACGAACGTCACTAGGGCTATAATAAAGGAAAGATGTACTCCCCACTAGCGTATGGTCAGTCACTCACGAAACACCTTGTAAGTAGTAGTAGGTATGTTAATAATTATAGTGATTATTAATTAAATCTTTACTATTATTTGATAGCAACGTTAACTAGATTTATTTTCTTAAGTGGCTATAAATTTAATGGAGGAATTCAATAAGAAAATTACAGTTTAAGTCGCAAAACATTACTTTGGGCTTTTAATATATGTCCTTAGGGTACTGTACTCATCAGTCTCGACCCTGTTTACAGTGTCTGCTGAAGCTAATAAAACTTCAACTCTTGTTGGTATTTATATTCATTCAGGAATAACTGCCATATTCCTCAATCAACAAGTAGTTGTATTTTAATTGAAGTTTTATATACCATAATAATTAGAAAGATATGCACGAATTTAAATAAAACATATAGGTCTATTTATAAATCGCTCGAAAAATCAAATGTTATCTTTAATAATATACTTAATTAAGGATGGATTTTTTTCGCAACATATTTTAATCGTAAGATAGACAAAAGTGTCGCCCTTTTCAGAGATTTAACTACAGGATCATTTCTTAGGACGGACGACCTGAACATTGTACGTGTGAGAATAAAAATTAGAAACAAATCTTGAGCAAGTGAATATTTAAAGAAACAGAAAAATGCGTTAGATGATACTTGAGGAATTAGTTTATGATGGCCCATATACCCCGAATTTCAATAAGTTCTTGTAATGTAACGTGGTTTGCTTAGGTAGCTAATTTGGAGATGTTATCTCAGTGTTCAGTTTAGTAAATAAAATAGTCCAAATACAAATAAATGGTTTATTTCTCAACAGGTAGATAAAGGCAGTATGACATAATAAACAAGTTTCCGTATATTCCACGGTCGTTAATCATTACGTAAACGGTTTCGAAGCGGACGAGAGTGTAGCGATGACAACGTAGCGGTAATTCGTCGTGACATGCGTGGGGTACCTTTTGATACGCACCGGCGCGGGCGTCGGATAAATAACTTGCCAACGCAAAAGATCCCAGCGCAGCACGCTGTAAAATATAGCGGTCAACGTATGTTAATTCCGTCGTGGTACCGTCGTAATAGAGTACTGACTGTAATTAATCCAGCTCACCACGCTGTAGGTCAATATCAGAAAAGCACTGGTTTGTATTGAATTTTGTCGTGCTGTTATGTCCGAAATCATACACGTATGGACTACTTTGGGAGAGTGTGCAACTTTGGTTCCGTGTGCAGATTTCAGGTACGTATGCAACCTATTATTGGGTACGTATGCAATATGCTGGACAAACGGAAATCTAGTAATATGACATGAATTTATCAATGCCTTATTACCGTAAAATCTATAAAAATATTTTTGAGTTTTTAATGTCAGTAATTTCTGCGCTGAAATATCATATATCTAATAATCGCATCGAAGGATCTTTGCCCCAGTTTGGCGCACAGTAAAAAGAACAAAATCGAGCGATATTTTCTTCTTTAGCTCGTACATCTAACCTTAATTTAGCTCTAGAGGCCGCATATGTGCAAGATTGTATTTATGCTAAATTTTATTATGCCACATAGCTCCGCGTATCACGGCTTAGCTTCTGGTGTAGTAATTCCCTTGTTTTATTATGCCAGCAGTATTTACTATATCTACCTGATTTAACGAAATAAGTAGGTATTTTAATAGGGGACAGTTTTTGTTAATAATGATAAAATTGTTAGTGCGTCTTTTTCTAAGTGTGTAATTTTCTTGTAAACGAGATAGTTCTGTTAAAGTTTAAAATTTTGTTTAAAACTTTTAGCATATGCCGGCATTAAAATAAGAAAATTTTGAAATTAGGATGCAAAATATTGGGCATTATTTTTATGACCACTAAGTAATTACATAAATTACACAAACTTACATTTTTTATTCAATTTTGATATATAAAGTAACATAGTAGAATCACCATTACTAAAATTGAGCCGTATCTGTCATACAAGATCACCGCCAAAGGCTTACAAAATGTCATGTCACATAAGCTATGTTTTATTATATACATATTTTTCTATTAAGCATACACGAATAAGAAAATATATAAGATATCGAAATTATAATATATACAGTATCTCTGTCAGGTTTGATTGAACTCCATGTATATTAGGAGAAATATACATTTTATTTTAAAATGTTAAGTTATTTTTAATAAAGTCTATTGCGAAACGAAAGAAAGTTGCAGTGGAGCGTCACCAATTGCAAAAACAAAAATAAAAGATGTATTGGATGTGTACCTAATTTTATTGAGAACATTTAACAATGAATTCTTTGCCATACTCGAATAATACGTTAATGTAGCTGTGGGTCACGCCGGACTACAACTTCTACGCGTTTATATCTAATGACCTTAAGAGGCAGTATTTCAAAGCGAATCTCGAATATATACTTACTAACTTCCTTGACTAGAAATATATGTAAAGTGTCTCTTACCTAAAACAAAAGAAATATTATTTTATATTATATATTAATAATAATTAGTTATTATTAGAAAACATAACTATTTTCTGTAATAAATAACTTTTCCAATTCTTTGCTTTTTACTATCTACCTTATTTTATTAGATACAGTTCCCAATTAAATAATATTGGATTGACGTGAAGGAAGATGGGAAAAATAAAATGAAAACTTCAACGGAGGTACACGTTTTAAGATACACAAAAAAAGACGATTTGCAAATGTATGCTTGTCCGTATAGGCATGACGAACGATGGTGTCCGAGATCATTTTTTAGCATTTTATAGCCGCCATGTTGATTCCACCATCTTGCACGTTGGTTCACGACAATTTGGATATCTGATTCGTGAGCAGCGACCTCGAAACCCCCCAAAGTAGCAAGATTTATGTAAGTTGGTAATAATAATAATTATGTTTCTGTAAGATTTTCATAAAAAAATGGCCATTTAGACACATTAACCGTCTTTTCATTTTCATATTTAAAATATCGGCCATGACAAATTTTTTCGTAATTAAATCATGAATAATTAAAAATATACATATCTCAATCGGTTGCAAAATAAGAACGTTAAACAATTTTAAACGAAATAACTTTTTTCTGGACCACTGTGCGCCGAAGAAAATAGTAACAATTCACATCTTACAAGCATAAATATAGGAAGAACTAGTAACTTAACGAGCCTGTTCTTTAACGTTTTGAGATATTTTTGTCACGTCAGATGTTGCCACCGTATTGACAAGTCGCCGATGTTGCCGATGTGTATTTCCATCTAATTTCTTATTAGCAATTACCAGAATTATTTCTCAACATTCCTAAACTAGATTGGTTACTTTTTATTTGCTCAGCCTTCAAACATTTTGTTGTACTTTACACTGAAACCATACTCAGAGCTCATTGTTTGATCAAATGTTTGAGCTAATCTTAATTAGTCGTAACTAAGACTGTGTCATCTTCAACTGTCAAGTTAGAAATCTTAATTCCGCATGTAGTTACTTCACCCGATCCACTCTCCACATCGTATAACGTATTCAGTATAGACGTTAAACTGAATTGGTGACAGTACACAGCCCTGTCTGGGTCCTGTCATTTGGCTTTAGATTCGCGTAGTATTTCTGATACCAGTCATTTTCTGACTCAAAATAGTTGTTACTCTCGAAAAGCCGTGATACCAACGTGGTTGGTGGAAGGAGGTGACTAAAGTATTCGATTTTGGTTTCCAAGTGTTTTAATATTTGTGGAAACTACCTTTATCCTTTATGTGAAAAGATGATATGATTTCATCGTATTTTTAAGATTCAATAATTTGCTTTGTGGATTTGGCGCAGAGGTATCTCTCATTAAATTTTTAAATATATTCTAGTGATAAAACACCTAATAAATAGTATGAAAATGTGCAACATCTGTGAAAAAACTATCGAGGCCTTTTAATTTGTTGGGTTTTCCATATCTGTCACTTATGGTTTTTTATAAAAGTGGATGACATCGTCAATCACTAGAACATACTGCATATTTATCCAAGTTTGGATGTTTCTAAAAATATTTTTTTATTTTTATTATTATTTTGTGTAGCATAACTTATAAGTCAGTTTCCCCTCTTAGTACACCAACTGAGTCTCTTAGATAGGATGTTAGGAAAACTATATTAAAGCCCTGACAAATTATACAAAACTAACACGCCGTAAAGTTTCGCGATGTGCCACTTTGTCGGTAACTTTAAAACAATTTGAATAGTGCCAGAGTGTTAGTGACTTTATTAATAAATAACAACTGCCTTAGTGTTTGTCTGTATAAGATGGCATTTTACTAATTACAACTTTACCGTAGAATTTGTCAACTGATTTCACAAATAACGTGTACTTCATAATATCTGCAACTGTTTCCCTTGGGAAGGATAAATTATTATTTTACGGAATACATTAAATTGAAATTCGCTATTTCATACAAAATAGTCTAAATATTGACAAGTACGATGATATCTAAATTTATTAATATAATATTTATTTTGTGTGTTATGGAATAAATTGATTAAAGTGTTTGAAATTATATTTATGCCTGTGGTAAACTGAAATGCGAAATTTTAAACGAGATAGAGACCACCACTATTACTACTAAAGGAAATAGATAATACCTTTCTAAGTAAATAAAATCTTCAACATTTCCAACTACTTTATTGATAACCTTTTTCTTTATAAGACTTTTTTTGATACGCTTCATTGCCATAATAGTAGTTAACGTGCCATTTAAAGGGGAGTTACATAACAACGATAGTTGATCTTTTCCTTGGCTAATATATTACTTTACGCTAAAGAAGCCTTTCCAGCATTAACAAATCAGTCCAAAACTAAATATATCAGTATGTCAAAGAGAGCTACTAACGAAGGACGTATTAACATTAGACATTACGAGATTGAAAAAGTACAGGAACTTATTTATCTTGGGTCAATGAGAACATACGATAATGGTACACAGGCAGGAATAAAGGAGGAATACTGGTTGGCAATAAATGTTACTATGGGCTTCATCCTCAACTTACATCTCGGCACATCATGAGGAAAATAAATACAGAGATGTATAAAATACTTATAGAACTCGTTGTGATGTATGGATCACAAACAAAAGCAGAGAACAGTGGTTGGAGTGCTTTAAAAGAAAGATCTTGCGAAAAATCTACGGCGCAGTATTTGAGAACGGGTTCTGGAGGAAGACACAGAACTATTAACAGCACCAAACATATAGGGATTCTACCATGACTCGGTCAGTGCAAATCAATTGCGTGAGATGGACTGACCAGTCTTGAGAAGGGAACATATGATCCGGTGAAACGAACTATCTTTCACCGGCCAGAATGAATAAGAAAAAGAGGGAGATATTGGCCACGATAATTGAACAATTAGAAGAAGACGTACGAAATAGGAATTAATTCATGGAAGAGGCGTGCGTTGGATAGAGAAGAATGGAAACAAGCGATTGGGGATGGCCCAGGCTCACAAAGGGTTGTAGTGTCAAGAGAGCGAGAGAGAGGGAGAATCTGTTACTTTGAAAAATACTTGATAGGTCAATACAGAGTAAGGTATTACCATTGTTGATGTGTCATTTTATAATAGGACAGGCTAGTATCATACTTGAATGCAGCTATGAGGATCAGGTTTTTACTTTAACTGTTTTTGTCGAAACTAATTTCGAAAATAAGTTCAAAAGACAAGCAGCATTCGCCGTTTTTTTGACTACTTATGATATCGTGGAGAGTCCTTGTAAGCAATTTATTAAAGATTATTCCATTAAAAAAAAACCGTTCATTTTCTTTGCTACTGCCTAATCACGGTTAATTTGAAAGACATGAAAGAAGCTAAACAAATTAAGTAACGGAGTGGCCCAGGGATCAGTACCCGTACCTTTGTTATTCAACTTATCGGTGACGACTCATCTCTCCCTATAGGTAGGATGTTCGCGTACGCAATGTGTTGATTACGTAACACATGTACAGTGGAAGTACTAAAGAAATTTTGAAAAAAGTCTATCATCCCTACGCAACTATTTCAAAAGTTGAAGATTGTGTCTAAGTAAAATAAAATCAAAGCTTTGTTATTTTCGCCTTCATAATAAATTAGCCAGCATGGGGCTAAAAATTAATAGTACATTATTCAGCGAGCATATAATGATGGCTATTATTCACGATGGTGAAGTCTAAGACATGAGCCGCAGGCGTGTCGTAAATAACTAGAGTATATAGTGTCCATTATATATACGACTATTACAAATTTAATTATTTAATACATTCTCATTTCATTTCTCCAATTTGAGAAAGGTTCATACGCCATCGTATATAATTTTCTTGATTTTTCGGGCAACAAGTTTAATGTTAGTTAATAGTTCATACAGGACGGTCACTCTAAGAAATTATAAATTAAGAAATAACATGAGAATAACAATCGCAATGTAGTTAGCCTTATTATTACAGAGAAAACCTGATAACATTTTTCCATCATCTACTCTAAAGTGGTGGGGGAAAGACTCAATTTTATTTTTTAAATTTTCAAATTTTTTTATTGTTCAAATAGGTTTAGAATGTAATGAAACGTGGAAATTTCAAACATGAAGAAAAAAATTTCCTCCATTATCAATTTTATTGTAGTGGTAAAAAATTTAAAAACAAATTATTCTTTTAAAATTTTCAAAATAAATTTTCCTTCTGAAATATGTTTAGAACGTCATGACACGAGGATGTTTTAAATTTGAGCAAAGGAATTTTTTTTTTCAGTCGTGCGTTTTATAAAAAATTCAAAATTTTCTTTTTTAATTTAAAACAAAAATTATTTTTTGATAATTGTATGTTTAGAATGTCACGAAACGTGGAAATTTTAAATTTGAAGAAAAAATATATTCTACTGTAGTGGTAAAAAAATTTAAAAAATTGTTCCTTTAAAATTTTCAAAACAAATTTTTCTTTTGAAATGGGTTTAAAATGTCACGAAACGTGGAAATTTTAAATTTGAGCGAAAAAAAATGTTTCCATTATCTATTCAATTTAGACAGTCCACCCTGTATATTTAACAGTGAACGTCTAACCATGTCTTCGGCGGCAGTGGCCTCAGCTACCTACCAAATTTGACTGTTCTCCGTCAAGTAATTTTTAAGTTAATGCACCAACAGACCGACAGACAGACCGACGGACAGACTGACGGAATTGAAAAATCTATATTTTCGTAATCTACATGATCTGAAACGTGAAAATCAAAAAAATGTTGGAGGTTGATTTATTCTCGAATACAATACTTCCCTTCGGTATGCCAGGGACGTAAAAACCAAAAAATAACAGAAAGCTGCTAAACTTATACATATGTTTGATAACTTTTTTCACGATTTACATCTTATCCGATTTTCAAGATATTAGCACCTAAATCTATTACAAAGAGCTTCTTCTCACTTTGAGGTTATGGTTTCTCTGTATCGTGATCTGATAAAGTAAAATGGACAACTGCTTTGTGCTTAACAAGTAGAAATCCATCTGAAATAATACCTCATATTCCGCCGAGTGATTGAAACCTGAATTTTATAAAAATTCTATTTTATCCATGTTGAGGTCGTTTTCTCAAAATGCTGTCCTCATAGAGCAAAACGGGTAACGGCATTGCGTTCAGCGCGTTAAAATCCTATGGAATTAGCTATTTAGGTTCGATTTACTCGTATATACAATGTATATTCACCTTAAAATTTCTTAGTAAACTAAGAAATACAATTATTTTTACTCGGGCACGAAAATAGGCAGTAACGGATTTTTTTGCACTTTTAGGTTAGGTTCTCTCAAAATTGTAGAATTCACAATTAATTGGTAATTAAAATTTCCCTTTTTGCGGAGGTAAATTAGTTATTTATTTCAATGAGTGCACACCCTAGGAGGCGCCAATTCACGTTCGAGCTGACGAAGGCAATGGAATGAAATCAGTCGCATGTCTTTGTGTTTGAAACGGAATAACGTAGAACAATTAGATTTGTTGGAATCCTTTTGTCTTGTCTTTGCGTGCAAAATTTGCTGTCTTCGTAAGTCGACCGCATTTCAAGACCACCGAGACGACGAGGCTCCAGACATTCCCACATCTTTGTTGTCACAAGAATAGAAATGAAAATATACAAATCCCTGTACAAAAGCGAAATGATAAAGTATGCCACAATGGAGTGAAAACACCTTCGAGTCAAATAAAGACGTTGATAAGGATTAATACTCTACCCGTTTTATACTTTACCAGGTAACTTTTTTCTATCGCGAAAATTTATTTACTTTTTCCAGTGGCGTAATTTTACTTTTAATGTACCAACAGGATATAAATTTCCACGTCTTAAAAATTGTGAATATTTCATATTAGCAGGTTGAGGAGATGAGGTGTGGTCATTGGTTTAATTTCCTGAATTATTCCAAGTCTTTCTTCCTCTAGCAGCAATCAAAAAAATTTACACAAGTGTTACGTCACTTCATTACTTCCACATCCACCTAGTGGAGTCCGTCAGGACAATCAAAAACGGTACTAGCAACGCGATGCTAGCATCACGGAGGACGTTCATTAATTTCTTAGGGAAGTGAGTTCCTAACGTCCGGTTATAACCTTTTCAAGACCGTTATTGTCGATTAAACTTATTGTTTTGTTAATGGAAATATGAAATACGATATTGTGTGTTAGGGAGATTTATCAGATTTGTAGTTTACGCTGTATAGTGGCCACTTTGAACACACCCTTGAAGAGGTTCCGTCATCCTTGGATTTTTGACAGAGGTTTCCGTCTTGACAATCAGGTTTTTGCGGTACTAAGTTGTAATGTAATGGCTGTCATTCGACCCACGTAGCAACAGTTTCTATACATATTTTGTTTAATATTTTACACATTAAATTGTCAATCTTATTTAAATATTTTTCATATTTGAATTTTCAGTAGATTTGAACACAACGCTTACAATTTTTCACTATTAAGTTGTCGTTCGTTCTGTGATATGTTAAGTGTGGGCCACACATCTAGGAATATTGATTATGTGACTATTTCTGTGGGATATTGTTAATAATCATACCTTAATTTGATTAATAAAATTGTTTCCAATAAGACGCTTATTTGTTTTTACCAACGTACATCTACCACCCCAATTATTCGACGCCACCCCCAAGAACCTGACTAGTCGGCCGTGTGAGCCTCTTTCGCCACTAATTTACTGCAGAGAGGGGACTGCAGGTAAAATACGAAAATTTTGTTCAGGGCACAGGGTGACCACCGTACCCTGCAGTATAGCTGATACATCAGCCTCAGCCTCTAAAGCTTTCTTTTATACTACTCCCCTTTTATTTGGGAGCCCTGTAACAAGTGGCTCTGGGGTGAAACAAAGAAAGAATTATTTTTTTCAATAATTTCCGTTAAGCATATTGAGGAAAAAATTTTCAAAAGTTGATGGGAGCTCTGTTACTACAAATATCATCTGTTTCCAATTTTTTCTTCACAATAATTAATATTTAAGTGTCTGTATTTTTTTAATCACTCTGTAAAATTGCGGAATACTTGAACATTTTTGTAGGGTACTAAAAGGGCTGCCGAAAGGGTTCTCTTAGAAATGATTGTAATATCTGTCAAAATACGAGAAATTATTGTTTTTTCCTCCTTTTGTATTTAAAATTTATTTACAATTCTACAATAAAATGTTGTAATAGCAGAAAAGTAAAGTTTATGCTAAAAAACACATTAATAACAAATGCTCCACATGACATTCACCTGTTTCAGTACACAAGTTATACTATTACAATTTTATGTAATATCAACGAAAAATCAAGAATTATCATTTTTTCTCGTAGATCATAGGTGCTTTTGAAACAGGAAACCTATCGCGTTTAAGAAACAAAATATGTTTGGTTGTTATCAAGCTTACATCGAGTACTTATAGAGATACAAGTCCCATGATAATTTGAAAATGTTATCTTCAATGCAATGAAATTTATTGGAAATTATTTTTTTCGGCCTCACTTTAAGAAAATGTACTTCCTCAGGGATGCATTTTTGGGTTATGCAAAGTTGGATTATACGGGCCCGATATGAACTAAGAAAGCACCGGTTCCCGTCTGGGAACTCAATTCCCATATAAATGGTCCATTTTGTTAAAACTGTTTTATTTGAACACAAATTTATTGGAATTATACATATACTTATTATGTACATTAACACCACACAAGTAGAAATACCCGTAAACTATGTGGCCATAGTCCAAAGTAGTATTATTTTATGGTATAGTTTACACTTTAGTTGTCAGCACTGAATATTTCATAATATCTGCATCACATCTGCATATAAGCCGCCTCTGGAATAAGAATCTCCCGTCCGGGCTCTAGATATAAGTAATGGAGAGTTGGAACCATTGATGCCATATTTCCACTGGAGTAATGTTGACGAGTACCAACCGTAGAATACTTTGCTCAACATGTACTTTACCAATCTCGAAAACACTATTAGGAGATAATTAAAAAATCTGCCAATTAAATATTATACATTTTTATCTCATGCCAACTTGAAGGGCAAACCCACATCGTATGTAGTGTTCAGTATATGTGAAATAAGAGATGCATACGTTAAACCAGAATGTGATTTTCAGAAATGATCTTTAAACTCATGCGAGAGTTTAACTCTTATATGAAAATTATTTGGAAATATAAACAATAAGGTCAAGGACTGTAGGAAGACTTCGTTGCTCTCACTCATCAATCGTTGTAAGGACAGGAATATGAAAACTTTCAAACAATCCTGAGAGGAATTAATATATTTATTTTTCTTTCCCTAACGTTTATTTATGAGGTGCTAGATGCTGTCAACGATAAAATTTATCTGTTTTGCTTTGTTGTTTTTTTCTGTGGGTCATAGATAGAAGCGATGATTCAAAACAAAATTTGTACCAACCAACGTATATTTTTATTGGAAAAATGTTTCAGGGCCCTAACATACATTAATGGGGATCAATATCCCTATATTGAAAGTTGAATTTATTATGTATGGCTCTGCATAGTGTATAATGTCAATGTAATCACCAGTGGCTTGTTTGAAATGTTTACCTTATGAGATAGGCGTAAAATATATATGACTTCTTTCTATATGATCATCAAATTGTTGGGGGTAATAGACATAGACCAGTCAAATTAGGCAAAAACCAGGTCCATCTCTACAAATATTTGTGAGCATAACAGACCAATACATTCGATTCGGTACGTGCCGAGAGTTATTTGAAGAAAATTTTAAGTTATAAACAGTCAAAGTTGTGAAAATGATTAACAACTGAATATATGATTATTCAATTTCAAACGCTGCTAAATAATAATAATAATCGTTTTTATTATAATCCAGAAAAAAATATTACAATACTATAAAATAAGAAATAAAATGATTATAAAAGGCAGAGTTCAGTGAATTTAAAATAAATTCTCTGTTCTTCCACTCAACCCAGAGAAAAAATAATAATAAATAACCACATAAATTATTAATTTTTAAATGCCACAGTATTTTAACTAAAATAGACAGCAAGCCTAGTTTCACTACAAATTTTTTTTAAACTATTTTTTTTTATTGTGTTTTAAATTTTGTATATGGTAGTACCTTGAGATTTTCAGGAATGTCATTGTAAAGAGAAGCCACACGATATGAGAATCTGCAACGAAATTCGGCAGTTTTATGTCTTGGGATGGTGATAGTTGATTTGTGTCTTATATTTAAGTTATGTACGTCTGTTCTCAATCAACAACAGATAGAGAAAAATTGCTCAAAACATTTTTTGTAGAGACAAATTTCCTTAAAATAAATCTGCGATTGAAAAAAATCAGTTTGAATTATGAGCAAAAAGGAAGACGGGTAAAGATCGGTCTTATAATATTACTTTTTTAAATGTTTTTATTCTGTGAAATATAAAATATAGTATAACCAAGATTTATGATATGTTTTTATTACGGAAAAAAATTAGACAAAAGCATGGTTATTGCAATATTAATTAATATGATTATTCGTAGCTTCTTGTCTGAATCTTCACTAGACCATCTTGTACCAGCATATTAAAGTGTATCTGCATAACCAAGACTCGGAGTTTTAGATTTATAGTACTTTCAAATTAGAAAAAATTAAAGAAATTTTCTCACAGTTATGAGACCTGAAACATATTCTTTATAGGATTTTGCAAACAGCGGAAAGAAAAACTATCTATGAGAACTAAAAGAAAAACAATATGTAAAAACATTAATGAAATCTTTGCATTCTTTCGATAACCTAACTTCTGGTTATGCTAACAAGTAAAAATTCTTATTTGCCATTCTCATTATAACATTTGCATCCCACACAGTTCCCAACTAGTATCTACATGATCCCCTACGATATGTAATTTCAGTCAAAATTAAGAACAAAGGCCTGAAATTAATTTATTTACCTACCTTGTCTTTAAAAATTTTTCATTCCAATGAATTATATTTTCATAAAATCTCATTCAGTTTCTTGGAAATGCTTAGCTTTTGAAACGTTTTTCGTCCTTATTGTGGACTCATCAGAAAAGCCCAAAGCCACTCATAACGATGTTCCATGCAAAACCAAGACAACCTCCATGAATAAGTATGATGATATATTTGACATTGACTGATAAAAAACAACAGATCTTCACCTTCTTGCTTGAGAATGGCAAATAAGAATTTTCACTTGTTAGCATAACCAGAAGTCAGGTTATCGAAAGAATGTAAAGATTTCATTAATATTTTTACATATAGTATGCATATTTTTTTATGAAAATTTAAAAAAGTCGCAAAAGTATCTATATATTTCTTTCGCCCTCTAGCGGCGAAAATATGCGAAAATCGGACAATGTAGACAATACTGTTGGCAAATTTTATGCTTTATGACATTGCTCTCCTGATATTTTTCACCAAAATTCATAGTTTTTTCTCAAAATAAATAGAGGAAAAGGCGAGAGAGATATGTATATATGTTTCAAAAACCATCATTTTTTAGAACAGCAGGGAGTGAAAATCATGTTTAGTCAACCCAAATGCTTCACTTTTTACAGGTCTCATAGCTGTGGGAAGCTTTCCATAAAACAGAAAAGTTTTTATTAATTAGAAGGGACTATTAGTCGTACTATGGCGCCACTAACCTAAGTACCAAAGTAGAGAAGCGACATGTGCATAGCAACAGACAACTCTGGCACCAACTTGGTACTGAGAGTACCATTTAATATTTGGAATACCTCTATCTCTCCTTATATATGTTATATATATGAGCTGATATGTCGTGATCTTAGGTGAAGTCGAACAGCTTTCTCATCTTCTAGATGTACAGAAACTGTAAGTCGTCCAGTTGTATCAAAGTTCTCTCTTACGACCCTCCTAATATTTTGTAGAAGATTTTGAATATCATCTTTACTCATAAATGTGTCATTTCTTCCTCGACGTAAACTTTGAAAAGCCATTTCTGTAAATGCTTTTTCTAAAATATGTTATTTTTACAGCATCGTTCCTGACGAAATATAGATTCCTGTCGGGATGAATTCTTGTGTTCGAGCTGCACGAGGTACTGTTGCAAGATTTTTGTTTCCTCTGCATACTATGCAACATTTGCATGATTTGTAACATCGAGGTAGTGACAAAAGTACTTAAGGTCTTTTTATTGTAGAGTTAGTAGTATTCGATGAAGTTCTTGAACTTTTAACGAAGACAAAGTTGGTTTTTCATCCTTCAACTGGTGACTTGCATATGCACGGAATGCAGAAAAAACTTTGCTATGATTTTGTAAATGACAGTTTTCATAACCTTTAAGAACTAATATTTTCTTATTTAAACAACACGAAACTCACTTTTATTTTTGCTCCACTTTTGACAAGAATTACACGGACTTCCATGTATCGCGTCGCAATACCATACAACAAACATATATAATAGTCAGTAACGAAGCGTTTACAAAACAAAATAGCTACTCACATAACGATCATATAAATGCGCTCGATGAACCAAACCTCTATTGATAAGTATTTTAACTCTACTCTTCAAGGAAAATAAAAATATTATGGTTAATGCGGCGCCACATAAGAAGCCAATAAAAATTTGAAGATGCGTCAGAAACCGTAAAAAATCAACAAATATGCTCTTTTGAAGGAGTTGTTTATGTAACTTACTGTACTATTTTTCAAATAAATTCTGTTCTTGAACTCTAATCAGATACAGAATAAATGCTTAAATGAAAACTTTTAATTTTCACGATTATTATGGGCGAAAAAATGCCGATCTTCACCCACCTCCTTTTCTAAATACAAAAATATTTATTCATCCATGATAATAACTATACAAGACGGGACTTTTTTACAATAGAAGATGAGCTGGGTTCATCTGAGTCTACTAGTAAATAAACATTCTTCTTCCGTTTCCTCTTCTCTAAGCTCATCTCTTGCGTCTTTCTTAACTTCTTGCTCGTATTCTTCTTCTTCCTCCTCAGTATCTTTGCATTCCGAGACGAATATGTCCTTTCCATTTCTAATGGTGTTGCTATATCTTCTATGTTTTTCCCCTTCTTCTGCTGAGTACTTTTCATTCTCTTCACCTTCCATATCAGTTGTGGTGTCTCGAGCATTCGAATATGATATTCCCTTATAATTTTTACAGATTCGAACATTTCATTCCTGTTTTTTCTGCAACCACAACAACTAAAGGCATCAAGAAAATTTCAGTAGGGTTCACAACCCTTCTCGTAAGACATTCTAGGATATTGCAGAAGTTCTTGGCAGGCTTCCAGAACACGTACCACCAGTGTCTCAGAGATGGCATGCATGGGCAGTCAACGACACGCAGTTTCCTTCCTGTAACCAATGCCACCCAATTTTCAGCTTTCACTCATGAGCTATTAGCCCCTAGGGGGCGGAAGCCCGTAGCAATATATTCAATTCACCAATATTGTATAGCAAAAAATTACCTACTTTTAAAACTGAAAAATGAGATTATCCGACTTTATTATTATAATTCTATGACGAAATTTTTTCATGTTTATTTTGATAGTTTTTATCAATATTAACATCCGTTGACTGTCAAACTGTCAATACTATGTTACAAACAAAATATTTATTAATTATCATGAATATCACGAATGTCAAAGAGCAGAAGATTTGTACGTATACCCCCGGATACCCTGTACTAGTATTTGTTCTCCGAATAACATTTGTTGGCCACAGATGACAACTGACGCATTACAATCTCGACGTGGGAAACCACATTGTCAGTCTATTGTGAGTACAGTTCTTGCTAACAATGCTCAAAACCAGTAAAAAATTCTATTATAGATTTTCTTTAGCTCGAATTTATTTTTTTAATTAAAATTATTCAAAAATAGGCAATGTTTTCAGGTTAGATGGTATAATTGCAAACAAGAAAAGGAGGACATCCGCATTTACATATTACTACCTAACTAAAACAATGTAAAAAAAGTATCTTAACCATGGGATTAAAAAATAAGTTTATTTATTATAATTGTTTCGTCCATTTGTAAATGTGTAAATATATTTTTTTATTTAACTGGCATTAGTAATGTTAACTTAATTTTTTGTTCTTTTCAATTATTGTAAATAGCAGTGAGATTAGTATACCCGCCAAACAGGGCCGACAGCGCCCGGAGGTAAACCGAATCGATCAGCGAATCAATAATATATTAACAGTGATCGCGGTACGTTGCCTATTACTATAATAACTTAAACTTCAAGTATTTTTCAAATTAAATAATTGTTAACAAAATATTTCACATTACTAATAATAAATATAAATAATAAATACAAAAAGAGAAGAAAGTCTATTGTGTTGTGTAAAGAAAATCAAGCAATTGGTTGGAGAGTGAGGAAGGAGCTGTCTTCCTGCCCCAGCGAGCCATTCCTCCGAGGATTACGGTAAGACACCTTTCTCACTGCAGTCGCTTGTATATTTCAGAAACTATCGTGAAGAAGGAGCTGTCTTCCTGCCCCAGTGAGCCATTCCTCCGTGGATTATGGTAAGGCACCTTTCTCACTGCAGTCGCTTGTATATTTCAGAAACTAGAGTGAAGAAGGAGCTGTCTTCCGGCCCCAGCGAGCCATTCCTCCGAGGATTACAGTAAGGCACCGTTCACACTGCAGTCGCTTGCATATTTCAGAAACTAGAGTGAAGAAGGAGCTGTCTTCCTGCCCCTGCGAGCCGTTCCTCCGAGGATTACGGTAAGGCACCTTTCTCACTGCAGTCGCTTGTATATTTCAGAAACTAGAGTGAAGAAGGAGCTGTCTTCCTGCCCCAGCAAACCATTCCTCCGAGGATTACGGTAAGGCACCTTTCTCACTGAAGTCGATTATACGAATTTGTTTCTCATTCATTATTAAAAGACAGATATATTCCATTGCAAGATATTACTTACTATCAGGAATAAAGTAACAAAACAATAATTTGTAGGTAATTAGTGTAAAAAATCATAGTCAAAACATTCAATAAACGGAGATTAGAAAAAAGAACCCGTTGCATCTGATCATTACATTTTAGTTACCTTAAGAGTACAACTAAGTTTGAGCTTTCGCATTTAGAGATTCTCTTCGATACAGTAGTTTCTATTTAAAGTGTAGTCTACCTCGTGACAATGGGCACTTATAAGATTTCTAAAGGTAGGTATTCAAGCAAAGTGTGCCTTTAAACTAAAGTTAGTCTTCGAATATAAATGGAATATTCCGTTATACCGCACAACGTAAAACTTAAAATGAATATAAAATATTGCTAAATTAATGAACGACTTGCGCATAATACAATCTCGTAAATTTAGGCAGATAACAAGACAAAAACAAATGAATATAAATTGTGAACAAAAGAGGAAGTGTAGAACGCAGGAAATATATTTGATTTAGATTAAATACAGTAAATTTTTGGAAACTTTGCATTTAAGGGAAGGAATATTTATAAACTCTTGTGAAATATTATATATAAGAAACAGCCTGGAAAACAAATAGTCCAGTAGAATTAGATATTACGATCATAAAGATATCCGTGGTTCGTGGAAAATGACGTTGATCTCAAATACAAAAAGAGAAGAAAGTGAGTCGATATGAAATGCTGTGAATATTTTTGAACTATCCTATTTCAAGTTATTAAAGAATTATAGGATCTTATTTGGCAACAATTACAAAATCCAGAAAAGGAAACACCCTTTTTAGGGGCGGAGGAGCTGGGCAAGGTGTTGAGAAATTGGTGGTAAAATATTTCTTGATGTTTCATTTCTCTAATTTAAGAAAGTTAAGGCGATAAATTTGATTATTTTGAAATTCTTCTATCTGAAACTCACAGAAAATGTAGAGGTGAACGAAGGGGTGAATGGGGCAAAACTAATAAGTAAAAAATGTTTGCGAGGGTAATAGTCGTAGACAAATAAAACATTTTCGTGACTGTTGGCTCCGATTTAACACACTTGTCAAAAACCACCTCACTTTTGACCAAGTTGCAAAACCCTTTTGTGCATATTAACCCTTTCGGTGACAGCAAAGTTCTGGAAACAGCACCTTAGCTTTAGAAAAACCACGTTTAAAGCATAGCCTTAATTTCGTTGAAAAGTCTCACCATTGCCCCTTTTGGCCGAGAGCCCTGTTTTCGGGATTTTCGGAAGTTGGGCCTAGGGCCAAAACTGATAACAGAAAATGCTGGCAGGGGTATTTTTGGATTATTCTCGACATCTGGAAACATACATCTTATTGCAAGCAAAAAGTTTCAACAAAGCATCGATGTGAAAATTTCAAAGTGACATGACTGCTTCCACCTACTGACAAAGAGAAAGCAAAAATAAAGACCGGTCATTTTTTGTCGCGAACACAGTGTCTAATAACGCTGCCAGAAGAAACAAGAAACCGAGGACACCTGCGCAGTTTCATTCTTCACAGTACAATGAGAAGAAGAAGGAGAGGTTGAGTAACTCTAAAGATCTAAAGCTCCTTTAGGGAGTAATTTATAAACTTTGCTTTTCTAGAGTTAGGCTTCAGAGAAAAATTCTTGTTCATCCTCCGATTTTTTTACATCTTTCACTGGTCACGCTTTGCTAGAGGAATTTACCACCTTGTCTTGCAAGGTCATCTGTAATATCATTCCTTTCTATTACTTCATGCTCTTAAACGTATAGCAGGATAACTCTGTTATTTGACAATTGTTTTACTGTTTGTACACAGATTCGAAAGTAAATAGACTCATAGTTTTGAGTGCTGAGTGGCACTCTGAAATTATACAAACTGCAAATTCAGAGATCTATAACTAGAATTTTTACTTAGAAGCCGGTAATAATATGCATAAAGCTCTCGCATTCTACAGTCTACATTTTAAGCCATCTACTCCAACACCTATCTTATATCTATCTTCATATAATTCCTACAGGAAATCTCTAAAATGGGCTAGATACTACCTCAAAAATTAGTCGATCCTAACTCTTGTGAAGTCTGTGGATTTGGTTATTAAATACACAGAGTAAAATTCAGTTTTAAAAAAATAATAACAAAATTATTTAAACTGTTCAACAAATTTTATTTAAAAAATAAAAAACTGCATACATGCGGATTTTGTTTTTCAAACACTACGTTTACCAAATGTCGACCATCTTGCCTACAGCACTTCTCCAATCTGCGCCTTAAATTTTGGAAAACACGTCGACACATTTCAACAGGAAGATTGGTAATGGCCTCCCGAATGTTATTCTTTAACTGGTTAGTATTGGCTGGGGGATTGGTGTAAACAATACTCCTTATATACCCCCACAAAAAAAATCCGGGGGCGTTAGGTCCGGTGATCTTGGGGGGAAGGGGGTATTACCAAATCTGGAAATAAGCACACCTGGAAACAATTCACGTCATTGATGCTGCTGCTGTGTGTGCCGTGGCACCATTCTGTTGAAATCAAGTCCAAATTGGGTAATATCCAGGAAAATTCTGAAGAGCCGGAATAAAAAAAGTGCGAATCATTTCACTGTACCGCTGGCTATTCACAGTAACAGACCTGCCACGGACATCTTCATAAAAGTAGGGCCCGATTATTCCAGAAGACGATATGGCACACCAAACTGCCACCATCTTAGAATGCCGTTGTTTCTCGTGCTTTTCTTTTGGGTTAGCTGGGGCCCAGAAACGACAATTTTGCTTGTTGACATATACTTCTAAGTGAAACTGAGTCTCATCACTGAATTTTGTCCAATCCACCTTCATACCAAAACATAATCATCATGGTGTCACAATAATTTTTTCTTACTTCATAGTCTCCGGGATTTAGAAACCGCAAAAGTTGAATTTTATAGAGATGAAAGTGTAAGTCGTTCTTTAAAATCCTTTGCACACTTGACCGATGGGCATGTTTTAGTGCGGATCGCTTCGGTTGGTGTGTCACAGCCCGTAGAGTCTCGATGTTATCAGGTGTTCTAATAGACTTTTGTTGTCCTGGGCGCTTGCCGTTTACCACAAAACCCGTTTCTCGAAATCGTTTCACCCATAAATACACTAAGTTTGCGGATGGTGCATGATTTAATTACTCGGCGAATGTTATAATGATTACAGAAACGTCGCCTAGCCGCAACGTAAAAATCGTTCCATTTAAAAAAAAGCCTCTACCATGAACGCGCGTCGTTCTCCCGACCACATCTCCATGTTTACTAACAATCCGCATGTATTAGCTATGTATTGATACTACTACGTTATCTGTAACTTTTATGATATTTATAGCGGGATCCTTTGAAAACTGAATTTTACTCTGCATAACTAAAGTCTATTTAGAACGGTCTAACAGCGGAATCTCCTATACAGGAGCCACGCATCTTCTACTGCTATCAATAATGTGGAAGGAATGAATACTCCTAAGGTATTCATTTTGTTTTCTTTGGAAAAATACAAATCTAAAACAATAACCGAAATAGAAGCCTAAGTCTATTAAAAGACCAGAAGTGCGTCAAGTTTAAAACGTCTGCCAACTGATAACGAATGAGAAAAGGAGAAGGTAGTATCCATACTATTTTGATGCGTTGTATAGGATTAATTCTATTATAAGAAGTTTATCACAAAACTGAGTGAGGATAATGGATGGTCGGCTAGACCATTAGGCTCATATTGTTATTAATAAAAATGTACATTTCGCGTAACATAATACATACAAAAATCATTTCATGCTGAATACATAATAGGTTGTATATTACTTAAAAACAACTAACACCAGCGATTTAATACAATTTCACCACACGCAACAATGTTTTTAATAATAATTGACGTTATTAAGCTTCGATTTTATAAAATATGGAAATTATACTCACCCTAGTTCAGAAGCAATTTAAAATTTAAATAATTCTAGATTTCTGTTGAAATAAACCTTCAAGTTTGATATAATAACAATATTTTATACGGCTTCTCTTTACAAAATTAAACATTTTTCACAGTCCATATTTAATAACATATAATTGGAAAATATTTTGAATTACTATGAAAAATTAATTCTCTGTTGCTATATGTAAATTCCGCATTTTTATTATATTTCATATTTCCACACATTATTCTAATATTAGTTTTTTACGTCACTTTATCCTTATAATATTTATATAGATATTTTTTCCTCTGTAATTTTACTCTTCGCAAATACAGAACGACAGGAAATTTTAAGGTCTGTTTAGAGTTGTTTTGCAACCTTATTCATGCTATCTTTAAATCTAATAAACTTCTTGCCATAGGAGGGGATTTTAATATTAATTTCAATGTATGTAGCAATAATGTATCCTTACGTACTGACCTATTGACCTCTTTTGGTCTCGAAATAACAATAAATAGTCCAACGCGAGTAACCCCCACTACTAAAACTTGTTTAGATAATTTTTTTATTGGTCTTTGCGCTATAAACTATGTGATAAAAAATGTAAATTTACATTTGCCTGATCACTTTTCCCCATTTCTCTCTATAAAATTTAATGATAACAAATGTATAACAACTAAAACCTACACTTATAGAAGGAAAATTAATTCTGAGAATATTTTTAAATTTTGTAATTATTTAGAATAGGAAACCGGAAATGATGTTTACTCAGAGAGTAACTCGAATTCTGCATTTGAAATTTTCAGTAATATAATCACTTACTATTTCGAATTAACTTTCCTTTAATTCGTTTTGTAGATAAAAAAAAATCTAATCAATAGTGGATAACAGATAATACAAATAATTTTAAAAATAAAGGTCAACTATTTTCGGAGCCGAATTGTGTATATAAAAAAAATGGTGGACATTTTGAACAATATCTATAAATGTCAGTTTATGGTTTAATTATATTAATTATTTTAAAGATACCTACTGTTACCTAGTTTAAGTTTAATTGTTCAAACGGAATTGATTTTTATTTATTTATAGGCCCGATATTTATGTTCATTTAAATCAAACTCTGAAAACCGAACTGATGTCGCATTCTATTGCAAATGTCCTTGTGGATGTAATTGTGTTTACCTCCACATACCTATGCTAAACTTAATTGTAACGTTCTTTGCGCTCACAATTATTAAATGTTTGATAGCTCAAGATTGCCTATAACTACACGAGTCTGTCTGACAGCTGATATTGTTTTATTACATTCAATGGCTACTATGATTTTTCCAATGTTATTAGGTTACCAGATTTACACAGAAATGTGCCATTTTAGTTTCCAAAGCCCACTAATCTATTATTTATTAGCCGCATGTTTCTAAAAGCTTGGTTGCATTGTATTTTGGCTGAAATCTCAAATATTTCTGAGCGGATTTTCAAAATTTTGGTATCATTAGATTCGTATGAAAATGAGGTATTTAAAAATGTTGGTGAACGATTAAATTCCCATTTAAAAAACCGAGTTAGTGGATAAAAATCACATTTAAATATTTTAAACGCCTCTAGAGAATTAAGTAATGCAATTATATTGCTCTTTTTATTTTTATAGTAACGTAGCACACAAACTAAAATATATTTTGGGCACCACAGCACTCTGGATTCAGAAATAGATTTTATAATAAAATGTTTAATGTTTATCAAAAAGTGACCAAAATGGATGTATTGTATTCAGAATTACCTCTAGATTCCAAAAATCTAAAAATATATAGGGTGTTCCATTTAAAAATCGAAAGTTGTGGGCATTTCCGGTCAAACCGGATGTGCACCAAACTTGATTTTTTATTGAAAAGATGGCATTTTAGTCGTGTAATATGGCTTCCAATTTTCAATTTTCTATTCCAAATATTTTAGGAAATATCGGGGCGAGCGCAATTCGTGATTCACCCGGTATAAGAAGGGCGACGCTAACTTGTATGACAGTTATCGAGCAATTACTTCTTTATCAAGTTTCTCCAAGTTATACTAGTCAGCCCTAAATGGTCAGCTAGCAACCTTTTGCATACGTAATAACATAATTTCGCCAGAACAACATGGTTTTGTAAAAAATAGAAGTGTGGATACGGCTTTAAGTAATTTTCATATAGAAATTGTAAATTGATTTGATTAAAAAATGTGCCCGCTTGGACTATTCGTTGAGTTTTCCCGAGCATTTGATTGCGCAGACCATCAATTTCTCTTAGGAAATCTACGCAGGTATGGAATCAGGGGGCCGCCATTAAATTTTATAAAATCATATCTATGTAATCGAGATTAAGTTGTTCAAATCAATGATGTCAAAAGTGAACCTAGGAAAGTAACCCAAGGTGTCCCACAAGGTTCCATCCTAGGCCTTCTTTTATATATTATCTTTGCTAATGATCTAGTCAATTTTTTAAAGCCAACTGACAATTTACAAATAGCATGTTATGCTGACGATACCAATTTTTTAATCATGGAAAACAACGGGACTGAAGCAATAAATTCGGTAGAAAACATATAAAAAATGTGTTCTGTGGTCTGAAAAAAATTTCATTAATTTAAACAGGCAAAAAACCATATCGATACTCTTTAAGCAACAAACTTCCCAAGTAAATTAAATTCTGACCTGTTCAATATTTACCACTCAGGTAAAATTCTGGGAGACACTTCTGACTCTGGATTAAAATGGGATATTCACATCGATGAGTTATGTAATAAGTTGCGCACCCGTTGCTATGCGTTACGATCACTAGTAAACCACTGCAGTCAAAATATTGTAACTAGTCTATATTATGCAAACTTCCACTCTCAGATGCGATATGGTATTATTAACTGGGGAATAAGTACTTACTCTCAACGCGTGTTTATTCTACAAAAGTATGCATTGCGCATATTAACGAAGATGTCAAAAGGGGAGTCTTGCAGAGCAGCATTGAAAGAATTAAAAATTCTATCAGTAACCGGCACCAATGTTTACGAACTAGGTTGCTTTGTTTACAAGAATTTGCCCACTTTTCAAAAATATCTGACTAACCACAATTATTCCACAAGATTTAAAAACGATCCTATACCCAATCAACATTCAGCAGCACGTTATCAAAAAGGTATATACTTTAATGGTTGCAAAATATTTAATGCTTTACCAATTGAGATAAAAAATTCTCAAAACATTTTTATTTACAAAAAAAAGACTTAAGGCCTTACTCATCGATATAACCTGTTACTGTCTTGATGAATTTTTCTCTAATTAATTGTATCTGTTTGTCTTTATATGTATATACACAATATACCTTAGTTTGTTTGAACCACTTTATGTCAGGACGTTATGTACACCCATTGTTTTCTTCGTAGTATTTATAGTTACATTATATAATTCATGTATTGTTTGTATTTGACACCCTCTTCAATTATTTGTATAATTCTTGTACAGTTAATCGAGAAATAAAGGAATTATTATTATTGCATTCGATCGGCATTTCTAAAACTGGTAATTTTGCTCGTAGAGAAAAAATTATCATATCACCGTGTTGGTGATCGAATTCTGAACAACTTTCACATTGTCCGTCCGTCTGTCTGTCTGTCCGTCCTTGACGTTTCTTGTAAGCACGATAACTTAAGAATGAAAAGTTCGACTGTGTTGAAATTTGGACAGTAAGTTAGTGTTAGCGAGAGGAAGAACCCTGTTGCTTTTAAACAATATCGATCAATAAATACAAAAATTATTAATTATTTAAATTTAGAAGAAAACATTTTTTTGTAATTAAACAAAAAATGCCTGAATCTAATATTATTTACAAAAGAAACTGCGAAAAGTATCCTACAGAATGTGCAACAATTATATAAAAAGTACAGTAAATCGGCGAAGAGTGTAACGGTTAGCTTGTTATACATATCTGTTTGTGTTAATCAAACAGATGTGTTACAACTGAAAAAAATAATTCTATAATGAAAATTATACTAAAATTCGTTTTATATTACGCTGAACTCATATATGGAATAAAAAATGTTTATGGGTATATGCGTGATCCCACGAGTGAAAAAAATTGAAAAAAGTTGAATCGCCTAAAAACGACAACTGAAAAATATGAAACAAAATATATTCAATTTTATGGAAATGATAAAAATGATTTCTCAAAAATATACATAATTATCAAAGTTCAAATACAAATGAACGAACATCAAAACGTCAAGGTTTAAGACTGGAGCAAAATAAACACAGAAGTATGATAATTTAACGACAGAAGGACAAGTAACAAATGAGAATTATAACCTATGTAAAATATTACTTAGGAGCATTTTATTGTCTGATGAAATTTAAAAAGGGTTATAAGACAGATTACAATAGCAATACATTCAATTAGTAACACGTATTGTTGAATAGGGAATAATTAGTTGAAAATATAATAGCGTTATTAAGAAATCTTTGTATACATTTGAAAAACACAAAAAACGCATATTGAGTTTTAATAAGTTTTTTGGTCATACCCAGTATATTTTATGTTCGTACCTCGCATGTAAGCGGTAAATGCGGTTTGTTCAAATTCATGTAGTTATTTATGTTTTTGTCAGTTAAAAATATTTATGGGTACTTTTTATTGAGAATTCCTATTTTTTAAATAAAAAGTACCACTTTCGTATCCACTGCCAAATCAGGATATGAGAATATACAACTAACCCCACTAACTTAAATTATTTTACAGAAATTGTGTTTACTTTTTAGTGAAGATGTGAGTGGATTGCTTACCTATTTACACCAGAAAATAAATTAATTCAAGCCAACTTAACGTAAATAATAGAAATATGTAATGTAGCACTTTGAAATGGTACAATAGATATTAGATAATAATTACCAATTAACCAGGAGGCGGTGAAATTTTATTTCATAATTTGTAACAAGCATTTTCTTAGAGGTTTTCCAAAAATCTTTTGAGTCTCATTTTACTGGCTCCTTATGTATTTTATACATAGTAAACCAAGTGTCTTCGTTTTGAATTTTTAAGTTTTAATATCAAATTCATGGTCAGAGAATCCTGATATCCTCAAGTACGAGAAGTTTTGCAATCATTACAGCACTGTTTGATTCGATACTTTAACATCAGATTTAGTATCATCTATTCTGGAAATAGCTGCAAATTTTAATGCAGGTCCGACTAAATATGAGTTTTGTTTAGTTTTTGATAGTTTGATACTAGTTGTATCTTGACGGAACACTACTGTATAATCACCGAGATATACTACTCTATACTATGTAGAGAATGTTAATATTATGAGTTGCATGATTTTTATATACAATATTTATCATACACTTTTCTTATATCAATATCAAAGAATGTCAACAAGTTCAATGTTACTATAGACAGATTTTCTTACAACAGTGTTAAACACATTAGCTCTTTATTGTACAAGTCGCCTAAATAAATTGAGTTGTCAGATATGTTTATTTTTCTACTACCACGGCTTTATCGTCCAGCGGCACCCAAAATCCTTCCAATTAAACTGATTTTAAGCTGTAGCCTCTAACTAAAACAAATCAACTTCCCGTGGCAATAGGAGCTCCCAGAAAGACAATATCTCGGTCGGAAATTGATACTTCCTGTATCAAAATTAGCCGGCAGATGTAAAACTCTTTTGTAATGCAATAAAGGAAGAACCAAACTAAACGGCTTTTCACAGCACCCGCTAACTTCAATTACTTTCAAATTTCCACATAAATTCTTTGATATAATCCTAAAAATATATACACATTTAAATGATCCAGGAGACAAGCCAAACATAATTTGCTTTCTGAACTAAACTATTGAATAATCTAGATACGTGTTTTAGGTGCTCACAAACTGCTAACTCTGTCTGTAAAAAACATTCTGTAACACTACACATTACTTTATTATTTAATTAAGTTCTCACCTCAGAATTCTCAAGTATAAAAGTTAGTGAGGAATTTGTTCATTTCGGAAATAATCATAACATATACCCCCCGAGCTCTAAATCTTATCTCACAAAATGCGGGTAGCTACATTTTTTGTAATATTTGGCTTTTCAGCAAATGTTCTCGACATAATAATTTATACAAAGCCCTTGACCTTCGGTCTCGCGCTTCTAAAGTGAATATTGAGTTTCGAACATTTTCTAAGGAAAATTTTCCAAAAAGATGCTACCCGCAGTTTATCCGATAAAATTAAGATCTCTCGGGATATAACCTATGAATAATTGTACGCGCAAGTATACCCTTTTTACATGCTTGATAATACATCATGGATCTATACTTAGCGTAATTTTGTTCCTTATCGCAATAAATGAACTTCTGACTTCCATGCAACATCCGAGAATAGGTGGTTTATTTGTAGATGACTTAATTATCTACCTGTCAGGCAAATTCTCAGATAATCTAGATTTATACCTACAACAAAATATTGATTGTATAAATAATAAAGCAGATAGTTTAGATTTTAAACTGGCCTCATCAAAGACATAATGTGTTCATTTCTGTCGTCTGAGGAGTGAATACTTTGATCCTTAATTAAAAATGAAACACAACTGGATTGAAGCTAAACCAACGGTGAAATTCCTTGGTCTAACAATCAATCATATAAATTTTCATTATTACTTATCCGATGTTTTTAAGACTATATAAGTTAATGTTAAAACACTCCATTATCGGCTTTTATTTGGGGGGTGGTGCCCACTCCGTCTGGAATTGTGAACGAAAAAATGGAAAATTGACCTTTGGATCTGAAAGAGAATGAAATCGTAAAAAAAAAATCTTGAACACAATTTTTCATGAAAAGTGATATTATAAAGATTTAAAGATTGCGATTTTAACATCGAATAATTCGTGCTTCGAGGCTGCTTTTCATAAATAGCTCAAAATTAGGCACATTTAACAAAAGAGTAGAAAAAGAAGATTATAAAATGAAAAATATTTAGATTTTTTCTTATTATGTACCTTAAAGTAAAATGCAAAATGCATTATGATACGAGTCTTTCATGAAATCTACGGCTCAATACTCCTGTGCAGCTAACTTTATTAGTTCCCACACATGATGCATTTTTTTTCTCTTAGTTTTAAAGCATCGATTGCTGAGGTCTTCTTATAGTTTGTCAAGTAAATGTTTCTAAAATACTGAAGAACTTTTGATAATTGTCATTTATCGTTTTTTAGACATTCTCTTAAGTTTCCTGGCATGTATAAAATCTGTCGCTCCTGTGTATATGCTCGACAATTCAATATGATGTGCTTAACAGTTAGTATCTCGACGCAACTGAAGCATCTCGGTGGTTCTTCGCCTCTCAAAAGGTAAAAGGAGGTGAGGTGAGTATTCCCAATAGGCAAGCGTTACTTGTTCTCGTTTACTAAGTTTACAAGGCACAGACCACTTACGAACTTCCTCTTTAATTATCCTTAATATAGCGTCCTTTAGATTTTAAATCAGAACCTCGTATAGGAACACTATCTGTTCTTTCATCACCTGCTTGAAGGGACGCTTTATCTGCCCTTTCGTTTCCGACTATGCCAATGTGGATTGGCACCCAGATAAATAATATCCTTATTCAGTTGGGCCAGCAGCACTAAACGTGACAATAGACATGGGTTTCTGGAGAATTAGAGCTTGAAGAGAGCTAAGAGAATCGCTTATTATTAATATGATAGAGGAGTTCAAGATTTCTGGCTACAGGAGGTAAAGACCAGGTATGTGACTGTTGTGGTCACCAAAGCGCATCCTACTCCTTGGTTTGTTTTGGAGCCATACGTATAGATTTCCACAGCATCATTCCATTTTTCTAATATTTCTTTAAACTTATATTAGATTTACGTATTTGGTAAGGAGTTAAATCGCAATTTATTTCTGGTACAGGTATTATCCATTAAAACCCAAGGGGAAGACTTCTGGTAGCTCCATTTTAATTTTATCAAGTAGCTCTCTAGCACGAACTTCTGCTGGTCGAGTAATTGACGGTCTCGATTCATAAATATCTGCGATATCATTAATAAACCATGCGACATAAACTGGATGCTTTGATAATGCCCATATCTTACTCACTTAATGTAGGAGAAGGCGATTTCTTCTATGTCTAAAGGGTAGGATTCCTGCTTCACAATATATCGAAATAAATGGACTAGTTCAAAAAGCCTCAATTGCCATCCTGAGTCCGGAGGAGTGAACAGGGTTCAAGGCTTTCAAGCGATACCTTTTCGCTAATCCATATACAGATTCGGTAAATATAGGTTTTGGTATTGCACTAGTCTCAACGCACATATGGCGCAGAAAGGAGGTGGCTCGATGTATGATGTGTTATAGGATAGAAAAGAATAGCCTAGTTGCGTCGCTCTCGTTTGCTCTTATTGCCATACAAAAACGAATACTTTCCGAATCTGTATAAGACATCCATCTGTGTTAGACAAAATGAGGGTTGAATGAAGTCTAAGAAGTACTTCTTTGTCTGAGCTCCATGTAATATTAGACATAGATCTGATTATATTTAAGCTCCTTTTAGCTTTTGTTGCTAGGCTATTAATATGAGGTGCCCATGTTAATTCTGAATTGATTGTTAGACCAAGGAATTTCACCGTTGGTTTAGCTTCAATCCAGTTGTTTTTCATTTTTAGTTAAGGGTCAACGTGTTCACACCCCAGACGACAGAAATGAACACATTATGTCTTTGATAAGGCCAGTTTAAAATCTAAACTATCTGCTTTATTATTTATACAATCAATATTTTGTTGTAGGTGTAAACCTAGATTATACATATTTGCCTGACAGGTAGATAATTAAGTCATCTACAAATAAACCACCTATTCTCGGATGTTGCATGGAAGTCAGAAGTTCATTTATTGCGATAAGGAACAAAATTACGCTAAGTATAGATCCATGATGTATTGTCAAGCATGTAAAAAGGGTATACTTGCACGTACAATTATTCATAGGTTATATCCCGAGAGATCTGAATTTTATCGGATAAACTGCGGGTAGCTTCTTTTTGGAAAATTTTGCTTAGAAAATGTTCGAAACTCAATATTCACTTTAGAAGCGCGAGACCGAAGGTCAAGGGCTTTGTATAAATTATTATGTCGAGAACATTTGCTGAAAAGCCAAATAAAAAAAATGTAGCTACCCGCACTTTGTGAGATAAGATTTAGAGCTCGGGGGGTATATGTAATGATTATTTCCGAAATGAACAAATTCATCACTAACTTTTATACTTAGGTTTTTATTTATAATACACACTTTTCTTTTAAGTAACTATCATTACTATTTTATTATATTGCAACCAAATACAAACAATTTTGTTTTATGTTATTGAGGCTGCAATGGGCTTGTTCCATGATATTCTTTTTATATGGTTTTTATACTTTTTCATATAGTACTCGATATTCTCAGTATACACTTAAAATTTCGTATTATTATCTTTTTCCGTTCTCGAGATATAAGGAGTTGAATTTAGTAATAGTTGCAAAAACCGAGCGCTCATTTGTGACGTCACTATACGCAAGTGACGTAAGAAAAATGGCTTTCTGGGACCTTTCAAATTTAACCTGAAAAGTCGAAAAACATGGATATCCTAAACGCTGGTAACTAAATAAATACGTCGAGTGGAAGTTCATTCTATGTGTCTACGGAAAGGAGAAGGTCAGCGATGAATTATAATCGTAAATTGCAGGGTCGAAATCGAAAATTCGTTCTGGCAGGAGCGAGAGAAAATTGTAATTTTTTGACATTTCTCCAAATTGTACTCCCCTACTGTCAAGTAGTAAGCAAAACAAACAATACTTCGAAAACACTTATAATTATAACCAATAAGGAGCATCAAGTCTATTGAGATCGCCGAGTCTATGCGTATAGTGACGTAGCTCCTGGCCACGCCCCATTTTCGCGAGATGGAAATTTGTAATAGTTTTTAAGATACTAAACGTGCGAATAAGATTCTGATATTTTGCAGATCCATTAATTTATACTTGCACTTTCGATTTGTGAAATAAAAAAAAAATGCTGAACAAGCCCATTGAAAATATTGAGGTCGCTACATAATTTTTTAGAAGTAATGCAAATCGTAAATAAAGGTGAATTATTTATTACATTGGTACACGGATAGGCAAATGAAAAACTTGAGGATTAAGTGAGGTTAATCTGGAAATGTGAAAATTGAGCTTGGTAATAATTACTTCATATGCGTGGTCATAGAGTCCATTTCAGGCAAGTTGCTTTGCGGAAAATCAATCACTGAATAGGCACCGCCGGATTTCAACCACAGTAATTTTAGAAATCCATGACTTCATGACATTACATCAATTACTGTGAAAATATTTAGAATGTCGGCATACAAAAGGTGAGGCTATCAATTTCGTCGACTATGTCGTTAATAAACATGTTAAAGAACAAGGGCCCCAGAATAGATCCCTGATAAACTCCAGATGTGGCAGCAAATTCGATAGATTTGAAGCCATTTAATGCAACGTACTGACAACTATTCATTAAATAATATTTAAATGAAAGGATATGTAAATGCCAATTACTGCTAATAAACATCTATATAACTTTGGACCTCATATTCGTAATTAGCGGTCTCAAGAACAAAAATATAGACATTGTCAGTGACTAATTTTTAATATCTTTCCTATCGCTATTGAAAACATTTAATTTAAACTATTGCATGTTTCAATTTACATCTAACAAACGAATTAAAAAAAATAGTTTACATGTATATACATTTCCAAGTCCTTTTGAATTCCTAGTAATAAATACAAAAAACAAAATATCAGTTTACTATAAAAAATTTTCCTATGCGATCTTCTGTATAAAATTTGTTAATATAATTCAGTTAAGCGTTAGCTTCTGAAGTAAATTTGCGACATATTTTACTTTACCACTTTTTACCATCACCGTGCGGAACTGTTTGTAGAAGCTCTAGAATACATTAATCAAAAAAAGAATGAAATTATGGTAAACTTTTCACTCGGGTTAACTCGTCATTTGTTTGCATAAAAGGATTATGTCGGAATTCATTAATTCAGTAATTTATTCCACATTTAAGTAACTAGTACTCTGTTACTCGGAAACGCGATATGTCCAATCATACCCTATATTAGAAATATGTCGACTTTCTCTTTATTAAGCTAGTTAATTTGATGTTCAGGTGAGTTTCAGTATTTTTCCCCTTTTTAATTAGCGTTGTCGGTCTTAGAGACAAGGTCTATCCGCCAGTCTTCCTACTTTCCAGTAGTAATGTTTAAAAATTGTGAATTTGAAACATGTTTAAGACGGATAGAAATTAATTTTGTTTTAAGATAGCTAGAGCAAAGGACATCTCAGGGACTGGTACATAAATTAATAGTTATATCAATGGTGTCAATTAAACGAAATCTAAATTCATTTGTATAAAAATTGGATGAATCGGTAAAATATTTTTTTAGGCGCCACTATTTTTTTTACGTTGATCTCTTGCGACAAAATAGAAGAATACGAGTTACCGTACAAAAAAGATTATTTTGTGATGCATTATGCCGTACTAATTTGTCTTTTTAGGCTGTTGACTGTTAGTGGTAATTTAATATGTCACCCCTGCGTCTAGAGATTATAATTTAGAATAGGGGTAACCTAATTAACTTCTCAAAATCAGTCGCAAAATATAATGTTGAAATAAAATTGAGATATTGCATTCCTAAAGAAAAATTCCCGTCGGGACAATGTGGTAAAAATATATGTATAATAGTATTGAAACATTCTTTATAGGATTTTGCAAACAGCAGAAAAATGAACTATCTATAAAAGAAAAACTTTGTGTAGAAATACTAATGAAATCTTTGCATTCTTTCGATAACCTGAATTCTGGTTATGCCAGCAAATTAAAATCCTAAAATGAATTTGTCTAATTTCTTATTTGACAATTCTCATTCTAACACTAGCATCCACACAGTCCCCTACTAGTTAGCTAATAGATAGGTGAGGTTGTTTTTATCAGTCAATGTCAAATATAATCATTTCACACTTATTCATAGAAATTGTCTTGGTTTTGCATGAAACATCTTTATGAATGGCTTTATGTCTTTCTGATGAGCTCCAGAATAAGGGCGAAAAACGTTTCAAAGGCTAAGCATTTCCAGGAAACAGAATGATAGATTTCATGAAAATGTAATCCATTGGAATGAAAATTCTTTTTAAGACAAGGTAGATAAATAAATTCATTTTAGGTCTTTGTTCTCATTTTTAACTGAATCTTCATAATCGTAGGGGGTTATGTGGATACTAGTTTAATCTGCATGGCCGTAGGGGACTGTGTGGATGCTAGTGTTAGAATGAGAATTGTCAAATAAGAAATTAGACAAATTCATTTTAGGATTTTAATTTGCTGGCATAACCAGAATTCAGGTTATCGAAAGAATGCAAAGATTTCATTAATATTTCTACACAAAGTTTTTCTTTTATAGATAGTTAATTTTTCTGCTGTTTGCAAAATCCTATAAAGAATGTTTCAATACAATTATAAGCAAACAAATAATAATTCATTTTTAAATATGTGTAATAGATTTTAAAATTACATTTCGTTAATTAAAATATGAATTTTTTGTAAATTTTTTGTTCACCAATACAGTGGAATGCTGCAGTTCTAACGAAACCACTAAAGCAGAAATTTAGCAACTTTATATATTTGATATATTCTCGGCAAACACAATAAAAAATGCATGTATTTTTTAACTGTACATGAAGACGTTTGTGCAGGGATTCTCTAGTAAAACAACAACTACTACTAAATTACACTGTCCCAATTCCCCTCTGAAAAAAATGTATCCTTTTCCATAAATCGATAAAACATGCCCCCGTCCGATCATCATAAACAATTTATAATAATTTTAAAATAGGTACAATTCAATAATTCCACCAGAGAAAAGGCCTAAAATACGAAATAAATAAATGGTATCGAAGCAAACTTTTATGAGTCATACATCAAATAAACGTCAAAGAAATTAAGTGAAACTCATCCCCTATGTGACCTGTGCACTAAAGTGGTGTTTTATTTTCACTTTTCACAAAAAGTAAATCCAGGGAATGCCTACAGACATTGCTGAACCATATACTTACTATTTTATATTATTTACCGTTTTGTTTTAATATTTTGTAATATCTAGCTGATAAAGGGTTAAATTTAAGAGTAGCCTATTTCTAAACTTAATAAAGAAATTTTATTATTATCATTTTTTTTTACGACTTAGCGATACTGGACAGTTCTCCCGTGTCTCCGATATTCTCACGGGGGAAGCGCCAGCGAATTATCTACAACCACTCCCCACATCCCGCAGGGTTAGTGGTTGTAGATTTCAGAGTCGTGTGCCCTAAGTAGACGCAGGGACCCCAAGACGATTGCCTTCTGCATTTGGCCTGCCAACCATTCGGCTGATTTTTGGCAGGCCGGTATGGTCTTCAATGCTGAGAGCAGCGTAGGCCTCATCCCACTGAGAACGCCGATTATACGGACGACCATCTTGACCGAGTAGTCTGGGTATAGCGCTCGGAGCTCATACCGGAGATCTCAGTATTTAGTCCGTTTCTCTTCCTCCTTCAAGGTGATGTTTGTCTCGGCAGGTGCCGAGAACTCGATGACATACATCACCTTGGTCTGGTGGTCGAGGAGGATTACGTCAGGCTTGTTGGCTTGAATCGTCCTGACGGTCGGGAACGAGTAGTTCCAAAAAATTCGGCACTTCTCGTTCTCGACAACGGACTCGATCTTTCCAGGAACATAAGGCAGCACTGGTGTTCGGTCTACCTCGTACGAGTGCCGAAGAAGGTAATACAGCACTCGTCAAGCCGCGTTATGTCTGTGGATGTAGGCCGAAGTCACGTAAATCGTACCTGCAGATAGTAAATGCATGAGCAACTCCGGCGCCTGATGGCAGGTCCTACAATTTAGGTCGGGGACCTCTACACCCATAACATGACTGCGGTAGACCAAGGTGTTAATAACACCATCTTGGCAGGCCACAATGAATCCCTCGGTCTCTGACTTTAGCCCTGCTGACCTCAGGAATGCGAAGGTCAGCTTTGTCGATAAACCCAGTGTCTCTATGATGTTGTAGAACACTCCATGCATGGGTTTATCGACGTGCTGCCTGAACAGATTTCTCTGCTCGGCAGCTATAATTTGGGTTGTCAGGCGATTTGGCGGAAGCTCAGTGACTGATTGTGCATCAGCACCTCGCCTGCCTGTTTGCCTGAAGTCGAAAACGAGACCGAGATCATCTGCGGCCCTGCGTGCTGCCTTAAATAGAAATCCGCCCACTCCTACGGTTTCATGATCTCTCACTAACCGCAGGAGTGGATCTGAGCTCCTCAAGATGTTACATGCCATACTCAGCGCTACTCTGCCATGCATGCACTCCAGGCTCAAGAGTCATCTGCCCCCCGTTGACGTGGGAGGTACACTCGAGGAACGGACGATCTAGCATGAATGCTTCTGTGAATATGCATCATCTTGCGGGTATCCCTATCCAATTGACGCAGCTCATCTACTGTCCACTTGACTACTCCAAATGAGTAAATCAGAATCGGAACGGCAAGTGTATTAGTCGCAGGCACCTTGTTCTTTTCCGAAAGTTCGGAAGACCAAATCTTTCGGAGTCGGTGTCTGTACTTGCCGCGGAGAGTGTCCTTAATTTGTTTTACGTCCTGGATGTGATGTTGTTGCACACCCAAGTACGTGTAGGTCTCTCCGGCATCCAGATGTCTTAGGATGCTTTCGTCTGCCAGCTGCGCATCTTCAGGGAATAACCCGCATCGTCCTTAATATTATTATTATTATTTTCATTTTTATTTCACAGTCTTGCTGGTTGGTATTCTACATCAGCAGGGAAGAAATTCATCTTATCCTACTGTATTTAAAAATTTTCTTGTTATGTGACATGTTTGGAGAATCACATTTTTCTGAATTATTATTATTATTTTTTTTTTTTCATTCTTTCTCGGTATGCTTGTCGGTTACTTTCATCAGCTGAGAGGGAATTCACCCTATCCAGCTGCTGTTACGTTGATAGAAACTTCCTTACTAGGTGGCATGTTTGTAGAATAACAGCCTTCTGTATGAGTATTAGTATTATTATCTTATTCGTTATCTCGTCTTTCAACGGTTTTACTTCGATGGTAGGTTGCTTCAGACGGACAATTATCAAGCCTTTCTGCATATTAGTTTTAAATTGATAGGAAACTTCTTACAATGTGACATGTGTCTAGTACAACAGATTTTTGTAGATTCGGTGTTAAATATTTTATGTTCAATTCTTCTGTTTGTTTGATGGTATTTTGTGGTATTATTCCTGTTGCGGATATTATGATCGGCCGTATGTCAACTCTATTTACTCTCCACATTTCTTTTATTTCTGCTGCCAGTTCTATGTATTATTATTATTATTATTATTATTTTTTTTTTTTCCCTCCAAATGGGTTATCACTTAGTGGGGTCAGTTGACCAATCACTAAGATGAGGTATTTGATTCGACAGTCAACAGTATCGGATTCCGCTTCAAGGTGATGTATTATGCTGCCATGTATTCAGGTAAGTTTAACGTCTTATTATTATTATTATTATTATTATTATTATTATTATTATTATTATTATTATTATTATTATTATTATTATGTACCATAGGTACAATTATTATTCATTAGGTGCCTATTATTTTAGCTCACGTTCCAAAATGAAGTTTTCATCCTGCTTATTACATATCTGAGGAATTTAGTTTTTGATTGTTCAGTTCTTTTGTGGAAACATGGAAAGTGAAATGCACCAAGTTTCTTTGTGTTTAAAAAAAAATCCATAATTTCAAAAGTTTTTGGTGAGATCACATTTTCTCATTTTATGTTTTTGTAGAGAGGAAATATATTTTTTTGGACAGAGTGTATTTGGCGCTACTTTTTTACAGAGAGTTTGTATCTGTAGGCATATAAATGATACAGCGAATATTTCTAAAAAAAAATCCATCTTAATAAAATGTTACTATTGTGCCGGAAAGAATTCAGTATTCGGAAAATAGGTTGGTAAATAAATAGCAATTGAGTAAATAAAACTAACAAGCTCGTTTCTTTTAAAATAAGGCAACATATTTCCGACACATTCAAACGCAATCGCAAAGTGGTTACATCATTGAAGGGAGAATACTTCAGCACTATCAGAGACGACCACACTAACAATATTGACATGTTGATACAAAGTAGCTGAGAGCATTTCAGATGGGATATTTCTAAGACGGACATCAAAGAATAAACAGGGTGAAGCAATCTTATTTGGTTGCAAAGGAGCCAACAAAGACTCTTTTAGTCCATGTTTATCTTTTAAATAAAGTTTATTTTCTCATTGTGATAAACTTGTATTACGACCTAAAATCGTAGAAGGAAGATAAACACTATGGAGTTCTCGAGAATTGCTAATGTATCTGTGAGAACAATAAAACGCACGATTTTTAATTTTTAAATTCAATTCAGTATCCAAGTCCATTTTAGTTTAATATATACAAAATGATTCCGAATAAGTGAAATATAAAATATTTTAAAAAATCATCAAGAATATTTAAAATAATTTGAAAACGTTAATAAGTAATATATCAAATTGCAATTTTTTATAAAAATAAATGGAAAATTTAGTTTAAAATGTATTCACATTTTCCAGCATACTGGAATAGCTTCCGGTAATACCTAAATTTCACAAACCGTCTTAGATGAATTACAAGTTAACTGTTGTAGACTACAAAAAAATAACTGCAATAGGCGTGAAAGAGCAAAAAGAAGAATCGGCGTTTGCACAAATAATCTAAATTCGATTTAATATCTTTACACCTTTGACACATAAACCATTAGGAAGGCAGAGAGACGGCGTACTGTGGCTTTTGAAATGTTGGTCTGGAAACGTTTGCTGTGAATTCCATGGACAGACCTTCGAAGCGACACCTTTCTCCAAGAACTGTATGTCCAAAATAACCCTACAATATCACATTCTAATAAATATCCTCATTACTTACCACATAGATAAGAGAGAGGACAGTATAAAACAGCTGATAGTCCAGGGAGAACTAGACGGTAAAAAGCAAAGAAGACGGCGTCTAAAACGGTAGGCTGATGCCACTATAGAGCTGACGGTGTGTCCCCGCGCCCAACGCAGCCACGACGGATGGCATGGGATTGTGGGACGTGCTATACAGTAAAGGAACCCAAGTAGAACATTTTCTATATCACAACACGTCTGCCAAGACGTTGTGAATAAATAGAACTTGCAAACAAACCTAGCCTTTTCAACCTATTGCCAAAATATACACTTAAGAAACGATCACTGTTCTTGATAGTAAAGGACATGATCATTAATTACTGTACATATTGGAGGTTGTTTTCAAAAATGTCAATTAAGACTCCTTTACTGAATATACCTTAGAATATAGGGGACAGGAATATGGCGCGGTGACTAAAGAATTTCAATCTTCGGTGCCACTATATAAAAAAGTAGGTAAATGAAGTACCGACAAGGTAGCACAGTAGGCTAAAAAGACTATATCGTGCACTGCTCCGATACTGGCAATGTCGGTGGTAATTGATGTTGTTTGAGTTTTATCAGCTTGTAACCCCCTTGCGGACAGCCTTGGGTTGGGATTTGGGAGTTGTTTAATACGTGTCATGCTTTTATAAAAGTAATGACAGACATTTGTGCTAACAACAGATTGTTTGCAGGGCCAGTAAAATATACTCTTCTTCAATGTATACAGTAGTTGTGTGCACAAACATACTTCGGTCAGTCAAGCGAACTCTAGAACAGGAGTCTCAGGTCTCAGTATTGAAAATACTACTGGGCGCATGATATAGGTGACTCATCTTAAGAAAAACGTATCGAGAGCGACTGATTCTGTCAAGGCCGCTGCGCCGGCCCTGTTAACGTACCGTTCACTCAACGCCATGCTATTAGGGATATCACGTTTCAATAACAATCCAAGCAGTGAAAATTTTTGCGTCAGTTTAACCATGTGCCTTGTGCTTGTTACAAATAAATTCTGTTATTTGACTGTGGATGATAAAAGAACATTTGTAACTTAAACTTGTATTTTGTGTAACTAGTTACGTACAGGGTCAGTCCCCTGAGAGACATTTTCGGTTCCATAAACGAAATGCCGTGCAAAATAAAATAAAATAGAGTACGTATACGAGTTTGAACAGACTATAAATTATTGTAATTCTATTTTAAGTATCGTCCTAACTCCAAAATAATGTTAGTATCAACAGGCATTTTCTCATATTTAAACGGTTTTTTATTTGCACCAGTGGCGTCCGTACGGGTATGGTTTTGAAGAATAAGTGGTATGTCACTGTTTTTGCACAAATGAATATTATGCTTAATATCCCTATTTAATTTAGAGAAAATTCTATTCCCTTCCTACGACGTATCATTTTGGCGTTAAAAAAAACATTTTCACGCATTACAAAGGCGCTAAAATTTGATATGGTTTTTTGTATGTAAAATTCGTTTTCATAACTTCTATTAACACAGTCGAAGGCTCGAAGTTTAGTTTGCTTGTCAAAAGCTAATTGTTGCACAGGTTAAAAAGCCAGAAATAGGCTTCATTAAAAAAAAAATATCGAAATTTTATATACCCAATACCATATCAAATTTAAACGATTCCGCAATGAGTGAAAATGGTTTATAATTCTTTACGCCAAATCGGTGCATCGTAGGAAGAAAAGTCAAGAGATCGAATTTGCTCTAAATTAACTTCGGATATTAAGCATATTATTTGTACAAAAACAGTGGTGTACCACTTATTTCCTCAAAACTATTCAGTCCCAACCCCGTACGGATGCCACTGCAGATTAAAAATCCCTTTAATTATGAGAAAATGCCTTTTGATCATCGAAAGATCCTCGCTTATGTAAAAAATGGTTAAAATTATTACCAAGATTTTTTTGCAGTTATCACTTATTTAATCAATATAATTAAATTTTTTTTATTGGTATCTTATTTTGCTTATTTAAAGTACGCCTCAGAGTGTTTAAATTCAACTTTTAAAAACGCGAGTGTTTTAAAGTTACCATGGCAACAACTACAACCCGAGTCAAAATGTCAATTTTTTAATTATTGATCTGACAGGACTTTTTGCGGTATTAACCGCGAATCTGCTTTTCTATTTAAGTAATCAATGTTAGAACTCATTTTAAAGGAATATACAATCAGTAACAACTGTAGTGACAATAATTAATCCTATGTGACAAATTGCTCCTCATTTGACACTGACAGTTATCCTGACAGTTATATAAAATAAATCAAAATATCGTTAAGGCAATTGCAATAAAAATTATGGAATATCACCTCGCCTTTTCTCTTGTCACTTACTTTATTGAATGATAGATATATTATTTACTGGTTTCGTATTAAGTATTTAGTTCAACTTCTGTTTCTGCCACATGTTGAACTAGTTGCAACATCAGACACAAAAGTTAAGTATATGGAATTCGAATATTCTTTTATTAGTACTCTAAGAAACACCAATAAATCAACAAATATACTATTCTAATTATTTGCAAAGTACTTCACGAACTAAATCTGTTTGAATAATCAAGTCTATCTCATCATAATGTTCTAACAATCAGACTTTTCCCTGTCACTCTCACTTCATTCCAGACTACCTCGAAACTAAAATATAAACATAAACACTCCTAAACTTAATGGTCTTTTGTGATACATGCCGACACTGCGATATCGTATGTCACTTAGTTTGCATAACTTGCGTTATTTCTTACAGAACACCGCCACTTTCAAATTAACATTAAAAAAACAAAATAACCCAACAAAACATGGACTAGCTTAATTCGATCGTATGGACAAATATATTTAAAATTATGTAAATAAAATTATCAAACACATCTAAGTATGATATAAAAAAAGTACAGTAGAAAAGCACTATACAGGGCGTTCTACAAGCTTTATGACAAAATTTGACAGATGATCTAAAAAAAATTTATCAATGAACATGGGTCCAATTACAATGAACCCAAGTGGTATTATTAAATTTGATAAAAGTTTTTTTTTTTTTAATTTTATCACTAATCGCTAATGGTACCTAATGCAAATGATGAAAATACCTATCATCCTAGCCATCCATCCTTGGACTCCAAGAGCATTATAGTTGCATCTGATATTTTCAATAAGCTTAAGATAATTGCGAAAGATGCAGGATCTGTGATTTTTTTTTACTAAGGCTGAAATTCGTTTTACTAATTATACATTGCATATAAATTATATCTCAGTCAGTAAGTTGAATGTAGGGATGGAGCTCGTCAGTTATTCCCAATATATGTACAAAAAAAAGGGCAACTTCAAAAATTTTTTTTTGTACCTACATTGGGGCTGACTGACCATCTCCGTTCCGACATTCGACCGACTGACTGATATAACTGTTATTTATATGTAATATTTAATTAGTTTAACGATTTTCAGCCTTAGTAAATTGATTCTATTACCTCCGTAATTTTAACATCTTTGATAGCTTACCTGTTACTTACCTTACTTCTGTTCTAGAGTTCGCTTGACTGACCGAAGTATGTTTGTGTACACAACTACTGTAGTCAACTGACAAAAAACCAGCCTTAGTAAATTCAGAGAATTGTTTGGGACTGGCTCTTAGACTATGATGTATTAATACATAAAACATGCCCTAGATTCTCAAGTTGTTTTGTTTGACGATTGTACGAATAACGTGCATTATTTCATATTATTTACTTAATACGCAAACTTTACTTGACTAAATAATAAAATAATACAAAAAATTGTTGAAGTAACAAATGAAGTATTATTAAGCTAAGCAATCAATTCCGTTTTTGTTTGTAAATCGGCGGATATGGTGAATGCTCGAATTTGCAAATTTCTTTGGAATTCGCAACTGGTCTTATCCAAGGGATTGCGGTTCGGATTGTAATTTGTCACGGCAGCAAAACCTCTCTAGATTTCGATGCCGATAATAAGGCGATTGATTAAATCAACAACGATTCAAAGCCGGGACAATCCAACTGAGATTCAATTCTAATTTTGGTAGGCCATATTATATATACTTTTTTATTTCACAAATAGTATTAAGATTCATATTCATCTATTAATATAAATATCAAGATGAGGTAATTATTGATGTGTCGTTGTGTATTATGCGGAACCCAAATATCAAAAGTATTTAGTCCGTTTCACAGTAAAGTAGTGCAGGTATTAACAAAGCTTAATGGAGTACTATGGTTTTTCATCATAAATTTAAATATTTTTAAAAGAATGTCACGGAAAATGATGAAATATTATTTCACCACTCTTCAGCTTGAAACTTATTATCTATTATCGGAATTAAGGTCGGTTAAAACTACGTTCGGCTTCATTCGCTCATTTTTAGACGGATCTCAATATAGGTATTAGGTAAGAAGGTTTAGTTAACAGAAAACGACGGAGTAGTTCAATTTTTTCATTTTTGATTTTTTTTGGTCGGGGAAAAGTATATCCATCTACTTTATTACAAAATTCGTGCCAATATCGTATGCTTTTTAATGCCTTCTTTTGAATATTTAAATACCGCCTTTCAATGTCTTTGCATCGGAAATGTGACCATATGAGATTTAAACACGTTTAGAAATGTTTAAAATTCACAGAAGAGCCAATTTTTGGTAGTTGAGTGGCTTTGAACTAGGCCGAATAATTTGTACAAGAGAAACCGTTTCTTTTGAAGGGACATTGGCAATTGTGAGGATAATGTAGTTGTGTAATGTGAATTAAAGTGGTCTGATGAAGGGCAACTTAATCGACAACGAGGAATTGGACGTTATATAGCTAATCTTAGATAGGAGAGCCTGAATTCATTGCTTACAATGTTTACCACAATTTTCAAGCAGGATCACTCTTTTTGTTTTTACATTTTCTTTTAGACATTTTTTTCATTATTTCAAATATACAGGGTGCGCCAAAGTTCTGATTTTGGTCGATTACGGCTGTATTTGAAATGGTGGAAATATATTGTCTATAGATTATTTTCTTGATTTTCAATTCTGAATAACCAGAAAATATGTACAATTATACAGGGTACTCCGTTTTCGTTGTCCGAGCAACAACTTCGTTATTTTAAATGGAACACCCTATATTTTTTTCCTTTATCGAGTTACCCATCTAATTATATTCATAATTCTATTAAGGTGGTAGGTACTTAAAATGAACCGTTTACGATATAAAAAAGATTTTTTGACAAAAAGTGAGGTTTGCGGATAAGTTTTTGAGTACCTCTGATTTCATAGACAAGAGAGTTTTCAAAATTCTGCTTATACTGTTATGTTGAGCATATTAAGGGCTAGTAGGGCAGAAACATTATTAATATTAATCTTATACAGAGTGCTGAAAAAATTGAGTTTAATGTTTCGCTAATAAAAAAGGCCGTAATTCAATTTTTTCAAATGGGACGTACTATATTCAGTTCTGTCATCTAATGAAGTGTTAAATTATCTTTCCATTGATATATCATAGTAGGTATTTATCTTTAGGAGTTGCATAGATATTAAGGTTAATTGTCTGGATCAGTCATTTTTCTTGCTGGAACTTCATGAGGTTTGTACTGCACTTCACCAGTTTCGATAAATCTGTCTCTAAGATTACTAAATGCAGGTTCTAAAGGGTGTCTCCTTTCAGGATATCTGGTTTTATAGACTCGGGATGCTAAGAGGCTGTTCCTTGAGCACTCCCCCAGAATAAAAATCATGTCAACCATTTCTTCCCGCGAATAATTCATATTTAATATAATTATATGCAAATGCAACTTCCTGGAACTGTAAAAGCTACTAGTATTTTATTAAAGACAATCAAAACAAAAGCACTTACCGATATAGCAGTAACACAAAACTTTAGAACATCCACAGACACGTGTTTTGACATCTATGTCTCTTCGGTGCGGCTTTTTCTAAAGTTCACAATCAACTGAAATATGTAAGCAAATACTCGTGTTATAACTATCAAAGGATTACCAGAACAGGATATTAAAAATTAAAATTAGATTATAGGAAATTCCCCGTAAAGGGATAATTATCAATATAATTATATGCAAATGCAACTTCCTGGAACTGTAAAAGCTACTAGTATTTTATTAATTATTTTTATATTTTATTATCAATATAATTATATGCAAATGCAACTTCCTGGAACTGTAAAAGCTACTAGTATTTTATTAGCTAATAAAATACTAGTAGCTTTTACAGTTCCAGGAAGTTGCATTTGCATATAATTATATTGATAATTATCCCTTTACGGGGAATTTCCTATAATCTAATTTTAATTTTTAATATCCTGTTCTGGTAATCCTTTGATAGTTATAACACGAGTATTTGCTTACATATTTCAGTTGATTGTGAACTTTAGAAAAAGCCGTACCGAAGAGACATAGATGTCAAAACACGTGTCTGTGGATGTTCTAAAGTTTTGTGTTACTGCTATATCGGTAAGTGCTTTTGTTTTGATTGTCTTTAATAAAATACTAGTAGCTTTTACAGTTCCAGGAAGTTGCATTTGCATATAATTATATTAAATATGAATTATTCGCGGGAAGAAATGGTTGACATGATTTTTATTCTGGGGGAGTGCTCAAGGAACAGCCTCTTAGCATCCCGAGTCTATAAAACCAGATATCCTGAAAGGAGACACCCTTTAGAACCTGCATTTAGTAATCTTAGAGACAGATTTATCGAAACTGGTGAAGTGCAGTACAAACCTCATGAAGTTCCAGCAAGAAAAATGACTGATCCAGACAATTAACCTTAATATCTATGCAACTCCTAAAGATAAATACCTACTATGATATATCAATAGAAAGATAATTTAACACTTCATTAGATGACAGAACTGAAAATAGTACGTCCCATTTGAAAAAATTGAATTACGGCCTTTTTTATTAGCGAAACATTAAACTCAATTTTTTCAGCACTCTGTATAAGATTAATATTAATAATGTTTCTGCCCTACTAGCCCTTAATATGCTCAACATAACAGTATAAGCAGAATTTTGAAAACTCTCTTGTCTATGAAATCAGAGGTACTCAAAAACTTATCCGCAAACCTCACTTTTTGTCAAAAAATCTTTTTTATATCGTAAACGGTTCATTTTAAGTACCTACCACCTTAATAGAATTATGAATATAATTAGATGGGTAACTCGATAAAGGAAAAAAATATAGGGTGTTCCATTTAAAATAACGAAGTTGTTGCTCGGACAACGAAAACGGAGTACCCTGTATAATTGTACATATTTTCTGGTTATTCAGAATTGAAAATCAAGAAAATAATCTATAGACAATATATTTCCACCATTTCAAATACAGCCGTAATCGACCAAAATCAGAACTTTGGCGCACCCTGTATATATATATATAGTATAATCGGTCTAGCCTTCTTGGCCTATCGGACAATAGATATGCTCAAGATATACATATTTATTGCCTCTGTGTTAACCCATTTTGATGAATTAATAATACAACATATAAAACATCAGTGATTATTTAACTTCCGGTAAGTCAAGGAATATTACAGCTACACCTATCATCATCATCATATACATTTGAAATTAAGGGAAGAAGATGTAAGCGGGCTATTGTCTACTAAGTTGTATTTAAGAAATATAGACGCATTCCTACGTTTTTATTTAACTTCATGTTAAAAAGCTTAAAAAAGGGCTTAAAATATAATAAATAAGCCTATGCAAGATATCGGAATTGCTCATCTAGTGGGATTCTCAGATGTCAATTAACTTTATGTAGATTAGATGAGATATGAACTAATCTGACATCCCTCACATAATTTTGCATGTGAGAATATATTCATGTTGATATAATTACACAATATCTAATTATCTAACATCATTGTATAATGTTTCTCAGACAGCCATGCGTACGAAATGAAAAGCAAACATCTATTCACATCTTTGAGCGACGGTAAGTACTCCATCATAATACTTTTAATTCAATTTAATACTAATTTAATGCTGTTAATTCCATTTATGTGATTATAAAACCAAGAATCCCACATTTCATTTCAATTTCAATAAAATTAAATAAAAAGTTTTCTTCCGAAAGTGGGCAATGTTAACGCCCACTGAATTATTTAAATGCAGTAATACGTTATTGTCCAAAGTTACCCCTTTATTAATTAATATGATAGCCAGGCTATGGGATAACCGGAGTCCACTGAGATATCTAGAAATTTCCCAGTGGACCGGTGAAGATTGGAGGCAAAGAGTAAATTATGAATGCGAATTATCAAATCAAATAATCGCTTACCAGTATTTCAGTAAATGTACTTTGCATGTATAATTTACATTTCGGTTACTTTAATTTCCTTCTTAAATAGAAAAAAGATATTTTGTCATCCGTTGCATAGAAAACAGTTGCCCAGTGAAGATTAAAAAGACATTTAAGTCACTTTTAACCATTGTTGGTGTAATATTCGTACATCAGTCGTCTTTCGAAAAGTGCACATTTTGTGCTCAATACGCACTATGCAGAATTTTAAAAATAATAAATAAACATAACAAGCCATAAACACACCACTTCCCAAATCCAAAACCTCGGCTGTGAGGGGACCTCACATTTGAAAAACGCACACATCATTCCACCCACCGAAATAAATTGTGTAATACACACAAGATTGATCTCAGTAGATTTACTAGAAACAAACTCACGTTGATTATTAGAATTTATCTCTGTACATGACTAGGTAATGAGGTATGCAAGGTGATCTCGAAATCTCAAATGCCTTAGCAAAATTGAAGATAATTGTAATGGACCTATAGTTTTCAGCCATGCTCTTATTATCTTTTTTAAAAACAGGACAAGCGAGAATATTTTCAGACAATACACTTGTGTAGAATACATTTCCGAACTTTGACACTTTTCTTTCGACTCACCCTGTATAAAGTGTGTTTCACTTGAAACGATAAAACCAAAATAACTACATTTTCATTGAATTTCAAACATTTTTTTATATGTAGCTTTTAACCCGCTTTTCTTCTGAAAAAAATTAAAAAAGTATATTAGGGATTTTTCTCTAAAAAAACTTATTTAGGAAAGTTGTTCAGAATCACCTTAAAACCACAATTCCCAACTTTAATTGAAAAAAAAGTTCACCCCAAAGAATCAACAGCAGAATTCATTTCAATAGGCCAGTCATTTTAGGTGAACAAAAGGTTAAATATAAAACTAATTGTAAAAGAAATAAATTCAGGAAATTATATCCCCAAGAACATATCAAAAGTCTAGAAAATCTGCCATATTGGCCGCCTTCTTAGATTGACTCTCGAAATCTATAATCGAATATTGCTCCGATTAACTTCAAATATGTACCAAATAGAAAGTTTTTTGAACCAGGAATCATATAAAGACTGTCTTTATCTTATTTTGTCTTTATCATATTCCATTTATTACAAAATGTTAATAATAAAAGTAGGTAATTTATGAACATTTTAATGATACGGTATAAGTTTTAAATAAACTTTATTGATATGCATTACTCTCCATCAGAAACACCATCGTCGTGTACATCTTCTATATTTGTGTTACTGCAGAGTATTCCTTGACATCCACTGCAAGCTGACGAATATTCCGAACCATGTTTTCTGCATAAGCACCATGAAATACTACAATCAATCTTACATTCACATGATATCGAGGAGAAATGGTGGAGCTGGTTGAAGGTTGACCACCCTGTATTTGCCAATCCCAATCCTCAGGTGGAAGAGATGTATTTCCTTTCCAATTCTGAACTTGCTAGTGGATCCGTAAATTATGGGATTTAGCAGCAGCTGAAGTCGGTGGAAGTGACTGTGCTTGAACAGCTTGAACCATATTTTTGTTTAGTCACCTTTGTACTGAAAGATCTGCATCGTAGTTCATACAAAGTATCAGATGTCCTTTCTCCATACATGGCAACAATAGCATTTTCCTCGGAAGTAATTACGTCTTCTTTCAGACTGTTTGCATTTTTGAATATTTCAGCATACTCCATAAATTATCATAAATTATCTATTTTTCATGATCTTCGTTAAACCTTTTCCTTTGCCAATCCCAAACAAGTGGAACGTGGGGTCACACCCCAAAATGGCTTGAATAAATAGCAAGCCGTTACAGACAGTTAATCTCAATGACGATTTTGTCGTTTGAATCTTCGATTGTCCTTGGTATAGCAATGTTGGATCAATATTGGCGACATCTCGATCTACTTTAATATTGTTCGATCCCATTGTAACAGTCCGTAAATTTTGTTTGAATGAATAGTTCCAAATGTTCCATTGCATGGATTGGAGAATTAGATCGCCAGCTTCTTTTGCTTTGTCAATGTTGACATTACCATGAGCAATCACTCCTAATGTTAAACTGCGCAAAGGCTCAGCAGTGGCGAATGGGCCTCGATCCAATAGAAATGTCAACATTTTAGTGGTGTCTAAGCAATATCTTGTCTGCCTGGTCTATGAAGCTTCTTTGTGTTGTCCACTTGTATTATACATGGCAGCAGTAAACTCTTGCATGGCATTGTTTACCTCTGTCAATGGAATCATGGATTGAACCCATACTTATCGCTGTGCTTCTGTCTTTCCACTTCCTCTAGTTAGATGTATCACTACTTTCACTGTGCCTGGGCGTATTATTCAATGAATAGAAAATTGTCACTTGGAATAGGATTTGCGCAACTGCCTCTCCCCTCTCTACACGTTAATTGTCATGTTATTTAGTGCGTACGAAAACCGAAAACGAAGAGTCACGGCGAGACCCGAAAAAGCCCGAGCGTTCACCAGAGAAACGACTCGGACTACGCGCAGGGCGCAGCACTTGTGAGGTCCTCAACAAACATATCTAATGCCCTTCTCAAGCTTATTACTGGTAGAAATGTTTTTAAATTTCTTTAAATAACGTTTCTGTATCACAATACTTTCTATTTGATATATATTTGAAGTTAATCGAAGCAATATATGCATTTTATAAATTTCGAGAGTAAATCCAAGAAGGCGGCCAATATGGCGGCTATCCCATACTTAGATTTTTTAGACTTTTGATATGTTGTTGGGGATATTATTCTAAGTCTAAAAGACCTTTATTTCTTTTACAATTAGTTTGGTGTTTTCAACTAAAATGACTGGCCTATAATGTTATTATCACAAGATTGCCATGATTTATTTTCAATTACAAATTATCATCATTATCATGACATGTGTTAAATAAAATATTGTGTCAAAGTATTGTTGATTGTTGTTGTTTACATGATTAAATTATGGTAGCAGAAAGACTAAAAATAGCTGAAAAAGTGGAAATTATAAGAGTTGTTGGTGATAATGTACGTTCCACGAGAGAAGCTGCCAGTGAATTTAATGCGAGACATCCTGGTCGCCCCATAACACACAAGACGGTTTTTAAACTTTACCAAGTTTTGAATAATACTGGGAATGCAACGAAACTGAAAGCAAAAGCCGTTCAAAGATATCCAAATGATGAAGTTATTTTAAACTTCATAAATGATAACCCTAAGACAAGTATTAGGTAGAAAACTTTCACATAATCGCGTTGCTTTCGTCGTCATAAGTAAATTCCATTTACATCGATATTCTTACACACATTAGAATAAGGTGACAATGTTAGAAGGTTAGAATATTACTTGTGGATTCAAACTGAACGTTCGAATGACAGTTTTCTGAAGAATATTTTGTATACAGACGAAGTTAGCTTTACAACAAATGGTGTGGTTTCATTACAAAATTGCCGCCACTGGTCTGAAGAGAATTCACACTGGGTTATAAATTGCAAGAGGCAATATTTACAGAAAATCGATGTATGGTTTGGAATATTAGGTTATATAAAAATAGGACCTTATTTTTCCAACATTATTTGAACCCAGCTAGATTTCTAGAGTTTTTAAACAATGCAGTTTGGGATGCAATAAATGATATTCCACTTCAGGTTCGACAAGATATGTACCTTTAGCTCGATGGAGCATCTATCTATAATGCACTCACAGTTAAACAATGTCTAGGTCAGAATTATCCACAAAGATGGTTTGAGAGAAAGAGTAATTTAATTTTATGGCCGCCTAGCTCTCCCGACCCAACCCCGCTAGATTTCTATTTACGGGGAACTATTAAAGCCAAAGTATGCAAGAGAAGAACACATGATTTAGAAGAACTTCGTGACAGAATAACTCAATCGTGTCAGGAGGTTACACCAGCTGAATTACGCAGAGTAGTAAACAACAATAGAAAAAAAGAATAGAAAAATGTGTTTTATTAAATGGTGATTTAGTAGAGAAAACCTTTATTTAACCAGAATGTTAACTTTTACTGTTGATTTTTTGGGATTACATTTTTTTCAACCAAACTTGGATTTTGAGGTTTTAAGGTGATTCTGAACAACTTTCCTTGAATAAACTTTTTTTTAAAATCCGTAACATGTTTTTCAAATTTTTTCAGATTACTTTTTATCACAATAGACTAGATTCTTAATTAGGCTAAAATCTTTAAAAGAGGGTTAAAAGCTACATATTAAACATATTATTGGTTTTGAAATTCAATGAAAAATAAAAAAGTTATTTTATGCTGATGATATTCCGATAAATAAATAGATTTTACAAAATAAAATATTTATATCTAATTGCCTCCTACTTCAACTTGCCACAGACGGACCCTACTTTCGTTATATTATAGTTTGAGTATGTGAATTCCAATATAACCAAACCTATCTGATCACTCGTTTGATCTAAGTAACTCAATAAACATAAGCTAATAGAAATAAGAACTTCGTTTAAGTTACATACGGCTTTTCATTAAAGAACTCGATAGCAATCGCTTAATATGCGATGTTGTAAACATGCACTTAAAGCAAGTACAGATTTCTTCGAGTCATGCATGGGTTCTGATGAACGGTCTCCTTCCGACGCCTTTCTTATACGGAAACTTTAATGCATCTACGTACTGTTCACTCTCAACTACTTAGACCTTGTGCAAGTGTAATGTGCTCTGTTGTTTTACATCCTCGTGTCATCTTTCAACTGATGTCGGAATGAGAAATTTAATACTTTTTCTTATTCTAGGCATATATTATGTAAACTGCTTTGTAAGCTCGTATAATATAGCAATATAGGAGATGTTTATTTTCTGTCAAGAAATTCGGTAGGCAACTAATTATATGTACAAGAGAAAATAAGAAAGAATGTTTATTATAAACGTGTATCTCAAGTTGTTTCCTTTTGGAACTATAACCTACGAAAAGAAGGAAGAATTATAATTTAAGATTGTCCAAATGTTATTTATAATCGAGCCTCCTCAACGTCAACATTTTACGATTTCTGTATTTAAACGTTGAGCAGTCGTTTTCGAAAAAAATCAGAATTTACGAAGGTTTAAAATTTTGACTTCTTTGATGTTTCTGCCTTGTGTCCTAGTGTACCAACCCCACAATCTTTGAGTATCTTAGGGAGTTTCTCGATTTAATAGTATTAACATTGATTAATCAATGGCATTAATCAAGAAATAGTTAAGAAATATGTTGATATTACTAAATTCTGCATGAAGCAAAATTGTTTTCAATTCTAATAACACGTACTGCTACTTTATATCGGTGGATGTAGGCGGAAATTGCATAAATCTCTAAAAAGGAGGGAAACAGTAAGGGAAAGAATCGAAACAGCCTACAGAATCACAAGAGTTCTACTACCCTTCATTGAGGACAATAAACCACCATGGTGCCTAACCAAAAAGATATGCACGACCACCATAAAGCCTAGGATGATACATGGAGTCATAAACGCAGCAACGACAAATGCCAACAGAAGAAGCCTGATAAGAGCTGACATTATCCTGCTAGTAAAAACAGGAAAACCACGAAAACGACAGAAAACGTCAACATTACTAGAGGGAAGAATAATAATCAAAAGAATAGAATCATACGCAATTAAGGAAAAATCGGCACAACAAAAACGGAATACAATAAAGAAATATCAAGGATATACACACTGCCAGACTCAAAAACAGAAAAAACAGAAAACTCAGAAGTAGAATGAGAGAGAAGATGATCACAGACAGAAACTAAAAAGAAGCATCTCACAAAAAACCTGAAAGTAAAAAGAAGCACGAAAACCTAAAAGAAGCATCTCACAAACACCTACACGCTCCATCCTATACTCCTACCCCATGCGTCATGCGGCTCTCGCTCCTGAAAACAAGCATGTCCAATGTCCAATCCAGCGTATGCAGGGGGTCCGGCGGTATATAAAAGCACTGGGGGTTTGTTCCGGCACACTGTGGGATGATGAGTTGGTCGGTCGGGTGGAGCCGCATGAATATGTAACAGACAGACGACTGGGCGACTGCAGATGGACGTTCGGCGGGCGATCGGGCTGCGTGGTGGAACAAATGTCCATGCACCGGAATTGGCAGCAATGCCCACCTTACGCTAGCAAATCAATCAATCAATATTTTCAATGCCAGTCAAGTGTTGTTCTTCGAGCAACATGAAGGATTGCAATAATGGGTAACTTTCCTAGGGTATGGTTGAGTTATGTGGTTGATATATCCCTAGTATTCAATACAATGGTTGCGGATGTAGGCAACTTCGAAATAAAATAGTTCAATAAGGCTTACATATGAAATGAAAACCAGTGATAATTGCCATTTTAGATATCAGTAAAAATAAATGGTGAAAATAAGTTGGAATTAGATATATGCAGAAAAAAATACCAGCACTCTAAGATACAGCCCAAGGTCTTTATTTTCCAATAGAATAACGAACAAAGTATATAAGTAACAATAATAAAATAATTATTATTCCAGGAAAAATGCCGAAGAGCAGGTGAGTTTGCAAGGAACATGACCTCTGAATTTTATCTTAAGCAGAGAAAAGAGAAAGTATACACAATATACACAAATATATAATATATAACTTACAACTGAGTATAAACTATATGGGCACATACGCACAAAAAAATATAACTTACAAAACTAAATTATGTTTATATTTTTATCAGATATTATCTTTTTTTAAAAGCTCTTTCAAAGGATTGGCCATTAAATAATTCTAGTAATATCATTAATAATGACACTCAATGCTTCAGCATACTCCTCATGTCTAAAAGAATTATAGATCTGCATATAAGTGCATTTTGCAATTTTTTTACCACTTTTTCTATGTTAGATGTATAAAGCGTATATAATAGAGGACCTATATTGGACCCTTGCGGAATACCTGATGATATTCTTAAAGAGGCAGAAATGCTAGCACCTATTTTTACATTTCATGACTTAACGTATCAAAATCTTTAGAAAAACCGATGACTATTAAGACTCTTAGCTGGTTCTGATCTGTCCATCTAAGAATGTCATCAGTAATTTTCAACAAGGCAGTATCGCAGCAATGCCGAGGTCGAAACCCAGATTGTATTTCTGGCAAGATGCTGTATTTCGATGTATGAGTACGAATTTACATATCAATTATTCGTTCCATGGCCTGGACCATGCTGATAAGAGTGATTGGACGCAGGTCCTTGAAATTGTGAGGATAATTGATTTTTGGTATAGGGTGTTCGAGTGTACTTATTTGAAAAAAAATATATAAGAGATTCCTGAAATAGAGGACCTCTAGATTTTTAATTGGAAATGTAATTCTCTTACAGGTAAGGAAGTAATTTATTTAACTTTATCTAACTACGGTGATCAGAATTAAATCAAATATATATATGAAAACTAGGTACTTAATTTATTTGTTTTTCATATTAAATATGACATTTTGAACATACGAAAGTATTCTACTAAACATACAAAATATAATTATTTACTAACAAATACAAATTATTAAAGCAGAAATAAACTATAGTTATTTAGTACAGTATGTCAAATATCCTAAAAGAATAAAATAAGATTGTAGTTTTCCACATCATAATCACACTTTCATAAATAAATTCATATTGTAGGACATCACAAATAACTAAGAGTTAAAAACTATACTTGATGTGCTTAATATAATTAGGTCAGTGGATCTTTTGTTGACAGGCATACAGTTATAAAAGAAATTTACAAAAAACTAGCCGAGAACTTTTCGAGAAACATGTTTTGAAGGCTTTCCTAAAATAACTCACTTTTAATAAGTTGCAACTTTTCCTTTCTTTATCGCTGAAAAACTTTCTTAAAGCCGGAGCGCTCACATCAGGGTTTTCAGGAATGAATAAAATCCTTTTATAGATAAAAAGTTTATCAACTGAATAATGATAAAAACTGTGTTAAATAAAATGAACTTCCAGTTATTTTAAGCAGGCGTATGGTATATGAAATAAAAGAACATCAGAATATCAACAAGCTTGTACACTGTACAGGATCGTCAGTATTTTGTTTAATTACTAAGTCAATTGTATAGCAGCCGCCTAACGCATAAGTAATAGCAATACAATATATTATAATTTCTCCTTTTGCCAGTAAATAGAAGCAGTTAACAAAACTTATAAATTTAGGCACACATTAAAAATCAGACATAAAATGAAAACTTGTATATGGCAAAAATTCTTTTAGTTTAATTACTTTCACATCCACGAAGTGGAATGGAAGTATAGTAAACGTAAAAAAAAATTTCTTGTTGAAATAGGTTTAAAATGTCATAAAACGTCGAGATTGAGCGACAAAAATTTCTATAATTGTTAATAAATTAAACACTGCTTTTAGATGAATCAATCAATATATTATAAATACTCTACATATGTTTCGGCTTATTAGGCCTTTATCAAGAGTACTACATAGTATTCACTATGTAGTACTGTTGATAAAGGCCTAATAAGCCGAAACATATGTAGAGTATTTATAATATTTTGATTGATTCATCTAAAAGCAGTGTTTAATTTATTAACAATTATTTTCAAGATGTTTCACAAGGAACCTACCACAAGTTCAGTTCAGTGTATTAAAAATTTCTATCTCTCGGTCTGTAATTTTTCTTTTGTGCTCACGTTTTCTCTGGAACAGTTTGAGATATTGACATGAAATTATATACCAGTATGTATTATAACGAGATCTGGACCAGGATTGTTTTTTAACTAGGGGAAAATAAGTAAAGCAAACTAGCAAGAGTACAAAGATTTGGGATTTGGTATATGTTAGAAGCCAAGGACATTTTTTTTATAATATGCTCCACCCCCCTCACCACCCCACTCCATTATTAAAGGAGCTGATAAAAGAAAATTGAGATAATCACTTGAAATTTGGTACATGTATGTATTGTAGCGACATCTGTTATTGGATTATATTTTGAGATGATCCCATTGAAGGGTTGGGGGTTAAATAGGGGTAAATAGGGAGAAATGAGTAAAACAAGCTGGTAAGGCTGCAGAAACTTGGGATTTGGTGTATATACTAGTAGCCAACACCTTAGATTTTTTTATCGTATTTTTCAATCCCCCCACCACCTCCACTCCATTAATAAACAGGTTGATAAAATAAAATTGAGACACTCGCTTACAATTTTGTACAAGTATGTATTGTAATAACGTCTGATTGAAATAATTCCATTGAAGGGATGGGGGGTGAGGGATCTTATTGAGGAAGAATATAGAGCAAGCTAACAAGAGTTCAAAAACTTCATTTTTGGCGTGTATGCTGGAAACTGTCAGTTTTTTATTACATCTGCCTCAAATATTATTAATATTCTATGACCAATTGTTTTCAGGTACTAGAGTGCAAATGTAATCAAAAAGTTTTCCTTTAAAGAGACTTCGTCGGAAAATATGGATGTGGAAGTAGTGATTCTTTAGGCAGCGGTTTTTTAATTCATCGTTCATTCTTAATAAGATTCAATTCATTCGGCAACAGCTTAAATGTCTTCCATATAATAAGGAAATTTAGAAGTTATTTTTAATTTGGCGAAATGAATATGACAATTTTTTGTCTCATATTTACATTATGATATTGGCTGGTTACCATAATTTTCTTTATTTTTAAAAACATATGTGCACATTTAAAAAATGGATAAGCCTGGTAGAGTTAAAATAATTTTCTAAACCTTTCAAGATTGTTTATTTGTATTCTGTAAAAATCAACATAAATTCCCCTAGAAGCAGACACTATCTTAAACAAGATTCAACTTGTGCGTAATATAAACAGGTCAGGTATTCTGTACATAGACTCGTTTTTAGATTTCTCAATAAATATGTAAAGGATGCAAACTTCGAATTAACAGTTTTCCATTGAACATTCCAGTTACAATTTTTACTCAGGTGAAAATCTAATTCAAGTCTTTCTGTTTCTAACTGTTATGAAATCCTAAGACTTGAGTTTCTCGACCTTAAAATATAATGAACACTTGGAAAATTATTAATTAATAAGGAATCTATTCCATTTATAAATAACAAAAACAGCCCAGGACCTAAAACAAGAAATTCTAACGTTAGTGAAGACCATTCAGATGATCTACATTTATTAAATTGTTTTTTTTAACTTCAGAATTTCGGGATACAGTTGAATCACCGATGCCGGTTTATGAGCTATTCTCAACCTGGAAATTCTGCCAAACCTGATCACGCAAGGAATTTTTTACTTACCTAACATCTCATAACCAAAGGACACAGTACCTTACATTCACTACGCAATCCTCGCCTCAAGTTGCACAGATTCTACATATACGCTGATATACGTGTATAAAGGGAGGTTTCTATTCTAAATATTAATCGTTATTGACATGGTTTAGCTCTTCATATCGAAATACGAGTACAACCAAGATACTTCTATGCTCGCTCAATGCTATAAAACATTTGATGCAATATAAGGCCATAGTCACAGATCCATTTTACTAAAATGAATGGTCGTTAATCAAAAAATTGAAGGTAACTTCAATCTAAGCGAATATGACCACTCCTAGCTTAGTCGACCACAATAAACTATCAAAAACGGCAAGATAATAGAAGGTCTATTATATTTTAATACCACAGGTCAACAAAAAAAAATGCGCCATGAACCAGACTATGGTTTTCCTATGTATTTTTGCGCTCTGAAACAGAATCCGACGTCAATTTTGCACCTATACGTCAGGATTTTAGGTTGTGTAACTCAACAGCGGTTTAATCTAGTTCTACTGTCTCGGTAATACAATAAAAATGTCACTAAATATCCATACTTTGGCCAGAATTGGAACCCGGGAGTCGTAAGCCTAACACCTAAGTAGTACGGCACTGAGCTGACTTTATTTAAATCCGCTTCTTCATATTGAGGGCGATTTGTCGGTATTACAGTTATAGTTGCAATGAAAAAAAAAATAAAAGCGATTCTGTGATAGGCCTGAACCACTAGATTTTCAACAAGTGAATTCAAGCCAATTTAAATTCACTTCCTAGTTCTACATTTAATGTCTTCCTCATCTCCTCATGCAGGTTATAACATTTATTACATGATAAATATACTTTCCAACACTCGCATCAGGATCCTGACAGCTATCCGTGTGGCAAAGCACCATGATGGTTGAAGTGTAGGCCGGAGCCGAATTGGGGGTAAATTTACAAAAATTCAAACGCATGTATAAAACTTGGACTCTCTTCTTTGGAGATGATTTAAAAGCCGTCGTAAGACTTTATTCGCTAGCCACCGTGTGACCCACCACTGTCGGACCACAGGCACATGAACTTCACACTATAGGTAACACCGGAAGAGGATAAATGAGTAAGGAGAACCTACTCCTGGGAACTTTTTTATGACAGCGAAAATGTTAGTAGTGATAACATACTTCGAATTAAGCAGGGCTGTCGAGAGAAAATAGGGGCCCGGGGATAGTGCATACGGGCCCCCCACTCCTCGGCATAATTTCGAAGAGCGGGGGGGGTGGCATCTTTTTACTGTACAAAATTTATCTCTGTTAAAATTTCGAAGACCGGGGGGGTGATATTCCTTACAACATTTTTATCTCGGCTGAAATTTTGACGTTTCGACGAGCAGGGGATGATATTCCTTACGATAGAATACTTATCACGATAGAGGGGACGAGGTACGGTCACCGGTTTAATTTCCGACACTCGATCAGCGATGTTAAGGCACGCTGGCCGAGTCCGGCATTTGGATGGGTGAACCAGTGTATCCGTCTATTAGTCGGTAGGCTATCGACTGAGACAATTCCGGGCTGTTAAATCGCTTAGTAAGGCGGCGCCGATGTCACAGGGTAACTGTCTTCGCTGCAGAGAAGACCCCAAGGGCTATTGGCCCGCCAGAAAGGCGGAGAGATGGCCGGGGGTGCGTCAAAGTCGATAACCGATGACCGTGGTTTGGAGTCCACGCAAAACTGTAGATCCCTACGAGCACAATGGGCCTTGAGGCTTGAGTGTTGTAGTAAAACAAATCCACTAATGTATCACGATAGAAATTAACCTTGATCGTGATCGTTGCATAAAATACAAATTACGATTTTCTACATAAAAAGTCTATATATTGCCTCTTACAATTTGCAAATATGCCTCTCTTGTCGATACAGCCACATCTTTAAACTAAAATAATACGGAACTGAGACTAGAAAAGTTGGTCATAGATCGCAAAGAACATGCATTCGGCTGTGAACTTGCCTGGTGTTTTGGCCATGCCTCACTCTTAAATGCGCGAATGCTCTTATATCTAGACTCCAGAAGGGTGAATAACGGATTAAATTCATTTTCAACAATGTATCACAATATTAGAAAAAGTTTTCAAAATTATTTTGTACAATTTTTAAATTGAGAGATAATAATTATACCAATTGAGGATTACTTTAAATAAATATTAAATAATAATATATTTAGCTTCAATTAAATCGATAATTGCAAATCTCTCATTCACGTGTTCAACTACATGCGTATGGAAACTAACTCCACTTTCTTCAAAGGTGTTTCCAATGTATGTTAAAATTATTTATACAATGTCATATAAAAGTCTTATAGAAAAAAATGAGTGATAACATCATGTTACAAAATTTACCTAGACTTTTTTGATTTATAACTGATGAATTTCTTATTAAACATATTTTTTTTAAAGTGTTTTATATTGATTTATACTGTCTCCTACATTTCCCATGTTGATGGTGATGATATTTATTATCACATATATATCTTGCAATAAACTTTTCATTCAGCGTTCAGGATAATTCATATTTTATATAATATTTACTTTTATATTAAGATCAAGGCAAGATATATAATTCCTAAGTAGTCTCACAACAATACATCCCAATAAAGCAAAGATTTTTTGAAAGCTTCTAAAAATAAATTACATTCTTTTAAAATTACATTCTTTTCTTTCTCATTCACTTTGCTTTTATCGAGATATTTACGTGTAATGAAACCTGTATCAATGTTAGAATATTATTTAAAAAAAATTGTTGTCTTTAACATACCCAAATTCATAAAATAATAAAATATGTTCTCTTTTTACCATTTATTTTTTATTTTAGACCTGAAGTACTTTTAACCAACATACCTAACTTGCGGTACACGAACGAAGTTGTGATAGGTGACTATTGAATTTTTACAAAAAAGGATTTAACTTACACAAATAAAGTAGAGGTAAGGTTTTACAGTTGAAAAATCTCAGTAGAACTTCTTTTTATTTAACATAAATACCTCTAGCGGAGAATTTACAAATATTATAATCTGATCAAGGAGGTCAATCAATTTTGTTCTAACGTATAACTTATCCAGGGTTGAAAATTCTTTAAAAAACTAAGATCCTACTCATTAGTATACCTTAGGGTCTGGATCATTTGATTAGTTACACTGAGGTTAGCATGTAACGCTCATCCGCACTATGCTCTGAATTTATCTAGCACAATCACCAAGCCAACTCAGAAGGCTTGATTCTCTTTTGTCTTCTCAGTATGTTGGTGCTGTCGAGGAGCTGGATAGCCTCGGCGTTCACGTATTGGAGCAGCCGTTGTTCGTGGCTACTGGCAAATTTAGGTATGGTCTTGTCAATAGTCTCCACGTTAAGGTCCCTATGGAGACCAGTCTTGCGGCAGTAACAGTGCATCAACGATGTTTCCTATTACTTTATTTTGAAAACGTTGAATGACTTGAATGTTACTTTTACTGGCGCAGTCCAAAACTTACGTCCAAAACAGGTTTCAATATCTGCTTGTAAAGGAGCAGTTTATTGTATATGGACAACTTGGAGTTCCTTCCTATTTTTCTAAATTTTATACCAAACTCTTCACGTTTTTCATTGACATGAACTCTCCAGTGAAGTCTAGTATCGAGGGTCATACCCAGATACTTTGCTGAATTAGCATAGGGAATCTGACCATCGCTCAATATTTTTAAACACAATGATTGTGTATATGCACTGTATATCGAAATTTTCAGATATGGTATTTCCCAACTTTTCCAGCTATTTTTAATATTCTCTGATATTTCTGCATTTCCTTTCTTGATATTTGTGCCACATATGTATTACTTTTTTCTTGATATTTCTTACTTTCTGGAATTTTAATACAATTTTTGTGCCGTAACTAGCATTTAGACAATATGTTACTTGCAATAAATATTTTCCCTAATTTTTAGGGTTTTCCAGGTTTCTTTGATAGTTACGAAACTTGGATAAGGTACTATAATAACAAATAAAGTTTAGTTCGGAGCCATTTTGATACTTGTTCATATTTTCCAATGCGAAATCTGAAATTGTCCTTATCGAAAGGAGAACTAACAAGCTAACCATTATCCTCTTCGCCAATTTAATGTACCTTTGACATAATAGTTGCACATTCTATAGAATACTTTCCTCATTTTTATCGTAAATAAAAAAATATTTGCGAAGAGCATAATAGTGTCAGTTTGTATTAGCGAGACGGCCTTGTCTAACTGTGAGATTAATGAAAGCCATCAAAACTTGGTCCATAATCTTATATAAATTTCGATACGATCGGACTTTTCGTTCTTAAGTTAACGTGCTTACAAGACAAACAGACAGTCAGACAGACGCACGGACGCACTGAATTGAATTGAAAGTTGTTCAGAAATCACATCAACACAGTGATATGAAAATTTTTTCTCTACGAGCAATATTACCGGTTTAAGAAATGTACCGATCGAATGCAATATACTCTTCGTTTTGAATTAGCGAACAGTATAATAAATGTATGTTAGGGACTCGTGCATATCTCATCTCAGATACTCAGTTATTCTTTAGAGTGTAGGGTGTAGGTGCAGAATAGGATGTGTGCACAATTTTTTTTTAATCGAAAATTATAAAGTACTCGTGGCATCTAGTATAACTGAAACAATCTTTCGGCAAAACAAAAGTTTTTACGTAATTTTAAAAGAAACTTAGTTTTGAATTAAATATTCGCCACCAAAAAGGACAAACCTATATCCTATGTCATATGTGACATCACTTATCATATAGATGTAGCAGTATTGAGTATACCACAGTGGTAATCTAGACAACATATACCATCTGTCAGAAACATGTTATACGACTTAAGTGAAGTTAGCAACGCGTTGTCAGTAACGCATTACCAACTTTACCCTTTCAATTTAACTTAGCAATGGAAATAAGTTGTGAGTTTGATGATGTCACTGAACTGAAATTGATTGAATAAAAACTTTTTTTTTACTTGGACTAATATTTTTTATGGTGAAGTAGCAACATCTTTGGATACGAAACATTCTCCTTTTGAGTAAGTGGTTTGACCTACACCCCCACACTTTTAGTCTCTAATTTGACCTATGTCTTGTTGATAAATTTGTTCCAACACATGTTCGTCTGCATCTAAACTGACCTGATCAGTGCTCGTACTGGGTTGATCAAAATTTACAACTGGTGATAAATACTCCTGTTCATTACATATCGTTTCCATATTTTTAGTCAGCACAATTTAAATATTATCTTGTTGATAAACATGTTTCATCACATGTTCGTCTAATCTGACTGCTCAGTGCTTTTGGATTGATGATAGTCTGTACCGGGTGATATATCTTCTAATATAATGGAATTCGTGTCCTGCATTAAAGCCTACTTCACTAACTGTTCTCTTTGCGGTTTTAAAGGAAGAGATTGTTCTGGTGAAGACGCATTTCTCTTTCTGTCTGGTTGGTAGGCAAATATGTGTGTGGAACTAGGAACTCCTTCAGAATCATATATCCTCGCATAAGTTTGTATCTCATGTAATTTTTCACGTCTTCCTCAAGCTGAAAATAATAAAGAAGTATATTTAAATCTTGTACTATATTACACAGGTGGGAGTTCATAGGGTTAAATATAACTAAGTAATTAGATTAGTTTCAATTCAATACATATCATACCATTACAAACATAATTTTAAGGGAAGTGTATACCTAGTATGATCTATTTACAATATTAAGGGTAATGAGTCATTTAGCTATTATCGATTAGTTTCTATCATGATGATAACAAATAAATTGTACTTACATTAAATGATCTTCACAGCAATAAAATGTCGATTTCGATTTGGGAACATTGCGATTCTCTGCTTCAAACCATTTCATTCTTTGTGAATAATTGGTTTTAGGAACACTTATAAAATTATTATTTGGGGCATTTACAGAAGTATTTCTGCATGTTGGCACAAAACACATTTGCTACTCCACTAATGTTTCATATTTCTGACTTATAATAATGACATTAATAATATCTGACACATATTGTTTTTAACATTGGCTCAAAACTTATTTCCGTTGTCTCCCGTTGACGCCACGTGACGTCATCTTCTAGATCAATGTGTGTGAAGTTAGCAACACGTTGCCAGCAAAGCGTTGCCAACTTCACACATATGAAATATGACATAGCATGGTGTTTTTGGAATCATTCAAATATTTGAATTTTAGGTCGATTGATTTATTAAATATTTATTTTAATCTGACGATGTGATTAATATGAATGCATTTAGGCTTTCATATTTATGTATTACTTGATATTAGTGCATCATTTGAAGTGAATTGTTATACAGTGCACACACCCTATTACAAAGAGTTTTTATTTTACAGGCATTTTGAACCTGAACCACCATCCCCAGTCCATTGTTAAATGGTTTAACAAAATAAAATTGTGTTTTAATGAGCGTACAAGGAAAAAAATTCTCAAAACTTTTCTTAGCATGAGACATTACCAGCTTGACAGCTGTCAAGTGACATACTTTTTAATTTTCAGACAAAAATAGTTGCTTCGAAGTTTTTTGAATAATTAAAGCCAGTTAGAAAATTAAGTAAAGAAAAATCAGATGTCAAATTAGACAAAAAAGTGTTAATTGACAGCTGCTAAATTGACATTTGACTTATATTCGTGGATTCGATATTTTTATTCCATAAAGTTGGAAATGGAATTTTGGTAAACTTTAATTAAAAAAAATGTTAATTTGCGACACGATTTGCGTTCTCTAGCCATTTGTGAACCAAAAAACTCTATTTAGGACCACTGACGCTGTGGCGCAGATGATTTTAAATATATTATTTCCACATACTGAAGTGTGAATATAGTATTAAGATATTTTCTTTCAAGGAGACTTGAATGGAAAATCTGGATGTGGAAGTAGTTATTCCTTAAGCAACGGTTTTCTTAAATATTGTTCATTATAAACATAGACCACCAATACATAAAATATATATTGTTTAAGACAGTTTTTAATTAATCAACATATCATATTCACAACTGAATGCGTTATCCGTACTTCATACCATCTTCAACGCCATTGTGTCTCCAAGCTAGGCAAGATGACAAAAACGACAAAGGAAAAAATATAAATATTTAGATACCTACCAATTTTCGTTTACAGTGTATTTTATAAAATAGACAGCCTTCAAAAAATCGCAAAAATGTAATTTTCGCTGTTATTTTCCAATAGCACAATTTGTATTTTCGGAAATTTGTAGAATTTCAATCAGGATATTAACGAAACATATTCTTTATACGATTTTGCAAACAGCGGAAAAAAAACTATCTATGAGAACTAAAAGAAAAACTATATGTAAAAAATATTAATGAAATCTTTACAATCCTTCGATAACCTGACTTCTGGTTATGCTAGCAAATCAAAATCCTAAACTTGTCCAATTTCTTATTTGACATTCTCATTATAACACTAGCATCAAACATACCCAACCAACAAATTTGTTTTATAATTTAAATGTTCTACAATTATTTTGTTTTATTGTTATTTTATTAATGCTTCTAAATGCCGATTAATTATATTAGAGTTCCAGAAAATATTATTTGTTGTCTGCAACTGAACTATTTTGTAAATTTATCATTAAAACGTTTCTACAGCAAAATTATAAAATATCTTATAATGGAATTAAGAAATTATTTTATAAATGTTTTCGTGACCAAGTAAAAAAATATATCAGCTTATAAAACTTAATTGTTTTATAACAATGTTTTAGTATCGTTCAGCAGCATTCTGAGCACCGTTATAAATATAGATTCGAATTATTTTATAGTTATTTCTTATCATCTTATAAAACAGGTATATTAAAGATCTATTTGTGACAATTTTGCTTTTAAGAATAAATGTTGTTCCAGAGCATATAATATTATATTGTATTGTATTTTCTGTAACATATAAACAATAACAAAGTCATTACAAAACAAAACTGTTTACTTGGGCATAGAAATCTGGTGGCTAACAATACAATAGAACATATTTGAGAAAATTGATTTCCTGTGTTAGCTGTGTATTTATATTTAGTCATAATTAAAGTCTGTCCTTTAATGAAAATTTGTCATAATTATATTATACAAGTTTATAAAAAAATTATTCTCCCAAAATTTTGGTTACCAATATCGACAAGAGAGGTGCAGATCTTAACAGATCATATAACGGTCAAATTAAAAACATCAGATTTAGGACAATGGACAAACTTAAAAATATTAGGTACATGTATTAACAGCGTAACAATAAGACACAGTTTATACTGCTGCAAAATGAAATGACGCATTTCACTCACTGCATTGTTAATGTATCAGGTCATATGCCAAAGTACTGTTGCCTCCATTAGTAAAAGTAACTATGTGTATTTGGCAATAAATAAACCATAAATAAACAGCTCTGTAAATAAGGTGATTTACTACTACTAATTTCTAGGTTATATTTATGCAAACTGAACCAATTCTGTTTCCATGGCGTATTTACAACTCAATCCTAACAGATTTATTATAAGGGCTACAAAAGTATCGCGAAAGTGGGTGATCTATTTTGTAAGATTCACGGAAAAGTTACACTAAGGCGCATTATTTTATAGATGTTTTATAAGAATTGACTAATAAGTTAAATATTGTGAGGCCATCTTAAAAGACCAGCGTTTGTGATGGTAAATATGACAAGATATGAAAATTTAAAATATCAAATGTTTATTAGAATTTATGAAGTCAGAAACGTGCTAACTATACAGTTATGCCTACTAAAACAAATTAGTGTAAGTTACATTGTAAAAAAAAACTCAAATTCATAAAATTGATATTTATAAAATTTCAAAAATTATTAGAAATCATCAATAAATGTGGGGCCCGTTAAAAATATATTAAAAATATAGCCATAGTTCACAGTAAAATTTTCACCGCATCAAAAATTGCAGTCGCTGTAAGCTAGAACAAGTCTCTTAAATAATTATTACAGGTTATTAGGTACCTAGCATTAAATCACAATGATATATGATTTTAGTGTCAAAAATACTTCTTAAACTTTTAGGATACATGTTAGAAATCATTTTATTTTATTAGTATGTATAAAGCAGCATTTTTTAAAGATAATATGACTATTTAAAAGCTCCTGTAAATTAGTTGTTTAGTTGTTTTATAGCAGCAATTTAACAAACAGTGAAGTGTGGTTTATAGTACAATTAAATGAAGCTTTAATAAAACTGCTATATAGTGATGGCACTAAATTTTCATAAGGCTTCTGGAAATGTTTACACAATTATTTTGTAATGGTTCCAATAGGCGATACAAAATATCAACAGTGACTGAAATATTTTATAGGATGGTGCCAATTTTGCATTTATAGCTGCTGTGAAAACGTTATGAAAGCATTTCTGAGAATAACGTTGTTTCATAAAATTTGTGTCAGAAACATTTCTACAACTTTTATAAAATACCAAATTGCTAGTTGGGTAGTCCCCTACGGCTAAGCAGATTAAACTAGTATCTACATGACCCCCTACGGTATGAAGAATATGTTTCATTACTATCAGCAAACAAATAATAAATAATTCACTTTTAAACATGCATAGAGCATATAGGATCCAATACTAGTTAGCTAATAGATAGGTGAAGATCTGTTGTTCTTTATCAGTCAATGTCAAATATAAATACTTCATACTTATTCATGGATATTGCGTTGGTTTTGCATGAAATATCGTTATGAGTGGCTTTGTGCCTTTCTGATGAGCTCAGAATAAGGGCGAAAAACGTTTCAAAGGCTTAAGAATTTCCATGAAACTGAATGAGAGATGTTATGAAAATGTAATCCGTTAGAATGAAAAATTTTTTAAGACAAGGTAGGTAAATAAATTCATTTACAACTACATCTTCATAGCGCAGGGGTCATGTAGATACTAGGTTAATCTGCTTAGCCGTAGGGGACTATGTTGGATGCTAGTATAATGAGAATAACAAATAAGAAATTGGACAAATTTATTTTAGGATTTTGATTTGCTAGCATAAAAAGAAGTCAGGTTATCGAAAGAATGCAAAGATTTCATTAATATTTTTTACATACAGTTTTTCTTCTAGTTCTCATAGATAGTTTTTCTCCCTCTGTTTGAAAATCCTATAAAGAATATGTTTCATTACTATAAGCAAACAAATAATAAATAATTCACTTTTAAACAGAATATTAACGGCAACATGTCCTTAAATTGCCTTGTTTTTGAGATTTTCAGAAGTAACCAATATGATTGATTTTATATTTACACTAAATGTGAAACAGAAAGAAATAACTAGAGCTGAAAACTGTTTAATGTACAATAATATACACTAGAAAATTTTTAAAATTTTTCAATAAGTAATAGTCTAAGATATGGCTACGGAGGTTGGCATGTGACTCAGTGTAGTCGAAATTTTACCCAGTATAGGTTCGATACTTACCGATATAGTGAGAGACCGGCTGCCAGAAGGCAGTCTGGAAGAATAACGGGTGGGTGGATGGTCAAAGATGGAATTTTTTCAAGTAAAAAAAAATGATAAGGTGTGGTAATGAAAATTTGCGGAATGATTGATGCCAGTATAAATAAGTAGGCAAAGAATCGCTAGAGGGGTGAGTGGAAGGTAAAAGGCCGCCAGAAGGCGCCAAAGTTGCAAAAATTTCACAATTTTTATGTGATCAAGTGCAGTTCAGACAATTTGCGTACTTATTATTATTATTTTTTTTTTAAATTAACTTATCTGCAAAACACCAGAAGACTAAGCGGAAGAAAAAAAGACAAAATACCGATGATAAGAGCATCAGCGTGTTATTCGATCGATCACTTTTCTCTGTATTTTCACAATCTACATCATCAAGTGTACTTCTGATGATATGTCGACATAATTTGGAGATGTTCAAGAAATTATTCGTCAACTGCCAGAAGTCAATTAGGACGACATAATTATTATTTTTACTTACTACAAACTTCTTTAATATTATAGAGACAGAATATTAGTCGAAGAGTGTAGACGTGTCTTTTCCTGAGCAGATATTTTTGTGTTCTGTTCTGGGTAAAATTTCGACTACACTCAGTCACATGCCAGCCTCCGTAGCCAGCTCTCCGTCTATAAGCGATTCTTCCGTGCTTGTCTTATTTTTGTCCGATCGAATAATCCATTAAGCATGCCACTAGTTCTACTTAAACGCGGATGTCATCCTGCATTATTTACAGTAAACTTTAATACATGTTTTTCTAACAAATAAGATAAGTGTACATGTAGAACAGCTCAGATACTTTAAATTATTAAGCTGTTCAAATGGAATGGAAAGAGTTTTAAAGTAGATAAAATATTGCCATTGCCAAGAACATCGTCGCAGGGTAGTACCTAAATCTTGTATATCTAACAATAAATTCAATTGATGCTCGGTTGTCTAATGTACCAACCCACTTGGATATTCTTGTTCTCTATTTTGTTCCCCCTTTTGTGATAGAAATTTCCGCTTGAAGAGATGATGAATTCTAATAACCTATTTAAAAAAACTAGTTTGTAGTATTTAGGCTGAAATATTTGAGCAAAAGGACATCTCAGTAAAAGTACATTTCTTTTGTAAAGCAACTCTACAAAATAATTCAATTATCTGACTGACCCATGATTGCTGAATTTGATGTTTTAAATTTATATCGAGTTTACTTTTACGACTAAACTTGTTCAGTTAGTTGGTAATAAAATAAATACGTTCTGTGAACAAATACATAAAATCATAACTATTGCAAATCCATTATAACAAATTCACTTCATTTCAGTTCCTTCAAATTAGTCAGAAAATCGCTGTTTTATGGAAAACTTCCCACAACTATGAGACCTGCAGAAAGTGAAGCATTTGCGTTGTCTAAACATGATTTTTAACCGCCGCAGTTCTAAAAAGGGTGGTTTTTGAAAAATAAATACATATACATGTTGGACCGTAAATAACAGTCCATAGTGGAGGGGTAGATTCTTTGGGCTAAAATATGAGGATATAATCAAATACACTTTAGTAAAATGTTGCTGTGGAAAAGATGAAGTGTCAAAATTAAAATTATTTTTTGGTTTTTTTTTTCAAGAACTCAACAGCCTCTTGACTGATCATCGCCAAATTTGCTAGAGGAACTTTTTTTATTCTAAGAAATAATAATGTATGTATAATACCACGTTAGATCATAGAGAGCGCCGCAGGACCTGTATCTGATGATGAATTTTTTACATATTTTTTTGGACGAAACGTTGTGGTACTTCTGACCAGAAAATCTGATGAGGGCGTCATTTTCACGTATAAAAGGTACGCTTGGTTGAACTTGTTAACTCCAACCGTTTTCGAGAAAATTGCCGTTATACATTATTTGAATAATTCTTTGAAAGACACTTCTCAGGGTGCGGGGTACTCAGGGATTCATCTTTTTGTCAATTATTCCAGTTTCAGGACATTTAATTTAAATATTAAAGAAATTGGGATGGAGGCCAAAAGTGCCAAAAATAGAACCTTAAGACTTTTAGAAAAAAAAAACATAAAATCACCTTGTCATTGAATATATTCTAATTAGAAACAAACCTCACGAATTTCGCACGGCCGTATTAATTGCAACCTGGCGATAACCTCAGAAGATAAAATTTCTGTAATAATTTTGTACTAAAAATACCAGAAAATACGAAACTTTCAAAATACCTATGAGTGTAATAATCGTCACTTACTATGTTACATTTAAACTGTAACGGTCACGTTTTGTAAGTACACTCAGTACCTTAAATTAGATAAAACGCGCGACTATTCTATTCATTATTTTAAATTTAAATTATACGCGTTTAAATTTTATCGGCTAGTCATGATAAATGCTTGACTAATAGCGTAGTAGTTTAGCGAATAGTGGACGATATACGCGCCTACTCTGGCTAGAGGGACGCTGGAAAGATGGGTAGAAGCTGGTGGCCGTGTATGGCCGTAAGAATTGAAAGCTTATAGTTTATATGTTCTAGTTATTGTGTCCCATTGCCCATAGCTACAACAAGGCAATGTTTTCGTCGAATTGGCTGTAAGTACAGACTTTTATATTATGTATGCCTCTCGTGATGCTAATGTTCCTGTTTGAAGCCGATTACGAAAATGCAGGATTATTGACGGCTTTCAATACATCATTCCACGTTTGGCCAGTAATATTCTTTATTGTATCCGGTGTTACCGTACGGTAAAGACTTCTCTTACCCCATGAGAAGACTATAATAGTGCGCGAATAATTTGATGTGAACGTTATGTTTGCGTAACTATATATATAGCCTTGTTTTTAGACATCTTCCGTGTGTTTTGGGCATAAAAACCTAGTGTACGACTACCGAACCAGTCTATATCGAAAATATTAATTGTAGGGCTATTTTTTGTTATTAACTTTACGCACAGTTAGTAATATTTTCATTTTGTGTGTCTTAATTATGTTATCGTAAAAACTCTTTGTTTTACCGCTCTGGCCAGATCGCGTTTAGTTTAGTTTCATTATATACCGTATACGGATTCTTATTGTGTACAGTTTGCTTTGTATTTTGTTCTATATCAGATGGACTAATGATTTGTTTATATGATTATTCTGACGAAAGTTTTTGTAAAGTTTACTCACCGCTCTGATGTCAAATTTTCTGCTTTGTTTGTGTATTTTTTGTAAATCATTAAAGTACGTTAAATTCGATGATTTGTTACATTTTTCCTTAAGAAATTATCAATTGCAAAGGGTTATTTTGAATATTTACTCGTGTTTAAAAGGCGAAAATATTGATTCTTCATATAATCAAATTGTGAAGAGGATTTATAAATTAACCAAATTTAGCTGTTCTACAATGTACAGGGTTATTAGAGCCGAGGATGTAGTTGATCATTCTATTAAACGGAAAACAGTTGGACAAAAACTTAAAAAACTTGATAACTCATCCAAATATGTCATTCGTCGATTTGTGTATGACTTTTACAATAAACAGACGGTGCCCACATTAGAAATGATTAGTGATAAGATACTGTCACATATCAAAATTAAGAACTGCTTTTCTATGCAAATTTGGCAAAGTATATTATTAGCATATTCCCTATAAATAAACACAAACATGGAAAACCTAAATTAAAGAATTTCCAAATTTAAATCTATAATATATAAAATATAAAGTATTAAAGCATTCATAACATATTAAAGGACGTAGAGTATCAGATTACAGTTACTAATTAATAACATCAGGTCATTAGTTTCCGAGCGCTTTACCTACGTAGGGAATATGCCGATCAAGCATTTATCAATCATATAAATAACCCAGAATGAATGGGCAGTGGCAGTCCATTCTGGGAGTCCATCTGGGGACCCATCTCTCCCAACATGTGCCTTTGGTAAGGAAACAATATTTACTGTTTATTTTATATTTGTGTATTTCTGACTTTGTTTCTTGACTGCAACCATTTTTATTGTTTGAATAATAAATATTATTTACAATTTATTTTTGTGTCTGATAATTTCCAACTAGAAAAACCTCTCGCAGGCCAAGTGGCCCCCTTATTGTAACAGTCGTAGACCAGCGGTCGTGACAATACGCGACTATCCAGATTATAACTATAAATCATTAGATACTTTGCGAAACGTTTGCGGTTTTAGGTACAAAAATTTGGACAAACGAATGATAGTTATGGAATCAGCACGCATCTTTGATCATCGACACGAGTATCTGCGTAAAATAAAAGAATACCGAGATGCAAATAGAGACATAATTTATCTTGACGAAACATGGTTTGACATCCATGATGTAGTTCAACCCTACCTGGTTGGGTAGATAACACCAAAAAGTGTAATTTAAGTGCTCCATGTTCTAGGGGAAAAGGATTATAATTCTATATGCTGAAAGTATAAACGGTTTTATTTCAAATGCGTTGTTCATGTCTGCTAAAAATATCAACTTTGCCGCTAGAAGATAGAACGAAAGGTAGGTCAATAGACAATAGACGTGGCGTTAATATATCATTTATGTGACTTATAAAGTGTGATGAACATATTTTTTCATTAACCACTTCTATTGAACAAAGGTATTATAGAAATTAATTTCTTTAACAATTAAAAAATAATTATTTATTATTGAAAGCAATTTTACATTTCCATCGCCGCCGCCTATGTCCCATAAAGGTGATGCCGACTTTACTCCGAGCTTTCGTTTTTATGCTGTCCCAATTGAGATTATATATACTGTACCACATCTGCTTTTAGCCTATAAGTTTTGTTCGAACTACGTTGCACTAATATAATTCAGGTAGATAGTGCATTAATAAAAATGAAATCACATGTTAAAACGCTCGCGTTAAGTAGACAAAGCATCTTCAATTTACACTTATTATATTACTACGCAACTAAACTTTGAAAGAAACTTTGTCGATAAAATTCTAAACACTAGCAGTATGACAGACGATAAATCAACATTTTCTCACCACAACATTTTCTATACTTTTTTGTAAAACAGTAAAAAACCTGTAAATAAAGCGGAGTTCCCGCATCAAATTATTTTATTTTATTATTTATTATATTAGTGCCGCCCGCACGCAAGATCACTTCCTAAAAATTCGTCATGAGTAATATAGAAAAGAAAATCGTTTCAAGTTTCAACATTTACTTATTCAATATTTTATTATTTTATATTTAAATAATAACGAGCAATAGACCCTGATCCTTGGTATATGTTAAGAAAGCAGGTATAGTATAATATGTAATAAGCTTAAAGAGGAAAATGGCATTGATATAGAAGATATACTAAATGATATGGTGTGGTTTTATTACATCGATATTAAAGCATATTAAATATAAGATCATGTTTCCTTTGGATGCACTATAATTACGATTTGCACCCCCAGGAAAACTATGCCATCCCTCCTGCGCTGTGAAAGCTTTGGCACGCCACTGTGTAAATATTATCGAAGTTATAAACGCATAAGGGCGTTTTTCACCTGAAGCTTCATGTTAACAACACAAGTAACGTTAAATCATATTAATTACTGCCGTAATATGAATAGTCAGTTCTATAATAAGAAATATACTAAATTAACTGACATTCTTCCAGAATAAAGTCTTAACAGTACAAATGAGTCACGCGATGCATACATATTTTAGAGCTAATCACGATTTCAATAAATCAGTTGTTGGTGTATTTATGTATATCGAGTTTATCGGTTGGAAATCTACGAATCGGGTGTCGGCATTCTGCAGTAGATATAGAAATAAATAACACTATCTGCGTCTGACTTCTTGGAGTTCCGATAAAACTGTATTGCGGGAATAACTTCGCTAAAAATTTCACAGCTCAGAAATTCTTTTTCGCCACATAAAATCCACAGGAAATTATTTATCTTCCGTAAATTTCCAACTCATGTCAAATCTGAATGTGGAAATTAATCAGCTCCTCGAGAATTGTACGTTTATCGATTTGGTTGAACAACTAAATAGAATAATAATGATAATATTTTTTTCCTTCAGTCCCCCGTTTAAATATTATTCACTACAACCTTGTTGGGGATTAAAAAACAAAACTGATATATTCACTTGAAAGACAGACTGTGTGATGCAATATTTTGTTGTAGTAGAGAGCTCAGAGGCTCAAAATGTTCATCCTGTGGGGCTTTAAAGACTAAAAGCTGACACCTAGCTACATCGATAGCTTATATATAGGTAAACTTCCAAAAAAAGTTGTCCAATGATTGCCCTGTACAAAAGGGCGCTATTCACAATTTTCGAGTTATGTAGTGCGTCAGATAGCCGAAGGTCAGTTCTTTCTTTGGTAAAAATTTTATGATATTCACTGTAGCCGTTTGGCTATAAAAAAATTAATTATTTTTAAAAAAGCATTGCTTCTTATGGAAAACGCAGACTTTAAAAGTCCATATCTCCGTTCGATGCTAGCTAAAAATTAATTCATTTTGCCGTGTTTTTACATTTCTCACTCCATTACTCGGAAACCAGGATTCAAATAACAAAAATTTTTTTACAAATTGAAAACCGATGCTTTCTGATTACGATAGTACTGTTAAAAATATTTTAACGGAAATAATTACTGAGTTATGATTTAAAAACCAACGCAATTACCAAATCTCCAGGCGCTTAGAACTGCCAACCTCGATCGTCCTCCTGCACCGCACTATTCCCCGCGGTCGAACGTTGCCTATAAGATCTGCGACACATAAATCCTGTGTCTGTGATCTATCACCTATTTATTATTTTACAATAGTAGTTTTATAAATATTAATTATTAAACACAGCTTGGAGTAACGTCTAATTTAAACATAAACATAAGATAAATAAATAAATTCCGCAAAAAATATTATTCTCCGTCTTCACCGCTTTCATCCTCAAAAGACATATTTTCTTCAATTGTTTCCGTATTATCTTCGTTTGAGGAAACATTTGAACATGATTTTTTACCCATACAACGACAAGATCGTATGCACGGGATTTTATTTTTTTTACAGCTGCACCATTTATATTTACAATCTGAAAATAAAACTGATTGTTTTCATTGAAAAAATATTAACTTTTAAGTATAGGTTTTTGCATCCGCAGCTGCTTAAAATGGCCAGATCTTGTGGTAAAGGTGGAAGAGTTTGAAATAAGGGTACCAGTATACCATTGATAAGTTGCCAACCATGTTCTAATACATTAGGGGGGTTATAACAGGATTAAGTGCACTGAGTCAAATAATGGTTTGATAATGAGCCCGTAAGCAATGATGATTTCTGTAGGACATAATTTATCCAGTGTTTTTGAAGCTGCTAGTATACCACGTAAATTATTTACTGAGGATGTCTCTTCGTTGCTTGTATATAATCTTAAAACAAAGGTGTGAACTTCTTTGAACAAGGTATCGTCAACATTTGCTATTCCAATACGATCAAGTAATTTGGAATATATAAGATAGACTTTCCAACAACTTTTTTTACCAATACCAGAAAATTGACTAGTAGTGTCACATCCTGTGATTGAGTGAAACGCTGGTAAGTTTTTTAATAACGCAGAGTCTATTTCTAAATTATGTACCGGTATAAATCGTTCTTGCCCATTCTTTCCAGCCTTCACCCAAACTTTCTGTGTGAGACTGTGCGAAACTTTCTGTCTGAAGTGAGAAGAAGTACCAAAACATCAGTATGTTTGGAATCAATAATACATTTATTGTACCCAGCTTTTTTTACCGATAAAATATGAAGCAAAATTCTAGTATCTGCTTCTTCGTGATTTGATACTAACAACAAGTTAAAATTGCTTCTGTACTCCATAACGTCAAGAAATCCGCCACATGGCGCAAATTGAATTGTTTGTCTGTTATATAATTCACTTAGTTGTAATGATAAAAAATTTGTTAATTGTCGTTTGTTATTAGTTGAATTAATAAATAAATTCCATTGCTGAGGTAGAAGTACATCACATGAATTAATCACTTTTTCAATAGATGCTGTAGAACTTCTTTTTATTCTGGTCATGTTTTTAATGGAGTGCTCTTGGTAGTTATCTAAAACTACATAAATTCTATCGGCGTTGTATTCATTTTTAAAAACAGTGGATGAGAATATATTTGAATATTCCCCAAATGTTTTACCATTAGATGGTTTACCCATAGCCAGTACAATAAACATTACATCGAAAATATGACAAATTTTCGTATTGCTAGTAGTTGGCAACGAAGAACTTTTTGTGGTGCCATAATTTTCTAGTATTAGTTTTGCGTGAATGATTATTTGCATCTATTAATTCACACGAGCTAATATTAATTACAAATAACTAAATAAGCAAGGGCTCACTAGTCAAAACAATACACGATAGATCACAGAACTTATGGGCAACGTTCGACCGCGGGGAATAGTGCGGTGCAGGAGGGTGATCGAAGTCGGCAGTTCTAAGCGCCTAGAGATTTTGTAGTTGCGTTGGTTTTTAAATCATACTCAGTTATTGTTTCCGCAAAAATATTTTTAACAGTACTGTCTTAGTCAGAAAGCATTGGTTTTCAATTAGTAAAAAAAATTTTTTTCATTTGAGACATAGTTTCCGAGTAATGGAGTGAGAAATGTAAAAACACGACAAAATTAATTAATTTTTAGCGAGTGCTGAACGGAGATACGGACTTTTAAAGTCTGCGTTTTCCATAAGATGCAATGCTTTTTTAAAAATAATTTATTTTTTTACAGCCAAACGGCTACAGAGAATATTACAAAATTTTTACGAAAGAAAGAAGTGGCCTTTGGCTATCTGACGCACTACATAATTCGAAAATTGTGAATAACGCCCCTTTGTACAGGACAATCTTTGGACAACTTTTTTCGGAAGTTTACCTATATATAAGCTATCGATTTAGCCAGGTGTCAGCTTTTAGTGTTTAAACCCCTACCAATTCATATTTTAAGGCACTATCGGGCGCACGAGCACTCTACCTTTGTACATATTAATCCATTTAACTTCCTTGAATTTGTGACAAGTTCTCTGATTTTGAAATATTCCATACATGAGTCTCACACAAGAATTTTGTAACTTCTAAATTTCACTTGCATACAAGGTATATATAACGTCTATATAAATAATAAATATAATTTAAAATACATAAAATCAGAGAAGAACATGGCTTTATGTGGGAGATAATGGCGATTACGATATATTGATTTTAACACAGAGTAACCTTTTTGTAACATTTTATTTACACGATCCTCAATGCTTAGATCTCTATCTAATATAACTCCTAGACTTTTTGGTTTGTTTACTTTAACCAAAAAATCATTGCCAATTTTAACATTTATATGGTATTTAATATTACTTCGCTGGTTCTTAAGCTCAAAAATTTACATTATTCATAGTGGAATTAATGACAAGAACATGATGAAAATTGTCATTGACAAATAAAGGGGTTATATCAGCATCAGAGGGTTTGAAAGAGCAATAGAACTGAGTATCTACTGCATATAAATGTACTTTGTAATAATTTAAATGATTAACAGAGTTGCACGTATACAAATTAAATAGTAATGGATCAAGAATCATTGATTCTTGGGAAACGGCAGAGTTAGGTAATTTGAAATACTATTATTTAATTTTATCAGATTTTTTAGTAGGCATTACATAATTGTTTGGCTTCCTCGGAGAGCCGTATATTGTGAATAAAGTAAAAAGTATTAAACATTTGTGGTATCAAAAGCCCTACTAAAATTAAACAAAATAAGGGTGGTACATGAATCCTGATCAACAGCCGCTATGACATTATTCATTAGGTGTAAGAGGGTTGCAGTGTTCTGGTAGAACCGAAGGTATTTGTATTTTTCCATGTGCTTCATTGTTGTTCCACTACCCTTTCAATAAGTTTTCACATGGTCGGTATGAAACTAATAGATCTAAGATATTTGAAATCTTCTGGATTTCTTTTTGCAGCATAGTTACATCAGCTTTCTGAGTTCGGGAAACATGTTCAGATAAGCTGAAATAAATTATATTCATTAGAATATGCAGTCGACACAATCTTAACAGATCAATATTGGAACCTATAACCTAGCCTTTTTGTTCTGTTAAATCCGCAATCATAATTAAAATTCAAAATTCAAAATAGAGCTTAAGGGGTGCAGGTTCTCCTTGATAGCTTGGCTTAATATTGGTAATCACTTACCTTGGCAAATACGAACAGAAAATTCAGAACAGATAATATAGGGTTCTGAAAAACTCAACAAAAAATAATTGGACGCCACCTTATTTTGGGTACGTGAAAGCAATTAAAACAAATATTACCTACAATTTCAAACTATAGATAGGCCCGGCAAAATAAGGAAACACCGAGCTATTATAATTTTAATGAGCCATAAATCAAAATTAATCGACATGAAAACAAAATAATCTATTAGCATTTTAGGTTACAAGTTAATACGAAAACCTATCTAGCTAACTTAAACTCTAAACAGTACAAAAACGTACGTTAACAAGAAGTACATCGTGTAGCTAAACATGAAAACAAAATATTTCATACAGTAGTTAACCCTCATCAGGTTTCACAACCTGATTCATACAAGATTTGGGTAACTACAGACGGCTGCTACGCGAAACTGTTTTCTCTAATTCCTAAGCTGATTCAAATGTTACTCGCGTTTTCGCACTAACTAGGCCACTGTTCATTTATGCCTATTTGGACATCGAAATTGTCAGCAAATCACGTTACACGCCAAATGTCCGATACTTACATGAAAACGGTCAAATTGTCTACCGCTCTCACTCGTGAAGTAAAAAAACATCAATCACGATACTAGTTTCTCAACGTTACTAAAACGTATGGTTCTCCACGAGCCACATCATAGTACATAAAATCAAAAAACTTACTGTTTTATTCCTGGACACCTAAGGTCAATGAACGTACAAACCAGATAATTAAAACCAGCAACAATCATGGATGTCATCAAAGCAACTAATTCAGATTAATCACGCAATTTGCTGTTATTTAATACAGATTCATTCTGTCATTTAATTGACTATTAAATATTTTCACTTGTTGATTTACACATTATTCTGATGCAGTATTTACAAAAAACGTAGCGGCAATACTCAAAAAGAATAATCGTCACCATAAAAAGACTTTAAATATTCTTGCTTAAAAAACTTGATTACCGCTTAATTACTGGAGAGGTCAAATTCACCATTCTCCCGTGGTATATCTCGGCTCTCAACCGATCCTAGACTGCCTCAAACCGACCAAAAACATCGCCTTAACATCAACAAGTCCCTCTTCACCCTTCTACCTGTACCTCGTTGAAGGTCAAACGGCCTTTTACTTGCTAGAATTTAAGGTTTTTACAAACGTACGAAAACAATCTTATAAATGCACACATTATATACATGCTTTTACTTAACTTAAGGTACTGAGTGTTCCTTCAAAACGTGACCGGTACAAACCAACACTAGCAGTCATTATTTCATTTAAAATATTATATGTATATTTCATGTTGGTTAAGAGGCTGAATTTTGAAATTTAAATTGTATGTATTATAATGTTCATAAAACTCAATAACTTCAGTCGATGCAGTTTACTCGGGAATGTGATTTATAAAAAAAATGTATTTATTTTATTTACATTCTCTATGTGAACTGAAATATCTATGGTTTCTCTGAGTTTTCAGTTCTGCTTTGGGATGGAATTAACGATTTTGTGCTCAATATTCTATTTTCACTCTTTTAATTGCTTGAGTTGGATTTTCTTGTTTTATATAATATTTCTCTGCTTTATTTCATAGTTTCATTTTTATATTTATTTATTTATTTATTTATTTATTTATTTATTGCATACACTGTTCAACAGGTAAGATACCCAATTACAGGAATAAAGGCATACAAAGCATTAATTACATAATATACAACAACATAGAAAGAAAGTAAAATGAAGAAAAAAATTACTTAAATGTACGAACTATGAATAACTAATGATACGAAGAAAGAGAAAAAAATAACATGGGAAATGTTTAAATATAAAAACTATATATACATATATACACATATGTGATTCAAAGCAAATTAAGAAAAACAAAGACACTCACTGGTTATTTAATTTAGAACATTTTGTTTTATGTCACTAAGGCTGCAATTAAAAATATCGAAGTCGTTACATAATTTGTTAGAAGTACTGCAAATCGTATATAAAGGTGAATTATTTAGTACGTTGGTACGCGGCGTAGGTAAATAGAAAACTTGGTGATTACGAGAGGTTAATCTGGGAACGTGAAAATTAAGCTCACTAATTATTTCGGGTGCGTCAAAATCATTGTGTAGTAATTTAAACAAAAATACTTGAGAAAAGTACGTACGCCTATCCTCAAGAGTAGTCATAGAATATCTTTCAAGCAAGTTACTTTGCGGAAAACCAATCACTGGATAGGTACCGTCGGATTTGAACCACAGTAATTTAAGAAATCTACGTTGAACTGCCTCCAAGTTATTCTTGTGAACATCATAACTGGAACTCCAAATTAGCGATGCGTACTCAAGTTTCGATCTGACGAAGGATTGATAAAGAATTTTCAGAGTATCAGTATTAGTGAACTCTCGACTAGTACGAACGATGAATCCAAGGGCTTTGGAGGCTTCGGACACAATGGTATCGATATGATCAGTGAAGGATAATTTACTATCAAAAGTTACGCCGAGGTCGCGAAATGTTATAGGTCTTTGAAGTCTGACATTATCTAACCTGTAATCAAAAATAAAAGGTGATGTTTTTAAAGAAAAGGACATTACGTTACATTTACTAGGATTCATGAATAATTTATTTACTATACACCAGGTGTTTTTGTCAAGAGAAGTCTGAAGTTGAAAACAGTCATCGATTTCATCAATTACTGTGAAAATTTTTAGATCGTCGGCATATAAAAGGTGAGGCAAATTAATTTCGTTCACTATGTCGTTAATAAATATGTTAAAAAACAAGGGCCCCAGAATAGATCCCTGGGGAACTCCAGATGTGGCAGCAAATTCGATCGATTTGAACCCATTTAATGCAACGTACTGACTCCTATTCATTAAATAAGATTTAAACAAAAGGAGCAAAGAATATGAGAAGCCGATTTTTTCTAATTTATTAAGTAACAACTGGTGATCAATTCTATCAAACGCTTTGGAGAAATCGGTATATATGACATCTACCTGCCCACGTTCATCTAGGGATTCAGAAATATATTGAGTTACACAGAATAAATTTGTACGGTAACCAAGAAGTACATGATTTAGTGAATCTATAACTTACAAACGGTACATGTGGTAATAGATCATTAATAGTACTAACTAAAAATTCTATTTTAGCTGCATTATTTCAATGAATTATTAAATGCCAGGGAACATTAATAAAAAGTGTTCATAATCAGTTTTGAAAATGTCTGTAAGTAACTATTTTGGTTTATTTTTTCACCATATACCTTTAAATTACAAAATACAATTTAACGACCAGATAAATCATTATTCATGATACCATTTTCTAAAACATTCAAACCTCGTGACATCGAAATGTGATTCTAGTTGCAATGTCCATTATTTGTTCTAAATTAAAAGAGTTTAAAACAGAAATAAAATATTCGAAGTAATATTATGAAGATTTAGTAACTTTATATTGAAATCTCCTGTGCAAATGTTTTCGTGTCATAATGCAACGTGACTTAATAATTTCCTCTTGTTAATTTATGCGCATATTTCAGGATAATGATGTCATGTTGAAGGGTTAATTTTATGCAAAAGATTTCTTATCTAAGAAGTTCTAGTTAGTTCATCATATTACAAAGTTTGTAATAAAAATACAACAATAAACAGGTTGTGATAATGCTGACAATATAATTAGAAGAGTAATTTATTAAGTGAACTACGTAACCAGTTCTAAAACAATATGAAACAACAGTGTTTATTCCAGTTAACACACACATTTGCGCTGCTGCAATAAAGATAATTGAGAACAATTTATAGCAACCAACTAAGGCGATTTGCTTAATATATATAGACGAATTGGAATTTTGTTTGTTTATTGTGAGATTAATTCGTTTTTGGTAATTTTTAATTAAATTGAAAATTGTTTAAAATCAGACACAGATCACAATGGAAAAACTGCTGCGCTGAATTAAATACAAATACTGCAGATACCGAACTATGAAATCTGACAATACAAATGCTACGAACACTTTGTTCACTTTAATGCGCAACAATAACATATTCTCACTTTGAGTGATAACATATTTGGGTGCTTAATGGAAAAACACGGAAAAACAATGCTGGCAATACTGCTTTCAAGTGGCTCCAAAAACCGACCAAAAATCGGCCGTTTCGAGATTCTCAAATATAGCAACATTTCATATATAATCTGGGATAGGCGAAATTCAAATCCATATTTAAGGACCCCGATATGGGCTGGGCTGTTTTTAGTGTCACTCTTTGAGATTTCTCCTAGAACGCTTCAAGTCTCCACCCCTACTTGTTTAAGCAAAAAAATTCAAATTTCAATTCTAAGTTTATACATCATTGCAAATTTTGTTAGTGGTGGGAATTCTTCAAATAGCTATATCTCAACAATTACTGCGATTAAAGAACTGATATTTGGTAAGGACACTTTTTTTTGAAAACATATTTAACGGACATGGCAATGGAAATAAGTTTTGAGTTTGATGATGTCACTGAACTGAATTTGATTGAATAAAAACTTTTTATTTGGACTAATATTATTTATTATTTATTGGTGAAGTTAACAACATCATTGGATACGAAACATTGTCCTGTTGAGGAAGCTCTGTGTCTCACATCACTTTTAATTTTACATCTCACATAGTTACTACGAAAGAATGGTTTGGCCTGCACCCCCACACTTTTACTCTGTATAATTTGACCTATGTCTTGTTGATAAAATTGTTTTAACATATGTTTGTCTTCATCTAATCTGACCTGATCAGTGCTCGTACTGGGTTGGTCAAAATTTACAACTGGTGATAAATATTCCTGTTCATTATATATCGTTTCCATATTTTTAGCCAGCACAATTTGAATATCATCTTGTTTATAAACATGTTTCATCACATGTTCATTTAATCTGACCTGCTCAGTGCTTTTGGATTGATGACAATCTGTAACGGGTGATATATCTTCTAATATAATGGAATTCGTGTCCTGCATTAAAGCCTACTCAACTAACTGTTCTCTTTGCCGCTTCAAAGGAAGAGATTTTTCTGGTGCAGACGCATCTCTTTTTGTTTCTGGTTGGTAGGTGGAACTACATCCTCCTTCAAAATCATATATCCTCCCATAAGTTTTTATCGCATGTAATTTTTTATGTCTTCCTCAAGCTGAAAATAATAAAGAAGTATATTTATATCTTGTAATAATATATAACATAAGGTGGGAGTTCATAGGATTAAATATAACTAAGTAATTAGATTATTAGTTTCAATTCAAAATACATATCATACCATTACAAGCATAATTCTAAGGGAAGTATATATCTAGTATGATCTATTTACAATATTAAGGGTAATGAGTCATTTAGCTATTGTCGATTAGTTTCTACATGATAATAACAAATAAATTGTACTTACATTAAAATGATCTTCACAACAAGAAAATGCCCATTTCGATTTGGGAACATTGCGATTCTCTGCTTCAAATCATTTCATTCTTCTTGATAAAGTTATTATTAATATCTGGCATATTGCTTTTAACATTGGCTCAAAACTTATTTCCGTTGTCTCCCGTTGATGACACGTGACGTCATCTTCAATGTGTGTGTGAAGTTAGCAAGGCGTTGCCAGCAAAGCGTTGCTAACTTCACACATAAGATGTATGACGTCACATGATGTTTTCGAAATAATTGAAATATTTGAATTTTAGGTCGATTTGTTTATTAAATATTTATTTTAATCTCATGATATGATTAATATGAATGCGTTTAGGCTTTCATATTTATGTATTACTTGGTATTAATGCATCATTTGAAGTGAATTGTTATATAGTGCACACACCCTATTAAAGCATTTGGTACTCCGAACACTATTTCTCACTTAGCTACAGGCATAAAGAACTTGTTTCTTAACAACTGGATACCTTACGACACTTTTTTTCTAGATGTCAAAGGAGCATATGATACTTTTGATCTGTTTTCATTCAAAAACATATGGGACCTTCCAATATTTCTAATGCCGTAGTACATCTCTCGCTCTGTCTCTCTCTCTCTCTTAATAGAAATATTTATGTCCCCCAATCTGATATAATCATTATGTAAGTCTCCGAAATGGACCGGGCTGAGAAATGTTTGCAAATCAACTTTCGAGAAAAATATAAACAGTCCAGATATTTTTATATACTCTGCCGAGTCTATAAACACGTAGTGTCGAAATGCGTTAATCCTGTTTGATTTTCCATACATTAGAAACAATATAGAGATCAATACTACTTCTTGTAAAAGAAATAAAATTGGCCTTGAGCACAATGAAAAAGTACAACAATTAGCTAAAGAAAGTATATTTTCAGGAATTTCCTGATATGATATATTATCATAGAAAATAGCACTGGTCAATGTAAAATTCTATTTAAAAAAACAGAGGTGCAACAATGGAATGAATATTACTTCACTAAACCAAGATTTCTTCCTGGATCAGTGCATACCTTCATTGATACAGCAAGAAATATCAACAGAACAAATGCATAATGGCCTTAATTATTCAAAAAAGGGAATAACGCATTTAAGCTGACTTGAAGGAGGATCGAACAACATATATGGAAAATGATCTAAGCGAGTCACATGAAAGCTCTGCTCAACACAACTTCATACGTCTTTCTAGGATTTTCAGGTTCCTAAAGTTCGAAAACTTAACATAGCAAGTATTAAGTTTTGCACATCTTCCAACGTATTTCGTTCAATATAATTGGTCGAATTTTGTCAAATAAATTGCTTTTTAGTATTCTGGCAGAGCACTTGAAACAATAACGAAACCGGCGGAACTTTTAGATCAAAAGTATGCAGTTATTGAGACATCTGACGAAGAGTATAAAGAATCTCCTAATGTTGATGTTTAACCTTTTACTGTCTGTTTAGAGGTATCCCTAACTACTTAAAGACACTAACTTTACTAATTCTGTTATGCCCTCAGTCAATTTTAATATATTTTATTTATTTCTATTAAAGCGGTTGGAAGTAAAACGGGAGTGGTATGTGGTGTAAAACCTGAGAAAGTATGTGCGACAACTGAGTCCCATCATTAACTGAGGTACTAGCTATCTATTGTTTAGGCGTGTCAGCTAGGATAGCCGGTATATGAGTATCGGTTTTTTTGGTCTCTTGCAATAGGTAGATGTAGAATTGAAAGTATTGCAATTATGTGACGAACTTGAACAATTTGCACACAATCGATTCTGTTTTGAAAAATGATAGAGGGGATTTATTAGGAAATTCCTGACATTCATGTAACACGTGATTTTTCTTACATAGAGGGCAAACTGTCGAATTATTAGTATTGGCAAAACATGACGAATTAGATGTTCGAGTGGATGGTGCTAATAACTTTGTTGTTTTATTATGCGGAGCAGTAAAGTTTAGGGTTTCTAAAGCATTACAACGACTTTCTATAAATTCATTAAAATTTTAAAAGTGGGTATTTCATTAGAGCTATAATGTAATTCAAAACGGATTATGGTCGTTGTATCAAGTCGGTTCAGGAGCGGATGCACGATGATAAAGTACCATCATTATATGGGGAGTCCTATGGTCCGTCAAGTCGGAGATTTCATGAACATTTTCGATGAACAGATTGTCCACAATTTATGTGATTTGCCAAAAAATATATGAAATTTAATAATCTCCTAAAATTCAATTTATGACCTTCGGAGCCGTAAAAGTTCTAGAAAGACACATCCTATAAACTTATGCCCAATAGAACTTATAACTTACTCGTCATGAAATTTAATTGGGTATAGGATTGCTTTTAAGGCTGAATCACCCATAAAATATAAAAATTAGAATGCCCATATATAAGTTAATATTTAGACTAGGTTTAGCTTTATCATATGTTCTATTGTTTTAGGGGCCCAAATTACTGACAGTCACTTACCTGTGCGTAATTAAAACGATACCCTGTTGATCCCTGGGCGAGAAGAGGCTACACCCGTCTATTCGCCCTTGTGTTGAAAAATGATTTATATCTTGTCGAATAGGGAAAAATAGGCAAATTCATGTAAGTAATAATTTAGGCTCTGTAGTAGAGTAGTAGAGTAGCAGGTGACTTTCTTGACCACCTTGTATAACTACAATTTTTATTAGTATTTAACATTGTTATTTTCTAATTACTTCATCTGATTTCCAATTAATTTCATGTTTCTAAACGCAGTTGGAAATAATTGTACAAAAAATATTCTTAAATATTTTACAATGTCGATTTGGGCATGATGTAGACAAAATATTCACATTCAAATTCATGATTTGAATTTACAACTGCACTAGTTCTAAAAATAACCTCCAATGACGTACTTGATTGGATGACAATATTATTTTTTCACAGTGTATATAACTGACGACTGAATAAAAATTATAACACGCAACATTTGAATAAGGTGATGGTGCAACCACAACTTCTCAGCTGGCTGCCGAGGAAGCTATGAAAGCGTAGCAACCAGTTAGCTCAGGGCTGGTCGAGGGTCACTAGGTGGCGAGAAGAGTTATATATTTTTGTTTCTTAACAATTATTTGCTTGTCAAATTTACTAAACAAAACTTTAATAAACTATACAAATTTGGACGCCAGCGTATTCAGTAAATAACACTCTTGCAAACTTTATCAGGGGGAGAAAACAATCAAAATCAAATATAAAACAAATCATATATTAACATAAGTATAAAAGAGTGAAAATTTTACAACACTTTACAATTTAGTAGAAATATTAATGGTGAAATTTGATTTAATTAGTTAAACAACAAAAATTTAGTTTAGAAAAAAAATTAAATTTGAATATTAACAAAAAAATTACAATGAAACGATCAACTGGTTTACAAATTTTCTTCTGACCAAAAGTTGAATTTTGCACATAAATTGGGCTACTTAGCTTAGCGGAGACGTGGAATCCCGACGAGGTCTGTTCCTGAAGATGGCCACGGGTACCCGGGAAGGACGTAATATTCAGGTCCTGACAACGCTGATTTCCAGGAGACGCTGCGTCGGAATAGTATCCAATACTTTTAGGATAACTCCAAATATTCAAGTTATGCCTTGTGCCTTGCTTCAATGGTGGTTTGGTCCAGGATTTTACATGAAAAAGGGGAATGTAAAGAACCAGTTGATAATATAAAAACTTTAAAATGGTGGGAAAAAAGAGATACAAGAAAACTACAAAAAACTATGGTGACGAAGGTCACTGCAAAACCAAACTATCAGCAATTGAATAAAAAACCTGAGTCTTGATAAAATTTTACTTTACTCTACTACTGAAAATGTATGAATAAACTACTGATTAATATAATATATGAAATTAATAAATAAGAAAACTCTACTCTCATGAAATTTTAGCCGTTTACAAAATGGCTGACTGGTTATGACCAAAAACTTGAATGAAGGTAACAAATTTTAGTTAGAATTAGAGAGAAAATAGGTATCTGAATTACTATCTGAAAAACAGCTAATACTGTAACAAATATAGCAAACAGAATTATGGGTTTAATCTCCCAAAAAAATTAACTAATAAAAAATGATATCTTAACCTCTTGTACTAACACGAGGTTAACTAAATGCGACAAAAATGACTTTAGGTTTCGACTTTTAATGAGATAAGATTGTCTACACACGATTAAGAAACAAAGATTCTAATTTATCCTTTGATTAATTTCCGAGTTTAATCCTCGTACAAATAATCTAAATAATGACAAACACCACGGTATTGTGTCTCAAGCGACCACAAAATACAAAATTGCCGCGATAATTAATGAATTGGCATGTGTCCAAATGGACGCCGACATCACACAAACATGTGTGTTAATAAAATTAATTATTATACGGAATATCCTTTAATTCCCAAAAATAACTATACAGCAACGTTAACTCAATAATATGACATCATTTAATAATCAAATATATTCAAAATATCAAAGGATTAAAGAAATAAACGTGAAAATTCGTTAAAGAACAAGTAACAAGTCTGCACTCACCTAGGTCGAAATCAAAAGTCAACTAGCAGCATGGATATTTCAAATGATGCTTCTCCCGCGTTTGCGCACTTGTTGACTTCCGGTCGTTATTTCGGCGGGTAATTCAAATTTTATTTAGCACGGGTGCTTAAACGAAAAAATAGCACGGGTGCTTAAACGAAAAAATAATTTTTTCGTTACAATGGATCGGATGATTCCTAATAATGGTCTAAATAGGTTAGTAAATGCTAGATATAAATCATCATTGTAAGAAGTTGTCTTCATGATGTGACGAAAATAAATTAGGGCCATACGTCACCGAGAGACACTGCTTTGGGTGGAAAAGGTTTACCTCATGGCAACGTGCCAGTCTGCTGAAGCAACGTACATACCGTAAATTTCGTAATTTCTCCTTTGTCACTAAGTACAACTAGTCACGTTTTCATTATTTGCGGTTATATTTTTAATTCGCGGTGGTAGTTATTTTCAAATATATTCTATAGTACAAAGGACCTCGCACAAAATACAAGATGAAAGTTATACAGTCGCTTGAGCTAAAACCAGCTGAAATGCATTAGTTGGACCATTCCGAACAAAAGTTCTTATGTGCAGTAGGTCCAAAAATAGAAATAAATGAATAAATATATTACCTACCAGAAAACACCAGTAATCATTCAAACTTTTACAAAATACTTATCACAGATAAGTTTAAAAACCTATATCCTTCTCATACAATTATAAGAATGAAAATAAGCCCACTATGTACAGTGTAACTGTTATCATAATGTTATTTTTAATTTAAAATATCCTGCTCAATGTATGACAAGGATATATGTTTTAAACTTATCTATGATAAGTATTTTGTAAAAGTTTGAATAATTACTAGTGTTTTCTGGTAATATATTTATTCATTTGTTTCTATTGTTATAGAGCTTTTACAGTTCTAAGAAGTTGCATTAGCATTTAATTATAAGTCCAAAAAGTCTCAGTGTTGAGATTTCCGAAGAATTCATAAAAATAAAAGTTGTAGGTACATGAGTAAGCTACCTTGTGAACGAAGATCATATGAAAGTCAGGAAAGCAATTGTTACAAAATAGCTTAGAAATTCTGATTTAGTAAAAACTTACCCAGATAAAAGTTGTAAGAAGTCAAATAAACTAACGTACAGTTTCAAGATTATACATTGTGGCATGAATTATTTCATTTTGCTGAATATAACCCGTTGTTAGCGTTACCCAGAGTCAACGGCACGGACGTGACGGGTGTTCGAATCCTCTTTTTAGTTTTTGTTGTTTTTCTCCGTTTTTTGTTTTCACTTTTAGGGTTTTACCTTTATTTTCTTGAAACTTATTAACAGTTTTGAATCAGCATAGAATATAATTAGGTTTAAATATTTTTTAATTATTTTGTAAAGGATCTATTATTTGAATTTGACCTAAGTTCATAGCTACCTTTTGAACTAATTGTAGGACTTGAAGTGAAGGATATGATATATTTTCGTGATTTATAGCATATCCCAGACACCACAGTACAGATATTACGTGAGCACAAGTTCCAAGAGATCATGCCCCAGATCTACAAGTGCAATAATAACCAAAAATAGATTCCTCTTCATCTCCAACATGAACGTACTCTTCATTAAAGGATATCCATACTTGGTACTGAGTAACGTTTCTGAATATAGATGAAATTCTCATAAATAATTCTTTTGGTCGATCTCAATGAGTTAATTTTCTTCATCATTTTCATGACTAGCTCTTAAAGAACTATCTATCTTGGATGTATGATGTATGAGATCAACTTGGTCAGTTCCTATAGTTAATTCATATAAATATTGAAATGTTAATACAGAAAGCAGTGGCAAACGATTGGCAGTCAACCGAACCCATCGTGCTCGCCGTTGTCTAAGGTTCTCAGCTTCTTCGCTAGCTTGAAGTACGTTAACGTCTTGGTACCTGTTCAACATCTCTTCGGCTAAACGTTTAACTGCATCTGGCATTATCACTCTGACTCTGCGGGTAACGCTAAGAATGAAATAATTCGTGCCACAATGTATAATCTTAAAGTTAGTTTATTTGACTTCCTACAACTTTTATCTGAGTAAGTTCTTACTAAGTCAAAATTCACAAGCTATTTGTAACAATAACTTTTCTGACTTCCATATGACTTTCAATGGTAAATATACTCGCCTTCTATATAACTTTTTCTTGAGATATTCATGTCTTAAAGTGAGATTGAGTTTTTTCTGAATCCGACGTGCAAAATAAGGGTTTTGTTGAAAAAAATAAGAGGTTACGATAAAATGACTTTGAAATTATCACTAGTGGTCAAAGTCAAGGCTATCACAAGGTGGCTTACTCATATTCTTACAACTTTTGTTCTGGTTAATTCCTCTAAAATCTTGACAATAGTTACTATAGCACTTGGAAAGTTAAAAACCTGCAAGTATAAGAGCAATCGTTATTTGACCTTCAAGTGTCCATGACTTGAAATTTATGGACTTTTTGGACATTCTGCGCATAAGATCTCTTGTTTGAAATGATCCAACGAATACATTTCAGCTGGTTTTAGTTCAAAAGACTGTATAACTTCTACCGTGTATTTTGTGTGGGGCCTTGATGTATTAAACAAGCATAAGATGAAGTTGTTTTCCTATTTACTCGGTGTTACTAAAGAATAAAAGGGTAAACATTTTAAAACTAATATAACAACACAAAAACATTTCGTGGGTGGCATTTGGTTAAAAAGAAAGGCAAACTATTTTTATTCTGGAAATTCCACTAACTAATGTTAAATATGGCCTAAAAATGGTCTATTTTTAATTACGTTACATGAAAGTAAAATCCACAATTGAGTGCCAATCACTAAGGACATAGCCCCCTTTTCAATATACAAAATATTCTTAGTTCTTACTTTGACTTACTTTTGCTTATAGAATAATTAGTTTCTAAATAGAGTAGACCTATTTTGCTTTTGTATTACAATATAAAATTTAATATGACAATCTCGGATTATTCTTCTAGGTCCCTATTAAAATATGTTTCTGTCTCATTTAGAATGAAGTGAACTAGAAGTAAAACGGGATATTATATCACTGCTGTTATGCTACCTTCTGGGTCTGCAAACCAGCCGCATAAAATGGATGGCTGGATTTCAGTCCCTAATTCTTTTACTTGGAATTTCGTTTTCGTTCTGCATACACATATATGTAAAGGTAAAATACGCATGGATAATATATTTCTCCTAATATCAAAACGAATAATCTTAAAACGATATAAATCGGCGTCCATATTAGGCTAAGGGTTCCGCGATAGATATCAGTTACATGAAATGAATGTTTTTTCTGTAGCGCTACACCACGGTATTATAAATAATGATTTCCAACACTGGTGCTGTATCATTAATAATTTAAGCTTTATGTAACTAAAAGCAAGTAATGTGTAATTGACAAATTAGTATGTTTAACTTAAGTTAAGTTTATAAGAATTACATTGAAAAGAGAAGCTAAGATTAGTTAAGCAAGTGCAGAGAATTGTCTCAAATCTTTAATTGTGACGGTGAAATACTGCTGACGTGCGACGTATTGTATGTGTAAATAAATAAATAAATAAATAACTACTTCACTTCTAAGCACGATTCTGTTACAGATCAAATTTACTTCGCAAAAAAAAGGATGGTTAAAGTGTTGGACATAATAAGAAGTGAAAAAATGAAAAGGATCTAAATTTAAAATGTATCTAAAACATTTATCAGACAAGAGAATTTTTCACTTCATTTTATTTATTTCAAATAGACATAATGAAATGCACAGTATTAATATTTCAGGGTACTGCATAACTATATAATTTATTCCATGTGGCTCAACCCATAGAGACACTGTCTTTGGTGTAATAATATAAAGTAAAATTGTATGTGTTTAAAGAGTCGAAGTGATCAATTTCCGGTTTCAATGTAATTTACATGAATATCAAATCTTTCAGTGGGACAACCTGTGTACTTGGATCCTGCATGTCAAAACACATATGATCCAATTCATAAATATTATTTGAATAATCAATGTTTTTACAATAATTATTTTGCATAAGTTTAGTCCAGTGTTTGGAGGTAAAAATAGGTTATTATCTCAGAATTCTTTTGGATAACACCGCTTAACGCGAAATTTGGACAGTAAGTAGCAAATGGCTCAAGGAACAAAAGTATTATGGTGCCGATGTGCGCTTTGGCCTGATGGTGGATACAACCCTTCTCGGAGGTGGAAATTAGTACACTCAAAATAACAACAGAAATCGACAGAAGGATGAATTCTAAGTAAAAAGTGTTCTTTGAAGTTCTTTCGATACCTAAACATATATTTTTCGACTTAGTCGCTATTGAAAATGTTGATTCTTCATCTAAAAGATGCGTGTTTTAATATTCCAATAATTATAAAGATTTCCATAACGTAAAATGTTAACTGAGATTTTCCTTCAGTAATTGTTAGTGGAGGGATTATATATCACAAAACTACAAAAATCCGTTTTGTGGGTCCCACGTAACCCCCCAAAAAACCACCACTTCAGTGAAAAGAGCCTTATTTTGTTGATAACTCGTTAACCGTTGAAGATATAAAAAAATTGCTCATCATAATCTTATCATTTTCTTGCATATGCCATGATTTTCGAAAAAATCGATATTGAAAAAAATTGCAAAATTTGTATTTTTAATGCGTACGAATTTTTGTTTATTTGAAATTTTTTGCGCGCGACCTATAGAAATAGTTGGCTCGAAAGGCAACCAAGCTAGGAAGAGAAATCAAAATGGGTTTTAAAGGGGATATAAAATACTTTCTTGTGTTTCCATTTTTGATGACTTCATGTCTATTGGTATATAAAAATAACAATATAATATAGTTACCACTTTTTCGCGCTTTTAACTATTCACAGGCCCATAAAAAATAACTGACTTTAATATAAGTTATAAATTCATTATCTTTTAGTTCAACGTAATACTTCAATGCAGAAAAAGTTAGGACTAAAATTATTCACATTTACAAATTTACCATCATATTGAAGTTAGCCAAATTTTGGCCAATTTTTTATTGTTTCCTAAAAATAAAAAAGAGATCCAAAGATCTTGAAAATTTGCCACAATTTTTTTTTTCAGTTTATACATCATATTGTCTCAAATCAATTAATAGTTAAAAAATTGCATAAAAAAATATCATCAAAAAATTGAATATGCACATGCAGCCTTTACTGGATTTTTTTTTGCTAACTTCAACATGCTGGTAAATTTAGATAGTAGATAAAGATAGTGCATTTATAACTTATATCAAAGTCAGTTATTTTTATGGGCCTGTGAATATTTAGATGCACAAATAATCAAGAGATAACTATATTATTTTGTTATTTTTATATACTAATAAATGTCAATAGTCAAAAAATGGCAACACAAAAGATTATTTGACATCCGCTTTAAAACCCATTCTGATTTTTCTTCCTAGCTTGTTTGGTTTTCGAGCAATTCAATGTTTTCTATACGCCGCGCGCAAAAAATTTCAAATAAACAAAAATTCGCGCGCATTAATACAAATTTTGCAATTCTTGTCAATATCGATTTTATCGAAAACCATGGCATAGGTATATAAGAAAATTACAAGAGGGCTTTTCTCTAGGCGATTAGTCAAGCTTTCTTTTTTATAATGAGCAATTTTTTTATATCTTCAACGAATAACGAGTTATCAGTAATACAAAGCTTTCTTCACCAAAGGCGTGTTTTTTTTGGGGGGGGGGGGTGTTGCGCGGCAGCCTCAGAACTGATTTTTGTGGTTTTGTGATGTTTAATCCTCCCACTAACAGGTACTGAAGGAAAATCTAAGATCACATTCTTTTATCAAAAAAAAATCATCAGAAGAAAAAACGAAGCTTAGAAAATAACAAATCGATTTTTTTTTATTTCTGTAGACGCAATTCGAATCGAGTGATGGCTCGCTGAAAGTGACTGTTTATTCGTCGAAAATTGATTTCGAACCTTTCAACGTTAGATACTGGGAAAACGAAAAATTTTTGGAGGATACTTCACAGATCTTTTTTAAGGTACCTAAAAAGACCTTAAAAATGAGCTTTACTATAAGTCGTTAGCATACAAACTTACGGAGTTATGATGAAAATAAAACGTTTGTCACGTTTTTTCGAAGCAAAAATCAGCAATGAAGCCAATGGCTTTACCGCAAGAATTAAAATTAAAATTAAACCATTTACTATATTTACTTTATTTGAACACTAACAATATGCTCTAGAAGTTTTAATGGTTCAGAATGTCTAGATTTGAAAAAAGTTTTATTCAATTTTGAAACGATTTTTGAAATATTTGAAATAATTTTCTTTTTTTCAAAATAACTCAAAAACTAAAGAGGATGCGTAATAATGCGAGAGTGCAAAAATTTAGGTTTTTTCTTGCAAAATGTTTTGTTTTTTTTTTATTTCTCTGGGATGAAAATTAAGTGAGATATCACCGTTTCAATTTCGCATTTGAGGGCGAGGACCACCTTCCCCTAGCTCTGTAACATTGATTTCATTGCTGATTTCTCCTCCGAGACAGCCATTTTATTTTCATCATTTCTCCGTAAGCCTCCATGCTAACCACATTTACTAATGCTCATTTTAAAGGTCTCTTCAAATATTTTAAAAACGGTTTGACAAGTTTTCTTTCAAGAATTCGTCGTTTTTCCGTTATTTAACGTTGAAAGGTTCGAATTCATAATTCGACGAATAAACACTCACTTTCAACGAGCCATAATTCGATTCGTATTACATCTACAGAAAAGTTAAAACTAATCGATTTGTAACTTTATAAACTATGTTTTTGTTTCTGGTGATATTTTTGATAAAACGTAAAGTTTTCGAGTTACTCGTGAAAAATCGCTCTGAAACATGCATTTTTTAGATAAAGAATCGCGAATAACTCGAAAAATATTGATTTATCGAAAGAAGTTCGTTCATAAACATTTCTTGCTTAGAATTCATTCCCCCATGGATTTTTGCAGTTATTTTGAGAGAACTAATTTCCACCTTCGAGAATGGGTGGCATCCACCCCCAGGTAAAAGCGGACATCGGCACTATATAACTTTTATTCCTTGAACCATCACCTACTTACTGTCTAAATATCAAGTCGGTTTTACGCGAAAGAATTCTGAACGAAAAACCGTCAAACACTGGACTATTAGTAGGTATGATTTGTCAAACCTACTGATGAAAAGTTAACTATTAATCGTAGTATCTGGAATCGTATGTGCTTGCAGATATATTTTTAAGAATTTTCGCCAAATTGCGGCGTTCTGTCACTAAAACTAAGAATAAAAAAATACCAATTTTTTGAAAACCTAAATTATATCTGAGGATTGCATGATATGTACCAAATTAGTTTCTAATAAAAACAGAATCCATCTTATTAAAAAATATATGAATCATTTAAAATTATAAGAAGGGGGGACATTAAATACAAAGTAGAATTACGTAGTATTATTGAATATACAGGAGGAAAATTAGTAACTAGAGTTATCATTGAATAATATGAATACAAACGTAGGTAGGTAAGATTTTTTCAGTTTATAAATTGACAAAAGCTAGTACATTTTTTTTATTATTCACTTATTTAACGTTGGCCTATAAATTTTGACATCAATATCAGTATCAGCTACTCTCACACAACCAATTTTACTGCAATAACGTCGAAAATTACTGTTAGCGAATTTCTGTTTTTATCAGCTAATATTAAAACTAATTCGGTACCACTGCTGAGTCACTCTACAGTTTGCAAAAGATTTCATAAAAATTTCTTAAGCAATTCCAGAGTAAGTGAATATTACAAAAAAAACATACGGATCGAACTGAGACCCTCCTCCTCTTCAAAAACCTATCTCCCTTTTACATCAGTTGTTTTACATCGATTTTAAATTTTCGTCAATTTGTGTTACACTCTTGGCAAATCCAGAACGAATAATATATTGGCAGCATCGCTTGTAGAGGAAAAATGTTTATATCACAGTGTTGGTGATCGATTTCTGTACAACTTTCAAAGTGGCCGTCTGTCTGCCTGTCTATCCGTCCATGAGGTTTCTTGTAAGCAAATTAAGAACGAAAAGTCGGGTTGAAGTGATATTTGGATAGCAAGTTAGTGTTAGCTAGAGGAAGAACCTTGTTGTTTTTTAAAGAAATTGGTCAATAAATAAAAAAATTATTAATTACTTGCACTTATTAAATTTATATATTTATGTCATATAATACTGTTACATTGCAGAAACAGCTAATTTGCCAATAGTCCGTAATGTTTATGAACTTAACGGCAATATATCTGTCACAAATGTGATAAGATTATGGACTAAGCTTTGCCGGCTTTCATTAATCTCACTGTTAGATAAGACAGCCACTCGTTTATTTAACTGTGAAGAGTATCCTACAGAACGTGCAACAATTATATAAAAAATGCCGTAAATCGGCGAAGAGTATAATGGTTGTTTAATTCAACTTACCAATCTAAACCTTGCACTTCCACATTCGCTTTCCGTTCACTAAGCCCAGATATATGTTGGCCTTTTCACAGTAATTGTTACCCCATGTACTTGGAAGCTGTATATCAACTTTAAACCCTCGAACTAGGACCTCACTGCAAGTCAGGAAATCACAAACGAACTTAACGAATCTACATGCTAAGGGTGTGTAGCAAGGGTATATTTATCTACTTCAGTGCTTGAAATTAAGTAAATCTTTTCAGTTGCCTCTTCAGTTGTTATGTTATAATAATACTTAGTCAACAATTTTCTTTATTATACTCTCCGGAAATACAAAATGAAGAGTATCTTGCATTCGATCGATACATTTCTAAAACCGGTCATATTGTTGCCCGAAAAATCGAGAAAATTATAATGGTGGCGTATGAATCTTTTTTAAATTGGAGAAATAAAATGAAAATTAATTAAATAAATATTAAATATTTAATAGTCGTGGTCAAAGTACAGTATTCTACTCGCATCACTATACGTGCAGTGCAACTCAATGTCCCGAAACATAAGAGAAGAACAGCAGTAATGAATTTCAATATGTTGATATTATGTAGTGCAAGTGAGAAATAAGTGCAAAAGTTTGCGTGAGGGTTTCTTTAGTGCTCCAAAAGATCTGAAAAGGTTATGGTTGAGATCCGATTATGTTTAGTGCCGTTATGGCACACAATTTAGTGCTCTTTTCTGTTTCAAAGATCCACTGGGTGGGGAAGTTCCAGCCGCTTCCAGTAGCTGCCGATTTTTTTAAAAACTAAAAGTATATCAGGTTTTCTAGTGTCAACTATATTCTAAATATTGTTTTCTTCATTCGTTTCTTAACGACTTATAAAAGTAATAGACACAGAGGCATATAAATATATGCACAAACTTATAACACTCTTGTATCGGGGATCATACTAGGCCGTAACATATCTGTTAAGCAAACTCTATTTGTTTATATTCACCTGTCCTATAAATCTGAGTAAGTTTTTTTAAACACCCTGTATATGATGCATATGTTAAATCATTTTAATATAGACCTCACAGATAACATAGTAGAGTAAAGAAATATGGATGAAGTTACGGAAACATCCATTCATGCATAGCAAAAATCGTTACGCCATGTTCTGTACATGAAAAACGTATAAAATACTTGGAGTTCAAGCCAACCACAACATTCTAGCAAAACAACTTTTTATAACCCTCCTGATATTTAGAAAACTTATTGAACTATCGGGTGCATCAGACTATACAAATGAGGTCAAAGATATGGGACCGGCAGCAACCACAGCACTGTTTCGTCCAAACATGCTCATAGGGAACATAATGGAGAGATTGTCCGTTACTGGGTCAGCAGCGTAACCTACGAGGGCAACAGTGAATGGCTGACTGAATTGTAAGTTCCGTCACCGTTACGGCAATGAATCAAACCCCCACTGGGGAGAGCATCCATCTTCAACCACCGTGCACACTTTATTCAGTTCTTTCTTTGGCCTGCACACCAGCGACACGACCGACGACCTTCCTTTATATATTTTTCCGCAGGCCCTTTTATAACATGGAGTTACTCTTTAACTCGGATTTTAAAAGTTTTATTGTTTAAATGGGATGAAAAGGGGAATAAATTTTAAACAGACTGCGGAAGCTCTCTTAAAGTGAAAGAAGTGAATTTCTTTTGGAATAAATTATAACGCCGTCATCACGACATATTTCTTTTCAGTCTAGCGGTGACAGGAACCTTGTTTACAATAATGGGGCTCGTACTCTCGTACACCTAGCTGTAGCCTAGAAGCAAAACAACTTGCAGTCTACAGGGGTATTTTATTAACACTCTTTAATAAGATTCAAGCGGCTGGTTAATTTGTTCTCTTTGTCGGTTTTAATGTTGTCTGCTTAAACCATTCGACAATAATAAGTTTAGTTATTTATTAAAATTTTTAGGAGGAAACTAGAAATATATGGACTATAGTGTAATACTATCTTTGAGGCTACACTACTATAAAGAATAAAATATCATTCGTAACCTGTTATGCTTGGGTAGCTGCTTTGGAGATGTTATTCCAGTATGCTGTAGGTAAATAGTCTAAATACAAGTAAACGGTTTATTTTCTCAATTACATATAGATGATAGCAGTGTTACATAAAATACAAGTTTCCGTATCTTTTACAGTTGTGAATCGTTTCGCAAATGGTTTCGAAGCGGACGAGAGTGTAATACTGGCAACGTTGCGGTGATTCGTCGTGGCGTCGATAGCATGCATTGGGTACCTTTCTTGGCCACGCACCGACGTCGGATAAATAACAAGTGACGCAATAGGTCCCAGCGCAGCACGCTGAAGGAGTTTAGTGGTATTCTTATATTGAGTCCGTCGTGGTACGTCGCACTAGAGTATTGTAATTAACCCAGCCCAGCACGCTGAAGGCCAATGCCAGAAGAAACCAACCATGGATACCAACTTAATTGTTGGGATAAGTGTCAAGAGGTTACTATTCACCATAGAAAGGTGGAATAATGAAAGTTTTGAAATACCTTATACCTTTCTGAAATACTCTTCTATAAATACACTTAACTTTTACGAGTTTTCAAATGTCAAGTAGCAAGTTATGGAAAATATGCATTCTGATTTGGAAGCGTTACAAGCAGAAAATGGTCGGAAAAAAATGTACACTACATGACCAAAAGACAGTGTTTTGCAGGTCCGTTCAAGCTTCCAATTTGCTTGGGCTGGTCTGCAAAACACCTCTTTCCGGCCTTAAAACTTAAATTACTATTATTATTTACTTTCAGTCTTTACTTATTTTACAGACAAAACAATTTCATGTGATACCTATATCAAGGGGGTACTGACTCAATGCCAATCAAGCGCGACTTTGTCCGTTTGATGTGTTAATTGAGAGCCGCCAGACAAGCAGGGTCGAAGTCCTGCACTCATCTGGTACACAGATGGATCGAAGATGGCTGAAGGAGTCAGTGTAAGCTATCCAGTGCCCTAGGTAAGACCCCCTTCTTACAAGCAGAAATCTATGCTATAGATCTATGTGTCAAGAAATACAAGGGCATTCGAAGGGCAAAGATTTTTGAGTATTTCCGAAACATCTAGATCTCTCCCAGCACATTTATATCTTAGATAATTAGATCATTCTATACAAATAAATAACGAAAAATACCGTCCTTAGAAGTAGGTAACACACGGTAACATAATATTTAAGATTGACCAAATATCTTGCAACCAAGTTGACTTATAGTTGCCATAATAACTTCAATATTGTAACACTTAATGAACAATCGACATACAACCACGAAACACGTAATAACCCACAAAAAGCACACAACTAAAGGCAATACTTAGTAGAAGTCAGGGCTGGATCTACAATTATTTTTGGGGGGGGCAAAGTTGGCTTTTGCCGCCCTCTCCTTTAGAACACATTTCCGACATTTTAATTGGTTAATAAAATTGATGAATTCTGATCAATAAGCATAAGAAAATACCCGTTTTAATTTAAAACTACAAGTAAAAAGGACCGAAAAATAAAACAACTAAAGTAATGCATTTGTTTAGGTAATGTTATACCATAAAAATATTTTATTCATAAACTACATGTTTATAAAATCACTTTGCGTGCTTTTTTTTCAGCAAATTCGTTTATGACATCGTCATAATTTACTGAATTAGATTCTTCGCTTTCAATTGACAGTATGGCAAGGTTTGTAAGCCTCTCTTGGGTCATGTTTGACCTTAAATAATTTTTTATTACTTTTAATTTACTAAAGCTTCTTTCACACCCAGCAGATGTAGTTGGTAAGGTTACGTAGATCCTTAACGCTATGCAAATATTTGGAAAGGCATCCATTAAATCTCTGCTATGGATTAAGTTAAGTAAATCAAGAGCATTCATTTTTTTGAGATCTGTGATGTTCATAACCTGATCTCGAAAGACTAAAATCTCCGACGGAAACTCTTCAACGCTAAGATCTTCTGAATAATTATTTGCTAAATAGATAGCCCGTTTTTGAAGGGTTTCATCATTTAACTTGGTCAGCTCGTCCCCATACAAAAACGAAAAATTTTCGTTTATGAGTTTTGTACTCTCCATTTTGGTTTTTAGTTGACTCAATATCACGTCCACTATTTCTATTACAGAGTGGCAATACCTTTCTTCGACTGAAAAAAGTCTTGCTTCATCAAACATTCCTTCACCAGGCATGATTTTCTTTTTAGGAATTCTATGTGTTTCCATAGTCGGTTCAACACCGATGCTTTCAGCCATTTCTTTAGCTGTTTTTAGCCAGTCATTATGCTTATTTCTCAATCTTCCCAGTGTAGTGGTAAGTCCATTCAACATCTCAAATGACTTTGAGAGAATTATATCATCCTTTTGGATTTCTTTATTTACTCTATTTATTTCTTTCAAAAGTTCGGCCCATGCTACCAAATATGCAATAAATCGAAAATTAAGCACTGCGCGAAGGAGACTGTCAGCTTCGGACTTGGTTTCAGGTTGGTATTGTCCCTCCTTAAGTTCTTTTAGAGCTTCGATTATTTTAGCAAAATTTTTCTTTAGAGCATTTATTGCTTCTGACTTAGCAGACCATCTAGTTCTACTTGTTCCCTGTAAATTTGTCTTGCTGTGTTTTTTCATAATCTCCCACCGTTGTGTTGAAGATACAAAAAATGTGTAGAGCCTTTGAACTACCCCAAACACATTAGAAGTTTCTGCAGAAATTGATGCTGCATGCACACCAACAAGATTTAAAGAGTGGAGCTATACATGGAATATACGCTGCTCTTGGATTGGTTTCCAAGAATCTGGCTTGCACACCTTTGTAAACACCTGCCATGTTTGACCCACTATCATAAGACTGCCCGCGGCAGTCTCTTATATTAAGTCCATCTTTCTCTAATTTACATATGATTGCCCGAGTCAGATAATCTCCTGTTTTTCCAGAAACTTCCAAAAAATCAATAAAACTTTCCTTAATTACATAATCACCTGTTTCATTTTTAGTTACGTATCTTATTACCTAACTCATTTGCTCGGTATGGGACACATCAGATGTGCAATCAAACATTATGGTATAATACTTAGCCTGGTGTACATCGTTAAGGATTTTTTGCCTGACTCGATTGCCCATCATTTGAATTATCTCGTTCTGTATTGTTTTTGATGGATAAGACACATGGCTTTCTTTAAGTTCTTCTAAGGCCAATTTCAATGTCGCATTGTGCTTGGATAATAAGATAATCAGATTCAAAAAGTTTCCATGTTCTTTTGAGGCATACGAAGTGCACAGTTCACTTTGTGTTTCCTTTGAGCCACGCAGTGGAAGACAGTTTGTAGCGAGGTATAGTATGGCATCAATTATTGTATATAAATTCTCTCTCCATTTATTTTTCTCACATTCAATAATTTTTTTGAGCCTACTGCAAACACCTTTGTCACTGTTCAATGTCAATATTAAAGTTTTCCATTTAACTAAGTTTTCCATGTGCATTTTTGAACCTTCGTGTTGACATAATTTCTCCAACATTTTTTTCCAATTTGTAAAGCCAGTTGTTTGTAAAGAGTACATCCCCGGTTTTAAAGATTCATAGCTTTTAAACAGTTTGCATGGAATACAAAACAGAGAGATTTCTTTTTTAGAGTAAGTTAACCATGTTCTTTTTACTGTTTCACTGTTAGACAACTCTTTGTACCACACCGCAGGCGTAAGGTGACGATTATCTCTCTCTGTTGATTTGAAATCAATAGATTCAGGAAGTATCTTTGTTAGCTTGACAGATTCACTGCATAAATAACAGCGCACTTGGTCACTCATATTTCCATATGTTGGCCATGTTCCTGGTTCAGATGGGTCAACTGGAACAATCTGGTCTGTTGTGCAATCGTTTACTCCTACAATGGTTTCATTTTTTTTTTGTTGAACATTTGGTTAACATTTCAACTGTAGTTACATCCTCTTGATCCTGATAATTTTCTTGATTATCGTAACTAGTAGACACCTCACTCCTATTGAATTCCTCTGTGTCCCATCTAGATGGTAATGCTGGTCGTAAAATTAACTGTCCTCGTTCTATGTTTTCAGATTCGTCGGAATCGGATAGTTCTTCTTCAACTGATTTGTTAAGCTCCGAAGGTGACTGTTTATTTTTTTCGAGCCAATTACACATTGCTACTGCACTTTGTTTCGCTTTCTTTACTTTAATTTCTGTCCTTTTTCGATATTGAGCCCCAGATAAACGTTTTCTAGGAATCATGGTATGGTTATCAACTAACCTGAAAATAAAAGATACTCTCAGATTACATAGATTATAAGTTTCCAAAGTTTTGATCCAATATACACATTCAGACTGTTTTCAAATTTCCTTGTTGTCAAAATGGCAACATCGCTCCTAGCGTCGAGAAAATAAACTACAAGGCAATCGCGCATGCCTGGAGAAAAACATCCAGCAGCTGGCGTTAATGACCTGTTTCACATGAATCTTAATTCATTCACATTTATTTGACAGCAAACGAAAACAAAATATTATGCCTGTTTACTTACCAAATAGGCAAACTATTAAATAAAAATGAAGGTTGTTAATATAACCTAATTGCCGAACGCACAGATAAATAGCACTAACTACAGAAGTACTCGCTAGAACAATAACTTATGTACTGAGTTATATGCAATGTTGCCAGAATGTTTTTTTTTATGAAAAGTAATGAGTAATGACGAACTTGAAAAAGCAATATATTTTAAAATATTGATTTGAGGTTTCTTATACCGCTATATTAATTTGTAAACCATTTGTTAAAGATTTTACCTGTACTTTTCTTCATTTACAAACATCGGATTTGCCGCCCCCCAAATATGCCGCCCGGGGCAAATGCCCCCTTTTGCCCCCCCCCCCCTTTATCCAGCCCTGGTAGAAGTACTCAAACAAATGAATGTAGGCTGAAACTTGTTACCTCCATACCCCAATCATAGCTGCCTGCGCTTAGACTGTGAGTGTATTCGAGCGCGTTACGTGTCGCGTAATTCCCACAAACGACGCGATTTTCAAAAACACTGAGGAACCGGAAGATCCGACGAGTCAGATCGGTATTAAGGCCGACCTAGACAAACTCGCTGAAGTTAAGCAACGGCCGGAGCGGATACCATTTCGATGGGTGAGCGGACCATCGAGACACACCGCGTGCCGAAACCGTTGGTGGCCTGAATGTGAGGAAATTCACTACAGACTCGCACGGGCCGGTCATAGAACTATAGTTAACACTCGTAGGTCAATAGGGAATGACCGTCACGACATAGATAAGACTGGGAAGTGGTACAATAAGCCTATATGGCTGCAGTGCCCTCGGAGTCAGCATGACAGACGGCCCATTAAAAAAAAACCGGAAGATATCAGAATAAAGCAAATTTACTTGGAGGGGCTTTTTATCATACTTTAATAATTATTTTAAGTACTATGTCTACCAGAAAATATATTTTTTAAAATAAACCAATGAAGGGAAGAAAGACCTGTATAATCACCAAAATTTCTAAACTTTCGGACCCGTGAAGAACCTAAAAATGCTAAGATAGGTCGATCAGCTTTTAAGAATGAATTTTATTTATCCAAATGCACATTTTGCCAACTATGGCAAAACAATAAAAAAAAAATAATTTTTCGATCCACCCTAATACATATCAAGGGGGTTGTGAAGAAAATGGTGATTCGTCATCTTGGAACGTCCCCCATATTAGATTTAAAACGACATTAGATATGGTATATTGCATTGTCACCGAACTTATACACGTGTGCAAAATTTCAAAGCTCTAGCTTAATTCGACTAGTCTAAATTTCAATTTCAAGATTTGACCTAAACATACTAATTAACAAACAAACAGGTGAAGTTAAATAAAAGCATTTAATCCAATAATGCTTTATTGTAAAATGAGTTTATTATTATTAGTACTTAGTAAATTTGCATATTCATAGAGTTCGTTAATATCACAAAGAAACATTTATTTAAAATATTGTTTGTGTACACAGATTAGACAGATCGTTTTCAAGCTCCTTAATGTAGTGTTAAGTAGGTCATAATGTCTATAATCGATTTACTTTCAGTTTCGTTTCATCTTTCCCTTCCTAAAGAAGATATATTTTCTATTTAGGTACTTTTTGCGATTACGCTATTATTGTGTACTGAAAGAAGCTTCTAAAAATGATAAATTGCATAAGCCAGATTTGTGTGGAGGCCTCCTTTTATAAAAAGCTTCGCTCAAGAATTTCACACAATGTCTATCAAGAATTATAAATATATTAGGGATTGATTCAGTATGCAGAGGTAATTCCTTCTACTATTTTAAATGTTGAATATGCAGGTGTCTAAAAATGTTGCTTTCTGAAAACCTAATAAAAAACAATTTTTCCATACCATTTGAAGAGTCAAAAATACAAATTTAGCAAACGTAATTTTAGATCAAGGTTCGCTTTTGAAAATTTGTTTATATTTATTTGATAAAATTCGACGAAAGCACTTATTTCCGAAAATTGAAAGAAAAAAAAGATCGAATGAATTAAGTAAATTAAATTGTATTTGTGCTTCGAGTCGAAAGCGTTCCAAATAACAATTGAAATGCTATGTGGACTTGAATAAGTTTTGTAATAGCTTTATTGAGGATGTAAGTTTGCTAAATGGTTTTATAGCGGTAGTATAGCAGGCCAACAACTCTTTCAGCCTAAGTTGTTTAATTAAGAGTTGTAACAACCTCCTGGAGGCTGAGTTTCAAGAGCATTTAGCATTTGTTTTAATTCGAGTCTATTGGCATTTGTAAAGTTTTATGGTGGTGGTCAGCACTACCATGATAAAATCATTTGGTTTGGAAACCAATCTACCTCAGAGATAACGTTCATAAAACCAGTATGCCTACGAGCGTTAAAGGGGCACCTAAATGTACTAATCATAAAACTGCTATAAAGCTGTATTGGTTGTATAATGCCAAATGTAACGTAAAAACCATTTGGTCTGGACAAACTCCTTCATAAAACTTCAAAAGTTGCAATTTGGCAAGTGTACAAATAGATTTTACGTATTTTAGGTTAAATTACTTATGTGTCCATATGCGAAGTAGCTCAAGAAAAGAAGACACATTTTTCACGAACGTGGATGAAAAAAAAAGGAGTGGCTACTTTAAAAGGAAAGCCACTAGTAACTACCTGAAAATAGTAAATAACAAACCATCAGTTTCGATTAGTAAAACAGAATATGATGAGTCGTCACCAGCAAACACTCTACAATTGATAATTGAGACCACCTGCTATTCATCAATTATAAGACGAAGCATAGGACTTATTGTAAACAATTAGAGCCACACCACACATTGACACATTTGACTATTCAAAATATTCAAATAAATGGGAAATCTTTTTGAGCAATAGGTTTTATGGTGGTTGTGAATAAATCCAACAAATCTTAATATAGGTCAAATAGTGTTAGACAAGATTAACTGGTAGTAGACAATACTAAATGGACTCACATAAATGTAAGAGGACTCAAATTGATTGTAATTAGTAGCAAATGCTCTTGTATGCGAAGATTGTGACAATCTTTGCCGACAACCAACAGGTTTTAATAATAAATCGCCATTTTTCTACAAAGATACGTTTGCAAACAAAAACTGCCATGTTGGAATTATTCAAGTGAACAATTACTTAGTTGCAATTTTGGAGTAATAAGGACTAAAATTATGATTATTATTACTAATGTGTGATTTAACTTGATATCAACAAAAAATAAATCTAAAAAAAATTAAATTTAAAATATTTTTTTTAATTTCCAAAATTTTCAATATTTTAGAAGGGCTTCCGTAATTTTGAGCCTACTAGTTATGATATGTTCAGTACAATTTAATGCGCAGCTAAAGTTTCACTCACGGTGAGTACCTATAATGAACTTATTATTTTTAACCAGTATAGAGAGACCAGCTGAAAGCTGAACAACAACAAATGCTTATTATAATATCCATCATGCGACTAATTTGCCAAAATTGCCAAATTAGTTTTAATATGATGGCAAGCATAAAACCTCTTATTAAAAATAACCATATTAACATAGCAAATAGCATTTTTAAGGGCACTTTTAAAGCATTTTGGTTTTATGATGACTTTACGAAGTGGTTTTATAATAGTTTAAACAACGGTTTGTAGATAGTCGCTTAAGGCCAAAAGTATGCTTTTAGGATAGATATATTGTTGGTTTTATGGATAGTTTTATCAAGGTCTTCAGAACGTTATAAAGGCTGTTTAAAATAAAACCAATTGATTTTTAAATTACTTTTAAAAAAGGCCCTCAGAACTCTTTTAAGAATGGTCTCTCTTAGCTTTATACAAGCTTTATAAAAGTTTAATAGCGTTTGTCAAAGATATATAGTTTTATCAGAAGTCTTATTAAATAGAGCTCAAGCGGTTCTGAAGATCACGATGAAATTTAAATCGTTATTTGGGCTGACCACTACACCATCATTTCCTATTTCAATATTTGTTATTGTCTATAATATGATGTGTCAAGCTGAGTAGTATTTCGACGGTTAGAGAGTATACTATTATAAAATGTATATTGGTAAAGTACATAAATAAATAATTATAGCAACTAACATTTTACAAAATATCTATTCAATTACAAAACAAAAATTAAAAAGGCATATTTTTAAATTCAAATAATTAACTTTTTTAAGTATCGATTGACTTTGTTCAAAAATGATAATTTTTCCTTTAACTAACAAAAAATTTCTTGTGATATTTTAATAAAAAATGACTATCGTGTTTTTAAGGGTTTAAACCGTATACAAAACTAGCTTCAGTAGCTTCAGGTTCAGTTCAGTAAGAAATTCATAAAATAGAAAGCAACATCATAGACTGCGTTCATCCGAGCAGATCGCTACCTGGCGATCACGGATCATTCGGCTGAACGGCACTTCTTGCACCGAGCGCTCTTGGATCGGACGCCATTTTTTGTAGCAAACAAAAATTGTGCTCAGTGATCGACTGATCAGTGATCGGAAACGGAAAATTTGATATATTAGAAGAAAAATGGAGAACGCAGAGTTTGATGTGACATATGAACACGAAAATGTACATTATAATGTAGCAGGAGATCGAGCTTTACATTTTCGACTATTTTCGGTATTGTAACCTCATAAAAGTGTCTATTTCGGGGAGTTCTATGTCGTTCTTGAAGTTCTAATTCATTTAATGGCAAAGGATTCATAAATCCTTCTGCTATGTTTTGCACAATATTCATATCTAAACCTATATCACCCGCAAGCAATAGCACTAAATTTCTATTTCTGTTTTCCATTTCAACAGATGAGCAAAGCTAAGGAAGCATACAAAGAAAAACCGTAATTTAATATAATTATAAAACTCTTAGTATCTTAATATAAAATTATAATTACAAATTACAATTTACAATTCAAATTCAAAACAATGACACCATGACAAATTCGACAAACGACAGCGGACAGCACTGAGAGTTCATCCGGTTGCAGAGCGATCACCGATCAGTGAAGGAGCGCTCAGGTAGCGATCTGCTTGGATGAACGCAGCCATAGACATTAAATATTTAAAGTTAAAGAGATCAAGAAATAGTGTATAGATCATTATGATCAATTGTTTTATAATAAATTACCTCCTTACCTAAGAATGCTGTCCTTAAATTTGTTTAAAATAAAAGTTAAATAAAGCCTATATAGATTTTCCATTTTAGTTTGAATTAATTCCTAGAGAGTGAGTTGTGGTCAAACTTTCTCTATCCAGTTGTCAGTTCTGTCAATTCTGACATCCAATGTTGCTTTATTATGATTAATTAGACAAGCAGATATTTTCCTCTTGTAAATGTATTTTATTATTTTTATTGTTGTATTGCATATTTAATAAATTGTAATATTTCATTGAAACTGTAATATTGACTTGTGAAATGGTTTATCTATTTCATACACACTAATAAATTCTATTATATTCTATTACTACTTCAGATTATTACACTAGTATACAATTTAATAATAAATGTACATATTGTACATATTATACAGATATAATTCAAATCACTTTCACATACCCTCTACATTAGTGAGATCTTTAAATTCAATTCCGCATATATTGATTCAAAATTAACAAATGCTTACGTGCAATGCTTTAATAAATAATAATATAATTTGTACGATACTAAAGCCCGCATAGCCTACCTGTAGCAATAATTATCTGTCAGTTATGCAGTATTATGCTGTAAATAACGTGCAGATGGGATTTCTGATACAGGAGATCCCCTTTAATAGGCGTATTGACATTAATTAATAATGCTGGTAATATAACCGTATTCACGTAACCTGCAACAGCCATTATGCTGCTCCGATTAACTGACAAAAAATTTTATACTACGTCATTCATGTGGTGTTTATATTATCAATCTAATTAATGGACCCATATAAACACAGTAGGCTTTCGCAACATATATTTTAACTATAATTATTTATATACTAGTCTAACCACGTCGAGCTTGGACGGAGTGGGGATTTTCGAAAAAGTATCTCAGAAACTATATTCTTTAGAGGCACACTCCTGTGCTTACTACAGGCAGACACAAGAAATTCGAAGCCTTAATTCTTACGTAATAGTCTCACCTCTTAGAAAAGTTCATACAAAAAAAGAAGTAACATTATATAGTCACATTTATAAATGACACCCTCCGACGAATGCTGACAGGTTTTTGCTTGTTGACCGACTTTTTTTCATTCTTTATATGAGAAATATAGCATAGCATAGCACAACTACATTTATTGTTGAAATTATCTAAGTTAAATCAAGTTACATTTGAAGTGGTATCAGAAACGATACACGCTAAGGCATATCTGTATTGAATTGAAACACGCTTTTAACTTTCGTATTAGTTTATCTGTCCTATCTTTGTCATCAATTAATCGTCGACTGAATATTGGTTTGTTCTCTCTCCATTTTTTACTTAAAATGACCTTTAAGTTCTATAAGAATTTTCAGAATTGTTTTGATCTATCTCCATAAAAATATTTCAACTATCTTCTCCATTAATGCATATTTTTCATATTAGCTTTATTACATGTCCTCTCTACTACTAACTGTGTAAATATTGTTTTGTATTATGTCCGTAAACAACTTTACAGTGTTACATTTGTTTTATGTTATTCTATTTCGGTAAGGCATTGTACAAATTGGTTTATTCTATATCCTGAACATGTCAGAACTAATGCATCTTCTTCACAATTACTTACACCAGTATGATTGTTGGTTTGAGCTATGTCCCAGATAGTAATATTGTTTTGTTCTGCCTCCATATGCACCAATCAAAAAGCAATCCTTAATGTCTAACCTGAATTTTCATTGGTTAAAACAGTATCGGCAGTTAATTTCTGTTCAGTTGGAAATAGAACGCTGCATTTATCTGTGGGTATAAGGTGGCCATTCCGTAGAAAGAGATCCGATAGGGAAATATTTATTATTTTTGGCCATAATTTTTTCTTATTAGTACGTATATTTAAAAAAACTATAAGACTACCTAAGCAGAACCATCATAAGACTATTACCGTAAATTTCTACTCAATAATTTCACTGGTTTGCAAAATAGTTTAATTTAAAACTACGAACTAGGAAGATTAGCATAATTTTTTAATTTAAATCTAACTATTTTGCAAACCAATGAAATTGTTGAGTGAAAATTCATAGTAATATTCTTGTTAAGGTTCTAATTAGGTAGTCTCATAACTTTTCTAAATATACGTATTAAGAACAAAAAGTTATGGCCAAAAATAGTAAATATTTCCCTATCGGATGTCCCTTTCTAGGGAATGGCCACTTTAAGATGGAAGAAAATTTGTGTTCACCTGCTCCGTCGCTTTCACCAGAGGCTACTAGGTACCTATAATGTTTTGCTGTCGGCTTAATAGTTTGTTAAAATAAATATTTGACTCTGTTTGTTTCTCATGCAAACCAAGTCAATGTACGCCTTATATTTGATTATGTTTACGCATCATCAGAGAAAATAAAAATTCCTCGATTTTCGTAAGGTGCCGTACTTACAATTAGACTTTTTGTAAAAAAAAAATACCAATTCAACTTTACTAATGATGAAACTATTAAAACTGAATTGTAACAATTATGTGACACAATAATATGATTTAGGAGAGACAGAACATTTAGTTCGCATGTGAGGAAAATATTTACATAATGGAAAGCAAGTAAGTTTAATCGTTATATTAAAAAATAGAATACCTAGTTGTTTAATCATGGTTTACTTCATTTAAGTTTATAAAAGCTTATGGTTAAAAGTTGTGACAAACTTTTTATTAGAATCAGATATTACACAATAATAATAATGATAATAATAATAATAGTAATGATAATAATACCAATAATAATAATAATAAAAATTTAATTGAAAAAATATTCGAAATCTAGATATATACACATACAGTCCGTTAGGACTAGTAAAAACTTTGCATTTCAGATGGAAAATACTAATTCAGGATACTTCAAATGAGGCCTAACAACTACTACAACTATCAAATCGGAGCATCTCGCCTTCATTACAATCGAGTACCTTATACGAAAGTTAAAATGCTGAGATATTGCAGTGACTACACCTATACTATTTCCTATAAGGGAACTTTCTCAGGGGAGGAAATTTCTGTAAATATCAATCCCGATGAAATATTGATTTCTGCCATACCAAAAGTCATAACAAATAGGTGTAATAATAATAGTGATGAAAAAAAGAAGTCACTGCATTCAATGTTATCAACGAAGCCCGACGAGGATAGAAACATTTATTTATCCACATTTTTAAAGAACTACAAAGGAAATAAAGGAGGAAGAGAAGAAAGAAAAAAGTAAAGAAAAAGTAACAAATAAAAAAGAGAAAGAAAATGAAAACACGAATAAAAAAGTGACAAAGAAAAATCTATTCAAGAAAAGGAACTTTTAAAAAACAGAATCTAGGAAAAGCTGAGGAAAAACATGAAGTAACAAGTAAATCAAGAAAAATGTATCTTTGAGAAAAAACAGTCAAGGAAAAGATGAGGAAAAAGAAAGTAACAAATAAGAAATCAAAGAAATAGTTTGTCACATTTTTACAGAATATGTATTTTAGTTTTTAACTCTGGTTGTACTTTTAGACGATTATTTATGTTTTGTGTTCACTGTTGGGTGCAATAAATTCATGTGATACTAATTATTGTTTTGTTTTATATCCCTGAAATGTGTTATATCTCCACACTTCATATATATTTATTTCAAAATAACCGTTTTGTTCTATGTCCAAAATAACTGTTTCCTTAATTTTTTTTATTGTAAACAGAACACTATAAAAATCCATTTTTATTAGTAAATCTTTATATAATCTATTAAATAGACATAGATATGTTGCTATCTGCGTAGAAAATTCAACCAAATCGACTTTCTACACTTTAAATGCAATTTTCTCTAATTTAACTTTTTTGGATATAGAGCAAATCAATACTCAGTCGACGTAAATGTTTTTCTTTATTTATATTTTTAAGAAACAGTATTTTTGACACGGCTAGTAGTAGAATCTTATACTGAATCTTGCGTAAAATTAGATACTCATTGAAATTTTACTGGATTTAATTTTAAATTTTAAATCATTATAGTGTCCTGCATCAATATTGCAAGAAGTACTAAATTACTAATATTTCCCGTACCATCGTCAAGACTTTCTCTGTTATCATTTCTGCGCATCTTAAATAAATAACTAGGAAATAATTGGCTAATGTAATGCAGTTTAACATAATCGTATTCACCATTTAACGATAGCAAAGTTTCACACTGAATTGAATTATTAATGGGTCACCAATTACGAAATTTTTATAATACTGCCTTTCAATTATTTTGACTACCTACTAAAATGAGGATTTGACAATTATGTTCATCTTTATTAAATAAACTACAAGAAGAGCAGAAGAGCAGAAATAAATAGTTGCTTAACAGAAAGAGGAATTTTTTTTTAATATGCTTAAATTTCACTCTTTCAAGCCTCTAAGTTTGACAATAGGAAGAAGAAAAGAACGTTTATGAATTTTAAATAAGGAAAATGTGAGTTGACTTGAGGCTTATTTCTTTCATATTTGATTTTAGGATAACCATTTAAGTGTCATTTTTTTGTTAAATATTGTTTTATTTCTGGCTTTAATTGAGAATACGGCTAGCTTTTTGTTATGGTCGGGTGCACTTTATTGTGTGTAGAAATATCGATTATGCAACATTATGTATGTGTTTCTATTTAAAATTGTAAGTTTAAAAAAAATACTTGATTTAAATCCAAGAAAACAGTTTCAAAAATATGCTTTTACTGACGGACGACGTTACAATGATTTAGATTTGCTTAAAGTAAAAATTAGTTCTATACGAGTTTCACTTGAAAATCAAATTATGCAGAAAATCAATTTATGTTTTTTTAGACAATCGCAGAGTACAAGAATAGAACTGAAGATGCAAGTCGATTGTTCGCTTTATATGGCCAGCTTGTTTACTTGTTTTATTTTTAAAATCTGAATAACAAGTGACGTAATTCTATTTTGAATAATTTATGTAACATTCTGATGTTTCACATGAGAATAAAAAAACATATACAATTTATTATTAGTGGCTTGAGATTCCTCGACAGTACAAGAACATAATTCTTTTATTAAATCATACTCTGAGTGAGATATTATATTCCTTTGACTGTCTTTTATATTCCTTTTACAAATCATCTTCTAGGTAGGGTTAAAAATAATACAATTTTTATTTGATATAGTGACTTCTCATTAGGAGGAAGTCTATTGATAATATTTTGCAGGCAATATGTTTCTATATTTTCAGAGTGATGTTGACATCACTACTACGAGCTACTATTGGACTACCATCATGATCAGAATTAGTTTAACTGTATACAGATTCAGCAAATTTAGTTTTAGGTACGTAAACTTTTTTCTACGCAGATAAACCACGCCTTGTCGTAGAACAATGCAGGGCATTGGTCCATCGCTTGACCACGACGAGTTAAGAACAGCGCGAGCGCACCCATTCTACTTTTAATAGCGTAGCTATTTAGACGTGTGGGAATAAAATAAATTAATCTCAATTTCGTTATTAAAATGCCGTGTGTTTATACAACTGCAGAAAAAGTGCAAATTGTGAAGTGGTACTTCCACTGATGACACAATACATTTATTTACTGTGGCATATCAAGACAGACCAATCCCCTCAGCTAGCATAATTTCATACATTATTAAAAAATTTCAGAATTTCGGGTGTGTCGTGAATTATTGTAAAAAATGCTGTGAACCCGAACCCCGTCATCAACAAATGAGCGAAGAACGTGAAATTCCCCAAACTAATGTCTGTGCATTTGTTGAAACTAGTGAACCTTGTTCTAGCAGAAAAATTGCTGATGAAGTTGACATGAAGGAAAGAACTGTAAGAAATATTTTGAAAAGAAATGGGTACAGTTGTTTTAAAGTTCAAACAACGCAAGAAATATTTCCCGAGGACAATTTCAGACGCAATTTTGTGAAATCATGAAAAATAAAGTGAATGAGAATGAAAACTTCTTAAAGAATATATTGTTTACAGATGAATCATCCTTTTCATTACATAGGAAACACAATCCATCCGTAGTACGATATTGGTCTTGAAAAAATAAACATTTGAGTGTTGCTGTGCGAACTCAGTGTTCTCAAAAGTTGAACGTTTGGACGGGAATTTTAGACAATCATATTATAGGCCGACTGCTAATCGATGGCAATTTAAATGGCAATAAATATTTAGAGCCTTTACAAAACTAAATAATTCCTGCAGTTCAAAATCTTCCTGTCAACTTTGACGACATTTGGTTTTAACAAGACGGCTGCCCAAGTCACAATATCTTAACTGTTATTAATTTTCTGGAAAGAACATTTCCCAATCGTTTAATAGCTACGAGGGGAATGATAAAATTGCCCCTCAGGTCACCTGATCTTGCACCCCATGATTTCTTTCTGTGGGGCTTTTTAAAGGAAACCGCGTACAAACATGCGTTTGAACGAGCCAATAATTTAGTTGAATTACGGGAAAAACTTATCCACCTTTGTGCAAGCATTACTCCAAATTGACTCAATGATATGAGAGGTTCATTGTGTAATCGGTTTGGCTACTGTTTGGCACAAGAAGGTGGTTTGTTTGCATCCTTACTTCATTAATTTATTGTTTGATAATTATTAGTTGATTTTAGTTTCCGAGTTATATAATTTTATTTTTATGTTCTATTTTTATTTCAGTTTTAATAAGAATTATTATTTTATTCCCATAGCATTTACGGCTAAAAAATAAACTGCAGAAATGCTTTCAATGGAAGAAATTATTTGTCAAAAATGTGACAAATAACTTCTTCGCTTTTGACGAACAGATATCTTCTCGTTTCGTATAGAAATTATTACCTACGTCCGCATCCATCCTTAATTCATGCCGTACTAAATTCAATTCATTGTGTGTCTCTGCTTTCATGATTTATAGAACTAGCGGGGCGTGGTCAATTACATCGTTATTCCTATACCCTAAACTGCATTTTCCGAATCTGTATATAAAGAGTAGGTAATGTAAATTTCTTATTTTTTATTAAGATAGATATAAGTATTGCGTGTAAACATCATAAAAGTTACCTGAGAAATAACCAAAATAAGGGTTATCAATAATTATGAAAGCCGAATTAAAATATATTTTCAAATGTGTGTTTATAGCCAAAACATCTTGTCAGTAAGGGTTCACTTAAAATTAACCCTTTCAAATGAAATGGATTTAATTTGAAACCACATTTAGAAGTTTTGATGTATTTAGTATTTAAAATATTTTGTACTTTACTTTTGCTCTTTGGGTATAAATATCAAAGCCAACTTTGCATTTTATGAGTATACGAAATTTTCAAAATTTTAGTATAAGCTTGTTAACCGCATATTTAATTTTAATAAGAGATTTTGAAAATCTGTGGGTCGATTTTAAGGACTATTATTTCACGTGTATTTTGAAGTGTCCAATTTAGAAATAAAAGTTTATAATTTTAGATATCCTCTATATTAGGTTATGCCGCTACCAAATTATCAATAAAAATAAAAATGTTGACGTGGTTGGTAAGTTTTTTAAATGAAATGTTGTACCTAATACAAATTCTAAATTTGCTTTTAAACAAAATGTAATACAAATTCTAAATTTACTATTTTTTTCTCAAGTTTTCTCGATTGCTCGAGGAAGGGAAGCATATTCGTCTTATATTAAGTGACCTAATTAAAGCTTTCTCAAGACCTCAAGTGATAAATCAAAAAACTTCCTTATGTTATCAAATCATACTATCAGTGAGAAAGAAAGTGCATAAAGCTATTTGGTGTTGTTTTAGATGTCAAGTTGATTATGTTGATTATTTGAAAAAAATATTTTCACTTGTAATCTCCCAAGTGATTGAATTATTTAGGGAAATTTTTCGAGTACATGAATTTTCTTAAAAAAATTATGCAGAAAAGATAAATTTCCTGCAATTAATCCAAGCACGCGGGGGATTCGGTAAAAAAATTTCACACGAAAATAAATTAAATAAACTCTAATTTCAACTGACGTTAAGATTATTCTAAGACATAACAAGGTATAAGATTAGTAGGCCATGCATGGGTCTTGTTGACAAAAGTGACAGAAACGCATCGGAATTAGTAAGTGTGTTGTGTCAAAAGTTAAGAGTTATTTGAAAATAGAATACATACATACGTATAATAGAAAAATAATATCTTTTCCGCCAGTTTTAGTTTAAAAAAATTACTGAAAATTGTTTAGGACAACTCTATTTGTGTGTTATGGAAAAAGTTTTATTCACTAAAATAGGTGCAACGTTGTTTTCTTTATATATTTTCTTGTTTTATACATAATAAGATAGCATAGTTTCAGCACAGTATAACTTGACAGAGATGGCTTTGAAACAAAACGTCATTGGTTAATTATCAGTATTTCATTGACAGTTTAACCAGTTTAAGCTCACTATTTCTTATTGTTGAAGTTACTTTCGAGGTTTTTTAGATTATGTAGTATGAAAAAAGAACATAATATACAATATGCGCATATTGCGACGAACTTTGTGAATTTAAAAAAACCATCCAATATTGAAATACTTATCATACCTGATGAGAAGTGTAATATAGAGGAAAACCAGAATGAGAAGTTATTCACGATCATAATTAGGTATTAGACACGAAATAAAATGTTGCTTTACAAAACTCAGTGATTTTCTTTATAACTGTCTCGTTTAATATTAAATAGTATATTCTATAACAAGTTATGGAATGGCCCATAATGCCACGCGAGCGAAAAGGTTGTAGACCGAGCCGAAGGCGAGGACTACTAGTATAAGCGGTACATCGAGAAAATCGGCAAAATCTGACGGTTAATGCAGAAAGCAAGAAAATTTGCGTGTGATTTGTACACAGTCATTGCATTAAATTTACCCGCAGCACTTCGATTTCCGGACATGTAAATCCAAAATGGCGGCCAATTTGTAAAAAAGTAACTTTTGTTACGACGTAAAAATTGCGTTATAATTGGGGTGATGATATGGTGATATAATAGAAGCATTTGAGTATATTGCTAGCCCAGGTCTACCCCCTACCGAACGAATAAATATTATTCCCTCCTGAAAAGCACCTTTTTAACGAGCCCCAAGTAAGAACAAGAAATCCAGTTGAAAGGTGCATCGGTGTTTGGAAAATGCGATTTCCTGTTCTTTCCTTGGGAATTCGACTGAAGATCGAAAGTAGAAGCCATTGTTGCAGCAACTGCCATACTGCACAATATAGCATGTTTGCGGCATGAGGAAATACCACCAGTTGATGACCAACAGCAAGAAGCTATTAACATTGTCAATGAAGTGGTGGTGGAGAATATGGGGGATAACAGGGCGATTGGCAATGATACAGTCACATTACAGTTAATAAACTATTTTAATGGACTTCTGTGAAAAATGTTATGTAACAGTCTTTTAGGTTATAAACGCTCCTAACACCCATTGTACATCATATGGTGACGAGTATGTTTGTTCGTGAGTGTAAAAAATAAAGAAATATTTTAAAAATTAATTTTTTATTTTAAGAAAACTTAAGCTTTTACTTAATATCGTATAAAATGTGTAAATGCAAATAAATAATTGACATAATAAAAAAATATAAAATAAAGGTAATTTTCTAGAACACGGCCCTCTGCAATTATAAGAGGTGAATTTGTAGATAATTTATAACTTTTTGTTAAGTAACGTGGCCTTTTGAATTTCTAATATTTTCAATTTTGCTCGATGATATTGTCTCCTAGGCTCTATTTCCACATCTGCTTTCCTCTTCATATTCATCATCTCCAATTCATGCTTTTCCCTCATAAATTTCAGTTTTTGGCATTGTTCTTGTTCCTTAAAACATGCCTTTGCTGCATCTGCCCACTAGGAAACTCTACTAATTGCAGCTTCAGACTTGTATTGAGTATTCTACTTAAGGGCTTTAGACTTACTTGCCCTTATCATGGCCGGACTGTACTTTCACCAATTTCCTGATTGATTTTGACTTTGAGACACTACAAAAGTAAAAAAAAAAAGTGTAAGAAAATCTGTGACGTAGGTACCTATAATTTACTTTTGCTAATTTCTACTGTAATTTCTATCTGTGGCTGAATTTCTTTCCTGTTTTCGGGTAGAACTTCAGTATGGAGCTGCGATGGGCTTATACTGAAAAGAAAATAACTCCAATATGAACTTATATAAGTAGTGCGAACAACTTAATGTGGTCTTCTAAATCGTCCAGAGATACAGCTTCTTCAATAAAAATCTTCTTGGCTTGAAACAGACTAAAGAGCTTGATTCTGTCCATCGGATTGCTCCATTATTGCTGGAATAAAATATTGAAAATGATTTGCAAAAGAAACTTATTATTGTAGACTAACAATTTTTAAACAGATATGTTCAAAGTATATTTGTATCAACTTATTTGTATCTCCATCAAACTGTGAAATGTCTCCATCAATTTTGCTCGAGCCAAGAATTTCTTTGACTTCCTCATCCAGTATCGTAACTTTGGTTTCTCGATAAAGAACACCACCAGTACCTCACACATACAATTTTTCATCAGGGAACTTCTTTTTCGTCCTCTTTTTAATATTATCGTTTTTTAGAACTTTATCATTACATGAATTCTCTCCAGAAATAATATTAAATTCACTTTCTATCTTTCGCCAAGTCTCTCCTTTCTGGAAATTTGCTTGGGAATCAGAAAGCTTGAATTCGACGATATTTCTATATTTAATAGAAACAAATGAAAACATATTACCAGAAAATACTAGTAATTTATTCAAACTTTTACAAAATACTTATCACAAATAAGTTTAAAACATATATCTTTCTTATATCAATTATAACAAAGAATATGCCCATTATGAACAGTACAACTGTTATCATAATGTTATTTTTAATTTAAATTATCCTGCTCAATGAAACCCAAAGATAATCAAAACAAAAGCACTTACCGATATAGCAGTAACACAAAACTTTAGAACATCTACAGATACGTGTTTCGGCATCTATGCCTCTTCGGTGCGGCTTTTTCTAAAGTTCACAATCAACTGAAATATGTAAGCAAATACTCGTGTTACAACCATCAAAGGATTACCAGAACAGGATATTAAAAATTAAATTATAGGAAACACAAAACTGTGTTACTGCTATATCGGTAAGTGCTTTTGTTTTGATTATCTTTGGGTTTCATTGAGCAGGATAATTTAAATTAAAAATAACATTATGATAACAGTTGTACTGTTCATAATGGGCATATTCTTTGTTATAATTGATATAAGAAAGATATATGTTTTAAACTTATTTGTGATAAGTATTTTGTAAAAGTTTGAATAAATTACTAGTATTTTCTGGTAATATGTTTTCATTTGTTTCTATTGTTATAGAGCTTTTACAGTTCCAGGAAGTTGCATTTGCATATAATTATATTGATTTCTATATTTTCTTACCGAGGAGATTAATATAGACTCCTCTTTGGCAGAAAAGTTTGCAGATCTTTTTCTATCATCCATATTCTCTCAAAACAAAAATTAAGGTTCACGATTTTATTGTAAAACTCTTGAATATGAATCACAGGTAACTACCATGAATGCCGAATGTCTAATGTCCACAAACTACCCACTAGTTTGTGCTAATGTCACATCACAAATTCTTCAAAATCTACAGTGTGCAAACGCCGACACCACCAACTGACATTTGAAAGTAACAGAACCTAGCTCTACTGAACCCGGATGAATTACGCTTTACAGAACGGGAATATACCTGAGCTCCAGTTCAGCTTGAGCCGTGGCTCAGTTGAACCTACGCTGAACCTGGTATCGTAAAAGTGGCCCTTAGACCAGCATATCAAGCAGGTCAAATCTAGGACAGATCTGATGTTTTGGAAAGTTCACCAGAGTCAAGTGAATGGGGATGGAAAATTATTGAAAATGGATGGAAGCCCATCTGGTCCAAATTGCCAGGAATCTGGCAAGGTTGTAGAGAGCTAGAAAAATGCGGTTGTTCAAGCGATTGTAATACCATGCGTTGCCTATGCAGAAAAAATAATTTCCCCTGCACCCTTAAGTGCAAGAAATGCAAAGGAAAATGTAGCAGCAAAAGGTATAGGGCCTTCTACATTTATTAAAAGACTTTCTTGTTAATTTCTTTTTTATTAATTACAAGCCATATAATTCCAGTAGCGATGACGAGGAAACTGATTTTATTTTGTATTTTGTTAATAAAAGCCATCTTTCTAACATCAGAATTGTATTTTTGTTATAATTCCTTTAGAATTTTATTTTTTTGACATCACCATTGGAATCAGCGACCTCAAATTATACTTAAACGATACCGCACATAACATATTGCATTATTTAAAAAAAATGTTAAAGTTTAAAATAGCCGCCGAGATTTTAAACAAATTCTTTTATTTTTGCACTATGACTATTTTTGTTACATTTGCTAACCTTAAAGCGTTCACCTACAGTTTGATAACAGTCTTTGGATATATTTTTCTTTTGTTTTTAAACATTTTACCTGAATTTTTGAAAATGGCTGCCATTTTTGTCTATGAGGTCAGGGGTCAAAGTGCTGCGGGTCAAATTACTTCTATAAATATACAAAGCATACATGCCAAAGGACTTGCTTTCTGCATTATTCGTCAAGTTTTTACGCGTACCGCTTATACTATACGGTTCGCGAGTGTGGAATATGCCATTCCAAACGTGTTGTAGACTATACTTTCTCTAACAAGATTTTAGAAATTATACAAAAAAACTTTAAAACTGTTCAAAACGTCAAATGCGATGCTACCTTTGTTCGACGTAACCATAGCAACCGAACCACTAACAGCTTCTGATTCGTCGAAGGCCGTGCGGTATAATACCATAACAGTGTGTTGGAATGGTACTTGTTCAGACACAATTTTTAGTTGTGGAATTTGTAATTTTTGAAATGGTGTTAGAGAAAATAAAATTCCATTTTTATGTAATAGCAAATGTCAAGTATGATCATATGTCAATAATTTGACAAAAATTTACACTTATTAATTTCGTTCAGGGGACCCTAGAGGATGAAAATTTCCGGAAATTTTTTGTGTTGCCATGGTAACGACACAAAAGGAAACTTCTGATTTGCTAAAAAAGTGACGTGTGAAATTTTCGAATAAACTTTTATTTATTAAGAACGATGAGTTTAATCATAGGAGACAGTATTTTACTTTCAGCGTATTTTACCTTATTTTATTCCCATATTACATATATCTTCGGCATGTCCCATAACATGGAAATACTGGGCAAATTAATTACCATTAATATTATATAAATCGGTAATAATTATTAATTCATTTACTATTTTAGGTATATATTCAGAAATTATTGTGAACTTATTTTTTATTTGAATCTGAATTTAAATTTAAATGCCTTCTGTAACTTTGCATACAAAATTTTTTATTACTGGTAATTCAGAAGAAGTCGGATTATGCAAATTTCACAGTAGCTCAGTTCTTATCATCTCTTGATGCTGCCAACATAATTGATGAAATGGGCATCGAGTGGTAATCTCCAAGTGTTTTAATGTCGTAGAAACTACTTATGTTGTTGATATATCTTATAGCAACACTATGTGCAGCCAAACGGTTTTTAATTTAATTTTAGTTTAATCAATTACCAAATACTAATAAAACTCAGTTTGAAATAAAAAGCGGTTTGCTTCGTAATTTGTACAGTAATTACTGGAATTGAATAAGCTGTCTAATGAAACAACAGAGAGCTATCAATTTAACAGCTTAACAATAAACAACAACACATCAACTCATTCTTTAGCCACGTAAAGTGCACAATGCCCTCAATTTAAAGGCAAATAGCAAAGATAATGAAGCAGTAGAATGGAATGTATTAATTTAACGGCGAATTTAAAGGAGAACACGTGTTGTTGATGAGATAGAGGTGTATTAAATCGCAAGAATCCCCGGGCGTTTACCAAATAGACGTGACAGACGGTAGAGGCAGGCACGAATAGAAAGCTAAATGTACTTCATGGGGACCCGAGTATTTCATTCGCATCCCCTGTGCATCCCCTATGCAATATATTACACTCTTTAATATGGAAAAGAGAGTATACTTTATAAATTAACGAATTTTAAAGAAAATCGCTTAATTATATGAACCCAACATTGTTACAAAAGGAAGTCTTAATTTAATTTTACTGCACGATGTTTTATTTCCGCTTAGAAAAAATATGAAATGATCTTTAGGTAAAAGAAGAAATATTGGAAAAAAAAATAATTCAAAAGATTTATACAAAAGCATGTGGTCTGTGCCATATATGGCACAATATGCGACTAAGTCATACTGCGTGTAAGCTATTCAATGTGAAACCCATAAAACTTAAGCCTCTCTTTGTTTAGCCAAAGAAGTGCTCCACAAGTCTTATATTTCATGAAACTTCTCCCCATATACCCAGGATGAAGACATCTTTATCTTTGACTTTGTCAATGGCTCAAATGATCAATACTATCTGTTTTGATCTCTCGAAATCAGTTGTTGGGTCTTGATGCCATTTAGGCTGCAGTTCACTTTCAACTGGTAATGTTGGTCAACTTCTTGTTTTACAAAAAAGTTTATCCTCTTAACAAACGTATTCATTATGGTTAACTTGAAGTCTACTAACGCCAAATTGTTCTCAGTGTTTCCTCGTCTCTCAGCATTGGCAAGCACAAGTTCAAATATGTGGAACAATATTCGCATCTTCCACATCCACGTAGTGGAGTGAAGGTATAGTAACTATATATTTTGAACGTATTTTTAATCTATAATATTCCAGTATGGAGTTCAGAAGATTCACTCCATTCATAATAGATTTGTTATAAATGTAAACCACCTTTGGATATTGCGCAGAAATATGTTCGTTTTCTTTTTTACAGGATCGATTTATCTCGATGTTGGGACTACTATCACATAAGTCGATATCATAGTAATGACTTGACAGATATTCAATTGTCATGCATAACCTTTTCGACCATAGCAACACGACATCTTGTGGGATATTCAAGTTCGATAGTCGCTTTGTACTAACGATAGACCACCTTTACACAGACAGCCTTATTTTGTAAGATACGTCATAAGTGATTGACAAATCGGTATTAAAATTTCTGATTGGTTTATATAGCCCACACAATTTTTTCTGGATCTCTAATACTTGGACAGCAAGAATAGCGTGAGAACTAAACATTTCTTGGTCAAGAAAATTCAAGCAAAAGTCATGTTCTAAGTGCATGCTGTGCCATATATGGTACAAAGACCTATCGCCAATACCATTTCAGTCAGTAATTTTTCAAACAATAAAATCCTAAAAAAGTCATAAAATCACAGTAAGTAAATGCATATTTTTTTTGGATTGGCGTTAGCCATTATTGTCTTTCAAAATTTAGCACTAGATCGCTAATATGACACAGACGCTGGAATATGTTCTATATATGATAATCTATGAGCTTTACAGTATAATCAGAAAAAACCAAAAATTATAAATACATTAAAACTGCTCTGTGCCATATATGGCACAGTGTGCCATAAGAGGCTAAAGTCTGACTTGATAGTGGTATGACAGTTATCAATTATATTTACGAACAATTACATTAATAGCCGTAAAATCTTCCCAAAAATGAAAACTTTGTGAAAACTGTTTATCCCTGTTTTCGAAGGTGCCCAGCACAATGCCAACATAGTTTTCTCCCCCACCCTGCACTGAACCACCCAAGTGTTGAGCACCTTTGAAAACAAATAGAAATAAACTTTCAACAATTTTTTATTTCTTCGGGAGATTTTAGGATCTTGGAGAGGGGGGGGGGCGGTAGGTTCAAACCCGGAGATTGATAATGTGTTGGAAGGTCAAAGTTCATATGGCCTACCATGTCTAGGATGAAAATGCGAGAAGGGGATGGCCTAAAAATATCACTTTCAAAAAGGGGGGTGGGAGTACCCAAGTTTCGTTCTGGTAACAGCACTTTTAATGTTTTTGCAACTTTTGCATGAACTAATAGCAATATCGCAGGGAATGGTTGTTGTGTCTATGTCTATGTGTATATGTCCTGGTTGAATGATGAAATAGCCGTGGTTGAACTCCCTCAGGACGTTAATATAAATGAGGTGTAAAAGAGCTGTGATAAAAAGATAGTAAACCCCTCAATATCCCGTCAGAGATGCGTCATCAGTGTTCCATAGAAACGCAAATATCTCAGTATATCTGGGGCGGTATATCAGCGTTGGGGTTGAAATATTTATAGTACACGAATAAATTCAACGCGCGTGCAATTATGTGTTAATTTTGTGGATAAGTGTATTAAACGTCAACCAAGGTGTAATAAACCAAATATTATAGTTCGAAACTTCTCAACTTCATTATCAACCAGCGTACATTTTATAAAATGTTAATAGTTTCGAGTTAATTACTACGCACCCTTAACATAATAGTCAAATTAGGAACTCAACAACCTTTATATATTATAGCAATTCACCCCCCGTCTGTATCATCTTACGGAATTACAACACACCCCACAGGTAGTACATATATAATGTAGACAAACCGCCTTGGTAACAACGTAATTAGCGCACCCCAGGTTATATTAAACATTATCCACCTAATTAAATAAACTGACGAGATATTTCGATCGGATCCAAACCGCAAATTGCAAATTAGCCCACAACCTGGCGAGCCTGCGATGTTTCCTTCATGTGTAAGTCAAAACTAAACTTACAAATTTGATATTACAGTGTTCCTAATCAGTTTTATACACTCAATACAAAAAGGAGTCTAACACTACACTCAACGACGGCATTCAACGTATCATTTTCAAGTAATTCGAAAAATTATAGCTTGTTAATAGGCCGGGAGCTCGCATACAAAAATGCTGACACTCCGGCGAACTTTGACAATGTGTGCAATCTATGGTTCACACATAAGTGAACAATGAATGGATCGTCAACTGGCTGGCTAGCGGTGGGGGTGGTTATGAGAGGGTTGAAAATATGTAAAAAAATTAGAAGGCAGTTTTTCACATTTTCAGTTTAAAAATTATAGTGAACCTTTAAAAATGGTTTAAATATATAGGTTTCATATTTTTTTTATAATAATATATATGAATCACGCTCATTTTTCGAATGTTCATGTATTTTTTAATGTGCAATAGTGTAATACATTATCGTGAAAAACTACTTGTAACTCGGAAAATTAGCAAGTTACAAAAAAATTCCAAGAGACAGAAAATGTAATCAACGCATACATCTGATTTTTTTAAAATTTTTAAATTGCATGTTTTTGAAGCACTATGATTTCAAAGAAAGAGGTAGTTTGTCATGCTTTTCCAGAAAAACAAGGTGAAAACACACTTTACAGAAAAGCTGCAAATAAAAAAGTCTTGAATATCGATAATACATTCAACTGAATTATTTCAGATTTTTTCTAACTTTTACATTTCCCCTCCCACACTTTTAGGGATTCTCGAGTGGCCATACCTCGAAAAAAATCTATCATTCGAAAAAATTCACAATAGTATAAACATGTTAGTTTGGGCCCAATCTCTGGTTATTTTTTTACCCCGAAAAGTATTTTCGCGATAACTTTTTTTTTATTGAAAAGTTTCAAAAAAACATTTCAGATAAAAGCTGTAGACAATAACGATATTGATCTATATGTTTCATTCTGATTTCAAAACAGAGAAATCTAACCTTAACAATCTCAAAAAGAACAAAGACACTGGCTTACTCCTCTAAACTCAAAATTTTTGTTGAAAAAAATAAGTAATTAGGATGAAAATTTAACTAGTTATCGCTGAAAGTATTCTCAAGAAGGTGATGTGCACCGATTTTGAAAATACTAATTATTGCGGAACTTATTCTCAAATTAGAGAAAATCCGGAAAATCGCTATAACTTTTGGGATCTGACATCAATTTACGTTCTTAGAACCAAACGGTGAGAAAAGATTTATTATGTTTTTTAACATTTTCTGTCATATTGAAAATATTCAGAATTTGTATATAGCTCTAAAATATATATATTTTTTCAAAATTTAATTTCTTTTCAGGTACGACTATCGAATTTCGATAGCTTGAGTTTCTATAATTGCTAGAGATATAAATAATCGAAAAATATAAAGTACTCATGGCATATAGTATAGCTGAAACAATGTTTCTCCAAAATATTGTTTTTAAGTAATTTTGTAACAAAATCAACCCCTCAGTAGTTCCAACGCGCTCCGTAGTTACCCTGTCGAGGTCCCACCAGTGGATCAGTCCAGCGCGCCTACCGCCACTTCGGCCGAACCCCACCCTCTGACGTCATCACCGGCGCTCGCTACCTCTTCTGCTTCCTAAGTGTGCAACTTTAGAGTACAGTAGTGCTTTTCTCGAGTGGTCCTACTTGCCTCCTATGCTTCCTAGGCGTGGAACACTGGAGCATTCCTAAGCACCCTCCTGAGCGCTCTCACTGGCCTCTGTTGCTTCCCAGCGAGGAACGCTAGAGTCCCAGTAGCTTCTTTCGAGAGTTCTCTTACTTGCCTCCTACGCTTCCTAGGTGTGGAACATTGGAGCTCGTGGGTTCACTCTCAGAGCCGCTAATTGGCTACTCCTGCTTCCTAACGGAACAGTGGAGTACGGAACGCGTCCCTCGAGAGGAAGGCTGTAACTACGGGTCTTCTGGAATTGGGCCACCAGCCCATCAGTTGTATAACTCGTGTGCCAAGACTTTTTAGTGATAGAACTTTAGATACGCTTGTAAACACAATAAAGTATTTACCCACGTAACACCTTCTTTCTCTGGGCTTCAACCCTCAACCCCCCTACACTTCGGTGTAACAATTTTAAAAGAAATTTAGTTTCGAATTAAACATTCGCCACAAAAAAGGCCAAAGCTATATCCTATATCATATCTGACGTGTCACTTTCCATATAAATGTAGCAGTATTGGGTAAAGTACAGTGGTAATCTATACATCTATCATTTTTTTTATGTGTCAAATATTCTGAATGTCATTATTATAAGTCAGAAACATGAATAGAGCACCAAATAAGTAACGTTTTGTGCCAAGACGCAGAAATACTTCTGTAAATGCTCCAAGTAAAAAGTTTCTAGGTGTTCCTATAACCAATTATTCGCGGGAAGTGACCGACTAATATTAAATCTGCCTTCTTTTACGGTTATGTTGTTAACATAGTTAATCGCAAATATGGTAAACAATCTGTCTGAAACATGTGTTATACGACTTAAGTAAAGTTGGCAATGCGTTACCAGCAACACGTTGGCAACTTCACCCGTTCAATCTAACTTGCCAATGGAGTTTTGAGTTAAATGTAATATAATACAATAGATATACATATAATTTTGTCCTTTGTCCTGAGATTTTTTATTTTTGAGCTAACTTCAACGGGTTCCGAAATATAGGTGAAAAACCGCAAAAATAAAATGCACTCTTCGAAGACGAAAAAAGTGCAAAAACGTTCATATTTTTCGAATACACCTTAGGGGAGTCCGTACGGCGTCGCGACTCACAAACAAAAGTTCTAGTTGATCCGCATTGTAAATTGTGCGGCGCAATCGAAAATTTGGTGCCGCAGGAGCGAACAAAAAGATTACATTTTTCCACGTCTATATATTTTTTACACGGAATGAAAACGACGTTTGGCGGGTACTCTATAGCGAGTCGCGAGCCCGCATAAACGTATTGTCGTATAATTTTGTAAATAAAGAAGTCAAATTTATAAAGCTAATAAAATATGTACCGGAACGATCTTAATAACGAAATATAACCCATTCCACGCGGACTTCGGTCCCGATCCCGCGATACGTCGCCGAATCGGCGAATTTTAGCGTTTCTCCATATCTCAGGGCTGGAAAATGACTACGTGCGACACAATTTTAATATACATTAAAAATGATAGTTATATAGATTACCACTACAGTACACAATACTGCTACATTTATATAGAAAATGACGTCATGTCGCATATGATATAGGATAAAGGTTTGTACTTTTTGGTGGCGAATATTTAATTCTAAACTAAATTTCTTTTAAAATTACTTGAAAACATATTTTTTGCCGAAACATTGCTTCAGCTATACTATATACCGTGAGTATTTTACATTTTTCGCAAAGAAAGATGCATACACCCTATTGTTTTTAACATTGGCTCAAAACTTATTTCCATTGACGCCACGTGCCATCATCTTCTATATCAATGTGTGTGAAGTTAGCAACGCGTTGCTAACTTCATACATATGGAAGATGACGTCATAGGTTGTTTTCGAAATCATTGAAATAATTGAATTTTAGGTCGATTTGTGTATTAAATATTTGTTTTAATCTCATGATATGATTAATATGAATGCGTTTAGGCTTTCATATATATGTATTAATTCATATTAACGCATCACTTGAAGTGAATTGTTATATAGTGCACACATCCTATTTATGTGCCTCAAAAATTAAATTTGATAATAAAAGAAATAAAAAATGGAAGCGAATATGAACACGTTGTCACCAGCAATATTTATAATTAACAATAATATTTATGTTTACATCTAGTAACACGTGCTGTTATTTTATCCAGCACAGAAAATGCCAATTACTATGGCAATTTTACATATAGAATGTGATGTATTGCCAACTAGTGAGTGAATATTCAAAAAGTCACTTCTTTTAGTTTGTAAGTTCTTGATTCACTTTTTAAATAAGGAATCTGTTTCCCATATTTAGAAATAACGATATTTTTATAAAACTTTAAAGTTGCCTTCAGGTTTAAACACTTTTTCCTCATTGAAGAAGTTGCAGACTTTTTCTGTACGGCTAATAAAATAAGCCAACATTACATCTTCATTTACACCATAGTAATACCTCTACGTTTTGCCCAATCGTTATAATCGCTGAATTTTTTCTTTTAAAAATCTTGAAATTTTTTCGGTAGTAAGTTTAAACAAATTTGATTTGCTTTTTTTTCTAACTTCTTCGGAGTCATACCTACCAACTTTCATCCATTTTTCACAGCTAGTGCTTATTTTTTACCTGTATTTGTTGTTTATGTGTCTAAACTAGTAAACAATAAATAACAATCAACACCATATAGCAACCATTCCATGAAATATTTTCCGAACAAGATTTCATGAAAAAAAGGTGTTGGATAAAATTTTATATTGCACCACAGGTGTGTAATAGAGCAGTAGCAGCTGACACAACATGGCCACCACAGCTGTTTGGTTGACAATAACCTAGATTTGCATTTGTGACCATGTAAAATAATTCGAGTTTTTAAACAGTTTTTTGTGCTTTTTTAAACGTTTTTTCTTGTGTAAAATTTATTGTTAGTGTTCTTTATCTATTATGCATTTCGTGATTTGCTGAACTGACTTTTATCTAATGCTTTATTTATATATTCGAATAGGCATGTCATCTTGTTCACACGTCAAAAGTTATTTATTTTCCATATGGTAAGTGAATTTTAGTGAATTTATTATAATTTTATTTATATTCTACATTTTAGGAGTCCCCTCGTAACATTTCTAAGTTGAAATATATTAATGGAGTTAACCCACAGGATTTAGAAGTGGAAGATTCATACTGCTTCCAACATAGTGTTGAATTAATGAACCATTATGACCGTTCTTGGAAATAAAAATGCTATCTAAACTATAAGACTGTTATTATTCACACTCACTTTTATTATTATCTATAATGTGTACGATCTTAAGCATCCTATTATGGTTGTTATGTTTATAAGCATTATTTTGAAGAACTTTATTTTACTCCCGTTAAAAGTGTGTTATTTTTTAAGTTCTGTCGCGTTTTAGGTCACTTACCTTCATTAATATTTTATTTGTAAGCATTATCAATATTTTAAACATCTGTGATTATAATTGTAAGAATCAAAATAAATACCAAACTAAGTAAGTATACTTATACGTATAAAGTATTTATATCATATTAAGTTACATATTTGTTTATGATTTTAATTAAATGGAAACTGAAAGGGTCTCACAGTCCTATCTTTGTATTAGATTTACTATTACTCTTTCATTTCACAATACAAACCTCTGATTATTGTTATTAATGTGTTAAACAATTAAACCTATTAGAAACTGTTGAGCCAAATGAAAGTAAGATATAATCAATAAAAAGTTGATGGGAAATGGTTTGAATTGTCTAAAAACGTAAATTTTACAACAGTTTTATAAAACCATTAATATATGATTGATATATTGGCATGAATCAATGAATGTTGTGACAACTTTTAACCTATGCTTAGCTATAACTGAGCCTGTATTAATTAAACATTTATTGAAATATGTCGTGATATTATTTATATGTACAAAAAAAATCTAAAATCCAATATAGTCTTCATTTTCACTATATTATGGGTTCACAAAGATGTCAACGTATTTGACATCAAATTATACACTTGTAAAAATAACACTAATAAAGTATATATAAAATTCTTTCTCACACTAGGCTTTTAGAAAAACATTAACAAACATCACTACACATAGCTGATATTCAGAAATCCTCCACTTTCATTTTTATCAAGCGAAAACTGACACCTACTCTTATGTCAAATTTCGAAGTTTGTCAACCAATCACGTGACAGCCAGCATAACTGTGACGTCACTGCTAGTGCTCTATTGCCTATTAGTCATTTAAGAAAATTAGCTACTGGACCTAACGGTCTCGTGCCTAACTTTTTCTTGCATGACTAATGTGCTTAATTACACACTAGTACAATAAATAATTATTACATTCATCTTTATAAACTAATACTTATGTTTAACTTCTGTGTGATAAAAACACCGAATATTTAAAACTGCCCCAGATTTCGTCTGCTATTTCAGCAGGAACGTCTGGTGTGTAATGTGAAGTAGGCTCACTCCAGTTGCATTTTCCACGTTGTATATTTTATTTCATAAAGCGTCCTACGGGGCACTATATCATTGCTGTTCATAGTATTCCATTCAGAAATGATATATAGCTAGCGCTCTGCCTGTGAAGGGATCATCGTCGAGGCGGCGGTGTACCAACTACCTCCCAACAATATCCAAATTCTCACCCTATTATTATAAGTTCACAACGCTGCAGCAGTTACAATATGCCATGTCAAATTCTGTTCATACTTCATGTATCATTATTCACATACTTCTCAACTATATGGCTCCAAATTCCTTGAAATTGAGATATATGTTAAATTTAACTCGTGTAATCGATAATCACTTACGGCACTGAATTATTAATGAGGTACGAACTGTATATAGAAACGGGAACAACTTTTTTACTACTTGACGCATAATATCATGTCAGAAATCTTTTATCGATTTATCAACAAATCTAGGTGATTTCTCTTAATGTGCTGTATGCATACATTTGACTATTAAAAATTCTATACCTTTTTCATATTACGCATGGATAAAAATATATGGATGTTTCAAATCATATTCCAATTACAATTTCATTCCCTATTATTCCAACATGGTCTTTTGTCCAGATAAACGTTACTGATACCTGATTTTGACTAAGGTTATAGATTAGCCTTTTTATATTGCATATTATGGCATTCTTGTAATTTTTTAGACTAAAGTTACTGATAGCTTGCAAGACAGATTTTAAATCGGAAATAATAACAACTCCTATATTAATTTCATTTGTCCAAATGGGCTTGTTCGGCATTTTTTTTATTTCATAAATTGAAAGTGCAAGTATAAAATAATGGATCTGCAAAAAATCAGAATCTAATTCGCACGTTTAGTGTCTTAAAAACTATTACAAATCTCCACCTCGCAAAAATGGGGCGTGGTCAGGCGCTACGTCACTATATGCGTAGACTAGGCGATCTCAATAGACTTGATGCTCCTTAGTTGTTATAATTATAAGTGTTTTCGAAGTATTGTTTGTTTTGCTTACTTCTTGACGGTAGGGGAGTACGATTTGTTGCAATGTCAAAAAATTACAACTTTCTCTCGCTCCTGTCAGGACGAATTTTCGATTTTGACCCTGCAATTTACGATTAGGATTCATCGCCGTAGAGACATAGAACGAACTTCCACATGACGTATTTATTTAGGTACCAGCGTTTGAAAATTCCATGTTTTTCAACCTTTCAGGTTAAATTTGAAAGGTCCCAGAAAGCCACTTTTCTTACGTCACTTGCGTATAGTGACGTCACAAATGGGCGCCCGATTTTTGCAACTATTACTAATTTCAACTCCTTATATCTCGAGAACGGAAAACGTTAATAATACGAAATTTTAAGTGCATAATGAGAATGTCGGGTACTATATGAAAAAGTATAAAAACCATATAAAAAGAATACCATGGAACAAGCCCATTAAGGCGCGTTCTATGGCAAAGGCCTCGGCTGTGTAGATTGAACAGAAATCATTAAGGCGAAATTTATAAATTTGGTTGGTGTTCGAAACATAGAATATACAGTCCAATCGGCCATCTATTTTTGATTCGTCTGTATAAATCTCTACTTTTGTATTATACATCCTTAGGTTAGATAATTGCTGGAATATCAGAATAAAAAGGGAATACTTCTGTTGGCTTAAACATCAATTCATTATAGCCGAGATTAAAGATAGGGTACTTTATATGACACTGTATGAGTTCAACAAATTTTTTGGTCTACAAAAGCATCTGCTAAAGGGGGACTACTTTTAAGTCTCCAAAAACCGTTTGTAAGATTTTCAGTATCAAGAAAATAAATATTGTTCATGATATTGTTTGTTTTTAGAGATCTAATTTTAATCATCGTTTTGTTGGCTAACATTTTTTGTTGGCTAAGCTAAAGGAGGTTGGTTCTTGTGACTCAGTTAAAATTGCATTGCATGGTGATGACTTCATTACACCAAGGCATATCCGGATGGACTTATACTAAATGCGGTCAAGAAATAAAAGATTTGTTTTTGATGCTGATCCATATAAAACACTTCCATAATCCATAACGGACCGTATATATGACCTACAAAACATGAGTGAGTATGTTGCAACTGATCCCCATTTCTTTTTGGACACACATTTTAACATATTTATATCTTTCTCAAATTTACTTTTTATATATTTAATGTGTTTTGTCCACAGTAATTTATTATCTAGGATCATACCTTGATATTTATAATGGCTTAAAATAGGAATACAATAGCCACTTAGATTTATACTATCTGGTCTTTTAAGTCGATGTCTTGTAAAGAACATATATCAATCCTCTTCGGGCACTTTCTTCTTCCAGATCGTCCCCACTATATGATGTAAATATATCTGTAATGCAACTTCAAAAATAAATGATTTGATTTCAATTTTTACTTCCCTCGCATACCGAAGGGATGTATTCTACTCGAGAAAAAATCACCCTCCGAGATTTTTTCGGATTTTGACGTTGCAGATCACGTAGATTACGAAAATATAGGTTTTTCAATTCCGTCAGTCTGTATGTCTGTCTGTCTAGTGCATTAACTAAAAAACTGCTTGACGTAGAGCAGTCAAATTTGGTACATAGTTGACGTTACTGTCAGCGAAGAAATGCTTTCACTGGAAAATATACAGGGTGGACCGTCTAACGGGAATAAATAAAGAACAATTTTTTTTGCTCAAATTTAAAATTTCCGCCGTTCATGACACGCTAAACCTATTTCAGAAAAAAATAATTTTGAACATTTTTTTCACCATTTTGAAAATTTTTTTACCACCGAAATGAATTTTTGTTTCTTTGCTCAAATTTAAAATTTCCACGTTTCATAGCGTTCCAAACCCATTGAAAAAAAATTAGAAAATTTGTTACCATTTTTGAAAAAATTTTACCACTAAAATAGATGGAATTTTTTTTTCTTTGTTCAAATTTAAAATTTTCACGTTTCATAGCGTTCTAAACCCATTAAAAAAAAATTTTGAATATTTGTTAACATTTTTGAAAAAATTTTACCACTAAAATAGATTGTTTTTCCTTTGTTTAAATTTAAAATATCCACGTTTCCATGACATTCTAAACCTATTTCAGAAAAAAAAAAAAATTGAAAAATTTTTTACCACTAAAATAGATGGAAACATTTTTTTCATAGCACAAATTTAAAATTATCGCGTTTCATGGCAATCTATACCTATTTCAAAAAAAAATACCACTATAGAATAGAAGGAAACTTTCCTTTTTGTTCAAATTTAAAACTTCCACGTTTCATGGCATTTTAAACCCATTTCAGAAGAAAAAAAATTCGAAAATTTTTGAAAAATAAAAAAAAAAAAAATTAAACACTACGTGAACGTGGAATTGAAAATGTGACAGATGGCAATAATATTTGGCATATGCACCTATTATACTTTTATTGAAAAATGTACAGGGTGGTCATCCCAAGAAATAATTCAGTCATGGAGGACATTTGTAAAGATATTTGCGTAAGCCTTCCATATGTGGCACCTGTTATTTAGTATTGAACTTTTGCTGTTGGATGAGCACTCTGTATATTTTTTTGACCACCAAAACTTATCAGGTTTTCTTTGTAATAATAGTGATAACTATATTCCGATTATTATTTACAATGTGATTTCGTAATTATTAACTTTTTAGAGTGACCGCCATGCACAAATAAAGAGGGAAGGTGTGTAAATACTTTTACCGATTTTTTTATCCAAGAATTAACATTGAAAGTCAAATAAACATAAGTTAAGTTGTATTGTATTTGATCTTATTTAAAATACATCACCTGGTGTTCAGTCATGGACTGCAAAATTATTGAAAATTAATGAACATTTGTCGGCGCAGAAACGTCACAAAATCTAAAACTGTATCATAAGTGGCTTATTCAAGCCGACTGGATGTTCTGAATTTTTAATGCAACTTATAAACAAAACCCAAAGAAAAATCTCTGCTACAAACGCAAGTCTTTAGGCGCATTAGTCACCGTCGCGAACAATGTACTCCACAAATTTATTCCCGAAGGCTTTCCAGACAATAAAAAATGGACTAACCAAAATTTGTGTTAGGAGTACAAAGCGCTGTTCCTCGTAAACGCAATAAAATACGTGTTCTATCACTTCCTGCAGCAGCCTTCAACTGTTTAACAAAGCCAACTCATTCTCCACCACAATATGTTCTAATTCGTCGGTCGGGCATTTTACCGCACCGGATCGGTTTAATAATTTATAACGCAGTTATCCGGTTAATTTGAAGAGGTTGTATGGAGCTGAATGAATCATTTATTAAGTACATTTCATTAAAATGGCCGTAATTATATGCACTTATTATACATATTTCATTGAATCCAATATGTAAAACCGAACAAAAATGCTTAATCAGAGGCACACAATTTTTTTTTGTGAGATTTCACATATATTCCATCAAGTATTTTTGACCGCTGAACGCGATCCCGATGTCAATTTTACAAAATTAGGTCAGAATATTGTGTTTATCACGAAAAACAAGCCGAGAATAGCGACGATTTCTTTTCATCAATTGTCTTTAAATTATCAACAAAAATTATATACATTTTTCATAAAAATATACTGTGTAAGGGCAGATACCCTCAAGCGAGCGTTAGTGTACTTTGTCGCCTGTTAATACAGTCATTATAGGAAAAATACGGGAAAAAAATTATGGAAAGCTGGATTTTGATATAGATGCTCAGCTAGGCGTGTAGTTTAACATACTAAAAGCCCTCAAAGATCCCATGTGAGCATTCTTCGCTATGAGCTTGAAATTGTCTTTTTAGCAAGTAGGTCGCAAATAGGTTGCTAACTTAGAATTTTTTTTATTACTTAAAAGATGTAGAAAATTCAATTTTATACAAAAATTATATATATTAGTTTTATTTCTAGCCCACTCCTTTCTTCTCAAAATTCAGGAGAGGCAAATCGAGCGATTTTGTTAAAATCGCTAAACTGAGAAATTCTCATCAAAATTTATTTTAATAGTTATTTATTGCACTAGTGTGTAATAATGTAGTAAATGAAGTATGAGCAAACCTTATAATGGGGAGGAGACACTCGGATCACTGTTTCTTGTTTGCTTATTTCCACACCACCCTGGAGGTACAGCACTGGGCACGTTTTTTTTTTAAATGTAGTGTCCCTCGTAAACATAATCCACAAATTTCCGTCAGGTTATCTCAATCTCAACAATTTTTTTCCGTGTTTAATCGGTAGTATCATCAGTCCATATCTTCATTTTCTGTGTTGGTATCTGGTGAGAACGTTATTGCGGTTCCACTCGATTCATCCTAATTCTTATTAACAATGTTTCTAATTTCCTCTTCAGATATGAACCTGTCGAAATTCTATACATTTTATACCTCCTGGACACTATCTTCTTCATCTTCCATTTCTAGCCTACCAGCGTTATCGCATTAGATTCCACTGCATTGCACGCAAATATAGGAACACTTTAGGCCTGTATCTCGGCATCCACAAGCCTTACCGCATCCCGTTGTGCAGCCACAAAAAATTAATTTCGAAAGATTTTGTGGGGCAGGTGCCATGGTATATGGAACTGGAGGTAAATAAGGTTCCATTTTCCAGCCTCAGTTTTGTGGAAGCAGTTTGTTTCCTTGCCATAACTGGACTTGATGGTAGACACGAAGACTGTGCATATTTGCAGAGTCCTCTGTGGGCGACAAAATTAATAACATATTTTTCCCACCTGCAACATCTTTCTTGAAACATAAAACACGACGTTTGTTTAATAACCTGTCTTCCAATTTCGCATTATACAGAGCAAGAAAAATTTGTGTTCCGACCTCGGCTATTTGCTTCTGCGTAGCCGCTTCTGGTTTAAAAACTTGAACTTTTTCTGCAATGACTCGTATTTTTTGCAGCATCTTGCCGCTAAATCGAAAAAACCCCTAACGAGGAGTGGTTATTCCCCTCTTTCACTTTTATGTATTTTTTAAATATCATTGTCGACCATTTAGCCCTAATATAAAATCTACTACTCTTCTTCCCCATAAAAACACGAAACTAAGATTCTTACACCTCTGGAGGTGGCTTCCATCCCCTCGACCCCGACACATATTCCATGCGACACATATATACGAATATACGAATAAATCCAAAATCATAATTTTTCCCATAAAACACGAATATACGGGGTGTCTTCCACCCCTGGGTATACAGCTCCTTCTGCCCACAGAATAATTCGGCTACCTCAAATATATTATTAAATTGCTTATTAATTCAAATGTTCCATTACAAACTGAGAAAATGGGGAAAAACGCCTCTTTATAGGGGTAGTATTGATTGTGCGGCGCCCGGCTCACCTCCCAAGGCGGGAGACAATTTTTTTTCAGAATCCGGATTAAAAAAAAATCGTGGTCAACTTTTAATGAAATAACGATTATTTTCAGTCTATTATCATTTTCAAGGGCATAGCGGTCGAGGCTCACACGGAATCATTGAGGACATTTAGTATGCTAAATTACACTCCTAACTGAGCATCTGTACCAAAATCCAGCTTTCTATAATTTTTTTTATTTCTCAAAAAATGAATGTACTATGTTGTCATGGGAGATGACTGGTAACGTTACTCATAATCTCTCAGTTACCGTCAACTTCGTGATATCAAGTATATTATCTATTATCTCACTTTTTAAATCGTAACATCATACTTCTCTAACACCCTATTAAATACTTTTGTCCACGACTATTAAATAATGTACTCATGTTTTTCCTCAATGATAATGCTATCCATTATTCCCTGCAGTGAATACTGATTTCATTATTCACTGATTGCAGTGAATAATGAGGACAGTCAATTGTTCATAAGAAATGACATTAGTGACTTTTTACTAAAAATTTAAAATGTCAAAATTGCAGCAACCAAAAGACAAGTGTTGTCTCTGTAAGTTTTCTAGGAAGCACTAAAATGGTAGGTGCCGAAGAGGTACTTTAATTAACACTCAAAAACTACATTAGTCAGTTTTCTTTTCAAAGCATCATCTATTAGCAACACGCGGCAATCCCCAACATCGTCTTTGGAACCATTTACCGACGTGCCTACAAACTGTATTAATTTTTAGTAAGCCATGACAATGTGTCAAAGCATAATTCTGTAATTGATTTGAAACGTCAAAATTTGATCGATTTCAACGCCAACGTTATTTACAATAATTTTACATATTACAAGTACTGAGAAGAGTAATAGAATTAAATAAATTGATACTGACAGTGAAAACGAGATTTCTTTGACACAGCCCGAGATAAAGGAAGCTGCAAAAATCGCCTCATTAAATACTCGTAGCCCGAAAAATCGAAAAAATTATATATGATGGCGTATGAATCTTACTTAAATTGGAGAAATGAAATGAAAATGAATTAAATAAATATTAAATATTTAATAATCGTGGACAAAGTATAGTATTCTACTCGCATATAATGGCTATTATTCACTTTGGTGATTTATTTCAACCTCGTGAATAATAGCCATCATTATATGCTCGTTGAATAATATACTATTATTCATAATACACATATAATATGTGTACTATGAATAATATTATATTATTTAATGAGCGAAAATGTAAGTAATAACTCAAGCAGATGAAGTTGCCGTAAATAATCAAGTGTGTTATTACCATTATCGCAAGTTGAATACTATACTTTATCTATAAATAAAACAATATATATTAATATACTGTGAAGTAAGGTACGGTACTGGTTTCAGTGGCGAGATCTCGATCGGCGAAGTTAAGACACGTCGAGCGAATCCGTCACTTAGAAGGGCGACCGCATTTCATTTCGCCGTCCTTGTTAAGTGGTAGAGTAGAATTAGCTAAAGTTCACCAGGGCTTGAAATGAAAAATAAATAATAGTTTGACAACGTAAAAACTATTCAAACATGTCAAATCACCTTTCTCCCCTCTATAATAATAGACCATTCTATTTTATTTTGCGAGTTATATCGATTAGGCAAGCTAGGCATGAAGTTAAAGGTGATTGATGTAAGAATAAATCACTAGGGAGTAATACTAATTACTATTACTAATAGGGATACTATTACATTGATACATATTCTTTATAGGATTTTGCAAACAGCAGAAAAAAATATATCTATAACTAAAAGAAAAACTTTCTGTAGAAACATTAATGTAGTCTTTGCATTCTTTCGATAACCTGAATTTTGGTTATGCCAGCAAATTAAAATCTTAAAATGAATTTGTCTAATTTCTTATTTGACAATTCTCATTCTAACACTAGCATCCACACAGTCCCCTATGGCCATACAGATTAAACTAGTATCTACATAACCCCCTACGATCATGAAGATTCAGTTAAAAATGAGAACAAAGGCCTAAAATGAATTTATTTATCTACCTTGTCTTAAAAATTTTTTCATTCTAATGGATGAAAAACGTTTCAAAGGCTAAGCATTTCCAAGAAACTGAGTGATAGATTTCATGAAAATGTAATACATGGATAATAATGGATAGCATTATCCTTGAGGAAACACATACATGATGAGTACATTATTTAATAGTCGTAGAAAAACACTTTTATCTACTTTTATTAGATTATAACTGTTTTTGAACATGTAATGATATCCACGAACAAATAGAGTGATTTATCATAACCCCCTAGTGATTTATTCTTACACCAATAATCTTTAACTTCATGCCAAGCCTGTCTAATCGATCTAACTTGTAAAATAAAATAGAATGGTGCATTATTATTGAGGGGATGAAGGTGATTTGACGTTTGAATAGTTTAAACGTTGTCAAACTACTATATTAATATTTATAGTTATATTCGTAGATAAAGTATAGTATTCAACTTGCGGTGATAGTAATAATACACTTTATTATTTACAAACTTCATCTGCGTGAGTTATTACCTACCGCCAGTTAAATAATATACTATTACTGTACACTAATTGTATTATTAATATCTCATTATATATTAATATCAACGCATAGACAGATGTTCGAAACAAGGTTAGTAAGTTTACCATCAGTTCGAGTAGGCAAGTTGAAAGGGCGTCACGTACGGATTGCAATCTTCTTGCATCAGACACTAATATCAGAATTCTCCGGGAACGCCACGCCATATAACCTTCACAATTTTAGGACTTTTCGCCAGATACGTTATAAATCTGAGCGCTAAAGCTAACCCAGTCTACGGTGGGATAAGGAAAAAACTATTTGGAATGCAAGAAGATAGAATATTTATAACATGGAGAGTATATGACTAGCTTTTGTAGATATTTCGTATTCGAAATCTTGCTCTTGCACTTTATATTTCGAAACCTACGTGCTGTAAGGTGAGGTGTAAGTACATTCGTGCATAGGCTATGCAATGAAATGAAATGTGATTAAGTCCCTGAAAGTGTAATCAATTTAAGATTTGAAATAGACGCTGATAATAACAAAGATGAACCGCACCTCAAGTGATATATTGAAAAATTGAAAAAGGAAATTTAAGGAATACAACTGTCCAAAAAAAGGTTTTTAAATTTTTTGGCGTCAGCCACCCCCATTACCACCTTAGGGCAGACGATTTCAAATACTGTATTATTAAAATTCTATGAGCAGTTATTTCAGAATACTGGGGTGCAAATATAGTATCTAGATATTCTTTATGAGTTACATCAATGTTCTTTCATTTAGAGTATCTACTGTTAAAATCATTCATATTTTTACTTTCACATCCACGTAGTGGATTGGAAGTATAGTAATCGTAAAAGAATTTTCAAAATGTTTTTTCCTTGAAATAGGTTTAGAATGTCATGAAACGTCGAGATTTTAAACGTGAGCGGAAAAAAATTTCTGTCTGTCGGTCTGTCTGTCAGTCTTTCTGTCTGTAACTTTTTTTTTGTCCTCACATTTTCTCCTGAACGGTTTCAGATATTGACTTGATATTTTGTACACGTATATATTATAACGAGATCTGGAACAGGCTTGTTTTTTGAACATACTCGGTGAAGGGTTTGGGAGTAAATAGGTGTATATAGGGGGAAATAAGTAAAACAAGCTGGTAAGAGTACAGAAACTTGAAATTTGGTGTATGTAATTGAAGCCAAGTCCTCAAAATTTTTCATAATATTTTCCATCCCCTCACCACCCCTCACTCCATTATTAAAGAGGTGGATAAAATAAAATTGAGATATTCACTTGATAAAATTAGACTGAGATTTTCACTTGAAATTTGGTACACGTATGTATTTTAACACATCTGAAACTAGATTATATTTTAACACGATTCCGTTGAAGGAGTGGAGGAGGAGGTAGGTAGAGGTAAATAGGGATAAATAAGCAGAGCAAGCTGTAAGAGTACAGATACTTGGGATATGGTGTATACCTATAGTACAAGGGCTTCGGATTTCTTTTTAATACGTTTTAACGCCGACCGATGCCTAGGGTCGTTTTGGTAAAACTTGTTTGTTTAATAAATTTTTATACCTAGATTCATATTTTTGCATTTTTACGTCTCGACGCTGACCGACGCCTAGCGTCGTTTTTGTAAAACTTGTGTAATTAATAAATTATAATATCTAAATTTATTAATACACTGAACTGAACTGGTGGTAGGTTCCTTGTGAAACATCTTGAAAATAATTGTTAATAAATTAAACACTGCTTTTAGATGAATCAATCAATATATTATAAATACTCTACATATGTTTCGGCTTATTAGGCCTTTATCAAGAGTATTACATAGTGAATACTGTATTCACTATGTAATACTCTTGATAAAGGCCTAATAAGCCGAAACATATGTAGAGTATTTATAATATATTGATTGATTCATCTAAAAGCAGTGTTTAATTTATTAACAATTATCTAAATTTATGTTCTGGCGTTTTTACGTCTCGGCGCTGACCGACGCCTAGCGTGGTTTATAAATAACTTGTGTATTTGTTAAACATTGATATCTAAATTTACGTTCTTGCATTTTTACATCGCGACGCCGACCGACGCCTAGTGTCGTTTTTGTAAAACTAGTGTATTTGATAAGCTTTGATGTCTAGATTCATATTCTTGCATTTTCACGTCTTGACGCCAACCGACGCCTAGTCTCGATTTTATGAAACGTATATATTTGACCAATTTTGATACCTAAATAAATCTTGCATTTTTACGTCTTGATGCCGGCCGACGCCTAGCGTCAATTTTATGAAACTTGTGTATTTGATAAATTTTCATACCCAGATTCACATTCCTGCATTTTTCGTCTCGGCGCTGACCGACGCCTAGCATCGTTTTTGTAAAACTTGTGTATTTGATAAATTTTGATACCTAGATTCATGTTCTCGCAGTTTTACAAGACCCATCTGTTTGTTGAATATTAATGTAAAGCATATTACAATTGCAGTTGTGTAACTTTTTAAATTTTTTAACCGCAGCTTAATAAATATTTGAAAAAATTATTAAAATTCTATGACCAATTATTTCCGCATACTAAAGTTCAAATAGAGTCAAGAAGTTTACCCTTAAAGAGACTTGGAAGGAAAATCCAGATGTGGAAATAGTGATTCTTTAGGCAGCGGTTTTTATAAACATGCAGTATATACGCCTACATAAATTATTGCCTTTTAATATATCTACAATCAAATGCAAATCGTTAATTACCGAACCACTGCTTTTCGAGCTTCATTAAATTTCATTAAAATATTAACTAGTTATTAAAAATACATTGTTTTAATAAAAAAAAATATACCTACCCGTTCGATGATTTATTTCAAAATTATGTTTACCAAGAGCAATTAATTCCTACTGTAGCGTAACAACGTTTATGAAGTTAGCGAGCATAATACGAATACAAACAAACCCAATAAATGATGTTTTACCGGCAAAATTGCCTGTTAGACATACTTAATGGAGATTATTGTACTCCTATTATATATTACCACTAATATTAACAGCATTTTTTGTGACCACATTCATTCATTATGTATACATGGATGTACATCTAGATGATTATACAACATTTTTAAACGATAAATTTTCATCAGTGAATATGTATTATTCCAAGAGCCAGTAACACCTAAAAGTGTGTTTCATGTAAACTGACAGTCATTCTTATAGGCCGATTCAGAATCGAGGCACTCTGTTGAAAATCATAAAATGTTCCCTACCAGCGCCTTCTTGTCGTCTCAAAAGTCTATTTTTATACAAACGCAAACTGAAAGGCATTTGTGAAATACCTTCAAGTGAAGAAATATAGGAATTTAGGTAAAGTTGCCGGTTTGCCATACAGGTGCGGATCCATGTAAAAGCCGAAAGAAGAAAGTTAGAAATTATGTCCTACATTTTATGAGATAATTTTTTTTTTTAATTTATGTAAAGGTTTTTAAAAAATTTGGAAAGTGAGGGTAAAATGCACATTAAGACTCGACTCGAAGACATCGAAACTTACTATACATAATATAGGTACGTATTTGATTTTATGCATTATGTTACTTTCTAGAAAGTATGAGAGTTATTCATTTCGGCGGTGCCCGACACACTTATGATGTATTTAGGATAATGATGATATCTGTAGCAATAGAAATAATGTACACACCTACCTAACTGAATGCTATTAATCCACGGTCCAGCAATTAATTCACAGAAAAAGAAATGGCCATTGCTTCGAGCCAGTAAATATAAATTATTTATTCCTTTTTAAAGGTTCATTTCTTGTGTAGGGGGTTTAGGAAGATCTCTCTTCATAGTAGCAGTGCGTCAAAACGCATTGCTACTCGCTCCCCACTGATCTAGTCGTCATGCTAACTCTTAAATGCTATGCACATCTTCTATAGTATCTAAAAAATTGACTATTTCAAGTGACTCAGAATATGAAATAGAAGACCTCACCTTGGTACATTCATACATTTTTTTATTTCGTCCCACTTCTCGTCCGCCAACATTTTATTTTTACGTAGTTGCGATAGGAGTCAAACTAGTTGTACACTATGTACACATTTATAATAACAAATCCAAATGAACTTGGTTGCCATCTTTGAAACTCAATGAAACTAACATAATACAGTAGGGGCTTTTAATGTGGTCAGAACCATAAGAGGAACAGATGATCAAATATTCACATTTCTCCCAAGTAGTTCAGGCGAAATGCATAACTCGCCTGAGCTGGATAGAAGATAGACTGAATAATTTTTATCTAGCAAGTCTTACGTCAGTAATAGTTTATGTATGAAGAAGCATTTTATAAGACGATTTCTTTGTAAATATTTCGTGCAAAGACGAGATTACCTCCTCCCCTCGTTTTCGAGGGCGCTGAACACGATGCAAGTGGTGGAAGACGTTTTTGACCGCCGCAACCCCCTTAAACGTCCAAAAACCACCCCTTTTTATAAATTACTTTATGTTTTCATATATAAACGGGTGCCGGGAGGGATTTATCGATGCGTTATACTTGAATAACATGGAAGGGGTTCTAAAGTAAGTGGAATCCAGACAGCAGACCTAGGGGGTTGATTAAACCTTCCCGAGGGGTGAAAAATTCCTCAGGGGTTGCTTCAGCCCTTACAAAGGAAGCAAAATTCGTTAATTACACTTTGAATAGTCAATACGCCCTCCCCTGTTTTCGCAGGCGCTGATCATGATTAAATAAAAAAAACAAAAAATGAAAGAACAACGCAAGAGACGCAAGATAATTTAAAACTCAATGTCAAACGTGGCTTTCAAACGATCTGATCGCTACTCAGTGGAAATGGATAATGAAAAATAATTCTTTGGAGACAACATTTTCGGAAAGCAAATTGATTCTACATTTTTTTCATCAAGATTACCACTGCACTTGTAAGAACGGCTGCTCAAAGCGATGTAGTCGTTTCAAATTAGGGTTAACATGTACGGTTTTCTGTAAAAAGTGTAAAGGCGATGTGTGTGAAAATTATACTCCAGATGATAAAGATGTGTATACAGAATAGAGAGCAGATGATGATGACGATGATGATGAAATGGTTTAAGCGATTCCGATCCAGATTCGCTCACTGAAACGGCGGATGAAGAATAGTTAGGGAAATAGCGTGAAAAATCGACGACGAAAGGTTACCGTCTGCCAGTCAGTGATCAAGGATAACATATAACTACGAAACTTTTTTTTCTCTGAAAATTTTTCGTATGGTGGGAGAATATGGAGGGAGGACATTTTTTTAAAAACGAGTAGCTATCGATATCTGTGCTCATACGTCGTTAGTACTTAACATATCCCAATTACGCTGGCAGACGAAAATTCCGCTCGGTGCTCGGTAGAGGGAAATTTAAAAAAAATCTCTTTTTAAAATTCCCCCTACCCCTCACCGAGCGGAATTTTTGTCTGTCAGTGGAATTGGGGTATGTCAAGTACATATATTAACGACCTATAAGGACAGATATCGATAATCATTCGTTTTAAAAAAAATGTCCCCCTCCATATTCTCCCACCATACCAAAAATTTTCAAGAAGAAAAAATGTCGTAATTATATCTTCTCTTCGATCACTGAGTGGCAGACGGTAACCTTTCGTCGTCGATTTTGCACACCATTTCCCAGACTAGAAGAAAATATCGTGTGGGATGTGAGTGTTGAGAAATATAAGGATTTTAACCCAACTAGCACAATTAGTCGCGGGAAAAATGACTATTGTAGACACTTTAAAATGTCTTGGTACTAGTCACAGGCACGTAGTAGGAACGTTCCTAATATGTGTTTATGACCAAAATGGGGAATATTTTTTGGTGACGATAACATTCCAGCGACGCTCCTATAACTTGTCTGGCTACCTTCCAATGACGCTGTGGTTCCGGAGCGGCGACGTCGTGGCGTAGACCCCGCAACTTTCAAGAAACTTTACCACTCCCCACTCTTTCAAATCGATGTTGCCCCTTCTTTGTCTTGCAATATGATTCTTGTTCTTGTTCATTTCCCTAACTCAGAAAATTAATAGAACATCAGAAGGTACTATTAGATAGCAAAACTTGTGCTATTTTCCAATGGTCTAAGGGTCACAATTAAAACGAATGCAATTTTACTGAGAAACATAATGATAAAACCACGCGCCTTTAAACTATGCATTTTTAATGAAAATATTGTTTTTAAAGTAAGTAATGTCTTGCAAGAATATGACGGCTGTTCAAAGCGATGTAGTTGTTTCAAATTAGGGTTAACATGTACGGTTTTCTGTAAAAACTGCAAAGGCGATATGTGTGAAAATTATACTCCAGATGATAAAAATATATATACAGAATAGAGAGCAGATGATGATGAAATGGTTTAAGTGATTCCGATCTAGATTCGCTCACTGAATATGAAACGGCGGATGAAGAAGAATAGTTAGGGGAATAGCGTGCAAAATCGACGACGAAAGGTTACCGTCTGTAACTCAGTGATCGAAGAGAACATATAATTACGAAACTTTTTTTCTCTGAAAATTTTTGGTATTGTGGGAGAATGTGGAGGGGGGGAAATTTTTTTAGAAACGAATAGTTATCGATATCTGTCCTCATACGTCGTTAGTATATGTACTTAACATACCCCAATTACACTAGCAGACGAAAATTCCGCTCGGTGCTCGGTAGAGGGAAATAAAAAAAATCTCTTTAAAATTCCCTCTACCGTGCACTGGGTAGAATTTTCGTTTGCCAGTGGAATTAGGGTATGTCAAGTACATATACTAACGACCTATGCGGACAGATATCTATAATCATTCGTTTTAAAAAAATATCCCCCTCCATATTCCCTCACCATACCAAAAATTTTCAGAGAGAAAAAAATTATATCATAGTTATGTTTTCTTCGATCACTGAGTGGCAGACGGTAACCTTTCGCCGTCGATTTTGCACGCCATTTGCTAGACTAGAAAAAGAGATCGTGTGTGATGTGCGTTTTGATAAATATAAGGATTTTAACCCAACTGGTACAATTAGTCGCGGGAACGTAGCAATGACTATTGTAGGCACTTTAAAGTGTCTTGGTACTAGTCATAGGCACGTAGTAGGAACGTTCCTAATATGTGCTTATGACCAAAATGGGGAATATTTTTTGGTGACGATAACGTTCCAGCGACGCTCCCGGAACTTGTCTGGCTACCTTCCAATGACGTTGTGGTTCCGGAGCGGCGACGTCGTAGTGTACACGCCGCAACTTTCAGAAAACTTTACCACTCCCCACTCTTTCAGATCGATGTTGTCCCTTCTTTGTCTTGCAACCGATTTTATATTCATCTTTCATTCTTACATCTAATTCTTGTTCTTGTTCATTTCCCTAACTCAGAAACTTGATAGAATATCAGAAGGTAATATTAGAATCTACGCGCCTTTAAAATATGCAATTTTTAATGAAAACATAATTTTTAAAATAAGTAATGTCATGTGAGAATATGACACAATAGATGCCGAAACCTATTTTTTATTGTTCTTCAGAACTTAACACTAATTTTTATGTATTCATTTGTTATATTTGGTGCAGAAATGGCGATAAATTATATTTCTTATTCAATTGTGAAATTATGGTTCATGTGTTATAATACTGGCGCCGAAATTTTGGCCATCAAAATGGCCTATTTCAGAAAATACCACTTTAAAGTCGTTTTCACCAAGAAATACTACTTGAAAGTAATTGCTACTTGGCGATAGTGATGAAAACTGCAAATACTAACTTTACCACAAATCTGCGAATGGGACTGTAGCATCACTTTAAAGTCATAGCAAAGTTGTGACTACCACTCCTAGCTTTTGCTGTTTATTATTTACCTAACTTCACACTGAAAAACCTGTCAGTTCTCGCAATTTACTTGCATGCGGCCATATATCAATGACACAATGAACATAAACTTCGTTGGTATAATATACTATTACAGTGATAGATAATATAGAAGAAAAGGTAGGTGTTGAGATATTAAATTTTGTTGCCTTATTTTGAACATAAAATGTTGCACAGCATATAATTCTAATCTAGGTTAGGCAAACATATATAGGTTAGGTTTGTTGCATTAACTTTATCTATGGTCAACATTGGGAAGTAGATGGTGAAATTTATTTACTTCATGGTAAATTTCAGAGGTGATGTGCACTTTGTAGTAGCCGTGCACAGTTCTGTAGGTAGCAGTAACGCCATTAACACCTATAAATATTACTTACACGTTTCACTACTTTAAAGGAATAGTGAAGGTTCCCAGAATGTCGCGGCAACTGTTAAAGCTACTTGAAAGTGATTGCAATTTTGAAGTCACATTTCAGTGATGCGAGTTAGTCGCTGCTGCTTTCGTTTACCACCTTCATGTTCCGAAAACCTGAAAGTCATCCCACAGGTAACTACCACGTTCCCATGTACCACGAAAGCTACGTAGAAGTTGCATAACTATAAAGTAATGGTTAGTGACAGAAACTACGAGGCAGGGACTGTAGACTTGTCAAATGAAGTTATTTTTACATCAAAGTCGTAAATTTAGTCGCAATTACGTAATGGTTACTCATCCGAGGTTCCCATATGAGTTACTGTCAGTTTGGTGCTAGCTGGGAATGCTATCATGTAATTCTTTGAATAAACAACATTGCCTACTCAGCAACCTCCACAATCATCACCCCAGAGATAACTGGTGCATAAGGTAAGTTTTCGTCCGTTATAGGGGTTTAAGAAAGTCAGAGAAGAAGATTAATATTTTTATCGTTGTCAGTGCCTGCGAAAACGGAGGAAGGCGTATTGACGATCCAAAGTGCAATTAATGAATTTTACATACTTTGGAAGGGCTGAAGCAACCACCGAGGTTGCTACCACCTTCTATTCCATAAAACCTGAAGAGATATGCACAGGAATAATGATCATGCACCAAAAAACCTGTAAATCTCGAGGGTTGAGGAAGGGTTGAAGCTAAAATTGAATATTTTTCCCGTAATCAGCGACCCCAAAAACGGAAGAATACGCGTTTGAACCCAATTTTAAAAAAAATTATATTCCACCCCTCGGGAGGGTTTATCAACCCCCTAGGCCTGCTGTTTGGATTCTACTTATTCTATAACCCCCTTATGATATATCAAATACAATCCGTAGATAAATCACTCCCCAGACCTGTTTATACATGAAAACATGAGGGGATCCATAAATGTGGTGGTATTTGCAGGGGATTGCGGCAATCAAAAACTTCTCCCACCACTTGCATCATATTCAGCAGCTTCGAAACGCGGCTGAGGAGGTAATCTCGTCTTTGCACGAAATAATAAAGTGTGCTTGAACGGTCTTGTAAGCGAAATAATGTTGCAATGTATACCAGTTTAGATTCGACTCTGTTACATGAAAAACTCTGAAAGACACAATACGCAGTGCTATGTAAATCTCTTCCTACAAACCCTTGAACTCTCAGTTTATTTTTTGAATTATGTTCAGTTTTTTTTGTCGGTTTAAATACATAGCGTTTGTCCGTGCTATTCCTATATAAATAACGAAACATGCCATTTGAAAAGTGCACTCCGCAGACCAATAAATCGACAGCGAAGGCAGGATGGCGTTTAAATCGGTGTCAAGCGATCTGTTGGCGTTAGTAGATGCACCCGCTGGTGTTTTTGGATCATTTTAGTAGGTGCTGTTTATGTCGGGCGCAGCCGGAAGTGTCTGCTGTCACATATCCCGTGTTTACTTATAAATCAAACAACTTCCTGATCATTTGAACTATTGTTATTGCTTGCTGCAAATTTGTTTCAAAATGGTAACGGGCGGCGGTGTCAGATGAGGGAATTTATTGACTATATGGAATATGTGTTGACTCGAAAAAAATACATAATCTATCCGATTTTTATTTAGATTAGGATAGGCTCTGACATCCTTTTCTTGGATTATCTATGTCTAAAGAAAAAATTGAAGTATTAAGTCCAAACCTTTGTCTCTGACCAAATACCCAGTTGTTTTCTAAAGAAATATATGATTATTATATTTAAAACATATAGTCAGTGTTATTTGATCCATGAATAATTCCAGGGGCGTACTAAGGCAATAGTGTAAAAAAATACATAAATAAAAAATATTTATTGACAAAAATCGTGGTCTCGACGAGTTGGTTTGAAATGATTCTGTATGAATTTTTCATAAAATCAATTGTTATCCAGCAAAATGGACTAACATGTAAATTTTCATAGGAGAGCTCGTAGTGAATCAAAACCTAAATTTCGTTTGATCGGAAAAAGTTATATAGAAAAATTATCCGCCGTGATGAGGCGGTTCGAAATGGTTCTATAAAATATTGGCGTAAAATCAACCGTTACCGAGTAAAATGGGTGAATAGAGAATTTTCATGTCAGCCCGTATAAGACGAAAACTGAACTTCGTCTATTCAGAAAATGTTATTTACCAATTTTATAGGTCTCGACGAGTTGGTTTGAAATGACTCTGTATGAATTTTTCATAAAATCAATCGTTATCCAGCAAAATGGACTAACATCGTCGGCATCATTCTCATACCTCGTATCTACATTTTAGTAATTTTTCAGGAAATGAAAAAAACGTTTAATTTTTATATAAACCTGTGAGATCATTGCAAACCTTTTAGTTTGTGATGTTCCTGTTGCTTGTTAATATTAGATAATAGAAAATAGCAAGAATATTGGACAGATAAATTATAATGTGACATACGAGGTTTGGAAAGAAAACTTTCATGTACATACGAGTATTGTGAGTTAATAATGACTACTAATAGCAAAGTAAATACACTGAAATATTGTGGATATTATTTTTATTATCAGAAGATTAAGCAGACATGGCCAAAAATAGAATACAAAATTTAAAGTTATTTGTTATCATATGGTAATTCATTATAAAAAGAATGATAATCAACTTGAAGCACTTTTTTTAGCTCTTGAAGGTCTTTATATTTATTCAGTGTTACCTTTAGCCTTTCTTGGTAAAGCTGCGGAGGTTTTTCCAATAAAACCTCACCATGTCTTATTGGAAGTAGGCTCCAATTATTAGAAAGCTGTAACTTGTATTCAATTGTTCCACTCGAAAAATACTACAATTATTATTTTCGAATTTTCCTTGTCTTCCAATGAGGAGTGAATATCCATCTCTGTACAGAGCACTGCTTTTCGCAATTAATTATCAATTGGAAAGTATTTTTTTTAGACAACAGTACTTCAGTTATCCATAATATTTTCATGCCAGTATTAATGTCTTCCATTATATCTTTTACAATTTCGAAGTGGCGATTTTTCTTTAAAATTGATGAATATTCTGATTTTAGCTTTTTTTCTAGGCCACCCGATACATTATTTATTATATTCTTCGCAAATACAAAAAAAGAGTATATTGCAGCCGATCGGCACATTTCTAAAACCGATCGCTTGTAGAGAAAAAATTCTCAAAGCACTGTGTGGGGTGATCGAATTCTGAACAACTTTCACAATGTCCGTCCGTCTGTCTGTTTGTCCGTCACGTTTATTGTACCCGAAGTCCGATTGTATTGAAATTTAGACAGTCATTTAGTGCTAGCTAGAGGAAAAACCCTATTGTTTTTTAACAAAATCGACCAATAAGTAAAAAGTTATTAATTATTTAAATGAAAGAAAAATAAATTTTTTGAAACATATTCTTTGTAGGATTTTGCAAACAGCAGAAAAATAACTATCTATGAGAACTAAAAGACAAGCTATGTGTAAAAATATTAATAAAACCTTTGCATTCTTTCGATAACCTGAATTCTGGTTATGCTAGCAAATTAAAATCCTAAAACAAATTTGTATAATTTCTTATTTGATTAAACCAGTATCTACATAACTCCCTACGGTAATTAAGATTCAGTTAAAGATGAGAACAAAGGCCTAAAATGAATGTATTTACCTACCTTGTCTTAAAAAATTCTCATTCTAATGGATTACATTTTCATGAAATCTATCATTCTGTTTTTGGAAATGCTCAGCCTTTGAAACATTGTTCGCCGTTATTCTGGAGCTCATCAGAAAGGCACAGAGCCACTCATAAAGAACAAAAATTTACTGACAAAATTTACAAGCACAAGTGATATTTGCGGAAAGTGTTTCACGAAATAGAAGGTGATATGTGTCAATGAAACTATATAGTGTTTTATAGTGATAAAACTGCTTGCTTGTGCTGTCCAAAGCCGATTTAACGGATTTACTACTGATAATAATATTGGATTGATGAAATATACAAATAATTCTTAAGCTCCTCTACAGATGTACAATCTAATATAAAAATGTGTGTTGGGGATTTTTGTTGAAAACTTATTTTAATCTCCATTGCAATGCTGTCATACATTTAATAGATGTAAAATTGTGGCTCAGTTGGATTAGGCATTCAAGTCATATTTTACGGGGTATTAATAATAACAGACACCCCGTCACTGAATGCCCAGAGGACCAGGCTGCTTGATCCTAATCTTCGTTTAAGGAGTTTTTAGGTCTGCTCTCACAAAAACCATATGCTCTCTCTAGTACAAATAATTTATGGCTACTTCAGTTGGTTAAATATTTTCAGATAATGACGAGGGAGTCAAAGTTAATCATGGCGCTCACATTTTTACTTGTGACAAAGTGTATACGTATCTATATAACATTTTCGCAAATGTATTTCTTTAAATGAAATGGAATGGAATGTGGCTTCATTATTAAGGTTCTCAGTTTCCTGATAAAAAAAACAATAATATAGTAATTATTTTTATATATCTATACTAAGAAAACACATTTTCGCCAGTATTAGAACCCTGGCGCATTTTGAAAATTAAGCAGGCATCATCAGATGATGGTAGAGTTAGTGTAGTTGGAGTAGTAGTAGCAATAATAATAATAATAATAATCCGGGAGCTAATTCGTTTCTTAAAGCCATCATTAAAAGCGCTATTTGTGAGTTGATTATTTCTATCCAACACGAACCACGACAAAATAGATTTCTGCTATATGTCAGCCCATCACTTTGGTTCTAGTTCAAGATATAAATTAAATCATTGTTAGAAGGCTTACTTTTTGTGTGCGTGCAATTTTTGTGTTTAAGATAAGTAAAATAAGGTCACTAGGCTTCTTCAGGTTCACGTTATTTGAACATATAAAACGCGAAAAACTATTCCCAGAATGATTTCTAAACTATACTATACTACGAGATATCTATATTAAAGGACCCCGTACCAAATCCATGGCTAATTTTGTTGTCGACGAAATTGTTGCAAATTCAAGGCATGGAATCCTTAGATCATTCTCAATGAAAATTGTTATGGATAAAGTTCTAAAATGTCTTTATTTTACTAACACAGGAGGTCGAAGCTCCAAAATTCAAAATTTTAAAAACGCGATTTTACGTATTTTTTATCAAAATGATAAATACTTTTAACATTTAATTTGCGTTAAGAATAAAATAGTGACGTACAGAGTAACATAGTAAAATACATTATTCTAATATTTATAAAAACAAATAAAAGATTATTACGCAAATAAGAAGAATCCTATTTTTATTAATATAGAAATCAGCAAAACAAACAAAATGCGAACGAGATCGTACGATTCGTTTTCCTGATAATATTGAAACATATTCTTCATATGATTTTGCAAACAGCGGAAAGAAAAATCATCTATGAAAACTAAAAGAAAAACCGCTGCCTAAGTAATCACTACTTCCACATCCAGATTTTTCATTCAAGTCACTTCAAAGGAAACATCTTGACTAGATTTGCACTCTAGTTCGTAGAAATTATTGGTCAAAGAATTTTAAAAATATTTGGGTCAGATGTGATAGAAAAGTTTGAGGCGTTGGTTTCCATTATATACGATAAAAATGACGCGTCTAGTTCACCCTACTTATTTTCCCCTATTCACAACCTGCCACCTCCCACCCCTTCTATGGAATCATCTCAATATGATGTCATTACAATACCTAATAATTGTCCTAACTTTCAAGTGAATATCTCAATTCTATGCTATCAATCCCATTAATAATGGAGCAGAGATGGCGGGGTTTGAAAAATATTAGAAAGAAATCTGAGGCCGTGGTTTCTAGTATATACACCAACTCCCAAATTTCTGTACTCTTACCAGCTTGATTTACTTATTTTCCCATATATAATCCTATTAACCCCCAACACTTCAACGGAATCATCTCAACATATAATATAGTTCCTGATGTCGTTATAATATATATGTCTACCGTATTTCAAGTTAATACCTCAATTTTATTTTATCAACCCCTTTAATAATCTAGTAAAGGTGGTGGGTGGTTGAAAAATATTACTAAACAAATCTGAGACCTTGGTTTCTAGGACATACACCGAATATCAAGTTTCTGTACTCTTACCAGCTCTCTTTACTTTTTTCCCTATTTACCTTTACTTACCCCGCACTCCTTCAACGCAATCATGTCAATATATAATTTAGTTGGTTTCCACACCCTGGGAACCACCCCTAAAATCCGCGGGTTCGAAAATTATAACGCGAGATACCACTCAGATACTATTTATTTACTTCTTATTTACAACACGCTTACTAAACTAACATAATCTTAATCAATGTTTATTATTTGATATTCTCTTTACTATTTGCCTAGGTTCACTTCGGATTTATCTGAACTTCTCTGAAATGAACTCATTAAAATCTGGTCTCCCGTCATGAGTCAGTCTCCTTATATACCCCACAAGATGTAGTCTAGAACATTCTTCAAATATCCTTCTGGAACGAATATTGAATTTTTCTAGTATAGAAACATTAATCTGGCATTTTCTAAAAAAGTACTATTAGCGCCATCTTTAAGTGGCAATTGCGCAAAAGATTCTAAAGTAATATAGGAACACCTTACATAAAAGTGCCTTGAAAAAATTTTGTAATTTGTAGTCAAGTTAATATTTAGGTTTAGTTAAAAGACTAAATTTTAAAACTATATGTTACATATCAAAAGATTTTATACAGCTTTTATAATAAAATTCTTACGACTTTATATTGTTGAGTTAATACCATTTCAATAAAGGTCTATAAAACTTATATGAAGTTCCGTTTAGAACCTGAACAAGCAAAAGAGTAAAATTTGAGAATGCAGAATAATACTTCATGATTTAAATTATAAAAGAACAGGATACGATAAGAGAATTTAATATCTGTGGATAGATACAGCAGAAAAATATTTGAATGCTAATAAAAACAAATTTAATGTGACACGAAAAGTAAAACAAAACAGACGGGGAAACTGAAACGTTGAAAATGTTCCAAGTTAACTTAGCCAGCTTAATATAATAAAATATAAGTCGCAAATAATAGAAGCACAGATACCGTGCTTGAAAATTTTATAACATTACTTTTCAGCAATTGTCGCGTTAAATCTAATATCAAGGAAGTAGGCACGTGGTGTTATAGTTGAATTTGGATCATAAGTTCTGCATTATAGTCATACAACTGTACTAAATATCAGTAAGTTGATTTAGTTCAGTCCCTGGAGAGAAATCCATGAAATACTGTTTTCGTACCCCTCAGAGGCTAATAAAACTGAATGCAGTTTTTTGGGTCATGGTACTTCCAAGATGAAGGCCATTAACACAGTACACAAATTAATTTCTTTAAACGCCGCGCCGATTACTCGTGAATCGATTATAATTTTTAAGTGTTCTGACGTCTATATTTAATTCATTTGTTATCTCTTTTCTTTCGGCCATCAAACTTGTAGAAATCAACGCCGGAAAGAGCAAGGACATACTCTTCAGACGAGTGAGAAAGCAGATACTCACAGGATTCGTTCCCACGAACGGCGAGGACATGCAATGGCATGATACCGTCAAGTACCTTGGCGTGATCGTGGACCTAAGCCTGACGTGGAAACAGAACGCGGAGGAAATAGTAAAACATTGAAGAGGACGGTGGGTAGACAGAGCCAGCTTAACCTGAGAAATAAGCTAATGCTTATTAAGACACTTATAAGACCTCAACAGCCGTATGACTCCGTAGACTGGAGCTATCAAGAAGACACCCACATGAATAGGATCCAAGACGTGGAGCACGTTGCGCCGTGGATGCATCATGGTTCGTCCGCAACGTAGACATCTTCAGGGACCTGGACTACACCCTGGTAACTGAAGTTCTCTAGGAACGAGTGAAGAAACTTTGCGTCTGTACAGGAGAGTAAGGGAATCCGCTAGTCAAGGAGGCAACTGACTACGACCCAGCCTGCGCTACGAGGTACAAGAGGCCGAAGTTCCAGATCCAGGGTAAGTATAAGTTAATGCATTTTTCTGTTTCAGACCGATCTTCAACCATCAGCCGCAAGGAAATAATTACAAAAACCCACACAGCCGATCCCGGAGAACTAAGCAACCAACCAGCTCGGTACCTTTACTCCAATCCTGGTCGACTTAAAACGCTAAGAAATCATCTTAGACCGAACACATTCCTTGAGCTACATAGTTTACCCATCCTACCGACGAATCGGAACACATGATGCCACTTGGCACTCTGGGTTCCGGCAAGTTAAAAACCCACTCCTTTCCATAACACTCCCAGAATAGAAACGGCAACAGTCGTTCCCTTTCGCGTTAAACGACGTTCCCGGGAGTAAGACATGCTGGCGAAGAAAGAACAGAAGACAGAAGAGCGCCAGAAGAAACGACCAGTCACCAGGATTCAACAGTCAGGAACACGGGAGGTCTGCTGACATCGCCCACACCTCTCACATTTGTGAGGTTGACGAAAACGCAAGCCCGCCCTTCACGAGGCCGCTCCAGGTTTACAGCAATGTTTTGGGTCAAAGAGCTATCCGCTCGACCCCTAGTTCATCCAAGATCATCATCAAATCCAAAGGGCATTGACACATACACTATTTGTATAACATGCATCTTACTACTTGTAGGTATTTGCTCTGCTAATCGACCGATTTTCATCACAGCGGTCTATCAACCACCTGCACGGTTTTCCGCATCATAACCGCTGCCTTAATTCTAAGTATAGCTTTGCTTCCGCCCACCGTAGCTTCTGGCCTAGTTATTGGTCATACATATAATGTAGGTATGCCTGTAGTAAATATTTTAATATTTTGAACTGTGCCATTTACTGCTACGTGAAATCTACTTTTCTCTCTTTTTTTTTTTTGGCATTGGATTTCTCAGTTAGCCAAAACATTTCCCGTCATTCGCTGGACATTTACCTTATGTTCGCGGTAGCTACTGTGACCCTACTTAACTGGCTTTATAAGATAATAATTTTTCCGCCATAAAAGCAAATGGTGTCCGAACAATTCGTTTTACCGTCATCAGACGACCGTCGCTTCGGAGTCAAAATGACACTTCGCAACTTCTGTGTCAACTAAAATCACATGACAACACATGTAGTAGAAATTTATGTATGCATATATTTGTCAATTTATGAACATGTATAAATAATCGAGTATGTTAACAGTTAAATTGAATGAATCCAAACGGAAAGGATAATATCAAAGTATTAATTTTCGAATTGAAACTTTTATAGCGAGGGTAAATCCCATTGCGTCTAATGGGGCGATTCATATTTTAACATCCAACGCACTTCGACAGAGAATACATAATGAAAAGAAAAAGGCACGTAGACCTCCAAAAATTCCTAATAATGGTAAGAATTTACATATCTCCCATTAGTACCATACAAGAAATGACAATTTCTACAAAGAATATTACTTGCATATACAGTTGATGGTTCTACCCTCTAAGGTGAGAATTTGGACAAAATTCCCATGATCCTGGGTGGTGACCTCAATGTTAACTTTGCTAAGCAAGAAGTACAATCGTTAATCAATTTTCTCAGAGACGAATTAAGACAAGAAATAATTGGTAACCCTAAAGAAGCAACAACGAGATCAAGAATTGCAACTGATGCAATATTTTCAAGATACCTCGACCTACTTCAATTTAGAGTTTTTATATTTTACGTATCACAAAACTATCGTGTCATTTTTAAATTGCGAAGAAACAGAAACAGAATAAACGTTGTTTTCATTGAATATAAAATAATTTTTCATTCATTTCCATAATACCTTACTCTTGTAACCTATTATATAATTTTCGCATGGAAGTTTCACATCAATCTACCGAATTTTCATGCACTAATTTTTTTTAATGTAACGATAGTAAAAAAAAATTGAGAGTGCGTTTCACCCTCGACGTGTTGTCGAATTTTGACACTTATTAAAATTATATTCCCATTTCCCCTCTGATTGTTAACATTTCCTAGCTTATTTATGACATAAATAAATATCACAGTCTGTTCCTACATCTATTAGAAATATGAAAATGAGCGAAAATATTCCATAATACATTCAAGAAACTCTTGCGAAACCTGTTACAAGACAAAAACAAAACAATAAAACCATTTCATTTCGTATTTTATAAATTGGCACCTCAAGAAACTGTAGAAATTCGTTTTGTAATCGGATAATAAAAGTTTCAAAGAAGCCAAATATAACTTTCGATTTACATAATGTTATGCCTTATCGAAAGTTCAGAAAAATTGCCAAAGATACGGAAAACATATGTACGAAGATATTCCGCGACAACGCTCACTTGTCCTATTCAATTTTCAAAGCACTTGTGCTTTGGTTTTGCGCTTGGATGCCTTTATTCTCTGCCCACAGATTGAAAATTACAATGTCTTTTGAAAACAGCAATATTTATGATTTCTGTTTGAATGCTTCGCACGCCGCAGACAATTTGATACTTTAAAATTTATTTTATGCGGGTAATTCGTGGGAAATCGTTTGGAAACGCTTAACTGTTGATGTAGATCAAAAATTTGTTTCAGTGAATGCAGGTTCGTTTACTGATGACATAACCGTAAAGGGGATACTGAATATATTAACAAATCTCTTAAGTATTTACATCATAATTCATTGACGAAATTGTCTAATTCCTGGCATTGAGGGCAGTTGCATTTAGAAAAGACACTTGTTTGTTATTACAAATATAGTTCTAACTGAAACACTATTAAATAATACGACTAATAAAATTGCAACACTTGAAATACACAATTCGTTATTACAGTACGGAAGCTGGTTGGCTTTTTCGGCACGTCATCTTTTCATGCTCTATCAGACATTTATATCGTTTTATGAATGATAAAGAGTCACAGAATCGTCTTATTTTTCAAAGCAAATCCCAAGGAATGTAAAACGACGCGGTAGAATAGCAGACTAAGGCGTTAGTGACGAAGACGCTTAGTCACACTATCTATCGTGTACTGGGTTCGATCCCCAGCTTCGAAACTGGCAATGTCTGTGGGTAATGGCTATTGTTTGCGTTTTTTCAAATATGTAAGCTTCTTCCGGACAACCAGCGCTTTAGATTTCGGGGTTGTCTACTATGTGTATACTTTTCTCTCTTTTCTTTAAACATATCTCCTATACAGAAATCCCTTCTTTTATTTTTACATCGTAGTAGCAGCAGATTCTATATAATTTATCAAATAATTGTGGATTGATAGGTTAGTTTCATTCAAGTGTTCAATTATTATTTTGTTTGAAAACAATAAAGTTCCGTGCTTGTGAATAAAAACCGTTTAGAGCAAATTGCAGGGTTCTTATCAGAACGTTGCAATTTGCTCTTAATACTTACATATCATGATCTTTGAAGGGGAGGCGCATGATATAATTAATATGTATGGTATAATGTATATCATACGAACTTACTCAAGTGAAATTAAATCGTAAATGCATTAGCGCCTCGTCGGAGAAGATCGTTTTCATCCCATCCTGATCTGTTGGATTATCCCTGTCTAGTTGTTACATAAGGAGTGGTTTAAATAGAATAAATTCCATAGACCGCTAAGGAATGGCATATGGGACCAAATTTGGTTGGACAGACAGACAGACATTTTGAAAGTTGCTCAAAATTCGATCACCAACACAGTGGTATGAAATTTTTTTATCTACGAGCAATATTACCGGTTTTAAAAATGTGCCGATGGAATGTAATATAGTCATCGTTTTGTATTTGCGAAAAGTATAAAAATATCACAATAACCGGGCAGTATCGCCTTAGGCAAATCAAAATGGTAGTAAAGAGGTGAACTTTCAAATGGGATATGAATACTTATTAACTAAAAATACAGTTGTGTAGCAGAGGCTGGAAAATTGTTGGGTTGAGCGCTTTAATTTTCTATTTCCTTCTTACCTATTGCAAGTATTGTAATGAATTAATCGTTAATGTTTTTTATTTATTTTCCGTTTATTTAATTAGAATTAATATCCGATAAAGAATTTCTGTGTTATCTACAAAGGTAACTGAACAGGCAGATGTTTGTAATAAGGAAGGCCTTGGACAAAAAAAATTGAAAAAATATCACATTTATACCACTACAAACTTTAATACAAAAATAATAATAGGTTTTCGACAGATGACCACCTAAGATTCAATTTGAAGATAATATCATTAAAAACAGGTACATCTTGTGACAGAATTTTCTTGTTAGTTAAACGTAAATTATTTAAATTGCGATGATTGAGACAAATAATGAACATACAATTCTTGTAATTCTTTTCATTCCTCAATATTTGAGATGTTCGCAGTTAAAGTCAAGCCTCAATTAATATGTTCGGATAGTATGTTAGTTGCGTCCGCAAAGGAAAATTAATTATGTAGATCGAATGCTCGCTAGAGAGGATTTGTTAGACTTTGCAAGTAATTTAGGGAGTAACTAAAATTGTCCATGTCGTGTTCTATTTTATCATTCCTTATTTCATACAATCGATTTATTACAAAGCATGTTCTAACTTATAATTATAACTAATTCACCTCAACAAATCAACCCATAAAGCCTTTACTTACAGTCTCAACGAAACAAGTAAGCGTAGGCAAAAACTTTTAATGCACTGTCTGCTCGGAATAATCAAACTTTTGGGCCATACCAGAGAACTAGATTAGTGTTTGAAAGACCAAGGGATGATAGATCGAATTTTAATTAATGTGAATTTATCGGAATATACCGAAAACTAATTTTCAACTCCGATAAAATTACCTTGAACTATTTCTAATAATTTACGGAAATATCTTTCCTTTAATATTTTTTATAACGACCCGCTTTTCCATATTTGAATAGTTTATGAGATTTTCTCTAATTGCTGTCAAGGAATTCTTATGCCGCTTTTATGTAGCGACGAGAAAAATTGTTCACAAAAACAAATTCCTTTAAATGCTTCCCAAGAACAGAAGTGCCATGCATATAAGGTACATTCACAAACTGGACGCAGGCCTTATTCTGTTAAGAAACTACGCAACTCAAATCACCAAAAACAGGTTTTACCTACAGAAATCCTTCTTTATATTTTCTTTTGTATACGTATACTTACTGTTACAGATAATATTAAGTATATGAATGTATTATGAAAGCTTGTCCCAATGCAGCGGGCTATTTCAGGAAAATGTTGCTATTATATTTTTGAAGAGTACACTTGATTTCAAGATAGAGTAGTACACCTTATTTTAGCAGTGTAAACATGAGTCTTGCAAAAAATGCTGATATGGTACTCTTTCCAAATTGGAAAATGGATAGTATAACAAGGCAATAATTGCTTCCGAATATAACATAAATAAATGCAGTAGGTATAAATAAAGTTAAAAAGAGATGGGAAAATTAAAGAATTATATCTGCAAGCATGGATCTGGTAGGCCTAAGCGAAGTAATAAGCAACAAGATGAAGCCCTTAAAAAACCGTTGCCTAAGGAATCACTACTTCCACATCCAGATTTCTCGTCCAAGTCACTTTAAAGAAAACACCTTGACTATATTTGCACTCTAGTATGTGGAAATTATTGGTCATAGAATTTTAATAATATTTGGGGCAGACATCATACAAAAATTTGAGGCGTTGTTTTCTACCATATACGTTAAAAATGAAGTTTCTAGCTTGGTCTACTTATTTTGCGATATTCACAACCTACCACCTCCCACCCATTCCACGGAATCATCTCAATCAGATGTCATTATTATATATACGTGTACTAACTTTCAAGTTAATATCTCAATTTTATATTATCAATCCCTTTAATAATGAAGTGGAGATGGTGGGAGTGGGAGGGTTGAAAAATACTACAAAAAAAATCCGAGGCCTTAGTATATACACCAAATCCCAAATTTATGTACTCTTACCAGCTTACCAGATATCGTTATAATACATGTGTGTATCAAATTTCAAGTGAATATTTCAATTTTATTTTATCAATCCCTTTAATAATGGAGTAGGAGTGGTGGGGGGTTGAAAAATATTATAAAAAAATTTGATGCCTTGGCTTCTAGTACATACACCGAATTTCAAGTTTTTGTACTCTTACCAGCTTGCTTTATTTATTTTCCCCTATTTACCCCTAATTTAACCCCCAACCCTTCAACGGAATAATTCCAAAATATAATCTAGTTCCTGATGTCAATTTAATATATATGCACACCAAATTTCAAGTGAATATCTCATTTTTTTATCGACCCCTTTAATAATGGAGTGGGGGAGTGGTAGGGGGATGGAAAATAATAAAAAAAAAATTGAGGCCTTGGTTTCTAGTACATACACCGAATTTCAAGTTTCTGTACTCTTATCGGCTTGCTTTACTTATTTCCCCCTATTTACCCCCCATCCCTTCACCGGATATGTTCCAGATCTCGTTAAGATATATATGTGTGTACAAAATTTCAGGTCAATATCTTGAACTTTTCCGGAGAAAACGTGAGGACAAAAAAGTTACAGGCAGACAGACAGAAACATTTTTTTCGCTCAAATTTAAAATCTCGATGTTCCATGACATTCTAAACATATTTCAAGTAAAAAAGTTTTTGAAAATTTTTTTACGATTACTATACTTCAATCCACTATGTGGATGTGGAAGTAAAATACCTTCAGGTAAGTCCATTAATGCAGTTTGGGAAACAATATTTCCTGCCCCAAGATCTACTGTCTTTTGAAGAATTAAAAATAGCATTCTGAAGTGTAGTTTTGCTGCTGAAAAATTACACATTAATGGAAGAAAAGAAACAAGGACGGATCATTTTTGCACTCGACCATATGCTGAACAAAGAAGACTTTTGATAAAGTCATATTTCCTGATGAAAGAGTGTTCCAATCGTGTAATGATGGACATGTTCGTATTCATAGGCCTCGTGGGCAAATATACAATGAACATTTTACAATCGATCCAATTAAATCGGGACGTTTTTCTGTTAATATCTGGGCATGGATTAGTCGAGATTAGGCTAGAGGAATGGGGATGTATGGATTTCACCGTAATTCCACCAAATATATTGAGATACTCGAAAATGACACATCAGCCATCAGTAAGGGAGCTACATCCATATGATAATTTTACCTTCCAACGGTATAATTGCTCCCTGCATACTGTGCGTAATACAAAGCTCCGGGATAATAATGCGGAAGAGCTACTGTGGCCTTCTTAAAGTCCCGACATGAAACCCATTGAGAATGTTTGGGACATTATAGTGAAGCATACAAATAAATTAATTATCATTGTCAAAAGCCGGAATACCTTCGTGCCATGATTTAAGATGAATGGGAAAGTATATGTAATACACAAATTGCCAAATATTTAGTTTTGTCAATGCCTAGGAGGATGCAACCAATTTTAAATGAGGATGGAGCAATGATGAGCAATTTATGTTGTAATTCGGTTGTGTTTTAATTTTGTATTCAAATGTTATACTTATTTAAATTATATTTCTGTTAAAAATAGGACTGTTTACTTATTTATCAGTATCAATTTACGTAAATACAACTGACTGACATCTATATTTCCATTATTAAATTAATTTCAATAATTTACTCTGAAAAGAACAATTACGACCACTAAAATGGGTCACTTCTCTAGCTAAGAGTTATACTACCTTTCTTGAAATGTACTCATTGAAATAACAATACCATTCTTTTTTATTTTTACAGTATTCATTCAGAGAGAAAAGTAATATCAATATGACGTTACAATGACTATTTTTATATTACAAAGTTGCTGTTTTTGACTGTTAGTTTTTCATGCTTTGATTGGTAGTTATCATTTTAGGTGAGATGCCAGAAGGTTGGGATTGTGTTTATAAGCTGAAAAAAAAAAAATGTTTAAGAAGTGTTTCATGCTAAGTTGTTCAAATAATAATGTTCATATCGCAAACATTCCCTTACCTTACTAAAAAGGAAACAAGAAGAATGTGGTTTAAAACGGTGAAAGGTGAAAAGAATATACCTAATACTGGGAACATTTTCTGCTGTGAACATAGAAGCTGACTGTCACTTCCTCACTAAAATTGTCGTAATAATTGCAGCCGACATAGGTAGCTTTTTTACTGTGCAGCTAAGTTACGGTAATGTTATCGACACTCGCGCGTTTGAAGTGTTTTCTATAAATAAATATGTTTTTCTAAAACTAAACAAACATTTTATTCAAAAAGTAGCTCAAAATGAGTTGTAATGTTTCAACTTTGAAATTAATATACGTAGTTTAAGATTTTGAGCAACCACTGTAGAAGCCCATTGTAACAATTAAGCTCCTTGCAAATGCAATAGCGAAGAGAATATTGCATTTCGACACATTTCTGAAAGTGTAAATATTGCTGGTAGCGGAAATAAATTAATTTCACTGTGTTAATGATTGAATTCTAAACAACTTTCAAAGTGCCCGTCTGTCCGTTTGTCCATCATGTGTTTTGTAAGGATAACCTAAAATTAATCTGATTGTATTGAAACCTCGAAAGCAAGTTGGTGTTAACTAGAGGACGAATTCTATTTTTTAACAAAATGGAACTTATTAAACATTTAAATAAAAAAATATAGCTAGACACATTATATTATGCACATTAATGCAGCCTGTCGTAATTAAAAATAAAGTCGATATTGTAGTTAAAGATTTGGATATAACAATTTTCTTATCACTTAGATTATATGTGGAAGCATAGAACGAGTGATTTCACATGAATATGAGGTTTGCCAAAAATCATATTTTACACATTATTAAATTAAATAAGACTATTTTTATAAGCTATAATTTTTGTATTTCTACAGCCTAACCTATGAACAGTAACAAGATACAATAAATGTACCTTGTCTGTCTCAAAAATGTTCTCATGTTGTTGCTTTGTAATTTAACATATAGGACCAACTATCAGGCAAAACCAGTTTCAAGTTTATATGATAAATTCTATATCATTACGTAGCTCTTGCGAGATCCACAGCTATCTAAAAACCGTAGACTTTGCACAGTCGGAATTATTAAGCACCTGAGAACTCTAGTACAAGCAATGAACTGCTACACAGCAAACCAAGACCAAAATACAATAGACTACATGAGATTTAACACAAAGGGTATAGCAGAATAAGCATGGTAAAATGACCCCAGAAGCGTTTGGACCTAATTCGGTATCAGTAGATTGACAATTGGAAAAGCAATGTTTTCCTCGAGTTGTAGCCCCTTGTCGCCACTGGTAACCCCTGTCTTTTCGAGACAGCGGGCACATACCAGTTATCTGAGTATACTACGATCAACCTTTCCCGAAAAAGTCACAGTTCCAGGGTCAGGAATTGGACCTGAGACCTCTTGAGTCAAGTCTACTTGAATGTCACCTAATTAATAATATATAATTATATTAATCATCACATTAATTACAACTTTCCATGTCGTCACTTCCAGCACATATCATGCCCGCCAGATCAGAATTTCTTAAAAAAGCAGCAAATGAAATCCTACGATCCTTCTACCACTTGCGGATACCTGCCACCCACCTAAGACCCGTTCTTATATGTTCCCATCAAGGCCAGTTCTGCAGCACCTCCTATCACCTCTCGATATCTTCCATCCACCGACTAATGACAGGTGGGAGATATCAAAGAGAAGGGATGTAAGAATTCTCATTCTCTACTACTTACTAAAAACAGAATAAAGCTATCGATGGAATGCAATATTTATTAAGAGAGTACAGTTCCTTTTTCATATGAACATAATTAATTAAGTTTCTGCAACTACTAGATCAAAAACGTCGACTGTTAACACAAAGCAATTTATACAGGCTAAGAACTAACTTGATTAGTTTGGTTTCCAATTTATCCCCACACGTGCAAACCATATAATCCAGCCAATTCTGAGAGAAGTAATTGTATTGGTGTTCGTTAAAGAGATCATATCGAGAAATTCAATTAATCAAATTCTAATTATCCCTGATATTAAGTTTTCAATTGGAATGCCTGATGTGTGCTGCACAATAATTGTATTCGAATATACTAATACAAGTAATATCAACGCTGTAATGTAGTATCAAACATGCCGGAAACGTAAAGTATATTAATCAGCTAAAGTTTAAGGTTTTAATGGTCTAGTAGACCAGTGCAATTAAACAGTATTGATAGAATTGTTGGCCAAGTTTGGATTAAAATCTGTAAATTTTCGAATTTTGGCGATGCTAAATGCAAAACTTTTTTTGTCTTTTACTTTCCAACTTTGCAATGAAATATTAGCTGTCCTATGGAATCTTAAAAATTGTCGATTTTTTTAAATGTATTTTTGGTCGCTTTTCACGATGGCGTCCTTTATTTTTCTTAATTATACAACTGTCTTTGTAAGAAGTATAAAGAATGTTTTATTCCCTTACTGAGGGTGACAAATATAAATAAGCTAACCGTTATACTCTTCGCAAATTTAGTGCACTTTTTATGTAATTGTTGCACATTTTATAGGATACTCTTCGCAGTTTTTTTGTAAATGAATTTAGTTTTACACATTTTAAATTTAATTACAAAACATTTAAAAAAATACGTAATTTTTTTTTTATTTAAAAACTTTAAAACTTTTTTACATATTGATCGATTTTCTTTAAAAAAATAGGGTTCTTTCTCTAGCTAACACTAACTTACTGTCAAATTCTAATACAATTGGTCTTTTCGTTCTTAAGTTATCGTGCTTATAAGAAACGTGACGGACGGACGGACGGACAGACAGACAGACAGACAGACATATGGACAGACAGACGGACAGACAGACGGACGGACGGGCAGATATTTTGAAAGTTGTTCAGAAATCGATTACTAACACAGCGGTATCAAAATTTTTTTCTCTACGAGCAAAATTACCGGTTTTAGAAATGTGCCGATCGAATCCAATATACTCTTCGTCTTGTATTTGCGAAGAGTATAATATAATCCATAAAAGATATTGCTTTTAACATTTGACAGAGAGACATTCTAAAATATTTATTTTAATTCCTATGTAATTGTTTTTTTTTTCTTGGCATAAAGGCTTATAGCCATACAGCCAGCTACAATTTAATAAATAAAAATTAATAACTAAATTACTAACCTAACCAATAACAAGCATGACATGTGTGTCAGCCACACAGTCACAAAACAAAGGATGTACATGGGTCACAAACTTCTCGTCCAGGGGTCTATCAGGACATTTTTCTGACGCACAACACAAGACCACGGTTAGGAAGGTATATATAACACGAGGATGTAAAACGTAAGGAACAAACCTAACCTACTGACCTATAACTTAATTTTCGTCTCTTCCAAAAAATCGATTAGACAATCAAAAATATTTTTCTTATTTAAAGATAACAGATGAGGTATATTAAAGAGTGTCGGGATTTTACCATTTCTTATTATGTTACTACATAGCTTATCAGATGCTTCTGTGTGCTTTTTACATTAAAAAAATATATGATCCAGGTCGCCCGTAATGTTACAATATTCACAAATATCAGAATTGTAAACGCTTATTCTAAACAAATGTGCAGGGTAGCATGCATGACCAAATTTCATAAAGGTTGATTCTTTCCACATATAATTCCCATGATTTCTTAATTTAAGTATATTTGTTGCATCCGGGAAACATGATTTATGATTGGAAGTAATTCCTACATTTATGCTGTTCTTGGCTAGATAGTCAACATGTTCGTTGTCCTTCAATCCTATGTGCGCTTTTACCCACACAAAATATACCTCTCTTCCTTCGTCAAAGACATTTTGAACTAAGTTCTAAATGTGTATAATGAGGGGATTATCATTAATACTAAAAGTAGTGGTGTTTTGTAATGCTTGTAGAACCGATAATGAATCAGAAAGGATAACAGTTTTCGGAAATTCTGAGGTTTGTATAAACTTGATGGCTTCACAGATGGCTGTCGCTTCGGCTGTAAAAATAGAGCACTCTTGCATAAGTTTTATTTTGGTCTCAATATTTTGAGAAGGTATATAATATGCACACCCTGTTCCACCAGAAGATTTGGAAGCATCTGTGTATATTAGCTCGGAATCCGGAAATTTTCCGAGTGTTATATTTAGAGAGTTTATACTCATTCTCAGATTCTCATTATGTAATTGTTATTTCACATATTATTATAAACAATTCATGATAAATGTAATTTTCATAAACGTTTCTTCAGCACTCGATATATGGCTTAAAAATACAAAACCAAATCCCTCAATTTTTATTTAAATGCATTAACTATTATTAAAATTAATTTTCCTATTTACAAAATACAAACAATTAATATCAAGGAATGAAAAGTAGTTTATTTCATATAATTTCCCATGTCTTCTCTGATGGTACTAATAAAGAAAATATAGTTTTTCATTGTCATTTTACTTCCATATGCACGTAGTGGATTGGCAGTATGCTAAATAAATAGTACAGTAATAGTATATTATGTAACAAGTTTTATAAACGTCATTTTAGTCACGAGTTTTATTAATCGCGAGCGACGCGTAGCGGAGCGAGTGTTTAATAAAATGAGTGACTAACAAGTTTATAAAACGTGTTGCATACTATACTTTTTCTACGACAGCAAATATCTAAATAAAAAATTTGGAAGTTATTTTAATATTTTATTTATTAACGTATCAATAACATGGTAACAGTAAAAATACAAAATTACTTGTCTCTTGTCACAACGCGTCGATTTATTTTGACAGATTGATGACAAGAATTACGGAAAACTAACTTGATTTTTGCCATTAAAATATCTAGAATTAACCTCAGCCGTGACTAATATCTCGTTGCTAAGTTCAGCCTGTGACTAAAATGCACGAAGTCACGGTTTGCCGAAAGCGTGTTTAAAGGATTATTTAGCGTCATGGAAACGTATACGATAAACGCCATTTTAAAGATGGAAGTAGAAAAACATTTTTTTTGTTGAAATAGGTTTAGAATGTCATGAAACGTTGAGATTTTAAAGAGCAAGAAATATCTGTTTGTCGGTGTGTCGGTCGGTTTGTAACTTTTTTGTGCTCACATTCTCGATGGAACTGTTCTAGATTTTGATTTGAAAATTTGGTACACGTATGTATTATAAACTCATCTGGAATAAGATTATATATAGAGATGATTCCGTCATGGGTTGGGGGATAAATAGGGGAAAATAACTAAAGCAAGTAATATACTAGAGGGCGAGTTTTTTTATGACATATGTCACCTCCACCATCCATCCCCACTCCATTTTGAAGGAGTTGACAAAATAAAATTAAGATATTGACCAGTTCTTGAATTGGATTTTATTTTGAGCTTCAATTGAAGAATATAACTAAAGCAACCTAGTAAGAGAGCAACAGTCCAGAAACTTAGGATTTGTTGTATATACTAGAAGTCAATCTTTCAATTTTCTTTATGACATCTGCCACCTCCATCACCACCTCTAATATCTCCACTATATTAGTAAAGGGGTTATTTTTTTAATCATTTTATTTTAATTGCCTTATTTATTTTGACGTCCTTATCAAAATAAAATTGTGTTTTCGACTTACTTGAGTGCAAGAAGTATAGTATCAAGGCGTTTCCATTTAAATAGGCTTGGATGGGAGATCTGGATGTGAAACTAGTGATTCATTAAGCAGCGATTTTAGTGTTCGATAATTGGTAGAGTAGTATTATTATGAGAAGATGCTTGGGGTGGAGCCAATGTGCGCAAATATTTCTACCAGTGACAGCATCATCTAGGGTAGAAAATGATACATAATAATTGTAATAAAATTTTCGAGGTCGAGGAGCTGTGTAATGCAGTAGATTAAAAATTCGTCACACTCTGGTGTTTACGATAAAGACATTTTTCACTGAAAATAAGGTTATATCACTCAATTCAATCAGAAACGGCGAGTACAACAAGTATACTACAGCACAGACCCTGTGACTGCAGGTTGACGGTGCCACTGGATTCGATGTCAAATATGACGAAAATCGGTCTCATTGGTTTAAATCAAAGGACACACACAAACTCGTTTCTGCGCATCATTTTTTGCAAGCCTCTTCTCATAATAATACTACTCTAGAATGGAACACTTATAGAACCACCTCGGTGTCTGTTTGCCGTCCGTCTGCCTCTCAGAGAGTGTTTGACGTAAAAGTTGAAACTACGTATAGTTGAAGGACGTTGTGGCCCAGTTCTTTTTATACTTATATTAAGTATATAAAGTGGGATTTTGATACTGGGGGTTACTGTCGGAAGGTAAACTAGGAAATAAAAAAAAACAACTTCTTTTCACTCATCCCGTGAGGCACCCTCTCCAAAAGTATCGCTCAGGAAATTCTGAGCTTGAAACACTTGCTAGCTTGAAACACGTGTACATTACCAATATCAAAACAAGTTAGTAAATCAAGAAATACATTTTTCTAAAAAAATGTGGTGTAGTCGTCTATTAGTAACAGATACAATTTTATCAGTATAATATGCATGGAATTTGCCAAATTTATATTTGAAAGCAACTGATGGTACGAAACAGTAATTACGCAAGTACGACTAACACTTGGCCGACTTTTTTAAATAAACAAATTGTTATGAATCTTCTAATGGCACCAAGGAATGATTTTGTTGCGTACTGGAAAATTAATATAAGTAATTTTACTAATCGCACTGCACTATAATATATTACCAGTTTTCTAATTAAACTCTAAGCGAGATTGGATAGTTAACGTATATATTATTTTCTTGATAGCTTTGATAGTGATTAATATTTCATTTGTAATTAACTTCCATATATTCCACATATATTTAAAGTACGTATGGATTTATTTACCAACCCGCCTGATATTAAACTTAAATTAGAGTGAATATAATATAATGTAGACGTTAACACATCATAGGTCTGGTAATATTAATCACTATTCCACTTCAAAAAGTTAAACAGCTCAAGGTATATAGAACAAGCACAACGTTACAGCGCTGGTTGTTGCTATATCAATAACTGATAAATAAATTCATTATTTACTTTTTATAACTTTAATTACTTACCCCTAACGACCAATCGCACAGGATGACTAGTTAATGCGTCCTGAGTATGAAAATCGCTAGCAGTAACTTGGCATTCCCAACTACCATCGTCAAAGTCTAGTTGGGCAGCTCTCACCCAAATGGAACAATCTCCATTTTGTTGGTTGCCAGATACAAATTCGTACTTATGAGCATACATTCCCATTGGCTGCAACAAAAATAAAATATATTTAAAATGGCACAGTAAAAGCTTATTTCAATTTTTTAATATACAAAGTGTCCCAGAAGTCGTGGTAAAAAAATAGTGGGCGACAGGTCACATCATTTACAACAAAAATAACCCCATATGTTGTTATAAAATTGTTATTCGTTTGAAAGTCGAAGCATTTTTTCCGTTTTTATTTTTAAGAAAAAGTTGCTACTAAGATTGATAAATGGTTTAGGTTTTTTCTTTGTTGTGCTTACTACTGAACTATACTTATAGTGAAAGTGTCGTCATGAATTTCTCTTTCTATTTACAATAATAAAACAAGTTTTTTGAAATTTTTTTAATTTCTTCTAAAATAAAACAAATATAGGAGCCAAAGAGGATTTTGAATGGAAAAAAAAAATTAGCTACAGACAAGAACCAGCCGGATGTTTTGATTAAGGTTATAATGAAGAGAAAAAACAAAAATTAAACACGAGATCATGTGAACTTGTGGAATGGGTGCCTGTTTAGGGGTTGAAAGTGTTTTTTTGCGATTTTCAGCGAAACGTGACCTTCTAGCGGAGAATATCCTTCACAAAAGTTGTAGCTAATAACAATATATAAAATATTCGTATAAGGTATTTTTCAACCTAACATCAAATTTTCCGAGAAAATGACGGAAGTCCGATTTCTCGATTTTGTGAAAGTATACTTTCTTTTGCATTGAATAAGCATGATTTTTTGGAATCTGGGAAACAAGTATTTTCCGAGATATTTACATTTCTCGAGAAAAAACGAAATCGTTCACGGAAATCTTTGTGTTTTTTTCGATTTAAATATTTTATCAGAGCTCATTCTAACCGTTGAAATGTCTACTTCAAAATGGTATAATGTTGATGGTTTATTTTTCATCAAACCCCTTACAATTGACAAAAACCTGTGTTTTCCTCATCCTAAAATTCAAAATAATGTAGCAAGTTCTTTATGTGTCAAATCTTAGCTTTTCGTCAATTAAAACACTGGTATTACGGAAATGATTAAAACATGGTCTGAAAAGTTGTCTGGCTTACTTTTTAAAAATTACGCTTATGATCAGACCAAAATGTAGACGTAGATTTTGTGTATACCTCTACTTATTTCTTCATTAGCCTGTAATGTTTGATCTTGTGCAAAGTATTGAAGGATCTGTCTCCTCTGTTAGTAGTTTCGGGAGTGCATGAAGGCTCTATTCTGGGGCCATTAATATTATCTCTTGTATATATTTTTGATATATCTAAAACATTACAAACTTCAAGAATTATGTCCTAAATGTCTAAAGCTTGTAGCACTTTTGATATATATGAATTATTTATAATATATAATAAAGGCTCGAGAATAGAGCCTCTATATACTTCAACGATATGGCGTTAAATCAATAATGCCTTAGTTCTGTGTAGATCAGTTTATGGTTAATTTTATCAAAAGCCTAATCAATTTAGAGGTATTATACATAATTTTCAATTTAATGCTCTAATGGTTCACTAATAATGATGTACTGGCGCTATGCTACTTGCGAAAATCAGATTGATTTATTGGTATTATACTATTTTTTTGTAGTGGGATTGAATGTAAATGATTTATTCCAAAATTTGAGATAATATAGGAAACAGGTTTATAGAACGCAAATCCGTTAGTTCGACGGGATTGTTTATTTTCGGAATGGGACTTACCAATGCTTGTTTCTATAATTCGGGGAAGTAAACAGTAATGAGTAATAGAATCTATAGTGGTAGGTAAACCTAATTTATAGTCAGGTTTAAACCTTTAATTAACCATAGATTTTATAATACTCAAGTCAACCAACCTGAGTGTTATTCTGTGTTGGAATTGGGCAGTACGTCGTTATAAATATTAACAATGTTTTCGTAGGAGTCATTATTTTCTAAAATTTAAATAAAATAATTATTTGTTTCACCAGAATATCTTAGGGTATAGGGTGATCGACTGCCAGTGAAAATTTTTATTTTGTTATTATATGCCTGCCTATATTTTATTGTTGGTTTTAGTCAATTTCAAAAGTAGCTAATGACGCTCTTTTCGTCTTATGGCAAGTGCCATTTTATTTTCATTCTTATAAATTTTTATGGTTTTATTTATATTATACTTTGTTTTTGATGTATCTCTCTTTTATAATTAAACTCAAAGGACACGCTAGTTAAGGCGCATTGGATTTATTTACACTTAGCTTTTTTGTACCATGCTTGTTAATAACGGTTATAATACTATTTGTAAAAACTTTTTCATCAATATTCCTGAAGAATGAAATACTATTTCAGTTATTGGACCATAAATATGCCACATATATTAAAATCGTCAAAACTTTTGACATCACGATAGTTATCAAGTATCTTTTTTTGTTAATTTTTGCAACATGTGAATGTTGAAATGGGTACACAGCCTATGATCTGATATATTACTTGAATCAATTATATAGCACTCAACAACTGTTTCAGGACAGTATAAAAAAAGAGATATAACAAAGTGAAAGAATATCAAAATGAGTATTTCTACAAAAATTCTTAATCATAAGGCTAAGAAAAATAAATATAAGGGCTAAATATGAATAATGTACTGCCTACATATAGAATAATCTTGGTAATTGTCAAAAAGTTAGTGTTACTTCGATTTACATCTAGGAACAAGTTTCTGACATTTTGTGTACAAAAGTCACTAACGTGGGGGCGAAAATTAGTATATTTACACGCTTAAATAAATTTTATCCAACCGCCCTCATATTTGCTCTAATAATGATATGCAAATAGAAATAACGGAACCATAAATTGATTATTTACGTTTTAGTAAGGATCTAATGTATATCCACCTGAATGACACACTGTAACTTAAAATATAAACAATAGAATCGAAATTTAAACATTAGAGTCGCAGAAATCTAATTTCTACAATAAATAGTAAATTAAGTAAACCTAAGGATTCGTATTTATCGTAATACTGATACTAAATATTAGTTTATACCGATATAATTATTTATGATATCCTCATAAATAACATAGGAATTCTCGAAGGATACCGATAATTAGCACGAGGGTGACGAATGGAGCAATATAATTTCCTTTATATCGAATATAATCAGTAACCTGTAACCTTAGTAAATAAAAGCCTTAATCTTCCAAAGTATTCTTAATTGATTCATATTAATGCAAAGTCAAATAAAAAAAATACAGCACTTTTATCCGAAACTTATATATCTTCTGTCACATCCTCCCTTCATCAACCAATCATATAAGGTGGGGACAAGGGGATGTGTAACGTAGTGGTGATTCATACCTGACCTACTTAAATATATTACTATTTTAACCCATTAATGCCTAAGCATTCAAAATAACATTAATAATAATATTTATTTGCCATTCTCAATGATACGTATATATAAATAATAAAAGCGTATACATAAATAATAACATAAAAACAAGAATAAAAATTATACAGAACAATAAAATAAAAACAAGAAATATAAAAAATAAATACAAGAAAAACAAACAAACTTATTGTGCAATGCAGGTTTTCACGGCCGTTGTCCAATGAAGTAGTTTCTTCCGGGTTTTGCCGCGGTCGTCGAACTTGACTTGACGTTTCGCTGATCATGCTGTCAGCTTCTTCAGTCTTTGGAACCCTTCTGAAGAAGCTGACAGCATGATCAGCGAAACGTCAAGTCAAGTTCGACGACCGCGGCAAAACCCGGAAGAAACTACTTCAAACAAACTTATTGTCAACACCAAATAAACATCACAGTCTTTAGTCTACTCAAAAACTCTTGGATGATATAGAATGCCTTTTCTATAAGTAATTTCTTTACTTTAGTCTTATATTTTGGTAGGAGAAGATTTATGAATTCCCAGAGAGACTATTATACATTATACAACTGCAATGGAGAGATTCTTTAAATTCGTTGTTCTGTGTTGTGGAATTGATAAGAGCTCTCCATGTCTCGTTTTGTGTAAGTGATTATCACTGAGTGGTTTAAACTCCTGCGGGTTAGCTTTAACGTATACTAAACATATAAATATGAAAATACAACGTGCAGTTAGAATGCAGAAGGCGCGGATAGCGCCCTCATAGGACCCGAACCCTTTTGTGGTGTGGCCAAGCCATGCAAACGAGCATCCATTAACGGGTGCAAACCAAATCTATGGAATGGTGGAACAATTTCCCACGACAGAGACAGGCTAAAGAGTTCATTAAAGAACGATCGGCCAAATTTACGGAGGACCTGTTATGCCAAAATAGAAAGGCCATTAGAATAATAGTGGGTCTTCTAACCGGTCACTGCCGACTCAATAGACATTTGAGTCTAATGGGTCTGGCAGAGGACGCAACATGCAGATTCTGCCAAGAGGCAGAGGAAACCTCAGTCCACGTGTTGTGCCATTGTGAAGGCCTTGCTAGACTGAGATTCCAACTACTTGGTGAGGAAAAACCAAGAGCTGACAGCTACACTAAGGGGCCCTTATCAAGGCTGCGGAGTCTGATGCAAAGGACAAAACTGGATAAGGAGCTCTAAGGAAAATTATCAGGAGCACCACAATAGATCCAAGGGGGTCGCGGTGGCCAAGGCCAATCAGCCAGCTCCTCCTTCCTAATCTAATCTAATCTAATCTAGAATGCAGCAAAAGGGCCCTTACAGCTTTCTCTATAATTAAGGTTAAACATCAGTCTTTTAATTCTTTTTTGTATTAAAAAAATGTATACATTTAGCGTAAGCCAGGGAATCGTAAACATCAATAATTTCCTCCTCACTTAGAGTGCCTTTTAATTTGCAATATAGCTTTGAGGTTCCCACGATAATGAATAGTCTATATACGTACCTAAGAATTTTGAGCAGTTGCTTATCGGTAAAAAATCTAATGTTCATTTTTTTCTTAGACTGAAATTCATAAATACCATTTTTTTCTTTACGGACACTGGAAAATAAAATATAATCCAATTGTCAAAATAGGATAAAACCCGCACCTAATAAGTAAAATTGGCTGGTCTCTCAAATTATGCTATCAGCTTTTTGCTGCAACCCTCCAATGGGGTGGAAAAAGGCTGTAAAATAATGCTATTTTAAAAAGTCATAAAAGAAAAAATTCCAAGTGATTTTACCTGCAAAAATCCAATAAATAATATTGAAACATATTCTTTATAGGATTTTGCAAACAGCAGAAAAAATAACTATATATGAGAACTAAAAGAAAAATTGTGTGTAAAAATTTTAACGAAATGTTTGCTTTGCATTCTTTCGACAACCTGAATTCTGGTTAAGCTAGCAAATTAAAATCCTAAAATGAATTTGTCTAATTTCTTATTTGAAAATTCTCATGCTAGCATCTACACAGTCCCCTACGGCCATGCAGATTAAAGTAGTATCTACATAATATCCTACGGTCATGAAGATTCAGTTAAAAGTGAGAACAAATGAATATATTTACCTATCTCGTCTTAAAAATTTTTCACTCTAATGATTACATTTTCAAGAAATCTATCATTCTGTTTCTTGTAAATTGAAACGTTTTTCGCCCTTATTCTGGAGCTCAACGTAAGTACTCCAGATGCATTTTAATACAAGTGTGGGAATAGGGGTAAAAGGGTAAATTGTATATACTATAAATTTTCAGGATTAATCCTACAAACGTGTGTTTTCGGGTAAGCTGAATTCGAATTTTTAGATATTACAGCCTTTTCACTCCTTATAAGAGATGAAATGAGGGTTATAAGGGCGTTATACAATTTGAAATAAGCTCACTTACTTGCTGAATATTTTAATGAAGTATTTTGCAGGAAAGTATTTGGTACTTAATTTTTCTTTTAAATTTTGTACTTGTGAACAGGCTGTAATATTTAAAGCTTCGAACTTAGCGTATCCGAAAATTCCATGATCACAACTCTAGATCAAATCAAATAATAGTTATTTATGCACCAAGTGTGTTATATAAATTATAACGCCCGGAGGGTAACATGATGCAGCCCGAGGGCCTTTGGCTCGAGAAATGCATGTTGCCCGATGGGCGTTATAATCTAGTAACCCTCGTGGTGCATACGATATTTTATTTTTCTCGAGAAATATATTTTTTTAATGAAAAATTGACTTTGATAATTTTTTTAGTAGTCTATGAAATTTGTTGATACTTTGACGTTTGTCAGTTGTATCTGTCAGTATGTTGTATTCTTTCAAATTTAGTAACATAGTTTAATGCTGCTTCTTCTTTTTAATCTTTTTACCAAGTAGTCTATGACAGTTGTTGATATTTTGACGTTTGCTGCTGTTACTTTGCTTTATAATTAGATAATACGTTTAACAAAATAAAATGAAAATTAATATACCACAAAATATCCGAAACAATACGGGAAAATCCACAAAAAATGTATTTCCGGTCAAATACAAACAATTATACAATAAGGAATATAAACCACTTATTCTTTCTTTGTTCCTCATATAACAGGGCGTTATCGCCATAACGCTCGCTCATTATGCCCGTAGTCATTCTGAGCTTCTTTATGGTAACTGTATCCAATATATAATAAACAAAAAATATAAAGATATAAAAGACGTTGGCTGAACCAAAAATGCACCTCCACAATTTTTTGTTTGGAGCAAACGTAAATGCCTTTTAATATACTGGTATATCGATATAAAAATTAAACAACACTAATTGCGATTGGTGCTTCGAATGAGGGCCCGCATAACGACTGCGCACATGCAGAAGCTACGCAATTTTAGGAGGAGATTGCGCAACTAATAATTTCTAACTTTATTGTTCATTAAACAACTCTTTCAAATTAAATTTCTTAATAATTTAACCGTATGTCTTGTAGAACAGGACACTTTACAATAGCATTTGGAGTATTTTAAATCACGGAGAAATACAATTTTGTGTGTATTATTATTAAAATAGAAAATGTCTCGTTTCATTCAACGAGGACTGTGAAATAATGAAAACGCGAGGAAACATTTCCATTTTGCGAACTGCACTAAATCACTTACGTTGAAAAAATATGTAGAAATAAAACTCTTATTTCTACCCTTTTGCACAATGTTCGATAGAATTTCTGTTTGTCATTCCAGTTCCACGAAAAAATACTAAGAAACTAAATTTAAAGTTTTCCAATTTCTATACTCTAATTTGTTCTAAAATTATGCACGTCTTTCAGATAGAAATGACTCCTTGTTTTGTTGTAGCTTTTAATAGACTATAACATTCTTTATATTGCAAATATATTCCCTTGTCATAAATAGTAATATAAAAGCAGTTGTATATGTATATTTTGATCATTCAATAATTTCAGTGAATGTTATATATATATATATATATATATATATATAATATTATAACCAAATTCAAAAAATAATAACAATTATTCTACTGTTATGTATAGAAAGTACAGGGTCATTTATTATATTTTACTCTTTTCAACAATTTATGCAACTAAAAATTTGTAATATATTTACCAAGGAGTATAAATATCAAGAAATGTTAAGTGCAAATTTCAAGTCGTTATATCTCAGTTTGCTTATAAATTTCTGTAACGCGAAAAATGTCATAACTCAGCACACACTTGGTGTAGATAAAACTTCTTTTTTTAATTGTTTGTTTTCTTGTATATTTTTAACTGTAATCAATAATTTCTGTTTTTGGACAAAACAATGATGAGATGAGACAATAATAATGATAAAAATATTTATTTACAGGATATGCATGATGCAGATAAAATACATGGCAATAATTTTTCGAATAAAACGTAAATAAATATAAGAATCCCGGTCGAAGGTCTGTCTATGGATGTGGGCATATGACTCAGCCTTGACAATGTAGAACCAGGTTAATTATCAATTATATGCAAATAAATACTTCTACAGTACCAGGACTGAGTGATGTAGTGTCCTTATAGACATATACACACATATACATGCATTATTTCGTATATAGGTGTTAATTAAATAATATTATAACGGAAAGAATGACAGAAATAACTAAAGAAATACTATAAAGAACTATGTAAATACTATGCAAAAAAGTATGTAACCAGCATCACTATACGCATAAGATAATAACTTAGAAACCGCTGCCTAAGGAATCACTACTTCCACATCCAGATTATTCGTCCAAGTCACTTTAAAGGAAACATCTTGACTATATTTGCACTCTAGTATGTGGAAATTATTGGTCATAGAATTTTAATAATATTTGGGGTAGATGTCATAGAAAAGTTTGAGGAGTTGGTTTCTACCATATACGTTAAAAATGAAGTTTCTAGTTTACCGTACTTATTTTCCACTATTTACAACCTACCATCTCAATGGAGTCATCTCAATCAGATGTCACTACAATACATACGTGTACTAACTTTCAAGTGAATATCTCAATTTGAAGTTATCAATCCCATCAATAATGAAGCGGAGGTGGTAGAGTTTGAAAAATATTAGAAAGAAATCTGAGGCCTTGCTTTCTAGTATATACAGCGAATCAAAAATTTCTGTAGTCTTACCAGCTTGCTTTACTTATTTTCCCCTATTTGCCCCTATTTAACCCCCAACCCTTCAACGGCATCATCTCAAATTATGATCTAGTTTCAGACGTCGTTATAATACATACGTGTACCAAATTTCAAATGAATATCTCAATTTTATTTTATCAACCCTTTTCATATTGGAGTAGGGGTGGTTGGGTTGAAAAATATTATAAGAAAATCTGAACGCTGTGGCTTCTAGTACATACACCGAATTTCAAGTTTCTGTAGTCTTATCAACGTTTTACTTAAATTCCTCTATTTACCCCAAATTAACCCCCAACCCTTCAACGGAATCATCTCAAAATATAAACTAATTCCAGATGTCGTTATAATACATACGTGTACGAAATTTCAAATGAATATCTCAACTTTATTTTGTCAATCCCATTAATGGGGTAGGGGTGGTGGGGGTGTTGAAAAATATTATAAAAAAATCTGAGGCCTTAACTTCTTGTACATACACCGAATTTCAAGTTTCTGTACTCATACCAGCTTGCTTTACTTATTTCCCCCTATTGACCCCTAAATAACCCCCAACCCTTCAACGGAATCATCTCAAAGTATAATCTAGTTCCAGATGTCGTTATAATTCATACGTGTACCAAATTTCAAATGAATATCTCGATTTTATTTTATCAACCCTTTTAATGATGAAGTAGGGGTGGTGGGGGTTGAAAAATATTATAAATAATCTGAGACCTTGGCTTCTAGTACATACACCGAATTTCAAGTTTCTGTAGTCTTACCAGCTTGCTTTATTTATTTTCCCCTATTTAACCCCCAACCCTTCAACGGAATTATCTCAAAATATAATCTAGTTCCAGATGTCGTTTTAATATATAGGTGTAGAAAATTTTAAATGAATATCTCAATTTTATTTTATCAACCCTTTTCAAATTGGAGTAGGGGTGGTGGGGGTTGAAAAATATTATTAAAAAATCTGACGCTTTGGCTTCTAGTACATACACCGAATTTCAAGTTTCTGTACTCTCACCAACTTGTTTTACTTATATTCCTCTATTTACCCCAAATGAACCCCCAACCCTTCAACGGAATCATCCCAAAATATAATCTAATTCTAGACATCGTTATAATACATACGTGTACGAAATTTCAAATGAATATCTCAACTTTATTTTATCAACCCCTTTAATGGGGTAGGGGTGGTGAGGGGTTGAAAAATATAAAAAAATCTGAGGCCTTGACTTTTAGTACATACACCGAATTTCAAGTTTCTGTACTCTTACACGCTTGCTTTACTTATTTCCCCCTATTTACCCCTATTTAACCTCCAACCCTTCACCGGATTTTCTCAAAAAACAATCCAGTTCCAGATCTCGTTATAATATATACGTGTACAAAATTTCAGGTCAATATCTTAAACCGTTCCGGAGAAAGCGTGCGGACAAAAAAAGTTACAGACAGATAGACCGACAGACAGACAGAAAATTTTTTTCGCTCAAATTTAAAATCTCGACGTTTCATGACATTCTAAACCTATTTCACGAATAAAAATTTTTGAAATTTTTTTTGCGATTACTATACTTCCAATCCACTACGTGGATGTGGAAGTAATATAAAAATGGTCTATTTTACTCACTAACTGTTAATTATAAAATCAAGCGGATCACTAATTTGTAAGCAAACTTAGGGTCTATGGGCCAAAAATTATTTTTTTAGCATTCTTCCCTCCCTGCCTTGCCGTCTAGCCTACTAGTTCACTTAAATTTTCTGTGCATCATATGTTTGCCCATTTTGAATAAAGCTTACTATTATTCAATACCCAATTTAACTGATCCTTAAATCAGTAACTTACGAATAAAATGTAAATTTACATCAAGACATTTCATAAGGTTGTAACGGAGAAAGGTAATATAAAAATAGACATTTTAAAGGAAATGCTGCATTTTAATTAACGTTAACGTCCCCAACAATTCAACTTATATTGCTGAAGTACAAAACTCTAATGCCCGATTTAGGAACTGAAACGGCCTTTAACGTTTATGTTAATGCCGCTTCGTACTTCCGTAGGGTTGTCTCTTTTTTAGCCCAATTCCAGGTTCTCTTGTAAATAGATGCAAATGAACGCGCCGCTTTAACGTATAGTACTTTTACTATCTAATTTCCAAGATTGCTAATGATATCCTGTATGACACTCAAATTAGAGATCTCGGTATGGGATATACAAGGAATTGCTCAGCGAATGACAGGAAATATATGTCGTACGATAAAATTACAATTTAAATTTAATAGACTAGACTTATCGATAGTGGTAAATGATAAATCTAAACTTTTAGTTTACTTCCACATCCACGTAGTGGACTGGAAATTTGTAATCATAAAAATAATGTTAATTTTTTTTTTCTCGAAACAGGTTTAGAATGTCATAAAACGTCGAGATTCTAAATTTGAGCGAAAAAAAAATATGTATGTTTTTTGTCCGCACGTTTTCTCCGGAAAGGTTTAAGATATTTACTTGGAATTTCGTATACGTATATACAATAACGAGATCTGGAACTGGATAGTAATTTTTGAGGATATCCGGTGAAGGGTTGGGGGTAAATAGGGGGATATATGTAAAGCAAGCTGGTAGGAATACAGAAACTTGAAATCTGATGTACGTACTACAATCCAAGGCCTCAAAATGTTTTATAGTATTTTTCATCCTCCCTCCCCCACTCCATTAATAAAGGGGTTGATAAAATAAAATAAAGATATTCATTTGAAATTTGGTATACGTATATATTACAATGACATCAGGAACTAGATTATGTTTTGGGATTATTCTGATGGGAGTTAAATAAAGGTAAATAGGGGAAAATAAGTAAAGCAAGCTGGTAAGAGTACAGATACTTGAAATTCAGTGTATGTACTAGAAGCCAAGGCCTCAATTTTTTATAATATTTTTCAACCCCCTACCACCCCTGATCCATTATTGAAGGGGTTGGTAAAATAAAATTGAGATATTTACTTGAAATTTGGTATACGTGAATGTATTATAACGACATCTGGAACTAGATTATATCTCGAGATGATTCCGTTGAAAAGTTGGGGGTTAAATATGGGTAAATAGGGGAAAATAAGCAAAGCAAGTTGGTAAGAGTACAGAAACTTGAAATTCAGTGTATGTACTAGAAGCCAAAGCCTATATAGGTTTTGCTGTGTAGAATGATTGGTTATTTTTTGTTATTATTTATGTTGGTATTGATGTGGTTGTTGTCAAAAGTACAACTCTTGAGGAAGAAAATAAGCCCAACCATATTGTCTAAATGTTATTTGTGGCATTATATTATTTTTTCCTAATTCTTTGCCACATGTATTTTTTTGTTTTAACCGGTGCTCGAGGAATCTACAAAATATCACAATTAACCAGCATGTTACCGGGAAATAACCCTACGCCTATGACGTTTACGTCAAAGGATCAGTCAGAGGCTGCTTTTTCTAACAAATTACACAAATAAGTGTCAAAACTTGAAACTAAATATTTCGCCGACGTTTCGGAAATCTAATAAATATTTTGTCCATTAGAGTGCAAAGTAATTTGCACATCACCCATTTTTTATAATTTTTAATGTTTACACAAGAATTAAACAAACATCTAGTTCAAAAATATTTATTGTTTTGTCAAATAAATCAATAGTGGAGTAAAACTAAAATTTCTAGGGAATTGTCTTACTATAGCAACAACTATAATCCAAAATACAAATTTTTGAAATTCGACTTGATGCCCACAAACATCGAGGATCCGATTTTCGACTTTGCAATTGTTGTAAGAGTTGTTGTAAACATTTTAAGTTGAAACTTGGCTTGATGATTTAACTCCACAAGAGGTATACTGTTCCAAATTTTGGTCAGAATGTATACATTATTGTTCAAGTTATCATCAATTGTTTTAAAATGGCATCCCTAAAATGTCTTCATATTTCACGACTTGGCATATTCACCAAGGAGTTTCGGACAAATCTATTTCTCTTCGCAATTTCATTTTGAATAATTTGTGTCTCTTTCCTTTTTGCGATACGGGTTATACAACCAGAGATATTTAAGAAAAACTGCGAAGAAACAGAATTCTGAACATTCTTTTGATTAAACAAAAACTTTTTACTACACTTCTCGAAATGTTTTCAACAAGTTTCAGCAAAAAAATTGCTGCAATTCAAACCCTTAGATTTACTCCACTACAACTGAAAGTAGAATATTTTAAATTATTTTATTTATTGTGCAACCACTAAAAGACAATATTTATTCCTGCCGATGGTATCAATTTAATCAAATTAAAGTCGTTTTAAAGAAAATATTGTTTGCATGTCGTGTGCGAAATTCCTTGGTCATGTCGAACGATTTTTCTCGATCACCAAATACACCGAGAGCTAGGGTCACAAGGCATGTACTATTTGTAAATGGACAGAATATGTCTTAATAGGTTGTCGATGATCCATTGAATATCCGCCCATCAGTCTGCCGGGCTGGGAACGCTGCGTTTGGCGGCGAGGGGCAGTTTAGTCAATGACCCGACAGCGGTACTGTTACAAATGTCAAAAAATCCGTTTTTGATTATCTCGTGCCGAGCCGAATTTCCGATTCTGCCGTCGCAATTTACGATACAAATACCAATCTTTCTTTTTCCGTAGAGATATCACACGATCCTCCATCCGACGTATTTATTTAGTTCTTCACGTTTCAAAAATTGATGTTTTTGAAGTTTTGCCTTCTCCGAGATTAAAGTCAATTTTAAGATTGGGATCCGCCGTAGCCAAACGTGCTAAGCGGCGACTACTTATAAGTGGATTCCCGACTTCGAATCCCACCCAGGGATACTTTTTTAATTATTTTTTAATTATTGGCAGATATTTTTGATTCTATAATTGCTCTTAGCTTATTTCTATGCGACCAATGTGTTAAAATTATAAATTTTTGTCATTTTTTCTAATTTTTTGGTGATACATAGGGAAATAATCTTTAAATAATCTCTCTAGTCTTCCATTCCTCGGCGTGGTGCAGCGCGTCGGCCACGAAAATGAAAAAACTTACTGTTTTAGAGAACAAATTTTTACGCCTCATCGCAAATTCTTCTAGATACACCTCCATCAGAGATTTACATGAGCGTTGCAACGACATAACACCACCAGTGGACTACATCAAAACTACATCACAGAAATTTTATCAATTCAAGCTTGGTGATAGTCCGCTTACAAACAACATCACACAAATCAGAGAGCATAATGCACCATTTCGCATTGAACACAAATTACCATACCAAGCGTTGCCCATCTTTCGGCAACAGTTGTAGCCAAAACTTTTTTCTTCTTCTTTAATTGCTATCTGAAACAATTTTCAATCTTCATTCCTTCCTATCCCTCTCTTCGTTTCTTTTTGTAATTTTTGTCTTTTGTCGAAATTTTGTTCTTCCTGATTATATTTTTGATTAATTTTGAAGTGGTTTGATATAGCCATACCTTGCTCTTGTTGAATTTCCTGAAACGGGTTTTTTTGGTTAATAATTTTCCCGTAAAACCAATTTTATTAATATTTTATACCTTTATACTACTTATTTATTTACAAATTATTTTAAATTTACATAGTTAGATAAGCCTTAATTTTACTTGCCTTTTAATTTACTTTTCGTAAAAGGAGTTGGTGTTTGTTAATAATTTTTTGTAATCCTACCTGACTTCACTCCGTCCAGCTTTACAAGTACTGTGGTATTTCTCGCTGCAGATGTTCGGCTAGCTCCGGACATGGGTGTTGGGTGGGACAGATTGTTCTTAAATTTTTAATAAATATGTTTTTGATTTGATTTTAGTCTTGATTCCCAAACAGGAGATTCGGGTTCAAACCACGCACCCGGAATTTTTCCTTAAATCTTTTTTACATTTCCGGTCATAATTTGATAAATGATAAAATTTGTCAGCCATTTTGATGCCACCATTTTGAATTGTTAAATTTTGATCGAAAATTTGTAATCGGTGACCTTGATTACATTCAGACACTGATTTTTAGTTGAGTCATTTGATAAATGATAAAACTTGTCATGCCATGTTGACGCCGCCATTTTAAACTTTTAAGTTTCGATCCTACATTTGTAATCTGTGACATCGATAATCCTCGCATACCGAATTTCAGTCGAATCCGACCATAAAGATCAAATGTTTTAATTTCTTTTTTTCATTTTGACGAACCCTGTATGTTTTCTTTAACAAAAATGCATCGAGTTTTTGTAGATACTGCTTCTATCGATTGATTAAATCCGAATTTGAATTGTAAATTTTCTCGCACAATTTTTTTTATAGATTTCCAACCAAATTATTTTAAAACTCAATGACGCTCCGAGAAACCCTCTTTAATTAAGCAAATACGAAAATGAAAAAAAATTACTCATGTGGTATATAGGTAATATTTGAGCATCAAATTATGACCGGAAATGTAAAAAAAGGTGCCAAAAACAAAAAAAATAATAATAATAAAGTAGCCCTGGGCGGGATTCGAAGTCGGGAATCCACTTAAAAGTAGTCGCCGCTTAGCACGTTCGGCTACGGCGGATCCCAAACTTAAAATTGACTGTAATCTCGGAGAAGGCAAAACTTCAAAAACATCAATTTTTGAAGCGTTAGGAATTAAGTAAATACGTCGGGTGGAGGATCGTGTGATATCTTTACGGAAAAAGACAGATTGGCAAAACCGAAAATTCGGCTCGGCACGAGATAATCAAAAACGGCTTTTTTGACATTTGTAACAATACCGCTGTCAGGTCATTGACTAAACCGCCCCTCGCCACCAAGGGCAGCGCTCCCAGCCCGGCAGACTGATGGACAGGTATTCAATGGATCATCGACAACGTATTAAGACATATTCTGTCCATTTAAAAATAGCACAAATTTCTGTGACGCTAGCTCTCGGGGTAAAAGAACTGTTTGGCACCCTAGATACAAAAATAACTATTTTACGTTTACTTATCTAATAACTTGAATTTTAGTTCTTTCAAATAATTCACCTTCAATGACGCAAACTAAACTATAAACTTATCGCTTCAAATAGCTTAAATGTATGGTATGATTGGCAGTTCAACGATTCGTATTAACTAATTTTGGTTACAATATGAAAGGTAAATTCACAATGACATTTAATTACTTCCCAAATAATTAGAAATTTACTGATACATGTTATTGATTATAAACAAATTATGGGGAGTAATAAAACAGCTATTGAATTGATAATGAAGTGGGTAATAATGTATTTACCTCTCCGAAGTAAATTTACACCTACTATTTGCGTATTATATATTAGTGTGGCTATGTTGACAACCTAATTTCCTTTTATGTTCAACCATCTTATCCATATTTATATGTGTAATATGTCAGGTAATTTATCAATCTCCCTGCAAGGAATGATTGATTTATCAGAACATTCCCTCAGAACTGAAACAATGCTAAATCTTTATAAATGCTGTGGTTATAAATTTAAAGGAAATATTTCTGTGGAACTTTGGATCCCAACTATGATAAATCGACGCCGATACAACACCCAAGTGCAATTTCCTGTTATTTAACAGAATTGACTATGTATAAAATATATATGTAAATCCGCACAAGTGATAAATCTGCCACGCTTTGCACGTAAATTCAAATCGTAAAGAAATTGCTCGATTTCGGAGTGTAATACTTCGACCTACCTAACACGCTACGACTGTACTGATTCTTATTGGACTAGTTTTGGATTTATACAGCACTCATCCTAATCTCGGGGCAAACTAATATAACCAACAGAAGTTGAAGTCGGGCGTGGCCCAGTGCAAATGCGTACTTGGATAACATTTTGCTTGAATATGGCACAGTTTGTATTTCCGTAGTGCTATGACGTCAAATACACAACCAAACTCTTTTTATTTTAAAAGTTTTTATTTAACTGCTTTGTTGTCTGTCTGTCTGTCTGCTACAAATCTTTCAATGTAAATTTCGACTAGTTCTAATTATGCTGAAGCTTTGAAATTTTGTACACATGTGTAAGTCCGGTGACAATGCAATATGGTATATCCAATATCGTTCTAAATCCAATATGGCGGGTGTCCCAAGATGGTGGTTTACCTTTTCCCCCTTGATATGGATATCAAATGAAAGGGTTTGGCTAGTAAAATACGATATACTACGTGATGCTATTCTAAATCCAATACGGCGAACGCACCAAGATGTCGAATTATCTTTCTAGTCACAAACCCCTTGATATGGGCATCAAATGAAACGGTTTAATGGGTAGGATTATCTTTTTCTTTACAACCCCCTTAACATGGGTATCAAGTGAAAGGGTTTTACTTTTACTTTTAAGACTAAAAGCTAATGACTAAAATTATGTATACATTTTTTTTTAAATAAAGCTTTAAATTAAAAAAATTTACCAAAAAGTGAAAAATAGTTTTTAAATGCATACATCTGGAAACTAAAGGTTTTGCGGGCGGGGCGGTAAATTGAGCAAAGTACTGTAAAAGTGTTATATGACTGCCCCCAAAGTTTTTAGTTTCCAGATGTATGAATTTTAAAAAAAATTCACAGATTTCGAAATCCTCGCAATCATCGGGACATTGGAAATGATAACACCATACATAAAACATAAAGTTTTTCAACTTTTTCAAGCACAATCCGCTGTATTTCCACCTTAAATGAAAACTGGTAACTTAACCCATGTGATATATGCAACCCATGTTACATTTGCGTATATCAGCCGTTGCATATACGCAGTCTCACTCGACCACGACACCGCTGTATTTCCACCTTAAATGAAATTTGGTAACTTGACCCCCTTCTTCTTCTTCTTTTAGCGGGGCGCCTGGAGGTCACCGCACTCAGGCCTTGTGGCCCATTGTGCTACCGCTAACAAATTAAGGAGCTCCCCCGTACAGACCAGATTCCAGCCCTGTGATATATGCAACCCATATTATATTTGCGTATATCAGCCGTTCCATATGATAGTCTCAGTCGACCGCGACACATTACTTTGAAATAAAGAGATATTATTATTGTCACTCAATTTATACAACAGAGAACCTATATCAGTTAGTTGCAATTCTAATACTTCATTTGTTTGCAAGCAGGCACCTATTTGTATCAAGCTGTACACTTTCGTGTTCTACCGTCAGCATCGCTGTACAACTTTTAGATAATCTCCCGACACGGTAGATGATGTAATTGGCAAGCGCAGCAGCCTAATCGATAGTAGCGCGGCCTTCTCGGCAGCCGTGTACAAATTTTTGCTTGAATAATACAAAGTCATACATTTTCAGTCTGTGACGTCAGACGCGGATGTTATGTAATAAATTTAAGTAAAGGCAGGTCAAACTTTAATCAGCTACTTATTGATTAATCAGCAAACAGTAAATTCAATCGCAAAATAAATCAACTGCCAAGGATATCTTCGAAAAAAAATAATTTAGTGTCATTTAAGTGTTGGCCAGTTTACTAGCATTTTTTAGCTCGAGCAGTGTATATGTAGATGAGCGTACAAATATCGGATGCGCAGTGGATTCATAAAAAATAAAATCGATTACAATAAGTAGAGTAAGTGAGCCTACTGGTCTTCTCTCTACTGTGCCGCGACACCGATGTCTTTTGACCTTGAACAAAAACTGGTAACTCTACCCCATATACGAAAACATAAACATTTCCAACGTTAAAATTAACTTTTTAGCATATTTTTTAATGTATATTTTTCAATGGTTTTCTTTAACTTGAAATGTTGTATGTGTGTATGTATGTATGTTCAAATCTGGTGATCGAATTTTTGACCACTTCCCGATATCCAATCATGCCGAAATTTTGGACACAACTTTGCTACTGAAGACAATACAATGTAGTCTATTCAGTATTATGGTAGATCCAATATGGCGGCCACCACAAAATGGCGTATAACCTTTTTCTGAAAGGGTATATAAAGTAGAATACAATAAGCTGTGTGACTTCATTTTAAATCCAACATGGCGGCTGGCACAAAATGGCGGATCGCCTAGTTTTTTACAACCCCCTCGGCATAGTTATCAAATGAAAGGGTATGACAAGTGGAATACAATAAGCTGTGTGATGTTACTCTAAACCCAATATGGTGGCCGGCACAAAATGGTGGATTACCTATTTCTTTACAATCCCCTACGGGCATCAAATGAAAGAGTTTGACAAGACTATACGAAATTATGGGGTTTGAACAGAAAAAAATGAGGCAGACGGGAAACTAAAAAGAAAAAAATAAATTAAAAACATGTTTATAAAAACAATGGTTTACTTAAAACTGAATTGCACTAAAAAGTAGGAATCATTTTTATTCAGTGATTAAATTACAAAAATATGATGAAAAAGAAAGTCCCTGGACGTTCATAAAATAAAATATATTACCTTTATCAACAATCAGCATTGTGATAAAACGTTATGAGTGCCCAATAGTTTTCTTTTTCATAATCATTTTGTAATTTGATTACTGAATAAACATAACTTTCTACTTTAAAAAACGTTATTTATTTCTTTTATATAATTTTTTTTATTGTTAATACGTATTCGCAGACAACACTACCCGACTACACAGGAATATGATTATTTTGTAACGTATTATATCGCGACAAGTCTTAGTTCTGATCATCGATATTGAGCAAATAATGTTATCCGTGCGCATCGGCATAGACATTTTAATAACCTTTGAAGAAATAATAAAATTGTAAAATAATTCAAACATTTACCATTCGTCAAAAAGGTACGTGCGCTGCGAGTGCCGCCCCGGGCGGCTCTTAGAAGCTCCTCCGAATTTGAATTCTATATACATTTTCGTAGGAAATTTTGTACCTGCTCATTGTGTATATCTCGACTACTACAAGAAAGTTCACTATATACAACTGAAAGACCTGAATTTATTTCTCGTTTGCCGGAAAATGTGGCTGGAAAAAACGTATCTAGTACTGAAAATATACAGGGTGTCCCGTAATAACGTGCAAACCATTTAACGGCCATTCCTTATCGAAAACGAAGGTGGGTTCTTCATATAATATTTTTCCTTTCCTGTCCAGCTGCATCCCTTAGAGAAGTGTGTAAAAAACGGTTTTTAGTTCTTATCTGAAAATAATTTTTAAGCATCAAATGATCATATCGATACATCGATACACAAGCCTACTTAGTGTTTTCACTATTAAAATAGTATTCTATAGTGACGAGACCGTGTAATAATAAATTGTGTACTAAACTAAACGACGAACTAGCATCCGTTAAACACGAAATGGAACTCGTTACTAAACTATCGTTTCATCTAGAGAAGAGAGTTCAAGAACAAGAGGACTTAACCTTGTTATTAAAACAAGCAAATAATGCATATGAAAATTCAATTCCGTCGACGCCATCCACTAGTAAAAAACTAAACGAAGAAAATAAAGCAATAAATCCAAAACAAACGGTTATAAATGAGATACAAGCAGTTGAAATTAATTCGCAAAAAACGTATGAGCACAGTAAGAAGCCATCAAAAAGAAACTTGACAAAGAAATATATGCAAATTCTAATCAAACGAAACGAAATCCTCATTATAATAATAACAAATTAAACAGATTTAAACCTATAATAGGTTGCAATGATACTGGAACTATTTGGACCATTCCAAAAAAGGGCTACTTGCATGCTTATAGAATTAGCGCTGATACCAAACGAACTTAAATCAATATTAAATAAAACTGCCCCTTCAATTAATTTTGAATGTGAAGACTTAAACCGAAACGAAAGAAGTTCATCATATAAAGTAGCATTTCCCATCGAAAACGTTCTGGATGTATATAATCCCCAGGTATGGCCTGCCGGAGCAGCAGTACGAAGATTTAGGTTTCCTAAACAAAAAAATGTTCACGCAGCGACACCAACTCAACCAGAGATTTAATTGGTTCAAATAATAATAGTAATAATAGTAATTATTCTGTGAGTATATTTCATATTAACGTACAAAGTCTTTCAAATATAGTTGACCAGCTGGAAATTTTTCTTGAAAATAATTTCTCTATAATCTGCTTTTCCGAACACTGGCTTGACAAATCTCAAATAAAGTCTATTAAATTAACTGATTACAGTCTCTCGGCCTCATTTTGTAGAGCACCTAATAAGCACGGTGGTGTTGCAATATTTACTAAAAATAATATTAAATTTAGAGAACTTGACGTAAAAGAATTCTGTAGTGAAGTAAACGCCGAATTCTGTGGTATTGATTGTTACTCTAATAAGTTTATTGTTTTAGCAGTATACAGATCCTGCTTAGGAAACTTCGATATATTCTTTAAAAAATTGGAAGAACTATTTGATATTTTCACTTTCAGATAAATATGAAAGAATAGTATTGCTGTTCATTAAATACGGTATACTGCCGATTCCGTCTTTATTTATATATGTTTCGCTCCTTGAAATTCATAAAAATGTAAACCTCTACAAAAGACCAGTGAATTATTATAGTCATGATACTAGGTCAGCAAATTTGCTAAAAACACCAAGATATCGCTTAATAAAATCAGCCAAGAATTCTCTTAACCTAAATATGTACAATAGGTTACCTGAACAAATAAAAAATTTAACACTTGATAAATTCAAAAGAACGAAAGAGTTTTATGGTGAAATTCTGTTTTTATTCCGTTGACGAATTTATGAACGCCGACCTGATTACAAATTAGGTGCGCATATTAATTACTCATTACCTCACTAGACTGTCATATACTCACAGTTAATAATTATACATATGTATATTCTTGTAGTTTTGTACATATATACTTACCTAATTATATTTTATTTTTGTACTTATGCCCGTGCATGATCCTTTTAAATATTGTATATTCTTTAATATTGTTCAGTAATATTTTAACTGTATAGCAGTTTGTCGACTCGCTACAAATGTATATTGTGTATGTAACGTAGTCAAATAAACATTATCTATCTATCTATCTATATATCTAGTACACGTCGCTATTAACTGATCACTGAGGCAGTAGGCCAGTGCAGGTACCTTTTAAAAAGGCAAGAAATCATAAAAATTAATAACACCATAAAAACGGTTGCAAAAGGAACGAAATATAGCGCAACCAACGGGAAAAATAAATTAAAGTTGATCCGAGTTACGAGGGTGAAATGGGGTGAACTTTTAGGGGTGGAGAATGGGTTTTCACGATTTCCAGCGAAACTAGACCTTCTATCGAAAAAAGTTAAATACAAAAGTTGTAGGTAATTAAAAGGTCTATAACTTTTGTATGAACTATTTTTTCACATAACCTAAAATTTCCGAGAAACATCGAAAAAATGGTTTTTCCGTTTTTGATTTTTATCTCCCACAAAAAAATTGTGCTTTTCACGAAATTTGGTGGAATCTTACCTTTTTATGTCCCAAAAACGCTGTAATTTTTTTAAATCAAAATATTTATTTTAACATTTTATTGTGATATTAAACCGAGAAAGAGACCTCATTTTCACCCGAAAATACCCATGTGCTGGAAACAATTTCTTAAAAAAAACACACAGTTGTCTTTATTTCCATTGAAACGTCTACCTTTAGGTGTAAAAAAAATAACTATGGGGAAATTTGCCAGGAAATGCGAAAAACTGAAAAAACTAGATTTTAAAAAGTTATTTTTCAATCATTGTTTAAAATTTTTCATTATTTATTAAAATTTACACACACACACACAATCTAAAAGTCAAATAAAAACCTCATTTTTTTTTAAACTGTTTGAGTATTTTCGGGTAAAGATGAGGTCTCTTTTTTGGTTTAAAATCACGATAAAATGTAAAAATAAATATTTTGAATAAAAAAAGTTACAGTGTGTTTGGGACATAAAAAGGTAAGTTTCCACAAAATTTCGTGAAAAGAAAATCTTTTTTGTGGGAGATAAAAATCAAAGACGAAAATTACTGTATTTTCGATTTTTCTCGGAAAATTTTAAGTTATGTGAATAAATGGTTCATACAGACCTTTTCACTACCTACAACTTTGTTGTTATGAGATCATCTCCTAGTCAAGCTGTTTTAGTGAAAGCATTGAAACCTCCTCTATGGTGCCGAAGGGAATTGTTAGCATCAAAATACATTTAAAAAAATAAATCTAATGAGTTGATTATGAAAAACAACATTTTTGTTAAAAATTTAAGTGATCCCTAGTGGGCGAAAAAAAATTCCCCGCCATTATGTACTGCATATGAGCACTGTAATGAGCTTAACCTTTTGTCACATAATTATGCCAAAGAAAAAACTATTTTCGAAATTGAATATAATACTCTCTTTCTAAAACCAAATGTCCTTATACCAGTTTATCCAAAAGACGACGAGTTATCTGTCTATAACACTTACCATGAAAATCTCGCAAAATTCCCTAATAATGCTATTAAAATTTATACTGATGGCTCTAAAACAAGTGACAAACTAAGCGGAGCATTTTATGTTCCGTCCAAACAATATGAGTACGCTTTTAATTTAAATCCTAAACTTAGCATTTTTTCGGCAGAGGCCGCAGCTATTTTACATGCTATAAAATGGGAAATTTCTGAACAGTTCACCCAAGTTGTTATATGCTCAGATTCGCAATCAGTTTTAGAAAAATTATGTAATTTTCCTGGTCTTAACTGTTTTTGTCCCAACTCGTTTATAGTAACAATTATGGAACAATTATCCATTGCTTCCCTAGGGAATATAAACTTCCATTTTATTTGGGTAAAAGCCCATGCTAATATACCTGGAAATAATAAAGTTGATACGATCGCAAGGAACACTAATATCGGTACTACTGAAATGGACTTTACTACAGTCACCGCTGATTTTTATCCTGTTGTCAAAAAATACCTCTGGCATAAATGGAATCAATATTGGCAAGCATATGGTGTACAAACTAATACCTATTATTACAACATTCACCCAAATATTCCTACGTCACAATGGTATCATAATTGTCACCTTAGTAGAAAAACCATATCTACCATAAGTAGAATTAAACTTAATCATGGTAAATTTCCCGCTCACCTGTATAAAATTGGAGTACGTGAAGATCCACATTGCCCCTGTGGCGCAATCGGTGATAGTAATCATATTATATTTAATTGTCCATTAACAGAACCTAAAGCAAAACATTTTCTTAAATTCCTGCATGATAATGATTTTATTTCACCCATATGTTTACCATATTTTCTAAGTCTAAAAAATCCTGATTTAATGAAAAAACTTGTCTCTTTCTTTTTTGACGCCAACATTGACATTTAGGTATCTTACCCAAAACCCTTGTTTCGTTCCCTTTTTTATTAAGTCCTTCCAACCGTGGCCCACCTGTGTTTGTCTTATTAAATGCCCTGAAAGGCCCCTGGGCGAGAAGTGAGTCGTCCTTGTTTGAATTCCTTACAAACCTTCCTTATCAATGAGTAGCGCAAGAGTTTTTTATTGTTGTTATTTTTTTTTATCTTATTTTATTGTTGAATTTTTTTTTTAATTTATAAAATTTGCTAGAGCTGTTATTTTAAGTAATTTTCTATTTTTAACAAATTTATAACACATATTTAGGTCTCGGTAACGGGTACCAGCTTTTGTCGGTACATTTACGGTGTAATATTTTATATCCTCTAATCCGGTTTATTTTTGTCTCATAGTAGGCAGTTATATGTTCGTGGCCAAAACGCTTTGCTTGTAAGGCCAATAATCGGGAAAAAAAAACTTTTATATTTAACTTTTTTCCATAGAAGGTCTAGCTTCGCTGGAAATCGTGAAAAACCATTCTCCACCTCCAAAGGTTCACCCCATTTCTCCCTCGTAACTCGGACCGACTTTAATTTATTTTTCCCGTTGGTTTAATAATTCTCATGCCGTAATTATTTTGTGTCCAAAAATTATTTGCACTGATCTACAGGTGTAATTTAGTTCTCTTTCTTAAAAACGGTCGATTTTACGAAATTTTATTTAGAGGCAAAAAAGCTTCTAAATAAATCATAATGTTTAGTTCTTCTTTTTAATTGAAAGAAAAAATAGCAGACAGAGGGATATTCAAAAGAAGGGTAGTTTATCACCCCTTTGCACATACGCTAGATGGATGAAATAATTTTCATTTTCATTAGTAACCAAGATGTGCCAAAATTTGCCTTTTTCCGATTACATTATTTTCAGGTGGAAATTAAAAACTGTTTCCTGGGCACCACTTAAGGGAGTGTAGCTGGACAAGAATGGCTTATTTTGAAAAATTTTACATAAGAACATACCTTAATTTTCGATAAGGAATTGGCAGTTAAATTTTTTGCATGCTATTACAGGACACCCTGTATTTATGAAAAATCTCCGATTCTAAGATATATTGCACATTCTTGTTGAATCAACATGGATACAGCTTATCTTAGCATTTTATTTTAGGTGTAAAAGTTCATTTGTGGCCATTTGCGAGCAATTTGATATAAAAATTTCATAAGTCATAAAGTACACGAATATTGCACCATATTTTAAGTCACCTCAATTACTTGTACAGAACATTTGCACATTTTTGACTACCATGATATCGAAATGTCGCATATGAAGATTCTAAAACTAATGGAACTTGTTACCATGAACGGCCATAATTGGAGATATAGATAATTTAGTGGAGTAGACTCTAAAACAGAGAAAAAAATGCATTTGTTTTTCAATATAAGTAACAAATGTTACGTTTAAAATATAAATTATATAGTAACGACAGCCATTTAAAATATTTTTCTCTTTATTACGATCCAATTGTTTTCTCAAAAGTTATCAAAGCTTTTTTACCGAAACGGAAGGAAAAAACGTTTATGCGTTGGTTCGCAACGCCAGAAGTTTGATTCTGATTTTACGCGAAAACTATTCTATGTACGAAATTTTTAGTAAAAACATTTTTTTGTGCAATTTTCTACTCTTCTCCTCGTTAGTTTTTGTATTTTTGATATTTTAAAAGTTATATTCAAAAGAATTTATTTAAGTTTGATGCCATTTTGTTTCATGTGCCGCCCACAGTGGCCTTGATAACTTGTTAAAACATCTTTCTACACTAAAAACTTAGCAAAAAATCAAAAGTTATAAGAATTATTTTTTTCCCAGCTTTTGTCGCTATTTTTTCCCTGGGAACTAGGCTCTAAAATCTTGTTCATAAAACATATTTTTATTTATACTTTATTATTTCCGTTTTAGTCCGACAAACATGTCAAGTTGAATAAAATTTCACATAAAAATCACTATTCAATTTCTGCCGGAGTCGCCGGTGACACAAACATGAACTCTGATGTATTTTGACTTGCCTTGTTAATTTTCTATGGATCCTAAAATAAAATTGTTTTTTCTTATATGAACTTTCGATAATTGCTAATAATTTTAATTTTTGGGCAAAACGTTGATGAATAAAATGCATCAGTTTTTTATGATAATAATTAAAGAAATTATATTGAAGTCATTAAAATGTAGCTTTATTTTTGTAAATATCACTGAAAAGTATATAAACAAACCGCAATCTAAAAACAAATGTCGTAAGTGCATAGCCACGTCGGTGCATGGCACAGCGCACATCGCAAATCGCCCATCGCACATCACACATCGCACAGCGGCTAGCCTGGTCTGCATACAAGAGAAATTGCACTAATTGTTCATATATTGTTCGGCTATTTCCTTCCATAATTTTAATAAAAATACACTATCGCCCGTGCTGAAGGCTATGCGATGTTGATTTGGTCACTCACAGTTAAAATCATGGTTTTATTTAATTTTCCTATGCGATGTACGAGGCTCCAGTTTTTGATTTGGTCACTCCCATTTAAAATAATGGTTGTATTTGATTTTACTTTGTGATGTGCGAGGGGCGCTGATATGACCACTCACATTTAAAATAATGGTTCCACTTCATTTTATTGTGCGATGTGCGAGGTGCAGTGCGATGTGCGCTGTGCGATGCGTCGACGTGGCCATGCACTAAGACTTCATGCATTTAAGTAGGCCGAACTAACGGTTGTTTCTTAAGCATAGTATTTCTCCTACGCCCCTCTGGAATAGAGTTTCTTCTAAAAGTTCATAAATAATTGGTGGAGTCAGTTTAAGGAAGTTTACCATTATTTCCGCTCACCTTAAACAATCCATGATTCAATTTTCTATTTTTCTACTGTTTTTTAGGAATGATAATAAGCTTTTCTACTTTAAATTTGGTAATTTAACTTCACATGTGCCATAGTCTCCTAAAGTTTTGGTAAAATATATGCATTATTGATTAAGTTATTATCAGTTGCTTAAAAATTCTCACTCTTTGTTTTAGGACTTGCAAAATTGACCAAATCGGTTTGGACATATCTAGTTTTATACAGCCACAGATGTTTAAGAAAAACTGCGTAAAAATGTACTTCGATCATTCATTTGTTTAAATAAAAGCTTTTTGTTTCGGAATCTACAATAGTTGCAAGTTCCAGCGAAAAAGAAAACAGTCCCTAAGGAATCACCACTTCCACATCCAGATTTCCCATCCAAGTTTCTTTAAGGGAATACATCTTGACGATATTGGCACTCTAGTATGTAAAAATAATTGGTCATTGAATTCTAATAATATAATATTTGAGGCAGGTGTCATAAAAATATTTAAAACTTTGGTTTCTAGCATATACCCCAAATATCAAGTTTCTGGACTCTTATTAGCTTGTTATACTTATTTCTTCTATTTCCCCAGGGAGGAAATACCTCCCACCCACATACCTTCAACAGAATCATCTCAATCAGATATTACACTACATACGTTTATCAATTTTCAAGTGAATATCTCAATTATATTTTGTAAACCCCTTTATTAATGGAGTGGAGGTGGTGGGAGGATGAAAAATACTATGAAAAATCTGCGGCTTTGGCCTCTAGTATATACACCAAATTCCAAGTTTCTGTACTCTTGCCAGTTTACTTTACTTATTTTCTTTTATTTACCCCTAGTTACCCTCACTGCCTCAACCGAATCGTCTTAAAATATAATTTAGTTCAAGATGTTGTTATAATACATACGTGTACAAAATTTCAAGTGAATATCTCAATTTCATTTTATCAACCCCTTTAGAGATGGAGTGGGGGTGGTGGAGGGGGTGAAAAATGTTATAAAGAAATATGAGGTCTTGGCTGCTAGTATATACAGCAAATCCCAAGTATCTGTACTATTACCAGCTTCCACTAATTACTCCTATTTCACCCCAAATCCTTCAACGGAATCGTCTCAAAATATAATTTTCATTAGATCAACTCTTTTAATAATGGAGTGAGGGTGGTGGAGGGGTTGGAAAATATTACATAAAAATATGAGACCTTGGTTTTTAGTATATAGCAAGTTCCAAGTTTCCTATTTAACCCCCAACCCTGCACCAGAATTAGCGCAAGATATAATCCTTTTCCAGATCCCGTCATGTTACATATGTGTACCAAATTTCATGTCAATATCTTAAACCGTACCTGACAAAACGCGCGCACAATAGAAGTTACAGACAGAACAATCGACCGACAAACCATCCGACCGTCAGAGAGAAATTTGTTTATACTCAAATTTAAAATCTTGACGTTTTATGAAATTTTGAGTCTATTTCAACACAAAATATTTTCGATTTTTTTTTTTTTCGATACTTGCATTCCACTACGTGAATGTGCAAATAATTGCTAGAATAAAGCAATTCCTTTCTTGGCATTTTAGACTATTGGTTTTATTCCACTAATGTAAAATCAATAATTTAATACGATGCATCATATTGAGAGCATAATAGAAATAAATTAAGCACTGCGTTTTCATTTGAATGGATAACTTGACGTGGCTTTCCTCATTAACAGAGGTCGGAATTACATATCGGATAAGTGGCAACACCAGGGTTTAGGTGGTTATGTGTCAGAGCATAGATATTTGCATGCATGTGTGGAACAATATCTTACCTTAACATATTATTAGCCAATTCCATATTATCCAAAACTGATAAAGTCAATTTATTATATACACTCACTCGAAGAAAACTGGAGGTATAATGGGACATACTTAACACTGAATTAACCTACACAAGTATTTTTCACCGCCGATTACAAGAAAAAAAATTTATTACTAATATCAGATCTAAATGTTTTGGAGTTAAACTTCGGCGTCTTTCGTTGAACATCCAATTATATTGCGAGAAGGGTCCGCTCCACGTCGACAGATGTAACTGGGGCATACTTTAAATATCTAAATTTTCGCAAAGTCACCACATTCATGCCCGGTGTAGCAAAGTATACTTTTTTGCGGTTTAAAAGGTCTATTACACTTGTCATCCGGGCTTTTTTTTAAAACACTCTGAAATTGTCTTTGTATCCTCGCAGCAACATCTCCCTATAATTGAAAAATATCCATTACATCCACTGTACTCTGATGTTGGCTGATATTGAAGGTCCCGTATGGCTAGTGGAACTCATGAAAAACATCCGTGTATGATCAGTTGGATCCATAAATGCCTGTTGCGCTTGTAAAATGGCAATTGTGTCATTTGGGTTTAACTCCTGTATTACGGATTTCACATTTTTAATATGACAGTAATAGAACGATGCTGCTTTTAGCCAAGTTCGTGAACACAATTTCGTGAAACAATAGTGTACGACTTGGTGCTTTAAGAAAAACTTTCTTTGCAATGGCGATTAATTTATCAACATTTGGGTAGCACCTCCTAATAATTTCAGCAATCCAATGAAGCCCATTTGCTAAACATGTTACATGCAGCATATTCCGATATGTTTTCTTCAAAATTCTTCCAGCAGCTTTCATCGGTAAGAAATAATAAGATCTAATTTTCCACATACTTGTCACCTCAAAAGTCATGTAAACTTGAATTTACTGCATCCGCCATAGTATAGAGAAGTTGCAATTTCTAAAATTAAGAGACGATCAATCCAATGCACCCACTAAAACATTTGCTACCTTGAACCCGCAAGTATTGACTGTTTCGTTCACGCTAAGCCAGATGTACTTCCCATTAAGCTCAGAAGAAATTTTATGTATAATTTTTTCGCACTCCGTAAATATTTTTTTTTTTTAGTGTAGACTCCGAAGGCACCTTAACATTGCTATATTTGCCACTAATATATGTTTCCAAAAATTGGCTGAAAAGTGGATTGTCTAGTTTCGACCACGGTAAGTTACACTCTATCATAAATTCCACTAACTCTAAGTTAAAATTACGTTGTACTGTAAGTAAAGCCATCTACTTTATGGTTTTCCGAAGAAATATGCGAATTAATATTTGTTTTACATGACCACGAAATTGCTTTGTCACATCTATTCTCTACCATCAAAATGTTAATCGGCAATATCGCGAATCTAAATATTTACTGTAGGTTGCGTTTTTAGTACTTACGTCCGAATAAATCTACCGTAAGAGAGACACTGAGTATATAGAGTGGACCGAAAAAATTATTTTTAGAAATGTTCTTCGCCTTAGCATGAAAAGTGTGCCATTATTCTAAATGCACAGAAAAAAATCGCAGGTCAGTAACTCAAGATTTCACCGGGCCCCAGGGGCCCCAAAATAGCAATTTTTTAAAAATTTTCTTCTTTATAGCCTCATATGAAAAAATGTTTATTTTGTCATCTTAGATACACACCAGCAGTGCTTATTTCAAACGTGTTGTGCAATACACAACGGAAAATGTTTTGATCAATTGGCTAAGAAATTTCCGGGCAAAATGGCCTATGCTCAACGACTAACGACGGCCAATAGATTTTATGTGGCTACCTTAAATCCATCAGAAAATCTACAGACTTTAACAAGATACATTTTAAAAGTATGTGCTCCAACTTGGTTTCAAGTTAAAACTAAGCCACTATTAATACACGGGGCAGTATATTTCTGAAATGTCATAAAAGCTTCAAGGGAGACAATGATTTCATTCAATATAGCGGTGTTTCTAAAGTTTCCCTGTCGTACACAAGCTGTTGAGTGATGTGTAAAACTCGTTACTGAGGCTTCACAAAATGTTTGTGGTGAAATGTCAAGAGATGGGGGGTATATAAGAGTCAAACTAGAAGCTAGAGCAGACTTACCACTATTTGACAATAAGTGCTAATACTTTAATAAACAAAAAATAAACTCTAACTGAAGGATCTCATAATTTGGGCTGGCGGGAGGGCGGGTGGAACTCCAGGTGATGGGTAAATTTGGTAAATTTTGTGTATTTTTTCCGGTACAAAATATCAAAATTAAAGAAAGACTGCACGACAAAATAAAAATATGTCTAATTTTTTATGCTTACATATTGCTGACTCATGGGGCCCGGCTAAATATTTTTCAAATTGCTTGAGATTTTTAGGAGATATTATTAACACCATTAAAAATCGAAAAATTAGTAGGGTAATTTTTTTTATAGAAAAAATCCGCCTTTTAGGAACCTCGGGGCCAGGTGAAAAATTTGAGTACGGACCTGATTTTTTATAATTTAGTTTGTGCTGGGTACGCAACTTTTCCAAACTAGGGCATCTTAATTATAAAAGAAAAAAATGTTTTCGTCTATTTCGGACCATCCCCCACCCCGCGTGGGATTGAGTTTCAGGTCAACAACCAGTAAGTATACCTGCTGCAATTTAAAATAATCTATTACGCATTTCATTTTTATTTAATATAGTGCGTTTCTCGATAAAACTAAATTACGCAATAACATTACAAAATTAAATAAAAGTAATTTAGTATGTTGCATGACTCACACCTCCGACATGCCAAGAACCTCAAGGACCTCTTTGGCGCTCTACGCAGACGACACGGCCATAATCGCAAGATCATGGAGTGCAAGACTTGCCACCCGCAACCTCCAGGAAGCAGCATCCCTTCTGGAAGAGTGGTGTAACAAGTGGAAAGTCAAAATCAACGCGGAGAAGAGCAAAGCCATCCTCTTCAAGAGAGTCAGGAAGCAAACTAACATAGGACACGTCTCCTTGAACGGCGAGAACATTCAATGGCATGATACCGTCAAATACCTTGGCATTATCATGGATAGAAGCCAAACATGGAGACAGAACACGGAAGGGATAATACAGAAAGCGAGGACGAGGAGGACTCTACTTTACCCTATGATAGGTAGACAGAGCCAACTCAACTTGAGGAACAAGCTCACGCTTAGCAGGACCCTCATTGCACCTATTCTGACCTACGCCTCCATTGCCTAGAGGTACCAAGCAGCCACCCATCTGAAGAGGATACAAGCCGTGAAAAACGTCGCACTTCTATGCGCTGTGGATGCACCATGGTTTGTCAGAAACGCTGACATCTTCAGAGACCTGGAATACACCCCAGTAACTGAAATCATCCGGGATAGAGCGAAGAACCTATACGCCCGTGCAGCAGAGCATGAGAATCCGCTGGTCAGACAGGCGACTGACTATGACCCCAACGACGCTCCGAGGCACAAGAGGCCGAAGCTTCAGATCCTGGATAATGGGTACGTATAACTAACTCTTTATCTGTTTCGGCCCGGTCTGCAAGCCACACTGCAAGGAGACAATGACCAAAAACATCCAATACCCGATCCGGGGGGTACCAAGCAAACAACCAGCTCGGTACCCTTACCCTAGCCCGTGCCGGCCTCTGACGCTAAGAAAGCGTCTCTGGCCGAACACAATCCTGAACTACACAGCTCACACTTCCTTCCGACGAAATCGGAGCACATGACGCCAATTGGCACCCTGGGCTTCCGACTAGGCGACACCCCCAAATCCCTTTCAAACTCCGAGAGGGCTCGGTAACAGCCGTTGCCTCTCACGACAGACGATAGACGCTCCCGGGAGCCTATACATGCCAGCGAAGAAAGAAGACGAAGACAGAAGAGCGCTAGAAGAAACCACCCAGCTGGCAGGGTTCAACAGCCAGGACCAGGGGAGGTTTGCTAACATCGCCAATACCATCCGCATTTGCGGAGGGGATAGGCGAAAGAACAGGCCCACCCCTTACGAGGCCGGTCCAGGTCTACAGCGATGATTGGGGCAAAGAGCTCAAGCTCGACCCCTAATCATCCGAGACCGTCATATTTAGTCAAGAATATTGGCGTTGCATGACTTTCTGTTTTTATACTTTGGGAATGTTTCAGTAGGTACATGTTTACAATATATATACTATCTGTAAAAGCCATCCCTGGAATCCGACAGGTACTTCCGATCTTTGGTCATTAAGCACGTGGATAAATAAAATGTACGCGTTGTTATGCCCAACGATATAACTACATAAGCTAAAATAATAAACAATGGGTAAAACTGAAAATGAAACGCAAACAATATATTTATCACAATGAAATAAGATCTGTTTTATGTAAGAAAATAAAATAAAAATAATAATGACAAAATTAGTATTTCCGTCACGTACATTTTAAGAAATAAATTCTAAAACCAATAACTTGCAATCACGTAGAACGTTGGAGAGGATAAGAATAAATACGGTTATTACTTATTTCCAGTCCGTTTTACAGCACATCGTCTGATAGCTGTCCATTATTTATTACTTTCCACTTCAAACATACAAACATGGTAAAACAAATGAGGCTTAATTGGTTATTTCTTATAACGAGCAGTACTTAAGATTAATAGTTTAGCTTTTAAAGTAGTATAGCGTTACTATTCCTCTATTTCTTTCCTTGACAAAAGCTTTAATAAAAAAGGCTTTGTATCTTCGAAAGGCAACCACGTCGCACACTGGCACGAATCGCAACTTTTTTTGTAAATTCCTCGGATGTTATATAGAAATAAAGATATTTGCGTGAAGAACTCCCAAAAAGAAAAATAGAGAATTAAGGGAATGCCACAGCTAACATTTAGAAAATATGATAATATATTCACTTCTTTAATCCCTATTTTTAAGACAAAAAGTTTAGAAATGAAGTCAAGCAGAGAAATCCTTCTGAAGAACGCGCCACTATAAATAATCGTAATAAACAGTGCATATTTTTGATTTCACAAATTATTAACGTGTTGTTACTTTTTGATAGATTATATTATCGTAAGTAGGTACATTGTTAGCTTATACCTTCGCAAAGTGAGTGTGTTTATGTAGACAACCATGTCTTTGATCTATTGCAGTGTTTAACTTACATCTGCATGATCTACTTACATGTCATTTCTGGCTAAAAGTATTTTCAAAAATTCTAGGTTATGAATATAATTAATTTTAGTCCAGCTAAGTGACGCATTCCAGGAAATATTTTGAATGTATTTCTTAAGGGGTGGCCATTTACACCACATTACTGGACCAATAGGGTCCAAAGTCGAAAGCAACAAGTGGTAAAATACAAAATGTAAAAGTAGAGAGCTATATTATATATATATTTTCTTAATCAAGATCAAAGGTTGATTTTTTTATTGTTGACTATTTATTTTTCGTATCGCGAGGATTAAATATTGATGGAAGTTTCTAAACAGGGCATCTAGAAATAATAAATATTCGTTCAACTTTAATAGCAAATTAGCTTAAACTAGAAGAAAAACTTTGATTATTACTTTTACTTGAACATCCACATTGTGGAATGGAAATATAGTAATAGTAAAAAAAATCAAATTGTTGTAATGGGCTTAGAATTTGAGCGGAAAGAAATTTCTGTCTGTTTGTCAGTCGGTCTGTCTATCGGTCTGTAACTTTCTTTGTGCGCACGTTTTCTCAGCAACCGTTTAAGATGTTGACTTAAAATTTGGTACACATAAAATGTATCATAACGAGAACTGGAACTAGATTATATTTTGCGCTAATTATGCTGAAGGGTTGTGGGTTAAATAGACGTAAATAAGGGAAAATAAGTAAAGCAAGCTGGTATGAGTACAGTAACTTGAAATTTGGTGTATATACAAGAAACCAAGACCTCATATAATATTTTCAAACCCGCCGCCCCCCCCATCCCCACCATCCCTTCTCCATTATTAAAGGATTTAATAAAATAAAATTGAGATATTCACTTGGAATTTACTTCACGTCTGTATTATAACTACATCTGGAACTACATTATATTTTGAAGTGATTCCGTTGAAGGGTTCGGGGTTAAATAGGGGTAGATATGGGAAATTATGTCAAGCAAGTGGTAAGAGCACGGGAACTTGGGATTTCGTGTATATGCTAGAAGCGAAGGCCTCAGGTTTTCTTACAATATTTTACATCTCCCCACCGCCCCACTCCCTTATTAAAAGAGTTGATAAATAAAATTGAGATTTTCGCTTGAAATTTGGTACACGTAAGAGTATAGAAACTTGAGATTTGGTGTATATCAGAAACCAGGCCCTACGATTTCTTTTCAATATTTTTCAATCCCCCTATCCCCTCAACTCCACTGAATTATTAAAGGGATTGATAACATGAAATTGAGATATTCACTTGAAAGCTAGTACACGTATGTATTATAATGACATGTGATTGAGATGATTCCGTTGAAGGGGTGGAAGGTCGGATGTTGTGAATAGGGGAAAATAAGTAGAGCAAACTAATACGGGTCTAGAAACTTCATTTTTAACGTATATGGTAGAAACCAATGCCGCAAATTTTTCTATGACATCTGCCCCAAATTATATTAAAATTCTACGACCAATAATTTCCACACACTAGAGTACAAATATAATTAAGATGTTTCCTTTAAAGCGACTTCTATGAAAATCTGGATGTAGAAGTAGTGATTCCTTAGGCAGCGGTATTTATATAATATTTCAGAAAACATATCAGTAAAAATAGCTACTTATTTTTTATAAGGTCAATGGTACCTAAACTATAAATTACAAATAAAACGTGTTTTTCTGCGAAAGAGTAGAAGGACCACAATATTTATTTTAAACTCACAATTCTCAAACATAGTTAAAATTCTAACTTTTAACGGAGCATTAGACTTACCTCAGAATCATGGCTGATAACTCGGAATATTCAATGAGTTAAAGTTTTAAAAACTTGTCAATTTATTGCTCTATTTGATTGCTCAAAATTTAATATCTCTCATTCTGTTTAAATCTTATGTAACTAATAATTTGCCCTAATTCCTTTTTCAACTGCTTAAAGTGTCTTAAAAGGGGAATTCAGTCAATTTTTGTCATGTAAATAATGTTAATGTCATTACAGTTATTATCAATTAGAGCAATCCTGCAGTTATTCAAAATCTAATTTACAGAATATTTTGACTATAGGCATATTTCAACTTATGTACTAGTAGATGGAATTGATCGGTTGAACAGTCCGGATTCATTTCCCATATTCGGCAATGCTTTCCCTTAAAGACCCTCTATAAATGTCTGTCAAAATCTGCCACCTGGTGTATTACAGTCAATGATCAGGACAATGAATAAGCTTCAAGTTTTCAAATCTTCAATCCTATATTCAGAATTCTGCATATAAAATCTTCCTTAAGTAAATTATCGAATGACTCCTACCTCAACCGGGAAAACGTCTGCAACAATTGGTTTGGATTAGAAACCTTATTATGTCCACCTGTGCACGATGCTCCAGAAAATACTTAAAAATCAGGACAAGTCTTCCAATATAAATGTGGAAATAAGATGAGCCGCAAAAGGATATATCATTATTCCCTAGTGAAAACTCCCAAGTGAAAAGAGTTTAAGGTATGAATATGGAATATGCAATATTTCATCAAAATGTAGAAATTGTAGGATATGAACTGAATCCACAAAAGCCATAACTCTTTACTAGCCAGCGCACTGGACGTCTAGGACAGGAGGTCGGCTGAATATCTCTAATATAGAGAAACAGGTAACATACTGACGCGGTTTTATGTTGCTGGCCTCCGTCGACCTCTATGAATAATTCAAGTTGTCTGATTTCATACAAGTAATTTTTTAAAAGCTATTATTTATTGGCAGTTTAAGTTATCCCGATTCCGCAATGTAATTTATTTCCTCTAATATTTTATACAGTGTAAACGCAGATGCCATGAGAAACGATATTTCTTTAGTACATATTGAAATTTTCCTTAATGCTCCCATAACTCTTTTCTGCTTCACTCCGCAGTCAACTTTAATACGTTTTCTTTTATTTAAACGAGCATCTGAATACCCCAGAGTGTTTAAAATTGTAACGATATGCAGCCTGTTTTACTTAAAAACTGTATTGAAAAAATTTCTGTACTTAGCTAGGATAAGGTAAGAGCATGTGAAAATATTATACTTTAATTAATTTTAAATTTCAATAATTATATCGCAACTACAAAGAGAGACACGGAAAGAAGAAATGTCGTTATTTTGTTTCTAATCGTTTGTTCACAATATTTTTCCTACGTTTTGTGAACATTATTATAAATAAAAATCGTGTTTTCGGCAGACATTTAATACGTTTCTGGTAAATAAAAAAAATTTACTCTCTTTTGCGTCAAGATAGGACGCATTGGTGGACGTTTTGCCCGTCCTTCGCGATATTGATAGATAAATTCAAAGTATGGCTCTGCTTATCTCTTCCCTGGGGATGGCATTCTCGTTAGGGATAATTTGCGTAACTATATTTCAGGAGTTTCTGGGACGAAAAATATTATAAAAATTCTGAGGCCATGGCTTGTAGTATATACATCAAATTTCAAGTTTCTGTACTCTTACCAGCTTGCTTTCCTCATATTTACCCCAATCCTTCACCGGACATCTTAAAAAAAGAATCCAGTTCCAGATCTCGTTATAGTATATACATGTACAAAATTTCACGTCAATATCTTAAACCGTTCCGGAGAAAACGTGCAAACAAAAAAAGTTACAGACAGACCAGACCAACTGACAGACAGATAGACGGACAGACAGATAGACATAATATTTTTTTCGCTCAAATTTAAATTCTCGACGTTTCATGACATTCTCAACCTATTTCAAGAAAAAAAAATTTCGATAATTTTTTCACGATTACCATACTTGCAATCCACTACGTGGATGTGGAAGTAAAATTGAATGACATTTTAGAGAGCTAGGTGTTTTGTTTTCTCTTAAAGTGTGAAAAATCTTCTATGATGATGTTAATACACACTTACTACATAAGCGTGTGAATTTGTTGTTTTATCATTGGTGACCAAATTGTAGAAATATCTACGTATAATTCGATATGCATTTATTCTCATCCAACAATATTATTGGCGATTCTTTAAGTTATCGTGCTGCTATCCGCTTGGTTTGTTGAAATATTTTACCAGTCTCAGTTTTTTCTATATACGTTGTCCCATACGTGTTCCCAAATCTTACCGATCTTAGGTATAATCTTGTCTAGATGTTGGTTGCAGGTAAGTTTAGAGTTCAATTAGAAGATATTTAACCTCACGTGGCATCTACAGCTGTGCGTTTTGTAGGGTTGCTGTGCTTCGAGGTTTTGTTTTCTGGCGAGTGGAATGATGTGGATTATTGATGGGCTTATATCCATCCTTACTTTAATAATAATAATATGGCCTTTTGTAGTAGATACCAATATCGTTCAACTTTCCCCTAAGCATATCCTTAGGATTCAAATCCTTCATTTGTGAGTTTTTTTAGTACGCCATCAACTACAAGTTTCCATATGGGCAGCTCCCTACAACTGACACACCCATCATGGTGCTATAAATATCACCCTATCCTCGAGTATGCAATCAAACTATCTACTTCAGGTATCCTGAATGCCACACTAACTTGCAGTTCCTATAACGGAATTAAATGAGTTATTTTCGAATGCCTCCTCTATGTCGAAGAAGGCATTCAATGCCATCTCCTTGTGTTCCAACGCAATTTTCATATTATGGTTTAGGTGGTGAAATGTCGTTTCTGTGGATATGACTGCTCTGTATACAAATTGAATTTATGTAGTGGACCTCTAACCATAATGTCATTCTCAATATGTCGCCTATCAAGCATTTGTTTCCATTATCTTCAGTTGACATGACATACGGTTTATAGGTCTTAGGGATTTGACTTGATCATATGAAATTCACCTTACCATTGATGCTAAAACCACCCTAACTGATTTTCAATTTTTTGGTACATATTCCGGTGCTAGGTTGGCTCTGTACAGCGTATGTAGCTTTGATGTTAGCAGAGTTATACCCTGTTGAAGCATTACTGGTAAAAGTCTGCCGATCTCGAAGATTGGTATGGCTCAAATGAACTTATTGCCCATTTGATTTTGAAGTCATTTACTGACCAACCTGGTAGTTCTATTTACAATATCTTCCAGTTAATTTCTTAGCCACCTCTCAAATTATTTTTCAATTAGTGTGCACGAGAAATAATTATTTATTTTGTAAATTCCACATTATTTTTATAAGTAAATACTTACACAGTAAAAAATCCCAGAAATAAAAACATAAAAATTCAGACTTAATCTTGAAATGGTGGCTAGAAATCGGAAGCTTCCCTATATAATAATATTTTATTCCAATTAGTTCCCTTTCCCTAATAATAATGGTTGGTTTAACAGAAATAACAGTATACAATCTTTCTCAATATTTCAGCGTACATGAAACTCCTATATCCTACGGAGCTTGTCCGAGAAATAATATTAATACAGAAGAATTGGTAACTGAGGCATTTATTTTATACGTGACTTCTGATTTAGATGAACAACTCCAATAAAAGCTATGGATGTGAGTTAATGCTATAAGTGCAAGGAGTACAAGGTTGCGAAATTTACAGGGCATTATCCATGTTAGTAATGATGTAATTATAGTAGAACAATGTTGGAGCAACTGTACTAGAATTAGAACAAGTAATTTGCTTGCTTATCTTCCTTTAAACCTACATAATAACTTTATAGGTACATACTATCAAATATGAAAATGTCATGTGTAAGAAATAACGCATACGTCTGCAAAATTAGTACTTAAGTTGCCAATAAATATTGGAAAGATTTTTCTGAACAGTTTTTAAAAATATTATTTTAGAATTTAATAAAATAACTTTCAGCTTTCACATAGAAACAGCAAAAAAAATACAACGTCCGATTTCTAATACATAAATACCATAATTTTCGTAGCAAGACCAACTGAGGCCACTGCATAGGAAATGATGCAAATACAGATGACGCATTCAGAAAGTGCCACTGTGTTTCATGACGAAAGGGGAACTTCAGACTCTGAGGAAATCATATCTTCTAGGAAAGAAATTTTAGATGAACAATGGGATGAAATACTTGAAATTGACTTTAGTTATCAAACTGAACATTAAAGCTCTACTAGACAAAATAATTATCAAGGCCACGTAGACTCTATGGACTTTTGGTAGCATAATGTGCAAGATGTGGGGACTACAATTAAGAATAATAAACTGGGTTGAGACATTAACAGTATAACTTAAGTCTCCCTGATCCGATGGCAGAAAGTCGGAAAAAAGAAATTGTGGGCTCAATCAATCAGTTGATAAACTATATCAAAGGTAATTTATTTTGTAATGTTCTCTGAATAAATATAATGATGCCAAATCAGAAGCGGCACGGTATTAGGGCAACATAGTGAATGAGAAAATTAGTTTCAGGCAATACATTAAAATGGCAAACAACAAAGTCGAACAGAGAGCGGCTGATCTCATGAGACTAATTCCTAGAGACTAATAGAGGAGGCTCAAAAATCATGAAAGGAGAAATGTTGTATGTGGTCCTGCATTCGCTATTATTATACGGAGATCCGATGTGATCCGGGGTGTTGAGAGTATAAAGTTAAAGGATACAGATTGAGAGGATCTAGGAATAATACGGGGGGTGTGGCCAATACTTGTAGGATGATATTCATAATGGCAATCCAGGTGATAACTGGAATAATCCCGATCCACTTATTGGCAGAGCAGAGCAAGGACCAATATTGAAGAGGTAATGAGAGATAAAGAATGAAGCAAGAGAGATGAATTTAAATATGTGACAAAGCGCATAGGAGGAAAATACGCGTCTGAAATTAAGATTGCAGCACCTCTGTGGTTGACATTGGAACTAATTCCTGTGTGATAGGTGTTTTGTTTACATTCAAATCTTTGTATTTTTGGTGATTCTGCCTGCTATAAAAAGGTATTTTATAAATAAATTTCAATGAAAATACATGTATAGCAATTGATCTTATTATGTATTTAAGCGATATTTTAGGACTTGGGTGTATTTACCATAATTCTTCAGCGTAAATTCACGAAAACAAGGTACGTATTAAGTTAGGTTAGGTTGTTATTTTTTTTCATAATGTGATTTAATTATTAATATAACCATTATATTAATAATCAATGTTTATTTTAGCTAAAACATATCCCCAAGTGCTGAGAGTAAACAAAAGTCTTCCCTCCAAAAGTGTTATCCATCGCCACGCGATGTTTGCGGGCTTCGGGAAACAAATGGAAGCATAAGTTGTTTTTTTTTGCCCAAGACGAACACTGAGGAACTGAGCAATATTGATTCATACTAAATATTGCCTAAATGTTATTTGTGGCATTATCTTAATTTCTTTCCTTCTTCAATTCTTTGGGAATTTCACTGCCACATGTATGTTTTCTTTCTAAGCGGTGCTAGGGGAATCTACAAAATATATCACAATTAACCAGTATGTTACTGGTAAAAAAACCTCTACGCCCGTGACGTTTACGTCAAAGGATCAGTTAAAGGTTGGTTTTGATAAATAAACAACACAAATAAGTATAAAAACTTGAAATTAAATATTTCGCCGACGTTTCGGAAATCTAATCTGTTTCCTTTCTCAAGGCTTTTTTTGAAAAATCTTTTTTGCTGTGTATGACAAATACACAGCTCTAAGAATGTTTGTTATATTCAATATCCATAGATAATTACTATTTACATAGAACTGTTGATATAGTTAACAGTTTTTTAGTTTCTACACAATGTTAAGTTTGTGAAGTTCTTCTTTTAACATTGGCAGCCAAGTTGTACAGACATCTACGGAACAATTCGACACGCAATTATCCTCATTCAATAATATTATCGCGGATTCTTTTATTTTTCTTTTTTTGCTATCTGCCTCTTTTGTTAAAATTTTTGCCGAGTCCCAGTTTATTCTATGTCCGTTCTCCCACGCGTGTTCGCAGATCTTGGACCTCTGAATTTCATTTTTTCTGATATAATTTTGATGTTCGCCCAATCTTACACTAAAAGGTCTGGATGACTCACCCACGTATTGTTTGTTGCACTCACACGGAATACTATAAATGCAGTTTTTTGAATTTTGCTCGTGGTTTGTTGGTTTCGTCTTTGTCAGAATAGATCTTAAAGTGTTGCTTGTTTGAAATACCGTCCTAATATCAAATCTATCACCGATGCGGCGCAACTTTTCGGATAATCCGCATACATAAGGAATTAACGCTGTGTAACGTTTTTCAGGTTTTTGTCGTACCTGATTGTGTAGAAACTAAAAAACTGTTAACTATATCAACAGTTCTATGTAAATAGTAAGTATCTATGGATATTGAATATAACAAACATTCTTAGAGCTGTGTATTTGTCATACACAGCAAAAAAGATTTTTCAAAAAAAGCCTTGAGAAAGGAAACAGATTAGATTTCCGAAACGTCGGCGAAATATTTAATTTCAAGTTTTTATACTTATTTGTGTTGTTTATTTATCAAAACCAACCTTTAACTGATCCTTTGACGTAAACGCCACGGGTGTAGAGGTTTTTTTACCAGTAACATACTGGTTAATTGTGATATATTTTGTAGATTCCCCTAGCACCGCTTAGAAAGAAAACATACATGTGGCAGTGAAATTCCCAAAGAATTGAAGAAGCAAAGAAATTGATTCATACTGTTTTCAATTTTAATTGAATCCAATTGACAATAAAAACTATTCAAAACAATTATGACACAAGCAAACAATGAAAGTCTTCACTTGTCATCTCACACAAAGTAGTTCGTAATCGGCACCGTAGGTGGCGCATCGCTTATTTTGAATCACCTGTAGTGGGGAAAAGACGAAAAGGCTAACCTCGAATGACAAGGAATGGGTTACAGATATAGAACGACGGAGTATTATTTGACGCAGGTGCTAATAGAGCACGGCTTATTTAAGACTTATACAATCAGAATTGCAAAAGCGCCAGATGATCTATGCAGATACTGTGGAATAGAAAACACCCCCCGAACACATAGTTTTATTGGTGTGGAAGAAGAAGTGGCCTTAGAGCTGAAGCATATGTTATACTGGGAATAAAGTTTAGCCCTAATATTCTGGTATTGGAAATAGTACGAGGTCGAAAACAGTGGAATGTCATCCATACTCTCATCAGGAAACTCATGAAAATTAAGAAGAAGGACGAACAAGTCGAATAGAGAAAATGGTGAACCATGCAAGCAATGGGGAAACTTGAAATCCTAATTACAGGCGACATAGGAAGAAAAGATTAAGGGAATAATGGAAGGAGAACTAGGACAGAAGCCCCCAGTGAATTAAATCATAGTTGATCATTCCAGAGAAAAAAAGGCGTTTTCAAAATGATCACATATCTGGTCAACGCTCGCGTTCCAGCTCCGACCTATAGAAATAAAGGTTTTCAACCGATAAATTATCTTCTAACTACTCATTTTCCTCGTATTGTTTCTTGATAATACTTCTTCTAGATAATATTAAGTTAGAGTTATACCTTGGTTTCACTAAATTCGCTGGGATTTCTTCATGTAATAATATTAGATGCCGTAGAGTGAAATAAAAAATCTTTATAATTTGCACTTGTTGGTGACATAATCATAGAGAAACTAAAAACTGTCTTCATTTCATATCAAAATGTGTGAAAATACTTTACATTGGATGTTTCTAATCTATAAGTAATTAGGCTAGTTTTAATCTGGTTACATTTTACAACGCCGCACCACGTTGTTTAATTTAAACTTTGCCACAACGATAAATTTATAGATATTTCTACGATCTAGATTTCGATTTGTCATTTGATTTGATGGAATCTCAACGAATTGTGTACTATTAAGCAAGAGCGACAATACTATAAGAAAGTCGTAAAACTTGGAAGATTTATAGCCCTCTCGATAAATTTTACGTAAAAATTGTTTGAAATAAAAGTTTCAGTAATTGAATTCACAACTTTTGTTTCTAGTTTGTTAGTGAAATGCCTTAGGCATTCATTTATATTATCCGAAGAACTTCGGTTTTAACTAGACTGCTTCTCATGATGAATTGATAAAATTTCATTTTTCGTTCAATACCACGGAATTGCATCAGCAAAATTCAGAAAGTTATAATTTATCTAAATATTTTATTTGAAATTAATATAATGTGACTCTCGTATTGTATATACATATTTAAAAATGAATTATTATTTGTTTGCTTATAATTATATGGAAACATATTCTTTATAGGATTTTGCAAACAGCAGAAAAAGTAACTACTAAAGGAAAAACTTTGTGTAAAAATATTAATGAAATCTTTGCATTCTTTCGATAATCTGAATTCTGGTTATGCTAGCAAATTGAAATCCTAAAATGAATTTGTCTAATTTCTTATTTGACAATTCTCATTCTAACACTAGCATCTGCACAGTCCCCTACGGCCATGCAGATTAAACTAGTAGCTACATAACCCAATACGATCATGAAGATTCAGTTAAAAATGACAAAAGCCTAAAATGAATTTTTTCTGCTGTTTGCAAAATCCTATAAAGAATATGTTTGCGTATATACATAAATTTAAAAAATTTGCACATCATTTTATCTACAGTTTCGGAAATAATTATGTCTAGCCAATTCTTTACATAATCAATACATAACCTGTATTTTATACACAGTGTGTCTACGAATAACTACTCTGAGAAGGAACACTTATTTTTCAGAAAAAAGTTGGGTATTCTAAAAAAAGTTTTCTTTGCCTAAAAAGTTAGATTCGCATGGAGACATTCGACATGCGATATAGAGTATACACAAGTTTAAAAATGATTTATTATTTGTTTGCTTATAATTGTATTGAAACATTCTTTGTAGGATTTTGCAAACAGCAGAAAAAATAACTATCTATAAAAGAAAAACTTCGAGTAGAAATATTAATGAAATCTTTGCATTCTTTCGATAACCTGAATTCTGGTTATGCTAGCAAATTAAAATCCTAAAATGAATTTGTCTAATTTCTTATTTGACAATTCTCATTCTAACACTAGCATCCACACAGTCCCCTACGGCCATGCAGATTAAACTAGTATCCACATAACCCCCTACGATTATGAAGATTCAGTTAAAAATGAGAACAGAGACCTAAAATGAATTTATTTATCTATCTTGTCTTAAAAAATTTTTCATTCCAATGGATTACATTTTCATGAAATCTATCATTCTGTTTCCTGGAAATGCTTAGCCTTTGAAACGTTTTTCGCCCTTATTCTGGAGCTCATCAGAAAGACATAAAGCCATTCATAAAGATGTTTCATGCAAAACCAAGACAATTTCATGAAAATGTAATCCATTGGAATGAAAAATTTTTTAAGACAAGATAGATAAATAAATTCATTTTAGGTCTCTGTTCTCATTTTTAACTGAATCTTCATAATCGTAGGGGGTTATGTGGATACTAGTTTAATCTGCATGGCCGTAGGGGACTGTGTGGATGCTAGTGTTATAATGAGAATTGTCAAATAAGAAATTAGACAAATTCATTTTAGGATTTTAATTTGCTAGCATAACCAGAATTCAGGTTATCGAAAGAATGCAAAGATTTCATTAATATTTCTACTCGAAGTTTTTCTTTTATAGATAGTTATTTTTTCTGCTGTTTGCAAAATCCTATAAAGAATGTTTCAATACAATTATAAGCAAACAAATAATAAATCATTTTTAAACATGCATAGAGTATATAGGCTCCAATACTAGTTAGCTAATAGATAGGTGAGGTTTTTTTTATCAGTCAATATCAAATATAATCATTTCACACTTATTCATAGAAATTGTCTTGGTTTTGCATGAAACATCTTTATGAATGGCTTTATGTCTTTCTGATGAGCTCCAGAATAAGGGCGAAAAACGTTTCAAAGGCTAAGCATTTCCAGGAAACAGAATGATAGATTTCATGAAAATGTAATCCATTGGAATGAAAAATTTTTTAAGACAAGATAGATAAATAAATTCATTTTAGGTCTCTGTTCTCATTTTTAACTGAATCTTCATAATCGTAGGGGGTTATGTGGATACTAGTTTAATCTGCATGGCCGTAGGGGACTGTGTAGATGCTAGTGTTAGAATGAGAATTGTCAAATAAGAAATTAGACAAATTCATTTTAGGATTTTAATTTGCTAGCATAACCAGAATTCAGGTTATCGAAAGAATGCAAAGATTTCATTAATATTTCTACTCGAAGTTTTTCTTTTATAGATAGTTATTTTTTCTGCTGTTTGCAAAATCCTATAAAGAATGTTTCAATAGAGTATACACAAATAGCATAAGACAGAACTATCCTAATTAGGCTAGTGCCAATACCTTTTTGAAAAAGAAAATTAGTTACAGGCAAGGACCAGTCGCAAAATTTAGTTACGGTTATAATGAAGATAAAAACAAAAATTAAACACGAGATAATGTGAAAAAATAAAAAAAATGTGTGTTCTATTTTTTCTCTCTCGTAAAAACAATTTAATTTACATGAAATATTGTGAAATTATATCTTCATTAGCATTTAATATGCTCGATTTTTTTGGAATCTGGAAAACAAGCAGTTTCCGAGATGTTTATATTTTTCGGAAAAAAAGCAAAATCTTCCACGGAAAATTTTATTGGTGTTTTATTCGATTTAAACATTCTATCCAGGCTTATTTTAACCATTAAAATATCTACTTTAAAATGATCTAATCTTGATGGTTTATTTTTCATAAAACCGCTTAAAATTGAGAAAAACCAAGAAAATGACTTTTCGGATCACGAATTTTTCACTATTATATATTATTTTCATTTTTTTAAATTATTTATGTAAATAATAGATTACATTTCAATGGCAAAGTTGACGTCAATATAACATTACTAAAGTTGAATGAATTTAATTGAAGAAAGTGGGGAAAACATTGCTAAACTAAGTTTTTCATGGCAATGCACCAAGTCATAAACTAGAGTTAAGACTCGCCGGCCTAGGTGCATTTTTATTAACGTATATTATTTCACTAAATAAATAGTAATAACGATAAGTAATATGTTTTAGGTGTATTTAAATGAAATAATTTGAATACATAATTATTAAGCAGAACAATTCATTCATTGATATTTTTTTACAAATTTTGACTCGTTTCGTCTTTAGAAAAATATTGTTTTGCCATTTTACTTCCCTCGCATACCGAAGGGAAGTAGGGTATTGTATTCGAGAAAAAATCACATTCCGAGATTTTTTCGGATTCTGACGTTTCAGATCACGGAGATTACGAAAATACAGGTTTTTCAATTCCGTCAGACTGTCTGTCTGTCTGTTGGTGCATTAACTAAAAAACTACTTAAAGAATCCGGGATTATTTTATTAAACGAGGATAGATGCGTTTCCAATTATTCAATAGATTTTGGTACTAGTTGGTTGCCCATCCTTAGAGGCGAAGTAAGTAAAAATAAGATAAATATAATTTAATGCCTCACGTGACTTTGGAAATACATAAACAAAGAACTCTCATGGTTGACGGCCAAAAAAGTTTTGAGAACGGAAGTAGATTCTCTTCCGAAACGTTAACTACCTATAGCTTTGATTTTCAGTTTTTAGTTTATAACATTGTTCTAGTTTATATATTTTTAGTTGTGAGACTTTTTGAAACAGTCAAGTACTCAAGAGCCAACCTCTCTCTGATCCTTTTGGCGCAGAGGTTTTTTCATTAAAATTTTTAAATATTTTTCGGTGGCAAAATACACAATAAAAAGTAAGAAAATCTGAATATGCCACAAATAAACAATTACAGACAATAGCAATAACTATATTCCGATTATTATATTCAATGTCACGTAATTATTAATTTTTTAGAGTGACCGCCATGCACAAATAAAGAGGGAAGTTCTGTGTAAATACCTTTACCGATTTTTTTTTATAAAAATAAAAATTTTATGAAAAATTATTAAATTCTCATGAATTTAGATCTTTTACATTGTGGTTGTTCTTCTTCTTCATCAATAAAACTTTCAAATTCCGAAGGGTCTTCGAGATTATCGATGTCTTCGAGCTTTAATTTTTGATATCAAGACTATTTGCCGACTCTTCATCAATAATCTCTTCCGAATCACTTACATCTTCAAATATTTATTTATCTCTATTTGAGCAGTTTTTATGACAATCACTGCATAAATTGCCGTGTTTTCGGCAGCCACATCTTTGTGTATTACAGCCACTTTCACAGCTGCAACTAATACTTTTTAATAATTTTTCGGGAATTAAGTCTGAAGTGTCTGAAGTGTCTGGAATAAATTTGGACACGAGTCTACCTAGATGTTCGTTCCAGCCCCATTGCTTAGCTTTCTTGTTATCGAGCTCGTTTTTCAAATAACCAAGCCAAGTTTGCAATTGGTAATAAACTCTATAGGAGTGTTGTGCAACTGCTCTTTCAGTTGGTGGAAGCTTTTCCAATTTGAAAGTAGATTTCTTAGTTGCCAGTTGGTAATACATACTCAAATCTTAATTGGTTTAATGACATACCCATTTCTTTACTTTTGTAAACACCAACTATAAGTTTAGATCAATTTTTTGCAATGGTTATTTGGTCTGCATCTTTAAAAAAAAAATACTAGCTAGGCTTGATAAATTTTTGTTGCTCAACAATGATTTTACTATTGTTTTTTCTCCTTTTCCAGCAAAACCGGAAGTTGTATTGCAACTCGAAACAGAGTGAAGAAGTGCTATTACATTTCTGTACGATTTGTGTCTGAAACAATTAGATGTATAAAATGAATCCTTCTCATTGCCTGAGCCTGGTTTGTGGAAAAAAAATACTGAGACCATTTAAATTTAGTTGATGCAGAAGTACTAGTAAAAATCAATATCTTGACCCACGACGACGACAGTCTTTTGCTAGTTCATTTGCAGTATTTATAATTAATTCATTGGCGTCTACAATTTAGAATGCTACAAATGCTTAAAATTATTTATTTACCTTGCTGTTTTATGACGATAGCTGATTCTTGTTGATAAGCAGTTTTTCGGTTATATTTTTTAATTAAAATACTCAATCACCACTCAACTAGATGACTGAATAGGCACTAATCCAAAATGAGCTCGGCTGCTCTCTTGGCCCGGCCTCTCACTATTCTAAGCACTATCTAATATGAATTTCCGAATTCACAATTTTGTAAATTTTTTTAAAAGATTTAAAAGATTTTTTCAAGTTTCATGATAATTTCCGCAACTGTCTTCAAATAAATCCATCCAACTAGAGTAATATTGCATTGAAGTAAATTCTATCATTGAAATTTAATCCATTATTTACATAAATAATAAAAGAAAAATGAAAATAATGTATAATATCGAAAAATTCGTGACCAGAAAAGTACATTTTGGGTTTTAATGTCAATTTTAAGCGGTTTCATGAAAAATAAACCATCGACATTATACCATATTAAAGTAGACATTTCATTTCAAAATGAGCGCTGATAGAATGTTTAAATCGATAAAAACAACAATAAAGTTTTCCGTGGAAGATTTAGTTTTTTTTTCTCGATAAATGTAAATATCTCGGAAACTACTTGTTTCCCAGATTCCAAAAAAAATCATGCTTATTCAATGCAAAAGATGTATACTTTCAAAAAATTTCATGTAAATTAAATTATTTTTATGAGAGGAAAAAGTAAAAAACCGAGAAATCGGTGTTCCGCCATTTTCTAGGAAAATTTGAGGTTAGGTTGAAAAATACCTAATATGAAAGTTTTATATTTTTTTAGTAGCTACAACTTTTGTAAAGAATATTCTCCGCTAGGAGGTTACGTTTCGTCGAAAATCGTAAAAAAACACTTTCAACCACTAAACAGCACCCCCATTCCACAATTTCACATTATCTCTTTAATTTTTTATTTTTCTCTTCATTATAACTAAATTTTCCGACTGGTCCTTACTTGTATCTATTTTTCTTTTATCAGTATTTAAAATCCGCTTTGGCATCAGCTAAATTTTAGATAATGAATTTCTCTTTCAAAAATGAAAAAAATCAACTTATATCTATCAAACAGCTAAGAATTCATAAAAGGTATAAGGAAATACGCTTATTTCATTCTCTAAACAACTTTACAATTTAGTTTCATTACACCTGGTGTAAGATGTAAACAATGTTTTAAACATTGACTCTAAAATATTTGTGTTAAAATAGATGTAATTTTATAATCGCTATGCATATATTATTGTCCTTTAGTGGAATATTTCTACATTTAGAAGATTACTTAATTAAAAATTTTTATTTAATATTAATCTTGCTGACTTACTATTGCTCTTAAAGAGCTACTTTTAAATGAATGGATAACAAAGCCCGTGTTTTCTGCTTAAGGATTTAAAACCATTTAGACATTTAATTTACTGTGTTTTTTATGTTCTTTGACCCAAAAACAAATCCCTTAACCCTAATGTGAAGGACTAAGGTGTCACTGGAATGGTGTTTATTGTTTACGAGGATGGAAGCGAAAGCCGAGAGCACAGCATTAAATATTCTAAAGTTAGCTGAGGTTGAGCGTGTGTGCTGTAGATGGGCCCGTGGACATTAGTATTCCCACCGGGTCGGTTCAACTCAACTGAACGATTCCTGCCGCCCCGACGGCCACACACGCCTATCCCAGCTTCTACAAACTTACTATCACTCTGTAGCTGGCGACGAAATGCATGGAAGTTTTGTTGAAGCATTAATAACCTCGTGCATATTATTAGTTGAGAATCTAGCTTTTCAAAAGACGTCCCTAAAATGCCGAACCCAAGACTTGAAGGTACAGTTTTAGAAAAATATTTTAATAACTAGGGTTATTATCCCTTAATTACATGAATTTAGTCGGACTTTACCATCGGTATAATACGGAGTGTCTCATTTACTTTGCAGATTTCGTTGCTATTATATTACACTATCAGAATCGAGACTGTTCTTACCATTTTCCTCTCTAGGTGGATGTATCACAAACAGGATATTTTACAATCGAACCTTGCTGAATTTTAGATTCAGCTTCTCTATCGAGTAGAATAATACACAACGTTTCTTAAAACAATTAAATACTATATTTACAGTGATAATGGAAACAAATGAAACAAGAAATATAAACATTTACCAATGAAATAAATTAACAAACAATAATTACGCAATACAAGAAACTGAGGTGGTCCGTAGCAATTTCAAATCTTGAGGTGAATCGCGGGCCGAATACTCTTAGGTTCATTACATCACATGAATTTGCGTTATAACCGAAAAAATTCCGACCAAACTTACATAAACTCTAAAACTGAAAAGGATTCCTGACACAAGAATTTATTATCCCCCTGTAGACGTTGACCGAAGAAACGCTTAACCAGAAGCGCCAATTTTACCTTCTCGAAATAAGACCTCTTAAAAGTGGTACACTCTGAAAGCTCTGTACTCAAATTTGAAGTTGCCCAATGGACCATGGGATTTACGAAAAATGACTTTGTGTGCATCATATGAAGCTGTGAGTAATCCCCAATCTTTTATTATATCCCAATGTAACAAATGCAAGATAGGGATTAAAAAAACTAAAATTACTCTTCATAGAATAATGTGATTTTACAAAAAATTAGGAGGCTGGCTCTAGGCTCTAAAACGGATCGTAAAGCTGTCGGGCCAATGTAATATTAGAGAGTTTTTAAAAGTAAACAAGCTGTATCAGTTTCTAATTTTAACAACTGTTCGTGAGAAATACAAAAACTTATCGGCAATGACCATAAAGTATTTTGCAGTATATTTAGAAAATATATTACACAATACTTATACACGTTTCTTGTAACCATGACAACTTAAGAAAGAACAGAACTAATTGTACTGGAATTTGGACAATAAGTTAGCGTTAGCAAGAGAAAGAAACCTATTGTTTTTGAACAAACTCAATTGATATATAAAAAAATATATGATGAATGAATATATTTGAATTAAACAACAAATGAAGAACAACTTCGTTCAACAAACTTCCAGCTGAGCGAGAGACACTTAATAAACAACATAACTCAAATAAGAGAGTATAATACCCCATTTTGAAGTAAACACACCATACCACACCAGTCGCTTATTTCCCGGAAATCATTCTCAAAACCCTATTATCTCTGATGTGATTGTTTGTTTTCTAAATATGTTTTTTTCAGCAACGCTAAATTCCACAGCAGTACTAAATTCTACAAAATTTAGCGGAATAGAGCGCGTGCACTGTACGATTAACATAACCTAAAATACTACATTTTTGTAAGTTTATACTTATTTTTAATGTTTTTATTCACATTTCCAGATGGATATCTGTGTAACATTAATGAACTCTCTCGGATAGCATGCATATAATTTTTTTAAGCATTGATTTTTAAAAATATAGTGATATTTACAGGTTGGAAATCCAAACTATAATTAACGGTCTATTTTTAATATTCAAAGATTAATAAAATATATATGCATCCTATCCGAGGCAGTTCATTAATGTTACATAGGTACTAATCTATAAATGCGAATAAAAACATTAAAAATGGGTATAAACTTACGAAAATGTAATATTTGAGGTTATGTTAGTCATACAATGCACCCGCCCCATTTAAAAATATTTTAAAGAAACAATCATTTTAATTGTTGTCGGTTAGGGTTTATTTATAAATATTGGGTTACGTTTTTCCAACCCTGTCAGTCCAGTCTTTCAGCTGCCGTGGCGCAACTATACCTTGGATGTCTGACTGGCTCCGGATTAGATGTTGATCATACTATGTCTGATTTCTAACAAACGTATTGATGGTGACGGCTCGTAATCCAATGGTCGCGGATTCGAAGTCCCAGTTGGTTAAATGTATATTATTTTTATCTCATTTTATATTCACAAGTGTTTCACTAATTGGATTGGAATTATATAATTTAGATTCACAAAGTTATTGCCGATAACGTACAAAACTTTCAAAACTATAACTTTAACTGCACACCCTATAGTCAAATTTAGACTTTTCATTCTCGGCTGGGTTGACCAGTTTCTGAGAATATTATCACAGTAATATTCCCAGAATATCGTTTGCGTTTACTTAATAAATACAGGCCCGTCTATAAATTGTGTATATTCGCAAACTTCTTGCGTTTCCAATAAAGGGAGGGAACTAAATTTATAATTTAATTTCGGGCGTTGTCCGACCGCTTTAGTCCCATAGGTATATAATATGTATCGTATCGAAACGGGCATATATTTTGAGGGAAATTTAATTACTTATCCAAATTTACTTATGTACAATTTACCAGTAGCACTGGTAGTATAATATTTAGCAATGCGATTATCTCTCGTATAGTTTATTTTGTTTGTTCATGTGGGAATTGCCAATAAATATTAACAGGCATGTGCTTTCTTCCTCTTGAAGTTCTAACCATGAAGATTAAATAGAAACGAACAAAAAGAACATCATTGAAACATCATTTGAATCTATTTGCGGCAATTTGAATTCTCACATTAAAACACAAACGTTGGAGCTAGCGTAGAGACGCCTACCTATACTCGTTTAAATACATCGACACTTCTTTATATATATTATACTTCGTATTTTTTATATACACTCTTTAAATTGACTTTGCTCTAAGTTCAATATTTAGATATGTTTTAATAGGAAATAAATTATATAAGTGGCAAATGGTACTTCGATACGAAAAGGCAGCAACGTCGGGCGCGGTTAGTACTTGGATGGATGACCCTCTCCAGGGAAATAATCATGGTCGCTCCATCTTGTTTATAACGGCATGTATATCAGCGCATACATGGAAGGTATGCAACTTTAGGCGGGAGTTACATATCGGATTACCATCTTTCGGAGGGGATATAAAGCAATCAATCCCTTGTCTATTTAATGTTAGGCAAGTACCCTACTATTCGATACAGAAGTAGGGGAACTAGACCACTTTAAATAAGTGAATGAAGAAAACCAAGCAATACTATCATTTCTGTTACAATTGAATTACTTATTTTTTCGAGAAAAAGTCGGTAAAGGTGTTTACACAGAACTTGCCTCTTTATTTGTACAAGACAGTCACTCAAAAAAATTATTAATTAAGAAATGACATATGAGCATTATGATCGCCATGTAGTTAGTCCTATTGTTACAGAGAAAACCAGATAAATTGTCCTTTCACCTGCTGTATAGTGGTGGGGGAAAAAAAATTCAGTCTACATGATCTGAAACGTGAAAATCCAAAAAAGCTTCGGAGGGTGATTTTTCCTCGGTAGGCGAGGAAAGTAAAAATAATTTCACACGTTGCTAACTCACTGCAGCCATTATGGTTGCCGTCTCTCTAACTATTACAGAACCAATTCGGAAAAGTCTGACGTGTACAGTTTTCTCTAACTCATTTGGTCCATTTGATTGATTTGAGTGCAGCCATTGTAGTCTTGATGCAAAAATAGAAATAGCCCTAGAAAGTACTTAAAATTGTCTCCGGAAACAAAAAATATAAAAATATACAGGGCGTTACATTTAAAACTTCAAAGTTGGGGCCACTTCCGGGGAAACCGGAACTGACGGAAAAGTGTACAATTAAGAAAAACTTACTGTTTTTGATGTATATTATCTCTGCCAAATTTAAGACTTATATCTTGAAAACTCTGGAAACTATGGCGTGTCTAATGACTCCGTTGACACCCGGTATTTATATTCATCATGATTATTTGCCTTTAGCTGTTCTCAAACAACGAAGCATTTTCTCCGAAATTTATATAATAACGATGTAATATAACAATGAAGCTCTAGTACTAGTTTAACCAAAGCCACTCATTCAAAAATTAACAGGTACACTGAATCGAGTATTTTTGTTGATCTCCCAGTAGTATTACTGCCATAATTGAGACATCTTAAAACATATTAGCATTAAAGACCAAGAGCGCTATGTGCACGCGATACGGAATATTTATCTATAGATTTGAAAAAGAAATAAATTGTGATAAATGATTTTCTTCTTTCTCGTGTATTTTATGACAGTCTCTCGTGACTATAAAACCTAGCAAACTATTTCCTTTTTCGTAATACTTTTTAAAATACGCTGATGTTCTATGTATATTTTTTCCGTTTTGTTGCTCCGTATTCGTGTTTGCTAATGCACGTTTCGAGGACTAGATGAGAATTTCTGCTGTTTGTAAAGTCGTCAAAATATATTGTTTGATAACGTAATGGTAAAATATTTGTTCAGAAACTTTCAGTTGAACAGTTTAAGAAAGCGCAGATAAGGAAAAGCTCTGAATGGTACTAGTTAGGCCATTTATTTTGAGAAATGGTCAATAGTGCCCACGTCAAATATAAAACAATCAAATTCTGTATCAGTGACTGTTATTAGAATTTAGAACCAACAATTTCTATGGACAAAAAAATACTGCATTCACAAACAACTACCAAGTATACACTAAAAATATAATCCAGTTCCAGACGTCGATATAATACATACGTGTACCAAACTTAAGTGAATATCTCAATTTTATTAACAACCCCTTTAGTAATGAAGTAGGGGTGGTGGGGGGTTGAAAAATATTACAAATTATCTAAGATCATAGCTTCTAATACATACACTGAATTTCAAGTTACTGTACTCTTACAACTTGATTTACTTATTTTCCCCTATTTAACCCCCAACTCTTCAACGGAATCATCTCAAAATATAATTTAGTTCTAGATGTCGTTATAATACATACGTGTACAAAATTTCAAGCGAATATCTCAATTTTATTTTACCAACCCCTTCAATAATGGAGTACGTATGGTGGGGACTGAAAAATACTATAAAACATCTGAGGCCCTGGCTTCTAGTACATACACCGAATTTCAAGTTTCTGTACTCTTACCAAATTGCTTTACTTATTTTCCCCTATTTACTCCTATTTAACCCCCAACCCTTCATCAGAATAATCCCAAAATATAGTCTAGTTTCTGATGTCATTATAATACATATTTGTACCAAATTTCAAGTGACTATCTCAATTTTATTTTATCAACCCCTTTAATAATGGAGTGGCGGGGGTGGTGGGGGGTATGAAATATATTGTAAAAAATTTTGAAGCCTTTGCTTCTAGTACATATACCTAATTTCATTTTCTGTACTCTTACCAGCTTGCTTTATTTATTTTTTTCTATTTACCCCTATTTAACCCCAACCCTTCAACGGAATCATCTCAAAATATAATATAGTCCCAGATGTCGTTATAATATATACGAGTACCAGATTTCAAGTGAATATCTCAATTTTATTTTACCAACCCTTTCAATAATGGAGTAGGGGTGGTGGGGGGGTTGAAAAATATTATAAAAAAATCTGAGGACTTGGCTTGTACATATATCAAATATCAAGTTTCTGTACTCTTACCAGCTTGCTTTACATGTTTTCCCTCATTCCCTATTTAACCCCCAAACTTTCACCGGGATATCTTCAAAAAATAATCCTGTTCCAGATCTCGTTATGGTATATACGTGCACAAAATTTCAAGTCAATATCTTAAACCGTTCTGGAGAAATCGTAAGGACAAAAAAAAAAAGTTACAGACAGACGGACAGACCGACAGACAGACAGACGGAAAATTTTTTTCGCCCAAATTTAAAATCTCGACGTTTCATGACCTTCTAAACATATTTCAAGAAAAAAATATTGAAAATTTTTTACGATTACCATACTTCCAATCCACTACGTGGATGTGGAAGTAAAAGTATTTTCGGTCGAGTACGGCTGTGCCGGCGCACCACTCGCCGGAGATCGGCCACAAGCGGACTGCAGATGCTCGTTTTGACTCCTGTGGATTCCCGTGTATGGAGGGTACATTATTTCTTATTAGTCTATGTAATGAAGCATTACAAGAAGACTTTTTTGTAGATATTTCGTGCAAAGACGAGATTACCTTCCATCCCCGTTTTCAAGGGTGCTGAACACAATGCAAGTGGTGGGGAGAAGTATTTGACCGCCGCAACCCCTGAAACGGCAAAAACTACTACTTTTATGGATCCCTTTATGTTTTCATATATATAAACGAATACGGGGAATGATTTATCGGGTTATACTTGAAATAACATGAAAGGGGGTTATAGAGTAATTGGAATTCAGACAGCAGTCCTAGGGGGTTGATAAAACCTTCACCGAGGGGTGGAAAATCATTCTCTTTTCAAAGTATTCGGTTCAAATGCACATCCCTTCGGTTTCGGGGTCGCTGGTCACGAGAAATATATTCAATATTAGTTCCAACCCCTCTTCATCCCTCAAACGGGCAGAAACTACCCCTCACTCGCCATAAAGCATGCTATCCAGGATTTATAGATTTTTCAGCACATGATCGTTGTTCCTGTGCATATCGTTTCAGTTTTCACGGAAGAGAAGGAGGTAGCGATCTCGGAGGTTGCTTCAACCCTTTCAACGGCTCTAAAATTCATTAATTACTCTTTGGTTCATCAATACACCCTTCCCCATTTTCGCAGGTGCTGATCGCGATAAAAACGTCAATTAAGCGTTTCATTGCGAAAAATTATCCTAACCAGAAGAAAAAAATAAATAAACCTGGTGCTGGTCAGGTCTTCGTAGATAGGAAGACATGGCACCTCCATAATCTTGGAGCATGTTTCATCAAATGTTGGGAGGTTTCATATTGAATATAATCGATAGCCAGAAAGATCGAATATACCCATATACCAGTCCCATGGATTCATTAAGGATTACGTCTACTTCCTTAGTGTACTAGTCATACTACTGCATTACATTTCGCAATAACGTACATTAGGTCAAAGGATGTAATGTGGAAAATCTTAGCAGATGCTCCTCACGATGAGATTGATGGTTTTTTAGAGTTCGTTGTTCCTTGTCTTCAACTTTTCGGAAACATTCCTAAGGTGCTGTACGAAAGAGTTCTATATAGGATTCCACCAATACGCTTCTAATGGGTAACGTATAGTAGGATTACTCCGTTGATGGCTAAACTTAGTGGTATGTCAGTGAATTTGTATTTAGGTGGAAAAAGCTTGTGAAGGATTTGGAAATGCTAGGAGTTAATTGGTATTATTGCCTAAGCAAAGCCGTTTTATATTTCAATACACATAATTACTCCCGAATATGCAATATTATTTGATTTTAATTTTATGAGTTTGCTATCACCCTCAAGTTTGACTATGAGAAATTTTAAATTAAAATGAATTATGCTTAATATAGAATCAAATATAGCAAAAGTAACAAATTATATCCTGATATTCAGAAAGTTTACTTCTCAAATATTTAATCACCATTGAATAAAAATATGATATTTACATTCTGCCTTGTCTGTGAGTTTACCTTCCAAATATTTAATCTCCATGGAATAAAGATACGATGTTTACACTGTGCTTCTCCTTGATGCAACAAACGCTACTAATACCTTTGTATTAGCTCTTTATTACCTTATATACTGCTTTGAATAAAATATGCAACCACACGATACTGTGGTATCGAATGCACAACTCATTAACTTCGTTAGATCACGAGTGACGAATAAATAGCGTTTTTAACGGGATTATATATACTTTGATCAGGCAACAAAAGACATCACCGCAATGTTGTGTCTATCGACCACCAGACCTATTCGTGGCTGGAACTAATTCGAGTGGCGTAGTTTGAAATTTTAGGTAAAGAAATTTTACTTTTTAGTTCCGCCAATTTGAACCGCTGCTTCGGCGTGTGCCTTCTACTTAGCAGACAGTTAGGATGTTACAGTAGACAACAATAATAGCACAGGTCTACAAGAAAATTGTCTGTCTTTGCAATCAGACCCATCGTTTCCTAAGTATTTTGATGCGCTGAAATCAAATTGGGCAAACAAAAATTGGCAAAAGTGATGGAAAATGGCGGTTTTAGAGCCATTTTTTATTAAAGAAATTTGTGCACTTTTGGTCCATTTTTACATACTAACTTTATTTTTGTTAAGGATCACTTTTTCTTCCTTTTTCTGGTGGACCCTTTTGTTCTTTGAATGATCTGATACGGGATTTTCTTCTATGATTCCTATTTTGCCCCTCTCTCTCCCATTACCAGATCATTCAGAGAACAAAAGGGCCCACAAAAAAAAAAATAAAAGAAAAAGTAATCTTCAAGAAAAATAAAGTTAGTATGTAAAAATGACGGTGTAAAAGAGCACAAACTTTAATTAAAAAAATGGCTCTAAAGCAGCAATTTTCCATCACTTTTGTAGGTTTTATGGGAGTTAAATGCTGACTTAGATAATAAGAATATACAAACACGTTACATCTAAGCTCTAGTTTTCTTCACATAGGATTTTGACATGAGAGAATCAAGTGAAATTTGCATTTTCTTGCTCACAAGAGACCTTTTGTATCAGTACCACGAAGAATGCCGTAAGCGGTGATATCATACCAAATTTGTATTCAGATTTTGTTGACGTGAGAAAATCAAATGCCAATGCCATACGATATTATAGAATGCGACATTTTGAAATCAACTTCATCAAGTTCTGATATGTACTGAGCGACATAAAAAACTTATGAACTGTAACGAAAAAATAATGTTTTCGTTTAAGCACCCGTGCTAAATAAATTTGAATTACCCGCCGAAATAACGACCGGAAGTCAACAAGTGCGCAAACGCGGTAGAAGCATCATTTGAAATATCCCTGTTAGTTCACTTTTGATTTCGACCTAGGTGAGTGAAGACTGTTACTTGTTCTTTAACGAATTTTCACGTTTATTTCTTTAATCCTTTGATATTTTGAATATATTTGATTATTAAATGATGTCATATTATTGAGTTAACGTTGCTGTATAGTTATTTTTGGGAATTAAAGGATATTCCGTATAATAATTAATTTTTATTAACACACATGTTTGTGTGATGTCGGCGTCCATTTGTACACATGCTAATTCATTAATTATCGCGGAAATTTTGTATTTTGTGGTCGCTTGAGACACAATACCGTGGTGTTTTGTCATTATTTAGATTATTTGTACGAGGATTAAACTCGGAAATTAATCAAAGGATAAATTATAATCTTTGTTTCTTAATCGTGTGTAGACAATCTTATCTCATTAAAAGTCGAAACCTAAAGTCATTTTGTCGCATTTAGTTAACCTCGTGTTAGTACAAGAGGTTGAGATATCATTTTTTATTAGTTAATTTTTTTTGGGAGATTAAACCCATAATTTTGTTTGCTATATTTGTTACAGTATTAGTTTTTTTCAGATAGTAATTCAGATATTTTCTCTCTAATTCTAACTAAATTTTGTTACCTTCATTCAAATTTTTGGTCATAACCAGTTAGCCATTTTGTAAACGGCTAAAATTTCATGAGAGTAGAGTTTTCTTATTTATTAATTTCAAATATTATATTAATCAGTAGTTTATTCATATATTTTCAGTAGTAGAGTAAAGTAAAATTTTATCAAGACTCAGGTTTTTTATTAAATTGCTGATAGTTTGGTTTTGCAGTGACCTTCATCACCATAGTTTTTTGCAGTTTTCTTGTATCTCTTTTTTCTCACCATTTTAAAGTTTTTATATTATCAACTGGTTCTTTACATTCCTCTTTTTCATGTAAAATCCTGGACCAAACCACCATTGAAGCAAGGCACAAGGCATAACTTGAATATTTGGAATTATCCTAAAAGTATTGGATACTATTCCGACGCAGCGTCTCCTGGAAATCAGCGTTGTCAGGACCTGAATATTACGTCCTTCCCGGGTACCCGTGGCCATCTTCAGGAACAGACCTCGTCGGGATTCCACGTCTCCGCTAAGCTAAGTAGCCAAATTTATGTGCAAAATTCAACTTTTGGTCAGAAGAAAATTTGTAAACCAGTTGATCGTTTCATTGTAATTTTTTTTGTTAATATTCAAATTTAATTTTTTTTCAAAACTAAATTTTTGTTTAACTAATTAAATCAAATTTCACCATTAATATTTCTACTAAATTGTAAAGTGTTGTAAAATTTTCGCTCTTTTATACTTATGTTAATATATTATTTGTTTTATATTTGATTTTGATTGTTTTCTCCCCCTGATAAAGTTTGCAAGAGTGTTATTTACTGAATACGCTGGCGTCCAAATTTGTATAGTTTGGTTGGTAAATTTGACAAGCAAATAATTGTTAAAAAAACAAAAATATATAACTCTTCTCGCCACCTAGTGACCCTCGACCAGCCCTGAGCTAACTGGTTGCTACGCTTTCATAGCTTCCTCAGCAGCCAGCTGAGAAGTTGTGGTTGCAGAACATGCATTTAATATCAATGTTTCACATTTTGGTGATACCTGCCAGCTTGTTGAAATCTTGTTGACAGCTGTCATCAGGTCAAAATTCATTTTTGACTTCAGAACCGTAATCAGTAACCCAAAAAACCTAATAACATACATTTAATATCAACTTTTCACATCTCGGTGATACTTGACATCTTGTTGACAGCTTATTGACAGCTATTATCATGTTAGAATTCATTTTTGACTTCAGAATCGTAATCAGTAATTCAAAAAAACTAATAATATACATTTAATATCAATTTTTCAGATCTTGGTGATACCTGACATCTTGTTGACAGGTTATTGACAGCTTCCATCACGTCAAAATTCATTTTTGACTTCAGAATCGTAATCAGCAACCCAAAAAACTTAATAATGTCATTTAATATCAACTTTATACATCTTGGTGAAATTTGACACCTTGTTGACAGCTGCCATTAAGTCTAAATTTATTCTTCACTTCAGATTGGTAATCAGCGACCCAAGAACCCCATACAAAGGTCATAAAAAATAATTAAAGAATTTTTTATTTCAAAGAATCTCCTCTATAAAAGTTTATGGGGGTCATATGTGGGTATAGAGAAAAATTCACGCGGTAAAATTTTTTTTTGAAAAATTTTCTTTCAGCCCATCAAAATACTTCTGATTGCAAAGACAGACAATTTTCTTTTTTTTTGTAGACCTGTGTAATTAACGCATTTATTTTATACTCAATGAAGTCCAGGTTGTCCTGTTCTACTTAGCTGAGTAATAATACGTATAATGCAAAGTATGGTTATAGTCATACTATATAATATATTATTTAAGACAGTACGTTATCAGCACTAGCGGCTGTAGATACATAAATAAATAATAAATGTAGTCAACCTACACTAATTTCAATATTATGGCAAGACGATCGATAATGTGATTCCTTTATTAGATATAATCAGAGTAGCGAGTGGTAATCATTTTATATAAGAAACAGAAATAATGGGGTTGAGGATGATCGTGCATATCGAGTCATTCAAGTAGGTTAATTTTGCAAGTCACATGATCGCACCTAGGAAAATTGAAAACTAATCCCATAGTTATTTTAGATTTTCTCTGTTCTACTAGCAACTGTAGCATCAAGATATGGTCATATTGCTCATATTGCCTAGAATCGACTATGGTTTTCACTTCATGATCACCTCGGATCCGAAGTCTGTATATAACACTAATCTTAACGATGAAGCTAAATAAAACATGCATTGTTATCCCTGCTCAGAAAAATCTTCTACATTGGTAACTTGTATAGTAACAATAATTTGATAAATACGCACAACTTCACGAAGATAGAGCCAATGGATGAGGTACAAGAAGCTTCCTAGATTTATTGTGAAATCGGTAATTTCAAATTTCTCTCAAGAATAACGAAAACGTGTGACGCATGCATAGGTATGACTTAATTAAAATACGTCTGCAATTTCAGCACAAGATATATTGTTAAAATTATTCAAGGGTTATGTTTACTGCATAAGTTTTTGCTTTAACACCTCTGTTTACTGACTTAATTTTAGATTTAATTAAGTACTGTGTACACGTACGTTTATACCGAAACAACACGAAGTTAAATGCTTATATTACTTTTGTAATACAATTATATGCGGCCATTTCTCCACGTACATTCTCGGTCTTTTTGGCGTTATTTAAAATAATTGCATAATTTATAGGTACTTATCCTTCTCATTCTAAGAATGAGGATCCACTGAGAAATGTTCCACGACAGCTGTTGAGTTATTAGCGTATTTTGGGCTGTACTAATTTTTTATTTTTTTAATTTATTATTGCAACAAGAGCTAATAGAAGAGAATGTCTCAACCTAGTTTACAATGCAGAAAGAAAATGACACCTGAGGCCTCGTACTATGTCGAACAGTATTAATATTCCGATAATCGTTATTTGTCGACGTTCCATCATTAATATAATAAGCCCCCTGTAAGCTGTTTTATTCAATGAGCTATACGTATTAGTGCATTTGCAAAATTTTTTCGCATACGATTTTCTCGAAAACTTCTAATTCTAGAAAACAGTTTCAAGTAAAATAAATATAATTAGATGCAAATGCAACTTCCCGAAATTGTAAAATCTAAATCTAATCTGATGGAATAGTTTAACTCGTTCGTTTTTCGGCCAAGTTGGAATGTGGATGACAGTTCTCGTTTTTTGTGATAATGGGAGAGACAAACAGTGATAGACGGCTTCTGAACACCCAATATGGACGTATTTATAAACTTTGAAGCAATTGTTTTGAACCACTCTTTAATTTTCAAAAAACCAGTCTCGTTCTTTCATGGCATCACTCAAAATACGCACCATTCCAAAGTCATCTTTTAAAGTGTAATCCCAAAAAATGTAAGTTACTGCTGCGTATTAGTCTAGATCTGTGTTAACTTCCCATATCATAAAGTCCTTATTGTAACTGTTAATTCTTACTTCTTTAGGACTGCGCTTTAAAAATACTTTTGGTTGCTTGGTCGAACTACATACAGCCATAATATATTCCTCTTTTGTCATTTCTAATTACTGTAAAACTGCATTTAATTCTATGTCTCTTATTTCCGTCGCCTTGGCATACACTTCCATGTATTTCTTATTTTTTTAAAGTGTTCTTCGACTTTTGCCGTTTTTTCTTCCTTTGTCAGGGGACATAATATTAGGGTTTGGTCCATTACCATAAACTGAGGGAGATTAAATCTGCAAATTTTACTTCTGACCATTTTTTTAACAAGTGTGGGTGTGTCTGTGTGTGTGTTTATGAAAGTGGGCTGCTATGTATGAATTGTTTTCTTCTAGTCGACAAGTGAGAATCTATCAATAAATTTTTCTACATCTATGGGAGGCTCCTCGTCTGAGAAGTTTGGTGCATTTTTAGCCACAAAAAGTCATGCACATGAGGCGACCCGCGTAGTTGAAGTTCCCATCGTAAAAAGAAGTCTTCAATCGTATATTCCACGAAAAGTCCACCTGCACTTTGTAAATAGTTCATAAATGGAAAACTTTATTGTTGTAATAGCTCAAGCACGTTACGGGATCATTTTTTACTAATTCTGATTTATCAAACTGACTCAGTTCCAGTGCTTCCTTTGAGGAAATACGTTTACGTTTTTGCAATTTGTAAATACACATCAATAACTCTGGCCAACTGTATTCACCCGGAGTTATGGTAAAAAAAATGTTGGTTTTCTCAGGTGCCTCATCATTGCTAATAACTACTCGCTCTTGATTTCTTTCCAGTATAAAGCCTGTATCTGAGTGGAAGACATGATCTTGCATGAAATTGCTGTCTAGCGCCTGTGCAGTGGTTAATTTTTCTGCCTTTTGAACCCTTCTTAGCGCCGTTTAAACCGCGTTTGAAACATCCCTATAAAGCTTCTCTAATGTTTTGAACAGAATTACTCTTGGTTTGGTCCAACATCTACTAACACTTCTCCTCAGTTCTCTCTAATAAAATGGAATCAAATAAATATATCACTAGAAAGTACTAGTAATTGTTTTAAATTTTTGGTAAAATTTGAAACAATTACTAGTACTGTTTGATGGATTTCAGTAATGAATTTCCTGTTTCCAAAATTTACATAAAATCTTGGCCCTTAATCAGTAGATTTGTATCATCTGCATAGTTTATAATAAGTTGCTGATCTATATTCGGTACTATTTAAAAAAATTATGATTAATAGAGGACCGAGAATACTCCCCTGCGAGACTCCCACAGACAATTACAAGACACCTGACCGAACCTTTCCTTTTCTATATCAAATTCAACTAATTGTTTTCGCCTTGTTAGACAGGAGCGAAACCAATTGTGAACAATATTTACTTTGGATTTATTTGAAATTGTGTGTATGAAAGTATATAGGGAATTCTTTAGTACCATTTCTTTTTTAGGTTAGCTAATGTATGTAGCCATCTGCCTTTTTATCGTATTGCCCCTTATTGATCTTTATCTTACCCCATTATACCTGATTGTAGATAAAAGGACTTATTTTATTTTAGTAGTAGTTATGTTGTTTATAAGACTTCCGATAGCTGTGTAGGCCAATCGGTGGGCATTTTATGATTTACGTCCATGAAAATTTTTGTTCAAGAAGTTGAATTTTTCAACACACTAGAATTTGGAAAAGAGATATGCACCTTTTATTTATTATTTATGTTGGATGATCACTCAGTATAGTTTATTAACCAAAAGTTATCAGATTTTCTTTGCAGGAATAGTGATAACTACATTTCGATGGTTATTCATCTATATCGTTTCGTTAATTAATAATTTTGTAGAGTGAGCCCCTGTATAAGTAAATAGGAACGTTCTATGTAAATACCTTTACCGATATTTATAAATAATGTTTAAATGTTGTATCAGTGCTATTTAAACACTCATTAAAGCCATGCAAATATTTCTACTTAGCTCTAAATTAATGTATAGTACTAGCGTTACAATGTTAAAAAACCATAAAACTTTGCTTGAATTAATGAGTGTTTATCAAGAGTTAAATATCTACATGTGATGTATGCTGCAATTACATCCGGCCTATGCAAACTAAATGTATTCGTGTGACATTAATGTGTTTGAACTGTTACTAATCTAGCAGATATATCTTTCGTTTATAGTGAATAGAGCAATCCCGATAAAATCGTTTATAAGATTTAAAAATACCTGTGTTCATTTACATTCCACCCCAACTGTTTGTTTCAATGCTTCCTTGTTGAGATCTAAAATATTCCGTTCACATATTGCATAAGTAGGCCACTGCCATTTCCCTGGCGCCTTCGCCATTAACTCAACGATTTCTCACCTAATTTCTGGTTCTGAGCCGAATGTCGATATTTGTGGTGATACTACTTAACGTTGCGGCATAGTTGACATATCGCCCTCTAACATATATTTATGTTGTTTTTACCGCTAAACTAGCTGCTAATGGAGGGTTATTATTTTGCGATATTTACTGAAAAGGATGTAATTTATTATCCGGTTGATTAATATCAGGCATGAATAGTATAATTTAGAATGTTCTGCTCTTTTGTACGAAATTGGGTTAATTAAATTATTATATGGTTGTGCAATATAGTTGTTAAGGACGAGTTAAAAGCTTCTGAACATGTAAAGTGATTCGAAGTTAAGAAAGTGAAAGAATGTTTATACAGGGTTGAGCATATATGTGGATACACCTGATTTTTGGCTAAACCATTAGCTCAACTAAAAAATCCTCTAACCCTTTCAAAACGGCAGCCGCAATCGAAAACCAATGAAATATGCGGCAACCGCACGCATTCAGATCGGCAAACGCACAATTTTAATCATGTATACAGGGTGATTTACGTAGGCCGTGAATTACAAGTTTTACTTCCCTCGCATACCGAAGGGAAGTATTGTATTCGAGAAAAAATCACCCTCCGAGATTTTTTCGGATTCTGACGTTTCAGAACACGTAGATTCCGAAAATATATGTTTTTCAATTCCGTCAGTCTGTTTGTCTGTCTGTCTGTCTGTTGGTGCATTTACTAAAAAATTACTTGACGGAGAGCAGTCAAATTTGGTAGGTAGTTGACGCTACTGTCAGCGCAGAAACGGTAGAAATTTCACTGGAAAATATACAGGGTGGACTGTCTAAACGGAATAAATACCAAGATGAAAAAAATTTTTCTTTCTTCAAATTTAAAATTTCCACGATTCATGGCATTCTAAACTTATTTAAAAAAAAAAATGTTTTGAATTTTTTTTTACCAACATTTTTGAAAAATTTTTTACCACTAAAATAGATGGAACATTTTTTTTCTTTGTTCAAATTTAAAATTTCCACTTTTCCATGGCATTCTAAACCTATATTGAACAAAACCAAATTTAAATATATTTTTGAAAAATTTTTGTAGTTTTAATCTATTTATCACTAATATAGAATATATGAAAAATTTGTTTTTGCTCAGAATTAAAATTTCCATGTTTCATGACATTCCAAACCTATTTCGGAAAAAAATATTGCAACATTTTTTTACCATCTTTGCAAAATATTTTACCACTAGAATAGATGGTAAAAATTTCTTTTTGCACAAATTTAAAATTTCCACCTTTCATGACATTCTAAACATAGTGCAATGCAGGTTTTCACGGCCGTTGTCCAATGAAGTAGTTTCTTCCGGGTTTTGCCGCGGTCGTCGAACTTGACTTGACGTTTCGCTGATCATGCTGTCAGACAGTCTTTGGAACCCTTCTGAAGAAGCTGACAGCATGATCAGCGAAACGTCAAGTCAAGTTCGACGACCGCGGCAAAACCCGGAAGAAACTAGTTCATTCTAAACATATTTCAGAAGAACAAAACTATGATTTTTTTTTACCAAGATTTTTGAAAAATTTAAAACAAAAAAAATTTTGTAACCACCGCTATACTTCCACTCCACGTGAATGAGGAATTGAAAATGTGACAGATGGCAATAATATTTGGCATATGCACCTATTATACTTTTATTGAAAAATGTACAGGGTGGTCATCCCAAGAAATAATTCAACTGTGGTGGACACTTGTAAAGGTATTTGCGCAACCCTTCCATATTTGGCACCTCCCAATGAACAATTTTGCTCACTTAAAGTAACTGTTCTTTTTATAAGTGATTTATTAAAATTGTGAGTTTATAAAAGTGGTTTATAAGATTACTAAAGAGTTGCGAAGTTGCATAGTAGGAATGTAAAATTACTAAAAGTTTTAAAACTTTAGGTTTTATAAAATGGCAACGGAAACATTTCCATCACAGACTTATAAAACTTTTAGTAACGGTGACTATAATTTATATAAAGAGTTTTTATAGAAGTTGCAGTCACAAATTTATAAAACTAATAGTTTTCAATTCCTCTATAGGGGTTGGCTCTGATGAATATAAAACTTCCTCGTCTCACAATAACAACAATAATTGTTAACATAACCGCAAATTCTACATTTTTGTAAGTTTATTCTCCTTTTGAATGTTTTTATTTGCATTTCTAAACTAGAATCAGTGTGACATTCATAAACTCTCATATAGTATACACATTTTTTAATATTGTTGATTTTTACAGGTTGGAAATTCAACTTATAATTAGCATTCAGAGTCTGAATTTTCATGGTCATTGCAGGGCCGGATTTCGTTCTACTGCTATTTAATTATATTTAATTTAAGTTACTTTTACCCCAAAGTAATGATCGAGATAAGTATAACGATGAAATAATTCATAAAACTTAATAACAATAAATATCGAAAATAACCAGGTACTAAAGCAATCTAAAAGCTACACTTTAGAACTACACCTAACCACTGTCTTTACTATACATAAATACCTAGAAGTAGGTAAACCTGTACATCAGTCTATAAATGAATACACACTTTCATAGCATTTGAAATTGCAGCATATCTGCCTTTCTGTTTGTGAGCGTCCAGAAAAGGGTCGACGATTTTTCTGCCATTTTAATGAGTATTACCAATCCATAAAGTTATATTTGTAGCAGAACCACTGACGTTACATATTTTTGTGGAAACGCTTTAATAAATTAATTGAACTTTGATACATTTTATTAGATATTGATAAATTTATTCAAGTCCACCCCTGAAATGTGCAAGGAAAAATCCAACCACACATTCTTGGTTATATAGAGGCACAGAAGTTCTATAAGAATCCCAGAAGTTTCTTTTCAGATTTTTAGTGTCCTTTTGGTATTTTCAATATGGATGCCTTATTTTTGATCCTGTCAGTGGACGCCATATTGATAGTTTTAAGAAAACTGTTGAAAAACAGGTTGAATATTTAATATACCCAGCTGATGCTACATTTTATGTAAATGTAAATATGTACCATAAGTTAAAAGTGCAGTTTTTTATGAAGAATCGAATGTTTTGAGAAATCTAAAAAAAAAATTTTTAGTTAAAATTTTTAAATATGTATAATTTCGGTGGCGCCTTTATTTTTTCGAGGTACAAATATCAATTTTACAGTAAAGATGCATTTGCATGAAAATTTCAGATGCATATTTGCAATAAAAGTCATGTATAATATACTTACTTCTAATTGACGTACGTATATTTCATATACAGAGTCAAAGTATCCATATTGTTAGAAAGAAAGATGTAATAATTTCATCATCATCAACTAAAGAGAAAGGTTCCTGGTGAAACAAAGAGCGAGAAGGAGAGGTTCTGTATTTAAAGTTTATAAGAAAGTTTATAAGAGTAACAGTTACATTTCTATTACTTCTTACTATAAAACTTGGAGATAGGTAATGGGAACCCTTATAGAGCGCGCCATTTAAGCTCTTTAAGTGGTATAAAGTGGTAATTGTAAAGTTTTCATGGAAAATATTCATTACTAAAGTTTTTATAATTCGGTGATGGTGATATTCAGAGTACCATTACAAAACAAAAATTGTTCATTGGGCTGTCATTTAGTATTGAACTTTTGTTGTTGGATGAGCACTCTGTATATTTTTTTGACCAAAACTTATCAGGTTTTCTTTGTAATAAGAGTGATAACTATATTCCGATTATTATTTTGCGTATTATTTCGTAATTATTAATTTTTTAGAGTGACCGCCATCTACAAATAAAGAGGGAAGTTCTGTGTAAACACCTTTCCCGATTTTTTTAACTTGCAGTTGGATTAGAAACTTGAAATTGGTGGCAGCCATAATCGATGAATCCTGTTCTATTTAAATTATTTTCAGTCCTCCAGCTATACAGGGTGTGCCAAAAGTCGGTACCAACTTTCTTTCAAATAGAAACCTACATTTTTTTTCACATGGTTCAATTGGCCTTCTAATTTTGGCTTTAGTTAACACAAGTTATATTAACTTACCTATTATAGTTTTTGACATGTGTTTATTTTGTTGAAAAAGCTAACCCTTATAGTACTTTACGAACAAATTTGTATCTCGCAAACAGTTCAAAATTAGGAAACCAAAGTGGAACAGTTAGCTGGAAGTCCTAGCTAACTGATGATGTCTCATCGGAGATTCCATTATATACCATACAAGTGCAGACGATTTTCAAATATCGCAATCAAAAGTTGTCAAAAAGGCATATTTTTCAAATTGCACCTTCTATTTTTTTTGACGACATTCGAAAGAAAATTGAATTTTATGGTGAGTTACTTAGGCATTCACTATACCTAACTTCAACCTCTACCGAGTTATTCAATAAAAGTCACGATATGCCGAGATATCGCTTGGGTTTTCAAGTATGCCATGGAAACAAATGTAATAATTTAATAAAAAAAATATGGATTCCTATTTAATTCTCAAGTATGCTATGGACATAATAGATAATTGTAATTAAGAAAGTGATATTCTGTTAAAGTTAAAACGAGTAGTGCTAATTCTTAAATAAAATTGAGCGGAAAATGAAAAATTGTCTTTTGTTCCCATGACATACTTGAAATTTAAATAGGAATCCATATTTTTTATTAAATTATTACAATTGTCTATTGTTTCCATGAAAATAATACATAATTGTAATTAAGAAAGTGACATTCTGTTAAAGTGAAAACGAGTAGTCTGCTAATTCTTAAATAGAATTGATTGAAGATGGAAAATTGTCTTTTGTTCCAATGAAATACTTGAAAATTAAATAGGAGTTCATATTTTCGATTAAATTATTACAATTGTCTTTTGTCTCCATGACATATCTGAAAACTCTAGCAATATCTCGTCATTTCTTGATTTTTATTGAATTGAACTTGGTAGAAGTTGAAGTTAGGCATAGTGAATATGTTTAAATAACTCACCGTGAAATTCAATTTTCTTTCGAATGCCGTCAAAAAAATAGAAGGTGCCATTTGAAAAAAATAGACTTTTTGACAATTTTTGATTGCTACATTTGAAAATTGTCTGCGCCTATATGGTATATAATGGAATCCAGAATCCATCTAACTGCTTCACAAATTTGGTTTTCTAATTTTGAACAGTTTGCGATATACAAATTTGTTCGTAAGCTACTACAGGGTTTAATTTAAAAAAAAAATAACATGTCAAAAACTGTAAAGTATAAATTAACATTTGGGTTGCTTAAACTCAGAATTAGAAGGCTAATCGAGCCATGTGAAAAAATGTAGATGTCTATTTAAAATGAGAAAATTGGTACCGACTTTTGGCAGACCTTGTATAGCTGGATGACTGAAAATATTTTAGTTGGAACGGGAATGGTCGATTATGGTTGTGCACCAAATTTCAATACTAATCCGACTGCAAGTTGAAAAACTGCTAATGCACGGCCTACGCAAATCACCCTGTATGTGTTTATACTTCTTCAGTTTTTGCTGGTTTTAGGGTGGGGGGGGTTGCATTTCTCAACCGTATGATCTTCTGGCATGGTCGGGAAGAGCAAAGGACCCGGTATCAAATAAATGGAAAATGGATCTAGGTGAAACATTTTGTAACTAGGGCGAAAGACTGTTATCCTGATCAAACTTTCAAATGGAACTTGGGTTTGAAAATCTCTCATTTCAGAGTTACGTGCCATCGAAAGTCAGCAAAAATGATGGTTGATAATAAGTTTCGGAACGGTCAAATATCGAGAATTATACTTGAAAATACTACACAATGATACTAATCTCAACCCCCTGGGCATGGGGTAACGCACCTTTGAAGTCTTAAACGGAAACCTCTATTTTTGATTACAGATTCAGATTCTACACTACAAAATACGTAGGTTTTGTCTGAAACTATTATTTTATTCACGATAGATGGCGGTGAAATCGCAAAAATAAGATATTTTACAATTCTCGAGAAATAAATACACTTTGAATTGAAAAATAAATAATACGTCTTCAATGTTCTAAAAAAAGCTATCCAATGATGCCAAACTCGATCTACTATTACCGCATCCCCCCCTAATGAGTGGGGTGAGGAGCAACTATGAAATCTCAAATACATTTTACGTGATAGTCAATTAAAATGTTTTTTCATTCGTGATAGCATTGAATTTTTTCAAGAAACTACTCTCAGCGTTACCCAGGAACAACGATGTTGACGTAGTAGGGTTTTGTTCCTTGGAGCGTTTGTTTTAAATCACTCCTTTCGCCTCCACCATCGCGTTGCTGCTTGTTATGACAAAGCATACGTATTCTGTAGTTCTGTAGGGGGGTCAAACGTACTTTTTTTTTCATTTCGATCCGATATATATTTGACCGTTCCCGGACTTCTTATTCACCCATTTATGCCCATTTTCCATGACATGTAAATCTCAAATGAGGGATTTTTAGTCCCAATTTTCATTTGAAAGTTTAATCAGGACAACTAGAACTGTCTTTTCCCAAAGTTAAAAAATTTGCCGTTTTGATTGGCTAATCAGAGTATTTGTAGTATTTTTATTCTATTCAGTGACGTACTTTGGTTTCCAGCAGCTACTCTGTTTTTCGAGATATGAATGCTGTCATTATATGCCGCCATCGGCAGTAATTTTAAATGGATACCCCTGTATATTTTTCTAACCAATTACAAAGATATAGTACTTGGTGGGTGTGCGACTTGTGTTTTCTTAAATATTAAACAGCATAATAAAATAGAGAGTAATAAATATTTATTAGTGAAAGTTGAATTTGTCATTACAAAATATTGAGTATCTTAATATTGAAAAAATATCGTAACAAATGTTCAAACTGGAGACGTTCAGCAGCTTTACAATATCCTTCCTAATCGATCAACGAAGGCTCGTAAGGAGTTTTGAATAGCATGCTGTGATACTTCTCGAACAGCAATCCTAATTCGATTTTCCAACTCTTCTAACGACTGAGGCTTGGTCTCATAGGCAACGACCACATAGAAAATAGTCTAAAGGTCTCAAATCGTGGTGGCCATTAAATATGTCCTCTTTGACCTACCAATCTCTCTGAAAATATTTCATTTAGGCGTTGATGCACGTCAACTCCATAAGGAGATGGATACCAGATTTCATCTGAGAGTCGTTCAGGACATTTATTATGAACATCTTTTATTCTTCTCAATATTAAAGTGCTCAAAGCCTGGACGACATTTATTAACTTAGAGGAGGAGGAAGAACGGAGTAAATATCGATAGATTCAAGTTCTGTACCAGGGTTACTCCGCCACAATGAACGTCCGAATAAGCGATGCATTTGGAGACATTCGGGACATAGCAATGAAAAACCACGACGAGGTTCTATCGACCTTTTGTCTATTACGGTCTAAGATTTCTGTGTCCATAGTCACTAACACTGCTGGAGCGGATGGAAGTGATGGATGTATTAAACCTGACTCGCCAGACAATGGACGGTGAGCACTGACGGGTGTGGTAACTACTTGGATGGGTAGCCTGACCATCGGGAAACACCGTGAACCTAAGCCGTTGCTGTCTGAATATGACACAATAGATCGCTGATCCGCATACCAACCATTCAATAGAACTACAACTGCCATAGGGAATGACCGCAGGTGATAGATAAAAAGAGGAAGATGCACAAGAAACATAAATGGCTGCTGTGACACCGGAGCCAGCATTAACCGTGGTAGGTAAGATTGAGAGAACGAAAAGGAGCAAAAAAATCTCTACAAGATAATTATATTTATTTAACCATGTGTTATTTTATTCAGAGGCGTCTTATCAATTTAAAAAATATACTGGCGATTCTAACACTGTATTCACACTTAGTTCCTAAGTATCTATCAAAGTGTTCCATTATATCCACCAAGAGGTGCCATATTTTCATATCAGCATTGTACTGATAGATAAGAGCAGGTAGGGTAAGTAATTGCATTGTCTGTAAAAGGACAGGTGTCGATGATCACATACGGGAAGTCACGTGCGGCGTTCCACAGGGATAGGTCCTTGGGCCACTCCTGTGGAACGTTTTGTACGACGGCATTCTCCAGTCGGAAAGTCCCAACGTCACAAAGGATTGCCGTCTGGTAGCATTCGCTGATGACCTAATTGTGATCGCAATAGGTAAAACCGAAGAGTGTGCTATCACCAAAGCCAAAACCGCGATCGGTGAAGTTAACCAGTGGATGGCTAATAACGGCCTGGAAATAGCCCCATAGAAATCCGAGGCTATTGGGTTAACCGGACGTAACTAATATGAGCGTGAATATCCGCGGCGCGCTCGTCACCGCCAAACCAGAAATTAAATACCTCGGGGTATTTTTAGACCAGAAGATGACGTGGAACCGGCACGTCCAGTATGCAACCGAGAGGACCGAGAAGTCAAGTATGGCATTACGGAAACTTATGCCGAGAAGCGGAGGTCCCAAAACCAGAGGTCTGTGGCTAATTCAATTCTGCTCTATGCTGCCCCGGCGTGGGTCGACGCACTTAAAGCCGCCAGAAATCGAGATATATTGATCCGAACTCAAAGACATATGCTAATCAGGATAAGCTGTGCATACCGGACAACCTCCGCCTCAGCGCTGCAAGTGATAACGGCGGTCCCTCCCGCAGACCTGCTCGCCAAAGAACGGGCATACTGTCACGGAGCAGACAAAGCAGCTAAGGCCACCTATAGAAACCATCTTATTTACCGCTGGCAGGAGAGGTGGGACAGCTGCCAAGTTGGCAGGTGGACGTACCGACTAATTCCGGACATCAGGGTATGGGCGGCCCGTAAACACGGCGATCTCAATTATTACTTGACCCAGGCGCTCACCGGACACGGAAATTTTGGAACATACCTGCACCGTATAGGGAAAAAAGATACCAATATATGCGTATACTGTCCAATAGTTGATAACACGCTGTTCCAATGTCCAAGATGGCGTGACGATAGGGAGACAACAAGTAGAGAAGTAGGACAGACGTTAACCGCACAAAACTTCGTTGGCATCATGCTTGTTAACGCCACATGTTGGGTCACCATCAACACGATGTGCTGCACCATACTTAGAAAGAAGGACGAAGATGAAAGGGTTCCATAAGCCAACAGAACTCCGAAGAAATGTTTGATTACAGTTCCGGAGAGAAGAGGGGGGTTTTTTAGTGAGTAAGAATCTCACATATCCCCACACGCCGGTCCATCAGTGTGGGGAACCTTATGAAGGTTTTTCCCCTCGAAAAAAAAAGGTAGGGTAAGTAAGATTATTTTATCAAAATATGATAGTAGACTGACTATGTTTAATTCATACTTATTATTTCCAAAATTTTAAAATATTTAAATTAGAAATAAGCGAGATATAGGTGCATATATCTGCATGACAAGTGAGAGACAATGTGTGTATGAATACTGTTAAAGGGAATAACAAAATCCTAGAAAAATTATGAAGCATATACATTACAGTGTGACTCATTTTGAATGGAAACACCACTGTACAAAACGTATTTATTATCTGATTTCAACGGGGCTATTTTTAAAAGATAGGCCATCGAAAGCTCGACTTAATGACATAAATTTAGAGATAAATTTCAATTTTCAAGATCTACTGATTTTTTTTTCAATGTCTAAAATGGACAAATTTGATTAGCGATTCTTTTTATAAATACTACTCCATTCAGAAATATCTCAAATGGGTAAATCAAAAATTTCGTTAAAAAATATTAAATAATGACAGATTTATGACAAAATTAATGTAAGTAATATTTTATAATAACTTTTACATGATATTTTCTAAAAATCGAAGTAGTCCAAGAAAAATAAACAATAGACAGATAAAATAAGTGGATAGTTTTAAATAATATTCTCTTTATCGAGTTAATTTTTATGAGATAATAATAGGGTGCCATGGAAAACAAATTTTAAAGTCAGACGTCAAATCTTTAAAATACGCATATACTCAGAGTACATTGTTATTGAAATTATAAAATTGATCAATAATATTATCAAGTAATAGTTTATTAATTTAAACTTAAAATTATGGATACTCTAAATGTAGTAGAAAAAATTGAACTTGTACACCTTAGAGGAGATGTTGACAGAACTTTGAGAGTCATGTGAGATATTTAATAATAGGCACTCGAATAGGCCCAACATCACCAAAAGTACCGTTTCTAAAATAAACAAAATTTTTAAAAGCATCGTTAAAATGAGATAATAAAACGGGTAACACTGTATGCTGTTGGCCGGTATAGCTTAGATCGAGAAGAAAATATCCACCATACGTATTTCCAATCCGCACTAAGCCCGCTATAAACATCAATATTTGAACATCCTATTTGCCTGCATTCACGAATCTAATAATATAGCCTTTATAATGAAGTTATAATATTGTATAAACTGAATATTGCTGGTGTTGGTAAACCGTCAATGTAATAACTCTAACTTGTCCCGAGATCAAACTATTAGCGAACAGTATAACGAGGTTTGAACTTAAATTAGCTTCATAACTCCTTTCTGACAGCTTCGAGGGATAATTTCGATATCGCCAATTCTATTAAGCTTATTTGCAGACTATTATCAATAATAATATTAAATATGATACACCGAGTAGAATGAAAATAGATATTATATACGGTGCATTAAAATAAAATAATATATTTAACAATCACTACACTGTTGATAGGAACAAGTATATTGAAGTGTTGTTGTGGTTCCGGATGCTTTTCCGTGGAGTTGATAGGCTCCTGTGGGAACCACGGTTATTTAAACGACGTTTCGGCAGACTCTCATCTGCCATCATCAGGTTCTCGCTGAAAGCTGCCTACTGCTGCTCTTCGTTGCTCGAACTGAACTGAGGAGCAGCAGTAGGCAGCTCTTAGCGAGAACCTGATGATGGCAGATGATATTATGTTGAAACGTCGTTTAAACAACCGTTGCTCCTGCACAGCAGAACAAATATATTGTATAAATTAGTTTAAACTGAATCGAGCCTTTTATAATTTAAATTAATTCGCAGTAAGCAGGGTTTAAACCCACTTTGGCAAGTACGTTAGCTAAATGCGTTAACCGACTGAGCTACCGTCCTCGTAAAATGCTCATTCTTTGAAAGAATATTATGCTATTTACGTTAAGTTGAATTAGTTTCTATTTTCTTCACCACGACTGCCCATCACTACACAATTTCTAATTTAAATTAATCACATCTATCAAGAATATCAAACAATCAATATGAGTTATGTTACATCATATAATTTTTCAATCTACCTAAATTGAAATTGCGTGAATAATGGTTTTCAGAAACTGTTCCGTGCAACATGGCAGATATATAACAATAGTTAGTTTTCAAGGCGTGTGTGCTTCTTTTATGCACTATGATAATTATGAGTGATAGTTGTGACCCAAAAAGTAAACATTTTCAATAATGAATAAAATACGGGAGTAACTATTTGTTTCGTTAAAGTCTTATTAAATAAGCTCCGACAATATTTTTAAAGTTAAATTAATATATTTATTTCGAACTTGAAAAACACCTTGTATACAATACGGTCTCAATATGTTGTAACATCTTTATATTTTTTGGTGCTTAATTAAGGATCTTAGTAACATTTTGCACTAAAATTATAATAGAACAGAGTTTACATAAAACGTGGTACTTTACACGCCACTTAATTTCGTGAATATAATAATCAATAAAAATAACGGTGATGTTACAAAGGTGGCGCAGTCGGTAGGATTGTAAGAAATCTAAAATAAATATTCTGACATTATTCGGAGCTAATTAGAAAATTAACATACACCGTTTGAGCCTTTCGAATTTTGCGATTGTAATAAATTTTTTCACTTATAAATTGATCACAATACAAGCACTTACTGTTATATCAATAGGCAGGAAGCCATAAAACTACCTCGGATTGTGTTCCCCTTAACCACCAATGAAATGAGATAATTTCCATAGTGACTAATAATTAATTTTGTTACATTCCTAGGGAAGGGTAACGTCTGTGACACTGACAGTACTTAAATTTATTAGAGCCAAGTGTTTACATTTTCCCAGTCGGCACTGGTTTAAGTATTTTATTTGATATATTATTTGCGACGGTTTGGAAATACAATACAAATGCACTATGTATGTCATTTATAGTTATTGCCTAAAAACAGTTCGAGTAAGAGCATCCTATTATCCAACGATGTCTCTTTGCGGCATGTCGAATATTTGAAACCCGCCATTATCACGTATTTTTTATTAGTTTGAATTACGTGCCAAGTTTCTATCAAATGTGGCGCTTATTTATACACAAGATGACGTAATTTTCAATTCCATAGATTATATTTGTATCATAACTTAAAGTGATATCTCGGGTTGGAAAGTGGTCACTTTCCAACCTGAATATTAAAAGCGACGCGACATCATTTTCACATTTGTCCTATGACATAAGAATTTTAAACAGTTTATTTGGCTTTTTTTTCAATAAGGAGGATGATTGTGAATGAAATAGTATACAAACCTTGGTGAAAAGTTTCATTGCTGTCTCGAGAATTAGTTATTATTTCTCGACAACAATGAAACGCTTTCCACCTCGGTATGTAATATACTATTGTATACTCTTTTAATTGTATACCGGGTGTAACAGGATCATGGTATATACCCCCTTTTCTCCTTTAGGTTTGAAGATAATTGATTGACATGTAGGATATACTACATACATAATAAGCGGCACTTTATGACATACAATTATTTTTTTTTTCACTTCCGGTTTCGCCGGAAGTGACACTAACTTTCGATTTTCAAATAGAATACCCTATATATGATTGCATTTTTGAATTCTGCATAATTTTCTGAATCCAACGATGCCAAATAAGTGACATTTCAAACATCAATTTTTTTATAATATAATTTTTAGTTTTCCATTTAAGTGTGCCATGTCGGTTTCGATTTATTCCAAAATGACACGTGTAATTATGCAAAAATCGAAATCCCGTAAAAAACGCTAAATTACGTGAATTATGGGAAAACAAAATTCACCAAACTAGTTTTTGGGGCAATACTCAATTTTTTCAAATGGAACCATATCGGTACCTTGGTACCATTTATTAGTACTATTAATAAGGAATTTATTCATATGTCGTATTAAAATGTGCGATAAATACAAAGAAAATTTCAGCTAAAAGAAAATAAGAAAATACAATTTTATTCTAATTACCTTGTTACATATAAGGCGGTTTTGCAATACAAAAATTAACACAAAGCGTTACAACAGTTGTTGTAATGCTGGCCATTAACGTCAATGCACTTCTGAACTCGCATAGCTGTTTCTCGAAGAACGTTCGCCAATTGCTGGGCCGTTATGCTATTAATTGCTCATGTTACTCATAGCTCCAGGTCTTCGTGGGTTGTAATGGCGGTTGCATAGACAATATTTTTTAAATGACCCCAAACAAAGAATTCAAGGGGCATTAAATCAGGTGACCTTGGAGCCCACCTCATAGGACCATTCGTCAAAATTACGTTTTCTCCGAATCTCAGTTGAAGGTAATCAATTACTATCATTGAATTATGGGGAGGAGCGCCATCTGGTTGGAAGTACATTCCCTGTCCCAAATCTAAAGGTAACTCATCTAAAATGTCCTCAATCTTATTTTCCAGGAATCTAAAGTATCTGACACCAGCCAGAGGTCCTTCAAATATTATTGGACCAATGATTCTACTACCGATTATTCCAAGCCAAACATTGAAACCGAACCGCGCTTGAAAGTTACCCTCCCGTAGTAAATCTTCATTTTCTTCGAAAACAAAATCAGTCCCAAAAAATCATTGTTTGGCTGTACGTTATTATACCAAATTCAATTGCAATATTCCATCCTACGTTCGTAATCACGTTCGTACAAATGCTGGTGCAATTGGTATTTAAAAGATTTATAGTGGTATTTGTGCAAAATTTGGCTTACTGTTTGGTGACTGATGTTCAATTCAAACCCAACTTGCGTCAAGGAAACAGTCTTATCAACTTCTATTCGAGCCAAAACATTAATTTCCGTTCCTTCGTCAATAATGAAGTTTTCTTTAGGATCATTGATGGGCTCTGTTCGGAATCGGTTTTCAACACGTTTAAAATAATTTTTCGCCGAACATTGTCTATCAGGATATCGTCGGCCACAAAGGTCCATAGCGGCAATTGCATTTTTTTTACTTTCTCCATAAATAATTAACATGCCCACTTTTTCATCTTTTGTATACATTTGCGGCATTTTGAACACAATTAACAAGAATTTACAACAATTTTTAAAGACACAATAAAAACACCGTTATACCAACAAATGTTTGACAAGCTAAATATTTCACTGTGTAACGAAAAAATATTTTTTCCGTTTAAGCACCCGTGCTAAATAAATTTGAATTACCCGCGGAAATAACGACCGGAAGTGCGCAAACGCGGTAGAAGCATCATTTGAAATATCCATGCTACTTGTTCACTTCGATTTCGACCTAGGTGAGTGAAGACTGTTACTTGTTCTTTAACGAATTTTCACGTTTATTTCTTTAATCCTTTGATATTTTGAATATATTTGATTATTAAATGATGTCATATTATTGAGTTAACGTTGCTGTATAGTTATTTTTGGGAATTAAAGGATATTCCCTGTAATAATTAATTTTTATTAACACACCTGTTTGTGAGATGTCGGCGTCCATTGGACACATGTTAACTCATTAATTATCGTGACAATTTTGTATTTTGTGGTCCCTTGAGACACAATACCGTGGTATTTTGCCATTATTCAGACTATTGTGTACGAGGATTAAACTCGGAAATTAATCAAAGGATAAATTAGAATCTTTGTTTCTTAATCGTGTGTAGACAATCTTATCTCATTAAAAGTCGCATTTAGTTCACCTCGTATTAATACAAGAGGTTGAGAGATCATTTTTTTATTAGTTTATTTGTTGGGAGATTAAACCCATAATTTTGTTTGCTATATTTGTTACAGTATCAGTTTATTTCAGATAGTAATTCAGATATTTTCTCTCTAATTCTAACTAAATTTTGTTACCTTCATTCAAATTTTTGGTCATAACCAGTCAGCCATTTTGTAAACGGCTAAAATTTCATGAGAGTAGAGTTTTCTTATTTATTAATTTCATATATTATATTAATCAGTAGTTTATTCATATATTTTCAGTAGTCGAGTAAAGTAAAATTTTATCAATACTCAGGTTTTGTATTAAATTGCTAATAGTTTGGTTTTGCAGTGACCTTCGTCACCATAGTTTTTTTGTAGTTTTCTTGTATCTCTTTTTTCTCACCATTCTAAATTTTTTATATTATCAACTGGTTCTTTACATTCCCCTTTTTAATGTAAAATCCTGGACCAAACCACCATTGAAGCAAGGCATAACTTGAATATTTGGAGTTATCCTAAAAGTATTGGATATCATTCCGACGCAGCGTCTCCTAGAAATCAGCGTTGTCAGGACCTGAATATTACGTCCTCCTTCCCGGGTACCCGCGGCCATCTTCAGGAACAGACCTCGTCGGGATTCCACGTCTCCGCTAAGCTAAGTACCCAAAATTTACGTGCATAATTCAACTTTTGATCAGAAGATAACTTGTAAACCAGTTGATCGTTTCCTTTTGTAATTTTTTTGTTAATCTTCAAATTTAATTTTTTTTATAACTAAATTTTTTGTCTAATTAATTCAAATTTCACCATATTTGTAGTCATTTGTAAAGTATTGTATAATTTTCAATCTTTTATACTGTTAATATATTATTTGTTTTATATTTGATTTTGATTGTTTTCTCCCCCTGATAAAGTTTGCAAGAGTGTTATTTACTGAATACGCTGGCGTCCAAATTTTTATAGTTTATTAAAGTTTTGTTTGGTAAATTTGACAAGAAAATAATTGTTAAGAAACAAAAATATATAACTCTTCTCGCCACCTAGTGACCCTCGACCAGCCCTGAGCTAACTGGTTGCTACGCTTTCATAGCTTCCTCAGCAGCCAGCTGAGAAGTTGTGGTTGCAACTGTTTTCAAAGCCACCTTAGTTACTTCATAACATTTAATTAGAAGAAAATTGTATTTTCTTATCTTTTTAAGCTGTAATTCTGGTTGTATTTATCGCGCTGTATTTATTTGAATAAATTACTTATTAATAAATAGTACTAATAAATGGTACCACGGTACCGATATGGTTCCATTCGAAAAAATTGAGTTTTGCTCCAAAAACAATTTTGGTGAATGTTATTTGCTCATATATCACGTAATTTAGTGTTTTTAACGGAATTTCCATTTTTGTAGCATTACACGGGTCATTTACAATAAATCAGAACCGTCATGGCACACTTAAATGGAAAACTAAAAATTATTATATAATAAAAAAAATCGATGTTTAAAATGTCACTTGTTTGGCATCGTTGGCTTCAGAACATTATGTAGAATTCAAAAATGCAATAATATATAGGGTATTCCGTTTAAAAATCGAAAGTTAGTGTCACTTCCCGCGAAACCGGAAGTGAAAAAAATCTATTTTATGTCAAAAAGTGTCACTTATTATGTATGTAGTATGTCCTTAATTTCAGTCAAACAAAACTAAGGGAGAAAAAGGAGTACACCATGATCCTGTTAGACCCGGTATATATTTTTACTATTTTTTTCCTTGAACTATGTTTTCTGTTGTTACTTTTCATCCGTGTAAAACAATTTTTGTTACATACACTATTAAATATTATTGTTATTATTGTTATTATTATCTTGTTATATAGGTTTTCCTCGTCCTGTTAAATCCATTTATTAATAAATTAAATATAATTTCCAATTAGGTACTATTTCATACCAACATAGTATTAATTATTTGCATGTGCTTAAAATAGAAACCGTCGATTTATGCAGAGCCTACCTCGTTATTTTCAACTTGTTAATATAACCCACTTCGAATGAAGATGTTTTTGAAGTCAAATATATATAAAAGCATCAATGATAGATCTGGACAATCTTAATCCAGAAGGCTACAGAAAGTAAACAAACTTAGAATCACCCTTTCTGAAGGTGTCCGTTTCTTTGTCTGATTCTGATTCCTTAAACGCGAAAACAAACTGTTTTCTATGTTAGACGTATTAACAGTGCTTTCAGACTTGTCACGTCATATAAAAATGAAGAAATCTCCCTTGTCTTGAACCTTTTCTTTTATTCCTTTGCTGATGCCATCGGGTTGGATAAAACATAAAGTTGTTTTTGTGAGTGTATAAATAAAATCCAATGGAAGAGCGTCAGTTAGGATGAATATGCTTTAAGGATTATGTCGGGAGGCCCTTCGAAAAATAAAAGAAATCATTGCCCAAAAATAAAACTAAATGGTGCTTCAAGCTTCCCTTTTATTATTATTTTTATAGTAATAGATTGGCTTCTTTGATGATTATGTATAAGAGCTGACACCCATAAAATTGAAATATTTGTTTTAATCTCAGAGAAGGAGACTCTTTACGATCTATTTACCATATTATTACACGCGATGTATTTCATTAGCATATCGTTTTATGATAATGATGATCATAAATAATAATATTTTGCAATATGGGAAGCTTCTAACATTCGAGTAATAAGACTAATACGAAAACAAGTTTTTACTTCTTTTTAGCAGACGACAATAATTTAATAAGCTACAGAAAATTTCTTAAATTAAAAATTCCTTGCTTTATGGCAGTTGGATGTTTATAATAAAATTCTGTGCATAGTTTTTAAAAATCAGTCCTCACATTTTACCGGACTTTTAAAAGGAGGAATTTCTCAACCCGACCTGTGTGTATTAGGTAAGAGAAAGTTGTGAGAAAAATTTCATCGAGAATTTGTAGAATGATAATTTCGCCGAAATTGCATTAAAATTGACGATTAAGTATTTTGGAGTAGCTGATACTTAATCTGATGTAACAAGATAAAGATTTAAATGGCTATTCCGCTAGGGCTGTCATAACTGCAAAACTTTTCAAGAGTTACATGAAATTTGACATAAAGGTGTAATAACGTGCAAAAAATTTAACTACTTATTTATTACCGAAAATGAAGGTTGGTTCTTCATGTAAAATTTTTCAAAATAAGCCTTTCTTGTCCATCTACACCCCCTTAAGGGGGTGTGCAAAGAAATGGTTTTTTAAATTTCTATCTGAAAATAACGTAATCGGAAAAAGACCAGAATTGACACATAATTTGGTAGTATTATGTACTGATACGATCATTTGGTGCTTATGTATTATTTTCAGATAAAAATTAAAAACCGATTTTTTTGTAATTTGTACAACCCTTTTATGGGGTACAACTGGACAAGAAAGACTTATTTTGAAAAATTTTATATGAAGAATCAACCTTCATTCTCGATGAGGAATTAGCATTTAAATTTTTTGTACGTTATTACGGGACAATCTGCATAGTGCAGTAAAAAAAATATTTTAAAAAAAGCGATGAGATATGCATACTATTGTAACAGCAAAATTATGATTTCGTACGTTCTGGGTACCTCCAAGAGTATATACAGGGTGTAATAAGTTTCATGTCATTAAAAAAACTGGTGGTAGGGAACTACAAGACAAACAAAAAAACCTTATATAACATGCGGTCTAAAGTTTTGGAGAAAAAAAATGAACAAAAATTTCGCAAATTTTCAATAAAATTTTTTAAGAACTGCTGGAATATTGAGGTAGGTTTAGATCTAGATCTGATCTGAAGAAAACTATAACTCTCCCTGGTGCAATATTTTAGTTACTGTGGGTGTTTCGTTATGTACACAGGTCCAACCCGCTGTTCGTTGTTTTTGTTATTTTTGAATTTCGTGTCATTGTGTATTTATTTTATAGTTAAGATTTATTTTATTGACTTACCGTTCAAGTTGTCAAATTCTTGATTACGTACAGCCACAACTTCTTGTTCGTTCTTTTTGTATTCCTTTTTGGTTTTTGTACCAAGCATTTATTTTATTTTTCTTTATTGACAACGTTAGTTGATAGTTTAGTGTTGAACGAAGTGCGTATGTCCTTAATTCGACGTACCGAACTGTGTATTGATGCACATGCAGAGATTTTGAATTATTTAGGTAGGTAGTAAGCTTTTAACCCAGGACACTCATTTATGTTACAAATATTAATAAACCACATTTAAATTTTCTAAATTATAAGCAATCCAATATTTTGTTCCAAATTAAAAAACACACATGTAAAAAAATGCTCTGTTTAAACCTCTATGGCCATTATTTGCTTGCAATTGTGCTCGAAGAGAGAACGAATTATTTACCTCTTTATACTTGACTGAGTTCAGTTGCGGCAGTCCATTAAAGGCGGTCGATGATCCTTTGTCGCCGTAGACCACCGCGTGTGCCGGCGAGCACTTTTTTATGACAATTTAAAAGTTGTATAATTGCGAACTAGAAGTCCATTCACCAAGAAAAGCAGTGGTTCTCAATAGTTGTCTACCATAATATTAAAAATATTGACCTAGATCAGTGTTTTTCAAAGTGCCCCTAGAGGGAAAAGTCATAGAGGTTTTTTGTTTGTCTAATCGGTCCCCATTAACAGTTTTTTTAATGACATGAAACTGATTACACCCTGTATATCTGTGTCTTGGACTTTCAAAGTCTTTTGCGTTTTTTTATATATAATTTAGTATTTTGAACAGCGTTTCTTTAGGTAAAGTGATGAATATCTCCTGTTCTAAAGGTCTGATCGGGACAAACAAAAGATCAGAATCTTCGTAATTCAAATTCCAGCTTCCACGTTTGGGTAATTTGGTTACGTACATAACATGCAAAATTGAGTAAACTGGCTAAATATTGAAGCCTGTAAATGAATTTGTTATCTTAAATTTGATTTGAGTGCCATTCTGTGATAATAAGTCCAACATGGATAATTTTTTCAAAATGTAGATCTCGATTCCCTTGACATAAAATATGTTTTGAAAAAAAATGTTGAAAATTTTTTATCAGAAATGATTGAGAATTACAGAACTTTAATTTTAAAAACCACTGCCTAAGGAAAGACTACTTTTACATCCAGATTATTCATCCAAGTCACTTTAAAGGAAACATCTTGATTAGATTTGCACTCTAGCATGTGGAAATCATTGGTCATAGAATTATAATTATATTTGGAGAAGACATCATAGAAAAGTTTGACGTGTTGGTTTGTACCTTATACGTGAAAATGAAGATTTTTGTTTACCCTACTTATTTTCTCCTATTCACGTCCCACCCCTTCAATGGAATAATCTCAATCAGATGTCATTACAATACATACGTGTACTAAGTTTCAAGTAAATATCTCAATTTTATATTATCAAACCCATTAATAATGGAGCGGAGATGGTGGTGTTTGAAAAATATTAGAAATAGGTCTCAGGCCTTTGTTTCTAGTATATATACCAAATCCCACATTTCTGTACTCCTACCAGCTTGATTTACTTATTTTCCACTATTTACTCCTACTTAACCCTCAACTCTTCAACGGAATGATCTCAAAATATAATCTAGTTCCAGATGTCGTTATAATACATACGTGTCCCAAATTTCAAGTGAATATCTCTATGTCATTTTATCAACTCCTTTAATAATGGATTAAGGCTAGGGGGGAATTGAAAAATATTACTAAAAATGCGGTATAATATCACACCTTTTTTGAAACATTGCTCTTGGTCTAGAAGAGAAAACATAAAGACGTTGTCTACTATTAAACTGCAATTGATAATTTCGTCAAAATAAAAGAATCTATGGCTTTAATTATATTTTCCAGGTTTTTAATTTTTTCCCTGACATTTATCAATATTTTAAAAATTCCCTGACTTTTTCCTGCCTTTTTCACATGTTCTTAAAATCCCTGACTTTTCCAGGTTTTCCAGGTGAGGCCGAACCCTGCTCGTGTAAACTATTTATTAATTATGTTTTGCCGTTATAGATCAGGTAGGATCCCATATTGTCTCCGCTTTGGCTATAGACTTTTATTATAATTTATTCAGTGGCATCAACTTCAATTTAAGGGACATTCTATCTTTATCTTTTTCAGATAACATCTGAATCACCCTGTAGAATAAATCATATAAAACGAAAAAATAACAATTAAAACTAGATAATCCGCTCAGACAAGCCAAAATCTTACAATAACTTTCCTCATAATTTATATGCAAATCTTAGATGTTAAGGACTACAAAGAGCCACCCAATTATCATTTTAATTTGTGACATAATATTCCTCTGTCATCCTTAATTAATCCTTTGGCCCTAACTTCCCTGGAAAATATCAGTACGGCTTCTGTTTACACACAATTCCTGAACACGTCAGTAACAAAACGCGTTTGCCTCTAAGCACTAAGTGGGGAACATCCCTAAGTGGGTTGACACGTGATGGTGTGCGGTTTCCTTATCCTACTCAGTTATCAAACGCATTTAAGCGAATGGTGTTGTTAACAATTACCAACAAGCTGTCATGCCAGATTCGAATTCGGTCAGTATGGCATGTTCATGGTAGCCCTGTACTATGTATGTTGTTTGCTCATATGGAAACAAATCAATCACTAACTTCGCTAGCAGAGCTGGCCTACTTACTGCCTGGCTGGGATTGCTACTTTTCTATCAGTTTATGGATCTAATGAAGTGTAGTTTGGAATATGGAAATAAAACGTCCATTTCAAGAATTGTTGTAAATGTGATGTAAAATTTTAGTATTCTTACTAGAGTCCAAGAGGCAGGCCAGGATTTATATATCAGAAGAGTGGAAAACATTTTGAAACATTTTTAGTTTATGCGCAATATAGTATGTTTGTGGAATGTTCATAATTTCTCACTTTTGGGTATTTTGAATCTTTAATAAATATTTAAAAAATGAATGAAACAGAGCTCTGCGATACATAAATTAGACGTACACCCTCTTTTAAATAATCCAAAGTGTCCATCGCCTAAAAATAAACTAAAGACTTAAATAAAGTTGCCAAATTAATAGATTATTACACAATTAATTTTTTTTCTGAAAGTATTTACATAAGACTTCCGTCTCTATTTGGTTCCATTCATTTATTGATAATTTTTTCTGTTGGACGATCCCGCTGTATTTTTTTTTATTAAAATTATATCACGTAAAAGTATATCAGGTTTTCTCTCTGGCAATAATGACACTAGTATTTTAAATATTATTTCTTTTCGTCGTTTATTCATTGATAAATTATTTTAGAGTGTTACCTGCATATTTTTCATTAAAATTATATCAGGTAATAGTGTCAACTATATTTCAAATATTATTTTCCGCCAGTATTTCCCAAAAAAGTATATTAATAACAAACATGACGGAGGAAAATCATTTTTTTCTTGCGTGTAGTTGATATTACTGTTCAGGAAGAAATCTGTTATACTTTTTGTGAAAAAATATGCAAGGTGATAATCACCTTAAAAAATAATTAATAAATAATGACGAAAATAGTTAGTTTTGATGCTAAATTGCAAAATGCCATTTTTACATTCTACAATGAAAGATATTTTTGCCAGCGACAACGAGCAAAAAAATCATTCGAGAATGCGAAAGAATTTCGCAATCGAGTTTGAAATAACATTTTTTCGTAATTTGTCTCCCACAGTTCAAAAATTACTAAAACTCTGAAGAGAAAACTTTGACATTTACAATTAATTTATTTGATATGTATATCATTATCATCTACAATTTGCTGCACATATTTTAATGTCAAATAATCTTTGGCGCCTCAGAAACGATAGCAACGCAACAGACAAGCTTTAATAAACAATTTTTTAAACTTAATTTGGTGGGGGTTTATTCAATATTTTTATCATTGGAATTGAATAAAAACATAAAACATTTTATCAGAAAGTCATGAAGATCTACCATATGAAGTGTCTGGGGTAGCGAAAAGTGCAACTTCTGGACTTATTCCTATCCAAATCGATCAAGCAACATGAATCTGCTTACAAAGACTTTATGGAATGGCATGTATGATTCTAAGAAATTGAATATAGAATTAAGAGACTGCAGCCGACAACGTCATAGTCTTTAAATTCAATACTGAAGAGAACACTAAATGTTAAACAAAATATAGATATAGAGAAATATTCCAAGTTAGTACCGTATTTGAAAAATAAATGAGTAGGACATATTCTTACAAGCGACACTAGATGAAAGCTTCTTATTAATGAAGGTGAGATATATTAATTCATTAGTACATTTTTTTACTTCCACATCCACGTAGTGGATTGGAAGTATAGTAATCGTAAAAAAATTTTCAAAATTTCTTTTTCTTGAAATCGGTTTAGAATGTCATGAAACGTCGAGATTTTAAATTTGAGCGAAAAAAAAAATTCTGTCTGCGGGTCTGTCTATCGGTCTGTAACTTTTTTTTGTCCGCACGCTTTCTCCGGAACGGTTTAAGATATTGACTTGAAATTTTGTACACGTATATATTATAATGAGATCTGGAACTGGATTGTTTTTTTAAGATCTCCGGTGAAGGGTTGGGGTGTAAATAGGGGGAAATATGGGGAAATATGTAAAGCAAGCCGGTAAGAGTACAAAAACTTGAAATATGATGTATGTACTACAGGCCAAGGCCTCAGATTATTTTATAATATTTTTCAACCCCCCACCACATCTTCATTATTAAAGGGGTTGATAAAATAAAACTGAGATATTCATTTCAAATTTGGTACACGTATGTATTATAGCAACATCTGGAACTAGATTATATTTTGAAATGATTCCGTTGAATGGTTGGGTGTTAAATAGGGGTAAATAGGGGAAAATAAGTAAAGCAAGCTGGTAAGAGTACAGAAACTTGAAATTCGGTGTATGTGCTAGGAGCCAGGGTCTCAGATTAGTTATATTATTTTTTAACCCCCACCACCCCTACTCCATTATTTATTTATTTATTTATTTATTTATTGCATACACTGTTCAACAGGTAAGATACCCAATTACAGAACAGGAATAAAGGCATACAAAGCATTAATTACATAATATACAACAACATAGAAAGAAAGTAAAATGAAGAAAAAAATTACTTAAATGTACGAACTATGAATAACTAATGATACGAAGAAAGAGAAAAAAATAACATGGGAAATGTTTAAATATAAAAACTATATATACATATATACACATATGTGATTCAAAGCAAATTAAGAAAAACAAAGACACTCACTGGTTATTTAATTTAGAACATTTTGTTTTATGTCACTAAGGCTGCAATTAAAAATATCGAAGTCGTTACATAATTTGTTAGAAGTACTACAAATCGTATATAAAGGTGAATTATTTAGTACGTTGGTACGCGGCGTAGGTAAATAGAACACTTGGTGATTACGAGAGGTTAATCTGGGAACGTGAAAATTAAGCTTACTAATTATTTCGGGTGCGTCAAAATCATTGTGTAGTAATTTAAACAAAAATACTTGAGAAAAGTACGTACGCCTATCCTCAAGAGTAGTCATAGAATATCTTTCAAGCAAGTTACTGTGCGGAAAACCAATCACTGGATAGGTACCGTCGGATTTGAACCACAGTAATTTAAGAAATCTACGTTGAACTGCCTCCAAGTTATTCTTGTGAACATCATAACTGGAACTCCAAATTAGCGATGCGTACTCAAGTTTCGATCTGACGAAGGATTGATAAAGAATTTTCAGAGTATCAGTATTAGTGAATTCTCGACTAGTACGAACGATGAATCCAAGGGCTTTGGAGGCTTCGGCCACAATGGTATCGATATGATCAGTGAAGGATAATTTACTATCAAAAGTTACGCCGAGGTCGCGAAATGTTATAGGTCTTTGAAGTATGACATTATCTAACCTGTAATCAAAAATAAAAGGTGATGTTTTTAAAGAAAAGGACATTACGTTACATTTACTAGGATTCATGAATAATTTATTTACTATACACCAGGTGTTTATTTTGTCAAGGGAAGTCTGAAGTTGAAAACAGTCATCGATTTCATCAATTACTGTGAAAATTTTTAGATCGTCGGCATATAAAAGGTGAGGCAAATTAATTTCGTTCACTATGTCATTAATAAATATGTTAAAAAACAAGGGCCCCAAAATAGATCCCTGGGGAACTCCAGATGTGGCAGCAAATTCGATCGATTTGAACCCATTTAATGCAACGTACTGACTCCTATTCATTAAATAAGATTTAAACAAAAGGAGCAAAGAATATGAGAAGCCGATTTTTTCTAATTTATTAAGTAACAACTGGTGATCAAGTCTATCAAACGCTTTGGAGAAATCGGTATATATGACATCTACCTGCCCACGTTCATCTAGGGATTCAGAAATATATTGAGTTACACAGAATAAATTTGTTGTTGTTGAACGCCCTTTCATAAATCCATGTTGATTAATAGAGATTTTGGTGTTAATCGAATGATATATTCTATCATGAAGTAATATTTCTAAGACTTTACAGAAGTTACAAATTACAGAGATTGGTCTGAAGTTCTCAATATCTAGTTTGTTTCCCTTTTTGAAGATGGGACATACTTTGGAATATTTCCATAGGTCAGGAAATAGGCAGTTTTTTAAGATTAAGTTAAAAATTAGAGTTAGAGGATATGCAAAGATGATAGCGCAATCCTTTAATAAAAAAGCTGGAATGGAATCAGGACCGGTCGTCATTTTGGGTTTAATTCGTTTTAGAGCCCGAATAACCTCATCTTCACTGAAAGAGTTTATGCTAACAATAGGGTTATTGTTAGGTATATCGGTCTCAAAGTGATGTTCCTCGATATCTAATGAAGACTCATTATAAGATTGACCGAAATAATTGGCAAATGCGTTTAGTATATCAGAGGGATTGTTTAGCGAAGATCCCTCGAAGAACATCTCTTCAGATACACTGGCCGACCCTTTTCTACTTTTGATGAAAGCCCAAAATTTATTGGGATCATTTTTTATATTGTCTTCAGAGTTCTGCACGAAATTTCTGTAGGCTAAATTGGTATCATATTTTATTTCCCTTCTGATGTTTTTGAGGTTATTGTGTATAAGTGGATCACTGGTTCTTGCATACTGTCTCCTAAGACGTTCTTTAAGGCTAATTTTTTTTATGATACTGCCATTAAACCACGGAGGATATCTGCCGCTACGAGAAGTCGATTTCTTAGGTACACAAGATTCAAATACAGAGTCAAGTTTGTTGTAAAAATGAGTGCATGCATCATTGACGTCATTAAAAGAAGAGAGGGAGGACCAGTCTATGTTGAGAAGGTTTTCATACAATTTGGAGAAATCACATTTGCGGAAATTATAACTAACGTCATGATTGGTTGGAAAATTATTAATAAGGTTCTTAACAGTACTTATTTCAGTTGATATGATCAGAGCAGGGTGATGAAAATCTTCATTAGTTAACGGATCAGGAGATTGAGATACATCACAGTTTTTGTTGTGTAATACTAGATCAAGAATATTGTCATTGCCATTAAATATTGAGTTGTATTGAGATAAATTATTAGTGTCTAGAAAATTATTCAAGGCTCTAATTTGGGCGTTAGATTTTGAGTCTTTTAGGTAAGATGCATATTTGGGGATATTAAAATCGCCCAAAATGACTATATCATTATCGCTATTTTGTAAATACTTCAGGGTACCTAGTGTCTCAAAAAAATATTCAAAATCGGCAACAGGTATACTCGGTGGTATGTAGATAACAAATATGTAAAGAGACTGATAATTATTTGAAATGTTTATACCTAAGATGTCGATGGCAGGTATGTTGTTAAAACCTGCAGTATCGAGGCTTAATAAAGAAGAAGTGTATTTTATATTTACTGCTAATAGTACCCCTCCACCTTTTGATCTATTAATGGCAGCAAAATCTCTATCTGAACGAAAAACATTGAATTTATTGCTGAATAGTTCGCTATTAAAAACGGAGGAATCTAGCCAGGTTTCGGTTAAAGCTATCACGGAATATTCGGAGCACGCCGATGCGTTGTAAAGTCGACCGTCTTAGTTCTGACACCTCGCGTATTTTGATAGTAAATTAAAAACTCTCCACTACTCGTATTGCGACCTACATTCGTGAGATGAGCTTCCATTGAGGGACTTGCCGCTGATTGCTATTGAATGGTTAAAGCTAGTATTATTAAAGGGGTTGATAAAATAAAATTGAAATATTCACTTGAAATTTGGTACACGTATGTATTATAACGACATCTGGAACTAGATTGTATTTTTAGAAGCTACCGTTGAAGGGTTCGGGGTTAAATATGGTGAAATAGGGGAAAATAAGTAAAGCAAGCTGGTATGAGTACAGAAACTTGAAATTCAGTGTATGTACTAGAAGTTAAAGACTCAATTTAAAAAAAAATATTTTTCAACCCCCCCACCAATACTCCATTAAGTATTAAAGGGGGTTGATAAAATAAAATTGAGATATTCATTTGAAATTGGGTGTACACGTATATATTATAACGACATCTGGAACTAGACTATATTTTGAGACGATTCCGTTGAAGGATTGGGGGTTAAATAGGGGTAAATATGGGAAAATAAGTAAAGCAAGCTGATAAGAGTACAAAAACTTGAAATTCGGTGTATGTACTAGAAGCCAAGGTCTCAGATTATTTATATTATTTATCAACCCCCACCCCCCTACTCCATTATTAAAGGGGTTGATAAAATAAAATTGAAATATTCACTTGAAATTTGGTACACGTATGTATCACAACGACGTCTGGGACTAGATTATATTTTGAAAAGCTTCCGTCGAAGGGTTGGGGGTTAAATAGGGGAAAATATGTAAATCAAGCTGATATGAGTACAGAAACTTGAAATTCAGTGTAGGTACTAGAAGCTAAAGACTCAAAATGTTTATAATATTTTTCAACCCCCCACCACCCCTACTCCATTATTAAAGGGGTTGATAAAATAAAATAGATATATTCATTTGAAATTTGGTACACGTATGTATTATAATGACATCTGGAACTAGATTATATTTGGAGACGATTCCATTGAAGGGTTGGGGGTTAAATAGGGGAAAATAAGTAAAGCAAGCTGGTGAGAGTACAGAAACTTGAAATTCGGTGTATGTACTAGAAGCCAAGGTCTCGGATTATTTATATTATTTTTCAACCCCCACCATCCCTATTCCATTATTAAAGGGGTTGGTAAAATAATATTGAAATATTCACTTGAAATTTGGTACGCGTATGTATTATAACGACATCTGGAACTAGACTATTTTAAGATGGTTCCGTTGAAGGATTCAGGGTTGAATAGGAGTAAATAGGGGAACATAAGTATATCACGCTGGTAAGAGTACCTAAATATGGGATTTGGTGTATATACTAGAAAACAAGGCCCCAGAATTCTTTCTAATATTTTTCAAACACCACCATCTCTTCTCCATTATTAATGGGTTTGATAACATAAAATTGAGATATTTACTTGAAAGTTAGTACACGGATGTAATGTAATGACATCTGATTGAGATGATTCCATTGAAGGGGTGGTAGATTGTGAATAGGGGAAAATAAGTAGGGTAAACCAAAAACTTAATTTTTAACGTACTTGGTAGAAACCAACGCCTCAAACTTTTCTATGACATCTGTTCCAAATATTATTAAAATTCTATGACCAATAATTTTCACATACTAGAGTGCAAATCTAGTCAAGATGTTTCCTTTAAAGTGACTTTGATGAAAAATCTGGATGTGGAAGTAGTGATTCTTTAGGCAGCGGTTTTTATAGATTTGTTGATAAAGTACTTGTATTGTTTGAGGTTATTTTAATATTTGGAGTATATGGGGCATGTAGAAGAAGCGACCTATTGGATTTAACAATAGATGATAATATTGAGGATACGAATTCCATGATTATTGTAATAATCCAAGATTAAAAATTCACACTCAAAGAACATTCATCATTTCCAATTTGGTCTATCTTAAATTATACCGAAAATATTATCCTTTGCGTTCAGAGTTCACTACCAGTCGTAGATTTTTGTTAGATATATGAACAGAAAATGTGTATATTAAAAAACATGGGAGCTGACGGTCTTCGACGGTTACGGAGGGATATATTGAGGAGTCAATTCAGAAGAAAATTGTAATTTCTAATAGAACATAATACTTATCTGTAAAATTGATTGTTAACTAAATTCATTATTAATGATTGATTGTTAAAATTTATGTTTCTGTTGATAATAATAAATAAACTGGTTAATTTATTTCTATCATCTGTAATTTTATCAATTTTTGTAGGTGGATATGAAAGTCTTTTACACCCTGATTGTAAGAGACATTTACGTTCTGTAGCCAAGAGCCTGTAGTCTTTACATTTAATAAAGATTAGGTAAAAGTCAACTTTTAATGATAGTTTTAAAAAATATATATTTTTAGGATATAGCTCTCACTATAACAGAGGAGAAAATAGGATACAATTTTAGTAAAAAATGTACAGGGTGATCACTCTAAAAAATATATTATAGAACTACAGAGGCAGAATAACATTTCAAATATAGTTTCCACCATTATCAGACAGAGAATCTGATATACGTTTAGATTAAGAAAAATATCCAGGGCGCTATCCAATAAAAAAAAAAATAATAAGTAAAATATGCCAAATTAAGGAGCTTTGTGTTTATACCATTACAGATTTTTTTATTGAATGTCCACTCTTGTACAATTTCGCTAAAAGCATTGCAGATTTCTTCCTTGATAGTTGTATTAACTATAAGTCAAGTATTATTGTTATTGTCCATTATGGCAATTTTTTTGTTAATTATATTTTAAGAGTATCCAGCCTATATACTTTTAATAAAAAGTACAGCAGGTTTCTTCCTTGACAATTGTGTTAACTGCATGCCAAATATTATTGTTCAATGTCACATTTAGTTCTTTTATTATTTTTTAGAGTGCATTAGGTATATTTTTTATTAAAAATATATTCCATTTCTTTGTTAGCAACAGTATCAACTATCTAACAAGTATACGTTTTCTCAGTTAAATAAGCTTGAAGGTACAGTAGTCTATGTAGTGAGGCATTACAAGACGATTTTTTTGTAAATATTTCGTGCAAAGACGAGATTACCTCCCCCCCCCCCCATTATCGAGAATGTTGAACACGATGCAAGTAATAGTAGAAATTCTTGACCACCGCAACCCCCTGAAACGGCCGGAAATCACCTCCTTTATGGATCCCTTTATGTTTTCATACATAAACAGGTCTAGGAAGTTATTTATCGACGGGCTATACTTGAAATAAAATGGAAGGTGTTATAGAGTAAGTGGAATCCATACAGCAGGTCTAGGGGGTTGAATGAACCCTCCCGAGAGGTGGAAAATCATTTTTTTTCAAATGATTCGGTTCAGTCGCGTATCTCCTCGTTCTCGGAGGCATCTGCAAAAACGGGGGAGGGCGTATTGACGATCCAATATGTAATTAATAACTCTTGCACCCCTTCGAAGGGCTGAATCAACCCCTGAGGTCCCTACCACTTTCTCTCCGTAAAAACTGAAGGAATATGCACAGGAATAACGATCACGTGACGAAAACTTGTAAATCCTGGATAGCTTGCTTTCTGGTGAGTAACGGGTGGTTTCTGTCCATATGAGGTATTAGGAGAGGTTGGAGCTAAAAATGAATATTTTTCCCGTAATCAGCGATTCGTAAAACGGGCTAGGTCTACTGTCTGGATTCCACTTACTCTATAAGCCCCTCCCATGTTATTTCAAGTATAACTTCTTCCATCACATCGTGATCAGCGCTCTCGAGAACGGGGGCGGGGGATGGGTAATTTCATCTTTGCACGAAATATTTTCACTGTTTCTGCCTTTGTTACATAGACTATAGCGTCAAGAGGCAGATAAGCAACAGATCCACAGACCAACGAGAGTAAAAGACTTTAATTTTCGTAATCTACATAGTTCAATACACGAAAATCTGAAGATTTTTCGTAGAGTGACTTTTCTACAAATACAGTTGTAGGAAAGTAAAAATGAAATGAAAATTAAATTAAGAGTCACGTATTCCATCCTTCTATGAGTATACCCTAATATCTTTCGCAACTTTCTCTATAGTAAAAAGGTATTGGGACTAGCCAGGAAAGGAGAGAAGTATTGGTGGGTATCCTGTTAAAGCAATTTGCAAAAGCGTAGGCAAGTGAATGTTTTTAATCAATAGTTTTTAAGTGTGTCTGAACCAGTGAATACCCGCGCTGTGAGTTTAACCCGTCTAGTACTGACATTATATGGAACTTGTGTTGACCAAATATCTTCCCAGATAGTTCTGAACGTATCTGTATTATTGTTCTCACCGTCTTCAGTTTTTTTGTGCAAATTGCGATAAGATGCTTTTGATTGCAGAATTCCAGGTTTTATTGTTTTCTCATGTATATTGAGTTTTATCTTTAACGCGTGCCCTTTCAATTTTAAGTGTTTGTCTCAATGTGTCCTTAATATTACATTTAGTTATGATTTATTATGGTATTAAGATATTTTTTCTCATTTTAAAAATTTTACAAAATCTCCTCTCATAAGAAAACTTGGATTTTTTGCCTGCCTATCTTTAAATAGACATGAGAAATACTGCTTTACATTCCCTACGAAGAATAAAATGCCAAATATTCAATCCTCGCCCAAAATTGTATATTTTCTATGTATACGGTGACATACAAATCCTTAGAAGCCGTACAAACGTAACAACTCACTTGATGGGATAAATGCTAGAAGTATTTTTGCAGATACTTTTATACCCTACAAAAAGGGACCTATAATTTTTACACTATCTTGCTTAGTTTTCCAAACAGTTTAGAAAAACCATAAAATAACATTTATTTATACTAACAATTTTTCTGGTAAAAAGTTATCTTTTGCAATTATTATAAACCAGATGTAACTTATTATTTATAATGGTTTCAGCCCGCTGGGACTAATTGAATATTCAAATATCTAAAATAATTGGAGGAAACAATGAAATCAAGGAAAGAAATAACACAGTACTTGATGCATTTGTTCCAACGAGAGTAGAAACAACAACCAATAATTGGCGTATAGTGCATATTTCATAAGACAGTTATTTCTGAATAACAACCGATCGTGAACGATTGATCATGAAATATTCGAGCGCTTTAAATAGCTAATTAGAGAGATAAAATGTAACAGCAGTTGGATTAGGGATGGACAGGCAAAGTTCATTTTATCACGCTGCGCGGATCTATTGTTAGCTAATAATTGGTTGTGTACGAAAAGTATTAATAAACATGTTAATCAACTGACAGTGTTCTATTAGCAGTATAATCCTCAGAGTTTAACGTTCCAATTATTATCGGCAAGTACAATCGAAGTTTTATTTCGCTCATTATTTGGCAATGAGTTGTAATTGAAATGAATTATTCACTTTACCTTAAATTATAAAATTAATAATCGATAATTATCGTAATTGAGGGACACTAAATTTTTATTACATTTTCAGCCTGTCGTCGTTTTATACTCTATGAGTTATCTCTATAATTTTTTTGGATGTGCACGATTCACAAAATCGATTTCTAGCAAGGCACCACTCGTCGCAATTACCTCTAAATATCAGCAGACTTGCCCTCATTACAAGGCCCATGTTTATATAAACCACATGGGATGGCCACAATGCTCGCGACGTTAAGAAGCACAGCCAATAAGGTCAAAGTTATAAAACTGAAGTTATAGCACAGCATCAATACAAACGTTTTTTAAGTTGGGAATATTTCTTTAAACAGTTTGTAGCCCAAGCATATTACCTTAATCTAATACGGATGTAAGTCTTCACAAAAATAAGATAGTTTTAAAGTACCATACTTATTTTGAGGTATGTAACCCCAATGTATCGATCTATAGTTCAATTATCGTTGTTAAACACCATTCCATTTTTTACTATGTTGATAAAAGTCTCCCTAACAAAAAATATGCTTCCCAGAACCGAAAAACTATTTACACGCAGACAAATGGCACCATCACATTTTTCCGTTAATGAGATTTTTATCTTCGTAATAAAAAATGAACACAACACAACGTTTATATTATTGTATATCTGAACTCTAAGATACTATACAGAAGCTCGAAATCGCATTGACATATCAAAAATGGTCTGGATACCTTTTCGGCCTTAAATTTTTGAACGATCGTCATCTCCTTCAGGAAAGCATATCTGATTGTTAAGACAACTTATAAAAACAAACACAACTTTAACAATGATTTATAACCTTCAAGACATGAAGGAAAATAATAATAATTTCACTTAAAATCGTACATTTTTTCGTTTCTTGATGCGTGTAGAAAATATTCTGATGGGAAATTTTTCTCTGGATTCACAAATTCTAAATTACTTTATATGTAAAGGTGTGTTTGCTACTTTTGTCATTAATTTTAATGTTCTAGGAAGGTTACCCTAGAATTTAAAAGAAGTTGTAACGAAGATTCTAGAGTTTTTATATAAAATATAACATAAAAATCTAAAAAGTCGATTGAAGAAAACGTTATTCTGTGGTAGTTTATCATATTGCATAACTAAACGAGCTAACCATCATACGCTTCGCCGATTTACTGCATTTATTATATAATTGTTGCACATTCTATAGGATACTCTGCAGATTTTTTTGTAAATATTATTAGTTTTAGACATTTTTTCTTTAGTTACGAAACATACAAAAAATATGTAAGGAAATTAATAACTTTTTTATTTATTGATGGATGTTCTTCAAAAGCAATAGGATTCTTTCTCTAGCTGACACTAACTTACGGCCCAAACAGTACAATTGGATTTTTCGTTCTTAAGTTAGCGTGCTTACAAGAAACGTGACGGACGGACATACAGACAGGCAGGTAGATAGACGCACGGACGGACATTTTGAAAGTTGTTCATAATTCGATCACCAACACAGTGCTATTAAATCTTTCTCTACCGCAGTATACTCTTCGATTTGTATTTGCGAAGAGTATAATAAAACATAATGCTATGTCTTCTACCACTATGTATTCACAAATTATCTGCGACTGCAGTTTCACCTTACAAAATCATTGTCAAACACTGAGTCAAAAAAGACTAATTTACAATGTACAAAAATTCTACGTACAGGCAAAGTTGGGTCGATTCTTATATAGGGTACTTTAAGCAGTTAGATGACAACAATAAACATGTTTGTGAATATTAAATTATGAGTCTTCCGGCTGTAAGTAAGTGTGAATATATAAGATCTCATTGATTGATTAACAAATTATAATCCTTCTTATTACAGTATTTGTAAATTTCTAGAGATTCTAAAATATTTAATTCAAATTCTTTTGTTGAAAAATGTATAATTTTCATGTCATTTAATTCCGGAAAACTATGGTTATTCTCTAAACAGTGGCTCAGGAATGATGAATTCGTTTATTGTAATCTGTATAATCTAAAATATTGATGCCGTGTGGTGAAATTTTTACTGCTTTGCCCTATATAGATGACATTACAATCTGTACCTGCTGAAGCATTAAATTTAAGGTACCTACATACAAATCCACCCAAAAATGTCTATCAATTTCTTCACACGTGTAAATTAATCTTTTTTGATTCACTGTTTGACAATGACTTTGTAAGTTGAAACTGCAGATTCTTGTGACTACATAGTGGTAGAAATTATGCAAGATAAAAATCTACATTTCTTCAAAATTTGAAAATATTTCTCTTCCTGTATGCAAACTGTTTAAATACACATTTTCAACACTGAAAAATGTTAATTTGTTACATATTTAACCTACCTGGTTGTACTTCCTGACATTTGCCCACGTTCTAGTGATCTTCTCTTAATGATTTTAAACATCAAAATTGAAAGTATTCAAGAGAAAATCCTTGCACAATACGATGACATATTTTTTTCGTTTTTCGTATCTTGAATTATGGGTAAACTGACGGACTGACAAATGCCAAAACTCAATCAGTCCGTGATTTATGTTTGATGGAAGTAAAAAGTTCATGGAAAATATTTGTAATCGTGAGTTTCCAAAAAGTCACATAGCTCCAGGACTACATTGAAAAGTAGCGAAAGTGAATTCGTAATGAAATATCGCCTAAAGCCAAATTAGGCACTCGAGGTTTAGTTTTATGGTTTTGATAAATTAAGATATACGATGTGAAAACTATCCATTATATCTGGGATTTCAGGTTCAATATTAATCAGAGAAGTAACTGTCAAAATAAATTACTTAAGCACAGCGCGCCTTTAATCTACTTAATAGTTTACAAGAAGCTTTTTGAATGTCAACATTGTTTCTAGAAAGCTCACTAAAATGACAGGGCAATAATAGCTTTCCGATTTCATATCATATTAAAAAATCACAGTCACTTCCAAAGAAAGTGTTGTCTTTGAAAGTTGGGATAGATCACTCTGCGTGTAAAGTTTCCGCTAACCGTTGCAGGAGGCACTACTGGCGTTCTTATTAAATATATATTGTAATGTCTTTTAGACACGAGGTAAAAAAAAAAACACAGTATATCTCTACTGCGGGCTCTCGGACTAGACACTAATAATACAGATATGGTAAAGAAAATACCACAGTTCTAACGGCTGGCATAGATACGGAAGTGCTTTATAACTTTTTCCGTCCTCTCGGCTTTGGATGAACCATCAGCCAGTAGCTCTCGATTTATAATATCCGATGCACATGCAAACAAAATTAGTCCAGCGCGCTCTAATTTTTAATTATATCTATTTTCCCTATGCACTACCATAGAACAAAACTATATAGCAATGTTTATACATAGTACACATATGGTTTTTGACCTGTCGCGAGCTTTTAACACCCTAAATTCGGTATATCTGGCTAAGAAAGTAGATCTTTTAGGTATAAGGGGCAATACAAACGACCGGATAATATCCTACACTACAAATCGTCAGCTTGCAGCTAAAATAGAAAATTCCATGTCTAACAAATATGAGGTTCATCTTGGCACTCCCCAAGGCAGTGTTCTTGGCCCTCTACTATTCACACTGTTTATAAATGACTTACCAAATTATACACATGGTGGAAGAGTGTTTATGTATGCAGATGATACCACTATTCTAGTTTCGGGAAAAACTAAAGAGGAAATAACCCTCAAAGTTGAACAGGTAACACAAGAGTTTACAATGTGGTGTACAGCAAGCCATCTGATAAACAACTCAAGCAAGACAGTGTATACTGAATTCACTGGTTTATACAGAACATCCCTAGGATTACGTATTAATTGTGGCAATTGCTCAGCCGAAGCTAAAATAAGTAAATCCACCAAGTTCCTGGGCACTTTCATATATAGCACTCTGAGTTGGAGTGAGCAAGTTGCTCACATATGCTCAAAATTAAATAAATCGTTCTTTGCTCTAAGAACATTAAAAAACACTTTAAGCGAAGGCTCTTTACTAAATTTTTATTAGGCTTGTGTGTACTCCACTTTATCATATAACATAATCTACTGGGGACAGACAACCGAATACTCAAGGGTATTTACTATACAGAAGCGTTTAACGTTTAATATTTGGAGTGAATCTAACAGAATCCTGTACAAAAATTTTTATTAATAAAAAATACTAACTCTTGCATGCATTTACATATTAAAACTATTAATATATATTCACCAAAATATTAACAATTATAAAAACACACAAATATTCATATGTACTCAGCACGAAATAGGAACAATATATTTATATTGATAAATTTGACCACATATATTATAAAAAAATCCCCATATTATGCCGGCCATAAGTGTTATAACTTGCTTCCTCGCAAATCGGCTCATATATTTAAAATTAATTAAAAAATTTATTATTAGAGAAATGCTTTTATAGTCTAATAGAATTCGAAGAATATTGCATAGCAGTTAAACTCCCAACCAGTTAATATGTCTACATAAGTATATATTAGTGTATTTTTATTTACACATACTTACTTTTTTTTTCCCTATATGTTCTTAGTCGAATTGTTTTTGCGTATTTTATTTATATTTTTATACATAACTCTTTTTTCACTCTTCTATCTTTACCTACATGACAAAGCTAATCCATAAATGTACTTTGTGGCATAAAGCGAATAAAGAATTTGAATTTAAAAATTATACGCTAATCCGTACCAATCTACCACCGGTATATATACGGGGGGCCCCTTGTTTCAAGTCAAGAGGTCCATCTTGTCGACTTTATAAAGACGTAGGCAAAGCTTGAGGACTACGCTATGGTAAGGTTTAAAAATAACACAAGAATAGTTAACACTGAGGATATAACTGAGAATATAGCAAATCTAACGTAAAATTACTTCATTTATAAACCTCTATCCCTTTTTCTTTAAGGAAACTAAATAATGCTTTGAAAGTTTCCAAATTTTCTGATATCAGTATATTATTAATGTTTAGTGGAAAATAAAATTTTACTTCTATTAATTTGCCCATTAAAACCTTCGTGTGATCTTCGTTAAGTACACAATTAAAAAATGTATGATTTATATCCCCATTTTGTCCACATGTACAAAGATTATCCGTATGTATTTTTATTTTAAAAAGGTGTGATGGGAATCCGCCATGATTAAATTTCAGACTCTAGTAGAGACTTTGAATATGTTAGAATACCAGAATAAGTGCTTTCTTTGTCTTATTGTGTAGCATACACTTGTCTTGAAAGCTTCTATTATAGCATAAGCTTCGGCAGAGGAAATTGAGGCATGTCTCAAAAGTTTTACTTTCTCTTCGTGACTTAATAGTGACACAAAGTATGCACAGCCCACACTCTGCTGACTTATTTATTCATATTTATAATTTAAATTTGCCCAGCTTAAATAAAGGGGTTATAATTACAAAATTTCTATTACCGTATTTAAACGTGCCCACCGTTAAATTTTATTCCCTGGAGAAGCTCATGTGAAATATAAATTACTGCTGAGATTTTCCTTACTTGAACGATTCGATTACCTAAATTCACACCAGAGACAGCTCTAATTGATTAAATTCATCGATGTACAAAAATTAAAATCGTGATGGTCATTTATATCCGCAGTGCACTAAAAACATTTTCCTTCAATTTAAGTAGATTCCAGTTTGCACATTCGACACCATCAATCACAGATGAGTTTTATGATCCGATACCAAATATACCATTGAAAATTCATAAATCACCAGTCGGTACTAGGAGCAACAATAAATCGCAGCCGGCCGAGCAATACGCATCTACGCTGTTATTTTTCACGGTTTTGAATGATGGCCGCTTATATGCCGCCGAACACGTCCGACCACCTCATACTTTTCTTTCCTTCATATCTTTGCATTATGTCAGCTTGTGGCATAAATATTACTTTTCCTTAGGTGAAACGCCCGGTCAGGAAAAACCAAAGGAGGGTTCAAATTCGTTGTCGATCTACATACATTTTCCAGGATTTATTTTCCGGGATGCTACCTACACCATCTGCCAAGCTAAATATTGGGAATTCTCATTCTCGAGGAGAGGGTCCGTGACCCAGAGCCGTATCCAGTGCGGCTGACCACTCACGTCGGGCGAATCGGACAACCGCAATAATTTTACTAATGACCCTAAATCGATTAACTGAATTCGGATATTTTTCAACGTGATCTTTAGAGGAAATGGCTAGCCAGACAGTAAGATTTGATGTGAATCGTTTGGAATGAAATATCGAAGTGAAAGTAGAGATTTACTTTCACACAGTATTAATGATATTTATTCATCAGATAAATATATAAAAATTACGGAATAATATGCAACGAGAATTGAGTTTGATAGTGTTTTAAAATATACGTAAACTAAGACTCCGTCCGAGATGCCGGGATCACGTTAAGAACTACCAGTTCATTTTAGTGGCATACATGTTTTGAACGCATTTTTCTGTTAATTAAATGGCAAATCCTATACAGGGTAATTCACGGAAAGTGGATATTAGACGTTTCTTGGGATCTGTTTAGTTCAGATATTTGGAAATTGAGCTACGGGTGTTTTAGGATATGGCGGATCTACCGAAAATATTTTCATGAATGTGTTACTTCCGCTTACACCGGATATAGCACCTAACTCTGTTATTTTAAATGGAACACAATATTTGGATTCCACATAAAGTTCTAGCTTGAGTTTGTGTACCATAATATACTCTTAAACCTACCAGTCTTTGAGATAATTAATATTTTTGGATATTTTTGAGGGTGCCTATCCTTCCGGAAGAAAAAACGATATCTTCTATAATGTGGCCGATTTATAAACCTTCTTTTCAATTTCATGCAAGTACCCTACGATCTAACTAAAAATTGTCTAATATTTTTCATAATATCGTACAGGGTACTTTATTCTCACAGTCGAACATTACATCGATTGATATTAGCATTCCGTATACCTATCTCTCTCGGTTTTTTTCATGGACGAAGTTTTTTAAAATGTAGATCTACAATCAGCACTGTATAATGTACATACAGCTGCATACATAGTAGGCAATAAAAATGTTTAGAGTGTTTTGTTTTATTAATATAACCACCGTGTTAGTGTTGCCGAGTGGTAGCGATAGTAGAATAACGTATAGTATTTGTTCACTTATTTCTATGAGCATGTGATCGTACATCTTCAGGAGAATCATGATTATTTTAAAAGGATTATTTGAACTGGTGAACTTAAATTTTCCAAAGAGGGAATTTTTAACAGACGAAATGTACACCACTAGGCACAACAATATTCTCATGCGGTGCGAGAATCAAATTTCCCGGACAAATTTACTTTCAATGTTTTCTGCTTATAAGTAGATAACAATTTAAATAGCAATAAATACGTGGAAATTTTGTGAACAGTAGTTGTTACTTTTATTAATAATTTGCCCCTAAATATTTATAATTCTAAGTATTATCAAATGGATGGTTGCGGTCTACATAATACATGGAAAGTGTATGCCGAATTAGTAGCATCGTCGAATTTACATGGCGCTTGGCTACCGATAATTTTGGAGATGGCCAGTAAGGTCCCCTGATTTGATCTCCTTAGGCTTTTGCCTTTGGGGTAATATTGAAAATATTGTATATGCCACTCCGGCTACTACCAATCAAGTTCTGAAGAACATAGTACGGGCTGAATTTCAGCAAATAAATTCACTGAGCCACTATAAGTATCGTAAATTCAGAATAATGGTTTGACAGCAGCAAATTCGAGGGCATGCAGAACATTTGTTGCATTAAATACTTATATTCAATGTGTTCATTAATTTTGTAAATTTTGTTCCAAAGCATTTGTTGTAAATCTAACATAAACTTGTTTTTTTGTTATTATCTTGATAATAGACAAATAATTATCAATTATCTATATGATTATTCTTGTTTGTGATAAAAAACTTGTATTGGCTACTAACAAAGAGTGCTGACTTTGCATGTACATTTTGCAAAAATTCGTCCATAATGAAAAAAAATCGGTAAAGATATTTACACAGAATTTCCCTCTTTATTTGTGTATGGTGGTCACTACAAAAAATTATTAATTACGAAATGACATTGAGAATAATAATCAGAATATAGTTATCACTATTATTATAAAGAAAACCTGATAACTTTTGGTCAAAAATATATACAGAGTGCTCATCTGACAGCAAAAATTGAATACTAAATAACAGGTGCCAAATATGGAAGGCTTGCGCAAATACCTTTACAAATGTCCACCATGGTTGAATTATTTCATGGAATGACCACCCTGTACATTTTTAGATAAAACTATAATAGGTGCATATGCCAAATATTATTGCCATTTGTCACATTTTCATTTCCACATTCACGTAGTGGAGTGGAAGTATAGTAGTGGTAACAAAATTTATTATTATTATTTTTTTAAATAGTTTGAGAATGTTATGAAACGCGAAAATTTTAAATTTGAGCAAATTAATTTTTTTTCTCATGTATTCTAGTGATAAAAAAATGTTTCATCATCTATTCTATAGTAGTGGTAAAATATTTTCTTAAAATAGGTTTAGAATATCATGAAACGTGGAAATTTTTAAATTTAAGCAAAAACAAATTTCTTCCGTCATCTGTTTTGTAATTTTTTTATATTTTTTAATTTTCAAAAGTATTTGGAATAGGCTTAGAATATCACGAAATGTGGAAATTTTAAATTTGAGCAAAAACATGCTTTTTCCATCAATTTTATACTTAGTAGTGGTAAAGAAAAGATTTTTTCAAAAAATTTTCTTTTTTTTATAGGTTTAGAAAGCCATGAAATGTGTAAATTCTAAATTTGAGCATAATTTTTTTTTCCATTTTTTGAGTAGGTAGTAAAATTTTTATCAAAAATGGCAAAAAAATTTTTAAAAAAATTTTGAAATAGGCTTAAAATGTCATGAAATATTAAATTTGAACAAAAAACATTTTTCCGTCTATTCTATAGTAGTGGTAAAAAGATTACACAGTTTTTCAAAGCAATTTTCAAATTCTTTTTTTGAAATAGGTTTAGAATGAAACGTGGAAATTTTTGAGCAAAAAAAAATGTTTTTTTCATCTACCTATTCTCGTGGTAAAAAAATTAAAAAATGTTGGTAAAAAATCGGTAAAGGTATTTACACAGAAGTTCCTTCTGTATTGGTGCATGGCGGTCACTCTAAAAAATTATTAATTACGAAACGACATTGAGAATAATAGTCGGAATATAGTTATCACTATTATTACAAAGAAAACCTGACAACTTTTGGTCAAAAAAATATACAGAGTGGTCATCCGACAGCAAAAATTCAATACTAAATAACAGGTGCCAAATATGGAAGACTTGCGCAAATACCTTTACAAATGTCCACCGTGTTTGAATTATTATTTCATTTGAATTATTCTTAGAATGTCATAAAACGTGGAAATTTTAAGTTTGAGCAAACAAAATTATCCCTTCTATTCTATAGCAGTCGTAGAAAAACATTACCAATTTTTTCAAAATTAAAAAAAAAAAATTTAAATAGATTTAGAATGCCATGAAACGTGGAAAATTAAAATTTGAGCAAAAAAAATTTTTTTTCATTATTTATTCCCTTTAGGCGATTCACCCTGTATATTTTTCAGTGAAAGTTTAACCATTTCTGCGCTGACAGTGGCGTCAGCTACATAACAAATTTGACTGTTCTCCTTCAAGTAGTTTTTTTTAAGTTAGTGCACCAACAGACAGACAGACAGACTGACGAAATTGAATAACCTATTTTTTTTGGTAATCTACATGATTTGAAACGTGAAAATCCGAAAAAATCTAGGAGGGTGATTTTTCTCGAATACAATACTTCCCTCCGGTACGCAAGGGAAGTAACAAAGGGAGATAGGGTATAGGGTATAGGGAATGCTAATATCAGTTATCTATTAAATTATGTGAAAATATACAGGGGGCTCTATTTGAAAGAACTGACTTTTGTACCTTTGAGCTAAAACGATGTTCGACTGTGAAAATGAAATACTACATATAATGTATGTATGATTGTGAAAATATAAGACAATTTTCAGTTTGATCATCGGGTACTTGTATGAGTTGCCTAGGTTTAAAAGCATATTATAATACATAAACCCAAGCTAAAATTTTATTAAGAATCCAAATATGAAATAAAATTAAGGGTGCTCTATTTAAAATAACAAAGTTCCCTTTCAAAACCATCCCTTTGTAAGTTAATTTAAAAAAATTAATTTTTCCCATTATTAGCATGACAAGGTTCGATCCTCAAAATATTTTTTTTACAAACCAGAACCTTCTTGCGGTTTAAGTGCTAAAAATATTTTTCGTCGACTTTACCGGATTTTGGCTTCAATGTGCGGCGGTGGCTAAATTAACTGGAAAGGGAAAGTAACCTCTATTTACATTTAATGCAAACAAAAAGACTACTTTCCAACTTTAAACAATAAATTAAATCTGTTTTTAAAATTCTAAACATAAGAGTAGACCCATTGACATGAAATAATTTAATTAAATAGACAATTAACTCGTTCCTTTTATGCAAGAATTTTCAATGTATTCCATCTCGGTGTACGCAATAATTGAATTACATTTTAATTAAAGTTAGAATGTATGTTTCAGTCAGATTTTTTGCAATGTATGCATGATTTAAAGGCTGAGATAAAAAAAATAAATATTGTATGCAGTCAGTTTACGTTAAAATCAATGATTACAATATGGCATACTACTTGTCATTTCAAAACGGATTTTTTGTAATATTTATAGAAGCTCTCAATTCCAACAGATATTTGAAAATGAAAATATCAGCATATATCAATAATCTGTCTGAGTTTTATATGAAAAATATAACTGGGTGGTATTCCGAGTCATATTTTTCGCATTTAATTGAAATAGTTAGCAACGCCATTGTAATTTTGTAATTTTATCTTGAACTAAAATTATCTCTATGCAAAAGCAAAATCTACGGTCATCAAAACAGAAGTAAGGTAAATTTGATAATATATTACGAAATAGTATTTTGAAGAATTAAATTTCTTAGAACTATAATAATTAACTAAATTTATACATATTCTTTTTCTGTACTATTACACAAAGACGTAATATTGTTTATTTATTAGAAACTATTGAGCTTCTAACAATAAAAATGAACAAATAAACAATCGAATCTAAGAAAATAAATATATTACTTGTAAAAAGATACTAGTAGTTATTTCTACATACAATACATCCAATCGCTAAGGCGAAGTCTCGCTAAAGCTATTCAACTTAACCTTATCTAACCTAAAATTCCTAAAACTAAAAGTAGTTTGCAAACAGAAGAAAAAGTAACTGTTTGCTAAACCCTATAAACAATATGTTTCAATACAAGCAAACAAATAATAATTCATTTTCAAACTTACCAAAAAACTTTAGAAACTTTCACATACACGTGTTTCGGTATCCTACACCAAGGATACACTCTTCAGTGCTACTTCTTTCAAAGTTTATGGCAGTTACGCTGTACGTAATGTGCATAATTCTTAATTTCATAATTACTAGTACCTTTTTGCTAGTAATATAAATTTTCTAACATTCTCTTTTTGAGTACTCTTACATTGCTAGGGAATTTACATTTGCATTTAATTATATTTTATGATCATACCTGTATTGGTAATTTTCCGAAATGTGTTTTGGATTATTCTGTTCGTTAGAACCATAACTAATTATTGCAGAGGTATTTGTCTGAGAAATTCAGTTCATTGATTTCACTTCCACATCCACGTAGTGGACTGGATGTGTAGTAATCGTAAAAAAAAATCGGTAAAGGTATTTACACAGAACTTCCCTCGTTATTTGTGGATGGCGGTCACCAAAAAATTATTAAATATGAAATGACATTGAGAATAATAATGGAAATATAGTTATTGTAATTATTACAAAGAAGTCCTGATAATTTTTGGTCAAAAAAATACTGCCCATCCAACAGCAAAAGTTCAATACTAAATAACAGGTCTACCATAAATTATTTCTTGGGGTGACCACCCTGTATATTTTCCAATAAAAGTATAATAGCATATGCCAAATATTATTGCCATTAGACACATTTTCAGTTCCACTTTCACGCAGTGAAGTGGAAGTATAGTGGTGGTTAAAAATTTCAATTTTTTTTCGAAATTTTTCAAAACTGTTGGTTAAATATTTTCAGTCTTTGTTCTTCTGCAATGGGTTCAGAAAGTCATGAAACACGGAAATTTTAAATTTGAGCAAAGAAGAATAATTTTCCATCTGTTTTAGTGGTAAATTTTTTTTTAAAAATGTGAAAATAATTTTCAATTTTTTTTTTTCTAAAATATGTTTAGAATGTCATGAAACGTGAAAACTTTAAATTTCAGCAAAAACAAAATTTTCCGTCTATTTTAATGGTATTTTCTTCCAAAATGGTAAAAAATGATGCAATTTTTTTCCGAAATAGGTTTGGAATGTCATGAAACGTGGAAATTTTAAATTTAAACAAAAAAAAAATTTCATCTATTCTATAGTAAGTAGTGAAATCGATTTTATCAATTTTTTAAAAAAATTTGTTTGATAGGTTTAGAATGCCATGGAAACGTTGAAATTTTAAATTTGAAAAAAAAAAATTATATACCTATAATTTTTGAAATTTTTCCAAAATGTTGGTTAAAAAATTTTCAAAATTTTTTCTTTTGAAATAGGTTTAGAATGTCATGAAACATGTAAATTTGAAATTTGAGCAAAAAAAATTTTCCATCTGTTCTAGTGGTAATTTTTTTTCCAAAATGGTAAAAAAATGTTTCAATTTTTTTTCTTCCGAAGTAGTTTTGAAATGTCATGACGCGTGGGAATCATAAATTTGAGCAAAAAAAATATTTTCTTCAATTGTATAGTAAGTACTTAGTGATGAATACATAAATTTTTTCAAGAAAATTTTTCAGAAAAATTTCTAAATTTGTTTTATACGTTTAGAATGCCATGGAAACGTGGACATTTTAAATTTGAACAAAAAAAAATTCCACCTATTTTAGTGGTAAAAATTTTTTCAAAAATGTTGGTAAAAAAATTTCCAAAAAAATTTTTTTTTTAAATACGTTTAGAATGCCATGAAACGTGAAAATTTTATATTTGAAGAAAACAAAATTTTTTCCTCCCATATATTAGTGGTAAAATTTTTTTCAAATATGATTGAAAAAAAATTTCAAAATTTTTTTTTTTTCTGAAATAGGTTTAGCGCGTCATGAAACGTGGAAATTTTAAATTTGAACAAAAAAAATTTTTTCACTATTTATTCCGTTTAGACGGTCCACCCCGTATATTTTCCAGTGAAAATTCTACCAGTTCTTCGCTGACAGTAGGGTTAACTACCTATCAAATTTGACTGCTCTGCGTCAAGCAGTTTTTTTAGTTAATGCACCAACAGACAGACAGACAGACCGACAGACAGACTGACGGAATTGAAAATGAATTATTAAATTTTGATCACGGACATATTCTTCTTAGAGGGCTCATTATTCGAGATATTTGAAGAATTCAGGTTAAAGAGATCACCCGGTATATAGTATTGCTTTTTATTTTCCATAGACTACTCTTTCTGCTGTTTGCCAAATCTATAAAGAATAAGCTTTATTATAATGCTTTTATTATAATGTTTCCGTTTAAAACATTAACTGTTAGTCGCGATACTAAGACTCAAATGACCACAATACCATATATTGGCTTACTTGTATCTAGATGTGTGTATGTCTTTCTTAATAACACTATTGAAAATTTGATAATTTCACTAAAACAAATACAACTCTCAATTTGTTGAAAATTAAGTCACTGTTACCCTATCTGGCTTACTATAATTGTCTTGTTTTCTGTGTTCCTTATAATTTAATCGTTTTCGAACTTGGGATAAACTTATTTTACTCTATGTTTACTGTTTGACGACCTTTCAGTCACTTCCTTTATTTGCTCGTCTCTCGGTTCTTCACCCCTACAGGATTTAGAATGTCATGAAACGTGTAAATTTGAAATTTGAGCAAAAAAAATTTTCCAACTATTCTAGTGGTAATTTTTTTTTCCAAAATGGTAAAAAAATGTTTAAATTTTTTTTCTTCCGAAGTAGTTTTGGAATGTCATGACGCGTGGAAATCATAAATTTGAGCAAAAAAAATATTTTCTTCTATTCTATAGTAAGTACTTAGTGATGAATAGGTACATAAATTTTTTCAACAAAATTTTTCAGAAAAATTTCTAAATTTGTTTCATACGTTTAGAATGCCATGGAAACGTGGAAATTTTAAATTTGAACAAAAAAAAAATTCCACCTATTTTAGTGGTAAAAATTTTTTCAAAAATGTTGGTAAAAAAATTTCCAAACAAATTTTTTTTTTTGAAATACGTTTAGAATGCCATGAAACGTGAAAATTTTAAATTTGAAGAAAAAAAAATTTTTTCCTCCCATATTTTAGTGGTAAAAATTTTTTCAAAAATGATTGAAAAAAATTTTTTTCACTATTTATTCCGTTTAGACGGTCCACCCTGTATATTTTCCAGTGAAAATTCTACCAGTTCTTCGCTGACAGTAGGGTTAACTACCTATCAAATTTGACTGCTCTGCGTCAAGTAGTTTTTTAGTTAATGCACCAACAGACAGACAGACAGACAGACAGACAGACTGACGGAATTGAAAAACCTATATTTTCGGAATCTACGTGTTCTGAAACGTCAGAATCCGAAAAAATCTCGGGGGGTGATTTTTTCTTGAATACAATACTTCCCTTCGGTATGCGAGGGAAGTAAAAATTCAATTTATTTTTTCTTGAAATAAGTTTAGAATGTCATGAAACGTCGAGATTTTAAATTTGAGCCAAAAAAAAATTCTGTCTGTAACTTTTGTTGTCAGCACGTTTTCTCCGGGACGGTTTAAGATATTGAGTTGAAATTTCGTACAGGTATATATTTTAATGAGAGCTGGAGAATATTCAATGAAGAGTTGGGGGATAAATGGGGTTAAATAGGGGGAAACATGTAAAGCAAGGTGGTAAGAGTACAGAAACTTGCAATTTGATATATGTACTACAAGCCAAGGCCTCAAAATTTTTTGTAATAGTTTTCAACCCCTCGAAAGAGTCAAGATGTTTCCTTTAAAATGATTTGGACGCAATATCTAGATGTAAAATTAGTGATTCCTTAGCCAGCGGTTTTAAACTTTGAAAGAAGTAGCATTGAAGAGTGTATCATCCTTGATGTAGGATACCGAAACACGTGTATGTGAAAGTTCTTTGGTAAGCGTGATCGTCTTTAGTCGTTTTTTGATTTTGTTCCATAGGATAATTTAAAAATAACATTATTGTGACAGTTACGCTCTGCGTAATGTTCATGTTTCTTTCTTATAATGCTCATCGTGGCATATAGTCGGCAAAATATTTTGTTTAGAAAGATATTTATGTACTTATCTATGATAAATCTTTAGTAAGAGCTTAAATAATTACTAGCATCTTTTGGCCAGTAATATATTTATTTCCTTATATTCTGTTTTAGAGTACATTGTAGGGAATTTTCATTTGCATTTAATTAAAAAACAATCTTAAGTGTTTGTGTAATATTATACAAAATTAATCTGTGTATATTTAGTGGTAATTTTAATTGTATGGAATTTAATTCTTGAAAATAAGATTGCGTAATATATTTTTCGTTAAAATCGGCAGTCACCGATTTTAACGAAGTCTTCACAAATGCATTCTTTGAACTACGAATATCTTGTTTACTTATTCAATAATCGACACATTAGAGATTAGCAATGTAAATGAATCAACAGTAATCAATAAAATTATAATTTATATAGGGTGACTTTCAAGAAAAAACCAAAACTGGAGTCAACTTTCCGAATATTTTAAAATTGATTAATCCATGTCGTTGCGTTCACTTCAACTTTGAGGGAATATATTTGAGCATTGCATGGTTGAACCAAACACACTCACCATCTGCTTAACGTATTTTTTTCGGCTTGGGAATTTAAGTTCTCCACCAGGTTGCTTTACTTTAGATGACTCAAGTTACTCCTCTATGAAATTTCAACGAAATTATACAATATTTAGCGGTCGCTAGGTTTAATCACTTTTAGGAGTTAAGCTAAAATGCAGAAACAAGTTGTTACTTTTATATTTTATTAAATAATGTAAAACATTCCACACTATGAAGGTACCTAGTAATTTACCACACTAGTGGTAAATTTAAATACACCTTCTTTCATACAACAGTTGAAATTCTTATTCTTTTTTAAAAGGGAATTATTCATCCATAAGTTAATATATTTTCTTTCAACTTAGTTCTTTGATTAGAAATTCTTATCCTTTCCTACTCTTTCCAAATCTTCACAAAGGATTCTATTGCAGCCTCAATACATTTATATATGGTTTATTTTCCTTCTAAATTTTGAAAGTGAAAACTGATGGAAATATTGTATATGAAAGTGTTCCTGTTGGTTCTCCACACTCCATTTGATGTTTTTGTAGACTTAGAGGTAGAAGTAGCAGCCATTATATCTTATGTAAAACTAGACCTTTCTTTATTTAAAAGCATATGGCAGCTAGATACAAGTATAGAGTGGCGATCTATATATTATCACTGTATGTTAAGAAGACAAGCAATGGGGCAAGAGTATGAAGAAAGGTGGATGATATGATTGCGTTTAGTGCACACAACTCATATTCTGAGACTATTATAGATTACATGTGTTCATTGGTAATATGAAGAAATATGAGTTTGCTTGAGCACATTCATCGTTTTTAAGTAAAGTTAATGAAATGTTGATATGCGACAACCAGTGGCTCAAATTTATAAAATAAAGAACCGTTTTAGAGAAAATTTAAGTCTTAAATGTGTTACAACACCCTCTCGTCGTTTAAAATTTTCAGTGCGGAGTTCACCCCTGTTCGAGGGTAGATACGGCATGGCTGCAAACGCATAAATAATGTGTACCACATAAATTAAAATTGAAGAATCTATGTACCTCTTCTTCCTTCATTTAAAAAGGCACAAAATACAGTTCGTTTGTTTCTAGTGGGCCACCTTGTATATAAATTATATGTTGAATTAGATTCCAGTAGCCGGAAGTAAAATATTTCGCGACACACAGATATAGATCCCTGTGTCGCAAATTGCACATAGCTTGCAAATACAGCTCTAGAAGAAGAAACCGCTGCCTAAGGAATCACTACTTCCACATCCAGATTTTCCTCCAAGTCTCTTTAAAGGTAAACTTCTTGACTATATTTGCACTTTAGTATGCGGAAATAATAGGTCATGGAATTTTAATATTTGGAACAAAGGTCATAAAAAAAATGACAGAAGTTGCAATTTAGCAAGCTTCGTTAAGACATTGAAAATGAACTTAGCTAACTTTCAAGCCCGGCATGAGATTTACAAAATCTGCAAAATGTACAGGGGATAGAAGTAATGAAAATTTATTGGAATTTTCAAACTTTCAAAGTTACACAAGTCGGAGTAATTTTAAAAGGCTTTACATTAATATTCCACAAAAAAATGGGTTTCGTAAAAATGCGAGAACATGAATCTAGGTATCAAAATTGATAAAATACCCAAGTTTTACAAAATCGACGATGGTTCGGTAGGCGCCGAGACATGAAAATGCAGGATTATGAATCTAGGTATCAAAATGTTTCAAATACACGTTCCACAAAAACGCGTCGGTCAGCGTCGAGACGTAAAAATGCAAGAACATAAGTTTAGATATCAGCTTATCAAATACATGAGTTATAAAAAACGACGCTGGACGTCGAGATGTAAAATGCAAGAACATGAATTTAGATAGTGCAATGCAGGTTTTCACGGCCGTTGTCCAATGAAGTAGTTTCTTCCGGGTTTTTTTTGCCGCGGTCGTCGAACTTGACTTGACGTATCGCTGATCATGCTGTCGGCTTCTCCAGAAGGGTTCCAAAGACTGAAGTTCTGGAGTTCTGCTCCTCGTTATATACTTGGGCGCTGCTACGCTTGGTTGCACATTCGGCATGCTCCGTTGCACATTCGTCATGCTCCGTTGATCGTGACCGATTACATTACTGGTACTTGGCAAAGCTAGTCTCCATGTATTGCTTAGTCGATACCCATCTTCTCTGTTGAAATTGTTCTTATTTTTCATAATTTCCAGTGATTCCCTAATAATTCTTGGGTAATAACGTGCACTTCTGTCCAGTATTCTAACTTTCTCGTATTTGATCTTATGGTTCTTATTATGATGAACATGTTCTGCTACAGCCGACTTATCTGTGTATCCGAGTCTAGTATATCTCTGATGTTCCTTGATTCTGCACTGGATACTTCGCCCTGTTTGTCCGATGTAACTTTTTCCGCATATACAGTCCAACTGGTAAACACCTTTCGTCAACAGTTTAGGGATGGGGTCCTTGTTTGAGGGAAGCAACTGTTGTATTTTCTTCACTGTTCGAAAACGTACACCTATTTTCTTTTTTGATAGAATTCTTCTTAGCCTATCCGTGACTCCGGCGACGAATGGTAAGCACGCATATGTTGTAGGTTAGATATTAAAATTGATCAAATACACAAGTTTTACAGAAACGACGCAAGGCGTGAGTCGAAGTTGAGACGTAAAAATACAATATGAATCTATGTACCTATCAAAATGTATAATAAATAAGTTTTACTAAATCGACACTAGACGTCGGTCGGCGTCGAGATGCAAGTGCAAGATCATAAATTGAGGTATCAGAACTGATCAAATACACAAGTTTTACAAAATCGAGGCTAGGCATCGGTCGGCGTCGAGACAAAAAAATGGAAGGATATGAATCTAGGTATCAAAATTTATCAAAATGAGAAGTTTTACAAAAACGACGCCAGACATCGATCGGCGTTGAGAGCTAAAAATACAAGAACATAAGTATAGATATCAAAATTAATCAAAGACAGAAGTTTTATAAAAACGATGCTGGGCGTCGGTCAGCGTCGAGACGTAAATCTGCTAGAATATGAATCTAGGAATCAAAATTTCTGAAATATACGAGTTTCACAAAAACGACGCTAGGCGTCGGTCGGCGTCGAGACGTAAAAATGCAAGAATATGAATCTAGGAATCAAAATTTCTCAAATACACGAGTTTTACAAAAACGACGCTAGGCGTCGGCTGGCGTCGAGACGTAAAAATGCATGAATATGATTCTAGGTAGCAAAATTTATCAAATTCAAAACCAAATTTGCATCTTTAAAAAGTATGTAATGTAACAGCACCGAACGCTTTCGTGTCCAAGAAACAGCCGAATTTCCAAGCGTTACACAAATCGCTACTGAACCTCCGTATTACCGTTACATCTTCGATTTATTAAACATTTTTTAAAGGTAAAAATTAAAGCATTAGTTTCTAGCACGCCAAAAATTAAGTTTCTGGACTCTTATTAGCTTGCTCTACTGATTTTTCCCAATTACACGCCCCCTCTACCCCTTCAAAAAACATACATACGTGTACCAAATTTCAAGTGAATATCTTATGTTTATTTCATCAACCCCTTTATTAATGGGATGATGGTGGTGGTGGTGGGGTGGAGTGGGAGGTTTGAAAAATATTATAAAGAAATCCACTACGTGGATGTGGAAGTAAAAATGTAAATACTAATATTTAGAAGAGTCTATTTAATAAAAATACTGCTCATTCTAAATTGGTTTTTGCTTTTAGTGATATTAGATTTTCTATTTACGAGACGAGACTCGGCATCAGTGAGGAATAACCTATTTTAGAAAGTAATTAAATACATCAATCTATCGCTAAGTGTTTTCTAAAAATAATCGTAAATGTTTCTCATTGATATCGGTTTACGTCCTATGGATACCTAAAGCTGTTCTTAACGATTGGTAAAATATTGGTATTGATTTACTTTTATGCTGACGTACCGTGTAGTAAGGAAAACCAAAATTATCAATTTGAAATTCAGTTTTTTTCTTTAAAATATCGTTAAGTAAAACATTCAACATCCAATTCAGTTCTATTACCTAATTCTCTGTTTAGTAATTGTTGCAGATGTTCTAGTAAATAACTTAACACCATTTTCATTGCATAATGAGTTTTGGAAATAATAAACAAATGTTGATACAAAATTTTGCAGCACAATATAAAAATATTTACCAGGTAATTATGGGTCTAAATTTAAGTGTAATTTTATCACCTGGAAAAGGTCTTTATTATTCTTATGATCAGCATGTGACTCCAGTTCTTTACAAATGTTTTATAGATACGAATGCCTCTCTCTTCTTCAGAGAATTCTCCACGTTGGTCTGTTATACACTTAGAATTCCAAAGCATTGTTGACACCTTTAGCGTTAAAATTTTTCCTGGCTTGTACTTCGGTTAGAGTTTCAGTAGTTATCCATGGTTGTTTCACATGTTTACGTATGTGTCTCTGGTGTCACTCATGTTATGTACCCTTCTAGAGAATCCCACAAGAGATCTTCATCAGGCAATGGGTTCACTTATGTATTTCCTGAATTTATTTTGGAAAGTCGGGCCATCACTTACGGTGGACGGCTGTTTTTGTTCTTCCTTCTACATGTTTTCACCTTCAGCGAGAAGGTATACATGAGTGGCTGATGGTCTGAACCACGGTCAGGGTCAGGTAAGCTTTACAAATTTTATTGATAATCTCCACCTAGTCCCTATCATAACCTAGTCAATCTGGGCGACGTCACTGTTGCTGGAGTACAGTATTAACATATAGGTGTTATCAAGTCTGAACTAAATTATTCTTTCGAACCTTTCCTTTCGTTTTCCGATAACAAATTTGCCGACAACAGTTGCAAGTGGTTATCTGCCAGCGTGAAATGAACATTGGCGTTGAAATGATTCAAAACAATGGCAACTTTTCTATTGGAAATAGGTCTCCAGATATTCATGGAATACTTCCAACTTATCTTCCTCTATATATACTTGTACCAAATTCGTTATTGTTGGCTTAGCATTGATCCTTAGAGAAATCATCCGATCACTGACAGCTCTGTATCCAAGAAATGATCCAGTGTTGTTTTGTTAAAGTTCCAGAACCTTACTCCATTCCTGATAGGGTTATTGTTGCCAGAGAAATATACGTAGATTGAAAATGTCCGGAGTTCTAATAGTGCACCTGGCAAGGACTTTCTATTTTGATGCTTGAGTCTGTTAGTTCTCTCTCCACCAAATATAGCTTTCCTGATTGTAAAAGTCCTTTTACACTCCAGGTTGCAAGTCGGATTTCTTACCGAACTTTCCTTGTTTCCACACCAGTAGCTAGTTTCTCCCAAGTAGTCTGTTTTGCCAACTCCCTCCTAAATTAGCTATGGGGTGCAGGGAGGGTAAACAATTGGCAGGTAACTAATGTCTCAACATTCTTCTATAGTATATATGTATGTACAGTGTGTCCCACTTAAGGAGTAGCCACCCCCGTAAAATTTTTATTTATGAACCGATTTTCGTCTTTTTTTCTTACTTTGTAGATTTCGAAAAAAGGGATTAGAAACATGTTCTATTGCTTCCAGAACTCAAATGTATGACCAACTACGAGCATTGCTTAAGTGCGAAATATTGAGAACTACTATTAGGGATCTTTTTTTCAGAACATTAGAACGGATTCTTATTCGGGACCACCTAAAATACCTACTGTACCAATTTTTGTCATGATAGTAATACAGGGTGGCCCAAAACATTAAAAATAGTTTTCTAAAATAACGAAGTTTAAAGTAAAGGAACACGTTACTTTTGTATTATCTAAATTATTTATTGATAAAACAATTATTATTTAAGATTTTAATTTATTTCTAAACTTTATAAACAATTACCATAAACCTGTAAAAAAAAATTAGATTTTAAAATTTTTAAGAACCTGAGCGGTTTATGCTGGATCCCCAGATTAAAACTTAGTAGGCGTGGAAAACAAAAAATGTTAGTTGGAAACTGTCTGACACTGTCACTGTTTAACTTGCATCTTAGTTCGTTGATGAATGACTAAATCAACTTAGTTATTACGTATAAAGAAAAATAATGGTTCGTTATTCTTTACAAGAAAAAGTGGAAATTGTGCGATTAGTTGGCGAAGGAACACGAAGTTTTCGTGGAGCTGCTGCAGAGTTTAATATGAGACATCCTAATCGTAAAATTCACCATAATACAGTTGCCTGTATTACCAGTACAAAATGGGACTATAAATGATTTCCCCAATCAACACAGAAATCGCGTGGTTCCAGGAAACCAAATAATTCTTGAATATTTTAATCAGAATCCAAGCTCTAGTATTAGGGAAGCTAGTTTAAATTTAAATATTCCGAAAAGCCGCATTTGGAGACGTTTGAAGAAAAATGGCAAGAAACCCTTCAAACCCAAATTTCAGCATACCCTCGAAACTGGTGACGTGGAAAGAAAAATGGAATTCTGTGTGTGGTTGCAAGGTATGTATTTAGAAAATTCTAATTTTCTGAATAAAATATTGTATACTGACGAAGCAACCTTCACCACAAACGGAGTTGTATCTTCACAGAATATTAGGATGTGGTGTGAAGAAAATCCACATTGGGTGGTGGAATGCAAGTGACAATATTCCGCTAAGGTGGATGTCTGGTGCGGAATCATCAACGAAAAAATCATTGGACCTTACTTTTTCAATGAAAATTTGAACGGGGCGGCGTTTCTTAGATTTTTACAAAATGAGTTTAGCAATGACATTGATGAGCTACCTCTGATTATCGGTATAATTTACATCTACAGTTTGATGGAACACCAATTCATATTGCCGTCATCGTGAGGAATTGGTTAAATTTAAGTTTTCCTAATTGTTGAATAGGGCGAAATAGCCCTTTGATATATTGGCCGCCGCGATCCCCAGACCTCACGCCGCTAGATTTATTTCTATGGCGGACAATTAAAAATGAGGTTTATAAATCAAGACCACAAACAAGGCACGAACTTTGCGATCGCATTAGAGTGGCTTGCCGCAATTTCACCAGACAAACCCTGAAGAAACTAATTAATAATAATCGACGGCGAATTGAAAAGTGCATAATGGAAAATGGTGGTCTAATTGAGATGTTTAAAATTTAGTTTCATTTGTAACCAATAAAAATAATACAAAAGTAACATGTTCTTTTACTTTAAACTACGTTATTTTAAAAAACTATATTTAATGTTTTGGGCCACCCTGTATTACTATCACGACAAAAATTGGTACAGAAGGTATTTAGGTGGTCCTGAATAAGAATCCATTCTAATATTCTAAAAATAAAAAATCCCTAATAGTAGTTCTCAATATTACATAAAAAAAACAACACAAAAATCGGTTTATAAATAAAAATTTTACGGGGATGGCTAGTCCTTAAGTGGGACACACTGTATATTCCGTGGTTTAAGACTTAATATTATAATTTTAATCACGATTCTCTGACCAATGTTACACAAGAAAAAACGTCTTCAAATAATAGGACTATTTTCGAGGAATGCGTGAATATGAAGGTTAACTTTTAACAAATGTAGAAAACATGGAGTTTTTTAAAAGGCTTTTTCTATAAATTGTGAGAATTTGCTGGGGTCAGAGTATAGCAAGTGGGAGAAACTTTAGAGGCAACTTTTTCATTTAAAAAGTTTTTTCTGGATTAGCAGTTTTCGAAAATTGCAGATGAAAATAAGGAAAATTTGCATGGATGAAACGGCGCAGAAACAAATGTAGTGGAGAAACTCTGAAACGGCAGCGCAAACAGAAAAAATATAGCGATATCTAACAGAGAAATTGTATGTTCGTGATTTATTATAATGGAATATCACAAAGTAACGGACAACGTCATTGATTTCTATATATAATTATTATTTACATAATATAGTTTTGTCTATTTATAAAACATATTTTTTTTTTATCTTTTATATTCAACTTATTTGTATTAAGCTATAAATACTTCCACAGGTCTTTTTATGGAAATATACTGTTAGCATCGATTTTACTAATGACCACTTGATTAGGTATTTAGGGCTAGCAGTTGAATAAATAAATAATTAGTGGGGATTAATGAAGCCATTAATTAAAGTCAACTGTTCTGTGTACAACGTTTGCCACTACTAAATACCGTCAGACCAACGAAAAGTAACCGAATTCAACCATTATATCAATTAAAAACCTTTGTATTATATATTGTTGTCGACAAACACAAATCAGGTATGTTGATCTGCAGATATTTTATGCTAACGAGTCAGAATAAATATATTATGACTGCTGTAACGACTGCACATAATATGTCTGAGGAAAATCAAGACAACATGTATATGGAAGCAAAATATGCATGTAATTACCCGGGCTGCTTGACACCCTTTAATTCAACTTTAACTATAGCAGCGTCAGTTCGCATTAAATGCAACACAACTGTTCTTGGCTGGGGCATATTAATTAACTTATCTTGAAGGTTTATTAGTTATCTTTAGAATCATATGGGACCACGAGCCGCTTCCATCGAGAATTTCTGTTACTGACTAATAGAGACATTGTCTAATAGAATTATGCTCCAAAAGCGGAACTTGTGTGTGGAAATTAGTTTATAAATTTGATTAATGTTCCATTTTTGTTGAAATAATTTATTAAGCCGCTCCAGCTAATAAATATTCACAAAATTTAAATGTGGTGGTTAAATGTGGTTATCCCTCATCGTGAACTGAAAGTGTTAGTTAGGTACGTGTATTTGGTTCAGAAACTGCGAAATTTTGCTAGTCAAGGGTAATCTATATATTCAGAACTTGACATGTATACTCCAGGCGTTTTAGCTGTAAAATTGACCTCTCTGCTAGAATCGTGCCATACAAAAAAAAAATATATTGTGTTTATTTGGACACATGGTAGTTACGCCACGATACACCTGGAGGATGTCGTGAAAACCGCGGATTAGCGATTAACTTTTTATGGCCCAAGCGGGAACAACACCTATTGCACAAGTGGTGCATCTGTAAATTCTCTATCTTAAAGGTGCAATACATTTTTTTCGTACGCCTGTCCGTTTTGAAGTTACGGCGCAATTACCACCAGACCTATTGTTAATTTCAATTTTTTGCAACTGTATGAAGGGTTGTGCAGGAAAATGTGGCTGTAGGAAACTAGAACTGAATTGTTCAACAGCTTGCAGCCATTGCCACGGTTACTCCTGCTTGAATACCGCACCTATAAATTGTTACCAATGACGAAATGGACTAGGTAGAATCTTATCTGAATGAAAGTAATGACAACGATTTGTCATTAGACGATAATGTTTCAAATACCTAACGAGTCGGAAATATTGACTAATTTAACATCCGGCATGGAAATATTATAAAACTATGTGAGGTCTTCTAATATACACCAAATTTCAACTTTCAGCTTGCTTTATTCAATTTATTTTATTTACCTCTACCCCTCCCACCTCTTCAACGGAATCATCTCAAAATATAATCTAGTTCCAGATGTCGTTATAACACATACGTGTACCAAATTCCATGCGAATATCTCAAATATATTTTATTAACCCCTTCAATAATGGAGTGGGGGTAGTAAAGTGGTTGAAATATGTTATAAAAAATCTGAGGCCTTGGCTTCTAGTATACATCAAATCCCAAATTTCTGTACTCTTACCAGCTTGCTTTACTTATTTTCCCATATTTGACCCTATTTAACCCCAACCCCTCAACGGAATCATCTCAAAATATAATCCAAATACAGATGTCGTTATAATACACATTATATATCAAAATTTAAGTGAAAATCTCACTTTTATTTTATCAACCTTTTTACTAATAGAATGGGGGTGGTGGAAGGAATTAAAAATATTAGAAAAAGATTTGAGGCTTTGATTTCCAGTATATACAGCAAGTCCCAAGTTTCTGTACTCTTACCAGCTTGCTTTATTTATTTTCCTATATTCACCCCTATTAAACCCCCAACGCTTCAACGGAATCATCGCTAAATATAATCTAGTTCCAGGTCGTTATAATACATACGTGTACCAAATTTCAAGTGAATATATCAATTTTTTGTATGCGCATCAAATTCCAAGTTCTGTACTCTTACCAGCTTGCTTTACTTATTTTCCAATATTTACCCCTATTTAACCCCCAAACCTTTTAACGGAATGATCTCAAATTGAAATCAGTTCCAGTTGTCGTTATAATATATACGTGTACCAAATTTCAAGTGAATATCTAATAAGAAAATCTGAGGCCTCCACTACTGGTATATACACTAAATCCCAAACTTTTGTACTCTTACCAGCTTGCTTTATTTATTTTCTGCTATTTACCCATAGTTACCCCTTAACCAGTTAAGTTAAAAAAACAATACAGTTCCAGATCTTATAATAGTATATATGTGTATAAAATTTCAAGTCAATATCTTAAACCGTTTTAGAGATATCGTGCGCAGAAAAAAGTTATAGACCGACAGACAGGCATTTTTTTCGCGCTCAAATTTAAAATCTCGACGTTTCGTGACCTATTTCGACAAAAAAAATTGTTTACTATGCTTCCTCTTCACTATGTGGATGTGGAAGTAAAATGCGCGCCGAACATTCTACCTCTAAGGTGGTGCGGAAATGAATTTAATTTTTGACTTATTCACTGTAAATAAATGTAAATAGAATGTATAAGACATTATGGTAGACAATAAAGATCACCGAGCTCTATAACAACAATATTTAATTTTCATTCTGAGACATAGAAAGCAAGATATGTGAAATATGTCGTGCAAAAAAGATTTGGCGGAACTAAAATGCATTTTCACTTAGTCCGCGTCATATCTCCAGAACAGTTAGGCGTACGAAAAATATGTATAGGACCTTTAGGATAGAGAATTTACAGATGTACAACTTTTATAATAGGTGTTGTTTCCGTCCAAATAAACACAATTTTTTTTCTCGTAGGGCACGAATTTGGCAGCAAGTCTAAAACGCCTGGATTAGTAGAATGTGAACCATTATGTACATCTTGTAGTTACGGGAATGATGAAACTTAATATAACAGTGTATGAAATTTTTTATAGGTATTTCGAAAAACAGATTATTTCAGATGAATCTTGAAATTAGTGTCAAGTATAAGTACTGTACACGAACTTTCTGTATCGTCTTCTTCTAACTAATCGCAACATTTTGTCAGACGATTTGTAATTCATGAAATGTTCTACTTGGCCTCAATGTGCATAACACATCCAACAGCCTCATACCGTTCGTCGCAGAACGGTTTTTACCAAAGCTTTTTCCCATCTTTTCCTTGACGGCAAGAAAATAACGTTTTGAAGTCTCTTGCCCCAGACGAGGAGATGTAATTCTTTGAAAATCGAGCTAGTCGGTGAATTCGTCGCAAACATGGATGGCTTTCATTTGCTTAGTATTCAATCATTGTTTGTCTTTTGCCCAAATTTATACCATAGCCGTACTCAGAGCTTATCATTTCGAAGCTGTCCAGTAGGTGCATGAGCTCAACCTCGCTTACTGCAGCTAAATTGGTATCATGAGCAGATGTCAAGTTAGAAATTTCAGTTTCATCCGTAACCACTTTACTCTGCTAGTCCTCTAGCACACGTCGCATTATACTTTCGCTATAGATATTAAAGAGAAATGGTAAAAGAACGCAGATTTGTCTGACGCGAGGGGTCAACCACTGTGTACAATACTTGGATGTTTTTGTGTACAGTATCTAAACAGTACTCGCACAGTACTAGACAGTACCTGTACATTACCACAGACCGTGTACAATACCTAAACAGTACTCATACAGTACCAGACAGTACCTGTACATTACCACATTTCGTGTACAGTATTAAAAAGTGTGTGTACAATACGCTAAACAGTACCAGTCAAGTTTGTAGAATCTTGTTCCAATAGCCAGTTCAACAGAAATCCAGTGAGTGACGCATTGAAGTGAATCGAGTGCAGTTTAATTTTGGTATAATTTCAGTGGTTTGAACAATAGCTCGATTTAATTTTAAAAAATATGTTAATCTTCCTATTTCGTAGATTTAAATTGAGCTATTTTACAAACCAATGAAATTATTAAGTGAAAATTCATAGTAATAGTCTTGTTATGATTCTACTTAGGAACTCTTATAGTTTTTTTAAATATACGTGCTAAGAAAAAAAAGTTATGGCCAAAAATAATAAATATTTCCCTATCGGATGTCTCTTTCTAGGGAATGGCCACCTTAAGAACTGAAAGATCAATAGTATTGAAATTTAGATAATAAATTAGTGTTAGCTAAATGGAGAAGCTTACTATTTTAAGAAAAAATAGATCAGTAATTATCAGGGTAATTATAAAAGTCACTTATTAAATATAAAAAAATATATCTGATGAGGGTTTTGCAGCCTTAGATTCTACAAAAACAAAAATAATTCATAGTATACTGACGAGAATTTCACCAATCAAGTCGCCATAATCGGGAGATGGCTAATAGTAAAATTTTTAAAAACGGGAAGAGTATAAAATAGAATGCTGACAATATTTAGGACAATATCTCGGACAAAGAGTATATTGTTTACATTTAGTTATTTAACTTTTCACTAAAGCTGTGTAACCGACATTTGTGATTGGTGACTGACGAGATGATTGGTGAATAAAAAACATTCAATAACACGAAACATTTACCAATAGATATCAGTACGAAATAAACGCTAAAAATAATTTTGGTCTTGTAATTTCGTAACTAAGGTAGTAGCACCAGTAGCTGACAGTGCTCCTAAAGCTTCATCTCTTTAGTTAGCAATCTGCTATTATAATTTTCAAGAACAAAATGGCGCCTTCAATATGGTAGACTGAAGTTTGTTTTTTAAATTGCTATCTCGATTGCTATACAGTCCGTCATATTGAAGCCGCCATTTCGTTTCTGAAAATTATAAAATCAGATTCTTAACTAAAGGGATGAAGTTCAATGAACTTTTTTTTTTCAATTATTTTAGATAATATTTTAAGGTTTTTTTTCCTTCTTCAATTCTTTGGGACTTCCTGCCACATGTATGTTTTCTTTTAAGCGGTGCTAAGGGAGTCTACAAAATACATCACAATTAACCAGTATGTTACTGGTAAAAAACCTCTATGCCTGTGACGTTTACGTCAAAGGGTCAGTTAAAGGTTGGTTTTTATAAATAAACCAAACAAATAAGTATAAAAACTTGAAATTAAATATTTCGCCGACGTTTCGGAAATCTAATCTGTTTCCTTTTTCAAGGCTTTTTTGAAAAATCTTTTTTGCTGTGTATGACAAATACACAGCTCTAAGAATGTTTGTTATATTCAATATCCATAGATACTTACTATTTACCTAGAACTGTTATTTGTGTTGTTTATTTATAAAAACCAACCTTTAACTGATCCTTTGACGTAAACGTCACAGGCGTACAGGTTTTTTACCAGTAATATACTGGTTAATTGTGATATATTTTGTAGACTCCCCTAGCACCGCTTAAAAGAAAACATACATGTGGCAGGAAGTTCCAAAGAATTGACGAAGGAAAAAAATTAAGATAATGCCACAAACAACATTTAGACAATTTTAAGGTTTCAGTCCGCCATATTGAATCCGCCATTTTGTTTTTGAAAATTCTAACAACGGATTCGTAATCAGCGAGTCCAAAAACATAAGGGTATTAATTTTATTGTATGTACTGAATATTCTGAATTTTGTCCACTTTTCGGGGAAAATGCTCCACTGTGCGACGCCGGCGGTAAGGTTCTGACAAGGAATAAAGTATTATTATTATAATCAATCACTTATTTACTTATTACTGAATATATTACATATGTATTATTAAACTGATAGAATTGCTGTTACTTATTACTTCTATAACGTCGTTTTAAATTTTAATTTAAGAGATTGTTGGTTAAGTTAATTGACAATTATTTGAATTTTTTCTTTATTTTCGTACATTATATTAAATTTGAAGGTAAATTTTATGTTCATTTGCATGTTTATTAATAAAATAAGGTTATTTAAAAAATATTGTAAATTTTATTTATCATGCCTATAAGTACATTATTAATCTAAAAGTCAAGGGAAAATCTTACAAAGATACCTATTTTAGAATAGTGCCATTATAATCTTTAATTAAAATTGCCTCTGTCCATTAAAATTTGAAGTTAAAGTTGATTTTTAAATTTTAATTTCCAAATTTTAACAGCTAACTAATAATTATTATGTAAAACACTCGGTAAAACAGTTGTTATATTCAATACAGTAAAATACAGTACTTGCACATTACCATACATTATTAAACAGTACCGCAGAGTACGTGGACAGTATCAAACAGTGCCTGGACAGTACTGTAAAGTACTTGACCAGTACATACAGTACTCTACAATACGAACAATCTTGTCAACAGTAGCAACAGTACAGGTAAATTATGCAATATTGTACAATACTTGTACATTTATTGACTAGTGGTTGACCCCTCGGTCTGACGCCTTTGCCAATTTCACATTCGTCCGAGTTAGTGTTGTCAACTACGATCAAATCAGAATTTTCCTCATATAGTCGACGAATAATAAGAATTTTTTTTTTTATTTTTTTTTTATTTATTTAAATATACAGGAATTTATGCGTTTTAATGTTTCAAAAAGTTTTATTAAAACTCTACACGTGTTTCGGCTTATTAGGCATTTATCAAGAGTACAAGTTATTACTAAATTTAAAATGTGTTCCTTACTTATTTATACCTAATGGAAAGGTATAAATTATGCAAAATACCTATATAACTCCTATCCTATGTAAATATACTACAAATAGGTTCTTAATGTTAAATTATTTTTTCTAGAATATTATGACCCATAAATAATGTTTGATCATTAGTTACATTTTTATGCTTTTTGACAGCTTTCATGATCTCAAATTGTTCTAGTAAATCTAACTTCTTTCCTTTATTTTCTGTATGGAGTAATTCGACTTCATTAAAATTAACAAAATGATTATTTTCTATACAGTGTGTTGACATACAGGTTTTATGTATACTATTAATTACTGATTTTTTATGTTCAGCGAGACGATTTTTTTATTTACGACCAGGTTGAGCGATATATATATAGCATCGCAGTCATTACATTTTAATTGATATACACCTGTTTTTTCTAATAAATCTCTTTTATTTTTATTATTAACTAACATTTTTCCAAGATTATTTTTATTAACAGAGATAGTTTTACATCCTAGTTTTTTAATAATAAGAGCCCAGATGATAGGGTGTTCCCATTTAAAAAAACATGAATTCCTTAATTATAACAATTAGATCAGAAAAAAAGGTTTAGACGTATATAAATTAGTAGCCTCATTATAATGGGCAATGGAAGAAGCTACTCATCTGGTGATTTAAAGTTTCATTTGCATCATCGTTTTTTATCAACAATTAGAACGGAAAATCAGTTCTCTTTAAATACTGGAAAAACTGTCGGTCGTAGAGAAATGTGACGAACGGATGATTCGTGCACAATTAAAATCCTTACATTTAACCCCCCCTATTACCTCTCCCAAAACCATTCTGCAGAAACATTGTGGGTACTAACGTATCGAAACATTCGTCTGTTTTCTCTTCAGTTGCCTGGTTTATAAATGTTTCTTGGCCAAGAACGATAAAAGTTTGCGTAGAAATATGTAGAGTTGACACAGTAAAAAAATAATTAAGGAAAAAAATATGACGGATGACAATAATACTCTACATGTAATTAACGCAACTGCCAAGAAAGAAAACTTCTATAATTTTAGAGAAAATATGATCATCCTAGAAAGTAAGTGATTAAGAAACGGCGGTAAGAAATATTTAGTCGGCGATGATGTGTTAGCATTACAATTGCTTATTATTATTTTACTTTAAAAAAATCAGCGGGAAATGACAAAGGAAAATTAGATTTGGAATATTGTCACAATTGCAGAAAGAAAACCGACAACATTTTTGTAATGATATATATTCTTTATAGGATTTTGCAAACAGCAGAGAAAACCATCTTTAAGAACTAAAAACAAAAACCATAGGTAAAAATATTAATGAAATCTTTGCATTCTTTCGATAACCTGAATTTTGGTTATGCAGTTATGTTAGCAATTAAAATCCTAAAACGAATTTGTCTATTCCTTATTTGACTGCAACGCTAGTATCCATATAGCCCTACGGCTATGCAGATTAACCTAGTATCAACATAACCTCTTACGGTCATGAAAATTCAGTTAAAAATGAGAAGAAAGACCTAAACTGAATTTATTTACCTACCAGAATTCAGGTTATCGAAAGATTTCATTAATATTTCTACACACAGTTTTTGTTTTTATTTCTCATAGATAGTTTTTGCTGCTCTTTGCAAAATTCTATAACAGTACAGGCAATGAAGGCAACATTTTGTAAAACCACACAAAAATTAATAAAAGGATCATATCCGGGATTTAAGCAGGTAATAACCTGTAGAATGAAATGATGCATGCTTTGCACTTCCAAGTTCCGGGAAAATTCAAAGAAGTTTGGAAAAACTTTATGATTTTCGGTTTATTTGCTCTAGCGGCTAAAATAATGAAAGCATAGAAAAAAGTTTTCAACAAAATTTGTAGCTCGTCTCTTTCTCTACAAAAAAAGGTCCTTACAAATTTTTGTCTTACTTCGGCCGTTTAGGAGATAAGTCCAGTTTTACACTTATAGTTTTGAGCCTCTCAGAAACGCGCGGAAAATGAGAATTCTCTGGGAGTTTCGAACGACCGGACACATCGATCGATAATTCTTACTATTCAGAGCCTGAAAACAACACAAAGTGTAGAGAAAAGTCTCAGCTTTAATGAGGAACTAACCACAAAATTCATAAAAAATTTGATCATAGAGAAAAAGTATTAGAAGATGGCTTAGTAAACTTTATACAGTTGATTTATTCATATCTTTGAGTTTTATGCAACCTGTCTATTTATCCCGTAACAATGGGTGCTTTTTCACTGTACGGATTCGATTCCACGCGCTTTAGGCTATATTTTGTGAAAATTTTATAGAAGAATGTTAAGAAACAAATGAGTTGTATATGTTATACTGTATGATTGTGCATTTTCTGAACGTGTATGAATAATGGAGATAAATTCAAAAAGTACTGCAGGCATTTAAAAAACTCTTAAGTCGTTCGAAAGAATATCTTTTATTGCACCTCTAGTCCAAAAATTAAGACTGTGCTATTATTATTAATTAAGATATAGCGAATTCAACTCCAAAATTTGGAGGTGATTGATCGATGAGAAATATACCCTCTACTTTGATCGCAAGGCATAATTTTCCAACAAAAGTAATTGCATTAAAATGTTAATTGGATTAATATATCATTATATACGAATATATAAGCAAAATGAATTATCATTCTAACGACTCCCGGCAAAGATATGAATAAATCTGTGGATCAGGTGTACAAAATTTCTGACACTTTTTCTCTTTGATAAATTTTTTTATGAATTTTGTGATTAGTTCCACATTAAAGCTGAGACTTTTCTCTACATTTTATGTTATTTTCATTTTTTTGGGGGCTCTGAATAGTAATAATTATCGATCTATGAGCCCGGTCGTACGAAACTCCCAGAGAATTCTAATTTTTCGCGCATTTTGAAACTTAAAACTATAAGTGGAAAACCCGATTTATCTTCTAAACGGCTTAAGTAAGACAAAAATTTGTAAAGACCTTTTTTGTAGAGAAAGAGACGAACTACAAATTCTGTTGGGAACTTTTTTCTCTATTTTCATTATTTTGGCCGCTAGAGCAAAAAAAACGAAAATCAAAAAGTTTTTCCAAATTTTTTTGAATTTTCCCGGAACTTGAAAATGCAAAGAATGCATCATATCATTCTCTAGATTATTACCTACTTAAATCCCAGAGACGATCCTTTTGTTAATTTTTGTTACCCTAAATGATTAACTTGCCAATATGTGCCATTATAATTACTAAGCAAACAAATAATAATTCACTTTTAAACGGTTATATTTTTATTTATTATTTTATGCAAGGTGGTTAGCCAAAGGAAAACAACTAAAAAAATTGAAAAGTGCCAAATAGATAAGAATAGAAAGGAACATTTTGTATAAATACCTTTACGTATTTTTGTGAGTACTAACTGTTTATACCCCTTTAAATGTTTTCACGTTATTCTGACACACGAACTGTATTATTCAGAAAAATCTAGCTCGTTTCAATTGCGCCTTAAAGAAAATGTGGGATCTATATTTGATATCAATTCATTTTTAATTTTTGGTATTATTATTAGAGTAGACGAAAAACACATCACGAACATACAAATGGAATATATTTGAAAACGTTGGAATTAGTAAAAACTTCTTCATAGGAAAAAGAAATAGGACCTATAAGTACCATATCAAAATTCTAGCTCTCAAAGCTGTTATTTTTTTAGTTTTAATGGTGGCACACTCGTACAACACGCAACCACAGTAAATCACGTAAAGAAACTTTTTCTTTTAAGTGCTCATGTATCGTGTCATATGTATTTGTAATTAAATTTACATTTATAAATGGATTATGGGCTTCTTCATAAAAGTTTGGTCTAGCTGGCAAAGCCTATATGAAAGTTTTACTGCAAGGGAGATATTAAAATTGAATTACACCATGCAGGAATTGAATAACGTTTAAGTTAATTTTATACAATAAAAAGGGAGCTGAAATACGTTCAATAAGAATCGCGACGATCGGGTCTATAAATCATAGTAAAATATTAGTTAATATGCAGTAACTTTCAGCGTTTAATTTCAGTATTTATCAATTTCTCCAGTGCCTAATAAAAAACCACAACATATACGCTTTTCTATTTGAAAAATACAAAAGATTTCAGCAATAAAACATATCGTCAAGGGATTTAAGTTCCCTATCATAAGTTACGTCGTGGAGATTTTAGTCTTTGTTAATGTTTTCACACTAACATTCGTTATTTTTTGTCTTAGAGAATACCTCAATTTTACCTTATCAACTCATTTAATAATGGAGAGGGGGGGGGAGTGAAAAATATTATAAAATATTTCGAGGCCCTGGATTCTGGTACATACATCAAATTTCAAGTTTCTGTACTCTTACCAGCTTGCTTTATTTATTTTATCCAATTTACCCCCACCCTTCACAGGATATGTTGAAAAAATAATTCAGTTCCAGATATCGTTACAAAATTTCAAGTCAATATCTTAAGGTGGCCATTCCCTAGAAAGAGACGTCCGACAGGGAAAATATTGACTATGTTTGGCCATAACTTTTTTTTCTTAGTACGTAATAAGAAAAAAAAGTTATTCGCAAAAATAATAAATATTTTCCTTTCGGATGTCTCTTTCTAGAGAATGGCCACCTTAATCCGTTCCGGAGAAAACGTGCGGACAAAAAAGTTACAGACAGACAGGTAGACCGACAGAAAATTTTCTTTTGCTCAAATTTAACATCTCGACGTTTCATGACATTCTAAATCTACTTCAAGAAAAAAAAATATTTTTTTACGATTACTATACTTCCGAACCACTACGTGGATGTGGAAGTAATTAAACCACAAGTGTTTTCATTAAATTTAATTTTAATCTCAAGAAACTAAAATTCATCAATGCTCGAAATGCTTACCACCAATCTCCACACAATAATACAATCTTCATTTAAAGGATTTCAGAGATTATTTACTTAAATATTTATTTATTTGACAATACATTCAATAGGCAAAGCCTTATTACAGAATGATAGAAAAGTACCTACATTTAATACATAACATTAACAACAACATTGGAAGTAACTCAAAATATTAATAATTTAATACTACATAATACTGACAGAGTACTAGTTAAAACAATAAATTTAACGTAGAATTTAAGTATCCTGGATTCTCACCACATTTAACTGGATATTTTAATTTGTTTTTCATATACCGGGTGAGTCACGAATTGCGCTCACCCCGATATTTCCTAAAATATTTGGAATAGAAAATTGAAATTTGGAGGCCTTATTACACGACTAAACTTTTCAATAAAAAATCAAGTTTGGTGCACATCCGGTTTGACCGGAAATGCCCACAAGTTTCGATTTTTAAATGGAACACCCTATATATTTTTACATTTTTTGGAATCTAGAGGAAATTTTGAATACAATACATCCATTTTGGTCACTTTTTGATAAACATTAAAAATTTTATTAAAAAATCTATTTCTGAATCCAGAGTGCTGTGGTGCCCAAAATAAATTTTAGTTTGTGTGCTACGTTACTATAAAAATAGAAAGAGCAATATGATTGCATTACTTAATTTTCTAGAGGCGTGTAAAATTTTTAAATGTGTTTTTTACCCACTAACTCGGTTTTTTTAAATGGGAATTTAATCGTTCACCAACATTTTTAAATACCTCATTTTCATACGAATCTAATGATACCAAAATTTTTAAAATCCGCTCAGAAATATTTGAGATTTCAGACAAAATACAATGTAACCAAGCTTTTAGAAACATGCGGCTAATAGATAATAGATTAGTGGGCTTTGGAAACTAAAATGGCACATTTCTGTGTAAATCTGGTAACCTAATAACATTGGAAAAATCATCGTAGCCATTGAATGTAATAAAACAATGTCAGCTGTCAGACAGATACAAAATAAAGCGTTGCGGATATCTCTTTGAGTACAAATTAAAGAAAATGAATAATTTTAGTAGAAATGAAAAGGTCGATATGTTACTGATATATGGAGAGCGTCTCAACTATTCAACTGCAGCTGGAGAACTGTATCAGCAATGATATCCCAACAGACGTCATCCAAGCAGACACTTGTTTGCCAGAGTGGAACAAGAATTAAGAAACGAACCCAATCAACAAGATGACCATCAAACATTTATTGTAAGTGAGGACAAAGAAATTGATGTATTAGGATTTGTGATGGTACACCCAACAACATCAACAAGGGAATTGTCAATGGAATGCGACATTAGTCAGTCTTCGGTTTGCAGAATTTTAAAGAAACATAAGTTTCGGTCTTATAAATACCAAATACACCAACATCTTTATGGAGATGATAACGACAGGAGGCTAGTATATTGCAACTGGTTCTTAAATGCAGTACAACAAAACCCAGGATTTCCTTTTCATATTTTATATTCAGATGAAAGTAGATTTACGAACCAAGGTATGTTTAACAGAAATAATACTAGGTACTGGGCTCAAGAAAATCCGAGGTTGGTAGGGCGAGGGAATATTCAGGAAATATTTGGGTTTAACTGTTGGCTTGGAGTACTTGGAGATCGAATAATTGGACCCATATTTTTTGATGGAACACTTACTGGCGAACGATATTTATTCTTTTTACAAAACCAGACAGCAGAATTTCTTTACTTACTTCCTCTTGCCTATTTACAAAATCTGTTTTTCCAACAAGATGGTGCTCCCCCACATAATTCCAGAAGAGTGATGGAATATTTAAACAACTTACATGGTGAACGCCTTATCGCAAATCAAGGTCATATCAGGTGGCCTCCTAGGTCACCTGACTTAACACCCCTCGACTATTATGTATGGGGCACTCTCAAAAATAAAGTTTATAGCACTTCTTCAAATACCTACCCGTGAAGAGCTGCAAAATAAAGTTGTACGGGCTCTTAGTGAAATAACGCCGCGCCGGCTGAATTGCGTAGAGCCATTCAAGCAACTGTACGCAGAGCCGAATTGTGTATAGAAAAAAATGGTGGACATTTTGAACAATATCTATAAATGTCAATTTATGGTATAATTGTATTAATTATTTTAAAGATACCTACTGTTACCTAGTTTAAGTTTATTTGTTCAAACGGAATTGATTTTTATTTATTTATAGGCCCGATATTTATGTTCATTTAAATAAAACTCTGAAAACCGAACTGATGTCGCATTCTATTGCAAATGTCCTTGTGGATGTAATTGTATTTACCTCCACATACCTATGCTAAACTTAATTGTAACGTTCTTTGCGCTCACAATTATTAAATGTTTGATAGCTCAAGATTGCCTATAACTACACGAGTCTGTCTGACAGATGATATTGTTTTATTACATTCAATGGCTACTATGATTTTTCCAATGTTATTCGGTTACCAGATTTACACAGAAATGTACCATTTTAGTTTCCAAGGCCCACTAATCTATTATCTATTAGCCGCATGTTTCTAAAAGCTTGGTTGCATTGTATTTTGGCTGAAATCTCAAATATTTCTGAACGGATTTTCAAAATTTTGGTATCATTAGATTCGTATAAAAATGGTGTATTTAAAAATGTTGGTGAACGATTAAATTCCCATTTAAAAAAACCGAGTTAGTGGGTAAAAATCACATTTAAAAATTTTAAACGCATCTAGAGAATTAAGTAATGCAATCATATTGCTCTTTTTATTTTTATAGTAACGTAGGACACAAACTAAAATATATTTTGTTCACCGCAGCACTCTGGATTCAGAAATAGATTTTTTAATAAAATGTTTAATGTTTATCAAAAAGTGACCAAAATGGATGTATTATATTCAAAATTTCCTCTAGATTCCAAAAATATAAAAATACATAGGGTGTTCCATTTAAAAATCGAAAGTTGTGGGCATTTCCGGTCAAACCGGATGTGCACCAAACTTGATTTTTTATTGAAAAGATGGCATTTTAGTCGTGTGATAAGGCCTCCAAATTTCCATTTTCTATTCCAAATATTTTAGGAAATATCGGGGCGAGCGCAATTCGTGACTCACCCGGTATAACTTGTGCAAATGTTTGTTAGTCTTCTTATCTTGTTTTATGTTAGTGTAGTTATAGTACAAATACTGTGTTTGACTATATTGTAACGCTTTCTGTGAGAGTCAAGTGAAATAAAGAATATTATTATTATTGTGTATTACTTGTGATATGTACTGTCTCATATGTCTCATATGATCATGATCTTATGACACTTTTCTATTAACCTTTCTTGTAAATTTTCTAAAGCGTTTGACTTGATGGCAACACTCGCTTTCTGTTATTCCCAAAGAAAACAATCTGGAGGTGAAAGATCTGGGATGTTGCAGGTCACTCAGTTTCTTCATTTTTATCAATCCAATAAGTGGAGGAACGTTTATTTAATAATTAACTAATGTGAGAAGTACAATGTGAGTCACTTCATGCTGCTGACAATTCAGGTGGTGTTTTCAATGGTCCAAATAACAATTTTCAGTTCCCACCAAGTGCAGATACGTCGCTACGGTTAGATTACCTTAAATAGTATCGATCCTACAATGCGGTTTACTAAGATACCAGCCGTGCATTTAATGTCTTGAAAGTTTTTGTATATTTATTTATTTATTTATTTATTTATTCAACAACTTTACAGGCGAAGCCCAATTACAAAGTTGTAAAGAGACGCGATTTACATGACTACATAAATAGTACAATCAACATATAAGAATAACAAACAAAGAATTACAAGGAATGAACAAAAAGAGAAACACACAAATATAGAATACCTTACAAAACATACAATCACATACAGTGAACATAGTAGGTAACGCTTAACAGTTGCAATAGCAATTAGGTATATACTAAGTAATAAGGTATAGATATACATACAAAAAATAAGTAACAGACCGTTTTAAATGCGGTTTAAATTTCGTTAAGAGTGATTGTTTTAACATGTCTTAAAAAATTGGAAGGGCTAAGGGCAAATAAATCAAATCTCGAGTGGGCAAGATTACCTAATATGCATAATCTTATTAAGGCGCTGGACAGGTACATATTCGTTTTAAACTGTGGAATATAAAAAAGGTCAAAATTTCTACCTATTCGGTTTGGTACATTAAATGGCAATTTTAAAAGAAATTCGGAGTTGTCAGAAAGGTGATTTAGTAGTTTGTAGATATAGATTAATGAGGCATGAACACGCCTCAGCTCAAGAGATTCATAGTCATATCTAAGCAACAGTTCATTGTAGTGAGCAAAATGATCATACAAATGCGTTTCTTTATATAAAAGATACTTAAGAAATTTTTTTTGACTACTTTCTACAAGATCAATAGAATTGCGATAGAACGGTGACCAAATGATTTGACAATAATCAAGGTTAGACCTAACAATGCTGTTATATAATACTTTGATACACTCTATGTTAGTGAAGTCTTTAGTGCTTCTAATAAGGAAACCCAGCTTTTTTAGACTCGCATTACTTATTTGCCTTATATGACTATTAAAAGATAGTGTTTTGTCAAAAAGAACACCGAGATCTTTAAATTCTTCCACACGGCGAAGTTCAGTATTATCAATAGTATAGGGGAAATCGATGGATTTATTTTTGTTAGAAAACGTCATCGCTACACACTTTTTAATGTTGAGGTCAACTTTGAAGTCATTGCACCACGTAGAGATATTGCTTAGATCCTGTTGCAATAGGGTACAGTCGTTAGTATTTTCGATTCTGCGGTATAGCTTGCAGTCATCTGCAAAGAGAATGCAAGTTGAGTGACACAAGACATCAGGCAAGTCATTAATAAAAATGAGAAATAGCATAGGACCCAAATTACTTCCTTGAGGTACGCCGGAACTGATTTCAAAGTTGGATGACTGGTAGCCATTTAGATTGATATAAACTTGTCTTTTATAGAGATAAGAACAAAGCATGTTCCTTTGTATAGTCTGGCATCATTATTAGTCCAATAAGCAGTACAAATGTAATTACATATTTTATTAACTAAGAAATAAGTATTATACACTTCACTCGAGATGTCTCTCGTTAAATATTCCCATTGTACTTCTAGCAGCAAAGTTATCATTCTTAAAGTAAACTGAAAGCATTTCAATTTTCTCTGCAAAAGTATACATATTTTAGTAATGGACAAATCAGTCAAGGAGCACTAAATAATAGTACCTTCCGACGATAGAATAATGACAAGTAGAAGTTACAATCGGGCATGGCCGACTACTTGATTAATATTTTGCTCAAATAGTAGATAAATGAAAAGTAACGTCATAAAGTTCATTTCAATAAAAAATACTTATTTGGATACGATCTGGATCACCTTGTATACAATAAAGTAGTTTTAGGACACTAAATTTCTTCGATGCATTATATTATGTATTAATACTACAATCGTGAATACATGAAATAAATAGTTCTTTGTCTTTGAAAGCTATAGACATTAATACATAATGACATAAAATTTATATTAAATAGCTTCTGTGAAGTAGAAGGTATTTTATAATAATGAGATCTATAAAACGGTGACATTGTTTCGTGACAGAGAAATGCAGTAAGTATTTTATTTTATGTGAATGTTTTATATCCAATCTTGTCGCGAAATGTAACTCAGTTTTATTACTAGTTGAGGAATGTGCATTATTGCGTGCATTTAACTACTTTGATTTTTGTGGCATATAAAACCGGAGGAAATTAATTTCCGAAATAGATAAACAAGGACATTTATTTCCAACTTTCCTTTAGGCGGATTAAAGTTTTAGGAAAGTGATGATTTTGATGGGTAAAATTGCCATATAACCACTTATGTTATGATAACCTCTAATAATTTGTATTTAGAATATTAATCTGCATTTACAATATAAAGTTTAATTGAAATTGTCTAATGACATAGATGATTCGAATAGACTGAATACAGAATTTTCAACTTTATTATCAGAAACAATTCTTCTTATTTACGTTTCTTAAGCCACGCATTATTCTAGATAGATTAAGTTTATTAATGGAGCATATATGTTTTCATATATTCAGTACATATTTTCTACTAGCGCATCATAAATGTCGGTATTTTGAAAAGGTATAAAATGTTACATTTATATATAGGTATGAGCAGATCCCCTCTAAGTCGAAATCGAAATTTGTATCAATTTCATAAGGACTCTGCCATGATAACGAGATACAATTTACTTACACCCTAAAAGACATACAATCTTGCATATGTTGTTACTTTTGTAGGCTTAATGAAATCACTTTCATTAACAAGATGTTACAAAAATTTCAAAACTTTAGTAACATTTTGGTTCTATAGATATATAATTCTGTATTTCCAATTGTCAAAGCCATCGGTTAATTTATGCATATCACCAATGGTAAGTGGGACACATCCCGAGAGTATTTAATGTCAACACCATATAATGGTGAAGTGAATGAACAATCAATTGGCACAAACAGGTTTCAGATTTCCTTGAAGTATCTTTGAAAATTTTGGTTTGGCACTGGAAAAATTGGGACTAAATACGCACTTGAGATATTACTTCTTTTTTATCGCCTTCCACAGATTGATTCATCGTAATGCAAGCATTGTAAGTGTTATTGAACCTAGCAAAACGATCCATTTGAAAAAATATCCAATTTACCATAAATCAAAATTCAGACAAAAATCCCATGAACAAAATCATATTTGAACCATTAAAAAGACCACATTTGGCATCATATTAAGTCGATATCTGCGTAAAAAATTATTTCACTAAAAATGACCAAAATATTGACTTTGGGCTCCGTCGTTTTCGAAAGTACCACAAATTTAGTTTTTCGAAAGTACCACAAATTTGGTGGTTCACAGGTCGAAATCCTCAGTTAGGATGTGGCGAGTAGCCATTTTAAACGTCATTTAGGAAAATATCAATGGGATGGTTTTTCCATTAAAACCAAAATCCCCATTTAATTATCCTCAAAGTGGGAGAGCATAATCCTTATCCAAACCACTAGAACGTACAACATTTTTTTTGCAATTAGTCAAAAAATTCAAAGTCGGAAGGTCGATTCCGACGAACTCAAAATACATTTTATCCCGGCTCAGGCGGACAGCGCCATAGTAGTCGCTCGAAAGCGAGTCAACGGAAAAAAGTATATTTGGGTTCGATGCCGTTAGTACGTTTACAAAAGCAGGAAAACCATCGAACTCATATAGGTAGCTTCTTTAAGCATCCTGACAATCGTTTCGATAATTTCAGTGCAAAATTAAAAGTGAATAATTTTCAAAAAGTTTCGCATACATTTTACAATCATTACTAATTGGGAGTCTGAATCTTTTTGTACAGTCGATTGTCATAGTTCTCTCGACGCTGGATGAGTTACACTCCTACGGGAGGTAACAGCTTGCCGAGTGGTGGTGCTCTTTGATGTTTGCCTTATACACATTAGGTAAGTATTGAATATTTATACTTTTTACATTTTATGAATTATTTCAATAAATGAAAATATATTTTGAATTCGATTTCTTATTGATCCACTAATTATTAGATTTGTGACTGACATGCGATTCTGTGGCGTGAGTCGGACAACTGCTTACTGTGGGTCACCTTTGATCCCGCCACGTCTGTGTACTTGTCCGAATACTCATAAAATCCATCGACGGTCTTAATTATTAAGAAGTGTTTCTGAGAAAGTGCTAATTATAAGATATATTCATTAAAAGTGCACCGCCCGACATAAGATTTCGACGGAGAGAGCAAACCGTAGCAATCACAGTAAGTATAATTTTGTCTATTTTCGTCTTGGGGAGTCTGAAGGGTAACTTGAATCCCCCTTGTAAGTAGACTTGTTAAGTATCGTAGCGGCGACACGGCTCCGGCCTAAATTATATAAAATCCCTGTCGTGTCCATCAGACCAAACGATACTAGGTACTTCTACATAAGCACCAAGTGTAAGAACAAATTATATCAATTTACGCTTGCTCGTTAGAGACATTATTCCATGTGTAGATTGTAGGACGAGACAAAAGATCGCACGGCTCAAGAAGTCCCGTCCTATTAGCGGCAGTTAGAAGTACCATTATTTTATCTGAGTAAGAGAATCCTTTAATTATCTTGCACTTTCGATTAATTAAATAAAAATGTAGCATTTTTCCACTATGTTCCACTGTTTTAACCCTGCTGTAATTTTGACAGATGAGAGATAAGTAGCCGTTGATTACACATTACTTTTTGGTAGATGTTAATCAAGAGGTTCTTATAAAAAAACTACCCTGAAAAAGTATATATTTTTATTTTAACCTTCCTAATCAAGTCAAAATTAAAACAATTTCGTTATGCAATTTTAATTCCTTCTCAGAGGACTTTTGCAGGAAGTGCATCATCTGGATATTTAAAACAACTCTAATTTATCTACAGATGTGATCAAGGTTAGAGAAGTACTCGTGTAGTATTGAAGAATTCGTTCTCATGAATATTGCATTATTATAGACGGAGACCTGGCTACGGAAATTAAAAATGATAAGGTACATGTAAAAACCCCCCTTACTAGCTGAAAAGTATATAGCTCTGCAGCCAGAAATCCATCCCGAGGAGGGAAGCCTGGGCGGGCGATCAAGCGCCGTAATTTTTAGTTAAAATAAAATCTTTGAGTGCAGCTCTAAAATTTTATGTAATATTTTTAACTGTAGAAAGAAATGCGATGTAATTTTAGGTTAAGAAATCTCAGCCAAAAAGTTCAAAACAAATTTAAAAAAGTACACCCGTCCAGGATTTGAACCGAGAAATCCGCTGTGAATGTCGTCGCTTAACGCGATGTGTTACGGTTGGGGTGGACTTGAAATTTCAATTAGGTTCATCGGAAAAAGCTAAACATGAAATTTATAAATGTTCATAACTAAATAAATACATCAGCGGCAAGGCTTCCTAATGTCGATATCGAAAGATCGAAATTGGCATTTTCACGGCATCGTTAATTGCATGGGCGAAATCGAAAATTCGAGCCAACACGAGCTGAACGAAAAATTGCATTTTTTGACATTTCGCAAATTTGATTTGTTTTTGTTCCATTAATGTCACTGGTACGTTAATAACTGGAAAACCCAGAAGAATAGGGAGATTTTAAATATAAAAACAAAATCGCCAGAACTGCACCTGGACCAATGTCAAATTTGAATACTTTGAATAATTTTCGTACTACTTTGCCGAATTCTGGCAACGTTTAATCTCCGACCTAGAGTCCTGGCAATAATATTACGCAATTTCAATAGTTAAAAACTGTAATTACACAAAATGTCAAAGCTGCTGTAACGGTAATTTAGGATTTTTCTCACACACTCTGTATGCCTGTTTAATTAAGTGAGATCTTGCTAAATCTTTTACAGTAGTTATAGTCAACTAATAAGGTAATCTACTGGTATATGTGGTTGCCGCCCGTAGGTTCCGATATTTCCTATCCGAGCCCCACCTAAGCGATCTGCGCAAATTGAATATTGAAAAGGAGATTCTTAATTAAGTTAACGAGCGAAGGAACAGAAAAATTCCTACCGCCATTTTGTACGATTGTTGTGGTGCTGTATATTTTAAATTATTTACACAAAGGCATTTCTAAGCAGGTGATTCGCCGGTCTTTTGTTTTTATTATTGGTACTGCCACAACAATGTAACATATTGTACTCTGGGGACTAACTATGCAACCCTATGATGCTCTAAACGACAAGGGGACCTCTCACGAAGATCATAAGGTCAGAATATTTTTTTTCCACTTTCTATTAGAAAATTCCACAGGTCAAGTAGTGTGCCATTCTCAAAAGGTTTCCTACCTGACGGCGAATTGATACTTAATTCTTATCACCGAACCTACGAGGGAGAGGTCGTCAAAAAGAAAATTTTGAAAATTTATTTAATTATATTTTATTAATATTATAATACACACACATATATTATTCAAGTAACCTTAAAGTGTGAACCACGCGTAGCGCTGCGGGTGGGGGTTCAAAAATAGAAATTACCCAATTTAATCTAATTTATGCAAATTAAGGTTATCTCACTTCTGACTGTGAAGCTTATCTTTATATTAATTATATTATTAAGGGAAAAACCTCTTCGCTTATTTTTTCCCCCTAGCCCTCCATCTCGGTTAGGTGGCGCCCGGCACCTAGGTGAGAATACTCAGAAAAAATCCTATCGCTCCCAGACGAAGAGCTGCCGTCACGCAACGGGCCCAAGAAAGGGTTACACTGCACTCAAAGATTTTATTTTGAATAAAAATTAACGCGTTAAACCGCCCACCCACGCTTCCGTCCCCGGGATTTACTTCTGGCTGCAGAGCTATGTACTTTTCAGCTAGTAAGGAGGATTTTTACATAAAAATTTTCACTGCACCTTATCATTTTTAAGTTCCGTAGCCAGCTCTTAGACCATTTTGGTCATTATATAATTATTTGATTAAATAAAATATGATAAACTGCTATACCAGACAACAAAATGAAAAAAAATGTGTAAAAAGTTAAACATAAACCGCATGCAAGTCATAAAATATTGAGGAATATAATCATTCGATTATCATATTGACATGATAAAGCTACGTAAATATCTAAATATGTTGTGGATTATTGTATGTGAAAAGAACCCGGCATCTAGCTAATAAATTTTTCAGATGTCTACTGTATAAATGCGGTATCCTTTTGTTACAAAGAATATTTACAGACAATATTCCATGGAAGATTATAATGGTGGAATTTCATCAACCTTTTGTTGTGTTTTATACACAAAACCGAAGTACAAGGGTGGTTATAGTTTCAGTTTTTGTGTCACGACCCTAAATAACCCGCAATGGTCAACGGTATTAATATAACCCTCCTAAAAGTAAATGTACTGTGATATAGAAAATCTGTGTAGTAAAGTAGACCCTTTTATGCTTCAATTTATACTACAACTGTTTCAGCTGAACACATCAACACAGGTGGCATACCACATTTCGAAGTTTCAAAGTGCTACAGGTTTACTTTTTCATTTTTTTATTTAAGTTTGTTAACCACGTTCTAACATGTCTTCTAAACATTTATCTATCTTATATTATTTAATACGAAATGTCCGTGATTTTTTAAAATTATTACTTATGAATTAATTGTAATGCTGTATTGCTACTTTTATTTTCTTTCTTTATCTTCCAAAATCTTTGTCCCTCCTTCGATCAATGAACTCGTCTTTAAATGTTGTCATATATTTTTCTAAAATATGCTCTCTGCTACATCAGTCACCTGACAGAAAAGTCACTAAAATTATCAAAATTGATTTCTATTTTACGTATTAGTATAATTAGTATAATTTCGAATGATACTACTAGTTTAGGGAATACTGAAGAAATACAAATGGCCGCCACTTTATGTGTCTTGTCAGCTGATTGAACGTCTTGTATAGGTTAGGTGTATGGAAAAAAGTTGGTGCTATCAATTTAAAAACTTATATTAAATAAAGATGACTTTAGTACAGATGACGATGTATTTCGAATATTACATACACATATATTGTAATTACATGATTTTTGAAAGGAGTGCATAGTTAAAAGAATGAATACAAGGCATTCAAAAGTCGAAGTTTACAACCAGTTTGTTAATGGTTGGGTGAAATAAGTTCTCTCCAAGAAATTTACAGGATAGCAGCTTATTATCGCAAAGGTAAAGATTAGCTTTTAATTATAAATAAGTTTTGCCATGTACTTGCATAATTATATGTTGTCTTATGAATAATAACTAACACATCCATTTTTCAGGTTACGGACTTTCAGCATTGTTAACAAAAGCCTCATTCCTTGGATATATCTCGATATACATCCAGATGATTTCCTAGTACTCATTGTGATTGTGCTGCAGCTACAGCTACTGTTATGCAATATACAATGTGTAGATTTTGTGAAATAGGTACTCATAAAAGAAACAAATTAAGTACAACTTAAAATTAGAGTAAGGTAAACACAATTTATCTAACGGTTGACCCCTCGTCTATGTTATATTTATGCACCGAGCTCTGTAAACCATTGTAATTTCTGTAAGAACTTTTTTTATCATGTCGTATTAATGTTATTATTGTCTAACTTGTGTGTGTTATTAAATATTCTCCTTTCCTTTTATTGTTTTATTTACCACTTAGTACTATCGTTAGGTAGGTTGAATGTCGACTACGCTGAACTAGTACATAGGTACATGCTTGTAAATGATAAGAATAAAACAAAATATATCTACCAAGTAAATACACAATTATTTATTATCACCAAATTTAACATTTGTAATATAACTTAAATGGCATTTATACTTAAGTAATTACAATTTGAGTGAATGTATATTATTTTAAAACATATATTGTGTGGTTTAAAAAGTACTCAATTCTTTTATTAACATTACAAAACTGAAAATGGGTTAAAGTTTGCGCTCAGACTCAGTTTTCAAATATTAAACAATCCAGCACAGCAGTTTTTAAATTACCGCAATATATACTTTAAAACAATAGATTTAGTCCCCAGATCATCGACGACACTGAACTCTCATTCTGAATCTATAAATTTGATCAGATTTTATATAATCTGTAGCTTTTCTTTGAAGTTCTTTTTGAATTGCGCCGTGTTTAAAACGGTTGTCTCTGTAACATTTTTCTCTTTCGACACGAGTCTCTTTTTCATTCAAGTTTTGATACAAAATATATCAGTCAAACCAATATAAACAGCGTGGCCTACAATATAAACCCACGGTAAAAATAAAATTCTTACTTTAACATATAATAATTTACCATTGACAAAATGGAATACTCCTGTAAAATTATTTCTTTTTACTGCTTGCAATCAATTGACGTGTTCCAACTTCAACTTTTCCTAGTTGAGAAATCAATGATATTTAATAAAAACTGGCGTCATTTCGTACTGCCACACTTCTACAATTAATAATACAGCCAAATCTGGGCAAATTGTATAATATAATGTCCACAAAAGTAGTAATTTAATGAAAAGTTTAGTTGGAATTTCGATTTGTTGACCCTAAACTGCCGAATGTCAAAATTTGTGACGTCGCACGCACACGACATATATAAATCAATAAGTCACTGCCGCCAACGTGCAAATATTGAAAGTACCACAAAATAGTGTGGAGTGGCACACAAAAAATCTTTAGGGAGCGGTGCATTCAGTCTTTCTGGATCTTCCGCTTACAAAACTATTCAATTCTTCTATAATTGTTGTTTTATAACTTCTACTTTAGAAATAATTATGTTATAATTTCAAAATTAATTATCCTGTTAATTTTTTTTACAGGATATACTATACTATGTTTTTAATGTTTTTATCCTATTTTTCTATAGTTCTTATTACAATTGAATTCCATTTCTAAAATGAAAGTTTATTGTTTTTAAAAATCACTTTTTATTAATATTCCTTAAACTTTTCCATTATTCTTTACATCTCTGAGGTATGGACTCTCAGGGACAGAGAGACATGGCGCATGGATGCCGGATATGGGTCTAGAATCGTCTGATTTGAATTTAACCTAGAAAAAGAGCAAAAAAAGGTCTGCTTAAAAAAATGCCAACCGGGGGTTTTCAGCGAAAATATCTACTTCTCAGTATCTATAAATATTGACCTAAAATCCAATAGCTGGAAATTAGTGCGTCTATGTTTAATTAACAAGTAAAGTTGCGAAAAACGAGTTTTTGGCTTTTATAAATGTATCTTTAAGTTTTACGAAAATACGTAATTAGAAGAAGTTGTAGGTATTAAAAATATCTACAAAAATCGGTAAATGTATTTACATAGAACTTCCCTTCTCATTTATACAGGGCGGGCGTAGTAGTAAAAATATATAAAAAAAAATTTTAGGATAAATTTTAAAAATTTTTTTCGAAAAAATCTTCAGTTTAGAATGTTACGAAACGTGAAAATTTTAAAGTTGAGCAAAAAAAATGTTTTTGAATTATATTTTTTGTGGTTTAAAATATTCTGAAATTTTTATTTTCAAAAATAATTTTTTTTTCAAATAGGTTTAGAATGTCATGAAACGTGGAAATTTTAAATTTGAGCAAAAACAAAAATTTTCCACTATTTGTTTCCTTTAGACGGTCCACCCTGTATATTTTCCAGTGAAAGTCTAACCATTTCTTCGGTGGCAGTAGCGTCAGCTACCTACCAAATTTGGTTGTCATCCGTCAAATAGTTTTTTAGTTAATGCACCAACAAACAGACCGACAGACAGACAGGCAGGCAGGCAGACAAACAGACAGACAGACGGATTTGAAAAACCTATATTTTCGTAATCTCTATGATCTGAGACGTGAAAATCTGAAAATATCTGGGAGGGTGATTTTTCTCGAATACAATACTTCCCTTCGGTATGCGAGGGAAGTAAAAAATTGGTTAATTAGTTTTTTAACAAAATGCAAAATACTGCCAAAAACGCCGTTTCTCAATTAATTTATAACTCTAAAAATAATGATCGTAGACGTAATACACTTTGACAGATTATAGATCTTGCTGTGTAGAATGGTTGTTTCTTTTTAAATGTGCCCTTGTATAATTTTTGCAAAAAGGCATTTGTTTATTGAAAAGGCACTATTTTGAAAATTAATTTCTATAACTTATGGATGTCGTCGCGAAACATGCTTGGGCTTATTTTCTTCCTCAAGACTTGTAATTTGGACAACAGCAACATCAACACTGACATCAACAATAGCAATACAAATAACAATAATTGGGCAAAGACAAGTGCAGAGGAAAGGAGAGAGGTTCATTTAGTGAACTGAGATGCATTTTTTATGCAAAATTATTGCGATACTTTGTTCCATCTTATCAAGAGTAATATATTTTTTGAAAAATACATTGGACTACTCGGGTCAAGTTCCAGGATCAGGACTTTTTTGGTGGTTGGGTTATTTTATTGGACTTTTCATCTTTTTTGCTTCTGTTGACCCTAATTTTGAAGCTGTCATATTAAAAAAAATATCTGCAGCAACACTGAATTTAGCATATCTTTTGTCGCCTGCTTTCAGAAAAAGCGTCACTGTGCCGCACGCAGCCACTGAAGTATCTCAGCTGTAGACGATCATTGCCCACTGGCACACGGTATTTATTCACCATAATATTATGCAAGTGTAGGTAGAAGCTATAGTGTGGTAGGTTTTCTTTAATATTATCATTTTTGTTGGCTTGTTACGTGAGTTTGATTGAAGATTTTTATAATTCTGATCTATGAGTTCTCGAAACAATGGATTTTTCCAATCATTGACATTATATTGTTTAATTACTTGAATGAAATTACATGAAAAAATGTTTCGTGCAATAGTTTCTTTTGCAGAAGAAGGTGACGTGGATTTTATAATTCGAGAATGCGTTATTCTCAAAATATTTCGGTGTTCGGAGTAAAATGAATCGCTCTGTATTACCCCAACAATACTCTGTCCTATAAAATGCTTGAATAAATTACTATGAAAACTAGTGATGAAAATTATTAAAACTTATTAGAACATTCAGTATGATCAGTCTCGAGCTACTCTTCATATTACTAGACGGCATCGGCATTAAACGAATCTTTATCTTTAAGTAAGAATGCGCCCGAGTGGGTAATGTACTGAGCGAATTAGAGGTTATGGAGTATGTATAGTGCCCCAAGGTACTGTCTTGGTCCCATACTCCTTAACTTGTACATTGGCGACTTGTATTCATTGCAGAGCAGAGGGGAGATAAAATGGTACTGCCGATTTTTCCCTCATAAGAGTTAGCTCGAGACGTGAATAATTTTGTACCTTAAAGCATGGCAGACAACAATTTTTTTTATAAGCTAATATAATAACTATGTTTTATACCTGATACATGTATTTGTATCAAGCTAATGATTCTTATCGATCAGTTACTAATTAGTGAACATAATATACAATTGACATCCCAGTTAATGAAAGTTCATAAGAAGAAATTCTGAACCAGTACCCCACTGGGCATGACAGATAAGTATCAAACTGATTTTTTTGTCAGCAATTGAATACCTCCTACTAATTATAAAAATACTATCAGCATGCATCCCGGTTAGTGGAGGCCCAGAGGCAAGCTTCTTGTACCTGAAAGTTGTCTACATTTTAAGCTGATTTTTCAATCGTTAACTTAATATATTAATTAGGTTTCCCCGAATAAGAAAAACTGCTACTTCACTTTTGTTGTGTGTCATACTCTAACAGTTGACGTGACGTATGGATTTGATTTAGACAAAAGTATTATCCCAATATGAATATAGAACATTTCCTCGAACACCTTCGTGTCTTCCAAATACATTACAACGTATGATATTGGCATAATTATTTAGTTCCTCAAATAGGAATAACTCTTGGTCAAAAACCATATAAGATCCCCAAGGATAAATAAATAGCTTGATAATATTTAAAGGAAAATTAAAATGTTATATATAGTATAAATGATCTCAATTGGGACAGCATAAAAACGAAAACTCGGTGTAAAGTCGGCATCTCCTATATAGGACCTAGGCGGCGGTTGTAGAAATGTAACAGTGCTTTAAGTACTAAATAATTATTTTTTAATTCTTAAATAAAGGGATTTCTATAATACCTTTATTCAATAGAAGTAGTAAATGAAAAAATATGTTTATCACATTTAGATAAGATACATAAATGACATATTAAAGCTACATCTATTGTTTCGTGACCTATTTCTCGTTCTATCTTATAGCGGCAAAGCTATGTAATCTTAGACAGGAGTTGCATAGATGATATATAATCCTTCCGAAGGGGTGTAAAGCAGCGACCGTTTTGTATATTATATGTTAGGCCATGATACTATGAACTTTGCAGTATCATGATGTTAGGCAGGTAGAAAATTTCTACTATTCTATAAGGGAAAAATTTTAAAGGGGTAGCTCGTTTCCTGGCATCGGTAATTGGTCCCAGTAGCGGAAATAGGTCGACGTTAAATAAACAAATTTCAAAAAGCTTTGTCTATGAACTTTAAATAAACAATATTTCATTCGTCACTATCCGACTTTTCGGAACTTGAATCGGTATTTACATTAATGACAATTGGATTGATAGGTGGTAATATAGAATATTCATTTTCCTTTTTTATCACATGACATACACACTTCCTCCATATATCGCTTTTGCCTATTTCGTCTACTATTACCTTTATATTCTTTAAGACAGACTCACTTAATTGTGGGAATTGATTACGTTGACGCAGTCTTGTTTTTACATCAGCCCACACCATTTCAATCGGGTTGAAAACGCAATAATATGAAGGTAGACGTAGAACATGAAGCACTTAAATTATTATTTTTGGTGTTATCTACCCAACTGTATTGAACCATATCATGGGTGTCAAACCATGTTTCGTCAAGATAAATTATGTCTCTATTTGCATCTCGGGATTCTTTTATTTTACGCAGGTACTCGTGTAGATGATCAACGATGCGTGCTGATTCCAGGAACTACCGTTCGTTTGTCCAATTTTTTGTACCTAAAACCGCAATCAAGTAAATCGTTTCGCAAAGTATCTAATGATTTATAGTTATAATCTGAATGGTCGCGTAACTTATCCCTGATAATTTCTAATGTGGGCACCTTCTGTTCATTGAAAAATTCATACACAAATCGACGAACTCTTTTCCGTTTAATAGAATGATCAACTACATCCTCGGCCCTAATGACACTACAAATTGTAGTACGGCTAAATTTGGTTAATTCACAAATCTTCTTCACAATTTGATTATATGATGAATAAATATTTTTGCGTTTTAAACATGAGTAAATATTCAAAATAGCCCTTTGAGTTTAACCGTGTAAGTCTTTATTTTCAAATCCCGTTGGTATAAGCTCTGTATCAAAATTGTCCGTTTCGTTGTTACTACTATCGAGAGGTCTCCAAAATACAATTTTAAACAATTAATTGCAAAAATCACTCAAACACAGTAATAAAACTAATCATTCGTTCAAATATTCACTAGAATTAAGTAATATATAATGCTGCCTGGCTGTACTGCACTGCCTCGTACAGATCATACGATACAAATAGTTCATACGTATTTTTTGTTTTATATATTATAGCATGCAAGAACCAGATTGGTGTTGACAAATCAAATTCGCTAAGCATCGAATCCCACCTATATTTCTATATGATAGGCGGATCAAGTCCACGTGGATTGTAGACGAGGACTATTGAATATAAATCTGTAATATTCTGTGCTCTCTCATTCAATGTGAAGCGATATATTGACAATACCCCGTAATATCCTCTAGTCTCGTGCTATTCCAAATGAGTTCGTAAATACTATATCTGCAAATCCTAGAACAATGTTTAACAACTATATGGACTTAAAAAACATATTTTATAACCAAATTAATAAATTTCGTTAATTATCTAGGGAATGCAATATATACGTTTCTGAACCGTTTTCCCTTTACTGCCATTAGTGTTCTTTTATCATTTGTGCTTTAATTAATTTATATTGCAGTAATGTTTTATTCATGCAAACCACAATAATATGTATTATTTTAATTTTTGTGTTTATGTAAATAAACGTTACTATTATGACCGCGCAAACAATAATTAATATGTTAATACTGCTTTTTTCTAGAGGAAAACACCGAACTGCAGCATTAGTTCACTTCATTATACAAATTCATTAGCGAATATGTTTTGTTTTTAGTTTCGACAATGAATTTAATTAGATCTGGTATAAAATTTAATCAAAACAACCACACTCGTTAGCGGATTATTTGGGCTTACTTCACTGCAAACGTAAATATTATTTCAATTTAATAATTCCGCTGCAATACCAAATTGCGAACTACATTTTGTAATACACAGATCGGACAGCATAATGTTCTTCCTCTTAGATTAGCAATGGATTGCCATTCTTGATTTAATTATTGTTATTAAAAATAAGATACAGAAATATTCGTCGGTGTTTTCAATCGACTTTGAAAAGAAGGATATCTCAATTCGACCCATATTCCTTCATATTTGTTGAATTATTATTGTGGATTTGCAAATCGTAGAGTAAGTATGGCTTGGCGGAGATTCAGTTGTAGTTTCAGCAAGCTACTTCTGTTTATTTATTTAATTATAGAATCCAACAGACATCAATTATAGGATTAGATGGATATGATCGGGTTGGAAGCGAGTATGTGAAGCTGTTGACTCAGATACATAGGGGGATGGGTATAAGATCGTTATGAAAATGATGATCGGATACCTCCTGCGACCACAAATGACCATGGAATTGATGGAGGAGGTCGCGAAAGACCTCTTTCCAGTGCACGAACCAGTGAACTTTGATAGTGATAACAATGTGATATATACAAACTTTACGATAGACGAACTCCATGCCGCATGCCAAAAATTAAAAAATAAAAGGGCCCCTGGACCGGGAAATGTGCCACCCGAAATTATAAAGGAAGTCGTATCCAACAAACCAGACTACGTGTTATCGGCATACAATGAACTAGCAAGAAACACAAACTTCCCGCCAGAATGGAAAAGAGTAAGACTTGTCCTGCTAAAAAAGGGAGATAAACCTCTAGACAATCCGGCGTCGTATAGACCAATCTGTCTTCTAGATGTGGAAGGCAAGTTGTATGAACACCTGATCCTAAGTAGGCTAAACAACGAATTAGAAAGAACGGGAGGTCTATCACAGAGACAATATGGCTTTAGGCAAGGACGACAGACAGTGGACGCCATCAAAGAGATCACGAGAACCGCTAGTGAAGCAGAAGCATACACTGCGGCATACAGAAGACTATGCGTCGTAATAACACTAGATGTTAAAATTGCATTTAACAGCGCGTCGTGGCAGGTAATACTAAAATAGATGAAAGTCTAATAAAAGTTATAGCGTCCTACTTATCCCAAAGAGAAATAATTCTGGAAACGGACCAAAGGATCGAGTTGAGACAGATAAATAGTGGCGTCCCTCAAGGGTCTGTGCTGGGCCCGACCCTTTGGAATGTCTTATATGATGATCTCTTAGAGATGGAACAACCTGATGGGGCAACACTGCTAGGCTTCGCCGACGACGTAGCCCTGGTCATTGTGGAGAGAACCGATGAGGCTCTTATGAACACGGCAAACACTGCTCCCCCCTGCGAGTTACAAACTGGATGAAATGTCGACAGCTTCAGTTGGCACATGAAAAACTGAAGCAGTCCTCCTCACGAAGAAAAGAAAGATGATGCCAGTAAATTTTGTCATCCAGGATATAATAGTCACCCCAAACAAAGCACTGAAATATTTAGGAGTGTGGCTAGACACAAAACTCACTTTTGCCGAACACGTAAATCAAACATTACAAAAAGTAGAAAGAACTACAACAGCCCTATCGTGCCTAATGCCAAATATAGAAGGACCCAGGACATCTAAAATATACAATGGAGAAGAGAAGAGGGCCGCTAAAACTAATCTGATCCTTAGGTGGCAGTAAAAGTGGACAATTGGCACCTACAGGCGCTGGACCTGGCATGTATTACCAAACATTCATAGATGAATAGAAAGGCCATACGGAGAAGTCGACTATTTTCTCACTCAAGCACTGTCCGGACACGGATGCTTTAGAAAATATCTGTACGACCGAGGGAAAATTGAGTCGGAAGCATGCTCCTATTGTGGAGACATAGACGACGTCGAGCATACATTGCTCTCATGTCCCAGGTGGGAGGAGATCAGAAATAACTTATCTGCGGAAGCAGGAAGCCCCTTCAACGCCGCTAACATGATGGAAAATCTGACATCTGAGGAAACTTGGAAGATAGCATATAAGGCAGTACGGAACATAATAGAAACCAAAGAAAAGGAAAGCCGATAGCTGAAAAAAAAATCAAAGGAAGATAGTATTTGGACAGCCCCCCACATCGAAGTAATAAGAAAGCGGTTTCCGATGTGAGGAGCGGGATGCAGAGGGAGGGGTTTTAGTCGGCAGGAATCCGACACTCCCTGCACTAGCCGGAGACTTATGCAATGTTTCTCCTCCTCTATAAAAAAAAAGATGGATATGATCATATGACACGCTATACATGGTGGAGCAATAGTGCGTCGGACCTGGATATCTCGAGTTCTACGATAGCTAGAAATAATTTTAAAAATTCCATCCATTTTCCTCTAAGTATTGCCGAGCACTAATGAAAGTATACACGCGAATGGGGTGGGTTCTCATTTGTAACAAAATCCAGCCAAAATTCCGACTCATTGACTTCACTAAATGAATCTTTCGGTTACCCAAAGATTTAAAATTTGATATTGTTAGGATGTGGTAATAAAACAAGAACGCAGAAGCAGATATGCGAAATCTTCAATACTAAGTATCCTGACCGTTGCATTTCTCAGTCTACGGTTAGTAGAGTAGAATAAAAATTTCGTGAAATGCGAAATACCATATATATTCCTAAATCTGGTAGGAAATGCATTTTAGACGATAAAAATAAATTGCATATATAGTTGAATAATCAAGACAATCCGCATAGACCCACAAAACAAGTTGCCGCCATAATGATGTTAGTAAAACGTCTATATTGCAGGAAAAATACCGCCCATATAAAATTCATTTGGTCCAAGAAAGAACTTAACGATGATGACCCTGATCGCCGAATGGAATTCTGTGAAGTCATGGCAAATATATGCCAAGATGATATATTATTAATAACAAACATTTTTTTTTATAATAAGGCAACATTCTCTTTAAATGGAACAGTCAACAAACAGAACTGTAAATACTGAAGTACAGAGAATTCACATTGGATGATGGAGGCCGATACTCAATATCTTGAGAAGGTGAACGTTTATGCTGGAATTATAAATTCACAAATTACCAGACCAAATTTCTTTGATAGCATATTAACTGGTGCGCTTCACTTGGATTTCTTGGAAAATTTCTTAGTTCCACAGTTAATAATACTTTTCCCAGAGCTACACGACATTCTGCATTAGAAGTAAGAGCCTATCTATTCAACCCCGCTTGATCATTTTTTATGGTGTTACTTAAAATTGAAAGTCTACTTTAGCAGACAAAGTAACGTCGATGATTCAAAAGACAGAATAAGGTAAGAAATTAATCAAATCACCACGGAAACAATACAAAATGTTATAGAAGGATTTCAGCAACGCATCAATTATTTTCAAGAAGCAACGGGCACCTAGGTTGAATATTTGATATAAACTGTTTCATGTTCTTTTGTTTACTTAGTAACATTAAAAATGTAATAATTTTCAATAAAAAAATTAGAGAAATTCAAAAAATCTTATGTTGCTGGATAGAGAATTATAAACCCTTTCAAATGAGCTATCACATGTACCCTCCTTCCAATTAATTTTTTTTTTAAAGGGATAGCTGCCACTCCAAGAGGGTTGACGGGGAAAGTATAGGATTATGCTCAAAAAATTTCATTTTAAAATTAAAAATTGACATATTTTAGGATTTTACTCATAAATTCTAAATTACGTAAATAATGAATTTATCCGTTACTCACGGACCTCAGTGTATACCAACGTAATTGGAATTATGACGAATGCGCCGGTGAAAACGTGCGGCGAGTTGTATCGACCATGTTTAAACCAAAATCAGCTTGACCAAAGTTCAAAATCCCGTACAACAGCACGCCCTTGCATCCACTTTTCACTGTTTTTAAGCCAGCTATAACTAAAATATTGGAAATGTTTCTTTGGTTACAAAAACATATTTCTTCTGGATAAAAGATATTGGTGTAATAAGTGAGTGTTATATTCAGTAGGCGATGTTGATAAATTATTCAATATACCTAAATTTTAAAAGGAACAACTCCACAAGAAATGTTTAATGCCGAGATAAGGATATGATTCTATTAGTTTTTTTGGAGAGAATAGATCCCAGTTTCTTATGTGTTATTTTTTGTTTGAAATACATTGCGCTGTCAGACCCCTATTAGTTTGGTTCAGAAGTAGAAAGAACGTCGGCCAGTATTCTGAACGAGAGCCCACATTTCAGGCTTGGATATCGCCGCCAGTACTTTATGTTGGCTACTGGCGTACAAATTTCATTGATTTGTTGTGGCCAAAAATTTCATATTGAATGAAATTTACAAAATTAAAACCTGGTAATGTGTTTGCTCTATACCTTATTATTATAATTTCATTAACTTACGCAGGGTGATTTTCAAATTTAATGATATTTTAATTGGTTTAAGTTAAAATGCAACTTAATACATTTCTATTTCATTATTTAACAATACAGGGAAATATTTCTTATTAGTCTTAACGAGATTTGATACATCACGTGCAAAAAGTATTGAAAAACGTAACTATTAAAATATCGATTGGCTAAAAAAATCCTTGGATAGGTCGGTTTTTATTTTCAATCACGCAACTTTTGGTGCAATTTATAATTTTTAATTTTCACATCCCCATTCCTAGCCACCCCAACACTTTTTTTCAAATAGCTACCTACACTTTGTGATGCCTCAAAATAAAGGTACTATAATTGGCTATTCAATGACGTACAGAAACTCGAAATCCGTCAATACCATTTGCTTTCCGAACGCATACAATAATTTTCCACTTTAAGATTAATGAATTTAATTATTTAAAAAATATGAAAACATATTTCTAATAAGATGTTCAAACTGAGCTCCATTAAGTCGCTGTTGAAATTGTCGTAAACAGTTATGGAATGCTGTTTGGGGGTATTTATTTATTTAACAATACACTACCCAACAAAACATTCCAATTACAGGCTAGGAAATAATAAGTCATTACAAATATATAACGTATAAGAGTATTAACAAAAGAATACAAAATAAACAGATTAAAAACATAGATAAAATAAAAATAAATTATGCCGTTAATCTTTTTATCGCAGCTACATTGAAGTGGAATATATCAAACCGGTCTCGTAGATTATTAATTATTATAGTTCTCACACATTTTGTATAGTGGCGAAAATTTCTGGACTTTAGTTCTGGGAACTGGGAAATAGAATAATGAGTTATGGCTAGTACCAGGTCTAGGTGTCCGAAAATTTTGTAAGCTTAAGATAGCTGTGAAATAGTTCTGCGAGTTTCCAGGCTCGAGAGTGAAAATCTATTCAACAGTACAGTCTGAAAAACAAATAGCAGGATAGACACCATCTTTCCTGTGACTCAAAGTCTTTAAAAAGTGCCCCTGATATTCCAATTTGGATCGAACAAAGGATTGATATAGTAGTTCTAGTGTGCCAATGTCGTTAAAATCGCGAGAACATCGTATTGTGAATCCCAGTGATCTAAAATTATCATCAGTCTTGGTATTTACATGGTCATTAAATCATAATTTGGTGTCAAATGTTACATCTAGGTCGCGGATTTGTTGATGGACGTGTAAGCTCTGAATCTTCTATATGGTAATTCTACATATTTGTGTCTATTAGTAGAGTCTGAACATTACACTTGATCATCCTCAAGGGTAATTTGTTTAAATTACACCACACAATCACTCAAATCATTTACTTTATAGTATAATTTCATATCCACTATGTGTAAGATACAAATGACACCAATTCCGCTGCGATGTTAGATAATTCACCAATCTCCGCCCGTATTCCATCTTTCAGATCCAGAAGTAATTGGTCTATTGTTATAGACGCAACCCTTTAAATGATGCCATAGAAAAGTCGAAAGGTATAAGGTCAGGAGATTTAGCTAGCCATTCGATTAACCCTATCCTTCCTATCCATCGGCCTAAAAACACCTCACTCAAGTACTATCTTACATCAACTAGATAGTGTAGAAGAGCACCATCTTGTTGGAACCATACGCTGTCGGATGCTGCGATTGCGGGAACCATTTGATGTTGCAAACCAGGGATTGATCGAGTTAAACATCTTCAAATGATTCACCGATTAGAATGATCTAACTCTTAAGTAAGCTGTACACATATAAGAGTGTATTATAAATTTGTTGCTTTTGTACCCACCTACTATAACCTTTAATTTAAAATATAAGTAACACTGGTTTATTGCCCCTACATCAAGAAATTTTTGTTTCAGGTCATGTTGCTTAGGTTTAGTTACAAACAGTATACTATAACCATGTTTAATAGCTCTCCACTGATCAATATAAAATTTAATTCTATCGGCATCTATTCGTTAATAAGGCAGGTACCTAGGGCGCTTAAACCCTCACCCATTTCCTTTTATTGATATTCCTATTATGTTATTAACTATAAGGTATTAATCATCTTTCAACCTCTCGGCTAATTTTCGTCTAGAATAAAAATACAATTCGGTACTCACATAAAGAACTAAACACTAGCATAGCTTCTAGTTTCCTCTTAATTGTATCTATTTTCTTTTAGGTCCTGACCTTTCATTTCGGCATTTTGATACACTATATCTACACACAAGTTTCACACTCAAGAACGTAATGGTTGGATGTACATCGGCGTGGGAAGTGGGGGTTTGGTAGATACGTTTTTTGGGCTTTAAAGCAGTGAGTTCTTTCTCGCCAGAGGCGTTACTACGCTTGGTCTAAAAGGAAGTGGTCCCGAAATATAATTGCTTACTTAAGAAAACTTTCCACTAATTCATTACACAGTGCGTAAAGTTCGATGTCAAATAAAACAAAATAACAAAGAAAGGACGAGCCAACATTTTATCGTTTCTCTATTTTTAACTAAATAAGATTTTATATATGCAATGTTTTTTTAAGGAATATCAATAGTTCTTGCTATAAAGATTTTGAAAGCATCATTAAATAGGATGGTTGTATATTCAAATCATCAGAAAACTGTGATAAAACTTAGGGTGTTTTTGAACTAAGAGAATCAACTATTCTTGTCTTTCTAAAAGGACTACATATGCACTATTGGCCAAGGTGGGGCAAAACGTGCACAATAAAAATATGACGAAAACAAAAGTAAATTAATTGAGCTTAATAATAACTTCTAAAAATGATACAAAAAACAAGTTATAATTTAATGAAAACCAAAGTACTTACATGATAAATTATCTCAAAGACATTATAAAACTTTCCAAAAAGCTATGTTCTATTTTATTGGCTAGATATTTTTATTTATATATAAAGTAAATGCAAGGTATTCGTTTTATCACGGAGTAATTAAATTAGATTCAACAGCTATTCTATAAAGTATGTTGCATATTCCTTGAAGTGTAAAATATTTTATTACCTCTGTAGATAATAGTTAGCGTCTCTAGTGGCAGTGAGAGACTTAGGGAATGAGTAAAACTTCAAAAGAAACCAAACAACTTAGACAAAAGAGACAAGGAAGGAGCTAGAGCATTTTGCTGTGCGCTAGACAAGGATAGAGCACAACCTTCTGCAAATATAGCACAGAGGCATAGTATATAGCCTTATTTACATTAAAGCCATAGCTATTCCTCCACTCAACCAGGACGCATACACACAGACCACAAACACCATTTCCTGCGACAATGCCGCCTGCCGCAGCTAAAGCTCGAACTCGGGAGAGATAACTAGCTTGACTAGCCTTATTCTGGAACTCAAATGCCCATTTATACTCACGGTAACACATTAAAAACACCACACATTAAAAACATCTTAACCAGGATTCAAACCTGCAACCACATGTCTCAAGCCTAACATTGGTAAGTACTGAACCACCAAATAGGAATGGCTTTGGTGCATACAACTTTCAAATGTACAGAAGCAAATATATTATTGAAATTATAATGAAGGAAAAGTTGAAAAATTGTACAAAAAATTAAAGAAAAACCTATTTTTAATTTCAATGTTTTTGCATGAGAATTATTTCAAAATTTCATATGTTAAATTTGTTTGTTTGTATTAATTATTGAAGGTCAGGGAAAGCACAAATATGATAAGGCTGAAGAACTGATTATTTATTTGTTATATCATAGAATACAAATGCCTACAATGAAAATTTCATTAAAGTCAGTTCACACATAAGGCGCAGTGAGTGAAGTCAGTAAAAGGAGACACCAGTATAAGTCTCATGTAGTCTGAAAAGGATCCAGAAAAGCTTCTATTTAATATTTTTTTAAATTATTGCCTACTGAAAATCGAAACTCCGTTAGGAAGCATTTCCGTGTTTCAAAGTCTTCCCTAACTGTTATCAAATATAACGTCATAGTATTCTTCAGAAAAATTTTCCTGCTCCCATGGGTATAACAACAGCAGAAGACCCCATGTACTTCATGAGGACATGGAAACGTGCAATAAATTCCTCAAGAAAAACAGAAATATGTGAAGGTGATAGAAGAGAAAGTTTACTTCTTTAGAGAAAATTAAGAAAACGTATGTTATCTGGGTATAAAAATGATAGATAACTCGCAGGATAATTTTTAAAATAAGATAATACTGTAATCAAGAAACGGAACCAAAGCACCATAAACAAATCAAATTGTAAACTACAATAACTATAGAATACATGACGCCGAACACTAGGCAATAAACAAAAAAAAAAGAAAAAAGAAATGCAACAGAAACGAATTAATGAAGGAAACGTTCCGTATTAACAAGGGCAGATCATTCCATCAGATATGAAATAGAAAGAATGGACATCGACAATGATATCACTGAAACCATTACTGAAACTAAAGGTATCTAATCCTAAGATCGATGGACATATTCAAATGTCAAATCACCAAAGAATATAATTTCATAGACTACAAGAGAATATAACTAGATAGGTCTACTTAGAAACGGAAAAGAAATAGCAACTGCAGTAGTGTCCAATAGTAGCTTGCAGTAGTATAACTTGGCGAACAAAACCGGCGTATTCTAGGATGCGGGAAGCGGCGGCAATGACAAAACACTTGCATATGCATTTAACTTTCCCTTATGCTACACTAGACAATGTTATCTTAAATTGTTCAATCAAGGATCTTATAATAAACTTTGTTAGCAAACTATTATTACATGTAAATGACATCATCGTTAAGATTTGTTATACACGTATCGACTTCATTAGGAGAAACTCTCTTTACTGATTTACTCTTTAATGTACTTGTGAAATCTAAGCTCAAGTATACTATAGTAATCTGACAACTGGGATCCAATAATTACACAGAAAGTTTAGATTTCAACTATACTACTTTCTTAAAATATTTATTATCAAAAATATATTATTATTACCCTCTTAGTCTCAAGGTGTTAGGGGTTGTCCATAGACCACGTAACGTTTTTTACCCTCCCTCCTCCATGTAATACCACCCTCTCTGTACAACGTAACTTTTCACCTTAAATATGAATGATATTTAGAAAATTGAAATATTTTTAAGTAATACTTTATTCAGATTAGTGTAACAGAAAAGTGACGACAATTAATTCCTATTTAATATTTAAGAGAGTGAGAGGGAAAAAATGTGTTACGTGACAATAATACTTAACCCGCCCCTTCTCGTAACGCTATGTGGGCATTAGTGGTCACCTCCTCCACCCCCTCAACAGTGTTACGTAGTTTATAGACGACCCCTTAGATAAAATATGTTTTATAAATTGCATAGCATACAAATTTACAAATTTAAAAAACTTATTCGTTTATAAAATAAAACCGAATATATCCCAAACGTCACCCTAAACTAACTTTCCAAATAATAAAACCCGCAGGTAAATCATATCCGTGTCACCTTATGCCACCCCATAAATATCTTAATAGACCGTAAATACCCCATTCGTTCAAAGTTAAGGTTGATACGTGTGTCTAGCATCTGCCATATAACTCCGAATTTCTTAAGTCGTCACCTTCCACACTCTGAATTTCTGAGGACTTCCATAGCTGACTGAAAAGTACAAGTCTCTAGTCGATCACGTTTTACGACTTCTGCGCCCGGACACTATCAGCGAAATTGACAGGAAAAATGTACACTCGTCAAAAAAACACCCCGATATTGCGGCACACGAGTCATATTTGATATTGGCTAAAGCTTCCCGACCGATTTACGGCTATGAGTTTGATTAATGCCGTCATTTCTATGTTGTCTTTCTAGCCTGCTCTCTCAGGGCTTCGGGCCGATCCAAAGACTGATTATTTCAATACTTCTTTCCGCTAGTCTCTTATCTTTCACATGTCTCTCGCATTTGTTACATAGCTTAAAGATTCTGCTATAATAATGGTTTATCATTAGGTTTTATGTGATATAGGTTATGTTACTTTGCGACGCGATTTATCTTTCGTAGAAGTATATAAAAAGTCGTTTGCTAAAAAATTGAAACTAATCTGCAGCCATAAAATATTAAAGATAGTTTAGAGATGTTTCAATTAAAACTTTCCGATAATTTAGATAAGAAATTAAGACTTTCATAGTGATAATTAAATAAGAGTACCTAATAAGTCCAAAATGAATAATCGGATGCAACCACAAACTTCCGCGGATACCGAGGTCGGGGTCTGAAAGCCTGTAAGTCTCGTAATGTACGTTTGCGGATGAGTTACGTACAACGCTTTAAGCACACCTGTTCATTATGTTTTGCATATCATATTTTCCGTAAATACAAAAACGGACAGTGTATTGCATTTGATCGGCACATTTCTAAAACCGTACTTTTATTTAGAAATCCCAAGTAATACAGAGAAAACCGCAACCAAATCGATTTATCCGACTCAAAGATAAAAGGTAACATATAAAGAAACAAACAAATTAATGAGTCCTGAAATGTATATACGCAATCCTTTCCGTTCCGTCTGTCATGTGAATAAAAAAAACTTAATGATGGACTCTTAACAATATGTATAATTTTACAGAAAAATCCTTTAAAAAAATAATTTACTACCCCTGAAACAATATCCTAGGATTTAGTAAATAATGTCGATTAATTTAAAGTCTTCGCTTACCGCAAATGCCAAATACTATTTATTCCCTAATTCGGACATTCACATGAGTGATGTGAAGTAGATAATCCCCATTAACTAGACAAAAGCATACTATTACAGCAATCTACTAATCACGCTACAGGAAATTGTATACATAACAATTATCAAACTGCTAATGCAAATTCATTTTTAATACATCTTGTAAACATTATTATGATTAACACACCGATGAAGTCTAAATTGATAAGCAAAATAAATAGATAAAATACCGAAATTTACTCGAATACAGCGAATTTAAGGTACTAATAGAATATATAGAATAGAATAGAATTTATTAACCTTCAATATTTTAAAAATTACAACAAATGGTTTCCTCAAAATTACACAATAGTCCCGGCATAGGAATCATATGACAAGTATTAAGAATATAATAATAAATAGATATATAATAATAATACAGATTTTTATACAAATATGAAACATAAGAAAGTAAAACATTATAAACATTTACACACTAAAATAAAACAAAAAATATGTTCTGATTGCGAAGATTGGTCAAGAGCTTGAGGTACAAAAGTTATCGATGCTGTAGAAAAAGCCTTCTGTTAAATTATTTTCTAGCTCATTTCGAAACCATTTAAATGTTGGTATAGTTTTAAATTTATCGGGAAGATGTGTAGATGTGCACCAGCGTAATAGGGAGATTTTTTATATTTACTAAGCTATAATTGTCGACGTGTGTTTTATTTGCCCCACGGGCATTATATATGTGTATGTCTATGTTAGAAGATAAGGTTTCCTGATTATTGTACACGAAACATACAATTTTAAATAAATATATACAGGGTGTGCTCATAATTCTCTACTTTCTGAATGTGTCACGGCGGCAGGTACACATTATTGATTGAACATTATTCTGATTATACTCTTTTGCATAACAAATAGCAACACTTTTGATGAAACTTATTGAAAACAGTTCAAGAAGTGTAGTGAAAAGTTTTGGATTTCATCCGTGTGGCGGAAAGCTTCTGTTTAAACAAACGAATGTTCAGAATTCTGTTTCTTCGTAGTTTCTCGTAAATATCCCTGATTGTATAACCCATATCGCAAAATAGAAAGTGGCACAATGATTTAAAATGAAATTGAGAAAAGAACTATATTTGTCCGAAACTCTTTGGTCAATATGCCAAGTCGTAAAACATGAAGACATTTTAGGGAAGCCGTTTTGAAACAATTGATGATAACTTGAACAATACTGCCTCCCAATACAAACCCACGTATCTCCAATGAGGACAGTTTTGAAAAAAACGCGATTAAATACTTTCTGTGTGTTTTGTATGTTTTATGTCTTGAAAATCTCATACTTTTGGTTATATGTGATAAAGTTGGTCTACACAAATTATTTACGATAAGAAAACATCTTTATTTTAATTTTCTTAATAAAAAATTTTGAATACGGTTGAATATGGATCTACAGAAATGCAACCAAACTACTTGGCAAAAAAACAGGCAAATGAAACAAAATCACAGATACGTAGTTTTATCTAAGGTATTATGCAAATTTTATGTTATTTGCTGATTTTAAGGTGTTTATATTATTTTAGTAAAATTGTTAGCGTGCTATTCTGTTTAATAATAATAATAAAAGCACCGCAAAGACAAGTAACCGCTGGCGGGATATTTGCGGGTTTCTAAGCATAAACCACGTACAGGATTATTCTCTAGTTAAAACACCGGATGTATAAGACTAATACCGGGATTTTATTACGAATTCTGTAGATGCCATAATTATACTAAGTATCATAGTCTTAAATGGTAGTTACGGGGAATCACTTTCCTTAATTTAATGTACGAAAATACAAAAATATTAGGTTTTTACTAAGGAAATCATTCCTATAAATGGTATTTTAGTCAAAAATTAGTAAAACTCTCATTTCGATTTTTTTGGAGATGCGTGGGTTTGTCTTAGGATGGCAGAATAATGCATATATTCTAACAAAACTTTAGAAGAATATACCCCTTGTGGAGTTAATTCATCAAGCAATGTTTCAAGTTAAACTGTTTACAATAACTCCTAAAAGACAATTGCAAAGTCGAGAATCGAATCGTGGACTGTTTGCTGCATCACGTCGTATTTCAAAAATTTGTATTTCAGATTATAGTTGTATTTATGTTCTTTGTGGTGGTATAAACAAAAATAAATTTTGAAATTTTTAAAACCGAAAAAAATGTTCGTCATTATGTCTATTAGCTTGCTTATAGTACAGGCAATGAAAGGAAAATTTTGTAAAAACCTCGCAGAAATTAATAAAAGGATCAATTTCGGGATTTAAGTAGGTAACAAGTTGTAGAATGGACTGATGCATTCTTTGCACTTCTGGGAAAAAGATATTTGGAAAAACTTTTTGATTTTTGGTATTCTTGCTTTAGCGGCTACGATTATGAAAATACAGAAAAAAGTTTTCGACAAAATTTGTAGCTCGTTTCTTTCTCTACGAAAAAGATTTTTACAAATTTTTGTCTTACTTAAGCCGTTTAGGAGATAGGTCCAGTTTTCCACTTATAGTTTGAGCCGCTCCGAAATGCGCGGAAGATGAGAATTCTCTGGTAGTTTCGTACGACCGGACACATCAATCGATAATACTTACTACTCAGAGTCGCTAAAAAAAATAAAACAACATAAAATGTAGAGAAAGGTCTCAGCTTTAATGTGGAACTAATCACAAAATTCATACACATTTTTATCATAGAGAAAAAAGTGTTAGAAGACGGCTTAGTAAACTTTATACAATTGATTTATTCATATCTTTGAGTTTTATGCATCCTGCCTATTCCTCCTATAACAATGGATGCTTTTTCACTGCATGGATTCGATTCCACTTTAATCCATATTTCGCGAACATTTCATTGAAGAATGTTAAGAAATAAATAAGTTGTATATGTTTTACTGTATAATTGTGCATTTTCTGAACGTGTATGAATAATGTAGACAAACTCAAAAAGTACTGCACGCATTTAAAAAACTGTAAAGTCATTCGAAAGAATATGTTTTATTGTATTATAATCCAAAAATTAAGACTGTGCTATTATTATTAATTAAGGTATAGCGAATTAAATTCCAAAATTTAGAGGTGATTGATCGATGAGAAATATACCCTCTAATTTGATCGCGGGCATATTTTTTCAAGAAAAGTAATTGCAAGAAAATGTTAATTAGATTAATATATCATTATATAAGAATTTACAAGCAAAATGAATTATCATTCTCTCCCGGCAAAGATATTAATAAATTTGTGGACCAACTGTAAAAAGTTCACTAATCCATCTTCAAACACTTTTTCTCTATGATAAATTTTTTTATGAATTTTGTGATTAGTTCCACATTAAAGCTGAGACTTTTCTCTACATTTTATATTATTTTGATTTTTTAGGAGCTCTGAATAGTAAGAATTAGCGATCGATGAGTTCGGCCGTAGGAAACTCCCGGAGAATTCTCATTTTTCGCGCATTTTGAAGCGGCTCAAAACTATAAGTGGAAAACTCGAGTTATCTTCTAAACGGCTTTAAGTAGCACAAAAATTTGTAAAGACTCCTTTTGTAGAGAAAGAGACGAACCACAAATTTTGTTAAAAACTGTTTTCTCTATTTTCATTATTTTGGCCGCTAGAACAAGGAAAACAAAAATCAAAAAGTTTTTACAATTTTTGTTTAATTTTCCCGGAACTGGAAGTGCAAAGAATGCATCATCTCGTTCTGTAGGTTATTACCTACTTAAATCCCCGAGATGATCCTTTTATAAATTTTTTAAATATTAATTTTTCCCCGTTCATGAATATTTTAAGAAAATTATTCATGACCTTGAAAAAATTTCAAACAATTTAAGCACTAGGGAAATTAATTATAAGTGAAAATTTCACACATCACTCTTTTAGCTAATCAGAAGTTTGTTCTTGGTTTCGTTACCATAGCAACTCAAAAAATTTCCGAAAATTTTTATTCTCCCTGAGCGAAATTAATAACTGGAAAATTTTCTGTCAAATTTGGCATTCGCTTCTACATAAAAATATATATTTGGATGCGACATTTTCTTACCAAATCCCCCGCGTGCATGAATTAATTGCATGAAATGTTATTCGTACATGAATTTTTTAAGAAAATTACTCACGTCGGTGCAAGACTTGGGATAATATTCAATAAATTCATATATTTAAAAAGTTTCCGGCAATAATTCAAGCACTTGGAAGAATACAAGTGAAAATAAATTGAATTTGAAATGCAAACAGTAATAACAAATGTCAATAGTGTAGGGTTTATAGTTGTTAGAGTATGTGTTGGTAATATTAATAGTAATTTTACAAACATTGAGTGGACAAATATTGTGCTTTACTATGGTGCGGCTGGAGAAAATGCACGTCGGACTCGTACATTTTACCGGGAATAATTTATTAATATATGTGTTCCTGATAATTGTGATATTTATGAGACTATTGACATTACAATTTCATCATTTTGTGCAGTCTTGGCAACGTAGTAATAAAAGTCAATATCTTACATTGTAGGCAACAAGATGTAAAAGTAATTTTAATTTAAAAAGTGGCGTTGGTCCTCACGTTACATAAGTATTCACATATTACAGTATTTGGTTGTATTTCAAAAGCACCTTAAATATCACTAGGTATTTTACGTCATAACCAACAAACTATCTCTTTGAGAAAAGAATAACTGGCAAGTCTTCTCTTAAAATTTGCTCAAATTGATTTTGAACAGTGTTGTCGATTTACTAACAATGGCTCAAATATTTTCGAGAAATAAGAAAGCAACCTCTCGCATGAAAAATGCATTCTATATAGGAGACAATAACGAAATGCGCCTACAACAATTGTTTACATACCTTATTGTCCTTCTGCCATGAACACGAGCCACGTTTATTAAACACTTTACACACCAAGAGTGCATCTTGTCCAGGGTTCACTTCCGTATAAGATGGTTGTTGTTCAAACCTTTGCACTGCCACCGATTCTGTAAAATAAGTTCAGTATTAGAGGGCTGTAACTCTTATGCATTAAAAAACTTTAAGATAATGCAACCGCAATAACCTATGACAATATGTTTTTTAACTTTTAACAAATATTAAAACCTGAGCGAGAAAAATATTACAGAAGTATATTCAGTAACCTCAGAAACCCTGGGGCCAAGCACATATCCGTATTAAATGTACTCGAAGGGGATGTAAACCAGTCGGCCTCTTGCCTATCAAATATAAATCAAATAAAAACTACCCCCCACGAGAAAAGGTTCAGCAAAATATTCTAGTTAGGAACAGCTCGTCTATTGACATCGGTGACTGACTTTCGTGGTTGAAATAGTTAAATGAATTAGTAAACAATAAACAATAACTTCGTTGTTTGCGTCGAAATACTTTTAGAGAAATGCCTCTGCGAAAATATGAGCGAAAAGTTGAGATCAGCATGTCAAAATTGGAAGATCTAAAAGAAATCGTTTTACAATCGTTTGCGATTATATAGAGGAAGGAACCACACGCAAAAGGTAGCAAAGGCTCGAATATAGTTGTCTCCACATATTTAATGTAAATAAAAAAAAGGATTATAAAAACAGGCCATTAAAATATCCGCTGCCCACTCTAGTCACTAATGGTTAGAGTTTACGCTCATGCGCTTATGCGCGCTAATATTTATATATTAGAGGCAAGTTATCCGGTATTAATATTACGCGGTTACGTAAGTATACTTGGCGGAAGTGGATTAGTTTATAGTAAAATATTAAACATATTATCATAAATAAAAATAATTTTTGAATTTTATAATTTTATATTAATATTAATTAACGGCAAAATTTTATGACCAACTACTACTTGGGCTTGGCGCTCTTAGAAAATTAGGTGGGCACTGTCTACCCTGCCGTCCCTGACGGGCCGCCACTGACCAAAAGGGGTACATTTGTTAATGAAGTTTTCGGTTTTATGCAATTATTAGAAATTAATGGCAATATGCTTTAAAATTAAATTGGAGATACGTAATTTTTTTTAATTTCTAGTGAAAACCCTTATAAGTAAAGTATACTCTTGTAGTCGGAATGTAATAATCATTTACTTTCAGTTTCAACACAAAAGTTGAAACAAGATAAATAAATGTATCTTCATACAAAGTTAAATAGTAGAATGACGGTTTCACTTCATCCATCATCCAGGTTATTTTTTCCCTTAATAATAAATATACTTTGATATAAGAAAGCGACTTTCCTTTTACAATACACATAACACAATATACACATTTGAGAACATATTTATCGACCGCTGCGGAGATATCGTATTTATCTAAATTTTGTGAATTGCTATCATACCACCTGAAACAAGGTTCTTTCTCTGTAATGTGATCAATTTTCAATATAATTTCAGAATATCTCAATTATTATTAAACGCATTAAACATGGAATTTTACACACATGAAAGTATTTATCCACGAAAGTATTTTACGGAGGATGTGTATATTTTTCAATTGAGTAAATATTATTGAATAGTAGTTGGTATATCGAATAAAAATAATACACGTAATTTTCGCTTGTCCCATTTTGATTATATATTTAATGTTATTCAAAGAGTTTAATTAAATAAACCTATTTTATATATTTGTAACGTGGAATTTAGTATCAACCTACGAAGGTGTAATTTTGCTAATGTTTCCTACGTTTGATTAACAAAGAATAGTAATAAAACCTTTAAAGACTAACTCTGTAATTCAGGAACATCCATATTATTATGATAAAGTTTGTAGCTAATAATAACAAATATGATTTCTCCCCTTCAATACGGCAACTACAGGCAGTTAAATACATTGAAATTGATCTAGTTTTTAGCTTATTAGTACTCATTTTTATCTATAAAGTTAAACAAATATCCTTGATCCTCACAGTTTTATAGTAACCAGATCGACAAATTTTTACCTGGGCATTTCAGTTAAATCAAAGTTATTTGCTGAATATAACTTGTAGAGCTATCTGAGCAAGTGGTAGAATTTTCACTTTGTAGAGGTTGTTGACTCTTCTGTTATCACTCCTATCCCATCATATCCTACTGTATTACAATCAGAGCACAACCAGGTATATGCAAGCAGTGGAAAGGTTTTGATGTCAATCGTACTTATATATGACATTTTCATTCAGCTATGTGAACATGTCAAAGTAACTTTATTTAATAAATTAAATCCGGTAATTCATATTTTCAAAATTAAGAATTAACGTCCCTCTGTAGCTCTGCAAAGCCCGCGAGCTAGAAAAAACACTTTTTACATTTTTAGAATAATTCGAAAAGCAAGTCTTCGGCTGCTGGAGAGTATACACAAGCCACTCCCCCCTGAACGACTACCGAGGCATACTGATCGAATTTTCGGGAACGGCGAACAATCTGGAATGTCTGGAACGATTAGAACGCCTGGAATTTTCGATTTTCGAACACTTCCAGAAGCTATGAGTTTTCTTATATAAACCCAGACGCGCTCAACGCAGGAAGTCAGTTCGGGATCCAGCCACGCGACAAAAACAACAACAACAAAAGGCAAGTTTCTACTCTAAAGTGTTAATATTCAACATAATCAATTACATCAAACCTATTTAGTGATAAAGAAATGTATTGTTAGAATATAAACAGTAATATATCGCTATTTTATTCCAGAAAATTTGACTTTGAATTATTCGTGTAAAATCGATACAGGGCGTTACTTTTTCGCCGGACCAAACAAAAATAAAATCATACCAAAATTAATTGTGCAGTGTTCTTGTGCACGAATCTGACTAAAACGAAAGTCACGTTCGTGTTCAAACCCAACTCGATTAAACTCGTATAGCTGCCCGAACATGGTGAGGTGGAGGATAATATAGAAGAAGTCCGTCTTGGCGGAAGACAGACAAGAAGTTCTTCCCTAGTTTTGAGCCAGAGTGCATTTAAAAGCCCTTCCTAAATTGACCACGATAAATTGGTTGTACCCAGTTGAGAAAAAACGAGACGGATGGTAGTGTTATAACAGAATAGTGCGCTCTAAAAATTCACCCCTACAGGTTGAAGAACGATCCTGTTTGTTGGACGCCTAGAGTGGACAATGAAACCATCATTGCTATTCTATGCAACTAGGACTTAAATTATCAACCCTGGAAAAAACAATTATCCCTTGGCAAGTGTTAGCGACCTTCCTTAGACTTCGCCCTCGAATGTGTAATGGCAGCGGTCATTCTATCGTTCAAGTATTGCAGATCAACTAGTATTATAGTATCATCTGCATATCTTATATTGTTTTAACGCTCCCCTAGTAAAGATCCTTGAAAAATGAATTCGCTGTAAAAATGGAACAAAAGAGAAGGTAACCCGCATACCTGTCTTACACCAAGTCGAATTTAAATTTCTTTTGATAATACTTTCACTGCCGCAGATGACTCACTCCCTATCGTCTTCGATGGTACTGTATTGGCGTTTGCAACGTGTCATGACTCCATATTGCAAATAGTTTTCTTATGAAATACTGATAATTACACTTTTGCATTTTAAGACACAGATACCGCATCAAAGAAGACTTTGAAAAGTCGACTGTTGTTTTTGGGATTGGTCTTGTGTCTTATTTTTCCCATTATCAATCTTCACTATCGCTATTTGATACCAGTATAGATTTGATATTATTTAATATCTTTGGCATCAACGTTTCTTTCTTGTAGGAACTGACAGTATTTTGTGATATAGTTTAGCATATGCTTCTTCAAAATCAATTCAACACATATATTTCTTAATTCATATCCAAGCATTTTTAAAACAACGCATTGTCTCCAAAGGGCGCTCGTCTAGCAACCAGTCTACATCTGAAACTAGAATATTATTGGTATTGGTTCATATTTTAGAGGGAGTTCGACTCTTTCTTTGAAAGTTTTACGTCCTTCCTCTCCGATCTACTGTTCTTCAATTGATGCTCAAAATCATACCAGACGTAACATATTTATTTCAGTGGCGACCAGTAAAGTTTGATTATACCGGAATGTGTCTCTGTCATTATACTTTCACTACTGAACAATTTGTATCGTAGTGTATAGCAGAAATATCTGCTACCATTTAGTATTGTTGCTAAGTAAAAAAAAACAATATTGTAACTTTTATTGCTCGGCAAGTGTTACCGATCTTTAGATTTCTTCCTCGAATGTGTAATGGGTCAGATGATCTGACTACAGTGGATCTGCTCGCGTAGCCAATCACAGTAACATAAGAATAACACTCTTTACCGAAATGAAGTTATAGCCGAGTCGTCAGGGGTCTCAAGGCTAAAATTTTCAGGATAAGTATTTCTTTTAGTGTAAAGTACGATAAAAAAAGTTTACAGCTGTAAGCTGCCGGCGACCCCTAAAAAAATCGAAAATATTGGCCGAAATTCGGTTCTTGGCCAATAACTCCAATAATACCATTTACCATTTTACCATTTACCATTTATTTATTGACAACATTTATGTACATATTACATGTGATGTCACAAATTACAAACAAATATTGTATTTTCACTGCCGGGTATAGTCCATATATTCTTGTACAGAATAAAAACATTTCTGCTTCAAAAGTTTCTTAGCCCGATTGACGAATTGATTGTAGTTTAAGCGTCTTGTTTCCCTAATGTGGTTTACAAAGTTATTATAAATATTTATATCTAGCTTATTAATTTTTGTTGTGCGTATGGGAGAATACGGCTGTACCAGATTCTCCGCCATTCTCGTATTATATGCGTGCAAGTCAGCGTGAGCTGTAAATTTATTTAAGTTTGCTCTTATTTGTTTGAGCGTGTCGAGAATGTAGATGCAAGGTAGCGGAAGAATTCCCAACTCTATGAACATGGGTCTGCAGGAAGCATCATATGGTGCTCCATAGAGTATGCGTACAGCCGCCTTCTGGTAAACAAATACTTTGTCGGCTTTCACAGAGTTTCCACAAAGATGTACCCCATATGTTAGATGAGAGTGTACGTTTGCGTAATACACCATATGTAATACATCATTGGTTAAACAATATTTCAGCTGTCTCATTACAAATACCTGTGAGGCCAGCTTTGTGCAAAGATAGTCTATGTGTGGTATCCAATTCAAGAATGTATCCAAGACAATGTCTAAAAGTTTGACTGGTTCTGATTTAGTTACCCATCTATCTGAACAAATTTGTAAATGGTGGGTTTTTGCTTCGTTGAGCTTGAGTTTGTTGGCAGTATACCATGACTTCGCTCTATCTAGACTATCTCCGCTCAAATCTGATTTGCCTCTGTTTAACAATGTTGTATCATCAGCAAATAGAATGCACTTGTTATGACCATTAAGTGCTGATGGCAAATCGTTTATATAGTAAAGGAATAGAATGGGACCCAGCACAGAGCCCTGGGGAACGCCATTACTGACCGACAACATATTGTTTCCTGTTAGACAGGTATGAGGAAAGCAATTTGTGAACAGTACCTCTAATACCGAAATTAAAAAATTTATAAAAAAAACTAATAGGCGATAGAGGGGGAAAATTCATATCAAAAACGTATATGAAATATTTTGTACGATCAAAAATGTAGAACTCCAGATTTTTTTGTTTAACTCACGAACGTGGAACGTGGCGACACATAAGTACGGGGCGCAAAGCGTGCGCTTTCTCGAACGCGCTACACTAAATTTGTTGTAACTTTTGAACTAATTAATGAAATTGAGCTCAACGAAGCTTAAATGAAGGAAGAAATATGTGACTATTGATTATTATATTTTCAAATATAATAATGAATGTATGTAGAAATAGTATACATATGAAGTTGGAACGTAAAGAGATTTTCGATGAAATCGGTAAAAGCTCTACCATTTCTACAATATTTAAGAGATAGACCTGGAACTTTCATATATTGCTCCTGAAGTAATGTATTAAAAGATACGATGAGCGAAAAAATGTCAAAAATTTATTTTTGAAGTTGTATACAAAATTTTAAAATTTTGAGAAAGTGATAAAATTTGATATGTATAACTAATTTTAATCACCTATTACTCCGGTTTAAATCGCGTAGGTAAGATTTTTAAAGCTTGAAATGTGTACTTTAAGATGTTTCAAGGGGATTTACCTTAAACATTAAATTAGCTCTCTTTATTTTACGAAAACTAAAGAAACATTTTTCTTTGCTCCAAAATTCGTGAATCTAGGGGTAAAATAAACCATAAAAACTTTTATTTAAAAAGTTATTTGACATATCAATCCATTGGATCTTTTTAAACATTACTTCAAAAGTAATATGTAAAAGATTCAGATTTTTATCTTAAGAATTGTAGAAGGAGTAGAGCTTTTACCGATTTCATCGGAAATCTCTTATGTTTCGACTTCATATATGTACTATTCCTACATACAATCATTTTATATTTTAAAATATGATAATCCAATAGTCACATATTTTTCGTTTCATTTAAACTTTCTTGAGCTCAATTTCATCAATTAGTTCAAAAATTACAACAAATTTTGTGTAGCGCATCCGAGACAGACCGCGCATGCTTCGCGAGCCCTACTTATATGTCGCCACGTTAAATTCTCGTGCGTTAAAAAAAGAAATCTGGAACCTACATTTTTGATTGCACAAAAAAAAACTTCATATACGTCTTTGATGTGAAATTTTCCCCTCTATCGTCTAATGCTATTAGTTTTTTTATGTATTTCTTTTATTTTTCGAGTTATTGGCTAATAACCGAATTTCGAACAATATTTTCGATTTTTCTAGGGGCCGCCGGCACCTTACAATTGTAAACTTTTTTTTATCGTATTCTACACCAACAAAAATATTTATTCTGAAAATTTCAGCCATGTAATATTTAGGGACCGGTTTTTATCAATTTTTGTCTCTGACAACTGGGCTATTAAAATCAGCCAGTAAATATAAGTTACCAAGCATAAAAACTGTACATGCGGAGGGTTGCAACAAAAACAGGATTATTGTATAGGGGTAAAGAATGACAGAATTGTTGGTCAGATAAAAATCAAAAACAAGAGTTAGCTCTATACCATCAATAAGAAATAAGAGTGCATCTGCAGATACGTGCTTTGGAGTTATTGCTACGCTACGCCGATGAAGAGCAATAACTCCGAAACACGTGTCCGTTGTTACACTCTTGTTTCTTAGTGGGCGTATAGCGTAACCGTTGTTTTTTAATATATAGGAGTGTTTACTGCATTAGAACATCTAAGAAATTAACTTTATTTCAAAAAACTGCGAAACGTTGAAATCTTCAACTCAACAATTACATAAAATCATTAATAGTCTAGCTAAGAATTTCATGTTTATACATAGTTTGCTTATATCGTCCTTTTCATCTGCTGTAGAAATCTATTATGCATCACCTATCATATTGGTTGACTTATTTTATATTCCATGATGATAGTACTTGTAATAATAGCCTACATGAATCGTGTGTCATCTATTTTATTCTCAAGCTATTATACATAAGATCGATGTTTCGATTGAAAAACTGCGAGCGACAGTTTTGGTATCTATCCTCTAACATTAGGAAGCAAGGAAACATAGTCCGGGTACTTCGTTATAGTCGTTATTTTTTACATAAAATGTTACTATTACTTTCACATTCACGTAGTGGAGTGGAAGTATACTAATTGTAAAAATATTTTCAAAATGTATTTTCTTGAAATAGGTTTAAAATGTTAGGAAACGTCGAGATTTAAAATTTGACCGAAAAAAATTTTTGTCTGTTTTTGTCTATCGGTCAGTCGATCTGTCGGTCGGTCTTTACATTTATTCTTGCGCGCTATGACTAAAACGGTTTAAGATATTGACTTGAAATTTAGTACACTTACGTATTAATAACGAGATCTGGAAGGTTGGTAGGTGAATAGAGGTAAATTGGAAAGAATAAGTAAAGCGAGCTAGTAATAGCTTAAGAATTTGGGATTTAAGGTATGTACTGGAAGCCAAAGTTTCAATATTTTTAGGATATCTGCCACCCCCATCGCCACTCAAATCAACACAGCCACTTCATTATTAAACAAAATAAAATTGAGATATCCACCTAAAAATTAATACACGTATGTATTAGATCAACATCTGGAACTAGATTATATTATGAGTTGATTCCGTTGAAAGTTAAGGGGGTAAATAGGCGTAAGTAAGAAGAAAAGTAAAGCAAGCTACTAAGAGTTCGGAAACTTGGAAGATAGTGTATACACTAAAAGCAAAGGCCTCAATTTTATTATGACATCTTCCATGCTTGGTGCCACTCCTATTTCATTAAAAAGGTCTACAAAAAAAAAATGTCCTGTCTTTGCGATCAAACCCACAATTTCCTAAGTATTTTGGTGCGCTGAAACGAAATTTGGCAAAAAAAGCGTCAGTTTTTTTCTACGCCCCCATATAACCCCAATAAACTCTTATAGATATTTTTTCGTATTTGTTTTTTAGGTCGCTGACCACGAATTTGAAGTCAAAAGTAAATTTCGACTTAATGACAGGTGTCAATACGCTGTCAAATTTCACCAAGATGTAAAAATTGATAACGCTGGTCTACAAAATAACAGAATTTTCTGCTCCAAGGACTAAACCTATCATTCCTTAAGTATTTTCGTGTGCTGAATCCGAATTTTCAATTTAAAAAATTTTCCACGTCGTAGAATTGGAGTAAATCACGGTTTTTATTGTCAAAACGGCATTTTGGCAATGGATAGGTTTAGTCCTTAGAGTCGAACTTTTTGTGTGTGTAGATCTATGCACAGGCACAAATCTACGCACAAAAAAGTTCGCCTCCAAGGTCTAAACCTATCATTCCTTATGTATTTCTGTTTGCTGAATCCGAATTTTCAATTTAAAGATTTTCTACTGTGTAGATTTGAGTAAATCGCGACTTTTATTGCCAAAATGCTGTTTTGACAATAAAAACCGCGAATTACTCGAAATCTACGATCTAGAAATTTTTTTAAATTGAAAATTCTGATTCAGCACACAAAAGTACCTAAGGAATGATAGGTTTAGTCCTTGGAGCTGAAAATTCTGTTATTCTGTAGACCAGTGTTATCAAGTTTTACATCTTGATGAAATGTGACAGCTCATTGACACCTGTCATTAAGTCGAAATTTATTTTTGACTTCAGATTCGTAATCAGCGACCCAAAAAACAAATACAGAGGTTATAAAAAATAATTTAATTTTTTTTTTCAAAAAATCTCCTCTATAATGGTTTATGGGGGTTATACGGGGGTATAGAGAAACATTGACGCGGTAGGAAATATTTTTTTGCCAAATTTGGTTTCGGCGGAGCAAAATACTTAGGAAATAATGGATCTGATTGCAAAGATAGGACATTTTTTTTTGTAGACCTGTGATTATTAAAGCAGTTATAATAAAATTAAGGTATTGACTTGACATTTGATACACATATGAATTATAAAGAGGTTTGGTACTACATTATAATAATAGCTTCTTTATTTTCCACATGAAAGAACATGGTCTTAAATGTCAAAATTGCTCAAATTACTTTCATCAAAGTTGTGCGAAACTATATAACAATGTAAAAATATCAGAAGATAAAACATTTATTGTGTGTTGTGAAAATGAAAATGTGACCAGTGTAGTTTCTGACGCGGCATTTTATGATGCTATAGAAAATTTGGATAACTGTGACAAAAAGGTGGATGGCATTTTATTTTCATATATATTAAAGCAAAAAGATATTATTATTAACGAACTTCGTGAAAAAATAAACCTGCTAAATAAACAAATTGAACTAATGAATGCGATATCAGAGACAAAAACTGAGTCTAAACAAAAACAAGATAAAATATACACAAGTGCAAAAAGTGTGGTAAATAAAGTTCTAATACCTAATGCAGCAAAAACTAGTAATATACCAAAAACTATCAATAACGATAAAAACACTGGGGATTCCCTATTAATAGGTAAACAAATAACAGCTGATTTACTGGATATACAAACACAACTGAAATGTGATGAAATTATTAACCTGGTAAAGGATACTCAAGAGCAACCCGGGCCCTCTCATCCAAAACAAAACCAGGGTAGAAATGTAGATACTCAATGGCAAAAAGTGCAGTATAAGCGCAGAAGAAATATGATAGTAGGTAAAAATAAGGATATAGCTGTCAAGGGAGTACCAAAATTCACTTTGTTGCACGTATACAGAGTGGATCTAGGCACCACTACGGCGGAACTAAGAGAATTATTAAAAGGCACTTTTCCCGAAGTAATTTGTGAATCTCTTACACCGAAACACCCAGAACTTTATGCGTCGTTCAAGGTGAGCATATATGAGGAAAATTTCAGCAAGGCAATGAATCCAGACGTGTGGCCTGATGGTGCTTGTGTTAGCAGGTTTTTTCAGCTGAGAAGGAGTATGACCACGAATCCGTGAGTTTAAATCCTGACATCCTATCACTAAATGTACAATGTTTAAATTTTCAAACTATAGATTGCTTAGAAGTTGATATTAGTAGTTATAATAATTTAAAATTTTTATGCCTGACAGAAACCCATGCACGAATTAGCTCAATTTATTGTAAGATTATTAGAAATTTTTCACTAGCTAGTTTTTATTGTAGAAATTATTATGAAAAAGGTGGGGTAGCAATATATGCAAAACCTGACTTGACCGTGAATAAAATTGACTTAGATAAATTTTGCATTGATAAACACATCGAAATATGTGGAATCTCATGGAAAAACAATTATAAGACTACTATTATTTTAACTTGCTATAGGTCTCCCAGTGGTGATCTTAAAATTTTTTTTAATGTTATCTATGATGTATTAGGGGTTTACAGGAGTAGTGATGCGCAAGTCAAAGCCTCTCCTACTTAAATGCCAACTTCGCTTTCACGCAGTGAACCCTGTTCCCACAGAAGAGGCTCTGGCGACCGAGTATGGGCGGGATAACCCTATCTCCTTATCTTAGGGACAACAACTATCGGTCCGTCTATAGAGAGAGTAGGAAATGACTTTCTCGATCGCTCAATCTTTGCTAGAGGCCCTGTCGTCGCAGACCCTCTGCGCCATAGGCTAACCTCGACATAGATGCGGTCAAAGGTGAGCAGCCGCGCACCTGTCTCACCTAAAAAATTAGCGCAGCTACATTACCAAAGATGAATAGTTTGAATGGGACAAAATATTCCGGAGACAAAATACCCTCCCAATCGGATCTCCGGGGGAGGGTGCCTATCCGAACAACTCATCGAAAATCAAGTAAGAAGCACAAGACCAAGGATTTTATTTTCGCCGCCTGGAATATTCGTACATTGGTAGATTCCAAAACTTCTGTCCACCCTGAAAGACGTACGGCTCTATTATCTGATCAATTGCATAAACTCAACATCGATATTGCTGCTTTAAGTGAAACGCGATTTCTGGATGAAGGTAGTCTAGCAGAAAAACACTACACCTTCTTTTGGAAAGGATACCCACCGGGAGGAAGAAAATTACACGGAGTAGGCTTTGCTATCAAGAATGAAGTCTTGCAAAAACTAGGTCAAGTCCCCCTAGGTATCTCTGAAAGACTAATGACGCTAAGATATGAAATATCTAATCATCGCTTTGTCAATGTCATATCCGCCTACGCCCCTACCCTCGACGCGGATACTGAGGCTAAAGAATCGTTTTACAGTCAGCTAGAAGACACTCTCAACAAAATACCCAGAACTGAACATATCATATTGCTAGGCGACTTTAATGCAAGGGTTGGGAGAGACTTCGAGATATGGCCTGGAATTATAGGAAAACATGGAATAGGCAATACGAATGCAAACGGGGAGCTGCTACTTACAAAATGTACTGAGCACGGCTTAAGTATCACGAACACCTTTTTTCGCCAAAATGATAAGTTTAAAGGAACTTGGCGGCACCCAAGATCGGGACACTGGCACATGCTCGACTATGTTATAGTACGCAGAAGGGACTTAAAAGAGGTACAAATTACAAAAGCCAGAATAGATGTTGAATGCTGGACAGACCATCGCCCGGTGATCTCCAAAATTAAAGTCACCATGGCACCTAAGTTCCGCTCACGACCTAGGCCTAATTACAAGCAAACCCTCCGGACTGAAAAACTACAGGAACAAACAACCATTGAGAAATTGCAAGAAGGAGTGAGAAATACACTTCCGGCTATCAACATAGATGATGGCCCAGACAGGTGCTGGGAGCAAATTAGAGACACTATTTCAGATGTCTGCAAGTCAGTCCTAGGAGAATGTACACGGAAAAAACAAGAAGACTGGTACACAGATAACTATGCAACCATTCAGCCCATGCTAGAAAGGAAGTACAAAACTCAACAAACAGCTTTAAACAACTCGAGAGATACAAAAACCCAGTCTGAGCTCAACGAGATTAAAAGAGAAATACGTAGGGAGCTTAGAAGACTGAAAAACGAGTGGTGGGCGAACAAGGCCAGCGAAATACAGAATTTTGCTGAAAGATATGACTATAGAAACTTCTTCCATGCTATTAAATCAGTCTACGGCCCAGTGCGTAGAAGAATGTGTCCTGTAAGAGACAGAAATGGAAATCTGCTGCACGGTGAAGATGAAATAAGATCGAGATGGAAGGAGCACTACTCTTCCATCCTTAATCAGGAAAACGAAGTTGATCAGGCAATATTCCAGCTAATCCCTCAATATTCAACCTTAGAGAGCCTCAATGACGCTATTTCTTTAGAAGAAATACGATCTGCTATTAACCAACTCAAGAACAATAAAGCAGCTGGCTCTGACGGCATACCGGCTGAAGTCTACAAAGTTATTACTGAAGAAGTGATTAATCATCTCCACATATGCCTCAACTCCTGCTGGGAGCAAGAACGAGTCCCTCAAGACTTCAGAGATTCAACTATTATCAACATCTTTAAAAACAAAGGCAGTGCATCGGACTGTAATAATTATAGAGGAATATCATTACTCTCGATTGGAGGAAAAATTCTCACCAGAATCATGACCAACCGTTTAATACCGCTCATGGAGAAGGTACTGCCTGAATCTCAAAGTGGCTTTCGCCCAAACAGAGGAACCAGTGACTCCATATTCACCTTACGCCAACTCCAGGAGAAAACTAAAGAACAGCAAGCAAAAATGTACATCGCGTTCGTAGACTTAACAAAAGCATTCGATTCTGTAAACCGAGAGGCACTTTGGACCATCATGGAACGCTTTGGTATCCCTTCCAAATTCATTGGTGTATGCAAGAGTCTACATCAGCATAATTGCACCAAGGTTCTACACAATGGGGAACTTTCTGATCCATTTTATACTCGAACGGGTGTGAGACAGGGGTGTGTAATGGCACCAACATTGTTCAACATCTTCATGACAGCCCTAGCACTCATTGTGGACAGAAAGTTACTTGAACGCGGTCTGGGCATTCGATTTAGAACCGATGGCGGCCTCTTCAACCTCAGTCGCCTACGTGCCAAGACTAGAGTACGTTTCATTACAGACCTGCAATACGCTGACGATTGTGCTCTCGTAGCGGACTCTGCCAACAAGCTACAGGAGATTCTTAATACATACAGTTGGACTTATTGTGCCCTTGGCCTAAAGCTGAATGTATCGAAGACCAAAATACTCACAATGTCTTCAGAAGAAATGCAACAAAATCTTTACAGTAATGATGAGCCCCTTGAATATGTGGATACGTTCAATTATCTCGGAAGTATATTCAATGGAAAAGGCACCATAGATGAGGAAGTGCAAAACAGGATAAGCGCTGCTTCAAGAGCATTCTGGAAACTTAAAGACCGAGTCTTCTACAACCACGACCTAAATATTAAGACCAAGATAGCTGTATACCGAGCGGTAATACGCCCAACATTGTTGTATGGATGCGAATCATGGGTTCCGTATAGACGGCACATAAAACAGTTGGAGAAATTTCAACAAAGGCAGCTAAGGCAACTCATGGGAATAAGATGGTACCATCGAGTAACCAACTCAGAGGTCGTCAAGAGAGCTGGGAGCGAAAGTATAGAGGCATCTATAACAAAATCCCGCCTGCGTTGGCTTGGACATATAACTCGCATGGAAGACAATCGACTGCCCAAGTGTTTATTATACGGAGAACTGATTGAGGGTCGCAGAAAACAGGGAGGGCAGAGAAAACGATATAAGGATGTTATTCACGAGGACCTTAAACATCTAGGAGTCCAATCCAACTGGGAAAAACTTGCAGCTGATAGAGTAGATTGGCGAAGAATCACTGCAAACTTCAATAGAACACTTCAAACACAAAGAAGGGGCGGCAATCTTGGAGGGCAGTTTCCATGTCCCGACTGTGGCAAAATATGTGCATCCCGAATAGGCCTCTTCAGTCACCAACGCACCCATAATTAACTATATTCGTCTTTGATCATGTGTTTATGCTCGGAATCGAGTGTTGCGTATATAGATATGCTTTTTCGTTCTAATGTGAGTATTATTTTAAACGTTGATTTTAACTTGGACTCATCTCCATGTTCTAGAAGTTTTACGGATTTTAAAAAACTATGTAATGTACTGTCTAGTTTTAACCTACATCCGCTGGTAAGGTGGCCAACCCGCATAACGAGCTGTACCTCTACAATTATTGACCATATCTTCACAAATATAACTGATCATAACTTAGTGTGTGTGCAGGACAATGATATTTCTGATCACAGAACAGTGCTGTTTGAATTTAATTCATATACAGTTAGAGACTCTCAACTTTCCTATTTCAGTAGAACTTATAATGATAATGCTGTTTTAAACTTTTATTCTGCCATTGAGAAGGAAGACTGGTCTGATCTTTACAGACTAAATGATATTGATGAAGCATATGATTACTTTCATAAGATTTTTTTATATTATTTTAATATATACTTTCCCTTACGAAAACGTTATAAAAATAACAATAATAATAAGGCATGGGTTAATGATGAAGTCAAGGTCTCAAGTAGGAATCTTAAGGATTTACATATGATAAAAAAAATGTACCCTGAATTGTTACCCACATATTTAAATGCAAAAAAAGTACATGCTGTATTAGTGGAAAACACTAAAAAGCAGTATTATCAAAATAAAATAATAAATTCAGACAATCCATCGAAAGTCGCATGGAGAGTTATATCCGAATTATCAGGTAAAATTAAAAATCTTAACAATATAGCTCTTAATTATAATGGAGAGCTATGTGAGGACCCGGAAGAGTTGTCGTCTCTATTCAGTGAGTATTTCATAACTGCACCATTAAAAATAGTTAATAATATACCGTCAAATTCCGCTTCAGTTACAGATTTATCAAATCATAAAAATTCTATTTTTTTGGAACCTTTTGCAGAAGATGAGTTGCACAATTTATTAAAATCTAAATTAAAGAACAAACCGTCAGCTGGTCCGGACGAAATTCCTTCATTCATCATAAAGAAAGTCATTCACGTAATCATTCAACCTCTTACGTATTTAGTTAATTTGTCCTTTACGTCTGGAATATTCCCAAGCAATTTAAAAATGGGTAAAGTTGTGCCAGTATTTAAAAAACATGATCCACAAAAGGTAGAAAATTACAGACCCATAACCGTTCCACCCGGCTTTTCAAAAATTTTTGAATATGCATTTTTATATCGTTTAATGAACTTTTTGGATAAAAATAATATTTTGAGTAATAATCAACATGGTTTTCGCTCTAATAAATCTACACAAACAGCTATGTACGACTTCTATGAGAAAGTTATTGAATATATCGAAGCGGGTGAGTGCCCTGTTGGGATCTTTTGTGATCTCAGTAGGGCATTCGACTGTGTCGATCATGACAAACTGCTAGGGAAACTGTATGCCTGTGGTATTCGTGGTGTGGCATTAGACTGGATTTCCTCTTTCCTCAGAAATAGGAAACAATATGTTGCTGTCACACATTCTTTCGATGGAAATGTTGGAAGTGCCAATTCGGAATATAAGGTAATTAATATGGGAGTTCCCCAGGGCTCAGTTCTGGGGCCAATTTTATTCTCTGTTTATACAAATGAACTTGATACCCTGACAAATGACGCTCATTTGATAATGTATGCGGATGACCAGTCTTTAATTATATCTGATAAACATGATGCCTTAGTGGAGAATAAATGTAATAATTCTTTAATGAATTTTTATAACTGGTACTGTTTGTATAAACAACACTTAAATGCTGAGAAGACGACATTTATGAGATTTCATAATCGACAAAAAATTTGCACGGATTTAAATATTAAAATTAATGATACCAGTCTATCAAACAGTAAAAATGTGAAATTTCTGGGACTTACATTAGATGAGTGTCTCAACTGGAAAGGACACTGTGAACAGCTTATATCAAAATTAAATTCTATCTCTTATTTAATGAGAAGCTTGAAACCTGTCTTATTAAAAGATCAATTATTAAATTTATATCATGCTCAAGTGGGATCAAGACTAAGATATGGAATCTCTTTTTGGGGAAACTCCACCTTATCATCGGATGTTTTTATTGTACAAAAACGTATTTTAAGAATTATAGCAGGGATCTCGAAGGCTTGTTCATGCAGAGAAGTATTTAGGTCATATAAAGTTTTAACCCTTACCAGTATTTTAATTTATGATTTATGTGTATTTGTTTTTATTAATAAAGCAAAATTTATCATTAATAGTAACTTCCATGGTAAAAATACAAGACAAAATGATAAATTTCATATTCCACATTACAAGTATAATATTTCGATCAATGCACCCTATTGTCTAGGTCTTAAATTATTTAATCATTTGCCTAATGACATAAAACAGGCTATAAACACCAATAGTTTTAAATTTAAACTAAGAACATATTTATTAGACAAATGTTTTTACACACTAAATGAATTTTTTGTATACTAATTGTAATGCCCCATTGTGACGATTCCTATACATGTATATACTGTCTAAAGGAAAATAAATGTATTATTATTATTATTATTATTATTCAATTACAAAACTATTTAATAAATAAGTGAACGGAATAATAGGGGATGTTCAGTAATACTTTAACAAAAAATATTAAAAGCAGTAAGTAATAAAAATATAAGAATTTCTAAAATTAAGCTGCTTATACTTCGAGGATTGGAGGGGTAAATATGCGCAAACAAGTAAAGCCAGCTAGTGAGAGTAAAGAAACAGGAATTGATAATAATAATAATAATAAAAATAATAATTTATTAATCCCGTCGAACATAAATACATGATATAGGATAAGTCAATATTACATAATAGTACGTCTGTAATCAGTATATAAAAGAAATTATACACTAATAAATTATACTATTTAAAAAAAAAGTTATAACTATACATAAATACTTATAAATATCAAAATAAAGGTTACAATTACCAACACGTACAGAGTGACACCTATTTATAAAAACAATTAAAATAAAAACTGTTAACAGATACACGTCGATTAGGGCAATAATAAAAATAAAAGTATTATTATTCATAAGGTTTCGCATCTTTCTCCTTCACCTATTCCCTGTATTTTAATTTTTCACCTTCTCTTCCCAACTATCAAGGGACCTCGCAGTTTTTTAATGCAATTTGGGTTTCACTTCCGAGAGATGAAATTTTGCACAGAGCTAGTTCGTGACAAGCTGATTAAAAGTCTCTATGGTCACAAAACATTTCAATGGCAGAAATTCGAAATATTAGCCAAAGTAAGTCTAATTTCGTCGAAATTAAGACCTTCTTCGGCCAATATCTCGAAATCCTGCCATTAAAATATTTTGTGACCATGGAGACTTTTGATCAGTATATCATGAACTACCTCTGTGCAATATGTCAGCTCCCGGGAGTGAAACAAAAATTGCATTTAAAAAGTGTGGAATCCGCGGACCCCGCACTTCTAAATGCAGTTTAAAATAATTATATCTTGTAAGTTTTTAAAGTTTCTTATTTATACAATTAATAATTTCTATCTTTTCTAGGTTGATTGAAAGTCAATAAATGCAAAAGGGTGTGAAAGTGGGTATAAGAGTTATAATGTATCAAACATTTTCAGCTTCATTTTATGCATTATAAGTACCTATAAATACTGGTTCTAAAATAGTCATTTTTGAACCCGTATTTATCGGCCCCCTGGAGGCGTGTGGGGGAAGCAGAAGGGTGTAACTTTTACGTATGTCATTTTTTGTGATATCCCGAAGGCATATGCCAATTTTTAGCGTTTTCCGTCGAGAACTTTCCATTTTATAGGTGCTTTGTGAAATTTTCAATTTTTGTTTAATTCTGAGACTAAAATGGCCTCGTTACCTTTTTTGGTCCATGGGAAAATTGTAACTTTTTATACATGGTCTCAAATAGTTATAATAAATGTTCTGCCGCAAAGTTGAAGTGGTATTCCTTCGGTTGGAACATAACCAATTTTTAAATTTCCGCACTTTTTCCTGTACTAGCAAAAAATTCTAACTTTTTATTTGTCAACTCAGTATTGTACAGACTATCGTATACCGCAGTTGTTAGAAGGTATTTATGCGGTTCAAAAGTCGTTATTATTACATGGCCCCTAGCCCAAAATCAACCCACTTTCGGGGCTAGTGACCCCCTACCTACTGTGATTAGTATAATATATTCCTCAATATACCACCATTGTTAGTAGGTATTTAAAATAGTCGATTTTACATACTGGCTCTTATGATACTACCCAAACCTGATAAATTTTAAGCGAATGAAAATATTAAGAATAAACTCATTACATATTTGATTGATACATTTTCCAGTGTAATTATTGACGTTATGCAAGCAGAGGAAGATGCAGATGTACTCATTGTAAATACTGCTAAAGAGAAGGCTCGTCATTTGAAAAATGTAGTTATAGTTAACCAAGATGTCGGTCTTCTCATCATTTTATCAATGTTACCGGAAGAGTTTAAAAATGTATATTTATTAAAACCCAGTATCGGAAACGTAAGAGATAAATTATACAATTGCAATAGTTTCAACTTTTCACAAAATCAAAAATTTCTTTGAATCACCCATGCATTCAAAGGATGCCATACTACTTCTGCTTTTTTCCATACGGGCAAAAGAAAACTCATTATATTTATCAATAAAAATATTTTATTTTTGGAAAACATTTGGAAGTATTTTTAACTAATAATGCAAGTCCTGAAGATATCAGTATCGCATCTGAACTCCTGTATGGCATTAAGACTAACAGTTAAAGTAACTGTCGCTTACAAGTTTTTCAAAGATTATCGAAGAGCACAAAATGTTATCTAGCCCATTTGCCACCAACTTCTGATGCCACTAAACACCTCCGCTTAAGGACGTACCACCAAATTCAACAGTGGAAAGGAAATGTTTTAAATCCTTTTGCGTGGGGCTGGTAAAAAATCTAATAATGGGTTAATGCCAATTTGCACAACCAAACCTCCTGCACCGCCGACTTTACTGGAGCAAATAGCCTGTGGGTGCATAAAAGGTTATCACGGAAATTGCGGCTGCGAAAATTAGGAATTAGGTGCTTCATGTTCTGCAAAGAATGTATGGGCTTAAATTGTGAAAACGCTAATGTTCCAGGAGTTACTGAAGATGTCCAAAATGATGTTGATGAAGATATTGATATTCAATTCGAAATCATTATGATGTAAATATAATAGATATGTAAGTTTCAAAAAAAGCATCTTTAAAACAGCTATGATTTAGTACAACATTAAAGTTTTTTGTGTCTAAGATCATATGAATATCAAAACTTTAAACAAATACCTTTATCATTATCTTTGATAAACCAAATATTATTTTTATATTGAACAAAATAAAATTTTCTGGTGTAAAAATTCTAAATAACTTGGTATAAAGGTAAACATTGGTAAAATCGTAAAAAAGTAGGTAACTTTGAACGATTGTATCTCAGCCAATTTTTATAAAATATACTTTAATTGATCACCATGTTGACGTGAGTTATGTCAGCTTTCTTTTTTGTGAACCGATGCCTATACCTAAATCCACCCAGAAAAAAGTTGTGAAAAAAAATTTAGGAAAAATAAAAAAATTAAAATGTTTCGTTCTTTCTCGTAATAGTTATTTTAATTTATTTTGTTCCAAAAAAAATGTTTTTGACTTTAGAAAATGCCACTTCAATAGAAAATATGATTCTCTATAAATATCGTTTTGTCTATATACTAAAAATGCATTTTTTAGAGCTATAGTCAACACTCTTAAGAGTGGATAAATTCACCCCGTTCTTAGTCCAAGCCTAAATTTAATAGCCCTTTTCGATTTATCATTGTTAGGGTACAATTGAACATATGAAATAATAAAATACCTTTAACGAATTAGTGCCTTATTCAATTACATAGTCATTAGCCTATTATTGTTAATCAAGATTTTAGTACAATGCTTTTGGGCTTGTTCCATGATATTACTTTTATATGGTTTTTATACGATTTAATATAGTATTCGACATTCTTATTATGCACTTAAAATTTCATATTATCAACTTTTTCCGTTCTCACGATATAAATTATTAATAGTTGCAAAAACAGTGCATCTGTTTGTGACGTTACTATATGCAACAGAAATAAGTAAATACGTGGAGTTGAAGGCCGTTTTAGATGGAAAGAGGAAGAGTGGCGCTTTGTTCTGATACCAAAGTGAATAGGCAAAACGGTAAATCCACTTTGGCACGGACGAACGAAAGATAGCTTTTCTGTAAAAAAGTGAAAACCATCAAATTTTCAAAAATACATATAACTAAGTAAATACGTGGAATGGAAGTCCATTCTAGATGTCTATGGACAGAACAAGATTGGCCCTTTCTTCTGATACCAAATTGTGCAAGGTCAAGAAAATAATGCCTTCTTTAGAAGTATAAAAAATACAAATCGTAAGTGTCACAGTAGAAATTGGAATTTTGGCTAAATCTGTGCGAAAAATGGCTATACTTATATATCGAAAATTCGGCCCGAAAGGAGCGACGGCAAACCGCCACTTTTTAACATTTGGTAGCATTTCGCTAAATCATATATTCTCCTACAATTCCTCGACTGGCTTCTCCTAAATTTAAGAGACGAGAGAGATAGCCGACTTTTGTGAGTTAATTACTCAAATACCATTAAAGTAACGCCTCCGAATTTATGCTAAATAATGTAAAATTAATTCCCGAATCGAAAAGCCTTTGATAAATACGATTCGCAATTTTATAGGAGCGCAGATCAACACGATAAGTATATAGATAACAAGCTAACCGTTATACTTTTCACCGATTTACTGCACTTTTTATATAATTGTTGCACATTCTATAGGATGCTCTTCGCAGTTTTTTTCTAAATAATATTAGTTTTAGACATTTTTAGCTTAATTACAAAACATAAAAAAAATTATGTATTTTTTTTTTAATTTAAAAAAATTTACAACTTTTTTATTTATGGATCGATTGCTCAAAAACAATAGGGTTCTTCCTCTAGTTAACACTAACCTACTGTCCAAATTTCAATACAGTCGGACTTTTCGTCCTTAAGTTATCGTGCTTACAAGAAACGTGACGGACAGACGGACGGACGGACAGACGGACTGACGGACAGTGATATCAAAAATTTTTCTCTGCGTGCAATATTACCGGTTTTAGAAATGTGCCGATCGAATGCAATATACTCTTCGTTTTGTATTTACGAAGAGTATAATAATATAACAACTAAACAGCATCGAATCGACTGAGGTCGCTGAGTCTATGCGTATAGTGATGTAGCGCCTGGCCACATCCCATTTTCTCGAGGTGAAGGTTCGTAATTGTTTTAAAGACAGTAAGCGTGCGAATAAAATTCTGATTTTTTGCAGATTCATTATTTTATACTTGTACTTTTGATTTACGAAATTTAAAGAAAATGTCGAACAAGCCCATTTAAAATGTAAGATGAGGCGTTTAAATAGTATTTCATTCCTACTATCTTCATCCGTAATTCAAAATTAACTGATATTTTACACCTATTGAATATACTTATGTCTAATGCTCTATTAGATGTGATTCTTGTAAGTAGTCGCTACGACCATCTAGGATTCATCTTGTCACTTTGCTCGCTTTTAATAGTAATTTATTATCTTTCCGCTATTAATATTGTGAAAACAAGAACATATTCTTATAAGTGCCTCTTTGTTGAATGTACTACATATTTCTAGAGATAAACTGCATTGAAATATATTATGATAAATCACATAAAATAATAAACGTGACATGTAAACAAAAAAAAGAACTCGCGGTAATCTTAAAATTTTATGCGAAACGGAAGTCTGTAAATTTACTCTCGAGAAAAAAAGTGCTTCTGTATGTTTCAAGAGTACGTTAGGCATACAGAGGCGATGTTACGCGTTGTCACGACAATATAAAAGAGACTAAAACGACTGTAAACACTGGCATTAGTGAGTAAACTTTGGCATGCATATCTCTTCAATGATTTATTTTAAGATTGCAACCAGAAAATGTATTAATATTCAAACCACGAAGCACTTTATATAAAATGCTATGCTAATGTTGAGAATACACTCAAAATGGAATCCTTTGCTGGCAAAATATAGTTTAATCTAAAATGTGGGAGCAGGAAGATTTAAGAAGTTTGCAAAATTTACTGTAATAACAGGCCAACTAAGATACGAAAAATCACGTCTGCACGACCGACCCCGGCTGTCGGTTGACGGTCGAGAAAACCGAAACTCTTGCGTATATTTTAGAGTATTCTCTGCTAACTGCCTTACATTTACAATTCCCGCATGTCGTCAGGAGATATTCTTGGTGCACTCACTACTCTCAACTAGGATAATTTTGCCATATCCTTAAATCGTGGCATGCATTAACTTGATATTGTACCTACTTTCCTGCAGACGCATTTAACATTTTTATGTTTCTTGTTAACTGGGCTATTACATGTAATGCTTATACATAATTATGTATGAGCATCATAAGCGGATAGTGGAAATAATATTTCCAGAAATGATAATCCAGGTACTTTAAACTGGCGACGTCCGAATACTCCGTTATTTTAGAATAGGTTTAAATTTTATTCAGATCCTTATAACATTAGCACACTAAAAGCAAAAAAAATATGTAGTAACATATTAAATTTTTTCAATGCAAAATGGGTAATAAAGTAATAACATTTAATTACTATAATAAATCAGCAAATTGCCAAATATACGGGATAAAAAAATGGTAGTGTGCTTTTGCGCCTATTTTAGTAAATATCTCTGTAAATATTAATTTTTACGAAGATGTAACCATAAATATTAACTGAGATACAATTTCTTTAAACGCGCGTTTTTAACAGAAGACGTAATATCGTACTGGTATCTGTGAAAGTATTAATTATTTCAAAAAAGCTAGTGATGGCTTTATGAAGCTTTTGAAATGATCCTCAATTTGTTTTTCTTTTTAAAAATTTGATAATTTATTACTAATAAATAGCATGACATAGCTTATTAAATAATACATGACAAGCAAGAAAATCTACGTTTTAAATTTTGCACTAAATATTATTTGTCGGTAATAAATGTTTTATTTATAATATACAATTGGCTTATCTGCTCTGTGGTACAGTGTTTAAATGTTAGGCTTGCCATCAGGGAGTCCTGAGTTTGAATCCTGGCTAGGGTATGTTTATGGATGTTTAGTGGTATTTTTAATTATTTATTTGAAATTTATTGCGCGCGGGGCAATAGAAAAAAATGGAATTGCTCAAGAACCTAACAAGCTAGGAAGAAAAATCAGAATGATATTTATCAGTATATTTATAGCATATATAGTATATTATTAGCATGTTGAAGTTAGCCAAAAAAAACGTTGCGTATATTCAATTTTTTGATGATATTTTCTTATACAATTTTTTAACTATTAAATGATTAGAAACAACAGTTATGACATACAAACTCAAAAAAAAAATTGAGCTTAATTTTCAGGATATTTGGGTCTATTTTTTATTTTTAGGAGACAATAAAAAATTGGCCAAAATTTGGCTAACTTCAATATGCTGGTAAATTTGAACATGTGAATATTTTTATTCCTATCTTTTTCTGCATTGAAGTACTACCTTGAACTAAAAGATAATGTATTTATAACTTATATTAAAGTCATTTATTTTTCATGGGCCTGTGAATAGGTAAAAGTGCAACACTCCCAGAACTGATTTTTGTGATTTTGTGATATATAGTCCCTCCATTAACAATTACTGAAAGAAAGTCTCAGATATCATTTTTTGTTATGGAAATCTTTATAATTATTGGACTGAAAGGCCATTAGTATTTTATGTAACATTCAGTGATATGAATGCCAATAATTTTCGCCACTGTTGTCATAATTTGGCCTATCCATCCTCAAATTAAAGTTATGACAATATGTTGCTTTAAAATTTAATTAAATCATATGAATCATTTGTTTCGATGACGATTTTCAAACAAATTGTTGCAAATTAGATTTCTCTTTAAAATTATGATAAAAACTTTTTTATATCACTAATAAAGAAAATTAAACATTCAATAAAAATTTTTAAATAACAAGTTATGTATCTTAAAATGAACAAAATATTTCCTCAAATAGTTTACTATTTCGTCTTTCAGTTAGTTCGACATAATCAGATGATAATTATCATAAAACAGATAGTCTGTCATAGGAAAACAAAAAAAGTAAAAATTGAAAGTATTTTTATATCCACTAAAAAGTACAGAATGGTATTTCTAGGTGAAGAAAGTATATTTCAAGTTATTTTCAAATAACAACTTTAGTTCTAAAATAATAAAGTTGAAAACTTGAATTTACTTATAAATAACTGAAATGAGATATTCACTAAAAAGTGTTCAACACCGCATTATTACCGCAATTTTTCCACCCCCTATATCCTGCAAGTAGAAGATTAACTTAATTTTTTTTTTTTCGTGAAATATGTACATTACTATCTGTACAACTGTAAAATTGTAGACAGTCATGTATTTTTATTTAACCAAAAATTATTCTTCATGTGTTATCTATTAGGCTGAAGAACCTCGCGTTGTCCGTGAAAGACATTTTTTTCAACCCCTATATGTATCATCAGCTGGTTAAAAATTTTTTGGATTTTAAGTTTTATTTATTTTGAAAATTTTACTTACACGTGCCAAATTTGGTTTTGCCCGTGATGGAAAGACTTTTCAATCGATCTATATATTTGTTTGCACCTCTGATATATAAACTGTTAGGGAGGTGCACAGCTATATCAGAAAAGGTAAAAATCTGCATTGCCATAAGTTTAAATAATGTTGTGTGTATGCGAATCGGAGAATCTACAACAAAGGCATGAGTATAACTAATTCTTAGTCGCTGATTTTGAGTAAAAAAGAAGAATTTTAAAATTTCAAAAAACTGTCATAAGATATGTGCGTATATCTGCCTCTTCATATATCGTATTAACGAGATAGGATAGATACTTAGATGCATAAAATACTGTTTAGAAGTGAATTATTATTTGCTTGCTTATTATAGTATTGAAAGATATTCTTTATAGGACTTTGCAAACAGCAGGAAAGATAACTATCTATAAGAACTAAGAGAAAAACTATGTGTAAAAATATTAATGAAATCTTTCCATTGTTTCGATAACCTGAATTCTGGTTATGCTAGCAAAATCCTAAAATGAAGTTGTTTAATTTCTTATTTGAAAATTATCATTCAACAACTAGCATCCACACAGTTCCCTACGGTCATGCAGATTAAACTAGTATATACATAACCCCCTACGGTCATGAAGATTCAGTTAAAAAGAGAACAAAGGCCTAAAACTAATGTATTTATTATTATTTATTTATATTATTTAACCTTGCCTTAAATATTTTTCATTCTAATGGATTACATTTTCATGAAATCTATCATTCTGTTTTTTGAAAATGCTTAAGCCTTTGAAATGTTTTTCGCCCTTATTCTGGAGCTCATCAGAAAGGCACAAATCCACTCATAAAGACGTTTCATACAAAACCAAGGCAATTTCTATGAATAGGTATGAAATAATTATATTTGACATTGACTGATAAAAACAACAGATCTTCACCTATCTATTATCTAACTAGTATTGCAGCCTATATACTCTATGCATGTTTAAAAGTGAATTATTATTTGTTTGCTTATAATTGTATTGAAAAATATTCTTTATAGGATTTTGCAAACAGCAGAAAAAATAACTATGAGAACTAAAAGAAAAACTGTGTGCAAAAATATTATCTGGTTATGCTGATGAACTCCAGAATAAGGGAGAAAAACGTTTCAAGGGCTAAGCATTCGAAAAAAAAAGAATGATAGATTTCATGAAAATGACTTCCAATAGAATGAACATTATTTAAGACAAGATAGGTAAATAAATTCATTTTAGGCCTTTTTTCTCATTTTTAACTGAATCTTCATGACCGTAGGGGGTTATGTAGTTACTAGTTTTATCTGCATGGCCGTAGGGGACTGTGTGGATGCTAGTTGTTGAATGAGAATTTTCAAATAAGAAATTAAGCAAATTCATTTTAGGATTTTAATTTGCTAGCATAACCAGAATTCAGGTTATCGAAAGAATGCAAAATTTCATTAATATTTTTACGCATAGTTTTTCTTTTTACTCTCATAGATAATTACTATTTCTGTTGTTTGCAAAATCCTATAAAGAATATGTTTCAGTATAAAATAATATGGCAGACGTTCATATCTCTGTACTTCTAATGAGAGTGATAAACTAGATTTTATATATGCACTTACTTCAAAGAGGCTGTTATTCAATAACACACTAACTAATTTATTAATTTAAAATCCCCAAGTTTTACAATTGGTTCTGCCAATAGTCCACACAATTTTTGTAACCCTTAAATGAAATTTTATAATTCATCAATTGTAATTGTCAAATTAACACTATTTAACGAAAATTGTCTATACATGTATTACAGTTTGAGTTATAGCACTCTGGAGTATATCAAAGAATCAAGAGAGGCGCTTTGTAAATTACCCGCTTTTAATGTCAGAGAAAGCTTTATATATTAAATCCGGAAGGCCGGACCTGGCAAGTATGGTCTGTCAATCACGGACTGGTTTCGAGCTGTTTGGCTCTAGTCAACGTGGACTAGACTGACGAAGGTTTTTGACGTCTCTATTCACCTCACCAGGTTAGGCTAATTCTAAAATAGTAACTTGAAAATCCATTCGATTGCTCCATCTACCGTAATTCAATACAAATGCTATTGAAAGCCTCGATTACGACAATAATCTTTATGTAAGATAATATCAATTGAATTTTTATAAACGTACAAGATTTATACAAAATGTATATAACGGTATAAACACTTTTCGTTGAAATTTTACTAGTTTTAAAAAATACAACAGAACCTTTTACCGCAACGTTATATATATATTTTCCAAATCAATTTCTTTCTGTAAGACGTAGTATATGTAAAATACTTTAATTTTTGTTATCGAATTACTGCTACTGAATATTTTGAGGAAAGTTTGCCGAATTAGTCTTTCGCTTCCTTAACATCTTAAATAATAGTCATAATTTACTGTGCAACCAGTTAACACAACTGACAAATGTTCACTACAATGAACATAAAAGCGAGGATTTGTGCCAGTATTAGTGTATTCAAAGAAAATGAATTCATCTAATCTCAACTTCTGTCATGTGTAAACATAATTTATGATACGTCAAATGTAATTCAATTCAATTTTATTCAGTTATTCGCTCTGAAATCCAAATAAATAAGTAGGTAAATAAATTAAGGAACTCATTTATAGGGATATTTTGTATTTATCTATATTGCGGCAAATCCTTCCGAGCCTGGCAAGTGAAGGAATAAACAGCCCGCCTCTAAATTTACAGAAAATTTAATTTGCTAGGCAAATAAATACGCATTATCAAATGCGACAACTTTGAGCGGCATCCTCGTGAAATTATGAGCGGTTTGTTAAAATTGATATAATAATCGAAGAACTCCGGGTTGTTGGAATACCATCGACAAAAGGCATTTCGTTTATTTCGTTGTAAATTAAGTTATGTAAATATAGAGAAAGCCAAACCAAAGCAGAACAAAACTAAACGAGGTATCCCACAAAACAATCCAGCAAACGAAATAAAATCCCCGAAACCGCAGGCAACTTCCAAGTTTACCTAAATGTTATTCATGTTTTCTCAAAGCCTCCTTTTTGGTTTTAATCTCGCGGCTAGGACGAGGAAGGCAGGGAGCAGCTTTAAATTAATGACCGGCACGGTCAAACGGTTTGTGTCGACTTAACGGGAGAGTACAAGGAGCGCCTAAAATGAATACAGAATAATAATATGGCCACACATTTTTTATTCAAACCTAACTTAATAACAGCCAGCTTCGCGTTCCACTCGCCTAATATATTTTTGAAATTATTCCTTCTCTCGTTCGGACGAGACATTAAAACAGGGAAAACGTATAATTATATTTGAGGAAACTCATTTCGTACAATAACAATTACATTAGGGTATTGTTTTAGGGGAAAAACTCAGGAATACTCTTACCTCAGACAAATAAACATTTATATAATAGCCAACACGTTGACTGAAATAGATGTTTTAATTTATATTCTTAGTATTAACTGAAAATTCAACATTCTTCTTTTGCATGCCACACCGGCGCATTGTGTCGTATGCTAAGTTTATTTTTTCTAGAAGAGTAGACTGTAATCTATGTCGATTTTAACTTTATTTTTCTGTTTAAAACGAGAGAGAGAATTTCTTGGCACACCTTCTAAATAAGTTCAAAATAGTTATGAAAAAGTAGGAAAAAATCTAAGCACTACGTGTTGTGGTTCTTCAGGATTTTAAAATAAATGTATCTTTAAAGTTGTGAAACTTTAGGGAAATGATTATATTATAGTTGTAAATGTACGAGAAAATATGGAAGAAAATTATGGACACTAATGGGGTCCTCCTTGAGGGGGCTGAAAGCTAAAATTTTCTTTAAAATTCTAACACTTTGGAAATACAATATTAAACCAATAGGTAACGTTAAAAATATCAAAATAATTCTAATTACCAACGGGTGCAATTGAGAGGGTTTAGAGCAAACTTATATAATTTAAAAAATATTTTTAGATTGTGATAGCAGTTAACACAAGTTCATTTTTACAAGCTTTAATTCTACTGCAGATACTTGACGGTCGGTCAGTTTAGGTCAAACCTTGCATGCCAATTTTGATTCACTTCCAATCGATCTATTTCCTGAAATTTTGCATATGTGTAGTACAGATGACGATCAAATTTTATAGGATAAAATCCTTAGAAAACAGCCTATTAAAGTCAAGACACGAAAATAAGGTTGTCTAACTCCAGAAGGAATTGAAGGGTATTAGGTAATTTTTTTGTTACAGGCTTTCATTTAACTCCACGTTTGTCAGTCAATTCATGTCAAATCTGGCCACCACTTCCACTTGATCTATTGCCTTGAAATTTTGCACACATGTGTAGTACCGATGACAATACAAAAAGCTCATAATCATGATGTCAGGATAGTCAGTACACCATGCAACTCCTCAACGGTCAATGGTAGATCCGCTGTGACTAAAGCGAAAATAATAAAATGTAGGTAAGAAACACTTGCTAAAATTAAGATTTTACTAAAATATACTAAAACGAATAAAATAAATATTACGTGAAATCATTAGGCCAGGGCCGTAGTTCAATAAGTGGACCCAGTGCAGACGAGTCGATGTTAACAAAGGTAAAATGAAAATTATCGAATCAAACAACTGACATCATTTTATCAATGTTGATAACCTGACTTGTCGCGAGATATAAATTAAAATAATCTTGTTTCTGTCGACCTAAATATCTGTAAACTTATGGACCCACGGAATTACAGAGATATTAAAAGAAGCCGCATTAAATAAATTTTAACTCTCATGGTAAGTTTGGGAGACATTCCGAGGATGTTTAATCTCGAGCACTTGAGTCGGGCTAATGATCAGTTAGCAAGAAAAGATGAAGAGTTCCCTGAATAACATTTTTGAGTAATTTCATTTGGGACTGACAGAACTAAATTGACGGTATTGGTGATTCACAAAATTTTAGTTCTACAGGGCCTAGTTTTATGAGTCCTTATGATTTGTCAGACTAATCTCTAGAAATTGCATTAAATACTTTCGCATAAGTTATACGAGGTTTACTAGTTTTTATTAACGTACACTCGGCAAACGGAATACTTAGATTCGCTTTTCTATGGACATGTCCACATCGACAAAAATTTTGTTTAAAATAAAAAAAATTGCCATTTGGACAAGCTCGGTTAATTCATCATTCAGTAATATCTCTCAGGAAGACTAAAGCTGTCTTAATTCCAATTTTGTAACCAAACATTACACTTGAGCGTACGTCCTAAATGTAAATAAAGAAAATCTTTTGTAACTGAAAGATGTTGGAATTTTCTGTTCATTTTTCTAATTTATAGAATATGAACAGGTCTCAGGTTCATTCATTAATGAACCTCAATTTTCTCTTATTCACTTTCATCTATTTTTAGTGAAAAACTGCATTCAATTTCAGCCCAACAGGATAGCTGGTATTAGAAAAGAATATGTTTTTCTTTAAATATCGAGCAGTAAGTGTTCGTAAGTGTTTCAAATGTTTACGATTAAGTGATGCACACTTTTGTCACTGGTAAGCATACTACTATTATATAAAAAACTATAAATTGCTTATTTGCTATGCATACTTTTAATTCATTTTCTGTCTTAACAAATAAAATACATCTTCGAATTGGCCTCCAACTATCTATAAATTGTAAAGTTCTTTCATAATCATCTAAAATTTTCAGGGCATAAACCATTAGACTACTACTATTACAAAATAGAGCCATCTTAGCGGGTATTAGACGTTTCATGGGATCTATGCAGTTTAGAAATTTGGAAATCGGGCCAAGGAGGTTTTTGGATATGGCGGATCTAACGAAAATATTTTTATGCATGTGTAACTTCCGCTTACACCGGATGTAACACCTAACTTTTTTATTTCAAATGGAACACCCTATATTTTATTTCGTATTTGGATTTCTCACAAAATTTTAGCTTAGGTTTATGTATCATAATATACTCTTAAACCCACCAGTTTTCGTTAGATTCGCCATTTCCAGAAACCTCTATAGACCAATTTTCAAAGTTCTAATCTGAACAGTTCCCAAGGAACGTCTAATACCCGCTTTCTGTGAATAACCATATACATCTGCCCCGCTACCTACTACCACCTTTGAGATATTAGTAGTTATTAATTGTATTGTATTAAGGTAATAACAATTGCATTAAAATTGGTACCATATAACTTATTATTTGGATTATGTACCATTTGGCTGCCTCTAACATATTGAATAAAATGGCTATTATCTGCTATGAATATTGAATTATTATCGCTACATTGGTAAATTTGTGGACATTTTCAGATGAATTTGAGTATGACCAATCTGGTCAATGGTATGTTCTGGCTTATTAGTGGATCACATTGAACCAAAGAAGTGGGCTTAATTTAACAAAATCATAAGAAACTCATCCCAAAGACATAAATAAGCCTTTATTCTATTTGAGAGATTAACATCATTTTATCAATGTATACACATTATGTTACAAGATACTTAATAATATTATTAAATGGGTGTTTTGTTTAATTCGTTCTCTGTGCAGGTTGAGTGAGCAGTCTATAACATCAAACTCTGTTTATGGGACAGAAAAAGATAATTCCTTTCAAAGAAAACTACGTAGTAGGATTATAAGAGATCTCCCTTTCTTTCTCCTCGTTTACTTCTGAATAATTTTTTGTTCAAATTAACTGAGTTAGTAAGGAGGTTATTTATTAGTATTGTCAATTTACTTCATTACAGTGATTAGTGTAAGAGTAAACTAAAATAGGATATAGTAAAAAGACTAATATCTCTTACAGCTGAGTGTACCGACATGCTCCATTTGTCACAAATTTTAATATATAAATTTAATTAATGTACATCGTTAATTATAATGTAGGAGGCGTTGACGATGTATGTATGGATAACATGAACCTATAATTTTTATACCTCTTTACTCGCTATCCTGCGTTGTTCACGCACAAAGGTCACAAACATATTGAAACACTTAAATCGGTTCATAGTTTGCTAATACCGAAATGAGAAAGTCTAGGAATTGCGATTCTTTTAGACCAACGAAATTTTAACTAGATATAGATCAGGCCTAATACACTGCGAGAGAAATACTCTGCTCAGCACCCAGAATTAAGCTCAGGTAGAAATCTGGGCGAGAACTCACGAAAATGTTACGTGCGTTTGTTTCTTATATCACGGCAAGGTCTTTGATAATACGGAAAGACACAAACTGTGAACTGCAAGGTAGACAGATGGTGTTGTTTTCGAAATGTGGATCTAATTACTGCGAGTTACCTGGACAGCAAATCGTACAAGCAGCTCGATTCTTCAATACATACCCAAAGCGACTCTACAGCACTGCATTTTCCTGAATTCTCATACAATTATTAAAGGATGCAACACTCTCGACGTCTTTTACTTCCACATCCACGTAGTGAATTGAAAGCAAGTAAGCAGCCTAGTAATCGCAAAAAAAAATCAAAAATTTTTCTTATTGAAATAGGTTTAGAATGTCATGAAACGTAGAGATTTTAAATTTGAGCAAAAAAATATTTGTCTACCTGTGTGTCTGTCGGTCAGTCTGTAACTTTTTTGTACGCAAATCAGTTAAGCTAACTGGTAAAAGTTCAAAATATTGGGATGTGGTGTTTATACTAGAAGTCATGGTCTCAGATTTTTTTTTACATTTTTCGCCCCCACCACCATCCCCACTCTATTATTAAAAGGGTTAACAAAATAAAATTAAGATATTGACTTGAAATTTAATACATGTATGCATTATAATGAGACCTAGAACTATATTATATTTTGAGCTTATTCTGTTGGAGGGTTGAGGGGTAAATAGGGGTAAATAAGTGAAGCAAGCTGGTAAGAATTTAGAAGTTTAAGATTTCGTATATATACTAGAAACCAAAGTCTTCAATTTTCTATGACATCTGCCACCCCTTATTGTTAAAATGGTTAATAAAATAAACTTGTGATTTAGTGTGTACGAGAGCTAAAGTTCTCACCTGTAATCTCCTAAGGGCTTGAATTATTGCGGGGAATTTTTTGAGTATATCAATTTTCTTAAAAAATTCATGTACGAGAAAAATTTCCTGCAATTAATTGATACACGCCGGGGATTCGGTAAGAAAATTTCACACCTAAATGTAAAAGCAAATGTCAGATATGATCATATGTCAATTATGCAACATTTCCACTTATTAATTTCGCTCAGGGAGGAACAAATTTCCGGAAATTTTTTGGGTTGGTATGGTAACGAAATCAAGAACAAAATTCTGATTGGTTAAAAAATTAACGTGTGAAATTTTCAACAAAATTTTTCAGCATCAGCTACCCTCACCCCCATTAAACGTTGGAATCTGGATGTGGAAGTAGTAATTCCTTTTTTTTTCTTACTTTTTATTGGGTATTTTGCCACTGAAAAATTCCTTAGGCAGCGGTTTTTTCGTAAAATGATTCATAACCCTCATACTCGATTTATTTCAAGAATAATGAGGATACTTCTCTAACTAACAATGGCTTGTTGCCGATATTTCAACAAAATTGGACTTCTCTTTCTTAAGTTGTGTCTGCAAGAAACGTGATAGATGGAGACAACCAGACAGGCAGACGAACAAACGACGGACATTATGAAAGTTGTTTAGTTGTTTAAGAGAGGCGTTGATTAACTCTTCGCTTTGGAATTGGAGAAGAGTGTAGTAATTGATACGGAGAGAAAATGTATATTACATTATTTTAGGCAATTGTGTAAGCCTTATTTCTTATATGAAAAATAATTCCGATTAGTGAAATATAAGCAAAATTTTTAATGGAAGCGCCATATTTCCAAGATGGCGATGCGAATGCAATAGATAAACCTGGGAAGTTTTGGTATGTTCAATAGTATACCTGAATGATCATCTTTGCCAAGTTTCAAAACTTTATCCGTCTTCCGTCAAACGTAGAAATTTGTTCCAATCTGACTGGAGCATAAGGGGCGATAGATCAATAAAAATATCTAGTGTATGAAGAAAATAAAATGTTGGTGGATTTCAGCAAATCACTATCATATAATATTTGCAAATAGCGAACTTCAATTCAAAAATTTGTTTTTTTTTCACTATCGAGACCTACCATAAAATAGAAGATGGAAATTTTTGTAAAAAAATAGATTTTCTGCCACTCATCCCAGTCTCAAAATGTTACATTCAATACTTATATATGTAGACATATATTTATCTTTTCAAGCAAAAATAATCTCGCAAAACCTACAAAGATATTAAAAATATACGATGTTTTTGTGTTAAAAATTTCATCTAAATATGTTCACTCCTTGTTGCGAAACAATTTTTTAGGTCAACATTAATGAATTTCATAAAAACTGATGGTGACATAAAGAACAGTATTATTATCATGCCATAATGACACTCTTGGAATGCTTTGTTTGGAACAAATAAAATGAAGTAAATTGTAGGTTCTTACAGATACACCCTGCTTATATTTACATATTTTTCGCATATCAAACAAAAAGGTAGGAAAACGTGGAAAAGAATCTCATTCAGAGAAGATAGTCAGTCCAATTCTTTCCTTCCCCTTTTACAGTTTATCGCATGTACCCATCTTTATACATCTGGCTTTCCATTTGACATTGGCAACGTATTCATGACATACTTTAGAAAAATGGAAGTAGAATCGGTAGTCTTTTCAACAAGGATCTCGTTGTTTAATAAGGTGAACTGAATGACAATTTGAGCGAAAACTTCGTTCAGTTGTGAAAGACACATAAATATTTTTTATGGAAGACTTAATGTATCGCAAAATTATGTTTCATATTATATATTTCAGATATTAAATTTGTATTATATGTCATTCACTAGTTGACACAGAGATGTATACAAATAATTCTCGCCAGGATGGACCATAACGACCGGAATGGACTGAATTGATTCTGAATATATTTGCGATAGGCAAAACTACAAGCTAAATACTTATACGGTGATATACATTATTTTTCGTTGTTTATATGATGATGATAGGCAATCTCGAGTTAATCCAATATACTTGATTATATGCGTTTCGAGATAATTTCAAACTAATGATCTTAGTTCAATTCTATTATTTAATTGGTTGTACACTCCAACCCTAGCTATGCGCATATCCTATTCTCGTTCAGCGTGCCAGTACTCAGTTTCGGTTTTAAAAGTAATTTTTAATTTGTTAATTCTGAATCGAATCAATTTTAACCATAGCTGTTTTAAAGGGGAAGATTCTACACTAAAAGTACAGACTAGCAAAATACATTATTCTGAACAAAAAATGAAGAATACATTTTTTTTTCATTTTGGAGCTCGTTTTACAGATAAAAAAAATTACTTGAAAATATAATTTTTTTGACGGCCCCTATCTCATACATTGGAACCCACTACGATGTAAAAAGATTTTTCTAAAATTGATGATTAAGTAGATCTTATTAGTTTTTTCCTAAAAAATCGCTGATACTTTTTTTTTTTTAAACAACATACTTTTCCATTATAGAATCTGACGCCTCTGGCTAAAAGCAAATGTGGTTGTCTAAAGACTCACTTTGAAGATATATATTCACCACCACAATTTCAAAATATATTGATATCAGATGAGTGAGATATCAGAGTGCATTCTTCTTCTTTTTCTTATTCTTAAGTGTACTGTATACACGGAAATATTTTGAATAAGAAAAGTTGAAGTTTTAAATAAATTTTTTTAATGTCGAATATATTCCTAATTACAAATTAACATATATTTAGACATCATTTTAGAAGCATATGTACAAAACAGTACTTTCATCTTAGAATGAGTTAAAATTTCATAAAATAAAACTGCACAAAGTTTATGACCTGAAGACCTCATATGGTGAACTTAGAGTTGATCTAATAATCTTTAAAAAAAACGTTTTTTTCTGCCTTCGCAGATGCATACTATTATTGTCTGTCAATACATTTACATTGCTAACACAACTGCGACATACATTTTTAACTAATGTCCAGTTTCAAGAGTTATCTAGTCAAGTTTCCACCATTAAAGAAATTTCCCATATCACTTTTTTTGCCTGCCAATCTCTAAAGAACAGGTTTAATAATGTCTCTAGCTCTTACTGCACCCTATATATTTTACACATTTTAACTTTAGCAATAGTAGTAACTACCTACGAGATATTAACGTTTCTCCAATAAATAGTTTTGTAGACAACAGACAAACAGACAAGAAACATACAATAGACAGATACAAGACAGACAGACAGACAGATAGATTTTCGTGATTTACATATTCTGACACGGGAAATCCGAAGAAATCTTAGAATGTGATTTACTCATTAACACATTTTCTCCTTCGGTGAAAGAGGAAACGAATACAGTTTTCTACACGCATTTCGAAAAGCTGACTTCCCGACTGTAAGTTCAATTCTCACAAACGCGAAAATTTCTTCTTCACACTACTTTTGAAAATTCGAAATTACTGCCACCATTTTCAATGCAAAGCTCACACCTACAGACGACAGACTGGGTGTAGCAGATGTAAGAAAAGTGGTTAAGAATTCATAATTATTCTTCATAAAATAGCGCGATGCTTTTCTAGAGTTACGACGCTAGTTCACAGGCCCTAAAATGTTATAAAGTAGTCGGCTTAATGTAGTATTAGAGAATTTAACAGAACAGTAAAGAAGCTTGTATAAATTTATAGTTTGACAACTATTCGTGTCAAATACAAATCTTTTCGGCAATAACTATAAAATGCTCTATAGTATAATTCCTAAATCGGAAATATTTTATTACCAGCAAAAGGCCTCCCATAAACCAATAAAGCCGAGTGCATGAGAAGTGTCAGTCCCATCAATTATCAAGTTATTAGAAATGCTAAAGAGAAAAATAAAAAACAATAATTGGTTCGAAGATTCCCCAAATCTTATTGTACAATAGACTGGCGACCAGTATGGTTTATCCTTTTCTACATTTCGTAAATCAGAAGGAATTTGAGCACAAGAAAGCGCTTCTTCACCGAATCGGAATAATTAGCTAGCTGTAGATATAGAATAGTCAAGTTGTTAATAAATGGATGCTTTATATGTAAGGAAGGTCATTTTGGCCAAATTGTATTGTGGATGATGCCATGCCGAGGGGTTGCTACTCTGGTCCATAATTTCCACTGTAGAGGACGCAAGCTTCCGGATGACTTAAGTCCACTAAAAAGGGGCGGATTTGCATTCATTGGTCTATATTTCTGTGGATAGACAACGCCTTCCAACTCAAAAATTAATTAGGTTGATTTCGTCAGGAAAAAAGGCACTTTTCATTTAGCTCCGGTGGTGTAACATTGTCATAATTTCAGCGTAGTAATTTTTAGTGTCACCCGGTATATTTGATTTTGAGATTTTCTACTAAAAGTTAGCTTACTGTCAACTTTAAATTTTCAAGCAAACTTTAACCTACTCGAATTGTCGCTGGCAACTGACGTCTTAGTAACTAGTTTTTAGAAATAATTAACTTCATGTTCGTTAAGTGTACAGTTTTTTTCTATCCCTCAGATAATCAGTTTGTGTGTTTTATTGTAAATGAATTTCTCATAAACTGATTAATGCTTTTGCTTAAATACGGGACTACAGTATATTTTTTTATCTTTTTTTAAATTTTAAGTATCCTTTTCTTTTAACCGATTATTTTCGTATTTTTTGTAAATATACTTTTTAAGTGTGGCTGAAAATTCGTGTTTTATTTACTTGCTAACCAGTGAAAGTCGAGTAATAAAAATAGATCGCCTCGCGCCGTATTTAATCAGCATGCCTTACAAGGAAAAAGGGCTAAGTTTTTGAACTGTAACATATTCAACTATACACATATCTCTGAAAGACTGTGACTTGATTTTGAGGAAGACCCCGTGTAGGTTCTAGAGCATTCCTGAGTAATATAACATTGAATAAATTTGACTAATTGTAAAAGAGGTAACTTAACTCGTGAATATAATCAATAAAAGTGACAACCCTCCGTTTAATATAAACACAGTAAAGGGGGCTGTTACATGAGCAGGTGCACAGCACTCTTCTGGTTTGATCTCTCCTTTCCTGGAAAGCAGCTTCGTCGGTCACGGGCTCCGCATAAATATCGTCCTCCATCGTACTTAATACAAAAAGGTCCACAGGAGTCATGTCCGCAAAGCGCAAGGATAGTGGCAGTCTTGACCGCGACCGATCCATCTGCTCGGAAAATAGTCATGCAATTATCGGTGAACCGGTAGAGTGTAATGGGCTTGCCATCCATCTAATTAGAGCCATCTGTTTACTCTATCATTTAAAGGCGGTGCCGTCTAAGATTGATTGGAAACTATTTTTCAAAAAATTAAAAAATCTGAACCATTTGTGCGTAGAGGCAGATAAATTGGACCGATGAGTGAGCGAGTGAGAATTCTTCAAGTAACCCAGTACACCACACCAACAGAGTGCCATGCAGCTAATCAGTCAGTCTTCCCTGGGTGTTAACTTTGCATTGAGAATTGTGGTAATTTCGAGCAGCTTTTGTGAATTTTTAAAACTTCACCGTCTTGTAATATATAATATAAAACGAGACGCACTTTTATCAGTTTTTTCCATTTTACTCTTGCTCGGTGGGGTGCATATTTGGAGATATAAATGGTCTTATTTTAATCTGTAAAATCGCTTCTGAACGTTTGACGGTTTAACTCTAAGTCACCCTGTATAGTTGAGTACGAATCTTGTCATAATTAAATTATAAAATGGTCTATATACAAAAAATTATTAGAAGCATAAAGTCATTATCTTAATCACGTGATTACTGTCAATTACGCCCCGTTCTGTAAAATTCACATTCAAAAGGTCGTAATTTTCCTACTAATAATATTATTTGCATAAAAAATTTTTCATTATTGGATCAACAGCAAAATGAATATTTCAAATAACAAGGATATACCGTTTAAAAGTGAATTATTTATTATTTGTTTGCTTATAGTAATGAAACATTTTCTTTATAGGATTTTGCAAACAGTGGAAAGAAAAGCTATCTATGAGAAGTAAAGGAAAAACTATATACATAAAAATATTAATGAAATCTTTGCATTCTTTCGATAACCTGACTTCTGGCTATGCTTACAAGTAAAAATTCTGATTTGCCATTCTCATTTTAACACTAGCATCCAAAAAACTAAGACATTATACCATTCATGGATAATGTCTTAGTTTTGCATGGAACATCGTTATGAGTAGCTTTAGGCTTTTCTGATGAGTCCACAATAAGGACGCAAAACGTTTCAAAGGCTAAGCATTTCCAAGAAACTGAATGAGATTTTATGAAAATGTAATTCATTAGAATGAAAAAAAATTTTAAAGACAAGGTACGTAAATAAATTAATTTCAGGCCTTTGCTCTCATTTTTAACTGAATTTACATATCGTAGGGGATCATGTAGATACTAGTTTAGCCTTCTTAGCCGTAGGGGACTAGGTTGGATGCTAGTGTTAAAATGAGAATGGCAAATCAGACTTTTTACTTGTAAGCATAACCAGAAGTCAGGTTATCGAAAGAATGCAAAGATTTCATTAATATTTTTATATATAGTTTTTCCTTTAGTTCTCATAGATAGCTTTTCTTTCCACTGTTTGCAAAATCCTATAAAGAAAATGTTTCAAAGGATATACCGGGTGGCCACGAGTCAATGTACGCCCCCAATATTTTGGTTGTTTTCGTATTTAAAAATTTGGTATTTGGTACAAATAAATTAGACCATAATAGGCTACTTTTAAACTAACAGGAATGAAAATATCACTTCCGGTTGAACCGGAAGTGACATCAACTTTTTTTCTTAAATAGAATGACTATATTTTTTTGATGGTTTCTCATTAAGCATACATTTCTAAGTGCAGCAGTTTTTTCAGATGTAAAAACTCCAAAAAATAAGTGAGATACGAATTACTGATAGGTACCAGTATTTTTAGTTTTTTTTCAAAACACGGAATTTCATTTTCATTTTCATTTCCATAGGTACGAAGGATATCGTTAAGAAATGATTAATGGTGAAACAATGATAGTTTATGAATCATTATTTCTGATTAAAAAAAGAAATAGCACAGTTCCATTAAAAAAAATTCTATAGGACCCCTACGAAAATGAAAATGAAATTCCGTTTTTTTGAAAAAAACTAAAAATACTGGTACCTATCAGTAATTCAAACAACTATTTTCTTCTTTACAGACAAGTCTACAACCTTACTAATAACTTCCATAGCCTATTTAGTAATTTTCTTACATCGCATTCATCTGATGCGGCCATTTTGAAAAAATTTAAAAATTGTTCGTATCTAACTTATTTTTTGGAATTTTTTACATCTGAAAAAACTGCTGCACTTAAAAATGTATGCTTAATGAGAAACCATCAAAAAAATATAGTCATTCCATTTAAGAAAAAAAAGTTGATGTCACTTCCGATTCAACCGGAAGTGATATTTTCATTCCTGTTAGTCTAAAAGTAGCTTATTATTGTCTAATTTATGTGTACCAAGAACCAAATTTTTAAATACAACAACCAAAATATTGGGGGCGTAGATTGACTCGTGGCCACCCGGTATAGGTAAAAAGCACCGTGATGTAGATGCAAAATTACTCGAAGCAAATAATTCCAATAAAAATTATTTGCTCAAACAATTTAAAGTTGTATTGCATTTCTCTCGAACTTCACTGTATCGTCACCATCTATTAGAAAATATTATCTTACGTAAAACTGAATAAAATAAAACAGGGGCGGAAAGTTCAGTCACCTAAAATCTGAACTTTAAACCTTGTTAGCCAACTTTAACTATGTTGACGTTACAAATATTTGCTTAAAAATTCACGAGCGAAATGTCTAAGAAATCTCTGAGGCAAACTCATTTTATTGCAAATTCTCTGTTTATACAATTAAAGGTTTGTTAGTAAATTTTTTACGTAAGTATGCTTATTTCTGTTTACATTTACTATACGATCAAAAGCTTGAGAATAAGACAAGTAAGAAATAGAAAAGTAAACCTCTTCGTCGGTTTGTTTGAGTTTCTATGTAATTATTGAACATTAAATTATGATGCACAAAATCAGTTTACTTCAAGAATTAAAGTTATCTTTTCTCTATCGAAAATGATGAAATTTTAACCTAGTTTAAACGTTAGATTGTGTGATGGCATTAGAAAATATCCAACGCGTAAGTTATTAAATTACCTGAAATTAACAAGACCAACAGTCTAAATACAGGGTGTAATTAGTTTCATGTCATTAAAAAAAACTGGTAGTAGGGAACGAAAAGACAAACAAAAGAACCTTATATAACATGGGGTCTAAAGCTCATAGTTTTAGAGAAAAAAAATTAACAAAAATTGACAAAATAATTAATAACATAGTTTGAGAACTGCTGGCATACTCCTGCAAATAAGTATGGTGCGTCTAAGAGATCATCAAAAAGCATGCCGACGAAGCAGTTAAAAGCGACCGACAGAGGACACCGCCATGTTTTTTGCTTCTTCGCGGCCAAATTATCTTATTTGGAGTGCTATACTCTCCCTTGTAATATTCTCAAGTAATAATTTCAGTTTGTGTCCTTACTTGGTAAATAACGCACATACGGCGCGCGACCTAGCCGTTCCTTCGCTTTGTGCCATTTATGTTAAGATTTATTTTATTGACTTATCGTTCAAGTCGTTAGTACTTGGTTATATAAGACACTACTTCTCGTTCGTGCTTTTTGTGTTACTTTTTAGATTTTGGACCAAGTTTTTCTTTTTGTTTTCTTTATTGATAACGTTAAATCACAGTTTAGTGTGGTGTTTTAAAACGCACATTTTGAACATTATGGGAGATTACACTTATTCAGAGCTCGCGGATATGCACTTGGTGTATGGAGAAAGTGGTGGAAATGCAGCTGGTGCGGAAGAGCTTTATCGTTTAAGGTTCCCCAATCGACGTCATCCTTGTGCTCGTACATTTGTTGGTATTGACCAGCGTCTTCGAGAAACAGGTCGTCTCGATGGACATGGAGGAGAATGAGGTCCACAACGTGAAGAAAGGGTAATTGACGCAGAGGTTCAAATTTTGGAACTTGTAGAAAAGGATCCAACTTTAAACATCCGCGATATCGCGAACCGTGTGGAAGTATCCCATTTTGTGGTATGGAGGGCATTGAGAGATATAAACTTACATCCCTATCATTATCAACGTGTCCAAGCACTAGAAGCTCAAGATTTTGCAGAGCGAATGCAATTTTATAGGTGGATTTTAAGAAAATACGTGGCAAATGAGGATTTTTTAAACGTTCTGTGTTTCTCCGATGAGTCGTGTTTTACCAGAAATGGAGTGTTTAATTTTAAAAATATGCATTATTGGACAGACGAAAATCCACGTGTAATAAGAAGGGCGCATTTTCAACGACGGTTCAGCGTTAATTTGTGGGCAGGAATTTGCGGTAATGAAATAATTGGACCCATACAATTACCCGCTAGATTAAATGGTGATGTATACTTAAATTTTTTTGCAACAAACATTGCCAGATTTGCTGGAAGATGTACCCTTGGCTACGCGCAGAAGAATGTGGTATTTGCACGATGGCGCGCCAGTTCATTTTAGTTTAGCTGTTCGAAATTTTTTGAGCAGAAAGTTTCCTCAACGATGGATTGGACGTCGCGGACCAGTACCATGGCCTGCTAGATCGCCCGACTTCAATCCGATGGACTTTTATTTTTGGGGGCATTTTAAATCTCTGGTTTACCGTGATCCAATTGACACTTTAGAACAATTGCAACAACGTATTTTAATGTGCATAGAAACCGTAAAAAATGATCCTAATTTACCATATGTATTGAACGGAGTGCGTATGTCCTTAGTTCGACGTGCCGAAATGTGTATACGTGGAGATGGAGGCCATTTCGAACAATTTTTATGAAAAATTCAAAAGAATTGTTCAGTTATTGGGTGTTACCTAATGAGTTTTAAAGGTATGATCATTATTATTATTATTACTGTTATTATTCGCTGTCTTATTTTCATCTGTTTATTAATGTTTACATTGATTTTCATAGAGACCAAAGACTCGATTTTTAGTTTTTGATACCTGATTGGGAAAAATTATGCGCTCAATCCGTTAAAAACATCAGATTTTTTCCTAACTTAAAATACACAACTATTTTCTGTTATCGTATCTCGGACGTCTAACTGTTCATTTTCCAATTTCATAAAATAATTACCTACTAATTTTTTAAGCTTTTAACACAATGTTACAAATGTTAATAAACAACTTTTAAATTTTATAAATTCTTATAAACGATAATAAAAGGTACAATAACTTTGTTCCCAATTAAAAAACACATGTAAACAAATCCTATTTAAACCCCTGCGGCCATGCTATGCTTGCGTTGTGCCGAAAGAGAAGGAATTATTTACACTTTCATAATTAGTGGTATAAAAAGGTCGGTACAAGTAATCCCATGAAAGTGCCGCACTTCTACCGGCGGGAACACAAGTCGGGTTTTACAGTTTTTTATTATTTCTAATATTCGGAACTATTGATCCATTGACCCTGAAAAACAGTGGTTTCCAAAAAGTTTCCTACCTTAACATTAAAAATGTAAACCCAGGTCAGTTTTTTCAAAGTGTCCCTAGAGAAAAAAAGTCATACGGGTTTTTTGTTTGTCTAGTCGGTCCCTATTACTAGTTTTTTTTAATGGCATGAAACTAATTACACCCTGTATATCCAATTTTTTAAGAAAGCTTCTGAACTGTCATTTCAATTTTGCTACTGGTATTTAAACAATGCAGTGCTTTGTACGGCACATTGAGCTCGATTTTCTTGGCAGGTTTTGAGATAAATTGATGGTTCAAGTGCCATTTTATCATAGTTCTCTTTCTAGAAATACGATGCCGCCAAGAAATAAACAATTGAGCATCAATAAGAAAGGTTAAGGCAGAAAAAATAAGTTGGTTGTACAACAAAATCGTGCGAGCCGGGTGGCTGAAACGGTGACATGAAATTGGGGTGACTTAAAATTGGTTAAAATTCAATTTCCAGTCAATGCGTTCACTGTGAATTTTGAAAGCATTTTAAAAACTCTGACTTATTGAAATGCTTTATTTTTATATTTACTTACAACTTTAAAATTATTATCAAGAGCGTGAACTAATACACATTTAATAATCGAGATATTAAAAGCATCGAAGTAAGAGTACTTACTCATTGCTCATATTTCGAGCCAAAAAACCGCCAAACACAATGCAGACCAAAAATATTTTAGTGTGGTTAAACACCTTTCCTGCAGAATATTTTTCCACAAAACCTGATATACAGGGTGTAATTAGTTTCATGTCATTAAAAAAACTGGTAATAGGGACCGACTAGACAAAGCAAAAAACCTGTATGACTTTTTTCTCTAGGGGCACTTTGAACAAAACTGACCTAGGTTTAAATTTTTATTGTTAAGGCGACATTTGAAAACCACTGTTTTTCAAGGGCAATGGATGTTATGGTTCCGAATATTAGAAATAATTAAAAACTGTAATATCCGACTTGTGTTTCCGCCGGAAGAAGTGCGGCACTTTGATGGGATTACTTGTACCGAACTTTTTATACCACTAATTATGAAAATTTAGATAATTCCTTCTCTTTCGGCACAACGCAACCATAGCATGATCGCAGGGGTTTAAATAGGATTTGTTTACATGTGTTTTTTAATTTGGAACAAAGTTATTTATTGTCGTTTATAAGAATTTATAAAATTTAAAAGTGGTTTATTAACATTTGTAACATTGTGTTAAAAGCTTAAAAAATTAGTTATTATTTTATAAAATTGTAAAGAGAACAGTTAGACGTCCGAGATACGATAACAGAAAATAGTTGTGTATTTTAAGTTAGGAAAAAATCTGATTTTTTTTCACGAATTGAGCGCATGATTTTTCCCAATCAGGTATCGAAATATAAAAACCGAGTTTTTGGTCTCTATGAAAATCAATGTAAACAATAATAAACAGAGCAAAACAGGACAGCGAATACTACTAATAATAATAATAATAATTATACCTTTAATGCCCAATAGGTAACACCCAATAACTGAACAATTTTTTTGAATTTCTCGCAAAAATTGTTCGAAACGCCCTCCATCTCCATGTATATATATTTCGGCACGTCGAACCAAGGACATACGCATTCCGTTCAACACATTTGGTAAATTAGGATAATATTTTATGGTTTCTATGCACATTAAAATACGTTGTTGCAATTGTTCTAAAGTGTCAATTGGATCACCGTAAACCAGATCTTTAAAATGACCCCAGAAATAAAAGTCAATCGGATTTAAGTCGGGCGATATAGCAGGCCATGGTACTGGTCTGCCACATCTTCCAGCAAATTTGGCAATGTTTGTTGCAAAAAATTTAAGTATACATCACCATTTAATCTAGCGGGTAATTGTATAGGTTCAATTATTTCATTACAGCAAATTCCTGCCCAAAAATTAGCGCTGAACCGTCGTTGAAAATATGCCCTTCTTATTACACGTGGATTTTGGTCTGCCCAATAGTGCATATTTTTGAAATTAAATACTCCATTTCTTGTAAAACACGACTTATCGGAGAAACACAGAACGCCTACAAAATTGCATTTGCTCTGCAAAATCTGGAGGTTCTAGTGCTTGGACACGTTAATAGTGATAGGGATGTAAGTTCTTATCTCTCAATGTCCTCCATACCACAAAATAGGATACTGCCACATGGTTCGCGATATCGCGCGTGCTTAAAGTTGGATCCTCTTCTACAAATTCCAAAATTTGAACCTCTGCGTCAATTACCCTTTCTTTTCGTTGTGAACCTCGTTCTCCTCCATGTCCATCGAGATGACCTGTTTCTCGAAGACGCTGGTCAATACTAACAAATGTACGAGCACAAAGTTGACGTCGATTAGGGAACCTTATACGATAAAGGTCTTCCGCACCAGCTGCATTTCCACCACTTTCTAAATACACCAAGTGCATATCCGTGAGCTCTGGATAAGTGTAATCTCCTATAATGTCTAAAATCTGTGTTTTAAAATACCACACTAAACTGTCAATTAACGTTATCAATAAAAAAAACCAAAAGAAAATCTTGGTCCAAAATCCAAAAAGTAACACAAGAAGCACGAACGAGAAGTAGTATCTTACGTAACCGTTTTACCATTTAAATCATTTTATTTTCTTTAACTGTGTACATATCAGATTCTTAAGCTAATATATCATTGTGTGCAATGTTGATAATTTTATTGATTTTATTGATAAAAACAATAAAACGCCGATGGCATGGCTGGGGATTTTTATTAGCAAACCTGTTTAAATAAAGCATAATAAAACACGCTTATTAATAAAATCTATGTGTATTTTGATTATATATTCTTAATAAATTAAAATGAAAAGATTAAAAATCATTTAATTCAGTTTACGTAACCAAGTACTAACGACTTGAACAATAAGTCAATAAAATAAATCTTAACATAAGTGGCAGTGGCACAAAATTCAAAAAGAACAAAAGCAACAGACAAAACTAAGGAACGGGCAGGTCGCGTCGTGTGTACGTTGTTTACCAAGTAAGGACACAAACTGAAATTATTACTTGAGGATATTACAAGGGAGAGTATAGCACGCGTAATAAGATAATTTGGCTGCGAGGAAGTAAAAAACATGGCGGTGTCCTCTGTCGGTCGCTTTTAACTGCTTTGTCTGCATGCTTTTCGATGACCCCGTAATTATCCAATTATCTCTTAGGCTCGGCATACTTATTTGCACGAATTTCAGAGTATCATGTGCGACAAGACGTGAGGCAATAAAGCCTACCCCAATATGCCAGCAGTTCTCAAACTATGTTATTAGGTATTTTGGAAATTCTTGTTTACTTTCTTTCTCCAAAACTATGAGCGTTAGACCCCATGTTACATAAGTTTTTTTTTGTTTGTCTTGTCGTTCCCTACCACCAGTTTTTTAATGACATGAAACTAATTACATCCTGTGTTATCCTATTAAATAAAATATGAATAGAATTTCTGCAAACATAAAATTTGTGTAGTATTTCAATGTATTTATTCATGTCTTTGTTAAATTTTCTGTATTATGTGTTAGAGAAAAGTAGTGAGAAACAGTAATGATCTGTCATGATTACTACAATGCCATATAAAAATTTTAAGCCTAACTCAGTGGCGTAGTAATAAAATGCTTAGCTTGTGACCACAGAGTCCCGAATCCTGGTAAAGGTGCGGATAAGAACGATAATTGAAGAAATTATCACATATAAAAAAAATGTTCTTCATACTACTGAAAAATATATAACAGTATAGTATTTCGTTTTTAGACTCTAAGCCCTTTATTTTGGGCATTAACAAAATAGATTAAGGAGTATCCAAGCGGTATATCACACCTTTTTTGAAGCATTGCTCTTGGTCTAAAAGAGAAAATATAAAGACATTGTCTACTATTAACCTGTAGTTGATGATTTCTTCAAAATAAAAGAAGCTCTGGCTTTCATTATGTTTCCTAGGTTTTTAATTCTTTTCCCTGACATTTATCAATATTTTAAAAATTCCCTGACTTTTCCAGGTTTTTCAGGTTTTCCAGGTGAGGCTGAATCCTGTAGTTAACCATATGCCAAAGATTATTGCCATCAGCAGTGGTGTGGAAGTAGAGTAGTGGTTAAAAAAAATGTTCAATTGTTTTTTTAGTACATTTATAAAAATGATCTAAGATTTAAATATGACGTGAATCCCATAAGAAATGGGTACATTTTGTGATCTTACCGCTTTAGCCTAAATTATTAAAATTTAATAACCATGTTTTCAATTTTTCTTGCCTCTTCATTTTTGTCATATTAACGTTTAAAATGAGACTTTAATATATTTGAATCGTATATTTTAACCTTTTTTTTTATATTAACTATGGAATCTATTTTTGGTGGTAAACGTATATCCGAGAAAAAGAAATCTTTTAAACATTTCGATACTTGCTTAAGCCATATCAAGCACTAATTTTGAACATAACTGCATTCTGTTGATACTTTAAAAATAACGAAGCGAAGTTTTTCTTTCAGTAAATTCACCTGGTAGATAGATCCCGATATAAATAAGTATTGATTTAATAGAAATAAAGCAAGATATCTACAGAGTAACTAGATGTTAAGAAATACGGACTCTAATAAATTAGCATTACTTTCATAATGCATCCATAACAGCATGTAGAAATCGTAAATCATTTTTCAGTCTCATTCAACGCAGTTCACTGAATTCAAAGGTACCTACTCTGTTCAGAGGGTCATTAGTTGGTGTGAAATATCATTTGCATCAAGTTTGTAATCAAACTTTCACATTTACACTATTTGCAGTGTTTAAGTGCACAGTGACGAAATGCAAGGTTAAATGGAGTGCAACCTCTATTAACAATGTTCAATAGAGTTAGGACTGTGGGAATGATACTGCCTCTCCGGCTCATTAGGACGTAAAGGCTTACATTGTGCATGCAGGGAGAATAATTATAGTTAGAATAAAGAGGAAACAAATGCGCTTTCCACTAATTGAAACAATTTCAAGTGGTGTCCTTTTTCGTATTTAATTCATGTCTGTGTATCTATTTTTATCTAGAGCTTTACTTATCCACGTCGATTTTACACATAAAACTAAGCTTTCGCTTACAGTCCAAGAGCTAGGTGGCTTTCTAGGCACATCATCGCCATATGCCCTAAGGCCCTTTCATAATGCATACTTTTATAACTTTATAGGTAAAATCCACAAAATTGATTTCTACGTCACAATCATCGTTTGAAGAATTACTATTTTTCTTGTATGTACAGAATGTACACATAACATCGTACACTTCTAATGCTTAAAATAAATTAAACTAGAGCCCATTTATTGTACTATTTATATAATTGTTGCACATGCTAAAGGATACTCTTCGCAATTTTTTGAGAATAACGGACTGATGGATTGACGTATGCCAGTAGTCTATTTTGTGTATGAAAATCTTATAGCGATTGATTTCCAAAGAAGCCACCCAGACAAGAGGATTATTATTTTCAATTAAAATACCTCATTTTTCCAAAATATTTTCAACAATCGTTTCTTCCTTGTGGTGGGGTACGGTTACCATAGGTATCAGTGGCGGCCTGTGGCTTTTAGCTGTGGGGGGGGCACTTGCACAAACACTAATATTAGTAGAATGCAAGCTTTCACGGCCATTATACAACAAAGTATTTTCTTCTGTGTGTTCCGTGGTCGTCGAATTTGACTCGACGTTTCTCTAATCATGCTGTCAGTTTATTTAGATGGATTCTAAAGACTCATTTTGAAATTTACTGTATATCTGTCAGTCTGTCTGCCCGTCTGTAGTTTTTTGTGCTCACATTTTCTCTGGAACGGTTTAAGATATTGACTTGAAATTTTATACACACGTATGTATTATAACGAGATGTGGAACTGGATTGCTTTTTGAATGTATCCGGTTGGTAAAGTACAAAAATTTGGGACTTGGTGTATATACTAGACGACAAGGCCTCAGATTTTTATACATTTCCATCATGTTATTAAAATTATATAACCAATTATTTCAATATAGTAGTCAAGACGTTTTCCTTTAAATAGATGGAGATGGATGGAGAATGTGGATGTGGAAGGAGTGATTCCTTAGGCAGCGATTTTCTGTTAGATATTCCAAAGTCTTCACGTTGTCAAAATCAACCCTGACAATTCCCATTCTTATAACAGTGCATGAAATTAAAGAATATTAATTTATTTTGAATTAAACATAAGCGAATTGCCACAAATATATTTTTGTACATTTACTGATTAGTACAGGCAATGAAGGCAAAATGTTGTAAAACCCTCGCAAAAATTGGGATTTAAGTAGTTAATAACCTGTAGAATGGAATGATTCATTCTTTGCACTTTGCACATTCTTTGCACTTTCAAGTTCTGGGAAAATTCAAAAAAATTTGGAAAAACTTTTTGATTTTCGGTATTTTGCTCTAACGGCTAAAATAATGAAGATACAGAAAAAAGTTTTGAACAGAATTTGTAGCTCGTCTCTTTCTCTACAAAATAGGTCTTTACCAATTTTTGTCTTACTTAAGCCGTTTAGGAGATAAATCCAGTTTTCCAGTTATAGTTTTGAGCCGTTCCGAAATGGGCGGAAAATGAGAATTGTCTGGGAGTTTCGTACGACCGGACATATCGATCGATAATTATTACTATTCAGAGCCGCTAAAAAAAATAAAAGCAACGTGAAATGTAGAGAAAAGTCTCAGCTTTAATGTGGAACTAATCACAAAATTCATAGAAATACTTATCATAGAGAAAAAAGTGTTAGAAGATGGCTTAATAAACTTTATACAGTCGATTTATTCACATCTTTGAGTTTTATGCATCCTGCCTATTTCTCCCGTAAAAATTGGTGCTTTTTCACTACGTGGATTCGATTCCACGCACTTTAATCTATACTTCGTGAAAATTTCATTGAAGAATGTTAAGAAATAAATAAGTTGTATATGTTTTACTGTATAATTGTGTATTTTCTGAACGTGTATGAATAATGCAGACAAATTCAAAAAGTACTAGGCGCATTTAAAAAACTCTAAAGTCATTCGAAAGAATATGTTTTATTGTACTTATAGTCCAAAAATTAAGACTGTGCTATTATTATTACTTAAGATATAGCGAATTGAACTCCAAAATTTGGAGGTGATTGATCGATGAGAAATAAATAAACCCTCTACTTTGATCGCAAGGCATATTTTTCCAATAGAAGCAATTGCAATAAAATATTAATTGGATTAATATATCATTATATAAGAATATATGAGCAAAATGAATTATCATTCTAACGACTCCCGGCAAAGATATGAATAAATCTGTGGATCAACTGTACAAAGTTCACTAAGCCATCTTCTGACACTTTCTCTCCTTGATAAATTTTTTTATGAATTTTGTGATTAGTTCCACATTAAAGCTGAGACTTTTCTCTACATTTTATGTTATTTTCATTTTTTTTAGGTGCTGTGAATAGTAAGAATTATCCATCGATGAGCCCGGCCGTACGAAACTCCTGGAGAATTCTCATTTTTCGCGAATTTCGAAGCGGCTTAAAACTATAAGTGGAAAACTCGATTTATCTTCTAAACGGCTTATGTAAGACAAAAATTTGTAAAGGCCTTTTTTGTAGAGAAAAAGACGAGCTACAACTTTTGTTGGGAACTTCTTTCTCCATTTTCATTATTTTGGCCGCTAGAGCAAAAAAACCGAGAACCAAAAAGTTTTTCCAAATTTTTTTGAATTTTCCCGGGACTTGGAAGTGCAAAGAATGCATCATCTCATTCTCCAGGTTATTACCTACTTAAATATACTATAAATACTTAAATCCAGAGATGATCCTTTTACTAATTATTGATACCCTAAATTATTAATTTGCCTGTACTAGATCTTAAAAACTATTTATTAATATATCACCAACTTTATTGGTACAGTTTATATTTCTTGGTGTTATGACAATTCTCTGTAAACGATTTACTAAAGTAACTATTTCATATTTAAAGCTAAATCTTTTACGTAGACTGGCTATAGTAAATATATATATTTTTTTATTCATAACTCTTCACTTCGAGTACTTACTACCTACAGTCATCGTTTAGAAATTATTTGTTCCAAACTGAAATAACATCTTTTACGTTGGTTAAGTGTTGGTAAATCTGATACTATTTTCAAGTGCAAAGACTTACCGAAACTTTCTTAGAACAACGAAAGTTGCAAAGTCTTAAGTACAAAAGTCTGAAAATATTTATCTAGTTGTTATCTTACGGTGACGCTGTAATTCTTGCTTGTATTAAGTTATTTTTGTAAGGCATAAGCTATCATTTTCTGGATTAACTGAATGGAATATTTTCATTAATTTAAGATGAAAGTGAAAGTGCTTACTTATATCTTGAATATTCATATTTTTTAGTATTTTAATGCAAATAAAAGTAAATTACAGCAATTTAACATTGCTGGTTCAATTTAAAGATTATATTTTTCATAATGACGTCACTAAGTGCAAACTAGAGAAATCGCCTAAATATTGGTTGCGAAGTGTTCTCTTATTTTCTGTTCTCCATTTACATTCTCGTTTAAGCCTCTTCCTCACCCACAAAAGTGGAGAGGTTACGGTAATTTGTCTAAAATCGAAAAATGAGATAAGGTTAATGTTCTGGGAGGACAGGAACACAAAAAATTGGTTTTCAAGAAGTGTATTTATATCTATGCGTGTGTATATGTAAACATGATAGCGTTGAAACTAGTGAACCAAGCTTGATAAATTAGGTCTAAGGGTAATATTGGTACCGGTAAATGAGCTGATAACGATTTGGTGAAGATCGTATAACGCGACGTTTAGTTTTCCTTTCGCACATTGATTTAAATCGAATTAAAAATATCTAGTTACAATTCAGCATTAACGATTTTTTGTACTCGTTGCTATATGTATTACTGAATTTGACGAAAATATTTTTAGTAGCATAAAGTAACATACACAATGACCCCTATTATTGAAGGGTAGGATAGTCTTTCAGAAACATTTAAGGCTGCCGCTAAAATAAGGTCTCGCACCTTTAATTTATATGTTACATACATGATGGCAAAGTTAGCTAGGTACTTCTTGGAGTTCTAATTTGGCTATCGATTTTTACAAATAATTTAGCGGATTCTGAGCTTTTATGAAATATTTGTTTTAATCCAAGATTCTAAATTTGAACAGAACCTATTATCGATTTAAATCCCGAATTGTAGACAACGACAATCTCTGAAATCATCACCGAAAATATCCGAACGGCAAGAAAATCGACAAATTTTTTTATTGTATATTTGTAATGTCCGTCCATACCTAAATCGATTTGTAAATATATGTTTAACTCATTGTTAAATAATCACGCGACATAACAAGTTATTTTTAGGTGTACCTAAAGTGAACTAGAACCGTGCACACACCCCTGAATTTTTGCAACTATGAATAGTCATGCAGTTTTCAGTTACTCGCTCGGCTGACCGATATTGATACTGGTAAGCAAACTTCTCTTCGATGTAATTCAATAAAGCAAGTAGGCTACTCAAACCACTTACTGAGATACAAGCTCTGGAAAATAATGATGAGAATATTAAAATGCAAATAACTAAAGTGGATAAAAAATTATTCCAAATGTATCCCATGAGTAAAATAGTAGGTATATTTCATTAGGAGACTGGAAATCAGGGTTTTTCCGCGCGCGTGACAAGCACGAAAAAATCTATTTCTGGACGTGTAATGAACGATATTTGTAATTACACTTCTTTGAAAATGGTAACATAAAAACAAAATACAACAAGAAAAGACATACGAGAGAAACTTGGAACATTTTTATTTTCATAAGTTATAGGAATAAAAAAAACATGTAACTACTGGATAAGAATATTGAAAATTAACTAACTAACTAACTATTAATAATAACATCTCCAACAATAATGTTTTTAGTTTGAATTGTTATTATTAATGGTTATGTTTATTGTGCAATTGGCATTATTGCTCAAGTTAAGTTCTTTTGAATGAATGATCTACTTGCGGGATTTTGCGAGTGAGAAGGGTTAAACAGTTTTTGTGATACCTCAATTTTTCTTTGCATGGATTCTTCTATATATCCTTCTGCTACATTGCCTTTTCAGAGCGAGTAAATCACCGCCGCTTTCCACCAACATGCTTGCCTGGTATATTCTCTGGGATTATCTAGGTTTAGATATTCTGCACCATCTTTCGGAACACCACTGAAGGTATAGTATCCAACATGATGAGCATAACACCTTTTTTTTTTTTTTCGAGGGGAAAAACCTTCACAAGGTTCCCTACACTGATGGTCCGGTGTGCAGGGATATGTGAGATTTCTACTCACTAAAAAAACCCCCTCTTCCTTCTCCGGAACTGTAACTAAACATTTCTTCGGAGGCTAACGAGTTCTATGGGATTAATATCTGTGCTTCTTCTTCTTTTGCCTTCATGATGCTGCAGCACATGGTGTTAATTGACGACCATTTCTCAGCGGTGGCAAGCATGTTTATCATAAAATTTTGTGGCGTGATTGTCAGGCCAACATTTCTGTTTGCCGTGTTCCTCTCGTCATTCCACCTAGGGCAGTGGAACATTGTGTGTTCCGGGGTATCCGGTGCTGGGCAGTAAATACACGTGTCTGCTTCCCGCTTGCCGATTCTATGTAAATAGCTGCCGAAGTTGCTGTGGCCACTTAGCGTGAGTTAGGTGGTAATTTAAATCTCCGTGTTTTCGGGCAGTCCAGGCTCTTACGTCTGGGATAAGGCGGTACGTCCATCTGCCGTGTTCAGAGGTGTCCCATCGCTCCTGCCAGCGTTCCATCAGATGGTTTCTGTAAACGATATTCGCATCTTCGTCTGCTCCGTGGCTGTACGCGCGCTCTTTGGCGAGCAAATCGGCGGGTGGGACCGCCGATATAACTTGAAGAGCCGAGGCGGAGGTTGTCCGGTAGGCGCAGCACACCCTTATCAACATAAGACGTTGTGTCTTCAGTATCCAGTTGCGGTTACGCGCGGTCTTTAATGCGTCGACCCCACGCCGGGGCGGCATACAGTAAGAAGGAATTTGCCACGGAGCTCAAAAGTTTCCGGGCGTAGGTCTTGGGCCCTCCAATGCGTGGCATGATCTTGCGGAGGGCCATGGCCGCTTTCTCTGCTCTGTCGGTGGCGTATTCGACATGACGGTTCCATGACTGCTTTTGATCGATGAAAAAACCTAAGTATTTTATAGCTAGTTTAGCGGCCACCACCGCATCAGAGACGTTGACGCTCATGTTGTTAACATGTTTGTTCCCGGTCAGCGCGACTGCTTCCGATTTGTCAGGGGCAATTTCTAGGTTGTGGTTGCCCATCCACCGATTTATTGCACGTATGGCGGCTTCGGCCTTGGTCGTAGCACGCTCCTCCGTTTTGTCTATAACGATAACGATAAGGTCGTCCGCGAACGCAACGAGTCAGGGATGTCGTGGCTTTTTAGCTCGAGGATGCCATCGTACAAAACATTCCACAGGAGTGGTCCCAGGACCGACCCCTGCGGAACGCCGCACGTGACATCACGGACGGGGTCGTCGATGATTAAAGATCTTTCTGTGAAGCAGCTCTTCACAAGTTGTACCAGGTACGCTGGTACCCCTTTGAGTTCTAGCGCTTCAACAATTGGACCCCAGGGGGCCGTGTTGAAGGCATTCTTCACGTCGAGCGCCACAGCTAGGCAGATCTCTCTTTGCCTCCAGTTGCCTGCGTTTGCGGAGCGTGCGACTCTTATGACCTCCTGGATGGCGTCGGTCGTAGAGAGACCCTCTCTAAAGCCGAATTGGCTATCAGAGAGGCCCCCTCTCTGGTCAAGTTCCGCGGTGAGGCGCGTCATGATGACGCGTTCCAGGACTTTTGCTGTGGTATCGATCAAGCAAATAGGCCTGGGTGCAGTACCCGGCGGCTTGCCAGGTTTAGGAACAAGCACTAGCACGGCCCTTTTCCACCTACGGAGGATTTCCCCGTTTACAAAAATGCCGTTAAAGACGTAACACCTGCCGTTTCGATATGCAACAAATAAGTAATGTTCTGCTGTTCATATTTTTAGGTCGTAGAGCTGCATATTTACGATAAAGTGTCCAGGGCTCAAATGCATATCCTTCAATGGTGAAACTTCTTGATGTGTGAGTTTTTCCATCTCGTACAAACACAACAAGAAAGCGCTCATCATCTACCACATCGTCGTATTAAACTAAACATTTAAATTGCTTTTGCTAGTAGATCTTGTCCATCTGGAGGTTCACATAAAATTTAGTTACTTGTTCTGCTGTTAAAACTCTTAATTTTTTCGGTATATATCCTACAGCTTGATGCTTCAAGAAAGCAATAGTTTTTGGATATTTGTTGATGTCAGCATTTTCTTTTATGGCCAAATAACTTTTTAGCATTAAGAATCGAATGCATAACGGGGAAGATTTCATAGACGTTGCTTTTTCGACAAACTAAACAAGAAGAATATGGTCACTTAGAGTTTTGATTTTGTTCAGAATTCGCCATGCATTCAGTTAAATGTTGATATTTGTGTTCATATCTTGACCTAGATTTTACTGGTAATAAATTCGCGATCGCTTGTATGGCTTGATCTAGGATGTTATCGGGGATTTCGAGATTTTCTTCTGAGTAAATTTTATCGACAGAAATTTAATTGACAGAAAATAAACAACGCTGACAATGCAGTGTTTGGTATATATGAGGTGTTTCCGTGATTAATCTTAAATTATTTCAAAGATGATTTGTTTTAAATTAGTCTATGCCATATAAGGTTGACAAAACGTCAAAAAATATTACAGAAGCTCATACAAATATTCAAACATTTACAAATTAATAGACAAAATAGGTATATGCTAAATATCAGATAACATATAGACTTTCTTAAATTTAGTTTACTTTGCTGTATATTTCTATTGAAAAGCCATATATTCGGTATTTTTATTCAGCGCACGGAAAAAATCGGAGATTTGGAAAACTTTTCCCGTGCGCTGTTTCCGGGCGCCATGCGCCAGTCCGAAAAAGCCCATCGTACATTCTTACTAATACAGATGAAAATAAGGTGTTTTCAAAGAAGTATAATGAAAAAACATTTTCTATGCTGGTTTGCATTCTATCACGTTTATTTAATCGCTTGAATTTTAACAGTCAACGAAGGAAAAATATGAAAAGGCAAATTTTTATACCAAATGTCCTGACTGGTGGATGGTGAGCGGGAGGGGTAGTACTTAAAAGTCCCCTTTTCACGTTTTTTTTCTTGAATAACTCGAAAACTACGCCATGCATAAAAAAAGAATCCATGTACTAAAAGAACTTTTAATAGTCTTTAGGGCTTTAATAACATAAATGAAACTTAATACTGACTGAATTAAAATCTTTAAGGGTTTGTTTAAATTCACAATTTTTCTACCCTCTGTATCTTGTAAAATATTAATCCTAGAAAATAAATGAATAGGAACTTATTTGTGAGAAATTTCATGTAGTTTAATATTATACTTTTTCGCTAGAGGGCCTAGCCCCCCGCTCAAGACTTTTAGTACATTGTACAGGGCACTCCCACCGACAACTGTTCAAAAATTTTCGTTGAGTAGAGTATTTACTGAATATACATATGTGTGATATTAACGACCAATATCGCCAATTAATGTAAATATCAAGAGATATTATTTATATATTATACAGGGTGTTTGGTGCATCGTGTGCCAAATTGAAATGGCCGACAGAAAGGGTTATCTGCTATCCTTTCAGGCCCCTTAACACTTCCCATGCCCTGCGGGATTTTTCATATCGACCTTCTATCTTTTTAATGAAAAAAATCCCAAATTCTACATTTAAATTCAAATTATAAAAAAAGTATTAGGCGTAGACTGCGAATTTCATTTTTATTTTGATGTGTATTGTTGAAGGGTTTTTCTAAAACCAAAATTAGTGGCATTAGCCATCTAGTTGATTTTTATTCTCTAGCAAACTTTAGGAATAGGTAAAATTTAAATTTAAACTTAGACTTTAGACTGCTATAAAAAAAAAACTCAGAGCAACCGGGATCTTTCAACTCCCTCAAAAATTGTCTAGTCTATCCTCTTGCTAATGATGTGCCACATGTCATAAAAATCTTTTAATAACTTCTTGAATTCGCTAAATTAATGAATCGGGTCACATAAGGTTAATATTCAAAATTCCGAATAAAAAAATATTTTTGCTTAAATTATGCATGGGAAACAGGTAAAATCTCTTACCTCACTCTTGCGAAGTAAAATCTATCTTCTATATCTTTCTGTTCATTGGTTTTCTTGAAATAAAGAAACAATTACATTTTTATCATTTATTAAAAAAATTTGAAAATCTTGCTCAAAGTGTTGGTCTCTGTTGCGAATCCAGGCCCGTCATCTGTTTCGTATTTCGACAGTTGCTGTATGAAGTCGTATTTCCTCCCTAATTGTACCGAAAGTCGTTTATGGATTGGACAAGAGGACAAGTTCCTCCCTAGTCGCAACCCCCGTCGTGTACACGAGCTCTTTGGCACGTCCCCAGACATAAAAATCCAACGGAGTTAGGTCTGGGAAACGTGAAGGCCATTGAATAGGGCCATCCCGCCCAATCCACGCATTTGGGAACACATTGTCTAGATATTGTCTTACAATCAATCGCCAGTGCGCGGGACAGCCGTCATTTTGAAAAACTGACGGCCCTATTTAATGGCCTCCACGTTCCCCAGACCTAACTCCGTTGGATTTTATGTCCGAGGTCGTGCCAAAGAGCTCGTGTACTTGACGGAGGTTGCGACTAGGGAGGCACTTGTCCTCTTGTCCAACGCATAGAAACTGCTTTCGGTACAATTAGGGAGGAAATACGACTTCATACAACAACTGTCATAATACGAAGCAGATGTCGGGCCTGCATTCGCAACAGAGACCAACACTTTGAGCAAGATTTTTAAATTTTTTTAATAAATGATAAAGATGTAATTGTTTCTTTATTTCAAGAAAACCAATGAACGGAAAGAGATAGAAGATAGATTTTACTTCGCAAGAGTGAGATAACAGATTTTACGTGTTTCCCATGCATAATTTAAGCAAAAATATTTTTTTATTCGGAATTTTGAATATTAGCCTTATGTGACCCGATTCATTAATTTAGCGAATTTAAGAAGTTATTAAAAGGTTTTTATGACATGTGGCACATCATTAGCAAGAGGATAGACTAGAGAATTTTTGAGGGAGTTGGAAGATCCCGGTTGCTCTGAGTTTTTTTTATAGCCGTCTAAAGTCTAAGTTTAAATTTAAATTTTACCTATTCCGAAAGTTTGCGAGTGAATAAAAAAACAACTAGATGACTAATGCCAGTAATTTTGGATTTAAAAGAACCCTTCAACAATACACATCAAAATAAAAATGAAATTCGTAGTATACACCTAATACTTTTTTTATAATTTGAATTTAAATGTAGAATTTGGGATTTTATTCATTAAAAAGATAAAAGGTCGATATGAAAAATCCCGCAGGGCATGGGAAGTATTAAGGGGCCTGAAAGGACAGCAGATAACCCTTTCTGTCGGCCATTTCCATTTGGCACACGATGCACCAAACACCCCGTATAATATGGCTTCGTCATTAAACTATTAGAGCCTGCATTAAACAACAAACTTTATTTCTAAAATATTGCACTAACTCCAGGTTCATTTACTAATCAAGTTATACAGAAAACATAAATTAGTTTTCTTTGTAAATTACAAAGTTTTCTTAGTAATCTAACCTTATTGAAATAAGCATACCACCCCACTATTTAAAATTAATTTAGTGCCAAGTTGAAAGTGAGTTTTAGTAAGTTGAAATGGGAATTATCAAAACTTCCCTGTTGTTTTTATGACTACGTAATTGTACAAAAAAATATTACACGCTTTCCAGTTTGATGTATTTTCAACTCTAATAATACACTTTACGTTTCTCATTAACAATGACTCAGAAATTAATATAATCTGGGTCATTTTTAAAATTTTATACATGTACATTAAACAAATTACTCTTAGATTGTTGATGTCAAATAAAATATGACCATAAATTTTTAATATTAATTTTGAATTTTTAATTTATCATATTGAGAGAATAATACTCAAACTATAAACCGACTGCGACTAGTGCATGATATAGGCTTGTACAAATAATATACAAGGTGATTGAGATTTTGACTCTGAAGTTTCCACAAACCCCAAAGCACTGGAATATTACACTTGAATACTAACACACCATGCGCATTTTGCCAACCATGTGTATGTACATCATCCATGTGCGATATACTCAAAAGTATCTTACGTTACATTTCTAATATTTATTAGGAAAATTATTAATTATGGGAAATTTTATTCTTTTATTATAATGCTCTGTACTATTGCACTCTAGTACTGTCACAGACAGGGACACTTCAGAACTGATACTTACGCCTCACAATAATAGACGGCGCGCACTAATCATCGTGAGGTAAATAAACAAGTCGTTGAGTAGATTAAACTATAATTATAATAAAGTCTACCAACCACAGATAAATGCAAGATTAGCCAAATGAAAAGGTAGAATTATCAAAATAAATATACTTAGATCCTTTCCTTAATTTAATATTCCCTTAATAAAAGATAACTACTTTTTGATCGAGATAACGTGACCGCAAGCAGGGGAAATAATAGAATGTTATTTAACAATACTGCTCCGGGTTAAATTCTTTCTTTTTCGCTTGAGCCCTTCATCGAGATGGACATAATTTGCGATTTATTAAACCTCTAAGGGGGATGGATATTAAAATAGGAAAACCTTACGGACGCGTAAGGAGAGTTTTTAAACAATTATGCATTTTTAAATACCATCTAACGTGTGAAATATTGTTTTAGGTATTCTTTATAATAAAAATTTTCATATAAAATCGGCCTTCGATGCGACGTTTTCTTAAAGTTTCCTTAAATGTTAAGTCACTTTCATTACGTTAAATATTCTTAACGACAAACTTTCTGTACAAGTACGTTCTCCTCATGATTTCTTATCCTCAAAATGGTCATATCAGAGGAATACCCAAGGCTACGCCGCGAGGAATACCAGTTAAGTAAAATGGAGGCCCTCGATCAGCAAACATTTTAATCTGTTATCATTGTGTAATGGGACATGGTTAATAGAAATTTTCTTCAGCAGATCATAGTAAAATAAGATAAGTATCTACCTATTTCTTCATAAATAAGAGATTATGTCTACGTATCGTTAATTAATTTTATCTATGCAAAACGTAAAATGCCAAATCCCACCAAGCTAACAAATTTACAAGTAAACCAGAAAATAGCAAATCTTAGGTTGGGGAATTATTTTTTAAAGTTAAATGGTTGCACAATTTTAAGTACTTATATATCTGCTACTTACCGTGTCATTTTGGATATGTCAAAGTGGTTAGACATATTATTGGTAATTATTTACACATACTACGTGTTGCACAATTTGAAATTTCCTAGACTTGACTTGTCAAATCGTATAACTTGTATGAATTATTTATATTAAAGGAATTTGGATGTTTGGAGCGTGGTGTAAAGTGTACCTATTTGCTAGGAATAGAGTTACAGTACTTTTGTGTTATATAACTTTGGGTTGTCCCGTGTTTTATCTGCTAGAAGTATTTTTGGCGATTGATATAGATACCTCCCGATGGTAATTTGTAAGTTATGTATTCTGAGTTTCTGTCATAATGTTATATTTGTTCATATGCAGTGAGAGTTTAAAAAATATAAGGCACGAATCTTCTGTTTCTCTTAGGCAATTACTTAAACAATGAGATATACCTGATAAACCATGTATAATTTTAGATGTGTGGCCGCTATATTGCAAATATCGTATATATATATATTTTTTAATTTGCAACCGTCATGGATAAGATATCAGTTCCAGGTATCTAATACTTGTCTTAGGGCATATGTGTTAGATATTATGAAGGAAAATCCACGCGTAAACATAACGCAGCTCGCCTGTTAGGTAACCGGGGTGTCACAATCAACGCTGTTAACAACAACTGGCTATTTTGAAGAAGTTTCCCTTGGTTGGTTCTTACATGATGTTCCATCAACTTACTGTCGTCTAGTGGTTCGAAACTATCTTGATCATATGCAAGGAGTATGGTGGATTAGGCTGAATGAACCTCTAGCATGGCATTCATTGTCTCCTGTTTTAAACCTTCTTCATAATTTTATAATAATACTGAAGTACAGTGAAACCTGTCAACGATTCGCGTTGGCACTTCACAACTGCTGCTGATATTTTACAACTGCAAGAACAGCAGGAAAGAGGAACATTTGTATTAGCACGACAAATTGGAACCGACGCGCGACGTGTCCAAAATATTGGCAAGTACTATAAAATTTCGAACGGTTGTCACAGCGGCAGTAGGTACGTATCAATTTTTGATCGAGATAATGTTTGATATCACAGTATTTAAGTAGAAAACAAACAGGTTTACATTACTCAGTAAACAAAATGGAAGAAAATGTATATATGTATAAAATCTATCAATTGACATAAGTGGTTAATCGAGAATAAATAGCTCTAAATTATACTTTACAAAATACTCATCTAGAATAGTGCATTTTACATTCATACCTGGTTATGTTAATCCCTTCCTCGGCACTTTTCTGTAAAAATCCTTCTTTACCAGGTACAATGCTGCGGCATTTTGTTATCTTACCCAGAGGAGCAAAAAAATCTAAAACCGCCCCTGAGTAAACGGTAAATCCACAATTTCCATCAGTATAATTAACTCAAAATAGTGTATTTTCTTCTGTAATGTTCATTTTCTTATTATAGATGTAAATTACACCACTTAGTAGTCATAAAAATAACTTCACTGAAGTACTTAAGTTCGCTCTCATCATGTCGACTTCATCAATAAAACTTATCTCTTACTTTACGTTTATCCTCTTCTTTCTTAATAGAACCACGGCATACAAAATTATTTAAAATGTTAAAATCAAAATAATGTAATTTAGTAAGTGTACATTTCAATTTAAAACAACTTTTATATCTATACACCTGCTTTTATTTTCAGAAGTGCAACTTCTATGAAATTTTAATGAGGATATTTTATTACTTTTATACTTATAACATATCAATTGCAATAGTCAATTCTCGGTATTGTTTAAACAATGTATAATATAGGTTTATCAGAAACATGTCAATATAACACGCACAGTTCATTATATTAAAAAAAAAACGACAAGACAAGTTTTTATAAATAATATTTTATTGCTACTGAAATAAAAAATCGGTAAAGGTATTTACACAGAACTTCCCTCTTTATTTATATAGGGCGGTCACTCTAAAATATTATAAATTAAGAAATGACAAGAATTATAATTGCAATGTAGTTAGCCCTATCATTACAGAGAAAACCTGATAACTTTTTTCCATCATCATCTATAGTGGTGGGGGACATAATTTTCATTTTTTGTTTGTTTTGTTAATATTTTTTTCTTGAAGTAGGTTTAGAATATAATGAAACGTGGAAATTTTAAAATTGAAAAAATAATTTTTTTCCATGTAGTGGGAAATTTTTTTTTAATTTTCAAAACAATGTTTTTTTAATATATTTAGAATGTCATGAAACGTGGAAATTTTAAATTTGAGGAAAACATTTCTTTTCCATCCATTTTATAACAAACATTTAAAATGTTTATCTTTTTAATTTTCAAAAAAAAATATATTTTTACTTCCCTCGCATTCCGAAGGGAAATATTATATTCGAGAAAAAATCGCCCCCCGAGATTTTTTCGGATCTTCACGTTTCAGAACATGCAGATTACGAAAATATAGGTTTTTCAATTCCGTCAGTCTGTCTGTCGGTGCATTAACTAAAAAAACTGCTTGACCGGGAACGGTCAAATTTGGTAGGTAGCTGACGACACTGCCCCGAAGAAATGGTTAGATTTTCACTTGATAATATACAGTGTGGACGTCGTGAGGTGAGGAAGGGTCCCCATTTTCAGTGGCGAGATCTCGATCGGCGAAGTTAAGTCACGTCGGTCGAGTCCATTACTTGGATGGGTGACCGTATCTCATTTCGCCGTCCTGGTTAAGTGGTAGAGTAGCATTAGCTAAACTTCGCCAGGACGTTAAAATAAATAAGGCAATTAAATAAATAAATTTAAAAAAATAATGGGAATAGATAATGGACATTTTTTTCGGTTTAAAATTTCCATGTTTCGTGACATTTTAAAGCTATTTAAAAAAAAAATCAAAATTTAAAATAGAAAAAAAAAATGAAATTTTGAAAATATTGTATAAAATGGATGATGGTAAACATTTTTTGTTTGCTCAAATTTAAAATATCCACGTTTCATATTTTTCTGTCTGTCTGTCTGTCGGTGCATTAAGTAAAAAAACTACTTGACGGGGAACGGTCAAATTTGGTAGGTAGCTGACGCCACTGCCACCGAAGAAATGGTTAGAGTTTCACTGGAAAATATACAGGGTGGACCGTCTAAAGGGAATAGATAATGAAAAAAAATATTTTTCTCTCAAGTTTAAAATTTCCATGTTTCGTGACATTCTAAACCTATTTAAAAAAAAAAATTCAAAATTTAAAATGGAAAATAAATTTTAAATTTTGAAAATATGGTATAAAATGGATGATGGTAAAAAAATGTTTGCTCAAATTTAAAATATCCACGTTTCATGACATTCTACACATATTTAAAAAAATACATTTTTCTCAAAAATTAATTTGTCAATAGTTAGAGGTAAAAAGCATTAGGGGTGTTCCACCCCTGGCCTCCTAGACAAGATTCGAAGAGCGCCATATTTCTGGAATAAATATGCTCATTTAATATGTACACTGTAGCATGCAAATTGCTATTTTTATTGTTTCCAAAATTTGAATACTTATTGGCTCATATTTATGGGTGATCTCCTCTCTTTCGTTCAGTAAATAACTAAATTTAACTTCAAATAAATTAACTATATAGATCAAGTAATAAAATAGACAACTATAAATATAATGGTATAGTATTGCTGGTCATATATCTTCAAGGTAAATATTAAAATCAAAGGTTTTTTGTAAGAGATTTAATTCAAACTAAACAAAGTAACCCAGTAAAATAATAAAATGTCGTCAATTTTATGCGATGCGTAACTCAAATCCACATTTAATGTATAAGAGAGTATCATAAAACTCTGTCAATTTAGTTTTTATTTTGATTAACGTCACCAAATATGTCGGTTTTAAAACTTCCGCGTGAGGAAGCACTTCACTTGTTGCCTGACTACGACGCAGTAAGCAGCCCGTCAAATTACTCGAGCATCGTACTCCTTGACCACATGTCTAACATATAAAATATAACCATAAGAAGTTTAGTTGTATCTGAGAGGTTGGAGGAATATAAATATGTACCTGTATTTTTGGAAAACCGGATTTATTCCGGTTTTTTTTTCCTTGGTGGGATTTTTTTTTTACTCATTACCTAGCCATTGGAAGGTTTTTTGAGAAAGATTTTTTTTGAGGATGGTTTGCTAGACAAGGCCAAATCGTAATCATATTTAAGTCACCTCGTATTTGTTAACCCTCAATTGATGTATCAACATATCCTGTAAATGTGGTATATTTAGAAGAAAAAAAAATTAACCTGGTTTGGATGATGTAATATCTGGAATTTCGTTATCGTTCTACCTATAATGGAAAGATTCCGTTAGCCATATTATTTTGTATCTCCAAGGTCATAATAGTATAAAAGAGTGAAGTCGCTGTAATGGTTCCCTCGTCAATGTAACCAACCTGATTACGTCCTGTCAGAGTACTCCAGAATCGTTTACCACCATTAGAATCTGTCGTCCAGTAAAAACTACTACATCAGGACTTTTATAGAAGATAAGTAACATACATTATGTTTCTAAATTTAGCTTTACCTTATTTAATTCGCATACACTTTATTTAAATCTCATTATTAAATGATATTTGTTTATCTTATCCATCGCTACTCAGCTCAGTTTTAATCAAAATATGAGTCTATATTATTATGATAGATATTAAATAATTGTATAATCATATTCTGTAAAAAATTCGGTGATCACCAAGTTTTATGAATTAATTATTATTCTGTGTATCTATTTCTCTAAGGTTAAATTCTGAGCAGTATTATTTACGAATGATTTAAGGTAGATTTTTGCTATATGACATATATGCATACATCTGTTAACATAATTTCTAATTGGTTCTAAACTTTAAAAAAGAAAAATATTACATTGTATATTAATACATACAGGGTTATTGAATATGAATGATATATATGCGTATATATATTTTTATATTTGTTTCTAGATTTAGTATAACTATTACAGTTAAAAATTGCAGTTTGATCAATTTCTAATAAAATTGATTTTAAATTTTAATCAGATTTTTATTCTCAATCTATGCTACTTGGGACTCTAGTACAATCCATTTGACACTTAAAATCATAACATTATTTCAAGTACTTATTACTTCACTCTGAGTATGTTCTACTGCTCTTGATACTCAGCAACAACTAAAGTAAAGAGTAGTTGGCGCCTAAAAAAAAATAACATCTTTTGTCACCTCATACACAGAAAGAAATAACGGTAAGTGCATAAAACTAACTTATTTTAACATTAAAATTCCGCCTTCCTCACCCCCAAATTCTACCGAGCTAATGAGCTAGCTGGCTAGTGTAATCTTTCCTTGCAACAATTCTTATGATAACTCTTAACATTAATCAATATATAAGGATAACTTTTAGTTGCATAATATTCGGTTTTTAAAATTTTTTTATATAAACATTAAATTAATGAGAATTAGGAGCAAGTTAGGTTACAACACAGTTCAAATTTTATTAAAATCGATAGAACGGTTTGGAAGTAATAGGCAAAAAACCTTCTTGAATATGTAACCCTGTATGTTTATATTTACAGTTATGTTGCACAAGATTTCTGATATTATAGCAAGCGCATCACTAAGAGTGGCTTAACGGCTTCTGATTTGTCGAAAGCCGTATTGTACCATAACTGTGTGTTGGAATGATACTTGTTCCGACAAAATTTTTAGTTGTGGAATTTCTAGTTTTCCAAACAGTGTTAGAAAAAGAACTGTGTTGCAATAACATGGAAATACAGTCATTTCCAAATTTCTTTTCACTTTTACAGCTTGAGGACCTTAAAGTTTAATATATAGCAACTACATTTGTTTTACTTCCACATCCACGTAGTGGATTGGAAGTATAGTAATTGTAAAAATATTTTCGCCTAGCGTCGGTTCATATTCTTGCATGTTTACGTCTCGACGCCGATCAACGCTTAGCGTCGTTTTCGTATAACATGTGATTCTGATTCCTCAATTTACGTTCTTGCAGTTTTGCGTCTCGGCGCTGACCGACGACGCCTAGCGTCCATTTAGTAATACTTGTGTGTTTGATAAATTTTGACACCTAGATTCACATTGTATTTTTACGTCTCGAAGCCGACTCACGCCTTGCGCCGTTTCTGTAAAACTTGTGTATTTGATCAATTTTAATATCTGGATTCATGTTCTTGCATTTTTACGTCCCGATGCTGACCGACGCTTAGCGCCGTTTTTGTAGAACTTGTGTATTTGATACATTTTGATACCGAGATTTACAGTCCGTATCCGTCTCGATGCTGACCGATGTCCAGCGTTGATTTTGTAAAACTTGTGTATTTGACCAATTTTGATATATATATTCATATTCTTGCGTTTTTACGTCTCGATGTATTTGATCAATTTTAATATCTAGATTCATGTTCTTGCATTTTTACGTCTTGACGCTGACCGACGCCTAGCGTCGCTTTGGTAAAACTTGTGGATTTATACATATTGATACCGAGATTCATAATCCTGTATTTTTCCGTCTCGACGCTGACCGACGTCCAGCGTCGATTTTGTAAAACTTGTGTATTTGACAAATTTTGATACCTATATTTACATTATTTCGTTTTTGCGTCTCGACGCTGACCGACGTCTAGCATCGTTTTTGTACAACTTGTGTATTTGACCAATTTTAATATCTGAATTCATGTTCTCGCATTTTTACGAAATCCATTTTTGTGGAATATTAATGTAAAGCCTATTACATTAATAATTATTTTTAGAAAAGGAAAAAACAATGCTTTTAGATGTTTCAAATAAAAACTGTATTTTTATACACTCTACATATGTTTCGGCTTGCTAGGCCTTTCTCAAGAGCATTACAGATGAATACTAAAGCTATGAGGGTGGTTGTTCTAAAAATAAATGCAGTAATACCCAAACATGTGGAATTACGGGGATTTCAAGTAATAAAACTAAGGATCTACCTACTCGGAATAATTCAATGGGCTATTCTTAGAACCTTGTCTATTATAGGAGTGTTTATGAAATTTAATTGGTCATTGGTGGTACAAGTATTGCTTTTAAGGGATTTTTTTATTTCTAATTGTTCAAGGAGGTTTAAGCGTTTTCCTTTACTTTCTGAATGGATTAAATTAATATTCTCTGTATCAATAAAATGATTATTTTCAATGCAATGTGTTGACATTCCTGTGTTTTTGGTGTTATTTAAAATGGATTGTTTATGTTCTTTTACCCGATTAGCTATACTTCTACCACTTTGGCCAATATATACCGCGTTACAGTCCTTACATTTAATTTGTAAGGACTGTAACGCGGTATATATTGGCCAAAGTGGTAGAAGTATAGCTAATCGGGTAAAAGAACATAAACAATCCATTTTAAATAACACCAAAAACACAGGAATGTCAACACATTGCATTGAAAATAATCATTTTATTGATACAGAGAATATTAATTTAATCCATTCAGAAAGTAAAGGAAAACGCTTAAACCTCCTTGAACAATTAGAAATAAAAAAATCCCTTAAAAGCAATACTTGTACCACCAATGACCAATTAAATTTCATAAACACTCCTATAATAGACAAGGTTCTAAGAATAGCCCATTGAATTATTCCGAGTAGGTAGATCCTTAGTTTTATTACTTGAAATCCCCGTAATTCCACATGTTTGGGTATTACTGCATTTATTTTTAGAACAACCACCCTCATAGCTTTAGTATTCATCTGTAATGCTCTTGAGAAAGGCCTAGCAAGCCGAAACATATGTAGAGTGTATAAAAATACAGTTTTTATTTGAAACATCTAAAAGCATTGTTTTTCCCTTTTCTAAAAATAATTATTCTAAAGATGTTTCACAAGGAACCTACCACATACTCAATCCAGTGTACTATTACATTACTCTTGAGTTGTGTAACTTTTTAAATTTTTTATCCGCAGTTTAATAAAAGTTTGGAAATTTCTGTAACTGTCCTTTATTTCTCTATTGCTCTACATTTTGCAGATTTCGTAAATATCATGCCGGGCTTGAAAGCTAGCCAAATTCATTTTCAATGTCTTAACCAATCTTGCTAAATTGCAACTTCCGTAAAGTTTTTTATGACATCTACCCCAAATATTAATAAAATTCCATGACCAGTTATTTCCGCATACGAAAGTGCAAATATAGTCAAGAAGTTTACCTTTAAAGAGGAATGGGGGAGAAATGGAAATGGAGGAAAATCTGGATGTGAAAGTAGTGCTTCCTTAGACAGAGGTTTTTGTAATTAATTAATCCCGCTGGTTCTTTATTTATTTTTGGTAGGTTATTCAGATTATTAATTTTTTCTGTTGTATACAATATAATTCATTAATATCCCTCAACAGTGTAATTTATAAATTTTACATGCAAATTTAAAAATAATCATGATGATTACATTGTCCATTTACCTTTATTATATAGTATGCGTCCGCTGGACCTTGTAATATGTACCACTGTAGCGGCTATTAAACTATAATTTCTGATATATGTTATTCCATACAATAATACCTCTAGAGAAAATTGGATAGTGTGAGCACATGAACGTAAATTAGGTAGGTACATGTGTATGTGTAATCATAAATATAATTTATTATAACATTGAACGTTACCATTTTGATATTCAAGAGGCGAACTCCCAACGAGAATATGGTTTTCAATTCTCGTTATTTTGTGAGAATGTGCTTGAAATCCCATCAGTTCAACTTCCTATCTTGATGCCAGATTGTGAAACATGTCACACATCAACTGAATTCGGGGAATATAAACCAATTTATGTACTCTCATTTTGTCCTTATTATGTAAAGTTTTAATCTACATAAGTCCGGCGCTGATTAATTGAAATGCTTAGAATAGAGTAAATTAGAAATAATTCTTTCCGATTAAAAATTGTTACGAAAATAGAAGTTTCGTGAATTATATATATAAAGAATTGATAATTTATATAGAAGAATAGTTACTTAACTAATAAATTCTCCATATTTAATTATCTCCTAATGATATCAACGTGGTTGGTGAAGCAGCCGTCGAGCACTCAACCGTTTTGTTGTATGTGGAAACTACGCCTTTAGAATCTAAAATATAGAAAAACCCCTGCGTAAGGAATCACCACGTCCACATCCAAGCTAAGAAAAACATCTTGACTATATTTTCACTCTATTATGTGGAAATAATGGGTCATAGAATTTTAATAATATTTTAGGCAGACATCATAAAAAAATTTAAAGGCGTAGGTCTCTAGCATATGCGCCAAAAATTAAGTTTCTGGACTCTTATCAGCCTGCTCTTCTTATTTTCCAGATTTTACACCTCTCTACTCCTTCAATTGAATCATCTCCATCAGATGTCATTACAATACATACGTGTACCAAATTTCAAGCGAGTAACTCAATTTTATTTTACCAATCCGTTTGGGGTGAAAGATGCTATGAAAATATCTGAGGTCTTGGCTTCTAGTATATACATAAATTAATTCCAAGTTTCTGTACTCTTACCAGCTTGCTTTACTTATTTTCCCATATTTACACCCCAACCCTTCACCGGATAAGTTAAAAAACAATCCATTTCCAGATCTCGTTATAGCACATACGTATATAATATTTCAAGTCAATATCTTAAACCGTTCCACAGGAAACGTGCGCACAAAAAAAAAGAGTTACAAACCGACACACAGACAGACCGACAGACAGATCAACAGACAGACAGACAGACAGATAGAATTTTTTTACGATTACTTTACTTCTACTCCACTACGTGGATGTGGAAGTAAAATTGTACAAAAAACTTGAAACACTAATTTCTCAAAAATATCGGTATCTTGGGTTTTACTGACTGAATTTAAAAAAATACACAGGTTAAAATATGTGTTCAAATACAATATAACAAACTAGAGAAAGTATGAAAATATGAATTATTTAACAAATTAAAAATTTTGGAAAATATTCAAAGTGGAAAAAAGGTAAAAAAAAAACAAAAGACAGGGTGTAATTAGTTTCATGTCATTAAAAAAAACTGGTGGTAGGGAACGACAAGACAAACAAAAAAACCTTATATAATATGGGGTCTAAAGCTCATAGTTTTGAAGAAAAAAAATAAACAAAAATTTCGCAAATTTTCAATAAAATTTTTGAGAACTGCTGGAATATTGAGGTAGGTTTAGATCTAGATCTGATCTGAAGAAAACTATACTCTAACTCTCCCTTGTGCAATATTTTAGCTACTGTCGGTATTTCGTTATGTACACATTGTACACACGTCCAACCCGCCGTTCGTTGTTTTTGTTATTTTTGAAGTTCGCGTCATTGTGTATGTATAGTTAAGATTTATTTTACTGACTTACCGTTCATGTTGTCAAATTCTTGATTACGTACAGACACAACTTACTTGTTCGTTCTTTTTGTATTCCTTTTTGGTTTTTGTACCAAGTTTTTATTTTATTTTTCTTTATTGACAACGTTAGTTGATAGTTTAGTGTTTAGTGTTGAACGAAGTGCGTATGTCCTTAATTCAACGTACCGAACTGTGTACTGATGCAGATGCAGAGATTTTTAATCATTGAGGTAGGTAGTAAGCTTTTAACCCAGGATACTCATTTATGTTACAAATGTTAATAAACCGCATTTAAATTTTCTACATTATAAACAATCCAATATTTTGTTCCAAATTAAAAAAAACACATGTAAAGAAATGCTCTGTTTAAACCTCTATGGCCATTATTTGCTTGCAATTGTGCACGAAGAGAGAACGAATTATTTACCTCTTTATACTTGGCTCAGTTCAGTTGAGGCGGTCCATCAAAGGCGGTCGATGATCCTTTGACACAGCAGACCGCCGCATGTGCCGGCGAGCACTTTTTTATGACAATTTAAAAGTTGTATAATTGGGAACTACAAGTCCAATGACCAAGAAAAGCAGTGGTTCTCAATAGTTGTCTACCATAATATTAAAAATATTGACCCAGATCAGTTTTTTTCAAAGTGCCCCTAGAGGGAAAAGTCATAAAGGTTTTTTGTTTGTCTAGTCGGTCCCCATTACCAGTTTTTTTAACGACATGAAACTGCTTAACCTTGTATATAGGTACGTATACTCTCTTTGGATTATGTATATGAAGATAGAAACCTACAATTTATTTAATCAAACATCATCCAACAGTACAAAACGGAAATCTAAGCTAACTTAACCTAGCCTAACTAAGAAGTATAAATAGAAATTATAAAGGTGATTAGACTGCACGACAGTAGATGAAATTTCTGGCTGCTAGGCAAATATGTCCAATTCACTGACTGAAAACGTCTACATTGCTACCCTTTCCCAAAAATTAAAGCGATTTTACCGATTTTCGCGCTTTTGGATTTGTCACATAAAAATTAATATTTTGAAAGTCGGCCTACATCAACTTCTTACGGACACTTTTAATTATAATTTGCTAAATTTTTAACTCATCATTTTTCGAAAATAATTTGGGAATTAAAGGAGTAAGTTGGTGTCATTCATTTTGAAGTTTTAGGTTAGATTTCTTTATTTTAATATTATATTCAATTCAATTCAATTTTTCAATTCAATTTCAATTTATTTCCAATTTGCTACAATATAATACAAATTTTAAATTAATACATTACTTTGGAGCACCTAAATTTAAAAAATTTGTGTTGTGCTCCATTTATTTTACAGAATTTCAGTTAATGCAAGTGAAATGCCTATATATAAGGAATAACAGTGATGTGTATTGTAATATGTAAAAAACATATATACACACATATATAATCTACACTAATTACATAATATTTACATATATAATATACACATATATACGTATATATACCTAAATAACATCATTGCTAAAAAAGAATCCCTCTACCCAACAAGTGCAGCAGAGGAACAGAAAAACGGACCGTGATCTGATTTAGCAGATAATTATTAAATATATTGTAAGAAACTGTTTTTGTTTTGTATAACGTACATCTTTACTTTGTTTTTAAATGTTTTTAAATTAGGCAATGTTCTTATAGTATTTGGTATGTTATTATAAAATTTTGTTCCTAAAAATGAAATAAATTTCTGACATGTAGTTTTTGTAAAGAATTGTTGTTGAATCTGATTGTTTGTTATTGCCCGGGTGTTGGTATTATATTCTAACGGACTTTTCTCACATTTTGTATGTACGAAAATGATTGATTGTATAATATATATAAGCCTAACATTTAATAGCTTGGTCTCGTCGTATAGCAGTTGAGTGGGATAATTTTTTGGTTTTTTTAACATGACTTTAATTATATAATTTTGGATAATTTGTAGCATATTAACTGTAGTGTTATATTGACCACCCCAACTTATAATAGCATATCTAACTATGGATTCTGCCAACGCTTTATATACAAATATTAGCTGTTTATTGTGTAAAATATTGCGCAGTTGGTAAAAGATAGGGATAAGTGTTCTTATTTTTTTTGTCATTAATTCTATATGGCTTCTCCATTTTAAATGTTGGTCAACTATAACTCCTAAATATTTTATTTCATTTACAGACTCAATTTTCTTATCGCATATACAGTTTTGATAATCATTTATAATACAGTTGTTATTATGTAGGAGTAGATTTTTCATGTGGTTGCAGTTAATATTTGTTATGGAAAAACTAATGAATTTGGTTTTAAGATAATTTAATGTTAATAGATTTTTATCCAGCCATGTTCTAACTGTGCTGAGACCTATTGATGCCTTTTGCATAGTATTTTTCCAATCATTACCATGAAATAATAATACCGTATCATCAGCATATGATACTATTTTCATTTGAGTATTTATCTTGAATAAACTGTTAATATAAATTATAAACAATATTGGTCCCAGCACAGTACCTTGTGGTACGCCTGTTTCAGTGATTAGCGGGTTACTTAACTTATTATTAATTCTGACATACTGCTGTCTATCTTTTAAATAATTTTTTATTATGGTTAGTGCAATACCTCGTATTCCTATTTTTTCCAATTTATTTATTAGCAAATTATGTGAGACCGTATCGAAGGCTTTAGCCAGATCTAGAAACACAGCTACACACTTATTTTTTCCGTTTAATTGATTATTTACAAAATTAGTAATGTCATATATCGCAGACTCTGTGTTTTGATTATTTCTAAAACCATACTGACAATGTGAAAGTAGTCTAAATTTTTCAAGATAATTCACAATTCTTAACTTCATTGCCTTTTCAAATATTTTTGCGATGTTGTTTATTAGTGTAATTGGTCTATAGTTACTAACACGTAATGAATCACCTGATTTGAAAATTGGTGTTATTATAGACTCTTTGAAATTTTGCGGAACTATTCCTGTTGAAAAAATTGAATTAATAATATGTTTTAATGGCTTTAACATATGCAAATGATTTACTTTAATTACATTACTAGGTATTTCATCTAGACCTGGGCTACATTTATGTTTTAGAGAGTTTATAATATTTATCAATTCCTTATCATCCACAGGGTTTAAAAATATGGAGTGTGCTATATTAGGCTCTTCGTCTTTACAAGGATTATCATCATTATTTATTTCATTCGCCATTTTTTGTCCTATTGAAGTAAAATATGTATTAAATGTGTTCGCATTTTGTAAGTCATCCTTAATAATTTCGTTATTTTCATCCCTTAAATTTATTATATTTGCACTCTTATTATTTATATTAGCTGCCTCCTTTATTATATTCCAAAGTTGTTTATTGTTTGTGCCAGCATTCTCTAATTTTCTCTTGTAATAATTATTTTTTGCATTCTGAATTACTTTATTTAGTTTGTTTCTGTATTTTTTATATTTATCTAATATTTGTAAGTCGTTATTATTATTTAAAATTTTCTTTTTCAATTTATCTCTTTCTTTTATAGATTTAATTATGCCATAACTGATCCACGGTTTTAATTTTTTGTACTTGTTTTTTATTTCAAATTTTTCCGTTGTTTGGCTGATGTATTTTTTAATGGTCGTTATAAAGTTATTTGTTGCTGTTTCTGGATCATCAAAATCTGTTACCATATTCCAATTTTCTTTTTCTAGTAGTTTTGTTAATTCATTTTCGTTTACTTTGTACACATTAGTGTTTTGCATTTGTTCTATACATTTTTTGTTATTAGTAGACAGTATTACACTTGTCAGAAAATGATCAGTTATGGAGCATTCTAGAATGGCTGGCAAAAATGTAAATTTGTTGTTTTTTTCGCTTATAAAAATATGATCCAAACAACTGTTATTATTTTGTTCTACAATTCGAGTAGGTTTGTTAATATACGATTTGAAGCCATATATACTTAATAAACTTTTATAACTTGTGGTCGCATTATTTTCGATAAGTATATTTATGTTAAGGTCTCCAAGTAAAATTTCTGTATAAGTCTGATTAAAATATTCATTAAAGTATTGTTCTAATTCCATTAAGAAATTGTTAATGTCATTACTAGGTGACCTATACACACTGCTTATGGCAATGTTTTGGTTATTGACTTGTATGATAGTTCTAGAGATAGTTACACTATTATATATTTTGTGGGAAACATTGCTAACAATATATTTGCTTACATATATTACCATTCCGTCATTTTGATTTCTACATGAATTATTATAATATATGTGGTAGTCCGGAATATTATAATACTTGATATCTTTAATGTTCCAACACTCGGATAAAAATATTAAGTCGATGTTAATGTCATTAAGTGATTGCAATAGAATTAAAAGTTCTTCAAAATTTTTATTAAGACTCCTTATATTAAGATGGACTATATTTAAACTCACCTCTTTGGAAAATTTAATGGTTTGCTTTTTATATTCCTCTGTATCACAGACCAAGGTCTCGATTTCCGCCTCTTCCAGCAAATTGTATATATCATCAATCATATTTATATATGATCTTTCTTATTTTACAAACACAGCAAAGATTTAAATTCTGGACCTATTAGAATACAACGGTAAAAATAAATCATTATATTTAGAAGATTATATTTGGTATTTGCAATTAATTTTGAGATTTTTATTTCATTTTTGTTATTATTTGTTTTGAATATATTCTAAAAGTAACAACAATATAATAAAAGAGAAAAGTATAGTTTTCGTAAAATCAATATTAAGACAGTTAATTTTCTTCATTTGTATTTTCTTCATTTCTGACTTCCTCATTGTGTTTGTTTCCCTTGTATAAAATAATTCCCTCTCCTGTTTTGACATACACAGTTCCATTTTTAGTCCAGGTATTTACATGGCCATACTCGAGCGCTGCTTTATTATACAATTGCAGATTTTCATATGTAAGGTCTTCTTTAATTGTTACGCCAGTTCCCTTAAGCATTTTCTTGATTTTAAAAATGTTTATTTTGTTTTCATAATTCATGAATTTCACAATAACTGGTCTGGGTTTATTATTATTTACTTGATTTCCCAGTCTATGACATCTATCGATATTTTGTGGAGTTAAATCCGTTTTTAAATTTATATTCAAGAACTCAATAATATCATTCTTAAGGTTTTCTTTCGTTTTTTCTTTAAATCCAAAAACTGCTATGTGATTCTCTCGTGCGTGCTGTTCCAACTTATTTAGTTTTTGTTTCCAGTTTTTTTCATTTTCATTTACTTGCTTTTTATATTCCTTAAATTCTTGTTTAATACTTTTAATTTCTTGACGTAACTCAGAGAATTCCTTTTCAAATTTTTCATATAAACATTTAGCAATCGACTTACTCAGTTCTTTGATAACACTTTCTTTTTTAAACGAGGATATTATAACTTCTTCTACATCAGAGATAAACTGCTTTGTCAACACCATTTTGTTTAAATAACTGTTTTGATTGTTTGCAAATACTTTTATTAACTTTGAGTATTTACTTAATGATATCTTGCTTTTTTCTTCTTTATTATTAACACTAATATTCTTCACTTAATTATTTCCGTTTATTAACTTTTATATTTTATTAATTTCTCTGCAGTGTTTGTATACACGACTACTCACTTGCCGCCATATCGATATTTAAACAGATTAATAGATAAATCTTATTATATACAACTTTTAGTTGAAATATTTTTTTTATCTTTTTAAGAAGAAAGTTATAACGAAAAACAAACTTTTTCAAAATTATTTGGGCTCTAAGAAAATAAGCAGAAAAGATTTATTTCCGCCAATCTACGTCATGCGTCATTTTGAGGCAATAAATAATCTAGAGGGAAAATGGGAAAATGAAAATGGGAACCGGTGTTGGCATACAAGGATGCAAATCAAGCGTTCGTATATCGGTACTGCTTGGAGAGTTATATTCAAGGTCATCTAACTGTGTGCAAGCGATTTCAAAGCTAGGCTTCGTCAACGAGCACATTTACATATACAGCAACAGCAGGCTACCTTGAGGGTTCTTGAATCAAACAAATGAACCTCTAAGCTAGTTTTGAACTATCGAAATATTTTAGTTGTATGAACTTAGTCAAACTCAAATGGATGCACTGATAAAGCAACATAAAGTATAATGAAGGAGCAACTGAGGAAATTTTCGGTTTTTCAAGAAGTCTGATTCAATCAGAGCTACAGTCATAACACGGATCAGCAACTATTGGGCTCAATCTCCCGGGATAAGATAGTTTAGGCTTCATGTAAAGGGATCCTCAACCGACTCCACCATAAATGGTTGCTTGGGCTCCATAGAGAAATAATTAAATGGATGACTTGATAACAGGGCACTGTCTTCATCATGGAATGGGGTTAAAGATCCATCCTCATATCGCATGTATGGAGTGGAGGATGATACCATAACACATATTCTGTGCAGTAGTGCACTACTAGGTTCCACCATAAATGGTTGCTTGGGCTCCATAGAGAAATAATTAAATGGATGACTTGATAGCAGGGCATTGTCTTCATCATGGAATGGGGTTAAAGATCCATCCTACATATCACATGTGTGGAGTGGAGGATGATACCGTAACACATATTCTGTGCAGTAGTGCACTACTAGGTTCGTTAAGATATAGGAATTTGGAAATGCAAGTTTTTCAACCGGAGGAACTACGGGATCTACTCTGGAATGTCCTTCTCTTTCTCAAGTGTATTAAAAAAATAGACAGCAGTACAATGTGGTGATTCTTTAAATTTACTTAGTCTGTTATAGTTAGTGATGTGTAATCTGTATATCATTTCTACTGCGAGTTATATGATTTTGTACTGATCTATCGAGACTGAATTTGTTGATATTACTATATATGAAGCAAAATAATTAAGTCATTTTCAAATATATCGTTTTATTATACTATTCGCAAATACAAAACGAAGAGTATATTGCATTCAATCGGCATATTTCCAAAACCGGAAATATTGCTCGTAAAGAAAAAATCTAATTCTAAACAACTTTCAAAATGTCCGTCCGTCTGTCCATCCGTCTGTCTGTCTAGCCGTCCGTCTGTCTGTCTGTCCATCCGTCCGCCCGCCCGCCCGACACCTCTCTTCTAAGCATGATAACTTCAGAACGAAAAGTCCGATTGTTTTGAAATTAGGGCAGTAAGTTAGTATTAGCAGAACCTATTTTTTTTTAACAAAATCGATCAATAAATAAGAAGATTATTAATTATTTAAATTTATTAAATTTACATATTTATATTATATAGTATTGCTACATTGCATAACCCGCTAACTTGGCGATAGTCCCTAATGTTTATCAGAACAGCCATAAATCTGTCACAAATGCGATAAGATTATGGACCAAACTTTGGCGGCTTCCATTCATCTCATCTGGCAGTTAGACAGAGAGTATCCCATAGAATGTGAAACAATTGTATAAGAAATTAGTTCAGCCATTTGGTACTTTTACCTGGAAAGTTTTCCGGAAGTTTTGAAAGTTAGTGATTTTATAGATTTCGGCATGTTCTTTCCGAATGCCTACTTTGCCACCTCGTATTTTTGCCGCTTGCGCCGCCATATTGGAAAAATGGCGCCTAAAAACAATTTTTTCATAATATCTCCTTTTCGACTCATTTTACGATGAAAATAGTTATGTAATAAATTCTTATTTTTCTTATTCTTTTGACGGCTCTATCTACGCGTTCAAACATATATATTCTCAAACCAGGAAAAGGAAAAATTTCGCAAAAAATATATTCAACAAAAGGTATCATAGATAAAACAGCCGAAGATCACATATTATTCTTGCACGCCTTTAGTGGCTGTGATACAACATCAGCAACTTTCATAAAGGAAAAATAAAATGTGTTAATGTACTCGGAAAAAACCCAGATTTAAATGAGTTTGTCCAGGTATTCAAAAACCCAAATGCTGATCCAGAGATCATTGCTAAACACGGAGAACGCTTCCTTCTTGCGTTGTACGGTTGCAGAGGCGTAAAAAGTAGGTCGTTAAACAAGTATAGATATGCACACTTCACGAAATCAGCATATAAAAATAAATTTAATATTGCATCGCTACCACTGACAGAAGCAGCAGCACGACGACATTCGTTCCGAACCTATCACCAGGTTCAGCAGTGGCATGCAGAAAGATGGGGATGGAAAAGAAGCAAGAATGGTCTAATTACTGTCACCACACTCGAGCCCTCAGCACCGGAAACCTTGTTAAAACTTATTTCTAAATGCAAAAAGGGATGTGAGAGAGCCTGTGGATGCAGAGAGGCTGCATTAAAGTGCTCCGTTATATGCACGAATTGCAGTGGTACCTGTGATAATTCGCAAGTTCCATCACAAGATAGCGATGAAGAGGAAGAAACGGAGACTGTTCTCGAGCAAACGTATGACGAAATCGAGCAAGAAGAGAATCACAATGAAGCTGATAATCCCATCGCGGACGATGTGGAAAAAAATTCTATCTGTGACGTTTCGATCGGTACTGACGACGATGAACTCGCAACACCTGGTCCATCAAGAATAGCGAAGCGAAGGAGAATGCACTAAATTTTATAATAGTGCATTGCGTGTGGATTAGGCTTACTGGGGATACCACGATAAAAAAAACGTGCCACTGACTCTACCTCATGGTGGTGTGGAAATGAGTTTCTTGGACAAACCTCGTGTTGGAGTAGACTTTGCGCCGCTCGTACGCTAGAACTGTTCATTTTATGAAAAAAAAGGTTAATACATAAATGATAGGAAATTTTCTCTAGTTTAATTTATTACATAACTATTTGTATCGCAAAATGAGTAGGAAAGGAGATATTATGGAAAAACTGTTTTTAGGCGCCATTTTTCCAATATGGCATCGCGAGCTTTAAAAACACCAGGTAACAAGGTAGAAATTCGGAAAGAGCATGTGGAAATCTATAAAATCACCAATTTTCAAAACTCCCGGAAAACTTTCCAGGTAACATCTTCTTTGAGCACCAAATGACTGTACCAAATGCCGTAAATCGTCGAAGAGGCGAATAAGACATACTTTTTGCAACTTGTAGTATACATAATTATTACAACCCTGTAATGCAAGAAGATACACAAAATCTACAATGAAATAACGTATCATTTTTATTAGTAACTAATTTTAATTTATTGTTTAATTAAACCATATATTTTATGAAAAATTGTAGAGCTGGTGTAAAACATAACTAAGATATATGAACCATTTAAAATATTGTCAAGCATATACGACCAGATTTATAGATTATCACTATCTAAGAAATTTCGACTATCAGCTTTCCCATTTAATATATATAAAAATCCAATAATCTATCAAAACCGTACACCCTTATCGGAAGATCTGCAGCTATATTACTACCTATAAAATGACTTTATACGAAAATATATCGTAAAATGTTAACTTGGTTTATAAGGTCCAATCTTTTGTAAAGACATCTTTTATTCCTCTTTGTTTGTTGACCAGTTTATCAGTCATATAAAATTCACTATTACGATTGGTAAAATGTGTTCACTGATTGCTCTTACTTTTATATTTATGATATACTATCAGGTTTTATATTTAATTGAAATAAAAGGTTTCCTTTACCATATCTTGTAAGTGCACTCAGGAATAACAAATATTTTTACATCCTTGAGTGGAATTAGAATACCTTTTTGCTTCTCGTTAGAATGCGGTGCAACTATCCCTGATTTTACTTGATAAATGAGTCTATACATATAAATGTGCCGACCTTTACTGAATTATTATTGTTTCTTCCATTTGTAGTACATGTGGTTAGTTTAAGGGACACTTATTAAACGGCAAGTAAATTCTTATTAATCGCCCCCAATGGGTCCATTTAACAATTTTTTTATTACATATTCTTAAAGAACTTGACTAGTATTGTAATTACGTCAACAATTAGAATTTACTTTAGCCACCTTCATCTATGAAAAAATTCACAGACATTCGTTAGCCAAGTAACAATTTGAGACGTGACGCAGTGTGGCAGAATGGGCAAAATTCGCTCTGAGGCTCAATATTTGAGATATCGACTTGAATTTTTTTTTTGAATACTGAAAAAGGAGTCTGGAATAGGGAGTCACTGCGTCTTTTTGCTTAATTTTTAGTTTGCATGGAAAGGTTAAGGTCATTCAAGGTGAGATCCGTATTTTTAAAAGGAAACCCCTATGTTTTATTGCAAATTCGAAATGTTTGACTAAAAATGGACTACTTTTGTTAGAAACATTTTTTCTGAAATTGTAATGTTTTTCAGTTAACCGAGGCGCCGACGAGGAAAAATCAAAATTTTAGAATTTTGCGATTTTTTTACTCGAAAACTAAGAATGAACAAATATTTCAAGAGGCAAAAAAGAGTTTAGAATTATCCCGGGAATATTTGGAATTCTTTTCGAACTTTTACAATGCCCTTTTTGATGCACTTGAAAACTCCACAATTCTCTTTTCTGCAAAGGGCACTGGACAATTCGGAAAAAAATTGTGAATATTCCCGGGATGATTCCAAACTCTTTTTGCCTTCTCCTTTTCCAAACTTCTAAATATTCTAAAATTTTCATTTTCCTCGCCGGATCACTGAAAAAAATGACCGAAAAAATGTTTCGAATAAAAGTATTCCATTTTTAGTCAGACAATTCGAATTTGTAACAAGCTTATACTCTTCGCCGATCTACTAGACGTGTTATATAATTGTTGCACATTCTATAGGATACTCTTAGCAGTTCTTTTTTGAGAATGATATTAGTTTCAAACATTTTTTGTTTAATTAAAAAACAATTTTTTTTTTCATTTAAAAAATTTATAACTTTTTTATTTATTAATCGATTTTATTAACAATAGGGTTCTTCCTTCAGCTAACACTAACTTAGTGTCCAAATTTCAATACAATCGGACTTTTGGTTCTTAAATTATCGTGCTTACAAGAAACGCAACGAACGGGCAGGCAGACGGACGGACAGAGAGACAGACAGGCGGACATTTTGAAAGTTGTTCAGAATTCGATCACCGACACAGTGATATGAAATTTTGTTCTCTACCAGCAATATTACCGGTTTTAGAAATGTGCCTATCGAATGCAATATACCCTTCGTTTTGTATTCGCGAAGAGTATAGTAAAAAATATACGAAGCTGACCTTAAATGACCTTAGCCCTTCCATGCAAAAAAAAAAATCATAAAAACCGCAGTGACTCCCTAATCCATACTCCTTTCTGAGTATTTAAAAAAAAAATAAAGTCTCGTAACTCAAAAATTGAGCCTCAGAGCAAATTTTGTGCATTCTGCCACACTGTGCGTCATATGTGACGCAACTGCACAGATAACACGGCTAGTGTCTATCTAGGCGTGACGCGACTATTTTATTCTACATTTCTTGATAACGCTTTGTTAGTGTAGCAGAGAGAAGTCGTTTATATTATTGTAAGAAAAAATAGGACTTCCATTATTATGATTCTTTTTTGAACCTCTTAGATACAAGAATACAACTATGACAAGCAAGCTAGTAAGAGAAAACTTGGAATTTGGTGTATACACTAGAAGCTAAGGCCTCAATTTCTTTATGGCATCTGCTAGCTCTACCACCACTTCCAACATCCCTACTCCGCTTTTAAAGGAGTTAAATTGTGATTTAGTGTCTGTATGAGAACAAAAGTTATAAAAAAAATATTCTGGTTACGGCCGCACCTACTCCCTTGGGGCAGAAGATTTTAAATATTATATTATTATTTCTATGAACAATTATTTCCACATGCGAAAGTGCAAATAAAATATCAATGTGTTTTTGTTTAAAAAAACTTAGATCTGAAATCTGGTTGTTGAAGTAGTGATTCATTAGGAAGTCGTTCTTTTCAAAATATTTTTAGTCCATTGAAATGTTACATTGACCTAGCATTTTGGGTAGAACAAGATTTTTTCTTTCGATGCCCCCCCAATTGGCCGCCATTTTGAAAAAGGGGGCGTAAACAGTTATTCCGCGATATTTTGAGAACCGTAAGTCTAACCAAAAAAAAAATGTAAGCATTTTATTGTAGATAATTGAATTCTCTACAATCTTGGTATAGATACTTCTTTCTTTTCCTTCTTCAATTCTTTGTGACTTCCTGGCACATGTATGTTTTCTTTTTAAGGGGTGCTCGGGGAATCTACAAAATATCATAATTAACCAGTATGTTACTGGTAAATAACCTCCACGCCTGTGACATTTACGTCAAAGGATCAGTTAAAGGTTGCTTTTTTAAATAAACAACACAAATAAGTATAAAAACTTGAAATTAAATATTTCGCCGACGTTTCGGAAATCTGTTTCCTTTTCAAGGCTTTTTTTGAAAAATCTTTTTGCTGTGTATGATAAATACACAGCTCTAAGAATGTTTGTTATATTCAATATCCATAGATACTTACTATTTACATAGAACTGTTGATATAGTTAACAGCTTTTTTGTTTTTATACAATGTTAAGATTGTTTGGTTTTATCGACAAAACCCCCAGGGTATTGGTTATTTATAGGAATTTCCTTTATAAACCGCTTTTCATTGTTTAGTATTTCATAGGGCCAAAATCATTTCTTTTAATGATGAAATACTAAACAATGAAAAGCGGTTTATAAAGGAAGTTCTTATAAATAACCAATACCCTGGGTTTAACCTTCATAAATATTGAAAATAACAATCAGGTACGACAAAAACCTGAAAAACGTTACACAGCTTTAATTCCGTATGTATGCGGATTATCCGAAAAGTTGCGTCGCATTGGTGATAGATTTGACATTAGGACGGTATTTCAAACAAACAACACTTTAAGATCTAGATATTGTCTGTAATTGTTTATTTGTGGCATATTCAGATTTTCTTACTTTTCATTGGGTATTTTGCCACTGAAAAATATTTAAAATTTTAATTAAAAAACCTCTGCGCCAAACGGATCAGACAGAGGTTAGTTCTTGAGTACTTGACTGTTTCAAAAAGTCTCACACCTAAAAATATATAAACTAGAACAATGTTATAAACTACCTATAGCTTTGATTTTCAGTTTTTAGTTTTTTAGAATGGACATAGAATAAACTGGGACTCGGCAAAAATTTTAACAAAAGAGGCAGATAGCAAAAAAAGAAAATTAAATAATCCGCGATAATATTATTGAATGAGGATAGATGCGTGTCGAATTGTTTCGTAGATGTCTGTACAACTTGGTTGCTAATGTTAAAAGAAGAACTTCACAAACATTGTATAAAAACTAAAAAAACTGTTAACTATATCAACAGTTCTATGTAAATAGTAAGTATCCATGAATATTGAACATAACAAACATGTGTATTTATCATACACAGCAAAAAAGATTTTTCAAAAAGAAGCCTTGAAAAAGGAAACAGAATAGATTTCCGAAACGTCGGCGAAATATTTAATTTCAAGTTTTTATACTTATTTGTGTTGTTTATTTAAAAAAGCAACCTATAACTGATTCTTTGACGTAAAAGTGACAGGCGTAGAGGTTATTTACCAGTAACGTACTGATTAATTGTGATATTTTGGTAGATTCCCCGAGCACCGCTTAAAAAGAAAACATACATGTGGCAGGAAGTCAAAAACAATTGAAGAAGGAAAAGAATTAAGATAATGCCACAAATAACATTTAGACAATATTTAGATACTTCTTATCGTAAAATTGAAAATGAAATAGTTATAATTCAAAATAGACTAAAATTTTCAAGAGAAATAATATATAAGGGTTATAACTCTTTTCCTATTGATTTTATTTAAAATTTCACACGACACCTTTTTAGCCAATCAGAAGTTTGTTCTTGTGTCGTTACCACGGCAACTCAAAAAATTTTCGGAAATTTTCATCCTCCAGGGTACCCTGAACGAAATTAATAAGTGGAAATTTTTCTGTCAAATTATTGACATATGATCATATTTGACATGTGCTATTACATAAAAATGGAATTTTATTTTTCAAATTAAACAAGAAATATTATGTTCTTTTTCCATACTCTATAATCTTATACTTTAAGAACCTCGAAAATAACTTCAACTATAAGAAATATTGACCTTAAACTGGTTAAACTATCAATGAAATAATGATAAATAACTAATGACGTTTTGTTTCAAAGCCATCTCTGTCAAGTTGTACTGTGATGAAACTGTGCTACTATATGTGTATAAAACATGAAAATGTATCAAGAAAACAACGTTCCACCTATTTTAGTGAATAAAACTTTTTCTTTTCCATAACACACAAATAGAGTTGTCCTAAACAATTTTCAGTAATTTCTTGAAACTAAAACTGGTGATATGTCTTAGAATAATCTTATTGTCAGTTGAAATTAGAGTATATTTAATATATTTTCGTGTGAAATTTTCTTACCGAATCCCCCTCGTGCTTGAATTAGCTGCAGGAAATAATTCAAGCACTTGGGAGATTACAAGTGAAAATACACATCAGATGTTTTTGTACATCATTTTATTGCGAGTAATTATCTCTACTCATTTTTTAAATTTTCTCTTCTTTGGAGAGGTGTTAAGATGCTGCAAATTGATCAAGCGCATCAAATAGGGCATGGGATAATTCTGAAAAAATTTGAGAACTTTCCTGGGATTCTAAACTCTTTTTGCTTCCCGCAGTTTTTGTCCAAACCTCTTCTTTATCGAGGAAAAAAATCGCAAATTTCTAAAATTTTGATTTTTCCTCGACAATATTCTTGACTTTCATGTCGGTTTCGGATGATTAGGGGTCGAGCTTTGAGCTCTTTGCCCCAAGATTTTCCCTCGCCAGATGACTTAAAAAACTGACAATTTCAGAAAAAATATTTCGAACAAAAGTAGTCTATTTTTAGTCAGACCATCCGAATTTGCAATAAACTATAGGAGTTATTAATTAAAAAACCGAATTTGACCTTGAATGACCTTAACCCTTCCACCAAGAGTCAAAGTGACATATACCGTCTTACTGCCTCCATCCAATTCTACAATTATAGTTTGAAACATCTTTTCGTAGAGTGCTTATTATATTTAATATATTTGAAAGTTTAATCACCCGGGTGGTATTTTTAACCTGAAACTTTCAAATATCTCGAGTAATAAGCACTCCACGAAAGTATGTTTTAAACAAAAGTTGTAGAATTTATTGGGGGCAGTTTGGCGGCATATGTCATTTTGACTTTGGGTGGAAGGGTTAAGATCATTCAAGGTCAAATTCGGTTTTTTAATTGGGAACCCCTATATTTCATTGTAAATTCGGATTGTCTGAATAAAAATGGACTTCCTTTGTTCGAAAAATCTTTTCTGAAATTGTCATTTTTTTAAGTTATTTGGCAAGGAAAAATCAAAATTATAGAACTTTGCGATTTTTTCAATCGAAAAAGAAGAGGTTGGAATCATTCCAGGAATATTCCCAATTTTTTTCAGAATTGTCCAATGTCCTTTTTGATGCACTTGATACATTTGCAATATCCTAACTCCTCTCCAAAGAAGAGAAATTTAAAAAACGAGTAGAGAAAATTGTTCCCAAGAAAATGATGTACAAGAAACATCTAATGTGTATTTTCAACAAAATCAATAGAAAAAAATGTATAACCCTTAAAGGATATTTTTCTTAAAAATTTCAGTCTATTTTGAATTATAACTTTTTCATTTGCAAACATCTAATGTGTATTTTCAACAAAATCAATAGAAAAAAAGTTATAACCCTTAAATAATATTTTTCTTTAAAAATTTTAGTCCGCTTTTTCTTGTCCTACCCAAAATGCAAGGTTCGCCCAAAATTTTGTAACATTTCAATGGACTATTTATAATTCGCTAAATTTTCACTTGTGCATTTGCCCCCTACCCTTGGATGAATATATATTACCCATAAATTCGCTTCATGGCCTTCTTTCGCTGCCGGAATCTGTATTTTAATTTCGTACCCAAGGAGCGATGGTTAACTGTATCAAAGTACATATTTTTGCATAGTGAATAAATATCGAACCCTGATCACAACTAACTGCAGTATTGGTATAAACTTAATCTTCGTGGGGATTATATATTTTTAATTGAGCAATTTTGAAATTATTTTAAATAATACTTAAATCTCAAGAAATCTGGGAATATATAATACTGAAAGAGTCATATTACCCAAGCATTTACTTTATTAAAAACTGAAAAAAAAAATATAGTTCTAGTCTTTAAATATGTTATTTACAATCAGCATAATTCGCTGCACCATTGCTCCCTTGTTACGTCTAAAGAAATGAAAACTGAACACTGAAAGAGATGTAAATTCTACCTTATTCATAAACATGCACCCACCCTAAAGAGCTTTACATATATTTCACCATAAATAAATTATTTAAATCTGTTTTAAATTCAAATTTATTATTCTCGTAGGTGTCGCATGAAAATATGCTTCCTTTGACTTGGATTTCCGTAATGCTCCTCATACATCATACGCCTTAGAGTGTAAAATACCATTTTCTACTCGATACAATTTCAATATTGCAAATCAAAGCTGTATTATAAAATGGATATAAAGGGCAAATTTTTGTGATTTATTCAAAATTCTCTAAAGAGAAACCTCAAATATATCAAAGCAGTCACGGTTTCACTGATAATGCAATTTGCCAGCAGACATACATAAATTCTATCTCGAGGCATTCAAAGTTACTTTTACTTGACTCACTTTCAGTAGAATGCTGAAACTCATTTGCTTCATCCATTGGTTTTTAAAGTTTAAAACAAAATTAAAATCAAATATTTTACCAAATCATAAAACAAACAGTGAAATAATTAGTTACGATATCATGGGATTCTTCTTGATTATTATTTTTATTATTGATGTACTGGACAATTTGACATAATTTCATAGGTATCGTAACAGGAAAAAAGTTAATAATAATCACAGAAAAGAATATTTTGTACAGAGCTTCATAACTCACTCAACTCATATATTGAATAAAAATCAAACTGAGTAACATTCGTCATACAGAGTGATGGAAAAAGGTGTATAGACTATAATATTTTATATAAATTCTGTTTCAATTTTAGAGCAAACTTTATAAGATTTTTTATTAAGGGATGTATAAGATATGGGAAACTATATTGACAACCTTATTCTGGAAAGAGTGGAATCAAAAATTGATTTAGGTATTAAGTTCGATTCGAAATTATCATTTAATTAACACGTTCTCTATATTTCTAATTTCGGTTACAGGAATCTTGGTTTTGTAATTCGCAATTCTAAATCTTTTAAAAATATTAAGAGCCTATCAACGTTTTACACGAGTTTTGTTCGATCTAGACTTGAGTATTGCTCTGTAGTTTGGTGTCCTTTCTACACAAAGTACATACAGCCGTTAGAAAACATATAGAAAAAATTTATTAAGCTTTCTATCTTCACCTTGGATGGGGTATATCATGGGAACTCCGAGTATTTGCAAAATTTACCACGTTATAATCTAATGACCCTGTATAACAGACAGATTTATTATAGCATAATGTATGTATCTAAAATTGTAAACAATCTAACTTACGACCCAGACACCCTAGTATAGATTTGTATTGGAGTACCCAATTTAAGGACGAGGTCCAACAGGACATTTCACATACCCATATTGAGGTAAAACTATGTAATTAGATCACCTACCTTTACTATGATGATTAATTATAATAACATACAACAATACGGTGATATATTTGGTGACCCATTTCAGCTGTTCGCAAAAAAATCGAAAAATAGATTGAGGGAAGTTTCAAACAATATTGATATGTATCATTGAATTATGTAGGTTGTAGAACGTAAGTAGATATAAGTTTTTCTTTTTGCTTTTTGTATTTAAATACTTTTAGAGTATTCTTTAAAAAGAAGGTTACTTTTTCCAGTATTATTCATCATGCTTTACCTGCATACACATTTATAATTATCTTAATTGGGTAAGTTTCGTATCATCCTATTTTAGTTTAGTTTAGTATAGTGAAATTAAAGTTATTGTAATTTAAAATAAGTTATCTATTGTTGGTTAAAATTTAATCCCAAGTTTCTAGACTCTACTAGCTTATTTTCCCCCATTACTCCGATTGATCCCCCAACCCTTCACCAGAGTAAATTAGAAATATAATACAATTCGTTATAATACACGAGTATACCCACTAAATTTCAAATCAATATCTTAAACCATTCTAGAGAAAATGTGACAGAAAAAGTTACGGATAGACAGACAGACCGCTCAAATTTAAAATTTCAACGTTTAATGACATTTTAAACCTATTTCAACAAAAAAAAAATGGACATTTTTTACGATTACTATACTTCCACGTGGATGTGGAAGGAAAAGCGACTGTCAATAATGAATTACATATTCATTATATTGTGCAATATCTTAAAGATCATGAGGATGATTAAATAAGATATCCACTCTTCGTTACTTTGCTATAAGTAGCATCTTATTTTTTTTCCATAACAATTTCAAATTATCAGTTATTGTGTAAAAGTCTCTGTAATAAATACAGGGAAGATTTCACCTACCGCTCACCCTGATTTTACATCTCATTTAATTTAAACTGAGCAGTGCTCGAATTGCGCCCTAATGAGTTTCCTGTGCCTCGTTCCCGTTTTCTTCATTTTAAATTCTCCTTTAAATGTCCGTCATTAATATAATCTGTATAACATTTAAACTCCTTTCGTCACATTTAACCAGGCGGATCCACATAGCTTTTTCTCATATTTATTTTCAAACAGTGCTTTGCCTATTAGCTATAAGTACATCATTCTAAATTATAACACGCGTTTCAAAGGTAATCTGCCAGAAGTATATATTTTTTTAATATTGTGATTATAAAGAAATGTAAAAGGGCTTAGGAATTAAACAACGATAATATAATGTAAATACAATTTTATTACGAGTTCAAAAGCAGAAGTTTAATCATTGAAAATGAATGAAAACTTTTTAATTATGAAAGGATATGAAAGCGAATTTTTTTGTAATAAAATTAAATTTTCCTGTTTTCCGTACTGCCTATAAGAGAAAAATGAAAAAAAGGAAATATATATATTCTGGTTTAATCATAACCATATTCAATCTATTTTTTGTTTGAAAATTAAAATGAAATTAAATATTTTTAATTAATTTTTTCCTTTGATTATATATTTTGTAGAACAATGTACATTAAAAACGAATAATATTCGAGTTATGAATGGAAGCATTTTAATGAAATGTTATTTAAAATACTCTGTTTGACGATAATGTGAAGCTCTTTAAAATTATAGTAGGTAATTAAACAATAATACAACACATCACATAATACAATACACAACATGATATCCAAATGCAAGAACTATATAGAACAAGTATAAATAAATATAATAATCACAATTACTATCCTGCTACCAACATAAAAAATTAAAGTACTACATTAACCATAACCATAATAATATATAACTTCAAAATACGTTATTTAAAAATTCCAAGTAGTAGTTTTGTAATTTTTCGTATTAGTTTATTATCTGTTTAAAATGTGCAATATTATGGAGTACGTATTTTTGAATATTGTTTTTAAATCCATTTTAAGTGTCATTACGAAGTCTTAGGAAAAATCCTGAAACAGGTCGAATTTTAATTTAAAATTGCCATCATTTAGCATGAAAATAGCACATACTGCGTTCATGCACTCTGTATTATGGCTACCCCCGATCAAAATTTCAAATTAGGGGATCGTTTGAAAGAAATTTTAATTTCCTAATCATTAGTGTACAGTTTTTCAAATTTGGTGCATTAACTACTGAGCAAGTTAATTTTGAATTTGAATATGTAAAACTTTGTTAATGTCCTGTAAACTCAATTGAGGAATTTTCTGGTAAATTATTGGTCTTGAAGAAAAGTTGAAACTGATCTATTGTTGCCTTTAAAATTCCTAATACAAAATTGTACCCATTTCAACTCAAAGAGAATTTAGTTAAATGTATTTTTAATTTATTTCATAATTAAATTAAATGTTCAAGGTGACTGCTAGAGGCTTTTTGAAAATAAGCAAGGCGATCCTGGATTCTTTGATGACATTTTATATGACCTCAGGGCTTATTTTGTGAATTTGTTCAGTTATCCTATTTTACTTCCATATCCACGTGGTGGAGCGGGAGTATAGTAATCGTAAGACAATATTCAAACATTTCATTTGTTAAACTAGGCTTAAAATATCATAAAACTTGGAGATTTTGAATTTTTTTTTGCGAAAAAAAATTCTGTCTGTCAGTCGATCTGTAAATTTTCTTGTGTGCACCTTTTCTCAGGAGCGGCTTAAGCCAATCACTTGGAATTTTCTACACATTTCTATCATCACGAGATCTGGAAGTAGGTTATATTTTGTGGTAATTGCGGTGAATGGTTGGGGGTTAAATAGGGGTAAATAAAAGAAAATAAGTAAAGCAAGTTAATAAGATTACAGAAACCTGCGATTTTGTGTATATACTAGAAGCAAAGGTCTAAGATTTTTTTATAATATACCCCTTCACCGCCTCCACTCCATTATTACAAGGGCTGATCAAATTAAATTGAGATATTCACTTGAAATTTGGAATACGTACATATTAGAATGACATCCGGAACCAGATTGTATTTTGGAATTATTCCGTTGAAGGGCTGGGGGTTAAATAGAGGTAAACAGGGGAAAATAAGTAAAGCAAGCCAGCAAGAGTACAGAAACTTGAAACTCTGTGTATGTATGAACCTACTAGAAGCCAAGACCTCAGAATTTTTTATAATATTTTTCAACCACCCACTACCCCTACTTCATTATTAAAGGGGTTGCTATAACAAAATTGAGATATTGACTTGAAATTTGATACATGTATATATTATAACGATATCTGGAATTAGATTATATTTTGAAACGGTTCCGTTGAAGGGTTGGGGGTTAGATAGGGGTAAATAGGGGACAATAAGTAAACCAAGCTGGTAAGAGTACAAAAATTTAGGAATTGGTGTATATACTAGAAGCGAAGGCCTCAGGTTTTTTTTATAATATTTTCCATCCCCTCACCACCTCCACTCCCTTATTAAAAGAGTTGATAAAATTAAATTGAGATTTTCACTTGAAATTTGGTACACATATATATTATAACAACATCTGAAACCAGATTATATTTTGACATGATTTCGTTGAAGGAGTGAGGCGGAAAGTAGAGATAAATAGGTAAAAATAACAAAAGCAAGCTGGTAAGAGTAGAAAAATTTGGGATTTGGTGTATATACTAGAAACCAAGGCCTCAGATTCTTTTTTAATATTTTTCAACCCCCCCCCCCCCATCCCCACCACCTATACTCCATTATTAACGGGATTGATAACATAAAATTGAAATATTCACTTGAAACTTAGTAATGTATGTACAGTGATGGCATCTGATTGAGATGATTTCATTGAAGGGGTTGGAGGTGGTAGGTTGTGAATAGCTGACAATAAGTAGACCAAGCTAGAAACTTCATTTTTAACGTACATGGTACAAACCAACGCCTCAAATTTTTCTATGATATCTGCCCCAAATATTATTAAAATTCTATGATCAAGATATTTCCTTTAAAGTGACTTAGACGAAAAATCTGGATGTGGAAGTAGTTATTCCTTAGGTAGCCGTTTATTAACACGTTATTCGCATAGAAATACGAGGAGCAATTATAGAATCAAAATTATCTGCCAAAAAGTTAAAAAAAGCAGTACTGTGCGGGATTCGAAGTCGGAATCCACTTAATAGTAGTCGTCGCCTTAATACGATCGGCTACGGCGAATCCCTAGCTTAAAATTGTTTAAAAAACGTAGGTACTTTATCAACAAATATTAAGTCTTCATGAAGCCGATGATTTTCAAGCATTGGACTGGAAAATCGGAAAATATATTTTGTCAGACATTTCGAAAATTGGATTCTACATATTTCTATTCAGCAATCTTGAAAAATCAGCTAGTTGTTTACAAGTGGGATGTACATACATCTACAAATGCAAACACTCCAAGCTGTTGTACTCCATACAAAAGCCAATATTTTGCTGTCGGCCAACTTATTTATTGTATTCTATACTTCATTCAAAAACGAAAAATAAAAAAGAATGTCATTTATAAATTTTTGGTCGTCATTTTTACGCGTCCGACTGGAAAATCAGAAAATATATTTTGTCGGAAAATTCGAAAATGGATTATAAATATTTTAATTAAGCAATCTTGAAAAAAATCAGTTCTTTCAGCATGTTTAAGGGTGATAGACACCATTAACGTTCCAAAATTCTTGCGACCACATTTTGTAAAAATTCAGTTTTTATTACTGTTTATACAACGTGAAGTGCACATCTTTCGCAAAAATGAGAGGAGGAAAGCCGCTTTTTCGAAAATTTTCGCAAAGGAAAAATAGTGGTAGACTAGGCACAATTAAGCCATACAAAGTTATAAAAAGATATGTATAAACTTAATAGGCTTGTTCCATGACATTCTTTTTATATGGTTTTTATACTTTTTCATATAGTACTCGATATTCTCATTGTGCACTTAAAATTTCGTATTATTAATTTTTTCCGTTCACAAGATATAAGGAGTTGAAATTAGTAATAGTTGCAAAAACCGAGCGCTCATTTGTGACGTCACTATACGCAATGGGCTTGTTCGGCATTTTTTTTTTATTTCATACATCGAAAGTGCAAGTATAAATTAATGGATCTGCAAAAAATCAGAATCTTATTCGCACGTTTAGTATCTTAAAAACTATTTCAAATTTCCATCTCGCGAAAATGGGGCGTGACCAGGCGCTACGTCACTATACGCATAGACTCGGCGATCTCAATAGGCTTGATGCTCCTTATTGGTTATAATTATAAGTGTTTTCGAAGTATTGTTTGTTCTGCTTAGTACTTGACAGTAGGGGAGTACGATTTGGTGAAATGTCAAAAAATTATAATTTTCTCTCGCTCCTGCCGGAACGAATTTTCGATTTCGACCCTGCAATTTACGATTAGAATTCATCGCCGACCTTCTCCTTTCCGTAGACACATAGAACGAACTTCCACTCGACGTATTTATTTAGTTACCAGCGTTTAAAAATTCCATGTTTTTCGACTTTTCAGGTTAAATTTGAAAGGTCCCAGAAAGCCATTTTTTTACGTCACTTGCGTATACTGACGTCACAAATCAGCGCTCGGTTTTTGCAACTATTACTAATTTCAACTCCTTATATCTCGAGAACGGAAAAAGTTAATAATACGAAATTTTAAGTGCATAATGAGAATATCGAGTACTATATGAAAAAGTATAAAAACCATATAAAAAGAATATCATGGAACAAGCCCATTGACGTAAGAAAAGTGGCTTTCTGGGATCTTTCAAATTTAACCTGAAAATTCGAAAAACATGGAATTTTCAAACGCTGGTAACTAAATAAATACGTCGAGTGGAAGTTCGTTCTATGTCTCTACGGAAAAGAAAAGGTCGGCGATGAATCCTAATCGTAAATTTCAGGGTCAAAATCAAAAATTCATCCCGACAGGAGCGAGAGAAAATTGTGATTTTTTGACATTTCACCAAATTGTACTCCCCTTCAGTCAAGAAGTAAGCAAAATAAACAATACTTTGAAAACACTTATAATTATAACAACTCAGGAGCATCAAGTCTATTGAGATCGCCGAGTCTATGCGTATAGTGCGCCTGGCCACGCCCCATTTTCGCGAGGTGGAGGTTTGTAATTGTTTTTAAGATAATAAACGTGCGAATAAGATTCTGATTTTTTGTAGATCCATTATTTTATAAGGCCATTTATGTACGCGGGCACCTAGATTATGATTGTTTCTAATTCAGCATCGACAGTTCTGGCGATTTATTGTTCCATTTAATTGAAATGTGGCCCCATCAGAAAGAATAATCTTGCATTCGATCAGGATCATCCTCATTTAACTCCTGTACACCAACTCAACTTATATCTGATTGTTTTACCTCATCTAATCAAGGAGTTTTATCTAATGTTTGTGTTTTTTAAGTTGTTCAGTTTCACGAAACCGTATTCTATTTTACTGACTGTAGATTGTAAGACGTGGTGATCGGAGGATTTATTACACAAGTTTGAAGCGTTGAAGCCGATACAATTATACACAAAATTATATAGAATGGAATAGAACACTTTATTTCAAAAACTTGTTTACATGTATGGTAATGTGTAATATACAATAGCATATCATAATAAAAATCTAATAATAGTAGTCTAATAATAATCTAATAAAAGTCTAATAATCTTATACGTACATATACATAATATCTCACATATAATGGTTGACAGTTTTACAATATACCTAGTGACTAATTTAGTTTCAGTATGTTTATACGTTTTCTAACCTGCACAAGCATTCATATATAATCACTATGTTCATAGGGAATTGTTTTGATCCTGAATTAAATCGTCTACCGAATAGTAGGTTTTTTTAGCAACATGTCTTTTACTTTTTTTTCAAATTTCTTTACAGGCAGATCTTTCGTTTCTTTGTGTAGCTTATTATACAGTATAATGTATAATAACAGTGCTTTTCATATAGAGAGGTTCTGTGACGTGGCAATAGTATTAGGTTATTTTTAAGAAAAAGCTTTTATTTGTACTAAGCAAGTAAAAATTTTTTTTTTAATTCATACACCTGGAAACCAAAAGATTTGGGGACGATCACATAGCACTATTGCTTATTTTGCTCATTTGACCGCCACCAAAGCTTATGGTTTCCAGATGTATGAACATTAAAGCATTAGTTTTTTACTTTTTAGTAGATTTTAAAATAAAAACTCTTTCTTAAAAATATTTTTTTATGGCATAAGAGCACTTTACTCTTGAAAGTTTTCATATTTTTTGCCCTACTACTATTTAACTTGAAGCTATTCTAAGTGTACGTGGAATAGTTATCGGACATACAATAACTGTGGCAGTATTTAAACTTTGGTTGTGCAACTAAGAAAAAAACATTCCATTTGGTGCACACCTAATCGACCACACTGTATATCCCGTGTGTAGAATCAGGTCATACCTATCATAAAAATGCATTGTCATTGAAACTGAATCAATGTGTAAAACTTCAACTCCGTAGGATAAGTGGAAGCGGTTCTAATTCAGCTTGCAAGATTTGACTTAAACAAACTAGCACACTAACATTGCAAGTTAAATAAAAGCTTTTAAAAAGAAAAACTCTACTGCGTCGATTTCGCACAAATCGCGTTTTAAGTGGGTTAATATTAGCACATTAGCTTCCTCGACAACAAAATAGATTTTAATAAAGATTGCAAGACATAAAAGAAAAGAAGCAAATAAAGCGCTCTCAAGTATGCCTGAGTGGATAAGTGAGAATAAATGATTTAGATATATAAAGAACATGTCTTGTAGAGAGATAATGGAGTTTACAGCGCCAAATCTTACTAGGACATTATTTCAGAGTGACGGCTGCTATATATTAACCCAGCACGAGGCCCCAACTATCTCTCAGTCATTTCATACTTGAGACACCTTCGCGTATCTCCCTTCTATCTACCTTTATCTTTCATATAGGCCCAAACAATAAAACAGCTAGGTGAATAATTATTCCCAGTATTCCGTAATTGATAATATAACTACGAACAGCATTATTAATTACGAGCTTTAGCGTGCACGCCTAAAATTTAATTTGTAACATATAGAATAGGGTAATCATAAAAACTTTTCATGTCACCGAAGCGAAGATACCCGCAGAAATCTAGGAAGTACAGGTTTGTGTGAACAAAGTAATTGAGATCTAAAATTTCACTGCTTGATGATGTCCTACCTATGAACTAAAGTTTTCATTTGTCTCTAAAAAACTATTATTTTCCTATCTATGACATATTTGAAAATGAATGTTCCTTGTCCTTGTCTTACACCTTTTTTTTTCTCGGCAATAATCTAAAACTGTACATAGAATATATACAAGTAATAATATAATAATAATATAATTTCGAATAGCCCGTATATTTTCCTGATGAGTTCAAAAAAGAAATGAAAGAGCTTACTTAAATTCTAGGTAATTCGGAAGAACTGGATATAACATTAGTGAGTGTACAGGGTGATTCATTATAAATGCCTCCCCTCCTCTAACTTGTTTTTCCTGGTACGATTTGAGAATTTCAAGAACCAAATTATATATTTTTCCAATTCTACCGGTATACAGGGTGTTACTTCATTTTTTAAATGGAACTTCCTATATCTAAACCGAGAATCACAATCCTCATTCTTCTCTAAATTCAAAAATATAATATTTCACATGGCTATCTTCTATAATTTTTCTAATCTTTGCCAGAACGCCGATAAGATATAAATTACAAACTGAACAGAAAATATTAAGTAGGCATTGAAAACAAAACACTCGAAACACAAACAAATGTCAATCTGAACTATGACAGCGATTTTATATTATCGAAAGAGAAAGTTTATTGGCATCGATAAGATAAGATAATAGGACATTATAGCGATAATAATACCGGTATATCTCAATAAAAATCTTTAGTAAAAGATTATAGGAGACTACATCCAAATCGTCCCGTCCCAAGTAACAATTTAAATACTATGTGGACTCGAATAAGTTTTGTAATAGCTTTATTGAGGACGTAAGTTTTCCAAATGACTTTATAGTGGTAGTATAGCAGGCCAACAACTCTTTCAGCCTAAGTAGTTTTATTAAGAGTTTTAACAATCTCCTGGAGGCTGAGTTTCAATACCATTTAGCATTTGTTTTAATTCGAGTCTATTGACATTTGTAAAAGTTTTATGGTGGCGGTCAGCAAAACCATGATAAAATCATTTGGTCGAGGAAGCCAATTTACCTTAGAGATAACGTTCATGAAACCAATATTCCTAAGAGTTTTAAAGGAACACCTGAATATACTAATCATAAAACTGCTATAAAGCTGTATTGGCTTGTATAATGCCAAATGTAATATAAGAACCATTTAGTCTGGACAAATTCCTGCATAAAACAACATGAGATGCAATTTGACAGATGGAAAAACAGATTTTACTTATTTTAAGTTAAATTACTTATTTGTGCATATGCGAATTACCTCAAGAAATGGAGACATATTTTTCACAAACGTGGGAGACAAGATCAACTGGTATTAGACAATACCAAATGGACTCGCATAAGATTTAAGAGGACTTAAATTGGTTGTAATTAGTAGCAAATGCTCTTGTACGAGAGGATTGTGACAATCTTAGGATTAAATACTCTTATTGTGGTATTGCCGGCAACCAACAGGTTTTAATAAAAAATCGCCATTTTTCTACAAAGATATCTTTGTAAACAAAACTACCATGTTGGAATTATTCAAGAGAATAATTACTTAGTTGCAATGTTTGCAACAATTTATGAGTAATTAGGAATAACAAAGGCCTGAAATTACTTTATTTACGTACTTTGTCTTTGTTCTCATTTTTAACTGAATTTACATATCGTAGGGGATCATGTAGATACTGATTTAGCCTGCCTAGCAGTAGGGGACTATGTTGGATGCTAATGTTAAAATGAGAATGGCAAATAAGAATTTTTACTTGTTAGCAGAAGTCAGGTCATCGAAAGAATGCAAAGATTTAATTAATATTTTTATATACAGTTTTTCCTTTAGTTCTCATAGATAGATTTTCTTTCCGCTGTTTGCAAAATCCTACAAAGAATATGTTTCATTACTATAAGCAAACAAATAATAAATAATTTTTAAATATGTAGAGAGTTTATTAATACTGTGTATTTAAGAACTATTTTTATTAATCAATTAATTCTTATTGTAAATTACTTTATGTGACGACATGTTTTCCTTGAAATGAATAATAAAACTAATACGAAGTAGTGTGTGTTCCATACAGAATGCTTAATAAATTTAAAATTATGGCGAAGGAGCCGGGGATAAACCAATTAACTTTTATCACTCTTAAGCGGTGATAGACCACTAAAATCTGATTACATAATAAAATATTGTCTATAGTGTTGCATCGAGTAACCTCCTGTGCAACGATAAGGTAAAAATTAGGCAGCTAGAAGAAACAAAAAGTATGGCTATTCGTACTTTCTGGTTAATAAATATTAAAGTACGATAGTGCGCACTACACAGCAAATTGTGGAAAATGTTTGCCGCCAACTAGCATCGCTGCTAAGTTGAAAATGATCGACAAATAGCGGTGGTCAAAAACATTTTTGTAGACAGGCTATGCCGAACTATTTAAAATCGTATGCATAATTTTAGCTTTTGAAAGAAATTAAATAAAACCAAGATAACACATATTATTGCCTGGAGCACTAGAAGCAACAGAAACTTACTAACCAAATTGCTCGTCTTAGTCCAGGGGAATTAGCAGTTTTTTTAGAAAACCGTCAGCACGATTTTTGGTAGATAGGTGAGTCTTGAGGTATGTACTAATGAAGAAATTGATGTGCTAAAAATTTGGGTTGCGCATCATGGTTATACAGGGTATCCCGAAAATGGTGGGCAATCTCTCGGAATTGAGTAGAACTAGTGAAAATAAGGTTACAAGTTCGTATATTTCTGTTTCCCTTCGCTCTTGAAGTTCAGGGTTAAAAATCGATTTTTCGCGATAGCTTTTTTATTGTGCAATCGATTTAAATCATCTTTGGGTCAGTATCATATTATTTCAATCCAGTTAGGTCAGTGTATTAGAATCTTGTATAACATTTTTGGGGGCTCGAGGGCAGAGCACCCATTGCCTTAATAAGTTGTAAAGAAAATTTCAGCCCATTTTGTTTTATTTCTAAGGTCATTTACAACTTTTTGAGCCCTTTTTACGGTAATATAAACCATTTTCAAGATAAATGTACTTAACGATGGAGTTTCGATTTTCAATCGCACAAATAATAGTAAAAAATGGTGCCGCACATGCTGAAGCCCAAGTTCTGGGGTCCCCATTGAATGCGTTAATATTAACTTTTTTTAAAAATATATAAAAAAACAGCTACATCATTTTATCTAGATAAGACGATGTAGCTATTTATGTACAAAACCAAATGAGTAATAACGACAGTTCATATCAGATAATTGGAGTGACATAATTTTTCAGTATTAGCTTAATCCTAATTTAATTTAGTAATTAATCGGTTAAAATATGGCTTACACTAACAATGAATACGCAGATATGCATTTAATGTATGAATGGCTTCTTGTAATGTCTTGAAAGCAAAAAGACTATACACTCGACGGTATCGCCATCGAAGGGTTCCTGATCGCAAAACTTTTGAACATGTTGATCAACGGCTGAGAGAAACTGATTTTTTTGAAAACTAAGAATTTTATCTCTACTTAGGTCGATTTGCGCCAAATGACGTAAACAGGGGTGCTCCGCGGACAACACGTACTGCTGAAGTAGAAGAAAACATATTGGATGCAGTCGCTGCGAATTCATCTGTCAGTATCAGATCATTATCTTTACAAATGAATGTCCTAAAATCGATCGTTGGAAGAATTTTGAGAGAGCAATTGCTTCATCCGTACCATATACAAACAGTACATGCCTTTAGCCCAACTGACTTTTCTGCCAGGGTGCAATTTTCGCAGTGGTTTATACAGAACCATGTACAAAATCATGCCTTCATTCGATCGGTTTTGTGTACGGATGAAGCGAACTTTGGAAGAAATGAAGTCATTAACTCCCATAACTTACACGTCTGGGCCGAGGAAAACCCACATGCCACAATTCAAATGCGCCAACAGAGGCAATTTCATATTAACGTTAGGGCCGGAATTATTGGCCGGTACTTGTTGAGCCCATTCGTGTTACCAAATCGATTGAATGGGCAACTTTATCTTGAATTTCTCCTACAGCAGTTATCACAACTTTTAGAAGACGTTGACATTACATCTCGAGAGTACATGTGGTTTATGCATGATGGGGTGCCTCCGCATTTTAGTCTTATAGGGAGGGGTCATTTGAATAGAGTATATCCAAACCGGTGGATAGGTCGAGGTAGGCCTGTTTCTTGAACTCCCTGATGACCCGATTTAAATCCCCTTGATTTCTTCCTGTGGGGGAATTTAAAGAGTCTAGTATATGCCACAGTAGTAGACACAAGAGAAGAATAATACGAGATAATTATGTACTATTGAAATGCGATTAGAGAAAACGAAGGAATGTTGTGGCGAGAACAGCGATCGTTAGTTCGTCATGGACAAGCATGCATTAGAGAAGGAGGTGCTCATATTGAGCATTTGTTATGAAATTTCATAAATTTTAGTTTTTCCATGTCCCTAATTAGTTTTCTACAGGCAGGTTTCAAATTTTGTGTTTAGTGCGTTCAAGATTTTTTATTTTTATAATTGTAGGTAAGTACTTACTACCTCAGAGAGAAATAAATGTTGTTTTGTACATAATTCTCGTGTTTATTTATTTTAAAAAATTACTATTATTTGTGGGATTGAAAATCGCAATTTCATCGTTAAGTGCATTTATCTCGAAAACGGTCCATATTACCGACATCAAACAAGTATACGTTTTTTACGTAAAAAGGGCACAAAAAGTTGAAAATACCTTAGAAATAAAACAAAATAGGCTGAAATATTTTTTGCAACTTATTAAGGCAATGGGTGTTCTGCCCCCGAGCCCCCAAGAATGTTATCCAAAATTCTAATACACTGACCTAACTGGATTGAACTAATATGATACTGACGCAAGAATGATTAAAATCGATTGAAGAATAAAAAAGTTATGGCGAAAAATCAATTTTTAACCCTCAACTTCAAGAGCGAATATCTTCGTAGGGGTACCTCGGGGGAAAGAAAAATATACGAACTTGTGACCTTATTTTCACTAGTTCTACCCAAATCCGAGAGATTGTCCACCATTTTCGGGACACCCTGTATATACATCGGCAACGATTAGTACATTTTTAAGCGTTACTACAGGGGTACATCAAGCTCATATCCTATAAACTGCAATATTTTATGATCCTAAATGACCAACGCCAAAAAACCAAACGCAAGAGATTAATACATATTTCCAATTGAACCCGATTGCCATATTCACGTTGAAAACAATTTTCAGTTTAATCGTCTATTTATCATGGGAACATAGCAATTGAACAAAATAAATATACATGTACTAATATTTCAGGGGAATTAATTCTGGAAAGCCTTTACTATACTGACCATGTGTGTTTATATGATAAATCTTTAAAATTTAGTGAATGACTGATTTATTACAAATTCTATATTCACTATCTGATTCGTTCTGAATTAATGAGCTGTTATCTAGATATCATATTGCATATTATCAAAATGGTTTGTGATATTTCATATAGATAAACGAGTTAATTAAATTTACATCGCGACAGTACATACGAGATTATTTTATGAACATGCACATACATTTAATAAATATTTCATATATTAATGAACCATAAAAGGACAGTTAAATTAATATTAAAATATATTTTGTTTGTATTTGATGATAAATTGTTATATACGCATGGTGAAAAGGTGAATTTACTGGGTGAAAAGTATTCAAGATTGAGCCACAATAGACTGGTTTGTTGCAGTGGAGGCTCTGATTAAAAGCCTACTCACATGTCAATCTAAGCATATGAGAAAATACATCTGAGGTGAATTTGAAGTAATATTGCACAATCCACCCGGATTCCTTTCGTAATATTTTACTGGCTTAAAAATTGTCCTAATACAATTTCAGTACAGTGAGCATCTCACTAATTAAATTCTACCTAGTGAATCGAAGGCAACCGTCAGACTAAATGCAATAACATCTAAGGAGTTATATATTAAGTCTGGAGTACCACAGGGCCCAATCCTTGGCCCTGCTCTATTTATAATTTATATCAATGACTTGCCAAAAGCACTTGAGAAAGTCACTTGCATATTTTATGCTGATGATTGAACACTCCCAATGTCCGATCCTAACTTGGGTAACATAATGTCGAAGTGTGATGATGCGCTCTCATATGCTGAAAAGTGTTTTACATCTAATTATTTAACACTTAATGCAACTAAAACAATAAAAATGATCTCAAGTACACGCGACCTAAGGAACTTACCGAATAACCCCATAAATAGTACATTTCTAGGAGTATTCATTGACCAATCTCTCCGTTGGGATGCACATATTGATTATGTTGCTGAACAATTGACAAAAAATATATATTGCCTGAGGCAATTGTCTGACTCAGTGTCTTTAAACGTTCTAAAAACAGCCTACTTTGTACTGTGTCATTCTCGACTGCCGTATGCCATCCTTGCTTGGGGGCACTCTGCTGGTAAGCGCCGACTTTTTGGTCTTCAAAGGAGAGCTGTCAGGATTGTGGGTGGTGTAGGGTACCGTGATGATACCAAATATCTATTTACATCTCTCAACATACTTACCTTGCACATATGCATTAGAATGTCTTTCATACATACATAATCATTTGAATGATTTTATACCCATGCTGGGCTGCATCAGTACGAGACCAGATACAGAGACATTATACATCCTGAATTTACAAGGCTTACCCGGGGACAAACTGGTGTTAAATACTACGGAATTAAAATATATAACATGTTACCCGATAATATGAAAATTCTGCCACCAACAAAGTTCAGATCCACAATTAAAGACTCTTTTTTATAAAAAACGTTAGAAGAAATTGAATGTGAGATTACAAATATAGAAATGTGATTTTAACATAGTAGATTATTATTATTATTATTATTATTAATGATTTTTATGTAGCTTTTTATCCCATTTACTGTAATTTCGTCCATTTTTACATAAATTTTAAATGTATTGTATTATTTTATACCTATTTGTAAGTGTCACTCTATTTGACGTGTGTACAGTTTTATAATTTTTAACATGAATAAATCTTAATCAAACGCAAATGCAAATTCCCTACAATGTAAGAGTAATCTAAAATAGAATTGAGGAGATGAATATATTATTAGCGAAAATACTCGTAATTATTTCAAATAATTACGAGTATTCTTGCTGAATAAATCTATCTATCTATCTAATTAACCCCTTTTAAGGGCCCCTAAATATTAACCGAGTCAAGGATAATTATACGCCAGATTTGTGACGCATTGAACTGCTCTAGAGCATCGGAAAATCCTTGTATTCAAAGTATAAGTTACTTGAGGCCCAAAGAACGATTTGCCGCGGATTTTACTTGATTTGTTAGTTTTACTTATATTTTGATATTTATTTATACATATTTTTTGATTTGCGCTGATTTTAATTCAACATTTGTACAGTTTTCGGTGAATAATATTTTGCGGTCTTCAGGCTTTTTTATTGGACAAATTAATTACTTATTCCATCCATCAGAAAGTTCACAATTTGAACGGTTCCTCATCGGTCCAAAATTTAGGGAACTTTTACAAAATCAAACTGTTACTCTAGGTGAACGTAATATCGCACGTCTGAGGGACAAGGCAGAAATTTATAATAGATAGGTGCCACGATATCCAGCAATATCCAATCTCAAGGGGATTTCTAGTAACTCATAAGACTCCCCAAGACGAAAATAAATAAAATTTTACTTACTGTGATTGCTACAATCTGTAAAATGTATGTCGAACATTTTCAAATTGCTTGTAATCTTTGTCAGGATGCCTCCAGAAGCTATATATATATGATTCAATGGTTTTTGAGAAAAACGTACTAACGGCATTAAACCCAAAGATACCGTTTGTCGTCGAGTCGCCTTCGAGCAAGCCCTATGGCGATGCCAGCCTAGGCCTTTTTATGAGGTACTTTGAGTCCGTCGGGATCGATTGCTCGGCTTTGAATTTTGAGACTATTTTTATTAGACCTTCTTGTGGTTCGGACTCTGATTGTGAAATGTGCGTTTTAAAATAGCTACTCACTACATCCTGACGGTGATTTCCGCCTGTGCAAATTTTTCCGTGGTATCTTCGAATATAAATTCTCGTGGTACTTTAGAACTTTCGAGAAATTCAAACGACGGAGCGGAATTTCGCTGCTCGCCGTTGGAAATTTTTCCAGTTTCCAATTTTTGCTGTCAGACCAACTTAAAAGTGTTCTATTTACCACCTCCATCCGTGGTCTATCTCCAAGGAAGAGGGTTTCATTGATTATTACAAAGATCTTGGTTTAATAGACAAGAAACTGACCGCCTTACATCCCCTCCGAAGGATGGTATAACCACTATGCAACTCCCGCCTAAAATTGCATATCTTCCACGTATGCGCTGAAGTACAGGTCAGGAGAAGCTGGAGCGTGAACGCCGTATTTCCCTGGAGAGGGTCACCCATCCAAGTACTAGCCGCGCTCAAAGATGCCTAACCTTTCGCATTGAAATAGCGAACAGCCAAGACTCATGTCTGTAATTAAAAATTAAATAAGAAATCAAATGTTTTTTCATTTAACTCGCTGTAATTAAAAAACGTAACAATGAAGTGTCCATAAATTACGTCACTACATATTTGTTAACAACGTGTGTTGGTATGAAAGTAAAATTTATAGAAGTGTAGAAATCATGAATTTTTCTCTAAGGCCATATCAATAAAATATTATAATTTGTATGGGTAAGTGCAGAATAGTCATAGAACAGAAATATAGAATAGATGTTAAGCTAACTTTCGTTCTTCAGGGTGGCCATTCCCTAGAAAGGGAAATATTTACTATTTTAGTCCATTACTTTTTTTTCTTAACATGCATATTTAAAAAAACTATAACAGCCGGTTTTACAATCGCTGGTTAACTTCCAGTCAGAGTTAACTTTCAGGTTATTATAGAAATTGGGTTTTACAATAGCTGGTCATTTTCAATGTTGTAGTTATCTAGTAGTTAACTTTACTAGCAGATGAGGTGAGGGTTAACTAGAAGTTGGGAGTTTACTGGCAATTTATAACCTATAAAATAACTGTCACAAAATATTTTTTTGATATTTCGCTTAAAAATGGATATGTGCGAAGTAAATGCATATAGCGGTGATGAGGCACCAAGGTAATCCGGTATAGACCTAACTTTTTCGAAGAATACGATGGAAAAGATTTTTTAAATAGATCGAGACTAAATACTACCTACTTACTTTATAATAGACCACTAACTCATAAACTGCTTCTGACATTTATATTTGATAGCAGGTGACGTGACTTTGATCAAAATTCATGCATTTTATGTATATTGCCCATTTTTCCAGTACCAACATTAAAAATTTTGTTCATAATCTCTCGTTTACAAATCATCACTTAACTTTACATTGAAAAACGCAAGTGTCGGTAAAGTTGTAGTTAACCTGCAAGTAAGAGTCAACTAACATGAAGGTTAACTTACGATTGTAAAACCGGCTGTAAGAGTACCTAAGTAGAACTATGACAAGACTATTACTATGAATTTTTACTCCATAATTTCAGTGGTTTGCAAAATAGCTCGATTTAAAACTACAAAATTGGAAGATTAACATAATTTTTAAATTTAAATCGAGCTATTTTGCAAACCACTAAAATTATTGAGTGAAATTTCATAGTAATAGTCTTGCTATGGTTCTACTTAGGTACTCTTATAGTTTTTTTAAACAAACGTACTAAGAAAAAAAAAGTTATGGTTAAAAATAATAAATATTTCCCGGTCGGATGTCTTTTTCTAGGGAATGGCCACCTTAAATGAAGGAAATTTTACATTCTTCTCTAATAAATAAGAATTATTATTCCTACTTTTTATCATTGAAATATATATGTCCTATATTGAGAAAGAATAAAGATAAAAGATGGAGGTAATAGTAGAGTGCAAATTAATTTCTATCTTTCCCCCCGTTGGCACTTTTAGAGTAAAATATATGACCTTACCAGATATGTTACTTATGCCCTGTAGATTATGAATCCACTTGTCGTCAAAAAATCGTCACGAATATAAGGGCACAAATAAAAATTTTCTAGCTAACCACACCACGCGATAGAGTCAATCATGAAGCGTATTTTATCCAAAAATCATTAAATTCTCTGTAGAATTTCTATTTTTAAAATGAATAAAGAAACGAACTTTTACATAGGCTTATATGGCAGTAAAAATCAAAAATCCTCATTTTCTCTGTTCGACTACGGCTGAAAATTAATTAATTTTCGTCTACTTTTCCATTCCCACGACGATATCTCCCAAACTATTATATTTATCAAAAAAATATATTCTTTATAAAATATTTGCCATATATTCCAGATTACAATGGTTTTTAAATCAGATTTTTTGAGAATTTAAAAACCATGATATTTAATAATGTGTAGCGTGTGCCATCGGCGTCGGCATCGAGAACAAGTTATGACTCATGTTTTAGTCTTCCGCCGAAACAAAAGTCATTTGAGCGCGAAGAATAGTCTTCTGCCGAAGCAGAAGTCGTTTGAGCACAAGAAAGTCTATATAAGAGAACACTTTTTCTCAGCGAGCAAGTAGTGATCGATCCTTCAAGTTGTAATGTTCTAGCCTTCAGCAACTATAATAGTCTTCTGCCGAAACAGAAGTCATTTGGGCACAGAAGCCAACGCCAATGCTGATGAGGTCATCCCTTCCTCTTGTGTTGTAACCAGACAGTGTGTTTTATTTGAGTTTTATTGTGTTGAGTGTCAAGTGGCAATGCATACCCGGAGTGGCAAGGCAGTAGGCACTGGGGTCGCGAGCGACGTCTCCACGTCGGCCCCCCCTCACTGCACGACCTCCCTCACAGCATCTGACCACGAAGTGCTCCGCCAACACGACGCCCTGACAGGGGGTACGAGGGTCACGCCCGACGTCTCGACGACGGTGGCCCCACACTGCACGACAAGCAACACAGCAACCCGGCTCGGCGAGGTAAGCATGTCCTCTGATTTCTCCACAGGCACAAGTGCTACGCATGGCGTCGCGACGACGGCGCCCCACTACTGTGCGTCGCAGGGCTCAGCGCCTGGGCATAGCGAGGCAGGACTCGCCACCAACATAGGACACGACACTGGGGTCACGCATGACGTCATCACGACGGTGCCCCTTCGCTGCATGGCACGCAGCGCAGCCACCTGGCACGAAGTCCAGGCAACAAATATGGAATGGAGTAGCAACGACTCTCAGGCGATGCCCCCCTACTGCATGGAGCGCAACGCAGCATCGTGGCACGAAAACTCGGCGATGGAACAGGGATTAGATGGTGATGATGATATGGTGATGCCCCCTCGCTGTATGGTGGACCCAACAGCATCCCGGGCCAACGACGATTCCTCGACGCTGGGAGATCGCCGCTTCGCTGGATTCGCTTCCACACATGGGGAAGCCTCCCACTCTGGCTCAGGGCTGCCCAGCGGTCAGTACACCATTGCTGCCACACCCGACTGGCCCCAACTCTTCAGCGACGCCTCGCTGACACCTCGCCGCCAGCTGGCCACCCCTCACTGCATGGTACCACCAACAGCAACCAGCCCAAGTCCAAGCACGCCGCCCAACGCACAGTACTTCGTCACGCCTACCTCGTCGGCCGGCGCCTACCACGTCACCCCGCCGTACCAGACGGCAAGACCTAGTGCTACGCCCCAAAGACAAATAGTGCTCCAAAACCAAACGACTGGAACGATCCCAGTCCCCTCTGCCGCCATAACGGACCAACCCCAACCGAGCTTGGGACTACCCAGCTATGAACAATTAGCGCAACTCCTGGCTCTGACCACTTCAAACCTAGCCTCCATTACCCGGCAACAAGAAAATTGCCGGCCACCCATTACTGCACGTAACGAATCACAGCCGTACGCCACGGAAAAGGCCAACTTACGTGGACACGTGATATCAATTTTCGAAGCTTATCAGCGGCATGCGTTCGCTAAAGATTCTCGCTCTCCCACTCTTTAAAACTGTTTCAACACACCCCACTTCGCACCCGCTCTGGCCTACCGTTAGATAGATTGGCGCATAGTAGCTCTCGTGGTTCATAATATTTTGAAATTTATATCTTGAAAATGATTATTACTACGAAATAAATGTAAGCATATTTGTAGAATATTAATTCAGTGTTACATGGACTTACATAAAAATTATGGCCTGCCTAAAATTATTGTGTAATAGATTAACACATTATAAAAAACTTCCTATAGTTCACTGTTTGCAAGATACTTTCAGCTGGTATGTATTTTAAATTTTCTACCATATAGGTAACTGAAGAAGAAATAAAAATGGAAAGTACTACTGATAGCGCAAGTTCGGAAAGTGAGATTGAGACAAAAATAAAATTTAAAGAAAAATAGATTCGTAAAATATTATGCTTAAATTGTATGAAACCGGGCCCTGTAAACAAAGGTTTTGATAAATCGTTTGCAATATTTATTGATTGTTTAAAACTCGGTGAAAAAATAAGTACCTAACCAAAGAGAAGATGATGTATATTCTAGAACTATGCGATTTCGAAAAACAAATCATTTTGGCTGTTTGGTTTGGCACCGAAATTGCTGTTCTAGTTTTACTGGCAAAAGAAATATGGAACATTAAAGGAGAAAAATGGAGAAAGAGAAAAAAATTAAAAACAGTTCAGATGGATACAGTGCATGTCCAATAACTTCTTCAGGCGTGTCCTTGCGTAAAATGAATTTTTTTTCAATAAAATAGCTTTTTCAAGTAATGACCAGGAACACAGAAAGAAAAATAAGACTATTAGCCCACCAAAATCCCACAATTTTCTAAAGAATTTGTGCTAACGATTTAAATGCTATAGAAAATAAATATCATGTTTAATATTTCCAAAGTCACAATAGAAAATGCAAAGTTTCATGCCTCGTTTTCTGAATTAACATATTTTTCGTTTCTCTTTGTAGATTTAACAATTTTGACTATTTTGCTGATAAATGTATTTATTAGTAGTCTACTGATCTCTCTTTTAGACCTATATCTATCCATTCTAGATACTTCTCATCATAAATTGACGACATACCATACCCTTTTTGCTTTTGAAACCGTTTCTCAAGAATTTTACATATTTTAGTAGAACCTCCGTTCGTTGTCTGTCCGTTTTCCACTTTTATTTTTATTAGATAGACCTCTGCATTTTATATAGCGATTTTAGAAACATGAAATTTGATATTCAATTTCCATAGGTATTAAATCGTTAGCACAAATTTTTTCGAAAATTATGGGATTTAGGTGGGCTAGTAGTCTTACTTTTCTTTCTGGTTCCGTGGTCATTACTTGAGAAAACTTTATTGTTCTACTTCTGACAAAAGTACATTCCTCTATTTAAAAAAATTATTTTACGAAAATACACATAGGAAAAAGTTGATGGACAGGCATTGGATCCATCTGAACTCTTTTCAATTTCTTTCTCTATTTATGTTCTTAAATGTTCTATATTTCTTTGGCTAGTAAAACTAGAATAGCAATTTCGGTGCCAAACCAGTCAAAATTGTTTGTTTTTTTGAATGACGTAATGCTAGGATATAGATCATCTTCTCCTTGGTTACTTATTTTTTCATAGATTTTTAAACAATCAGTAAATGTTGCAAACGATTTCTCAAAACCTTTGATTACAGGGCCCGGTTTCATACAAATTAACCTAATATGTTACGAATCTGTTTTACATTCAACTATATTTTTCTCAATCTCACTTTCAGAACCTGTGCTATCAGTAGTACTTTTCATTTTAATTTCTTCTAAAAAGCATATACATCAGTTACCTATATGGTAGAAAATTTAAAATACATACCAGCTAAAAGTATCTTGCAAACAGTGAACTATAGGGAGTTTTTTATAATGTGTTAATCTATTACACAATAATTTAGGCAGGTCATAATTTTTATGTAAGTCCACACTGAATTAATATTCTACAAATATACTTACATTTATTTCGTAGTAATAATCATTTTCAAGATATAAATTTCATAATATTATGAACCACGAGAGCTATTATGCACCAATCTATCCAACGGTAGGCCAGAGCGGGTGCGAAGTGGGGTGTGTTGAAACAGTTTTAAAGAGTGGGAGAGCGAGAATTTGCAACGAACGCATGCCGCTGATAAGCTTCGAAAATTGATATCACGCTACACATTATTAAATATTTTGGTTATTAAATTCTCAAAAAATCTGATTTAAAAACCATTGTAATCTGGAATATATGGCAAATATTTTATAAAGAATATATTTTTTTGATAAATATAATAGTTTGGGAATTATCGTCGTGGGAATGGAAAAGTAGACGAAAAATAATTAATTTTCAGCCGTAGTCGAACAGAGAAAATGAGGATTTTTGATTATTACTGCCATATAAGCCTATGCAAAAGTTTGTTTCCTTATTTATTTTAAAAATAGATATTCTACAGAGAATTTAATGATTTTTGGATAAAATACGCTTCATGATTGACTCTATCGCGTGGTGTAGTTAATTAGAAAATTTTGATTTGCGCCCTTATATTCATGACGATTCTTTGACGACAAGTGGATTCGTAATCCACAGGGCATAAGTAACATATCTGACAAGGTCATACATTTTACTATAAAAGTGCCAACGGGATCGAAAACTAAGCGACTTATGTCAACGCGAGCACTCTACTATAAGTCTTTTACTTGAAACTTTTTTTAGGCTTAACATTTTTTAATAAAATCGCATGTGAAAAAATTTGACCAATTAACTAATATTGCACGTATTGAATGAGACAACTTGCGGTTGCAAGACACTTTTGGTTTTGAAAACAATTTTCTATTACTGACGAATCAACAAGATCAAATAGGTTTTTAGATTAAAACTTAACCTAACTAAAATCATCATTTCACTACTTCCTAAAGCGATACTACATAAGAGATTTCGCACGCTTTGTGACTTTATCTAATAAAGTAACCTATTCTCAAGATAGAGGGGTATCTACACGAGAACCAAATTTTATGAAAATATACAGTCATTCTAGAATAATGGTGGAACAAACATTCAGACAGATCGACAAAATTCTGAAAATTAATTTTCTGGCTTTGATGTTATTGAACGAACCCAGAAATATAAGAATCTGTAAAGAAAAACAAAATTTCTAGAACAAAATTCCTAATATAAACATTTCTAAATAAATATAGCAAGTGAAATTATGGACGAAATACAAATATTTTTCAATAAGTACTTAATAGCTTTTAAGTTTTTAAACATCAGATAACAGAATATTGTGAAATGTGGCTATTGTTTACAAACAATGACATTCATTTACACCAAAAACAAATAAAAAATACGAAGTAATTTCAATGAATAAATTTTGCGTGTGGCAATAATTCTATGCGCATATGACTAAAAAAGCTAATACCTGATATTGTTTTAACGAGTTTTTTATTCATAATTTCCAAATCGGTAGGATATTTTTTACTTTACCAAAGGGATTAAATTCAAACGGAAAGTAAACATTGATTTAAACAATTTTGTTTTGGGTAGTCCCAAATCAACAAAGCAGCGAATAACCACCATTGATTCTCACGAGAAGGTTCTTTACACGTGATGCCCCACAAGACTTATAAAAATCCTGAATACAATTTGACCAGAAAAATTCATTCGATTTTCCGCACACGTAGCAAGTATTTTTTCAATTTCTTGTGATTTTAGCCGACTTAAACTTAAAAATAACATATCAGGTAGACGACTTTGATTATACGTGCATATTGGACAAGCACTTCGTGGTTTCTTATACATCTTGGAAGGAACTTGTTACGCATAATGTTTTAGTAGTGAAAATACTACTGGGCGCATGATACAGGACCCATCTTACGGAAAACGTATCGAGAGCGACAGATCTGTCTAGGCCGCTGCGCCTGTCTTGTAGTAGAGTAACAAGCTGCCTCTATTGTGTCATTCCGTTTGCAATGTGTTGCTAAAAGCTACACCCTATTTTAAACGATGCCCCATCAAAAGAGAAGAAGATTTGACTTGGTCGTGGAAAAATCGCCCTGTACAGTGGGTTGCAGGGTGCGATTTTCTGAAAAAGTAAAAAAAATTTTTGCTGTATATTTGAAATTTAGAGCAAGTCAGCTTTGTTTTCACGTAATATTATGTACATATCTTAATACTTAATATTTTTTTCTAATTATTCAATATTGTCTGCGCTATGCTTTCTTATGGGAGCGCCTTAATGAATTAGCGCCCTGAAACGTATCAATTCACAAATCCTTTAACTCATCATAACTCGAAGCGTGTTCATTTTTCGAAAAATACCCCTGAAATAAACGTTGTACGCTCGTTATCGAGGATTTAGTTGGTGTTTTCAAATTTATAATAGGATTTACCGTTTGATTTGTGGGAATTTTTTTGTGGATCGTTGTCGAATCTCGCCGACCCGACCACGGACATGCGAGGAAGGTTCATGATTACCGAACTCCCCTGCTATACTCGTCCTTATGCTATTGAGCACGCATACAGTCGATTTTCGTCCGACAACTGTTGCCTTCTGAGACCGTGTTCTTTCTAATTCTTTCTCTCAACGGTTGTACCTATATTATAGAGATATGTTATCGAAGGTATTTAATATATAATTATTCAGTTTTTCGTAGTATGATTAATAAAAATAATATTTATAAAAAATGAAATACAGAAAATAATTTGGTGTAATTTAGCAGGCATATCAATGGAACGATCCTATAGGACTTCGACCTAGAGCATTATAGTTGCATCTGGTATTATCAATACGCTTAAGATGCTTGCGAAAGATGCGAGATCTGTGAATTTTTTTATTACGCTTTTATAAACTCACTTTCTCTGTCCGGGACAAATCTTGTAATCGTAGTCAAAATTTCGACCAGTTCTAATGAAGCCAGAGCTTTGAAATTTTGCACTCGTGTATAAGTCCGGTGACAAGGGTCTGTGAAAATAAACTTTCGGTCACCTTTTTCTGTGATTTACTGGTATGTAAATTGATCGAAGACATCATTAGATATAAAACTATGGATGGTCCTCCAATTTTAACTTCGAGCATAGGAATCATTAAGAAAATAAAGTTGGAACAGGGCAAGCTGCAGCTTTGGTAGTTCTTCAGATCGCCTAAAAATGAAGTCTTCAAAACCAAGTCGGATGCTTTGACACCACACATTCACCACTACTGGACCAATGAGTAGAGTTTTCATTTTACTGGAGCAGAAATTGGAAATAGACCCACTACACATACATGTGGTGCCGTCATCACATTCCGAAATTGACGTAGCGGTGGTTTTTTAGGTACAAGTATTTTCAGGTGGATACAATTAAATTTCTTGCATGCCTGCAAAAGTTGTTGGTAGGTGTACACTAGGGTCCGTATACGCATTTATTTTTTTTTGTAGAAATTTAAATTGCCTGTATGTAGAAAAGTTGTGTCTTGATAAGAAAGTGAAGGTAACTTTTTTTGGATTTTTTTTCCCACTTCTTCCACCCCCCACCCCCCCAATAGGTCCAAAAATAAAAATATATATATATTTTTTTAATGAAATGCACGTATAAATAAACATTTTCTCTTGGCGAAAATAGAAAGCTGTTTTTTGTTTTAGATTTTTTTATTAACATTTTCCACCTCCTCAATACTATAAAATTTAATTATTCGCTCATAATAATTAAATATTATCATATTATATGAAAAATCTGTTTATTAACAATATAACACGCTAAGCAGAGTAGAAAGTACCTACTAACGTTCTTAGATGGTGCGAGAAGCGGATGTACTGGCCACCACCCCCACCGCCAACCCCTCCCTTTGTGTGTAATTAGATCACAGCAGTTTGTAGTTTAGAAGAACCCGCGATAACGAACGTCAAAAACTCCAAATAGAACAGAGTAAAGCTATAGTTTTACAGAACTTCTATTTTGATGGTTGGAAAGACAAAACATTAACGTTTTGTGGCAACAGAAAAAGAACAACCGTGGAAGAACATATAGTTCTAATACAGGAACCGTATTCCAAATATCTTGGACACATTTCACCTCTAACTGGATCTGCACGGAATATTGTAAAAAGTATGACAGAATTCTTTCAGTCGTCTTCCATTTCAATAGAAGCTTTAGAAGCAGTCGGTTGTGACGGAACTAACTACAATACGGGACATAAAGGTGGAGTTATTACGCTCTTGGAAAATCACTTAAAAAGACCCTTGCAATGGTTTATTTGCCAACTGCATGCAAACGAATTGCCTTTACGTCATTTACTAGAGAATTTAGACGGCAACACAACTGGTCCTCGTGGTTTTCAGGGACCTATTGGACGAGCTTTAACCCAGTGCGAGAAGCTTCCTGTTGATAAGTTTCAAGTAATTAATTCTACATTTCCTAAAATCTCCAGAAGTCATTTAGGTACAGATCAAAAATATTTGTTTGATATCTGCCTTGATATCTAGACTTAATCATTCCCGTTGGTTAACTACGGCAAATAGGATTCTTCGTTTATATATTGCCAGTGCAAAGCCATCAAAAGAATTGATAATATTAACCACATTTATGTATTATAAAAGTTTACGCACCGATGTGGTTTAACATCAAGTCACAGTCTTCCTGCATTTACGGAGCGAGGCATCTTTTTGAAACTATCCAGTTGTGTCAATACTTACCAGAGGAACTAAAAATTATTATTTATCCTGTAATTCAAAGAAACGGATATTTTGGACACCCCGAAAATCTACTATTAGTATGTTATGGGATAATTGCATTCATATTAGGAAACTTGCTTGTCTTCAAATTTTAAAAGCACGAAGAAATGAGGCTCTTTCTGATAATAACATGCACGTTCGAAGTTTTACCGTCCCGAAATTTAACTTTTCCGCTACAAAGTATTATGAACTTATTGACTGGCAAAATATTAATTACACGGAACCTCCCGTTACCAAAGATATATCCGAAGACCAGTTATGGCAAATTGTAGAGGAGCCCCAGTCTTCTATAATTTCTCACACTAAAAATTACCCTTGTCACACACAAGTTGTTGAAAGGACCATGAAGCTAGTCACTCAAGTTTCGAACACAGTGTGTGACAAAAACAGAAGAGATGGTGTAATCAGAAGTACACTTGTATCCAGAACTGCAATGCCAAAACTTGAAACCAAGAGAGATTTCAACCACAAATAAGTTCTTGCCTAATACATTTTTTTTACACTTTGTTATTACCTAATTTAAGTAAGTATAGAGTTTATTGTTATAAATTTTCTTTTATTATTTATGCACAAAAACAATAAATAAAATCTTGTATATCCTTAAAGTTTACTGCTTACTTAAATTTTGACAAGAAATCTTTAACTACTTAAATTAAAGTTAATTAATTAAAAAAATCACAATATTTAAGGGTGCCGGGGAGGTGGAAGGGGTTAACTTAAAATTCTAAAAAAAAATGGCTGGCTTCTTTCTTCAACATACACAATTAATGCCTACAGGCTTGTCAAATTTCGTAAAAACAGATTTTTTCACATTTGAGGGTGTTGGGGGGGTGGAAGGGGTTATCAAATAATTTTTTTTTTAACTATCAGCCCTCTTTTATTAAAACACAACTTTTTCGAGAACAGGCTTTTTAAATTTCCAAAATCAAAAATGACACACCACCCTAGTGTACACCCCCTAGTAAACACCCCCAGAACCGAGGGTTTGGAAAATATGATATACTACGACCACTAACTTACTATAATTTCCAATACGTTTTATTGTACTAATAAAACATTGAACTCTATTACCGGACACTTCACTTTTGGTTCACTTGGGATCAGTCCGAACTTAACTGACTAAAAACTGACTTCCTGGCCGATGATTTGGTCCTTAGACAGCCCTTCGTACCTTCTGGTCTCTTCTGCGCCAGAACCTCAAATTATTTATACTTTCTTCAAATAAATCTCGATTCTGCCTAGAAAACAACTCCTAGTGTCATCTTTGATAGGAGGGCTGAACTTCAGTGCAGGCTACCCAAGTAGCATACACAGCTATAATTTTATGCCACGAATGGCACTGGGATAGCATAAAATGATCAAAATTGAAGAAAAATTGATACAACGGGATTTTGCACACAGTGCATCTGTCTATAAATATTATTCAAGTACCAGCTGAACTTCAACTCGCTAGATGGATGGCAAAATCGCTAAATTGGTGAACGTTTATCTGCCTCGGGACAAATTCAATTCCAATAATAGGAAAGAGGAAAGCATTGTTATATGCGCGCTTCTGGTTTCAAGTTGATCATGTTGGACTCGCGCAGAATATACAACAGATTACTTAAAATATCTTCAGAAGTGCAATGAAAAAGCTTTTAGGCATCTACGGCTTTAGCTTCTTTCTGTGATCAAGTCACTTTTGATGCAGAGAATAAAAATGATATAGATATTGCACATTGAAAGAGTGAAGGACTCTCTAAAACGCAATAAATTGGATTCTAGTATGATGGGCAAGAAACGACTCGAGGACTTTGCATTGAAGTAAAACACGCCGAAAAATTATGGGCGTAGCTCGAGCTATGAGAGTTGTGAATGACTTTGTCGAACGAGGGGTTGTCCTCATAGAATAATACTATAAATTGTCTACTTTGGATGAGGAACTAATTTAGTAAGTTATTGTTAATTTTGAAGAATATTTGAAAGTACAGTGTTCCTTAATGGCGTGCTAATATTTCAGGATGTGATTCCTTCGGTCATTTTATGAAGAAAATTTCATATAAACTATGTCCGCAACAGCTTAAATTTTTTGCTACAGGGTGTTGAATTTTTCTATTTTAATAGTTTTTTTGTATATCTCAGAAAGTACTTCTGATATTATTTTCAACTTTTCAACTCATTTCAATATCCAAATAGAATACAGCCAGACCATAAAATTTTCAAATATCTGTTTCGTCGTTTGGGAGAAACGGGTTCATTTCGCCATAAAAATTATGTAGGACAACCGAAACGATTTACTCCAGATCAAGAACTGGAAATTTTAGTTAATGTGGATAAAGATCCTCTAGTCGGTCAGTCGGTTCAAGTCGTTTATTAGCGACATCAGAGGTGAGTAAACAATCTGTTCTGAGTCTTACACAAAAAACGCTTCTACCCATATCACTTCACTCCTGTACAAAACTTACTTTGAATGGATCTTCCACAAAGGCTACAATGTTGTCAATTTCTTCTAAATAAACACAACAGGGATCGAAATTTTGTTAAGAACATTTTATTTACCGACTAAGCAACTTTTACTCGCCAAGACGTTTTTAACTGGACAAGTACCCAATACTGGGAAGTAGAAAATCCTCATGCCGGTAAATAATGTCATCTTCAGCACGAATTTAAGATTAACGTTTGGTGTGGTATTATCGGCGATCAGTTATTGGGACCATTTGTCCTTCCACCAAATTTAAATGGACGTTCTTGTCTGTTCTTTCTTCAAAATACTCTTGCTGATATATTACATGCTTTCATGCTAGACATACGGTACAGAAAGTGGTGTATGCAAGATGGAGCCCCTCCTCATTTCTCCATTGAAGTCTGGAATTATCTTGATGAGGCTTTCCCACGCAGGTGAATCGGTCGAGGAAGTGAGTTTGCTTGGACACCAAGGGGTCCTGATTATAATCCTTTGGATTATTATGTGTGGGGACATATGAAGTCCTTAGTCTTGTAGCATTTGAAAAATCTACATTAATAATTTTAGTTTCAATACAGTAAATTAACCCATTAGTTCATCTGTTTGATAGGCAACCACTCGTACTTCAAAGGGAATAGCGGGTTGCATATCTGAAATTCTCAACAAGGAAAGAAAGCGTGTTTTCTTTTATGTATTGTTTTTGAGTCGGAGGTGTTACTCACATATTCTTGTTGTTGGGACATTACACAATGGGGTAATTCAGTCTTTAAATCACAAGCCCTTTTTGTTGGCGCATTTTTATTGGCTAGAGAAAGAGTTCTCTAGATGCTCAAGTTGGCAACACTGAGAACATGGTGAACTGCCAAGCGGATTTACGTTGAGGAGTTTCGTTCTTCGACAGCGACGAGATTAGCGGAATGGCGGCGGTCCCGGTTTTGTAGTGAAGAATTTGGGTTTTACATCGCTGACACTGTACCCAGTGTTTCTTTACCGTCCGGCCAGAAGCATTTTGTAAGTTCCAGGAAGGAATTCTGTTGCTTGTCGTAATCCGATCGCCACGTGTTTCGGAAGTTATGTAATACTCTCTATAAGAGGTAGGCTTTTTATTTTACTTAGTTGATGTTTTATTTAGTTCTTATTTATTGTAAATATTACAGAGTGTTTGGAGGGGCACATAGTTTTGGAGAGGCTTATGTTTGGTATAAGCATATGTTTGGTACAAGTATATGTTTGGAGAGGCTTACAATTGGGATGAGCACAGGTTTGGTGCTGTAATTTTGGTTGTGTAAGGGGACCCAGTAGTTGGAGGAGTAATAGGAGGAAGTCTATTGCTCAGATATTTGGTTTTGGGTTCCACTGACACTTTGAGAAGTTTAGGACTGGCAGAGTCGTTCGTAGCAGTCTCCCGGAGATTCAGGTAGCAATTTGATGCAACACGGAACTGCAGTTGCAGCCAACGTCGAGAGAAATGGTGACAAGTCACACTGCAGTCGTCACAGGAAATGCCAAGGCCTTAACCAGGTTTTTTTGTTCATTTTAGTTAAATATTTTAAAGAAAATAGTATAGTTTAATTCAGTGGTTTAGTTCATATATTGAAGCAAGTAATAACACAATCTTGCAACTATAAATCAAGCTCTAAGTTACGTGTATAGAATGATAATATATTTAAGAGTTTTACTGTAAAACACCCATGGTACCGTGAGATGTTAATTCACCAACTATTATGTCACACATATAATATTTAATTCATGGTAAATCTTTAATCTGTGGTTGTAAGTATAACTCATAGTTGTTGTATATTGGTAAACTCGTAGTTGCAAGAAAGTCACAGTCAAAGATCTGAGCTTGAACTCACATCAAGTTTTTTAACAACGGTATAGAATATTCTTAATACGCATAAACCACAATTAGGTGAAGTTTCTTTTTATTTATTATATATATTTATTCTTTTTATTGTAGTATATCTCACGTGTGTTGTAATAAATGTCTAATGTCTACATGTTCTTATTATTTACACTGGTACTCCTGATATTTGTTTAAATTTTGAGATTTCATAGAATAAAGTAAGAGTTTTGTGATCATAGAGATATTTTGAGAATTCCATCGCATGGTTGCTAGTAACTTAATTTTGTTCCGTGCTGGCAAAATTATTTAAGTCACATTACGTAACAGACAGCCGGTGGCGCCCTTTTGAGTGTCCACACACAAACCTAACCCATGGCCCTATGCTCTCCACCAAAAATCGGCTGCCGTTCGCAACGGAATAACATGTTTTAATATTTAGGTATCAAAATATGTTACAGTCTATGCAAATACTATCAATTCAAGAGAAGAACTGTGAGACAAAATACAAAACGTAGCCAATTTTATTAGTGGATAGGAAAATGTATTTCTCAATGTAAGAAAATCTTTTATGAACAGAAATAGAAAAGGCATAGAAGTAGGTGGAGACCATATCGAACTTTTACTCTAAGTTGCAGCAATGGGGTTTTTACATGGGGGGAAAATTTATACAATAATTACTAATGTAAGTTAACTTTTATGTCATTTTTTGGTTTTCTAATCTAATCAGATCCTTAATTTACACAATCTTTTGATTTATGTATTTATTTCAATACCATGAAAATACTCCATTAATTCATAAGAAAGTGAAAAGGAGTTTACGATGTTATTACGATTTTGTTTTCCCTTGCGTTTTGTACAATTTTCAGTAACTACACTTTGTTTCATTAAATTTGAATTTGTCTTTCAAGAAATTATTCAAATTTTTAACGGCAATTTCCTCGAAAACGGTTGGAGTTATCAAGTTCTACCAAGTGTACCTATTATACGTGGAAATGACGCATTCATCAGATTTTCTGAATATCAGTCAAGACGCTGTTGAATTATTGCAAAAAAACGAAAGAATAATTTGAATTTTGACACCATGTATCTATTTCCACAGTAACATTTTACTACAGCATATTTGGTTATATCCGCATATTTTGGCCCAAAGTATCTACCCCTACACTATGGCCTATTTTTAATGGTCCACCCTGTATATATTATTTACAAAAATAGAGCTAAATAGTACTCATTTAAGTACATAATTTAATGACGTGCTAATCTTTCAGATTGTGATTCCTTAGGTTATTTTTTGAAGAGAAGTTTATATGAACATATGTTCGCAACGGCTTAGATTTCTTGCTACAGGGTGTTGAAATTTCTTTAATCATTATTTTTTAATATATCAGAAAGTAGTTATTATAGAAATTATTTTCAATTTTGCTAGTGTTAATAGGATATATAAATTTAGTTAGAAAAGTTATTTTATAGTTCCACCATATAAAGTTGTGGTAAGGCTGAGTTGAGTTCATTACATAGTTTGTAGGCCGGAGCATTGATGTATGACACTACAGGTCTCATGGGTCTCATCAGCCTTACCACAACTTACTAAATTTAAATCTCCGTATAATATCAAAAATTCTTTAGAACTCATGACAAAATTGGAAAATATTACGGTACCCGCCAATGCCAAACTAGTTTCATTTGGTGTAAAAAGTTTGTTTACTTCTATCCCCATTAAAGAGCTTAATGGTATATTGCAACACCTCGTCTCGAATAGCGAATTAAATCAATCGGAACAAAAAGATCTACTATCATTCGTTAATACCTCGATCAACCAAAATTATTTTAAATTCGATAATAAATTCTACACGCAAGTAAATGATTTACCAATGGGTAGTCCATTAAGCCCATTGTTAGCGGAAATATTTATGGCCAATTTCGAGACTAACCGTTTTGATAGAAAAAAAGTCTTTTAAAATATGTACAGTTTTTGGGCAAGATACGTGGATGATGTGTTTTGCATATGGACTGGTACGGATAGGCAATTATCACACTTCGTTCATTTTATTAATTCTATAAATAATAAAATTCAGTTTACAGTAGAAATCGAGATAGAACGTTCTATAAACTTTTTAGATATTTTATTGACACGAAAAAGTCCCATGTTAGAAATCGATATTTATAGAAAACCCACTTTTACTGACACACTCATACATGCAAATAGTAATCAATCCTGGAAGATAAAAATGTCAGCTTTTCATAGTTATGTCCATAGATTGTTATCATTAAAGTTAAATCAGGTCAATTTTGAAAAAGAAGTTACAACCCTTAAAACAATAGCAAAAAACAATGGATATCACACATCTCTCATAGACAAGCTAATAAAGAACAAACATAGAAAGCTGTTGAAAAAACATTTTTATAACGCACCCAAAGAAAATAAAAATTGGCGTAGTATTAATTTTGTAAAACATATTAGCAACTCAATTTGTAACAGGTTAAGTAAACTTGGCATTAATACCATTTCCTCGAATACAAACAACTTAGGTCGCTTGTTGATTAACAACAAAGAAAAAATTGAGGACTCACAAAAATAAATATGAAATAAATTGTGACGATTGAGATGCTATATATATATATATAGGTCAGAGTGGTCGAAGCTTAGATGTACGGGTAAACGAACACAAAAAGTCAATTTTAGAGAATAAAAAATCAACTGGTTTCGCAGAACATTGTATAGATAATAACCATTTTTTCAACAGTAGTAGTATTAAACTTTTGCACAATGTCAATAAGTGAAATAGGTTGGACATGCTTGAAATTTTGGAAATCAAGAAGGCCTTAAATAAACAAAAAAACGTTACTAATACACAAACTAAATTTCATAATACCCCCTTAATAGACAACATACTAAAATTAAACATACCCAGAAATAGTAATTAAAATTTAAATTAAATTCCTAGCAATAGCTATAGTAGAAATAAGTAATAAAATGTTAAATAGGTTATCTATACCTCTCAAATCATATAAATATCTTGTAATGGTTACTTTTAGGTTAGTTGTTATAACCCTTTGATAATGGTCGAAAGGCCGAAACATATGTCAGAGAAATCTGAATAATAATTGTGAAACAGTAATACCAAGTGTTTTTAATACTTATTCTATTTAGTATGTTTCACCAAGAACCTACCGCAATTAAATACACTTTGTTTCATTAAATTTGAATTCGTATTTCAAAAAATTATTCAAATTTTTAACGGCAATTTCCTCGAAAACGGTTAGAGTTATCAATTTCTACCAAGTGTACCTTTTATACGTGGAAATGACGCCCTCATCACATTTTCTGGCCAGAAGTATCACAACGTTTCGTCCAAAAAAAATATGAAAAAAATTCATCATCAAGTACATGTTCTACGGCGCCCTCTATGATTTAACGTGATGTAATATGTAGATTATTATTTCTTACAATAGAAAAAGTTCCTGTAGCAAATTTGGCGAAGAGTCTGTTGAGTTGCAGAAAAAACGAAAAAATAATTTGAATTTTGACACCCTGTATCTCTTTCCATGGCAACATTTTACTAAAGCATATTTGGTTGTATCCTCATATTTTGGCCCAAAGAATCTACATCTGCACTATGGCCTATTAATAATGGTCCATCATGTATATCATGTTCTAAATAAAATGTACTTATATAAAATACATTCGTCATTTTAAAACAATAATACGAAATTCAGGTCTTGGCAGCGATCCCCGAAAGTTCTTAAAAAATTCTGAAAATAATACTTGTAGATTTTATCGTCATAGGGAACAAACTGATAGGACGGCTATTTAAGAAAAATACTAAGAAAAAAGTGTTGGTGTCCTTTAAGAACCAGCCTAATATACACTGTTTTAAAAATGGAGTTTAAATCTTGTAATTATGAAATATATATTGCCGTACTCTGTAGCAACACCAATCCTGCTATAAAAAAAACATATACATTTGAAGGTAAACTAGATCATCAGATTTAAAATAGTAGTAATACAAAAACAGAAATGTAATCCTTGCAAGAAAATAAACATAAGGCACTAGGCAATTTACAATTTTATTGCATACCCCGTAACATTTCACCCTCACCCCTATGCTTAAACAGCTAGCGTATGAGAATGAGGTAAGGTGTTAGTTCTACGTGGTGAATTCATCACGGTGACGTATATTGCACCTGTAATGTCCTATCTCTATTCGGAGCTAAGGCCATGGCTCATCGGGATTCGTTCCAGCAGGAACATTTGTCTTGTCTGTGACTGACTGCTGGTGTGTTCCCTTCTGCCTCTTGGATTTTCATAAAAGACGCGATGGAATGACACGCGTTGATGTTCACTTCGTACCCACCACTCGTGATGTACTGATTTACTGGATAACGTTGGAATAAATCGATATACTATATTCGTACTGACACGCAATGTAATGTTATGCGATCCCTTCACTAAGTATTTACGTATTTATCTTTACAGAATATACAGTGCATCCCTGGATGGGGTACGCACTTGCAAACATTCTTATTGTTGTAGGGTTGAACTTTAAAATTGAATCTATTATTTTAATTCTAATAGCACAAAAAAAATTGCCTTATAATGTTCTTATTAAAAAATGTTAATACCTTCTTAACGAAAAATAGTATCTGAAACTGCCCCAATGGCCTCAAAGTTTTTGTATTATGTTATTATACTCTTCGCAAATACAAAACGAAGAGTATATTGCATTCTATGGGCACATTTCTAAAACCGGCAATATTATGCTCGTAGGGAAAATATTTTCATATCACTATGTTGGTGATCAAATTCTAAACAATTTTCAAAATGTCCGTCCGTCTGTCCGTCTCTCTGCCTGTCTGTCTGTCCGTCCGTCACGTTTCTTGTAAGCACGATAACTTAAGAACGAGATTTCACGAAAATGTAATCCATTTGAATGAATTTTTTTTACAAAAGACGAGGTATGTAAATAAATTCATTTTAGGCCTTTGTTCTCATTTTAACTGAATCTTCATAGCCGTAGGGGGTTATGTGGATACTGATTTATTCTGGATTGTGTAGAAACTAGTGATAGAATAAGATTTGTCCAATAAGAAAGACAAATTGATTTTAGGATTTTAATTGCTAGCATAACCAGAATTCAGGCTATCGAAAGAATGCAAAGATTGTAAATCAGCAGTTTTACAAACAGTTTTTATTTTAGTCCTCATAGATAGTTTTCTTTTCTGCTGTTTGCAAAATGCTGTAAAGAATATGTTTCATTTAAAAACGAGAAGTCCGATTGTATTGAAATTAGGGCAGAAAGTTAGTGTTAGCTATAGGAAGAACCCTTATTGTTTTTGAACAATATCGATCAATAAATAAAATAGTTATTAATTATTTAAATGAAAAGAAAAATGTTTGTATATTTTGTAGTTAAACAAGAAATGGCTAAAACTAATATTATTTACAAAAAAGCTACGACAAGTATCCTATAGAAAATGCAACAATTATATAAACAGTGCAGTAAATCAGCGAAGAATATACTGGTTAGCTTATTTGTATTAGACTAAGTATCTGACCTAATATCTATGTAGTTTGTAACATAATGAATTATAAAGCTTATAATAGCTAGTAGAGTGAGTATAGAAATGCGAGTGAATATGTTAAGAAAAGAAGAAGAAAAAATACAAACAATTTAAGGCGATCGAGGGTGAATCTAGTGATTTATATACAGAGGTGAGACTCATGAAAAAAATAGAAAAATGTTGTAATGTATCGGTGAGCGGTAGATTAAGGAGGCAATATTAATACGGCAATCATGGTTATATAAATATAAATTTCTATCTATAGTGAGCTTTTTCCTCATTATTACACTCTTCGCAAATACAAAGCTTGTAAGCACGATAACTTAAGAACGAAAAGTCCGATTGTATTGAAATTTGGACACTAAGTTAGTGCTAGCTAGAGCAACAACCCTATTTTGAACAAAATCTATCAATAAATAAAAAAGTTATTAATTTTTAAAATGAAAAAAATATATTGTCTTGTAATTAAACAAAAAATGTTTGAACTAATATCCTTTACAAAAAAAAAACGCGAAGAGTATCCTATAGAATGTACAACAATTATATAACAAGTGTAGTATATCGGCGAAGAGCATAATGGTCAGCTTGTTTTTACTGTGTGAATATCATCTGTTTATAATTTACTGTGGAAAAGTCTTGCAATGTTTAGTGTGCCTCTTATATTTGAATGAACTTCCATTACAGCATTTGTTACATCATTTAGTTGCGAAACAACTGGACCTGTAGGATTGTGGGGACCAATTAGTAAATAACTGCAAAATTCTGAGAATCTTCCGGTATATACATTAAACAGAATTAACGGCAAATTGACAAATATTGATAAAATTTTAATTAAGTACTGATCAAAGGTATTTTTTTATGACATCTGCCTCAAATATTAAAATTCTATGACCAAAAATTTCCACTTACTAGAGTGCAAATATTGTCAAGATGTTTTCCTTTCAAGAGACTTGGATGGAAAATCTGGATATGGAAGTAGTGATTTCTTAGGCAGCGGTTATTTATATATCATTTAACATTTACATATAAAGTAATTCGGCCCGTTAGATGAATCTACGTTCATTTACGAATCAGAGTGCGGGTGGTAGGCGAAGACAAAATATTATTTGTCCATATAATGAACCTTGCTTTAGAAAGAAGAAAACTGTCATTCTCTATGCCACAATGAAGAGGTGGTTACTCGTAACTGATGTATATAGATATTTTCCCTCCATCTTGATGTGTCATGGAGATAATGAAAGAAAACCGTCCGATGACGACCATTTTTCAAATTGATGTATTTAGTAAACTACTAAAGTTAGTTAGGCTTCATTATAAATATTTTTAAAGTGCATTTGAGAATTTTAGTTATTCATTTCTACAGGTTCCCATTGAACGACAACTTTACAAAAGTTACTGAAAATGTATCCACATGTCATATATACACGCACCGAGTTTAATTAAAATCGAGGTGGTGCAACATGTCGAAAGAAAATTCAATCTGATTGTGCGTGCACTCGGCGATTGTTATGTTAATCTATAAATTAAATTGGGTTTACTAACCGAAATGATTTTATTCTATGAATGGATGCGCAGATAAAATGCTAATAATGCTCCATTTATTTGATGACATTATTTCACTCCCAAAATGGATTAAAACAGTATTAACCAACAATATTTAAAAACAATCTAACCATTATACTCTTCGCCGATTTACTGTACTTTTTATATAGTTGTTGCACATTCTATAGGGTACTCTTCTCAGTTTTTTTTTTTAAATAATTTTAAAAAACATATTTTTTTCAATTGACAAAAATTATTCATTGGCCGATGTTTATCAAAATCAATAGGGTTCTTTCTCTAGCTAATGCTAACTTACTATCCAATTTTAAATACAGTCTGACTTTTCGTTCTTAAGTTATCGTGCTTAAAAGAAACGTGACGGACGGACGGACATTTTGAAAATTGTTCAGAATTGGACCACCAACACAGTGATATGAATTTTTTTTATTTAAAGGCAATATTACAGGTTTTAGAAATGAGTCGATCGAATGCAATATAGTCTTCGTTTTGTATTTGCAAAGAGTATAATAATAATGATATTCCAATTTTGTTAACAACGTTAATTTACTCTAAAAATTAGTAATCAAAATCTACACTCTCGACTTGCATTTAAAAAAATTAAACAATTTAATAATAATTTAAAGAAATGCCCTATTTCACGATTAATTAGCGAAAATCTGTAAAGGCTGTAATGAATTATATTAATATGATTGTTTCTAAATGTGGTCAAAACACTTGGCTTGTAAGGCCAATAATCGGAAAAAAAAATGTTTCTAAATGTATTACAATATGTATTCATAATGAAACATTACTTCTATTCGTCCACGTGATGTATAACATATTCAATATTGGTTTGATTAGCGCATAATAGTGGTGAATCTATATTTTTTAGATGATGAAATTTTCTTACACTAAGGGTCAGTTGTATGAAAGTGGAACAACGAACGTTCAGCTGATCTTGTTCAAAATCTAAGGTTGTTACAATAATGGTATCCTTGGATATTAAACAAAGTTCACCTGAACTCTGACTGATCCACTTTTATACAACTGGCCCTAAGCGTCTTTAATTACTTTCACAATCACGTAGTGGAGTATTATAGTAATCATAAAAAAAAATTCAAAACTTTTTTTCTTGAAATAGGTTTAGAATGTCATAAAACATCGAGATCTTAAATTTTAGCATTCTGTCTGTCGGTTTGTCTGTCTAACTTTTTTGCCGGCAAGTCTTCTTTCGGAACGATTTAAGATATTGAATAGAAATTTTGTACACTTATATATTATAACGAGATCTGGAACTGTATTGTTTTTTCAACACATCCGGTGAAGGGTTGGGGGTAAATAGTGGGAAATAAGTAAAGAAAGCTGGTAAGAGTACAGAAACTTGAAATTTGGTGTATGTACTAGAAGTCAAGGCCTCAAAATTTTTTATAATATTTTTCATTCCCCCACCACCACCTCACTCCATTATCAAACGGGCTCATAAAATAAAATTGAGATATTCTCTTGAAGTTTGGTATACGTATATATTATAATGACATCAGGAACTAGATTATAATTTTGGATTATTCCCTTGTAGTGCTGGGGGGTTAAATAGGAGAAAATAAGTAAAGCAAGCTGGTAAGAGTACTGAAACTTGAAATTCGATGTATGTACTAGAAGCCAAGGCCTCAACCCCCCACCACCCCTACTACATAATTAAAGGGGGCTCATAAAACAAAATTGAGATATTTACTTGAAATTTGGTATTATAGCGACATCTGGAGCTCGAGTATATTTTGAGATGATTCCGTTCAAGGGTTGGGGGTCAAATAGTGGTAAATAGGGGAAAATAAGTAAGTAGCCTGGTAAGAGTACAGAAATTTGGATTTTGGTGTATATATACTAGAAGCGAAGGCCTCAGGATTTTTTATAATATTTTTTATCCCCCCCCTTACTAAAAGAGTAGATAAAATTAAATTGAGATTTTCACTTGAAATTTGGTATACGTATATACTGTAACGACATCTGATACTAGATTATATTTCGTCACGATTCCGTTGAAGGAGTGGGGGTAAGTAAAGGTATATAGGGAATAATAAGTAAAGCAAGCTGTAAGACTACAGAAACTTGAGATTTGGTGTATATATGAGAAACTAAGGTCTCAGATATCTTTCTAACATTTTTTAACCAACCCCCTCCAAACCTCCACCATCTCCGCTCCATTATTAATGGGATTGATAACATAACATTGATATATTCACTTGAAAATTAGTATACGTATGTATTGTAATGACATTTGATTGAGATGATTCTGTTGAAGGGATGGGAGGTGGTAGGGGAGAATAAAGAGAGCAAGCTAGAAATTTCAATTTCAACATATACGGTAGAAACCAAAGCGTAAAATTTTTCTATGGCATCTCCCCCAAATATTATAAGAATTCTGTGACCAATAATTTCCACATACTGGAGTGCAAATATAGTCAAGATGTTTCCTTCAAAGTAACTTGGACGAAAAATCTAGATGTGGAAGTAGTGGTTCTTTAGGCAGCGGTTTTTTAAAAACAAAACATCATTATAAGATTTTATAATATCTAACATTTCAACTTCAATTATAAATCTAAGATTGTAAGATAATTTAGATGTTAGCTGGGGATGTGTCAGTACTACACTTTGCGTGTAGTACTAATATTTTACCTCTAGAGACTTGATCGTAATTTTATTATACAGGCTCATATGAATTTAAACGGGCATGTGCGTTTTCATCACATTACCACACCACATGAAAGAATAGGAATAGCGTTTCATTATATTTTTTATCTATTTTATTATATATAGATACAGATATTTTCCTCATTATAGTTCTTATACATTTCCACGAGTTAATCGTGAAGACCGCATTTCTTATTATATTTTATATGGTTATTCAAATGTAACTATAGTGTAGATTTTGTTTACTAATTTTTGGAATAAATTAATATTATTAACAAAAATTGAGACATTAATGATATCACACGTTTTTGTTCGTATTTAATTATTTTTAGAAATTGGTGATAAAAATTTTTAAATTAATGTTTTTTTGCAATCCAATTCAATTGAGTAAAGTAATATCACTAAAAATGGGTCACTTTCAATATTCTATTTGTGCAATTGGTTCATGAAATAAAATCATTTTGATTAGTAACATCAATTTAATTTACCTTTACATAACGACCGCTGCTGGGTGAACGCGCACTTACATTTAATTCTTTTTTCAACTTGTTTCTCTCCTCAGTATTAACTAATGCGTTACTGGTAACAAAAAAGTTCTTGGTTTAAATCTACGAGAGCACTGGAGTAATCAACACAAGCATCACACATTATTACATGCATCATTTAAAGCTTTCTACATGAGCATTGCCTCCCGCAATTACTTTTTATACAATTGCAGAATGTAAAGTTTAAGATCCAAGGCAAAGGGTTGTTCAGTTGCGTATTAAACCCATTCCTACTGCTATTATTACACCATCCCTAATATAGTGTATCTAAATTGTTTTCCAACTATTGATGAATTAATTTTTTTACTTGTTAATCAAGTGTATAACAGGTTAAAGTTCAAATGGTAAAATAGTAACGAATAATGATAGTGAGTTAACAAATTACATTATGATATTTTAACATCTATACCTGAATTAAAAGAATAGATATAGAAGGTACAAAAATAAATAAAGCAATGGAAAATTTAGAGAGTTTAAATCATGCTTGCAAAATTTCTTTAGTTCGAGAGTATTGTCAAAAATATCTATGTGTTGAAATATACAGTTAATGCTTTGAGGTAAGCAATATATCACTGAATTGAGAAAAATGTTCTTTCTCTATTTTGCATACACTTTAATATGAGTAACGGCCAAATATGTATTCATTATGCATACTGCTAGTCTAATTCTGGCCACAATATTACACCGATAAATTCAATCAATGGCATAATTCTGAAACTATAATAAAACACCGACAGACCTGCCCCTTACGACGGTCCTTCTGTAATTTTTGACCATGCCTCAACATCTCTAACCCTATCATTCTTATCTGAAATCTTTAGGACAGTATACAGACGATTCCAAATAATATCACTATTACAAGATATCTGAACACCATTTTACTTCGACATCAACATAGTGGAGTGGAATTATTGTAATCGTAAAAAAAAAATAATTTTTTTCTTTCTTGAATTAGGTTTAGAATGTCACGAAACGTGGAGATTTTAAATTCGAGAGAAAAAAATCCTGTCTGTCTGTCGATCTATCGGTCTGTAACTTTTTTTGTGCGCACGATATCTCTGGAACGGAGTAAGAAATTGACTTAAAATTTTATACACGTATGTACTATTATGAGATCTGGAACTGGATTGTTTTCTAAACTTATCCGGTGAAGGGTTGGGGGGTAACTAGGGATAAATAGGAGAAAATAAACAAGGCAAGTTGATAAGTGTATAAAAATTTGAGTTTTAGTGTACATGTGGAGAGTGGAGGCTCAGATTTTTTTAATAATATTACTATCCCCCCCGTACCACCCCTACTCCATTATTAAAGGGGTTGACAAAATAAAATGGACACATTCACTTGAAATTTGGTACACGTATATATTATAACGACAACTGAAACTGATTATAATTTGAGATAATTCTGTTGGAGGGTTGGAGGTTAAATAAGGGTAAGTACTGGAAAATAAGTAAAGCAAGCTGGTAAGAGTACAGGAACTTGGAATTTGGTGTGCATACTAGAAGACAAGTCCTTAGATTTTTTATATAACATTTTCCAACTCCTCTACCACCCTCACTACATTTTAAAGAGGTTGATAAAATAAAATTGAGATATTCACTTGAAATTTGGTACACGTACATATTATTAGAGATGCACCGACTAGCGGCCGACTAGTCGGGAAAGCCGACTATTCGGCCAATTTTGTAGTCGGCGACTAGTCGGTGACTAGTTGGTGACTATTAGGCGACTAGTCGGCGAAAAAAATAAAACATACCTTGCTGAATTAAGAGGGCGTTTTTAATAATATTTTAATAAAGTAAAACAACGCATGTGTAAAATGTTGGAACAAAATTTAAAAAAAACACTATATTTCACTACATAGCTAGTACATACTACATGATACAAAATAAGCAGTAAACATAATCTTGTTACTGATAACAAACGTTTTTATTTTAACAAATGCAAAACCAAAAATTATACTTAAAAACCAACTCAGGAACATAGGAATTAGGAACTTATGCTATTATTCATTTTAAATATTATTTTAATAAAACAAAATAAGAGGGATCAGATACAGTATAGAAAATATTGAAACAACATAAAAAAAACATTGTTCTAGTACATAATATACAATATTATAGGAATCGTATAGACCAAAAAGCAATTTTGACAAAATTGTCGCTTACGATGTTTTGTCAAAAACCCATCGATATCTATATCTAATAGTTCTGCAGCTAAAATTAAATCCAATACACACAAAAACTAACCTTAAAGCAAACGGCAAACCAAACAATGTTCTAAGTGAAGTGAATTAAACAACAAAACAGAAAATATGTGTATGTGACTGTTGATAGGTCCGTCGCGTCGGCCAGCGGCCTGCGACAGGCGGCGAGCGATGGCACGCGAAGTTTATCGAAGTCGGCACGCGAAGAAATTGGCCGTGTATTTTGCTGGCATTTAAAAATAGTCGGCTGGGTCGACTAGTCGGCTTTCCGAAAAGCCGATTAGTCGGCTACTGACTAGTCGGCAAGAACCCTAGTCGGTACATCTCTACATATTATAATGACACCTGGAATTAGATTACATTTAGATGTGATTCAGTTGAAGCGTTGGGTGTTTAATAGGGGTGAATATAGGAAAATAAGCAAAACAAGCTGGTAAGAGTACAGAAACTTGGGACTTGCTATATATACTGGAAATTAAGGCTTCACATTTTTTTGTAATATTCGAGAAATTTTTTAATTCCTCCCTACTTCATTATTAAAAGAGTTGATAAAATAAAATTGAGATTTTCACTTGAAATTTGATACATAATATATATTATAACGACATCTGTATTTTGATTATATTTTGAGATGAGTCCGTTGAGGGGTTGGGGTTGAATAGGGGCAGATATGGGAAAATCTAGTAAAGTAGGCTGGTATGAGTACAGAAACCTGGGATTTGATGTATACTAGTAGCCAATGCCTCAGATTCAGATTATATTTTGAAACGATTCCGTTGAAGAGGTGGGTAAGTAGAGGCAAATAAAATAAAATGAGTGATGGTGCACGTATGTATTGTAATGACATCTTATTGAGATGATTCTGCTAAAGGGAGGGGGTTATAAATTGGGAAAATTAGTTCAGAAACTCCATTTTTGGCGTGTATGCTAAAATCAAACACCTCAATTTTTTTTTATGACATCTGCCTTAAATATTATTAAAATTCTGACCAATATTTTCCACATACTAGAGTGCAAATATAGTCAAGATGTTTTCCTTTCAAGAGACTTGGATAGAAACTTTGTATGTGGAAGTAGTGATTCCTAGGCAGCAGTTTTTAGTTAATAGCATAATAGTAACAGTATGCACGCTACAACGACATTATGCCACTGGTGGTGCAACTTCCCAATATTACTAGGTCAAACTGGGCGATAGTCCGCCAACAAACAACATAATACAAATAAGTGAGCACAATGCAGGATTTCAAATTAAACATAATACCCTGAGAGCTAGCGTCACAAAATTTTGTAATATTTCTAAACGCACAGAATGTGCCATATAGGTGGAATAGGTGGTCGATGGTCCATTAAATACCCGCCTATCAGTCAGCTGGGCTGGAAGCAGTGCATTGAGCAGCGAGCAGCGGTTTAGTCAATAACTTACGTACGGTACCCGTCACAAATGTCAAAAAAGTGGTCTTTGATTCTCTTGTGCCGAGCCGAATTTTCGACTTTGCCGTCGCAATTTACGACATCGACAATATGCGAATATTTCTTTTTCCGTAGACATCACACGATCCTCCACTCGAAGTATTTATTTAAATATTAATTTTTGAAAATTCCATGTTTTCAGCTCTTCGTCGCTAAAAGACAAACTACTTATAGCGTTTGAACCAAAGTTTAGACAAGCTCTCTATAATTGGTGTGGTGGCGAAAGAAATACTTCGCATGCGCAGGGTCCGGAGTTCGAATCGTATCGAAAAAAAAAAAAAATGACTTTTTTTTACATTATATAATAATGTATGGTAGGCTGGAGACTTCAAGATTTGTTTTAATATATATTTTAGGTATGGCACATCTTATAGTTTTAGTGCATTCATGTTTATTGGTTTTATTGCAAATAAAATCTAACAAATTTTCTATGCAGTGCATTGAGATATGTTTCAGACATACAGGAAAACAAGACGAAAAACCTCTAATGTAATTCGTCTTAAGCCATTCTGATTACTACTTGATCTGGTCCAGCTTTCCTACCATTCTTCGTTCACTTTGAGGCTGTATGTTGTGGGTGTCTCGCTAGCACAAGCTATCAAGACTTCCCTGTATGTTATTTTTAACTTTGTATAAAGTATTTTTGAATACAATTGAATTAAATGGGCCACTGTGGGCCTGAGAACTGGTTTCACTAAACAACGTGCGGCAGGTTCTGGTAGCCGCGATGACTCCTGTAATTATTTCTTCTACATGTGTGTTCCAGGATGGTCACTATGTATATTTGAATTCATTAGATATATTCTTCTTGTGAACGGAACACCAGAGTTATATAACTAAACAAGAAAATTATGAACCATCATTGACCACAACAACATTGTCCTGTGGGAAGCCATTAATTACAGTCACCAAGCTAAGTCATTTGCTGCAGTTGCGGTACATACTTTGCTTCTTAGTATAGATTGTATCCACTCAACTCTTGATGACTGTATTCACCCTTGGTGCTGCCAAAGGCGTCCTCATTGTTCATAAATGCAGACATAACCTTTAGAGCAAAGGTCTTTTCAATGCCTTAGACCCGGACATGTAGAGCATTAATTATTGATTTGCAGGGTTGGTAGGCAAAGTGCTTTGATTGTAGCGAAGCCCTAATATTTTCTCCATTATCTTTAGGAGAGAAGGGGTTAAGCTAATGAAGCGAAATGATTTAGATACGTCTGATAGACGTATATATGTAGACCTTGTCATATAGAACAATATATTTAATATTTTCATGACACCATCAGTTTCCTAAAACGTGGCGATACGTCCCTGCTTACTTGACTTTCAATAAACAGCTATAAAATTTAAAATATGGATCCTCACGGAATTATTTGACGATTAATGTATACTTGATAGAATGAACGGGAAATGACAGACTTGTTAAGCGCTTATTACCTCGTCCAGTTTTCTACTTACAAATACTATATCGATCATCAATTTTATCATTTTTAATCGTATATCCCTTTTTGTTATTATTTATTCAGCGAAAAGTGCCAATCATGGTTCATCCTCTCTAATTAATCATTTTATATTTCTTTTGTTAGGTAGGCGTATGATAAGAGACAGGCTTCCTACAAGAAAGAAAATATAGCGAAAGGATAATATTAACCCAAATTGACGGTTCCATCTTTATATACGTTATATTATCTATATTCCCTGCGTTGTGTCAAAGTGTAATCGATATCTTACTGATACTATAGAGGGCAGAAGTCAAATTCGATTAGATTGGGTTGGTATGTATCAGTTACATATTTTTTCAAGAAACCGATTGTTTATATTTCTTTTATGCTTCTTATGTGTATGCGCAGAACTGCTAATGATAAATATATTTATAAATATTTCTTTTACATATATGCAATATGTTATATGTTCATCGAGAGAAGTGTTGCTGCTTAGTCAATAATTGCATTTTGTTTAATAAAACATCACTAGCGACCAGCATTTAACCAAATTTTGCAAAGTAACAAATAGATATAGTAAATAAAATAATGTTGCACAATTAAAGAGTGAAAATGACCTATAACTCATGCACAGCATTTTATTAAATTTTGTACAATATGTAGTGCACAATATAGAAATATCATAAACACAGAATTTCATTAAAATATGCAGAGTAATAGTAATTTACGTTATAACTCCGATAGGTGACTTATTACAGTACAAGTTAGAAAATAAGCAACTGCTGTAATTTAACCTACCGGACGTGTATGGTATAATATTTTATATCATACTCTACTACTTTATAATCCTTTTTAAAATAAATTAAAAAGATTATTCATATTTCAAAAACTTGGTACATAATCTAACAATCGCATCAACATAATGATGTTATAGCTATTGTTTTCCACCAGCTAATTATGACTCTCGAATAAAAGTAAATAAAAGTGTAAACTAAATAATCTGTATATTGGTTCCAATTGAAATAGAGAATGTTAACTTTATTTAATCAAAATAACGAAAATCTAGTAAAGAGAAGCCAGAGTTTTTATTGTTTGCTATTCTTCATTTACTAAAGTTAGTGAAAAACTATATTTTACAAGTAGAGGTACCTATAAATGCTTAACACTATTAATATAGCTCCAACTTAAACAAAAATTACTAATTTTTGTTAATCAAAATATTAAAAACTTTGTATGTCGAAGCCTAATCTATAGTTATCCAACATTCTGCATTTACTAAAGTCGATAGAAAAGTATATGTCACAAGTAGGGGTAGGTGCCAAAGTGCTTACTTCACAATAGTACCATGAATTCATATTAGTTTAAATAAGATACAAATTACTAACTTTAGTTAAGCAAATTGTTATAAGTTTTGCAGTAGAAAGCTAAACTAGAGTTTTGTAACAGCCTTAACTTACTAAAGCTGGTAGAAAGTATATTTTACAGTGAGGAAACACAATTTTTAAGTGAAATAGTCAAAAGTCAAAATTAAAAAATGATTGCTCGCTAATAACAATATGATAGTGTTGCTAGGTACCACATTATAGTATCAGATGCTGTAAAATTCAATTTATTGGCCGTAAATGAGTCCGGGAAATAGTCATTTACCGGACGGTATGAAATAAAATTAATAATCGTTCAGGAAAAATTTCTCACTTGGCGCAGTTGTGATAAAGTAATTGCAGGTATTGGTATAACGAAAAATTATCTTTATCACTTTGTGATACAAATAGTTCCTTGACTTTCTTTTTTTTAAATTTATTATGTATTGTTTAACTGAACATCAAGTACGCCCAACGTTGTTTTACTTTTCACATATTATTATTACTGCACAATTATTATTTTTGTGGATAGCTATTATGTTGTTAAGTATTTAAGCATTTGTTTCGAACTTTTGTAATTAATAATAACTAGTCCATGTTCTATTGGGTTATTTTGTTTTTGTAATGTTAATTTGAAACTGACGGTGTTCTGTAAGAAATAACGCAAGTTATGCAAACTAAGTGACATACGATATGGCAGTGTCGGCATGTATCACAAGAGACCATTAAGTTTGGGAGTGTTTATATTTATATTTTAGTTTCGAGATACTGCTTGGATTGTTATTGAAACGTGATATCCCTAATAGCATGGCGTTGAGTGAACGGTACGGTTACAAGGCCGGCGCAGCAGCCTAGACAGATCTGTCGCTCTCGATACGTTTTTCGTAGTATTTTCAATACTAAAATGATAGAAAGGTGGATTTCAGTACATATGCTCAGTTTGGCGTGTAATATAACATACCAAAAATCCTCAATGATTCCGTGTGAGCTTCGACCGCTATGACCTTGAAAATGTAAACAGAATTAAAATACTCGTTATTTAATTAAAAGTTGTTTGACCACGATTTTTTTTTAATCCGGAGTTACTTTTACTCAGGATTCTCAAAAAATTGTCTCACGCTTTGGGGGGTGAGTCGGAAGCAGCAAAATCAAAACTACCCCTAAAAAGGGGCGTTTTTCCTCATTTTCTCAGTTTGTAATGCAACATTTGAATTAGTGGGCAATTGAGTAATATATTTGAGGTAGCCGAATTATTCCGTGGGCAAAAGGAGCTGATGGAGCTGTATATCCAGGGGGAAAACCACCCCTTATATCGTATATTTGTGTTTTATGGGAAAACGTATGTATGAAACATGTGTGGGGGTCGAGGGGATGGAAGCCATCCCCAGAGGTGCAAGAATCGTAGTTTCGTGTTTTTATGGAGAAAAAGAGCAGTAGATTTTTTATTTGAGTTAAGTGGTCGACAGTGATATTTAAAAATTACATAAAAGTGAAAGAGGAGAATAACCACTTCTCGTTAGGGTTTTTTTGGATTTTGCGGCTTCCGCCTGACCCCGAAGCGCGAGACATTTTTTTTTCGGAATCCTGAGCAAAAGTTACATCGGATTAAAAAAAGGGGGAAATAATTTGGCTATCAATTGCATATTAACGCAAGTGTTCCATTATAAACCGAGAAAATGCGAGAGAACACCCATATTTTAGGATAGTGTCTATTTTGCGGCTTGCGGCTCACCCCTGAGGCGCGAAACAATTTTTAAAACAGAAAAAAATTATTGAAATAACCCGATGGAAATTTATGGATACTACATTTAAAAAAAACGCGCCAAATGCTGGTGTACCTCCAGGGTGATGTGGAAATAAGCAAGCAAGAAGAAGTGAGTGAGCAGTGCAACCGTTAGCAACCTATTTGCGAATAAAACAGTTTCAAGGTCATACACGCCTAACTGAGAATTTGTACCAAAATCCAGCTTCTATCATTTTTTTCCTATGTTTCCTATAATAACTGTATTAATCTATAATTTTGCAGAACGTTTACTATCTTAAAGAACATTTATTTTTCTGGTCATTTATTAATTTTATTTAGCAGATCTACAAGAGAATTCGTTACATTTAATTGCTACTTTTAAAAAAATATATCGAAGCACCATTTTGCTACCTTGTAAAAAAAGCATTCTTTTGTAAACAAAATTTAAAGAATTCATTCGATTCTGTTTGTTCAGTTCTCAATATCGATATTTGGTAATAGCAAGAACGGTGAAATTTTAATTCATTATTTCAGATGGCCGTTTTTTAAAACAGATGAAAATTTTTTTCACCCTTTTTAGTGATCTCTTATGTAGATCTTCAAAAGTTATGTAATTATGGCACCCATATTGGACACTGTAATGTTTTACAATCAGCTATGCTGAAAATACCTACACATCTTAACACGGCGCCTTCGCCATATTTTCGCATATTCTCGAATAGAACAAATTGCTTCCAATTACTGCTCACTTCATAATAAACATAAGTTGATGAATGGAAGCCGTAATTTGCAAATGTATCCATCTAAATCGCGAAAGCCATTGGAGAGAAATGATTGAAGTCAGTAAAAGAAAACATGTTATACGGGTAGAATTGAAAACCACCTCCTTTTCAATTTTTCTAAATTTAAAAATATGTTCATGATTGGAACTATTTTTTATCGCTATATGTATCATATTACTTAATGCAGCGAATGCTGTAATATTGTAAATAATATTAAATTACTCAATTTTCGAAAAAGAAAAAACAATAGTGAAGTTCCATAGCTCATACTTTTCAAAGTGGCAGTTTCTGTTATACCATAAATATAATTATACTGTAAATTGTACTATTGAAAATAGTTTCATAATTTTCAACAATTAGATAAATAAGACGTAGCCACAAAAACTAGTAAAGCGTGGATTAAATGGAAATACATTTATTCACGTTCGTGCTGAAAATGACAACTTTATGCCTTTGGGGCATAAATAACTAATAACTTTGACTTGCTGCTTCAATCCTATATAAATCAGTATTTTCAATATAGCCGGATACATTTTTTAATTGTTATTAAAATTGGAAATGGAGAGAGTTTAAATTTACACTAAAAAATTCTCTCGATAGAACTTACCCTCTATTTTACATAGTCTTGCTGGGGTTATTAACAAAATAGTTACCTGAAACAAATGAAAACATCCTTTAATATAAGTTTTAATTTATGATCTTATATAAATTCTTATACAATTGTTTATTATTTACGTAAATAACACTAACAATAATTTATTTGCTATTATTATTAAAACAAAATTTACTGTATTATATAGAAAATCTTTTATGTACAAAGGAAAACTATTCACAACAGATCGGGATCAAATAATATAATTCTCCATATATGGTATAGTTCACTACATATATTTAATGCACATAAAAATCTTCAAGGCTTTGCCGCTTACGTATCGATGGAAGAAAGGGGCAAGCTCTATTTTTGTAGAAAATATTAAATCATAAATATAATGTATTACTTAATACATAGAACAACATTGTTCTCATGTTAAATATGTGCTGGCATGATAAAAATAAGAAATTAACGGAAACACACCTGCTTGAATTGTAATTTCAAATTATTTTGATATAGTAACCCCACTCCGTCCTACCGAAATTATTTTAGGTTGCAACGATTTACAGCAGGTAGCCACGGCAGACTCGAACTTAATATTGTCAGTGTACCACAGAACATCGACTTTGCCAATGCTTCGCAAATATATAAGATATCTTGATACAAGCAAACCAGAATAAAAATTTTTAATTTAGTTATGCCAAATAACTATTTTCTTACCAAAGAGAACACTTCTGAATTTCTACTGTTATTGTGCACAAACATTTTAAGTGCGGCTTTGTGAGATATCTCTTATGCTAACGAGACAGTGATTTAGGTCGGTTTTTTCATATGCATAATTAAATACGTGTAGTCAACTATAACCGAATCGATATTTGACCCTATGAACAATTGTAAAAAAGATTATAATCGACTACAAAGACATGCCCACACAATACTACTAATAACACAGTCTTCACTGGTTTAAAATCATGATAAAATAATCTTTATATAAAATTTTTCACAGAAGTAGGACTTTGCAATTTTCATTATTACGACAAGAGAAAAATGGTAAATCGGTACATGCAATAGAAGTTACTATTACACACAATGCAATGTTTGCATCTTTTTTTAAGGTTTTATAAAATAAAAATACTGCATATTATACTGACGAGTGTTTCATCCGCCAAGCTGAAATTAAGACTACATCAACTGCGCCTGAAAAGTTAATTTATTTTTCAATATCTGAAAAATGTGTCAAATCGTCTCTCCTATGCGCGTATCTAAATTTTCCTGTTTCACAGGAGTAAAATCAAAACGGATGATTTTTAAATGGTCTTATTGATTTCATTTCGTAATATCACAACTTAAAGAATATTAATCATTAAATATTCTTACTTTTCTGCAAAATTCAGATAAGCCTATAAATGATAAGAGAGCCGACATTGAATATTCAACAATTATATTACATAAACTTCAATAAATCATAACATTTCAAGTTTATTTTTTTAATTATTGTTAATGCCCTCTACATTTTCAATATTGGCTTCATATCTCTAGGCAAATCATTTATTAAATAATATTTATTTTTACGTACCAAAATATAATATTCAAATATTTACACAACTTGTAAACACTAGTAAATGCTCTATTTAATTGATGAAAATAAATCAGAATGAATATCATTCAATTGGTGGATCAACTAGCGAAGTTGTGTAATATATTCTCATTATAATGCATCATATTTCAATAGTGAACACACACAGTGTAATATACTTTGTCAATATTAGTATTGGTTGATACATTAATTTAATGAACAATGTCTAACTATAGATAATGCTAATTAATTAACGAAATTATTTCTCACGCCGGATTAAGTTAGTACAATGTATAAAAAATTAATTAATAAAGCCCTGCGATATTATTGGGTTCAAGTTTATATATTATAAATTACATATCAATAAGTGTCCTTGAACAACAATTTTATCTTGAAATCTATACGTGTCATCATGACAAAATATGGAAAAATTATTTGATTGATTGATTGGCCAGCGTAAGGTGAGCATTGCTGCCGATTCCGGGCATCCAGTCTGGAGGTTCCAGTCGTCCGCCGAACACACCCAACGGACGGCCAAACCGCGTGCCGGAACCAAATCTTGGATATTTTATAAACCGCCGGACCGGTTGCATACGCTGGGTTGGACATGGGACATGCTTGTTGTCAGCAGCGAGAGGAACATGACGCTTGGGGTAGGAATATAGGATGGGAAGTATAAGTGTTTGTGAGATGCTTCTATTAAGTTTCCATGCTTCTTCTACTTCCCTCGCATACCGAAGGGAAGTATAGTGTTCGAGATTTTTCCGGATTTTCACGTTTCAGATCATGTAGATTGCGAAAATATAGGTTTTCAATTCCGTCTGTCTGTCTGTCTGTCTGCTGGTGCATTAACTAAAAAACTACTTGACGGAGAACAGTCAAATTTGGTAGGTAGCTGACGGTAACTGTCAGCAGATAAATGGTTAAACGTTCACTGGAAAATATATAGGGTAAACCGTCTAAAGGGAATAAATAATGAAAAAAATTTCTTCTTGCTCCAATTTTAAATTTTCACGTTTCATAGCATTTTAAACCTATTTCAGAGAAAGAAAATTTGAAATTTTTTTACCAACATTTTTGAAAAAATTTTTTCCACTAAAATAGATGGAATAATTTTTTTCTTTGTTCAAATTTAAAATTTCCGCGTTTCATGACATTCTAAACCTATTTAAAAAAAATAAAATAAAAGTTCTTTAACATTTTTGAAAATTTGTTACCACTAAAATAGATGGAAATTTTTTTTTCTTTATTCAAATTTCAAATGTTCACGTTTTATGGCATTCTAAACCTATTTCAATAAAAAATTTTAATTTTTTCAATCACTACTATAGAATAGATGAAAAAATTCTTTTTGCTCAAATTTAAAATCCATGTCGTTCTAAACCTATTTCAAAATAAAAATTTTTTTGAAAGAATTTGTAATCTTTTTTATCACTACTACAAAATGAAAAACATTTTTTTTTTGCTCAAATTTAAAATTTCCACGTTTCATGATATTCTAAACCTATTTTAGAAAAAAAAATGAATATTTTTTTGCCATTTTGGAAAAAAAAATTGCCACTAGAATACATGGAAAAAATTTTTTTTTTGCTCAAATTTAAAATATCCACATTTCATGGCTCAATTTAAAAAAAAAAATGATTTTTTTTTTAATAAATTTGTAATGTTCTTTTATCACTACTATAGAATAGAAGGAAACATTCCTTTCTGCTCAAATTTAAAATTTTCACGTTTCATGACATTCTAAGCCTATTTCAGAAGAAACAAATTTTGAATATTTGTTTACCAACATTTTTGAAAAATTAAAAAGAAAATTAAATTTTTAACCACAACTATACTTCCATTCCACTACGTGAATGTGGAATTGAAAATGTGGCAGATGGCAATAATATTTGGCATATGCACCTATTATACTTTTGTTGAAAAATGTACAGGGTGGTCATCCCAAGAAATAATTCAACCATGGTGGACATTTGTAAAGGTATTTGCGCAAACCTACCATATTTGGCACCTGTTATTTAGTATTGAATTCTTGGTGTTGGATGAGCACTGAACACTCTGTATATTTTTTTTACCAAAAGTTCAGGTTTTATTTGTAATAATAGTGATAACTATATTCCGATTATTATTCTCAATAAATTTTTTAGAGTGACCGCCATGCACAAATAAAGAGGGAAGTTCTGTGTAAATACCTTTACTGATTTCTTTAGTTTCCATCTATCATCATCTCCTTATTTATACTTTTTCTAAGTCTTCTGTTTCTTCTGTTTCCGAATCCAGCAGTATGCACTTCCTTCCGCCCACTTGCGTTCACTTCGTTTAACTGCCAAGACATACATATATTCGTTTACGGTGGAGGTGCAGGAAGAGCCCTGTCTTGCGATAGTAAGAGCCTCTTACAGCGGGTTATGAGAAAGAAGCCCGAGAGAATGTTTTGCAAACCCTGTATATTAGTTTGTTTTTGTAGTAAATACTTTCAACTGCCTCTTTCCAATGCCGGGTGTTTTTCTATTTCATTACCGATATTTAATACCTTTTTAATTTCACTTTTAATTTTTTTTATTTTTAATAAAGAAGTAAACAAATAAATAAAATAATACACTAATAAACTATTGCTACAAATTAAACAAAACGTATGTCCTTTCATCCACAGCTAGCTGTCTATATTGCCCCATGAACACATACGTTACTCTCATCCTTTTGAAAAGGGACCCAGGTGTAAATCCAGCTATAGGCACTGAAATAATATAGACACTTGTTTACTTTATTCTTGGTACTATTAACCAACGCTTTACAGTAATTTGTCAATTATTAATTCGGTGTGTGCGTTGTCTTCTATCATTACACTTTATGTTACGTAGAATTTTTTAATCTATCAGTAAATTAAATTTTATCTGGTTTAATGGAGTTTTAACCGGATCTTTTCCTGTTTTCTTCAAAAGCGTCACATTGCACATCTGCCCTTGATGCTATCAAGCCGACTCTCGATAAAATATAGAAAAAAATGTTGTAACAAAATTGACCTATGCTTTATGTAGGATATTAGTATTCTTATGTAGGCAGCAAAAGACAAACATTGAGGCTTGTAGATCATAATGTACTCAGTATGTATTAAGCATGAGAAAGGTTAAGACTAATTAAGGCTATAACGTATTCTCAGATGTTTTAGTGATAAATGGTCAGTTCATTACACTTTATATGAATACCACCGGATGCAGTACTCCTATAACAAGAAATAGGGACCTAGTCTGACTACAATGTTAATGAATACTGTAACATATGAAACCACGGCTTAATTTACTCTTGCTCACATAATTAGAACTAGGCTGATACCTTGGTAGAGGAGAAAGCCTAGAAGCGCATGCTCTTGCCACTACGCTTCACCTAGATATCAATAAGTGAGCAAATTTCAGTAAACTTTCAGGTACTTTAATTAAGATGTAATAAATACAGCCAAAGCTGACCCTACTGTAATTCAAAAGTATACCATTCCCCAGGTGGTCATATACTATTAAATTTTTCTGCATTACCAGAATATTAACTGATGTACTTTAAATACTGCCAATTTTGTAGTAGTACTGTTAGTTACTATGGTTTATTAAAACAATATCTATCTTATGTACTTCATAATTTCTTGTGCAATTACATACTGTTCAAGGCATTTAATATTGTTGAACATTTTTCCTGTTATGTGTAAGTAAAATCAAATTATTTATCGTTTAAACAATCTAATGCTGTACGACATTCAAACTAAGGACGTACAGATTGTAGATGTAATGATTTCAACTAACATACGATTCAATTGTATTGACCCCTCACTTTAACGGTGAATATCTCAGAAACGGAGGAGCAGAAAAATTTAAAAAAATTATGTGTTCGTTATGAGTCTATTCTAAATCAATCACTGAAATTTAAATAATGTACACTGAACACTTTTGAAGTTCTGCTAAGTTATATTGAAAAATGTCCTACTTTTAAAGGAAATTTTGACCATACCAGTTTAAAATCCATTATATCTTGGAAAATATGTATACTATATATACAATGTTTTATACACCGATAAAATACGGCATTTTTTGTACGAGGAAATTATTTTATAATATTTTATTTTAAAATTTAGCAGTTATTCTCACAAACGTGACGTCATGTTTATTCTGTTATTTATCAATGTATTTAAAAAAAATTGATGAAATAGTTAATTGTATAAACTGTAAGCATTTTCAGAAAAAAGAATTGGTATATATCAAATATTTATTTAGTTATCAATCGTAATATTAGTGCAAACTTGCAATGATATTATCCTATAAGCTTGATAACTAAATTAATATTTGATATATACCAAGTTCTTTTTCTGAAAATGCTTACAATTTATGTAATTAACTATTTTATCACAGTTTTTTTAAATACATCGATAAATAACCAAATAAACATGACGTCACATTTTTGAGAATAACTGCAAAATTTTAAAATAAAAAATTAAGGAAAAATTTCCTCGTGTAAAAAATGCCGTGCTTTATCGGTGTCTAAAATATTATTTACCTGGTATGCATATTTTTAAAGATATAATGTATTTAAAACTGGTATGGCCAACATTTCCTTAAATAGTAGAACATTTTTCAATATAGCTTAGCAGAACTTCAAAAGTATCCAATGTACATTATTCAAATATCACTGATTGATTTATAATAGACTCATAATAGACACATAATTTTTTCAATTTTTTCTGCTTCTCCGTTTCTGAGATATTCACAGTTAAAGTGAGGGGTCAATACATTTGTATTGTATATTAGTTGTAAATATTTGCCTGTTTCATATCAGTGAATGCCACCGTACATTTGTGTTAAAGATATAAATCTTTTCTATGTGAACTAGTAGGCCTTACTTTACCTAACTAAGTAGTATAATTTGTTATTTATGTTTAATCTTATTTTGTATGTTAACCCACAATGCTCAATTTTCTCGTGAAAGAACAACGTAAACAATTGGTATTGGTTAGCAACATTATTTTACATTATTTTTTATTTGATACCAGGTAATTTAACGTTTTGTATCACCTAAAGCATACGATCAAAATTACTATTAATGTCTAATCTGTAGCTTTATTTCAAATTATGATTTGAGTTTCACAGATCTGCCTTCGTAGTTTTGTTTCTAATGTCCCTCTGACTCAGAAGCTTACTTGCCAAAAGTTATTTGTAGTCAAGGCACCAAAATTTACTTAAAATATAAGTGGTTTTTAAGTGGCCGCGTGTTGAATTTAAAATTAAGTAAATCTTTAGAACTGGAAAAGGGTTCTTATTATTTTGATGAACATATGACAATATTTCAAATAATAATATAATTAGTCAATTAAAGTTAAAACTTATTTTTTCTTTAGCCGCCATCTTCACGCTCCTGAATATTACATAAAGTCTTGGAATATCCAGCACTGTATCGTTATGAGTTTTACATGGGTCGTTTTGTACAAAAGCAGAATACTATTCCATGTAGTTCTTGGCAGTATTATATCTATAAACTCAAAAGTAATCGTAACAACAAACCAAATCAAATAGTTTAAAAAGTAGCTTATTCCATATTCGATATGCGAACACGCACGCCGCATATGAACTTTGACCTACTTCATTTGTGCCAAGGAATAATATTGAATTTCAGCCAATAACTCGAAACAAATTACTAAAATTCGAGCCAGTTGCAGATGATCTACAATTCCACCGTTCGGCATCAACACGCAAATATTGGCCGACGTCGCGCGTCGTTTACACCGCAAGTAGAAAACTTGATTTATACTTAATGTAAATAAATTAGGGATCTGACTTTCCGGCTTGGGAATAGACACAAGACACGCAAATGTGTGGTCCACACTTAACGACTAAATTCACCACAAGGCGACTAAATTTATGATAATTAACAAATAATAGGTGGCGTCGAGGGAAATGTGTAAAATTAATGAGTCCAGTTATTAGAAAATTAATATACATTTATGTTCTAAGCAAATTAGGAAAAGGCATAGTGAAATAGGAAGTGGTCGGGGAAATTGCCGTTATACTATGATATTTCTTGGAGGCTATACTTAGTGTCAATAGGAGGTTGGTTCACTTAATTTTGTAATTTAAATTCGTATTTCTTTTTGTTGCAACGCTTTGGTTGCTACATAGTCGTGACACTAGCACATTAAGTCGAATACACAAAATAATTTCGATATAACTATCATTTTTTGTTAAGCATAGTACGTGGTAACATGAAGAAGGTAGTAACTACCCTACTTAGATTATGGAATAAAGAAAGTTTATGTAAGTATTTTTATGTCACCCCTTATATGTTTAGGTAGTTGAAAAGAGAACAAAATAAGTTTTTATTTCCCTCGCTTAACGAAGGAAAGTATTGTATTCGTAAAAAAAATTATACAAACAACGTAAATGGAACACGTTTCTAGTATTCTAACGCTCAGTCGACATGAGAAGGCACTCTATTTATTACGAAATTGATCTACACAACAAAAGATCACAGAAGCAACAAATGACGATCCGGAAACGACAGAATTTTTTATGTAATCGGCAAAACAAATGACGATCAGCGGTAAATATTTGGAATGTCGTCCTGATAAACACGTTACCTGTTAATAAAGTAAAACATCTAGGGCTTTTTCTTCCAAGTTTATAATTCTTCGAGTCAAGAATGCTTGGAGTGTTAGTGTCCCTACCCTCCGGTATATTTCGGACAAAAAATACCATGCCTCCATCTTTTACCAGAGTTGAAGCGAGCAACATGACATACCGCATGTAGTTACCAATTTTCGGGTAAGAGAGTGCATTAGATTCTTACCTTATCCTTTCTAAGTACAGTCTTGAAGATTGAGATCCGGAATCAGGACAAGGCATATACCAATCCGGGAAGATCAAGTTACTCACCACAATGTTTGAAGGTAAGGTTCAGAGCTTCTCTCTTCCAATTGACACATATAATGTCGAAGGAGAAATATAAGAGTTGCTTCCACAGCAATCTTGAATTCACTTTGAACCTGGAATTCGTACTCAACTTTCTCGACTGCTGGAGGATCCGTGTCTTGTCCTGGGTTCCGAACGCTGCCACGAGTATTGACAGCTGATTGACAGCTATCATGATGCGATAATCCAATGTCATCCTGGAATTCGTGCTCGGCGTACCAGAAAATTTAAGGACCCCCACCCTTTATCAAATTTCCAATAATTTTAAGACTTTTGAAAGTTGATTGACACATTACATGTTGTCATTGTTAAATTCTAACCCCAAATTCGTGTTCAACGACCTCGAACAACCCCACACACGTTCTCTGGTGTCAGTGTTTGAATTCGAATATTTCTTTCACTTCCCACCCCCACAGGGACCACTAGGAGGCTGTAGAACTAAAACGTCTCATCAGATTCTTTTTGCTCTCATCGGATTCGGAGCATAAATATACATAAGATATCCAAGTCCAGATCCCGAGATCATAAAAATGTTTATTTTTGTAGGCCTGTGTTTTTATTCTCATATGTCGCTTCTTGATTAATAATTTTTTACAGTGACCGTCCTGTATAGATAAAGAGGGAAGTTCTCTGTAAATACCTTTACCGATATCTTGTTCATGTAAAGCATGATCGCTAGTGAAATCCAAAAAATTGAAAAGAAAAGGCCGCCTTCAAAAATGAAATTACAAATAATGGAAAAAAGTCATCCAGCTATCAGGTTAATTGTGAATTTTTTATCTGAGAGCATCAACTCCTATATTTATTAACTGTATTTTCATCTACCTCTGGCTTCCTAGATAAGACATGAAAGGCGCTATACCTACTACTATATTAAAGATACTTACTATCCATAATATCCAAATGTCATTACAATCGATAAAGTAGTTTGGAAACCATCAGCAAAAAGCTCTTTAAAACTTTAACCTTTGAGGGTCAATAGCTCCAACACGGACCGAAATTGTAAAAGAAATTATAGACAATAGTGTCTAACACTAATAGTAGTGTTATGTTGATCCCAACTAAATGCTCTCAAGTATTGCCCAATACTTCAGAGACACCTTGTATACACTATACACTAGTGTAAGGAAAACATATGTAGCGGCATATATCTGATTTGAAAATGAAATAAGAGACTTAAAATTAGCAACTGTCGGTGAAACTTCCAGAGAATAATGGTCAATCATTTCTGCTGTTGTATATATTCAAGGCCAGCCTTATTAGTTTAAGAAAATGAAGTATTGCAGAATCAAAATTAAACTGTTGATATATCGTAAACCGATAGCTATAGGACATGGTTAAAACAATTTGTTTGAAAATAAAGGGATAATAAAAAAATATAAAATATATACAGGATGTTCCATTTGAAGAAGTGAAATTGCATAATCTGCCGCCTTTTTAAGGCGCCTTGTACATTTTAAAATAATATGATTAAATACAACTTTTTAAACAGAGAAACTGTCCCTCTTAACATTTATTTCTGTGTCTCACCGTTTTCCAGATAATGCATGTGTAAGTAGAGCTGGGACACTCTTTCATTAGTGGAAGTAAAAATTAATAAATAAACATGGTAAAATATTTAGGTGTATCAAAATGTAATTTCTAAATACAGCAACCGATGAGTCCATCAATCAATGAAAAGTCCCCCATGCATGACAAGACTATCAACTTTAATAAACTCTATTTCAATATAATTTCCATAACTGTCAAAACGCTACCCGTTTTTAATTAAAATTTTATCATAATTCATTGACTAATTTTATATAGACTGTCCTAAAACGTCACAGGGAAATAGCATGACATTGTACGGACAAAATTAAATTTTGCTCTCTCTTGCAAAATTTCACTTGAAAAAGATGAGTTAGTCTTTTAAAATAAATTACTAGAACAGTTTCAGCATTTGTAGTTTATAAGTCACTTTAGCCACACAAATTAAACTTTACCTAAATGTACTGAGCACTATTCATATATTTTTTGTGAAGTATGGAAATTCCAACCTAGTTGAAAGGTCAGGCCACTTTTCTGTACTAGTTATCAAAAATATATACTCTGCTTTTAATACTCTTTAAACATTTCATTATACAGTGAGCACGTAAAAGTTGGAATAAATTTATTAAAATAGTTACAAAACAAGTGACAAAAATTCGCTCAGACCCGTCGATTTCTAAATACATTCCTTAATCTGCTTATTTAAAAAAAGTGCTGCAAATATTTTTTTAAAAGTTATGACGTCATCGCTATTTTTTTTAAATGGCAACCCCCATTTTTTAAAATGTGATTTGAAAGAGCATATTTTTCTGCATACAGTACGCTAAATTCTAGGGAGTATTGCATGACGAAATTATCGAAGAAAAAATCTTTACTTATAACAATGTAATAAAACAAATATACAAGAATTTAAGAATACAGCAAAAAATAATTAGATTAAATGTTTAAATTGCGCGCCATTTGCTTCTTGACAATGTCCAAGTCGAAACTGAAATTCTCGCAAGACATTAATAATTGTTTCGGGTCCAATTCTTCCAGTTTCGTACGTAATTCTGTCTTTTAAGTCCTCAATATTGTTCTGTCTATTAAAATAAACTTTGGATTTAAGGTAACCCCATAAAAATAATCCAATGAGGTTAGGTCCGGAGATCTAGCTGGCTATTCTATTGATCCGCGTGTACCAATCCATCTGCGTGGGAAAATTTCGCACTAATACCGAATAATGTGGCGGTGCGCAATCCTGTTGAAACCATATGGAGTTTTCCGGTACATTAGGGTTTTCACCATTTGGATACAGTACGACAAGTTCTGGAATTATGTTTTGTTGGAGCAGCTCCAAATATTTTTCGCCATCTAATGAACCTTGAATATAAAATGGACCCAATATTGTAGTCCCAACAATTCCAGTCCACACGTTAGCTTTCTGTGGAAACTGAGTATGGGCCTCCACCATCCAGTGTGGATTTTCACGTGACCAATATCGACAATTTTGTCTATTCACAGTGCCATTTAAGCAGAAGGTGGCCTCGTCAGAGAAAAGTACTCGACTTAAGAAATGTGGACTGATATTACATCGTTCCATCATGGTTTCGCAAAAATCTACTCTGCGGTCGAAATCATCTTCGTTAAGCTCTTGAACTAAATTCACTTTATATGGGTGCCAATTATTCTTCTTCAAATATTTTAAAACAGTTGACTGTTCTGCTGCGACGTCGTGATTTGGTTTGTGAGGATTCTCCTCCATTGTCAGTAAAACATCTAACTGCTTATTTTCTGAAATCGTAGGACGACCTTTCGTGAAATTATCTCTTACATGACCATAATCTCGGAACTTCTTTTCTATTTTGCTAACAGTTGATTGTGTAAAAGGTCGATTAGGGTATTTACCGTTAAATAATTCACAAACCATAGGTTGTGTTCGGAACATGTCTCCATAGCCAATTATTATCAAAATTTTAATTCGTTCTGTCTCACTTAATCGTTGCATTATCAGTACTTTCAATAGGATATCACAAGTAAATACTAATGAATAGGCCTACCCCTTTCAGCGTGGTGAGGCTAATATAATTTAGTGAACTGTATTTAGGTATAATAAAAAATAAGAATATGTCGGAAACTTACACATTAGGTTTGATGGATTGTCCGTCGTCGATGTCGGCCCAGGCAATAGGAGGGACAAAGGGGGGCCAAAAGGAAAAGGAACAAATCTCCGACACACACAATTAACGTAACAATTATTAAATTAATTTAAGGACAATTATAATTCACTAATCACTGATAAATAACTATAGCGTTCTGCGGCGTAAGTGACTATTGTTTTACTTACTATCATACTACTGTCTCTATGCGGGTCGCACTCGACCCACACGGCGTTAAACAAACTAGCTAAAAAAAAACTTCTTAGTATTACCATAAAGAATTCAAAACGTATATTTTTCTAGGTATAATTAGAGCCAGGTCCGCGTTGCTAAGTAAATGAAAAAAAGCGTAAACACAAAAAAAGTGTAAGTTGTAAAAACGTTCGACGATAAGTAATGAATGTGTTCTATTAATGTTAAATGTTTTTTATTTATCTAATAAACTAAAAATACCAGCTACGAAAACACACTTTAAATGTCACGCCAAAGGAGATTAAGCTTACATTGCGATTGATCACCAGTAGGGATTATTCAAATAAATAAAATCCCCCTTATGATTAGTGCAGAACTGCATTCTCAAACCGGTCTTTGGTTATTGTTGGTTGGCTTAACTTCAGTGCACTAGTGCTTAGGTGGTGTGTGCAATGACTAGCTGGAAGATTTGTCTCTAGAATCAGTTATTTTCGAGAAAAATATCACATGTGAAAATACAGAACGCCCTCGCGGATGAAATGACGCAGAGAACTGTGTAAGGCTAGTTGACACTGAACATGAACTTTGTCACATTGATATTCAACCGCGACTTTAAAAGCAACTTGATGGAAGTAGTAGTGTAATCGTATAATGGTTTTAATATACCAGTATAACCAGTATTTCATGTTTCGGGCTACGCAGACTGCGAAAATGAAGGTATTTCAGATCCGTCAATCTGTTTGTCTGTCTGCCCACCCCTCTGTCTGTCTCTATGTCGGTTTGTTGTTTGTTGGCGCTATATTTAAAACACTATTTGAAGGAGAACAATAAAATCTGACTGGTAGGTAACACTATTGCCAACGAGTATGCGTATCCTTTCACTGGAAATTATACAGTTTGGACTACCTAGAACAAATAAGGGAAAAATTTGACAAATGACAGTAATATTTGGCATACAGTTAACATAATTGTCAAAGAAGATACCGATCACACTTTTAATGAAAAATATGTAGTCATACAAAAAAATTATTGGACTATTACGGAAATTTTTAAAAATATTTACGCAAAACTTTCCTGTTCGGCACCTTTTATTTACTATTTATTTTTTCTGTTGGTTGACAGCCCTGTATATTTTTTAAAATAAAACATTTTCTTATATAGTCGAGTGTAATTAGGTTTTTACCTCGGAACCCAGTTATAATGAATGAATTTTCATGTTTTTTTTTACATTGAGTTTCTATTACTGGGTACAAAAAAGTTTGCCCTTTAAAAATTGCCACATTTTACTTGGCGTGTGGTTCCCACCCCTTCTAGGGAGGTGGGCAAAAAAGTAAAATAGTAACCACCGAGTCTGATATAGAATCATATTGTAAGAGAAGAAGATGGTTTACAATTTTTCATGAACATTCATATTTATAAGATTATGAAATTAGAAGTATATTGTTTTATTTCTGTGTAACTAAAGTCCAATTAAGGGAGCCAAGTCCGACCCTGTCACATATAGAATCACTGTATTCTCTTATTTTCGATCTCGGTAACATTTTAAGGGTCGAGACTTTAGTACAATAACGTAAAATACTGGTCATAGAAACATCTGTTTTATGTTGCAAACTGATTTATTTTAGAGCCCAGAAAACATTCTTTGTTAACTTTAGTCCTTATTAGTTAATTGACGTTAGCCACCTGGAAGCAATAAGTAACCATCTAAATTATTTTATGTCCAATTTGCTTTTCTCACTTGAAGTTAAGGACCCCCGTCAAACACTTGTTTAAATTAGAGATGTACCGACTAGGGTTCTTGCCGACTAGTCAGTAGCTGACTAATCGGCTTTTCATAAAGCCGACTAGTCGACCCAGCCGACTATTTTTAAATGCCAGCAAAATACGCGGCCAATTTCTTCGCGCGCCGACTTCGATAAACTTCGCGTGCCATGTCTCGTCGCCTGTCGCAGGCCGCTGACCGACTCGAGGAACCTATCAACAGTCACGTACACATATTTTCTGTTTTGTTGTTTACTTCACTTCACTTAGAACATTGTTTGCTTTGCCGGTTGCTTTAAGGTTAGTTTTTGTGTGTATTGGATTTAATTTTATCTGCAGAACTATTAGATATAGATATGTCGAAAACAAGTTAAAAAACGTCACGTGTTTGGTTATTCTTTGATGAAACTGAAGGAGACAATGGCAATAAAGTGAAGTTTAATCAATGCCAATCGTTAATTTCTCACGGTGGCCGCGGAAAAGCAGCTAATAACTCAAATATGAACAATCATATAAAATTGTGGTATGTGATGTACTTTAATACATCACATACTAATATAGAGTAATATATACTAATATATACTTTTTTAATTTTGTTTCAATATTTTCTATACTGTGTCTGATCGGTCGAACAAGATTAAGTTTACTGTTTATTTTGTATCATATAGTATATACTATGTAGTGAAATATAGTGTTTTTTTTAAATTTTGTTACAACATTTTACACATGCGTTGTTTTACTTTATTAAAATATTATTAAAACGCCCTCTTAATTCAGTAAGGTATGTTTTATTTATTTTTGCCGACTAGTCGCCTAATAGTCACCGACTAGTCGCCGACTACAAAATTGGCCGAATAGTCGGTTTTCCCGACTAGTCGGCCACTAGTCGGTGCATCTCTAGTTTAAATACGACTCACCGGGGGGGGGTCTAGTTATATTTTGAAGACTAAGGCAGTTGAGAGAGGATTCCAGAAAACATATGTAATAGACAGTAAGATAGATAGACAGGCCAAACAAGGTAGATTTTTCCCCCATACAAAAGCAAAGTAAGGAAAAAAGGTTTTTTTTCGTCTGTCTTAATGGCATAAAACGTTAAGACAGGCCATAGGATACATACCAGGATCCGTTAGGTAATTTAAAATAGGGGTACGGTTTAAAGTAGAGAAGATTTTAATTGATCGAGGGTTTAAAGTTTATTGCCCACTTTTGAGGCGTCTTATATCGTCTTATTTGAGATAACATCGACACTCTTGGCTTAACGTCGGATCAGTCGTCACCTACCTACAGAGTATAGTAAATTCTCGTTTTGCGAACCTTTTTCAATTTTAGAGATTAAGTACATTTGTTCACTATTTTGTCGGTTATAATAAGAATAAATTAATGTGTTGTAATTGAACTAAGAGTATTCGGCCGCGATTCAGCTAAAGATTTGAACTTGCCGAGGACCATTTCATTTCTTGATATAGTGTAATTACTGTTTGTTAATTTATCTAATCGATAAATGTTTGTGATTATCATTTTCATTTGTTTTCATTTTCTTCTGTAAATATAGTGGTTTAAGTGTATTGAGAAATCACGTGTTTTATTTGCTTGTTATGCAATTGAGTTTATTCTATATTCAGTAAAGTTTGTTTGTGAAGTAACCTGGTTGAGGGACACCAAAAACAAATAATCACCTACAAGGAAAAGGGTAGGCACACTTTTGATTTCGATGGATACACTATAATATCGACGGAGTAATTGGGACACTCCGTACTCTGCCAATGGTAATGTCTAATTAATCCATATAATTAGGGGAATTAAACCCCGGTTATTACATCTGTACGATGAATAGTTCTAAAAATATGATAGTTTAAAAATGGCTCTCGAATGTTTATGTAATGTATTTCATCTGTAGTGAGATGGAGCGGCTGTTGAAGAATCCTCTCGGAGTTTGGGGGTGTTGACTAGTCGGAAGCCCAGAGTGCCAATTGGCATCATGTGCTCCGATTTCGTCGGAAGGAAGTGTAAACTGTGTATCTCAAGGATTGTGTTCGGCCAAAGACGCTTACTTTAGCGTCAGAGGCCAGCACGGGCTAGGGTAAGGGTATCGAGCTGGGTTGTTTGCTTGGCACCTCTGGGATCAGGTAATTTGGATGTTTTTGGTCATTGTGTCCTTGCGGCGTGACTTGAAGGTCGGGCTGAAACAAAAAAACGGTTAAGTATACTTACCCGTTACCCAAGAGCTTCGGCCTCGTGCCTCGGAGTGGATTCCCATGTTCTGCTGCACGGACAGAGTAGTTGCATCGTCACAACCAAATTGCAAAAGAATTAGAATGCGCTCTACTCAATTGCGGGAAATCGCCGCGGTTTTTTTTTTAGTAACTTTGTTGTTACCAGTAAGAATATATATTTTACCATTGTGTTCGTTAGGTAATCTAACATCTCTTCAGGCAACTTGAATGTTTTAAGGTAAAATTACATACTGTTTGGTAACAGTGTGATAGTTACGCATATGTCGCAATTTTGTCGCGAGAACCTAATTACATAATCTGATAAGGGCTTAACTAAGAAAAATTACACAGATTTTTTTTAACAAACGATGATTCTCCTTCAGTTTTAATGATTGCCTTGCATAATATAGGAACGTTTTTCTCAACGCATTTACCATTAACTTAAAAATAAAAACAAAACTAATTTCATGTGACAATCTTTCTAAATTAAAATTTCTAGTAATTACACATTGTGGACATTTGACAAATGTCCTAAGACATACTTTAAATGAAAAACATAATTACTTTAGTTCTCTAATCCCCATTTCCTCCTCATGATTTATGTTTCATATATTTGCCTTTTCAATTTCCCGTAAAGTTTCATTGTCAGTTCCAAGAATAATTGACGCTCACTAATAGCCCAATTTATCTGAGATGATATCTGCTTCTTATCGTATAACATCAGTTTCAAACTGACACAGTCACGATCAGATCAAACCTTCGCCTGATGGCATGCATTAGTAGATAAGATAGTAAACTCAAAATCTTGTATCGATCCGTAATTCCGCCTATTCTTCAGTTGCTTTAGCCGTTCCATTCGTCTAATCAAGACAATTATTTAAATCAATCTTTGTGGCACTCGCAATTAGGAAATTCATTATGAAACTAATATTGGGGTTAACTTAGATGAAAAAAATAAATTATTATGAAACTAAACTTGAATAAGTTTGCATCTTTTTACTAAATTGCCTAATCGCCTTCTTTAATCATAAATGAAATTTAAAAAAAATATATACATTCCAATTTTTGAAGAAACTTAACACTAATCACAGTAATTAATAAACAATATATTGCAACCATTATTCATCATTATTTTAATAATACAAGCGTGGGGGCTGTTAGTAACACAAAATCAAACATTTTCTTTATATTTACACCCGGATGCTTCCATTTTCAGAGCTGAACTACATGCCATCCACGAAGAATTGAAATTGTTACCTTTTGTGGACCCCAAGTCGCATACATACAGCGGAATGAAAGAGCAGACCTAGCGGCGCGCCAGGCTACCGAAAGAGACTGGTCCCGAGATATAACAATTAGTCCAGAATATCTTATAAATATATGGGAGAAAAGAGAAGGTAATTAATGGAAATATGTAAAGGGAAGAAATAGCGCTAGGACATATACAACCATCAGTCATTTCCTGGACACAACCTCTAAATCTTCATAGACGAGCGCAGGCTGTTACAGAAAAGATACGAATTGAGTGGGCATGCACAAATTTGACTACAAGGGAACGACGACAAGCTTTCAGAGTTAGAGGGAAGTTACAGACTGGACAGTGTTTCGCAGTTAGAGGAAAATTACAGACTGGACACACTTCCTGATCGAGTGTCCCAGTTGCTTAATCCATAGAACTCGCTTAAACTTTCTTGACACTTTGTCAGAGAGGGTGGTTTATTTATGTGTAGCGTTTATTACAAGTCGTGGATGTATTCCGACTCCAACGTTGACATCTTCAATGACGCCTTAAATATAATGCTTTGTTATCTTTACCCCAATATTTTGAAAGAAGTAGCGCTGAAGAGTGTATCCTTGGTTTAGGATACAGAAACACGTGTTGAACAGGATAATCTAAAATTAAATTTTAATTCAAAATTAAAATTAATATTATTGTAACAGTTACCTGTACATAATGTGCATATTTCTTTCTTTTAATTCAATGTTGTTCGTGGCATATAGCCAGCAAAGTATTTTGTTTAGAAAGATATATGTTCTTGTACTGATCTATGATAAGTCTTTAGTAAGAGTTTGAAATAATTACGAGTATTTTTGCTAGTAATATATTCATTAGCTCAATTCTAATTTAGATTACTCTTACATTGTAGGAAATTTGGATTTGCATTTAATTATATTATATTAGAGCCTAACTTTAAAAAGTGGTATATGTGCGAAAAGAAATGTACATTTAGAGTACATCCCATTAGCAGAAAGAGAAAGAATTTTGGTTAATTTTACCACCTCTATAATGATTGAAGGCAGCATTCAGAGCGCTTCTTTAAATATATGAAGAAGAATATTAATACGTTCGACTATATTTTGAATAAAATTGAAGAGAAATGTATTAAAAATTGGAAAAACTGTCACTCTCAGCTATAACACCTGAGGAAAGGCTTATGCTAACATTACGGTAAGTAAGTAAAAATACATTATTTATTTACTAAATGAAACATTTGGTATAACAAACAAACATCGCCGTTTTTTTATAACTATTTGATTTAATCAAATGGGTAAAACAAAAGAAAACTGCAATATACAGGGTGTAATTAGTTTCATGTCATTAAAAAAGCTGGTAATAGGGACCGACTAGACAAACAGAAAACCTCTATGAACTTTTTCTCTAGGGCACTTTGAAAAAAACTGACCTGGGTTTACATTTTCAATGTTAAGGTTGGAAAGATTTGAGAACCACTCCGAATATTAGAAACAATAAAAAAACTGTAATACCCGACTTGTGTTCCCGTCGGTAGAGGTGCGGCACTTTGATGGGATTATTTGTATGGAACTTTTTATACCACTAATTATGAAAATGTAAATAATTCCTTCTCTTTCGGCACAACGCAAGCATAGCATGGCCGCAGGGGTTTAAATAGGATTTGTTTACATGTGTTTTTTAATTTGGAACAAAGTTATTGTAGCTTTTATTGTCGTTTATAAGAATTTATAAAATTTAAAATTGGTTTATTAACATTTGTAACATTGTGTTAAAAGCTTAAAAAATCAGTAATTGTTTTATGAAATTGGCAAACGAACAGTTAGACGTCCGAGATACGATAACAGCAAATAGTTGTGTATTTTAAGTTAGGAAAACATCTGATTTTTTTAACGAATTGAACGCATAATTTTTCCCAATCAGGTATCGAAAACTAAAAATCAAGTCTTTGGTCTCTATGAAAATCAATGTAAACAATAATAAACAGATAAAAACAAGACAGCGAATACTAATAATAATAATCATACCTTTAATGCCCAATAGGTAACACCCAATAACTGAACAATTCTTTTGAATTTTTTACAAAAATTGTTCGAAATGACCTCCATCTCCGCGTACACACAAACTTACTCCGTTCAACACATTTGGTAAATTAGGATAATTTTTTATGGTTTCTATGCACATTAAAATACGTTGTTGCAATTGTTCTAAAGCTCTTCCGCATCAGCTGCATTTCCACCACTTTCTCCATATACCAAGTCCATATCCGCGAGCTCTGGATAAGTGTAATCTCCCATAATGTCCAAAATGTGCGTTTTAAAACACCACACTAAACTGTGAATTAACGTTATCAATAATCATCATCATGGGTACGTTCTTTACCAAGTAAGGACAAAACTGAAATCATTACTTTAGAATATTACAAAAGACAGTATAGCACGCCTAATAGGATAATTGGCCGCGAAGAAGCAGAAAACATGACGATGTCCTCTGTCGGTCGTTTTTAACTGCTTTGTCGGCTTACTTATTTGCAGGATTGTCAGAGTATCTCGTGCGACAAGACGCGAGGCAATAAAACCTACCACAATATGCCAGCAGTTCTCAAACTAGGTTATTAAGTATTTTGGAAATTTTTGTTTATTTTTTTTTTCTCCAAAACTATGAGCTTTAGACCCCATGTTATATAAGGTTTTTTTGTTTGTCTTGTCGTTCCCTATCACCAGTTGTTTTTAATGACATGAAACTAATTACATCCTGTATACTTACTCTTATATTACATGCCCAAATGAATGCAGAAATGAAAAAAGCTGTTTTTAAATATTTTATTAAATTCATGATTAATTATTTAAAATACAACGCAGGAACACAGGAAGTATCGTGTCGCAACTGGTCAAATGTTTTAAATGTTTTATTTTTTAGTGTTATTGTACAATCATATAAGGTTTCGATAATAGAAATAGTACTAATTTCCTTTATAGTTTATTAATTACCCCAAAAACAAAATTAATAATTTTAAATAAAAATGCACTAGAAAAATTACATTTGAAATAGAGCAGAAATAGGAAAAAATTAGTTCAATTAATTAATTCATATAAATTTAAATTATATAAGTCTCCAGTGTTGATATCTTTTATGTAATTTTCACGCGAAACACCTTCTGGTATTTAAAAGTGAATTATTTATTATTCGTTTGCATAGTAATGAAACATATTCTTTATATGATTTTGCAAATAGCGTAAAAAACTATCTATGAGACCTAAAAGAAAATCTATATGTAAGAATAATAATGAAATCTTTGCATTCTTTCGATAACCTGACTTCTCGTTATGCTAGCAAGTTAAAATCCTAAAATAAATTTACCCAATTTCTTATTTGACATTCTCATTCTCACTAGCATCCAACATAGTCCTCTACGGCTATTCAGATTAAACTAGTATCTACATGACCCCCTACGGTATGAAGATTCAGTTAAAAATGAGAACAAATAAGAAATTGGACATATTTATTTTAGGATTTTTAACTTGCTAGCATAACCAGAAGTCAGGTTATCGAAAGAATGCAAAGATTTCATTAATATTTTTACATATAATTTTTCTTTCAGTTCACATTGATAGTTTTTTACGCTGTTTGCAAAATCCTATAAAGAATATGTTTCATCACTATAAGCAAACAAATAATAAATAATTCCCTTTTAAACATGCATAGAGTATATAGGCTCCAATACTAGTTAGCTAATAGATAGGTAAAGATCTGTTGTTTTTTATTAGTCAATGTCAAATATAAATATTTCATACTTATTCATGGATATTGCCTTGGTTTTGCATGAAACACCGTTATGAGTGACTTTGTGCCTTTCTGATGGGCTCAGAATAAGGGCAAAAAACGTTTCAAAGGAAGAGCGTTTCCAAGAAACTGAATGAGAGGTTTTATGAAAATGTAATCCATTAGAATGAAAAAAAAATTAAGGCAAGGTAGGTAAATAAATTCGTTTCAGGCCTTTGTTCTCATTTTTAACTGAATCTTCATACCGTAGGAAGTCATGTAGACACTGGTTTAATCTGAATAGCAGTAGGGGACTATGTTGGATGCTAATGTTATAATGAGCATGTCAAATAAGAAATTGGACAAACTTATTTTAGGATTTTAACTTGCTAGCATAACAATAAGGCAGGTTATCGAAAGAATGCAAAGATTTCATTAATATTTTTACATATAGTTTTTCTTTTAATTCTCATAGATAGATTTTTACGCTGTTTGCAAAATCCTATAAAGAATATGTTTCACCGTCTGGTAAGTTTATTTTATTATATCATGGTATTTATGAATTTTAATACAAAAGAAATTGTGCTAATTGCTCATATATTGTTCGACTATTTCTTACCACAATGTTATTAAAATCAGACTGCTGTAGTTATTTTTACTCTTTGGTTGCAAATAGGGATTCACAAACACGGTATCGCCCGTGCTAATGGGTGTGCGATGTGTGAGCCTCAAGTTGTTGAATTGGTTACTCTCATTTATCACTTTTATTTACAATTATTAATGAATTATTTACAGTATACTTTCACTGTACTTCTTCGTAGGCAAGACAAATGAATCAAATAGTTATGCTAATAACACTACCCTGTAAGATTTTGCCCCTGGACAATGAATAGTTGTTTCTAAAGTAATTTTTCCCGCTGAAACCAAATACGGGCTCAGAATTGCTCTATCACGTGAGGTTTTTGAGATATTCTAACTTAAAAGTGTAATAAACATTGTTTTTTGACATATTTGAGGTTATGTAGCACCGCGAATTTTTTCTTTCTCAAAAAACTATGTATGATCTTAAAGTACAAGTCTTCCTCTTTTAAGTGCCGTTAAGTTTGCCCAAATATCTTTTTTTTTCGCCGAGATATCGCATTGTGAAAGGACCCCGCACGGAACATATGGAAATTCGCCCCCGGTTAAAGTGTTTGATACTCGGGGATATTATACAATTATCGATGTTGATCAAAAGTCTCTATGGGCTCAAGGTCGGAAATTGGACGGTTTTCCAGATATCGGGGGTGTAAAGGGGGATGCTCATTTCTTGTGGGAAGTGGCCCCCGCTCCAGTAAAATTCGCTGGAATCGACGTATGTTATTCCTCTTGACCTGATAAAAATTCTCAGGGGAACAAGTTTGAAAAATGGACAGTTTTCTAGATATGGGGGATGCAAAGCGGGGCGCTCATCATTTCCTTTATAGGAAGTGACTCCCAGTGAAATTCACTGGAATCGACATATGTTGTTCCTCTCGACCTCCTGATCAAAATTTCTCATGGGCACAAGGCCGGTACATGCACAGTTTTCCAGATATCGGGGGTTGCAAAGTCGACTTTGAACCCCCGATATCGAAAAAATTGTGCATTTACTGACCTTGTGTCTATGAGAACTTTTGATCAGGAGGTCGAGAGGAACAACATATGTCGATTCCAGTGAAATTCACTGGCGGTCACTTCCTATAGAAAATGAGCACCCCCCTTTGCACCTCCCATATCTAGAAAACTGTTTATTTTCCATACTTGTGCCCCTGATAATTTTTGATCAGGAGGTCGAGAGGAATGACATATATCGATTCCAGCGAATTTTACTGGAGCGGGGGCCACTTCCCACAAGAAATGAGCATCCCCCTTTACACCTCCGATATCTGGAAAACCGTCCAATTTCCGACCTTGAGCCCATAGAGACTTTTGATCAACATCGATATTTGGATAATATCCCCGAGTATCAAACACTTTAACCGGGGGCGAATTTCCATATGTTCCGTGCGGGGTCCTTTTCATGTTTGTGATTTTCCCTATACCTGAAAACTCATTAAGGACACGTGTATATCAAAAGATTGTTTTTTTTAATTAATAAATGTAAAAAAATATTTAAAAGTCAATAACAAGTCAATATTTTTTTATGTCAAAAGATCTGCTCGTTCAGAACCTAAGGTCAGATTTTCAAATTTTTCGAAGAAAATACAATATGGCCGACCTGAGCTGATTAAAGTTACAATAGCGTATATGGAACTTTCATGACTTTTTTTAATGAAAGAATGGCGTTTTTACTTAGATTCTCTTAATCTGTTAAAAACTGACCGTAAAATTTTCGTATAAGTACCGAGAAACTCACGAACATGCAAATTCAAAAATGCGATATCTCGGCGAAAACAAAGATATTTGCATAAACTCAACAGCATTTGGAGGAGTAAGGCCAGTACTTCAAGATACTCTGTCTTGATTTTTTATTAAAAAAAGTGACGATGCTACATAAACTCAAAAATGTAAAAAAACAGTGTTTTTGCATTTTTAGGTTAGTATATGTCAAAAGCCTGACGTGATAGAGCAATTCTGAGCCCGGATTCAGTTTCAGCGAGAAAAATTACCTTGGAAACAACTATTCATTATCCAGGGGCACAAAATTTTCAAAATTTTACAGGGTAGTGTAATTAAAAAATTATATTCCAGCTTTTTTGCAATAACTTTTTCTCCGCTGCCGCTGAAGCGACTTCAATTGCCAACAAATCACTAATTATTCACTTTTCTCTACGACCGATAGTTCTTTCGGCATTGAAAGAAAACTCATTCTCAGCTCTCATTTTTGATAAAAAAAACGATGATGCAAATGAAATTTTTTGACTCACGAAATGAGAAGCCTCCGCCATTACCTCTCCCAAAGCCATTTTGCGGCTTCTAATTCACATACGTCAAAACTTTTATTTGCTTAATCTATACATGGCTGTGGAAGCAATAAAAAAGTTACACAATAAAATGTAACTAGATTCCTTCTTTTTGTACACGAACCACAGCAACAATTTTCAACATCCAACTAAAAATAGGTTTAAATTACTGTTAACTAAATCTCATCAACGGTCTGTCTAATCATGTTCTTATTGCAAACTAAAGTAAACCTACTTCGTGATTCCCTGATTTTAATTTCAGATTTTTCAAGCATGCAATCCTACTCATTTAGACTTTATCTCAAAGTTGGAACAGATACCTGGTTGTTACCGTCCCTCATTTAGCTTGCTGATTGGCAGCTAATTCTGCGCTTCTTAGAGCTCGTAAACAGGGAAGCGGGACTGTGAGCTTGTAAACAGGGAAGCGGGTGTTGTTCTTTGGTAAATAGGTACAGCTTGTTCTATATCTCATTTACATAATTCGGTCAATTATATCCGGGCCATGAACGAAAACATTTAAAGAGCTGTAACGTCGTCTGGCCTTTGATGTTCATTATTAATTAATTTATGTAGGAATAATTTATGTTTCTTCGAATAGCAAGGTGTTCTTTAAATCTTAGTAAATATAAGAATTTATTGAGATTAAATCTATTTTATATTTTACTTCTACATTCACGTAGAGTGGAAGTATTAGTACTTAATCATAAAAAAAATACATATTTTTTTTTTGTTGAAATTGATATTTAGAATATTGTCAAAATGTTATTTGTGGCATTATCTTAATTTTCTCTAATTCTTTGGGACTTCCTGCCACATGGATATTTTTAATTTTTAATCGGTGCTTGGGGAATCTACAAAATCACAATTAACCAGTATTTTACTGGTAAATAAACCTCTACGCTTGTGACTTTTGCATCAAAGAATCAGTTAGAGGTTGCTTAAAAAAAACACAAATAAGTATAAAAACTTGAAATTATATATTTATAAATTTAATATGTTCCATTTTCAAGGCTTTTTCTGAAAAATCTTTTTTGCTATGTATATAAGTACACAGCTCTAAGAATGTTTGTTATAATCAATATCCATAGATACTTACTATTTACATAGAACTGTTGATATAGTAAACAGCTTTTTTTAATCTTTATACAATGTTAAGTTTGTGAAGTTCTTCGTTTAACATTGGCAACCAGGTTGTACAGACATCTACGGAACAATTCGACACGCGTCTATCCTCATTAGGGTGGAGTGAAATTTTAATTTTTTTAAAATTTTCATATACATAGGGGGGGTGGCGGCCATTTGCATTCAGATTTGTGGAAAAGAAGTTCCAGCTAGAAAAAGATATATATAGAGGGTTCACAACGATCTTGAAAATTTGAATTTTTTTTCTTATTATTGTTTTCTTATACATAAGGGAAACGGAAGACATTTGTATTCATAATGATGGAAAAAATTAATCAGCTTGATCAAAAAATATTACGAGGGTTCACAACGACCTCGAACATTTATAATGTATTGTTTTAGAATGCATCTGCATTCGGCAACCCTCGAGAATTTTATTTTTTCAACCTGAATCTTATTTTACATTAATTTGAATTCAAATATAATCCATAACCAATATGTATTGGAGAAAATATACATTTTTTTTTTTATTTTTTTTTTGCTTCACTTGTGAACCCTCAAGACATTTTTTTATCGAGCTGAAATTTTTTCCCCATTAATTTGAACCCAAATGGCCACCATCTATAGCATGTGTGACGTTTGGTTCACTCGTCGGTTGAGTGAAGGGGCGTCACTTTGGCACTCGAGCTCGGTGCGGTTACGGTAAGCTCGGGCGCCACCTTTACAGTTTTTCTCGTGGTGTAAAGGACCCACGCTAGCCTCTTGACACAGCCTGTTACAGTAGGGCTGGGATAGCGTCAGAGGAGATACGGTACGTCCAGGGGTCTAGGGGCAGTAGACTTCACACACACCAAAATAAAAGGCACAGTTTAAATAGATATTTATTACTCCTAATATATTATTATACCTAACCTATAACTACTACGGTTAACGGTGACGGTGGCGAAGCAAGAGGGCGGTTATAAGCAGGATACGAACTTAGAGAAACGGAACGGTAAGTCGGAGTAACTACTATCGGTATAAAAGCGGACAGAGCAGATACCAGGCGGAGGAAAGCAAAAGCACAATAAACAATAATAAACAAATACTCGGGCAACTTGGCTAAGGCGCAGAGCCTAAGGTTAGTACGCACTTCCGGTCACGGTTCCTTGTTGGTGTAATCCCCCAAAGGAGAGATTAAACCAACGAGGTTCACGGGCGTTACTTTGCGCTGGTGGATGTCCTTGTAGCTTTCCGGTCGACGCACCCAGACCAAAAAGCCCCAAGCTTCCCAAGTGCTCGCTTGTCCTCCAGACGACGCAACTAGGCCAGAGGGCAAACACGAGACCTGTTACCAGCGGAAAGTCTCCCAGCCACACACTCTCCCACCTTGCACACTGGCTCACTCCGGTAGGCGGTATTTGGTCGGGGATGATATCTCGGTGTGCTAGAAGGCTTTGTGACTTTCCAGTCGACGCACCCAGACCAGAAAGCCCCAAGCTTCCCAAGTGCTCGCTTGTCCTCCAGACGACGCAACTAGGCCAGAAGGCAAACACGAGACTTGTTGCCAACCAATGTATCTTCCCAGACACACGGCGGAGCAAACCGGGATTAGTACACGGATGGCACTTAGTCCCAGCCAAGCTGCTTATTTACGGTTGGTGTTACTTACTCTCTCTCTCCTATGAGACGGCGGTTTCCAGTCAGCCGGTAATGGTCCAAATTAATGGACCCAGGCTAATAGACCATCATTTGGCTGGCTGGGCCAAGCATTCGTTAACGGTGAAGCCAATAGTGTCAGTGATGGAGACAGTGCTCCATCTGGCGGCATGTATGTCTACTTGATAAATGAAAGTATAGTACTTATTTATGCTCTGTGTGGACAGTATAAAATATTAATATTTAAAATACGAAAATAGACGGTGGCTTTGGGTGTAATTTCCACACTAGAAATTACGCCCAATACCTGTATTAGAAAATACTTATATCCTAAATAGAGAAATAGACGGCGGTGTCGGGTGCAATTTCTACAATATAAAAATGCTTCATTACACATGTATTTAAAAAAATAATAACTTTTTTTTAATTTTTAATATTTCACTCCACCCTAATCCTCATTCAATAATATTATCGCTGATTCTTTAATTATTCTTTTTTTGCTATCATCCGCCTCTTTTGTTTCAATTTTTGCCGAGTCTCAATTTATTCTATGTCCGTTATCCCAAGCGTGTTAGCAGATCTTGGACCTCTGAATTTCGTTTTTTCTAATATAATTTTTATGTTCACCCAATCTTACACTAAACGGCCTAGATGACTCACCCACGTAATGTCAATTACTTATGTATGCGGATTATTCGAAAAGTTGCGCCGTATCGGTGATCTGATATTAGGACGGTATTTTTAATAAACAACACTTTAAGATCTATTCTGGCAAAGACCAAACCGAAGAACCAAGAGCAAAGTTCAAAGAACTGCATTTATAGTATTCCGTGTGAGTGCAACAAACATTACGTGGTTGAGTCATCCAGGCCGTTTAGTGTAAGATTGGGTGAACACAAAAATTATATCAGAAAAAATGAAATTCAGAGGTTCAAGATCTGAGAACACGCTTGGAAAAACGGACAAAGAATAAACTGGGACTCGGCAAAAATTCCAACAAAAGAGGCGGATAGCAAAAAAAGAATAATTAAAGAATCAGCGATAATATTATTGGATATTGAATATAACAAACATTCTTAGAGCTGTGTATTTATCATACACAGCAAAACAGATTTTTCAAAAAAGCCTTGAAAAAGGAAACAGAATAGATTTCCGAAACATCGGCGAAATATTTAGTTTCAAGTTTTTATACTTATTTGTGTTGATTGTTTTAAAAAAAGCAACCTCTACCTGATCCTTTGACGTAAGGTCACAGGCGTAGATGTTATTTACCAGTAACATACTGGTTAATTGTGATATTTTGTAGATTCCCCTAGAACCGATTAAAAATAAAAAAATACATGTGGCAGGATGTCCCAAAGAATTAAAAAAAATTTAGAATATCATGGATACGTCGAAATTTTCAATTTGAGAGAAAATTCTGTCGGTCGGTAGGTTGGTCTATCTGTATGTACACAGAAGTTGCCTCTTTTTTTTTGAAGGAGTCACTCAGGAAAATATTAATTAAGAAACGACATAGGCGAATAATAACACAGGACAGGACTACAGATAAAATCGAAATGCACCTTTGACGAGACCAGGTGCATTATGTGTTTTGGGGTCGCTGAAACTGAGTCAGACATCCGTTTTGGCCATCACCTCTTGCTTTTCTCATAACCTCAAAAAAGTTTGTTTTTTTTGTTGGAATAGATTTAGATTATCATGAAACATCGGAATTTTCAATTTGAGAGAAAAAGAATTCTGTCTGTCGGTGGCTGGTATATCTGTAATTACACTGAAGTTGCCTCTTTTTTTCTATGAAGGAGTCATTCTAAAAAATATTAATTAAGAAACGACATAGGCGAATATTAACACAGGACCACAAAATAAAATCGAAATTTACCTTTGACCAGACCACGTGCATTATATGTTCTTGGGGTCGTTGAAACTGAATCCCAATAACGCTTTTCCCCATCACCTCTTGCTTTTCTCATAACCTCAAAAACTAGGAAAACAAACAGTAAAACTCAGCAATATTAACCCGACAACCTAATTAAATTACATAACTTCATATTCCTATAACCCTTTACTCAAAAAACCATAATCTGAAAATCCCCTAACCTCATAACCATACAACCCCAAATCCAGTAAAAAAGAGATTTATATGAGTTTAAAATTCGATACTTCGACCCAAATATTCGTTTCAACCCCCATAACCTTAAAACCTATACCCTTAAGCCGCACAACCTTAAAGTTCAGTAAGGTCGATATTTTCCTTATTGCAATTACCTACATGCCTACATTCTGCCATACCCAGGAACAACGACATGGACACAGAAGGTTTCTGTTCCCTTTGGGGTGCTTGAATAACGTGAGTCCCCTCGCCTCTCACGATTCAGGGTGCTTGATTTACGTGAGTCCCCTCACCTCTCATGATTTTTTAATGAACTTTGAACTTTGGAATGTTAAAATGTCTATTTTATGTCTCTTAACACTAAGGGCGAGTTGTATAAAAATCACATTACCAATCGGTTAACTAACCGGAGGTAAAATTTAATTAACTTAACTGATATAGTGATTTCTGCAATTTCTGATACTTGAAACTTTCTTGTTGTTGAGGTTATAATTCAACCGTTACCTCACTTTAACCGCCTATTTTTCGACAGTTAAGAAATCGAACTTTAACGCGGGTAGTTAATGCTAACCAATTGTTGTACAACACGAATTTGACTAACCACTCTGGTTAAGATTTAACTATGCTTTATACAACCCGCCCTTAGAGTGATAACGAGTTCGTTTATTCATGAATGATCTCCGTAGTGCGTTTCTTCTATGTTGATTTGACGTGTCCCTCTTTACGTTCCCATTTTTGTTCCTGGGTATGGCAGAAGGCAGAATGTAGGGCATGCACTTACACCTCGACCTTACTGAACTTTAAGGTTATGTGTTTTTAGAGCTATAGGTTTTAAGGTTATTGTGTTGGAACGAATATATGGATCGAGGTTCCTGATTTTCAGGTTTTAAACGCGTATAAGTCTCTTTTTTACTGTGCTTTGGGGTTATGGGGTTGAAGGGTTATGGGGTTTTGAGGTTATGGAGTTTTTGAGTAATGGGTTTTAAGGTAGAAGGGTTATAAGAATACGAAGTTATGTAATTTAATTAGGTTGTCAGGTTATTATTGTTGAGTTGTACTGTTTCTTTCCTAGTTTTGGAGGTTATGAGAAATACCAGAGGTGATGAGGTAAAACGGGTTTCGGATTCAGTTTCAGCAACCCCAAAAACATATAATGCACCTGGTCTGGTCAAAGATACATTTCGATTTTATTTTGTGGTCCTGTGTAGTTATCACCATTGCTACTAAAAGAACCTGATAATTTTTGGTTACAAAAAAAAGGCAGAGTGGTAATCCGACAGCAAAAATAAATAATAAATAAAAGGTGCCAAATATAGGTTAGCGTAAACTTTACAAATTCTCACCATAGTCGAATTGATTCTTAGGATAATCATCTATTTACTATATTCTACAAAAAGGACAAAGTTTTTGTGTGTGAATTTAGAATAATGTTAATAAATATATTTTATATAGGTTAGAAGTGCTCATGCTATTAATTAAGTAATTTGAACGTAGTTGATTGTTGTTTCTTACTTTTTGTTTTTATATAATGTCTTATTGTATTTTCATTAACTTGTAATTTATTAATCTGTCCCCTGTCCTGGTTGGAATTAATAGCAGCTTTACGTTGACTTCCCACCAGGTTGAATAAAGGCCCTTATTATTATTATTATTATTATTAAAGATTATAGGCGTCTTGCAATTCTGTTAACTATGTGCAAAATATTAATCACGTGAGCTCATTTTGGCGTCCTATTAAAAGGCCTTATAAGAGTTTACTTTGAAAAGTAATTATTAATTCATATGCTCTGAGCAGTACTGAAAAAGGGACATTTTTGTTTTTATTTCGCTCATTTTACGATTCCAAAAATTATAGCGATTACGAAAAATCTCTTTCCCATAAAAAATATATGGGAAATTCCATGGTCTCGGAAGCACATGTTAATAACAGCCGAATATATTCCAATTTGGAGATAATCTGTTTGGAATTTGGCACATGTTTGGAGGGAGAGACAAAAACATTTCAAACCTTATTTAGTAAGCTACTGTACTTTATATTTTACAAAAGAAAAGTTAATATTTAACACAGATTTTTACTAAATGTGAACATTGAAATAACCAAGTTGCCTTGCAGTCGATTAACTGCACTGTTTAAATGTTCAGTTTAATGCATAGTATAAAGGCTAGATCACTTAAGATGACAGTCGATCCTTAACCCTAATGTCGCGCGTCTTACTGAGACGTCAGTAAATTCAAATCTATTTTATAACATTTTTCGTAGCTTCATTAACATGTAAAAGTCAGTATTCTGAAGTTCTGAAGATAAAATACTGAACAAAGTTAAGGAATAACGAGCTTTAAACGTTTTCAGAGAATGTCAACTTGGTTAGTAGAATTTACATCGAGTACACTATGAAGTGTCCTAATGTTCGTACAAACCATTTCTGTGTTAAAGTATAACGAAAACGGGAAACTTTACATAAAGTAAACTTTACAAAATCTTTGAAACAAACTATTCAAAGTTTCGAACAAGTTTTGACACGTTCAGTTAGTGCCGCGTGAAACAATGTAATACATTATTCAAATGCACCAACCATCATCGACTTTATAAGATACCTGTCACATTTCATTGAGAAATTATCCATGAAAAGACAATTCCACCCAGATTGTCTCAAACAAGCTACTTTCAAACTTGTTCGGAAGTAAACTCTCCGTATTATTTATTTCGATTTTATTATTAAATGAAGAAACATAATGTCTGCAATAACTCTTTGTAAACATTGAAAAATAGAAGTTTTCCTTCTTTAATAAAAACTTTTGTCATTTCTGCTTGTTTACGGCTCCGTAAGTAAGCACAAAAACTGTATATATACGGTAAACTTAAATAAAATTCCATTGAAAATTAGAGTAATGGCTGTTATTTACATTTGGATAGGTTTTCAAATGAAAAAAAGCTGATTTACAGTACAATATTAATAATGGGATTTATTATTCTGTATGTATTGAAGGTACTTGCGTTCAATAAAGCAAAGTTGAGGTTTTTTGTTCAGAATGACATATATTTCTATTTTGTTGAAATAAACAAGAAAACTCAGGAACTTCAGCAAAATTCACGTTGAAAATGTTAGCTGTTGGGTAAATATATGTCCTAACCTATACACTAAGATAGATTAACTACTTAAATGAATTCAATTAATTTAGTTTGATTCTGTCAATCGTGTTTCTCTAAACATTCTCGCTATTAATGTACATGTTTAAAATCCGTTTTTGGTTCGTGTAAATAATATACTATACTTTAATACTCATCGGAATTACTGAACTTTATAAATATTTACTGTGGCGATAAAAGAAAAGAAACGCGTTGATCAAGCTACTTTGTGTGACGTTGATCAAGTGTTACGGTGTTTAATCGGTGTTAAAATATTGCCCAAGTTATTCTAAGGTGGGCCACCCTACGAGCGACGTGGTTAGAGTCACTGGTTTAACCTGGCTAGCACAGCAAAGATACGGAGAGCAAATAGGGAAGTGAGTTCAAGGCTTGGGCGCCATGATTAACTAGTGTAATCAAAAAAAAAAGGAAAGCCAGAGATAAACAAAAGAAATGTATTACATATATACATTAGTACTATATTACAAAGAGACAAAATAACCATATTACAAAAATACGTCTCGTAACGTTATCTCAATACTCATAAAATATATATTACAATGAAATGAGCCGTGGCTTTACGATTACCTTCCTTCAAGGTAAACTTCAGACCTTTACGAAAGACAAAATAACTATATCATAAAAATACGTCTCGTAACGTTATCTCAATACTCATAAAACATATATTACAACGAAATGCATCGTAGCTTTGCCATTACCTAATTTCAAGGTAAACTTGATACTTTTACGAGAGACAAAATAACTATATTACAAAAAATATGTCTCGTAAATTAGCTCGAAATTCATAAACTCCATATATTCTCGTTACAACAAAATGCACCACGACTATTACGATACATAACCAAACAAAAGGCATATACAATACTATAACGAAATATTTACAATAACGAATCAAGATAAAATGTAACTATGAATTAATATATTACAACGAATTAAAAAATATAATCTAACAAAAGATACTAGTACTTATAAAAAATGTTATAAAAGTACTAATCTTTTATTTCAAAAATTCTGACGAGAGAAATTCCTAATTACGCTCCTACTCTACGATGATTACAGATTTAGATGTTATGTAGTTCGATGTTTGAGGGCCTCCATTTTGCTCACTTGGAATGATTCGCATGTCATCGCCTTAATTCTGTTTTGAGGTTTTAAAATCATAGAAACGTGCTGTGCTCAAGCAAAGTAATTTTTCACCAAGACAGAATTAAGGAAAACTCTTCGCCCAGTAGGTTTTCGTAGATACAAAACGTTGATGCAAAACGTAGTATCAAAAGCTTGACTTCACATGAATATTATTTGCTTAGTAGAAAAATATTACCGATGTGTCGTGTCGGAAAATTCCATAATAAAGAAAAACGTAGTATTGTAGAATTTTGTTACTCTCAAGAAAATGTGGTTTCAAAACTTTGTTATTAAGGATTCCCTAGAAAGAGACATCCGATAGGGAAATATTTATTATTTTTGCCCATAACTTTTTTTTCTTAGTACGCATATTTAAAAAAAATTATAAGAGTTCCTAAGTAGAACCATAACACGACTATTACTGTGGATTTTCACTCAATAATTTCAGTGGTTTGCAAAATAGCTAGGTTTGAAACTACGAAATAGGAAGATTAATATATTTTTAAATTTAAATCGACGAGGTATTTCCATCTTAATATCCCCCTTAGAGGATTAACAAAATTTCAGTTGCGTCCATCTCGATGGAAAACTCGAACGAAAAAGAAAGGAATTAACTCGGGGCGGTGTGTCTGTTTATTTAATTTGGATATTAATTTCACGATGATAGTGTACGCCATCTATTATTGTGAGGCGTAAGCATAACATTTTCCCATTCGTCACAGCACCGGAGTGAAATAGTACCGGAGTATTAGAGAATAAAACTTTCGATAATTAATAATAATGTTTCTAATAATTATTAGAAATGTAACGAAAGATGCTCTTGCGCATTCGGCACGTTGCATTACATGTAATTATATTGTGAAGTTACGCACCTGTAAGCCTAATTTTGCCTTACATCTAAATCAAATTTCATAAACAATTTTATTTCGGAATGTTGGTTCACATGATTTGGCAAACAGCAGAAAAGTAATCCACGAAAAATAAGAAGAAAAACTAATATAATATTAATTTGCAATCTTTGCATATTGATAACCTTCATTCTGGTTATGCTAGCAATCAAAAAAATCTAAAATGAATGTATCTTATTTGACAGTTTTCATTGTAACACTAGTATTCCTTACGACCATGACGAATAAACTAGTATCCACATAGCCCCTTACGACCATCAATAATAAGTTAAAGATAAGAACAACAAAACTATTTATTTAAAAATATCAAAAATTTTAGTCAAAATTAAACTTTGTTTTGCTTTGGTCGTAAAAGAATTTATGGCATATTTAACTTGTCTTATTTTGGGCTCACAGGATACACCATGTGGCATTGAGCATCAAATTTTCGGACACCGTATATTCTTTTATTTTAATTATTCTATTGCTATATTTGTCAAGGATTTTTTTATTATTTTTAATTATAACTAATAAGTTCAGCTTCCTTCATTACTTGAATTCTACATGTTCTCTGGTAGTTACTCGTCGGAAAGTCAAACACGTCTCTAAGTGAATTCTTGGCGTTCGTTTGCTGGTTTCTGTTAAATCTACAATAATTGCAGTAACGCCAACAAATACTGTTAAATTTGTTCTCTCGTGTCTGAGTATGTCATTAATATAGATCGAGCACAATGTCGGCGATAGCGTAGCCCCTTGTGCAGCGCACGTACCGTTTTTATTATCAACGAAAAACTAGAAACGTTGATTCGATAAAGAATTTATGTTAATTCATATTATATGGACATTTTACTTTAGTTTGTACTAGGTGTTCTACATTTATTTTGATGTCGCTTGTCTTAAGAATAGTTCCCAAAAATTAATTCATTAAATTCATATATGTAGGACTGACAAAACTTAGGTCAAAGATGTCTACTGTTCCATTCTATAAATTCCGAAATATTAAATTATTAAATTGGTATCCTACTACAACACAGAAATATACAGCGTGATTCAGAACTTATCAGGCAAAATTTAAGGGGATATACATCGGGTCCATATAAATATAATAGCGCAAAGAGATAATGAAAAAAAGTACATTAAAAAAATTGAATTTTACTTTGACGCTACTGCTATTCTGGTCAACTTCAATAAAAATTGGAAACAGCAGCTAATCATGAATGAATCGTGAACACAGATGATATTGAATGAATAGTTTTGAAATGCGAAAACTTCACATAAAAGAAATCGATAACGACAAGAATCTGACCTAGCGTAATTTATCTTTGAAGTTAGAAGTTTACTTTCAATTTTGTATTTACTTTAAATGATTACAAATTTTGTACATACCTAATGTTATAGCAATTATTCAAAATTTTGTCCGCCGACCTGTACGCACTTTTGACAACGTCGGCGTCGTATCCAATTTTGCCGTATTAATGAAAATGTTCCCCCTTCTTGCTGTTCCTGGAGACATAAATTATTGGCAACAACTGTGATGCGCTTGCGCAGTTTTTAAACGATTTCCACCTCTGTGCTGTAAACTTAATTTTTAAATGCCCCCACAAGAAAAAATCAAGGGGATTTAAATCAGGGGACCGCGGAGTCCATTCTACCGGTCCACCTCGCTCTATCCACTGTACTCCTTGGATATCATTAAAATAATCTCGAACCACTAGATGAAAATGAGCTAATGCATTCTGCATTGGCTCACCGTAAGTTAAAATCGTGTCCATATACTCCGCGTTACTATACATGTAGCATTTTGAAAGAAACTCACAGCACTAAAACAAAAAAAATACCTACTTGAGGCGACTACAGACGTAACTGCATACTTGAACCGTATGCACATGCAAGTTTATTGTACAAGTATACTGGAACGTGTGCATTCTAACACTTGCACAAGTATTAGGACTGTACAAGTGTCATGAGACTTCATGAAATTCCATATTTTATCCTTGTACATGTTGGGTTTGCGCAAGTATATCTGAGCGCTTGAGCGTGTGTACGGCAGGCCGACTTGTGTAAACTGTAAACGTAAACGCACCGTCTTCATTCGTTGACGACGCAAGACACCCGAACTAGTTGCTACTTGCCTCGTATTAGTCTGGGTGTCTGGGATTCAGTAGGTCTGCGCGTACAGTAAGTGGTAGATCAGTATTTCATCCAGTCAAGACTTTGCTTGCAAGCAACCCTGTAACGCTGCAAAGAATAAGGAGCCCCATATAAGGATTTTAATAAGGTCCGAAAATCCCATCTATTATAAGTGAAAATCCATGGAGGAAGTTGCATTCAGCACTTCACAACTTTCACCATACGCGAGATTTGTACTTAGTTCCTGCCGTCGAATATACGAGGAAGATTTCGTTAAAACTTTTTAAATCGTTCTTTTGTTAAGAAAGTAAGGAAGTAAACACAGTTATTATTCATGTAAATTTTTGAGGGTGAACCACTCGTGGTACTTTGAAGCATGCTTTATAAAATGATGAACTTTCCCCACAAGTACACAACATTTCATAAATAACTGATATAGAAACACAATTTTTATAAATTTTTTAATATGCTGTTCTGTGTAAAATTAAAGTGAACAAGTACACCACGTTTCATAAATAACTAATATAGAAACACAATTTTTATATATTTTTTAAAATGCTGTTCTGTGTAGAATTAAAGTGAATATCTTTCAAACCTTCTGAAAAATGACTAAAGAATATCCAACTAATCCAACAAAAAATAACACGAAGTGAAGAGGGTACATAATGCATGTGGCCCACACTAACAAACCCAATATATCCGTGTATGTGTGTGTATATATAGACACAAGATTTAATAAATGTGAGGGAGTGGCAAATTAATATGAAGCACGTCAAGCATTTCGTAAAGGTGAACGACGCCACAGGCCTTCGATATTAGGCTTTTGATTAATTCCAGGGAGCTGTGGTATAAATTTAATCATCGCATCTACTAAAACTACGGCGATATTTTAGTGTGTAAAATTGGTTACATTCCATTTCCCGTGAATTATGGAAGTATTATTTGAAAATTTTATAAATCTGTATATATAGTGGTTCGAAATTATAGGGTAGGTAGGCATGACAGGGGATGATTGTAGAGTAGACAATGTGTGAATTATTTATACACAAATGAATGTAATTTTGTTAGACGTGATTGATTTATGAAGGTATTTCGTCGTATACAAATGAGTCGAAAAATGTCATGCGAAATTCAAAAGAATAGAGTCCTGCAAAATCTGTCTTCACCTCTGTATAACATCCGTGGAATTTTAAAATAATACAATTATCCAGCATATTACTGGAAAATAATCACGTCTGGCTGTCACGTGAAAGGAACAGTTACATGTTGTTTTTCAATTTCTCAATTTCATAATATAATTATTGTTTGCGAACATGATTAGAAGAACGGATGTAGAGTAAATTCGGAATCGGAAATAATTTTAACGTAAGAGATGGATAGCAGCAAAGATGATAGATGCGTGCCGAGTTGTTCTGTAGATGTTTGTACCATCTGTATAGTATAAGTACACATTATAATAGTAGTCATCTATTAGCGTTGTCAAAAAAGAACGAAGTTTTTTTTCAGACGCTCCACCAGCATATGAAAATATATGTTGAAAGAAATATTTCGCTTTTTTACGTCCGATTTAGGTGCCTCCTTACTCGTCTTAACAAAAATATGAAGAATATTCGAACATTTTTTTTTAGTTTGATTACATTTATTATAGTCTACCCTCAAAATCATCACATCTCAATAAAAAATTAACAGGCGTATTCAGAAAATTTTAGTCATTTTGCGCCAGTCACTAGTGAGAATCACTTCGCCGTTGTATGAAGTTGAGATCGTACATCCTCTAGACGTGTCTCATTCACCATGGGTGATCCAATGATCTGATTTGAATTATATACAATTAACTAGACAGTCTTTGAGATACTGAAGTTTTGTGACTAATAAATAACTACTTCATTTTAAATCTCTTTCATGCGATTCTGTGTTTCGAAACTGATTTTATAAAATTTCATATAATTCTTACGTCTGTTCAGGACACCGATTCTACATAGAAACCGGGGAGGCTTTTATCTTTAAGAGCATAGAAGAGTATTAACTTTAAGACAAACATCAGAGAATACATTATCCATAATCAAGATACAACGAAAAGCAACAAAATAACAATTGGAGGTAAGTGGAAAATTTTCCTTCTAATAATTATTATACTCTTCGCAAATACAAAACGAAGAGTATATTGCATTCGATCGGTACGTTTCTAAAACCGGTAATATTGCTCGTAGAGAAAAAAATTTCATATCACTGTGTTGGTGATCGAATTCTGAACAACTTTCAAAATGTCCGTCCGTCCGTCTGTCTGTTCATCCGTCACGTTTATTGTAAGCACGATAACTTAAGAACGAAAAGTCCGATTGCATTGAAATTTGGACAGTAAGTTAGTGTTAGCTAGAGGAAGAACTCTATTGTTTTTGAGCAAAATCGATGGATAAATAAAAAAGTTATCAATTTTTTTAAATTAAAAAAAAATACATATTTTTTTTTGTTTTGTAATTAAACTAAACGTATATAAAAGTAATATTACTTACAAAAAAACTGCGAAGAGTATCCTATAGAATGTGCAACAATTATATAAAAAGTGCAGTAAATCGGCGAAGAGTATAACTGTTGGCTTGTTTTTAACCATTTTTGAGTTATTAATATTTAAAAATCGCGTTGTTAAAAAATTATTCATTAATTTTTGTGGGTAGGTCATGACCTAATATGTTTGCTCTAATCTAAAAAAATAAATAAATTTGCTTATAAGAAATTTAATACCCGAAATAGGCATATCTTATTGAAACATATTCTTTATAGGATTTTGTAAACAGCAGAAAAAGTAACTATCTATAACTAAAAGAAAAACTATGTGTAAAAATATTTATGAAATCTTGAAGATTCAGTTAAAAATGAGAACAAAGGCCTAAAATGAATTTATTTATCTACCTTGTCTTAAAAAAATTTCATTCTAATGGATTACATTTTCATGAAATCTATCATTCTGTTTCTTGGAAATGCTTAGCCTTTGAAACATATTTCGCCCTTATTCATGATCGTAGGGGGTTATGTTGATACTAGTTTAATCTGCATGGCCGTAGGGGACTGTGCGGATGCTAGTGTTTGAATGAGAATTGTCAAATAAGAAATTGGACACATTCATTTTAGGATTTTAATTTGCTAGCATAACCAGAATTCAGGTTATCGAAAGAATGCAAAGATTTCATTAATATTTTTACATATAGTTTTTCTTTTAGTTATAGATAGTTATATTTTCCGCTGTTTGCAAAATCCTATAAAGAATAAGTTTCATACAAATATAAGCAAACAGATAATAATTCATGTTTAAATAGGCATATCTTATAATCTAATAATAAAGAAATATAAATGTCACTCTCAATAACAATATTGTGAAACATAAGAATAAAACCAATATGATAATAATTAATACAAACTGAAAAAAACTCAATAAAACATTAATATGTAATTTCCTACGTGTCTTCCGTTTTTTTCAAGGCACATATTATATCTTCTAATTATATGGTTATTAACACGGGATAATATTTCCGGGTTTTGATTTAATTCTTTGATAGATACTCTTTTTCTGCGTTGAATTTCATGAATACCTTCACAATGGAGTCACTTTGCTTTTTAAGTACGACCAGAAGAAAAAATCCATTGGAGTCAAATTCTGGCTTCTTTCAGGCCATAAAATCGTACCATGGAGCAATATTCTTTCATGGAATTGGTCTTGAAGATAATCTCCAATATCTCGATAAAAGTGTGGTAAAGCACCATCTTGTTACTTGTTTCATAGCTTATGATATTTTTACAACCCGTCAATTTAATTTATATTTAGAGAACGTTCCAAAACTTTGTGTTGTATTCAGCATAAGAAGAACTTTCAAACGAGATTTCAATGAATGTTTAAGCAAATAGGATCCTGGCGCCACACTTAAGGTTAAATCACCATTTGAAAGACAAGTTGCTTAAAAGAATCGGAAGACTGAGCCCAATTAAAATAATTTAACTGGACAAAAATCTCACTAAACGCATAAGGATCGGACTTGTTAACGCCCAAGTTTTCGCCTTCTATTTTACGACTTTGAGGTATGGACTATACACCCTTCAATACGATCCTACAGCATCGTATTCCCCATGCCATTTTATTTTGGCTATATCAGTTGAGGAGAAGATAATAACGCAGAGCAGATAATAGTTCAGGGAAAACGAGATCGTAAGCAACGACGAGGATGACGCCATGCAAAAATGTTACCAAGGTTATACAGGAAAGAGCTATGGTGAGACCATACGTCTAACAGGTAGCCTCAACAGATAACAAAATGGTGTAATACGTGTCATACAGCAAAGGGACACCAACTCGAAGAATGCATAGGGCACAGAACGTATGAAATGTTATCAACAAAAAAAGGAAATGTATTAAACGTCGCAAAAATTGAATTAAAAAAAAATACTTTACACGAAACAATAACACGCAACATACAACTAACATTCAAGTATTTTAGAATGAACAATTTATTATTTTAAAAATTCCAGTTTTTCTGCTAGGAATCGAACTGTAAAGCGGCAGTCGAGTATTTCTGTTTCTCGCCCATGTCGTCAAATAAAACCAAAACATTACATCCAATTTTTTATACTAAGAAAAATATACTGTCACCAGCAGCCGCCACAACAATCTACACGAATTTCTAGTTCACGTCACTGAAGACGTGACTTCTCATGATAGCGCTCATATGAATTTCCTGAATTATCAAACAATGTTGGCTCGTTTCACATCGCAGGCACGTATGCAAATCCTGCAAATCCTAAATATATCCCGTACTTTTTTGTGATAACTGAGTTTTCATTCATTAAATTAAAACCTCAATATTTTACGAACACGCATATTTCAAACGGTTTATTTTTTGTATATTAAAAGTGACGTCCTGAACAAAATACATATTTTTACACTGGGCAGGAAAATATAAAATTGCATAATATATTGTACACAATAAAAGAACTTTTATTTACTCTAATTATTAGGCAGTTTATTAATTCACAAAAATATAGTGTACAAGATGTCAGCATAATACGTCACTTGTAATTAACGCTACTGATATTTAAAGCCACTAGTAACGGTAACAATATAAGTTACGAAGCTGGTAAGTGCATTATAACAGAATGGGGACTATTATAACCAACTTACTTAACAACCATGTAGGTTACCTTTCTAAAACCTGTAATATCGCTCGTGAGGAAAAATGTATATCACTGTGTTGGTGATCGAAGTCTGAACAACTTTCAAGATGTCCGTCCGTCTGTCTGTCTATCCGTACGTCCCACAGTGGGGCCGAAAGCAACATTTTTTGGAAAAAATTCAGAAAATTCTGAAGCCGGCCTAAAATAGCCTCGTGAGTACAGGAAAATTAATTTAAAAAATAAGACTTAAGTTGGGCTGGTTTTCAGGGTTCTCAGGGGTTCTCAGTAATATTTTGAAACTTCAGGAATTTATAGAACTCGACCTCTGAATTAATGAAAAAATACTGAAAAAAATCTGTTTTATAAGGAAAGGTAGTTTTTGGGGGTTGAAATCAAAATAACTGTAATAATCCGAAAATTTGGGATTTACATAGAATTTGACTTGCAAATTAAATGAAACTCATTTTGATGACATACGTTAGCTCTTATCCGGGGATGTACCTAACGTAAATACATTTAAAAAAAAATAAAATAAAAGAGCTAGGGCCAAATATATGAATATATTCTATCCGTGTAATAAAAATAAAATATATTTATAATTTAGTAAAGTTTAATAAAAATATATCTAATTATTCACTTTCTAACTAGGTTCCTCAACTTTCGGAATCGTCAGTACTGATAATGGTAGAAACAGTCGAAACATTTGAAATAATAAATACTAACATTTGGCGGCATCAACAGGTCCAAAACATGGCATTCCTCCATTGGACACTTTGTACGTTCATCGACAAATTTCTTCATTTCAGACACTTGATCTTCTAATTTAACGTACCCAGATTGTTTCATCTTATTAAATAATGTTTGTCTAGTTAAATATATACCCATAGAACCAGATCCTGCAGTAAAAATAAATTAAATATATTAAGTATAAGAAAGAGGGTGATTTTTCGATTTTAACTTTAATTTATTTAGAAACTTATAAAACAAAATAGCGCAAATATGCTCATGATTTTCTTTATTTTCCGGCAAGATCAACCTATTAATGAGCAAATAAATTCAAAATTACAGACATGATATTCTATGATATCAACTAAAACTCTACCAACAAAAATTGTTAACATAGATTCTTAAGAATTTTTAAACTGTTTTTGTTAATCAAGATTAAACATTATTACTTAACATAATTTAACAACTAGGTATAATTATAAAATGATTAACTTACCTGTAGGTAATGACGCCATGTTAAAAACAGTAAAATATTTGTAAACACTAAAATAAGATTTCAAAAAGAACACGTGTCTTATCTCAGCTAAATCACAATAAGCTCTGTTAGTCGCGAGGAAGGACAAATTTCGACTGCCATGATAAGAATACATTCGTGTTTTCTGTTCTTCCTACTACAGTATAGTATTTAGTAGGCATTTGACTTTCGAACTGAGGCATTTATGCTGGTCTCTTATTATTTTTTTATTTGGATTTTTTTCTAAGAATTACCGATCTTGGCCACACTGTGGCGTCCGTCCGTCCGTCCGTCACGTCCCATGTAAGCACGATAATTTAAGAACGAAAAGTCTGATTGTAGTGCTTGGACAGGGAGCTAGTGTTAGCTAGAGGAAGAACCCTATTGCTTCTGAACAAAATCGATCAGTAAATAAAAGAGTTATTAATTACATAAATTTATTAAATTTAGATTATATAAGATTGTTGCATTGCAGAACCGGCTAATTAGGCAATTCTGAGTTCAGGCATGTAGCACAACCTATATCTAAACCCAGTAATGTCGAAGATATTTGACATTTTATAAAAAAAAATTGACAGGTGCAATGGTTTGCAAGAACCATTATAACTTTTTCTCTGTAGGACATCCTCATATGCCCTTTGGCACGGAGAAAGAACACAAGCAGAACTACGTATTACAACTAAAATAAATTCAATAATATTATACCAAGTGTTCCGTTTTCCGCGTTAAATTTTGTCAACTTCAAACCGCGAAAACTTGTTTAGGTCAAATGGAACACCCTATATTTTTTTACGTCAAGTTGTGTAAAATTGAATTCCCTTTTTTCTGATATTCGCATTGAGGGGTTAGTGTTTTCAACTTTTTGAAATATTTGCGATTTTATTAGAAATTCATTGATTGTTGTAATCATTTCATCAAAATAGCCATGATTAGAAACAATCAGTCATTATCTTATGTCAAAAAAAGGCAGCACGTTTAAATTACACCCACGAAGACTTTTTAAATTTGTTTATCATTTATGGAGAATGTGATAAGGTACTATCAAGAACTTGCAGCACATTTGCTACTCGATATCCACAAAAACGGAAAATAACTCTAACACTGTAACATCCGTATTAATCCTCACCTTTGGCTCGAACTACAAACTTTTCGCTCGTGTGGAATATGGGCCATTCCAGAACTTGTTGTAGAATATGCTATTCTACACATGTAACACATTGTTGATATGTATTACAGGAATACAATGATGAAGAATTTATTTATTCCACAATGTCGAATCAGCAGTGTTAAAGTATGTGACTTGCGGTCACGGAGTCTGAGGTTCGAATCCCAGCCAGAGTATTGATATTTAGTGGCACTTTATATGTCTAGTCGCTGTTGTCTCTCCTGCGTTCGAGTCTCAGCTGCAGTAGATGGCAATATTGTAGGGAAATGTTGTGTTGACGTCCATGTGTGCGGATCTTGGTTGAATGGTGGAATAGCAATAGCTGAACTCCACCTAGGACATTAATATAAATAAGACCATTAAATAAAGAAATAAATTGAGACCGATATCCCAAGATAATGAAATTATTTTGAGTAAGTAAATTTTCAAGTTTCATTGATATATCCACACAGCTGCTACCAATAAAATTAACGATCATTTTTAAGCTGAGTATTTTCTTCAATCTAAATAATCGTTTTTATGATACTTAAAAGAAGTATTGCGCTATATTTCTTATAAAAGTGACGTTATCTTTTATAATATTCTTCGACAACTTTGATTAATTTAGGGAAAGAAGTGAAAAACTTATAAGATTCTCCACGGAAGTTTAGTAATAATAAGGAATCGGCCTTGGGAAGATAATCAATTACCAAGCCAACTTTTCTAATTACAACTTACTTAGCTGCTACTAGCTAGCACTTTTTGTAATTCTGTCGAGTCACGCTGGATATCCACCCTGAGAACGGCTGCCAAGGAACTCACAATCTAGGTTAAGTTTCGTAACAGAAATAATAACACTGTAAATTAGATTTTAGTTCTAGAAAGGGTAGCTATAATAATTTAAATTAAATTGAACTACTGATATAGGGAAAATCGATTCTAATTATAGGGAACAAAAATATGCAATAATAAAACAATAGAATTTAATATATTTTACTATATAGGGTCAAGGTTGTTGACATTGATATCTCGTCCAGCACAATGACTATTTTTTTAAATTGTGCAAATTAGTGTTATTATTCCCAACATCAGGTTTTTATTTGGGGGTTGCTCACACCCTTTCCGATAGAGTGAACGTAAAGAATAAGAATACATCATTGGATCTAATAAAGGACCAAATTTTGAAACAAGAATATGGTTTACAATTTTTCATGAAAATTTATGTTTTCTAACTTAAAATAAGTTGAACACTGCGATTCTAATGTCTAAAAATTGGTACCTCGGGACTATTTTTTCTAAATAACGCAAATAACATTCCATTTACCGAAAAGTACAGCAAAAAATAAGGTTATAAAATGATGAATATATTGTTTTTTATTTCTGAAGGATGAACAGTTCTAAAAATTTTAAAGATGTACTAGAACGCTTATAAGTTAATATATAATCTTTATAACTCAGATATCTCGAAAAAAATACATAAACATGACATTACAATATATATACTTAGGCCTTGAAACTTCCTTCAGAATGTTTTTTATCCCTAGAATTTGAAAACAACGAAGGTATGTGAGAACATTTTAGGGTTTCTTTGCTGTCGTAGAATGAACATAAAAAAAATCATTATTGGTTTTGTCAATATACGGTATTACTATTATTCCTTATTTTCCTTTTGTTTTAAAGCACCTATTTTAGCAAACATTATACTCTAAGTTAAAGACATATGTCATGATTTTACTGAAAACAATATTTTTTTCGCAAATATCTCAAAAACGATTGCATTAAATGAAGAAATAAGAGAACACAGAAATGAAACTTATGAAGTGATATTTGCCAAAACATTTACTTAAATCTGAAATTTTCAAAACATTTGAACCCTGCATAAAATGAATTTATTGTTTATATTGTCTTTAGTGAACTTTTTGATAAAAATATATTGATATTGCTTAGTGGATTAAATCAAATTAGGAATTGCAAGCACGGCGCCTTAAGTATAAAAAATAACATTGTACCGCGAAACGCTTTGTTTCCATTGCACCGAACACCCGCCGAAAAATGTATTCCTAATTAAACCAAGTGTATTAATGGATGTACGTAAGAGGCTGAAAGAGACATACCACATGAGAAATATGCCCCTATTTTGCTGTTGTCCATATCGATGTATGAACAGGTCAACGTTGGCAACGTAAAGGCACAATTCTAATAAACTTAATCATTTCTTTAGGACAAAAAAAAATAAAGTGCAAAATAATCTGAACATTACGTAACGCAATGGGCTCTTGAAGTATAATTTGCTTTCCCCATAAAATAATATCATGCTTGAAGGAAGTAAATTAATTTATCTCTCTTTTCCCTGTCTGTTTACTAAGTAAGTTTCATTATAATTTAAAGTGTAATAATGAAAAATACCTTGACTATGTAGAAAAACAGACGTGCGTAAAATCTCGTACCTGGAAGAAAGGTATTTACAGACAAAATGCTGTTTAGTTGTAATGTTTAAACAACATTATCTATCGAACGTAATGTTAGATCTTAGGTCTTATCAAGCAATTTCCTTTCATTAAGGTGAAGTTACAGGGTGCGAAATAATCCACTAAATTTGCAGAAAATTACAGATTTTCGACACGGACTCTGTCGGCTTAATAGATATATGATCCTTACGAATCTAGCAAAGGTCATCCTGATGCTTTACTGCCGCTTTCAACAAGTCAGCTGCAGGTTATTTAATATGTACATTTTTAAAATATCATATCACAATGAAATACCGTAGCTTAAGCCTGCGATATTAACCACAGTTAACAGCAGAGATGTTTAAATAGAAAAAATGGAATGGAACGGCCTAGACCAACTATTTGGTGAGGAAAATAAAGGCCCGATAGCTATAGTAAGGGCCTTTTAAGACTGTGGAGTCTTATCCAACCAGCTGCTCCTTTGTAAATCTAAATCCACACGTTGCTTGATTTGACGAGCCTGTCTCGACTAACCACCCGACGTGTAACTGCATCTTTAGCAACGACTTTTATGAATCACGATTGACACACTGTCGATAGCATCACTGAATAAATCACATATGGAAGTTTTATCAAATAGACAGGCCGTACTTTTTGAAGCAAGCATCTATCAAGTATAACACCATAAAAAGAACCATCAATTATAAATCAAAATAACTTTTTATATATAGGTACTGCGATAATGATTTTAGAAAAAACAGACAAGTCGAATCAGCTACGTGCGAATTATTAAATTACATTTACTTAGAACTAGTTAGGGGTATGTATGTTCCCTCACTACATTTTGACCTGGCCAAGGCGTTTGATTCTGTGTGCACAGATTTTTTAACAATTAAACTTAGTAGTTATAACCTACCTGGCAACATAGTTAGTTGGATCCAATCTTATTTGGAAGGGCGAAATATGGTCATTGATATCAATGGTACCAACTCAGCTGTGCATGACGTAAAACTTTATGTTCCACAGGGATCTGTGCTAGGTCCATTACTGTTTTTGTTATACATCAACGATCTCCCGAATTATATCACTGGGGGGGGGGGGGGTTAGTTACGATGTTCGCTGACGACAAAACCAAAGCTAAGTGTATTAATTACTATATAAGAAGAGGTATTCCTAATAAAACCCAGTCCAGTGATATACAATTTTCGGAGACAGTAATCTTCCTAGGTACTTGTGTTGATGAGAGACTTACCTGGGATGCACATATTGATGATGTCTATAGGAATTTAAATAGGGCGTATTACGCCATTTTACAAATTAAATATGTCTTAAATGTTCCAGGGTTGCTAAGTATTTACTATGCAATGGCTCACTCGCATATTTCTATAAAAAGCATGTTGGTCAATGGATGTTTTTATAGCGTTGGTGAATTTCTATATGTACAGTGATATACAATTTTATTGCTTTAATAACATTAATTTTTTGTTATATACAATTGTATTTTATTTGTTTGTGTGCAGGGTGTAATGTTACATGTTTTAAAATTGTTATTTTGTATATCTGTTTTATATGTGCTTTTCATATATTTTCTATAACTTCCCTCGCATACCGATGGGAAGTATTGTATTCGAGAAAAAATCACCCTCCGAGATTTTTTCGGATTTTGACGTATCAGATAACGTAGATTACGAAAATATAGGTTTTTCAATTTCGTCAGTCTGTCAGTCTGTCTGTCTGTTGGTGCATTAACTAAAAAAACTACTTGACGGAGAGCAGTCAACTTTGATAGGTAGTTGACCCTACTGTCAGCGAAGAAATGGTAGAACTTTCATTGGAAAATATACAGGGTGGATCGTCTAAAGGGAATAAATAATAAAAAAAATGTTTCGCTCAAATTTAAAATTTCCACGTTTCATGGCACGCTAAACCTACTTCAGAAAAAAAAAATTTGAAAGTTTTTTTCACCAACAATTTTGAAAATTTTTTTGCCACTAAAAAATGTTTTTGTCTTTGTTCAAATTTAAAATTTCCACGTTTCATGGCATTCTAAAACTATTAAAAAAAAAAAAAAAATTACTTACCAACATTTTTGAAAAATTTTTTACCACTAAAATAGATGGAAATTTTTTTTTCTTTGTTCACATTTAAAATTTCCTCGTTTCATGGCGTCCTAAACCTATTTAAAAAAAAAATTTAGAATTTTTTTTTACTATTTTTGAAAAAATTTTACCACTAATACAGACTGAATTTTTTTTCTTTGTTCAAATTTAAAATGTCCAAGTTTCATGATATTCCCAACCTATTTCGGAATAAAAAAATTTGCATATTTTCATCATTTAGGAAAAAAAAATAAGACTAGAATAAATGGAAAAAAATTTCTTTTGCTCAAATTTAAAATTTTCACCTTTCATGACATTCTAAACCTATTTCAGAAAAAGAAATTTTGAAAATTTTTTTCACCAACATTTTTGAAAAATTTTTCCACTCCACTACGTGAATTTGGAATTGAAAATGTGACAGACGGCAATAATATTTGGCATATGCACCTATTATACTTTTACTGAAAAATATACAGGGTGGTCATCCCAACAAATAATTCAACCATGGTTGACATTTGTAAAGGTATTTGCGCAAGCCTTCCATATTTGGCACCTGATATTTAGTATTGAATTTTTGCTGTTGAATGAGCAATCTGTATATTTTTCTGACCAAAAGTTATTAGGTTTTCTTTGTAATAATAGTGATAACTATATTCCGATTATTATTCTCAATGTCATTTCGTAATTACAAAATTAAAATATGTATATGAACACATAATCGATATTCTTCAATTTGCGGTTGAAATAAAAACAAAAAGTTTTAAAAAAATTATAACTATATCTGGGGGTGAATTTATGATCTAGAGAGTATATTTAAAATTCGCATATAGGGCTGAAACTTACAGATCGTTCTGATGCTGTTAACTAGTGAATTTATTACGGTACTCTCGAATTTCTTGACAATTTTCTAAATCATACATCTTTGAATATAATTTTCAATCATCTGCGTATAATGGATGTGTGGCATATTTTAAAATTTTCATAAATATCGTTGATAAAAATATTAAATAATAGTAGTCTCAGGTGAGAACCCCGAGGTAGGCCCGCGCCGGATGTAGATTCATAAGTGACTATTAATGCTGACTCGATGATATCTATTTAATGTATGAGGACAGCCACATTTTTGACCTCGTTAAAAAACTACTTTTCTAGTACTTTGGGAAATGCTAAGAAAATTGTTATTGGACGACAGTGAGCTAGATTAGATGTATTCCTGATTAGAAAATGGGAGAAACATCACCCTGTTTCCATTTACTTATCTATTTTATTTTTTTCAGTATTTAGCGATTCGGAAAAAGCATATGCCTCTAGCAGAGTTGACAGAATGAGTCTACATATTTCCAGTAGCAAGTACTTCCTTTTTTTTTTTTTTTTAATTTGGGGTGATTGTGGCTAGGGAATGTACTCACTCCATTAGCTCAGTGTAGCCGACTGTTTGTTTTTTTTTTTTTATTATTTATGTATCTTTCTCACATTTCTCAACGATGCGATGAGGTAAATTTACAATTTCTTATATCTATATATGTATATATGATTCTCTTTTTTTTTTTTCCTAAGTTTGTATACATGCGTTACTTTTTCCAATAATTGTTTATTATCCTACTACTCATAGTGACTATCTCTCTTTTTTATGATTTTTTTTTTAAACTTATTTTTAGCACAATTGTTTTTTTTTTCTTTTCTTTTAATAAGTATGTATGTTTTTTTTCACTTCTTTTTCAAGTATACATTTTTTTTTTTTGAGGGGAAATAAAACGGGGACACTATTTTGACTAGGGGTCTGTCTAGTCTTAAACACTAATAAGAAGGACCTCGGAACGATTCGGGTAACATTGGGAAAGACAGGAGGATCACTTAATACTATCTTACAAGAAACTTATTATATAGTCTGTTTTTTATTACAGTTTTATTCCTAGATTTTTTATATGAACACACAGCAATTTATATATTTCAAGATTTTTAGAGCCTAATAGTTGTGCTAAATTAAATGGCAGGCATATTTTTAATTTGTACATTTTTTCCACAAATTCCTCAATTTTGTCAAATTTTAATTCACAGTTAAGAAGTATGTGCTCCGCATCACCTATAGTACTTCCTCAAGTTAATGATGTGCTGAGTGTTGTATTGTAGGTACAGTGAGTATTAGAAGGCTAGAAGCTGCACTTGAAGTTTATAACCGGTATATTTGGAATTTTAAAACATTTGTTTAGCAGTAACATACAATTATGTTAGCGTTCCAAATGAAGCGAAATGCGAATTTACGTAAGAGTAAAGGCATGTTGCGATCCTGCTTATAAGTTCCTTGCCTCTTGGATACGGTATTTTTAATTAAATATTTTTCGTATTTTATTTTCTATACAAGAGTACTGATGCTCTCTAGAGCTGGGTCTGCCTGAAATACCCAGCTTTAATTAATGCAGTATGTAACGCGTCTTATTGTAGCTCTACTCTTGTTGTGAATTCAAAATTCAATGTTCATAAGGGTACGTACGTTCATTAATATGAAACATAATTAAGTTAGTCTTATAGTATTATAATTAACCTGTTTATAAGTTTGAAATAATACATGTGATAATTTATTCTACCGAGTATTATTAAGATGGTTTTCATAAAAATGTCATTACCAATAGAATATATGCAGTAAGTATTATATATGGAAGAATTTCAACAAAACACGGTGTTTCCCATAAATAAACATTCATTTCAAATGATGCAATTTTGCAGTAAATAACTGTTTAACAAAATGGCTCGAAATTCGAAGAACTATTTTTGTTAAACCTTACTTATTAATAGCGGCGTCACCACTTTTATCAAGGCCGGACTGCTTGCATTCTTCTGCATATGTTGTTTGATTGTGCTTCATTGTATAATTCAAACCTAGTTTAAACCTTTTCACTTCCTGCGTTTACTTAGGACTAGTATTTTAAAAATTTCCTCGAATTTTTGCGGCTCAGACTATGTAGATTACGAAAAGCATTTCGATTCCGTCAGTCTATCTGTGTGTCTGTCTTCTGTTAATTGATAACATAGGTCTAAAAAAAAATGTCTGTCTTTGCAATCAGACCCATAATTTTCCAAGTATTTTTATGCGCTGAAACAAAATTTGGAAAGAAAAACATTTTTGCCGCGTCAATTTTTCTCTACGCCGCTATATAACTCCCATAAACTTTTATAGAGGAGATTCTTTGAAAAAAATTTTAATTATTTTTTTATGACCAGCAAATGCCAATACCATATTATACAACGCGATATTTTGAGATCAACTTCATCAACCTCGGATTTGCATTGAGCAACCTAAAAAACTTATGAATATGCATTTAATATCAACTTTTCACATCTTGGTGAAACTTTACAGCTAATTGGCAACTGTCGCCATGTCAAAATTCAATTTTGACTTCAGAATCGTAATCAGAAACCCAAAACACTTACGCTGGTTTTTTTTTACGTTGTACTTAAACTGCCGTTAAACGGTAGCCTACTACAATGCCGTTAATAGATGTGACGTCATTGAAATGACCTACGTTGACGGCTTGTGCTTAAACTGCCGTCAAACGGTCGCGTACTAAAATGCCGTGAAACAATTTGACGCCGTTTTCGAATTGCTGTTGCTTTGGAATGTTATTCTCGTCGCGTTTGAATTACTATTGTAATAACAATTTGTGCTAAATGCTGCAAGTTAATTTCAAATAAGATGTGAATCTGGATATTATTGGTGTAGACTGAGGTGAGTGTTTCAGTTACTTTTCTGATTGTTAAATTATACTTAGTGATACATTTATAGATTGCCTAGGTATTGAAATACATGGCAGTAACGCCGGGAATGCTGAAAGTTGGCGACAGGCTTAGCTCTTTTGCTGAAGCAAAGAAAGCGGTTGAGGAACTTGGGTGAAAATACGTACAAAACATTTTGGAAACGAGATGCACGTACTATTACAAGCAGTAAAATTGTGAGACCAATAGAAAGCTCTTTGATATAATATCAATGCAGTGGGAAAAAAATATACATTATACTTATACATTTAAAGAAGATTGTCCAACACATGTAAGATTCAAGGCATGGTCTAATGGAAAAGTACTCGAAGTAACGTCGGTTCAAACCAAGCACAATTATGTCACTTTAAAGGTAAGTTCACAGAGTAGTTGAGATAAAGAATTTAGAACTCTTGCTCGAACAGTATTATGAAAATATCGAACTTACCTTTGAAGTGACATGATTGAACTTGGTTTGAACCGACGCGACGTTACTTCGAGTGCTTTTCAATTTTACAGCTTACAATAGTACATGCATCTCGTTTCCAAAATGTTGTGTACGTATTTTCACCAAGATCCTCAACCGATTTCTTTGCTTCAGCAAATGAGCTTAATCTGTCGCCAACTTTCAGCATTCCCGGCATTACCGCCATGTACTTCAATACCTAATCTATAAATGTATCACTAAGTATAACTTAACAATCAGAAAAGTAATTAAAACACTCACCTCAGTCTAAACCAATAATATAAAAATTCACAGCTTATTTAAAATTAACTTGTAGCATTTAGCAAAAATTGTTACTAAAATAATAAGGCAAAGGGGACGAATCAAATCGGTTAACGCCATTTTAGTACGCGACCGTTTGACGGCAGTTTAAGCACAAGCCGTCAACGTTGGCCATTTCAATGACGTCACATCTGTTAACGGCATTTTAGTAGGCTACCGTTTAACGGCAGTTTAAGTACAGCGTTTTTTTTATTGAGCGTATTAATGGTGCGCTTACAACCGCATTGTACAATTACGTCACGAAAATGAATCCCGCAGAAAATGCATACGCTTCGATTTGACATATTCGACTTTGTCGCGATTGTTTTTTTCGTTTTGTTTAAGTCTTTGGCCCTTGGATAGTATATTGAAATGGAGTTACACTCTCTAAACTTTTATCTTAGTTTAATAAATGATCAAACCGAGAGCAATTTATTATTATTGTTTCATCTGTTAAATGGTACTGAAGACGTTACTTCAATAATATGTACGTTATTCAAATAACAGCAAAATATATAATAAATATAGCCCTTGTTCCGTTTTTATTTGTACACTATGTCAAAATACACAAGCAAATAACCTTAAATTCAGAAAGAAACAATAACAAATGTGACGTTTATCCCCACCTTAATCCCGATACGTATTTGAAGCGGTCTCAGAGGACGCTATAAAGCGCATTCATTAATGACGTCACCGCTTAACCAAGAAAAACTGTCCGCTTATAACCACATCAATACGCTGAATAAAAAAAAACAGCTTTAATAATATAAATTTAATATCAACTTTTTACATTTTGGTGAAATTTGACAGCTTGTTGATAGCTGCCATGAATTTATTCCTGACTTCAGATTCGTGATCGGCGACCCAAAAGACCCATATAAAGGTCACAAAGAATAATTTAAGATTTTTTTTTAAAGAAACTTCTCTATAAAAATTTATGGGGGTTATATGGGGTTATAATAAAAAATTTCGATCAAAGAACTTATTCCGAGATACATAACGCGCTAAGATAATCACCGTCAGAGGCACTCAGTTGTAAACATTCCTAAATTACCTGATTGGCTAGTCGATATATTCGGGGTTTCATTGTCAAAAATCCGTTAGGTTTAGGAGATGATCGATGCGGGATCGTTTACCGAAAATTAGACGAATATTTCTATTTACATGCCCGCCATCAATGGTAAAAGGTGTTTTTAGGATTTCAGAGCTATTTAGTGGCGAAGAAGCCATATTTTATACAGTTTAGTGACAGTGTAGTTACTAAAATGGTGCAGCGCTGTTCCGCTTGCAGAAAACAGTGTAGAAAGATGTAAATCGATCGTTTCAGAAATATAAACTTCAAAGTCGTTACATGATGGGGTTCTGTCTACAGTTGTACCTAATAAGGTAAAATAGCAAATAGATTTTAATTCCTTTAAATACATCATTACTTTAGAATAAAACGTGTATAAGTATTTACGATCTGAATGAAAACAGCACGGAACTAGAGGATATTACGGGGTATTGTCAATATATCGATTCACATTGAATGAGAGAGCACAAAATTTTACAGATTTATATTCACCACTCCTCGTCTACAGTCCGCGTGGACTTGATCCGCCTGTCACGTGCAACTATGTGGGATTAGATGCTTAGCGAACTTGATTTGTCAACACCAACATTGTTCAGAATTTTTGCATGCCATAATACATAAAACAAAAAATACGTATGAATTATTTGTATCGTATGATCTGTACGAGGCAATGCAGTGCAGCCAGGCAGCGTTATGAATTACTTAATTCTAGTGAATATTTGAACAAATTATTAGTTTTATTACTGTGTTTAAGTGATTTTGATAGCAGTGACAACGAAACGGACGAACACAGAGCCTATACAAGCAGAATTTCAAAATAAAGACGTTCAACCTAAAGGGTTATTCTGAATATTTACTCGTGTTTAAAGGGCGAAACTATTCATTCTTCATATAATCAAATTGTGAAGAAGATTTAGCCAAATTTAGCTGTACTACAATTTATAGGTTTATTAGGGCCGGGGATGTAGTTAATCATTCTATTAAACGGAAAAAAAGGGTTAGACAAAAACTTAAGAAACTTGATAACGTGTCCAATGATGTCATTCGTCGATTTGTGTATGACTTTTACAATGAACAGAAGCTGCCCACATTAGAAATGATTAGGGATATATTACGCGACTATCCACATTATAACTATAAATCATTAAATAATCTGCGAAACGTTTTGCTCGAATGCGGTTTTAGGTACAAAAAATTGGACAAACGAATGGTACTTATGGAATCAGCACGCATCGTTGATCATCGACACGAGTACCTGCCTAAAATAAAAGAATACCGAGATGCAAATAGAGACATAATTTATCTTGACGAAACATGGTTTGACACCCATCATGTAGTTCAACACGGTTGGGTAGATAACAACAAAAAGTGTCATTTAAGTGCTCCATGTTCTAGGAGGCAAGTGCTGGAAGTAAAAACGGTTTTATTCCAAGTACGTTGTTGTTATCTGCTAAAAATATCAAGCAATGCTCTGCCGACTACCGCGAGGGTATAACAGACGAATTATTTGAGAAGTGGGCAAAAGAATAGCTGTTACCAAATATCCCACCAAATTCTGTAATTGTTATGGACAATGCGTCATACTCTTCGCGGCACCACACAGAAACTCCGAACAACAACACAAGAAATGGCGATATCATTGAAATTATGAAAGGTAAAGGCTTGGAAATACCAGAAAAAAAACACAAAAAATGACTTTATTAGAACTGATTGGAAAGCAACACTTTAAATAGGAATATGCCGTTGGAAAAATGTTTCAAGCACACGATCATACTATTATACTTCTGCCTCCATATTGTTGCGTTTTTAACCCCACTGAAATGGTGTGGGTTGATGTATAAACAAGACTAGGGCAATACAATCGATCCCCACAATTAAGTGAGCCTGTCTTAAAGGATATAAAGATAACAATGGTACATGAAATAGGCAAAAGTAACATATGGAGGAAATGTGTATCACTTGTAATAAAAAAGGAAAATTAATATTCTATATTACCATAGTTCATAGACGAAGCTTTTTTTAAATTTGTTTATTTAACGTCGACCTATTTCCGCTACTGAGACCAATTACCGATTCCAGGAAACGAGCTCCCACTTTAAAATGTTGCCGAGTCTTTCCTTTATAGAATAGTAGAAATTTTCTACCTGCCTAACATCATAATACTGCAAAGTTTATAGTATCATGGCCTAACATTTAATAAACAAGACAGTCGCAGCTTTACACCTCTTCGGAAGGATTATATACCATCTATGCAACTCTCGCCTAAGATAATAACTTAGAGAACGAAGCCTTAACATATCATTTATGTGACTTATCAAATGCGATAAACATATTTTTTCATTAACTTCTATTAAATAAAGGTATTATAGAAATACATTTCTTTAACAATTATAAAACAATATTTATAGTATATTATTCAACGAGCATATAATGATGGCTATTATTCACGAGGGTGAAGTTTAAGAGACGAGCCGCAGGCGAGTGTCGTAAATCACCAGAGTGAATAATAGCCATTATATGCGAGTAGAATACTATACTTTGTCCACGACTATTAAATATTTAATATTTATTTAATTCATCTTCATTCAATGTCTCCTATTTAGGAAAAATTCATCATATGTAATTTTCTCGATTTTTCGGGCCACAAGTTTAATGAGGCGGTTTCTGCAGCTTCCTTTATCTCTGGCGGTATCTCTGAAATCTAGTTTTCACTGTCAGTACCGATTTATTTAATTATATTACCCTTTTTGAGTACCTAAAATGTAAAATTATTGTAAATAACGTTGGCGTTGAAATCGCACAAATTTTGACGTTTCAAATCAATTTACGTTTTGACACATCATGGCTTACTAATAAAATGATACAGTTTGTAGACATGTAAGTAAATGGTTTCAAAAACAATGTTGGGGATTTCCGCGTGTTGCTAATAGAAATAGATGATGCTTTGAAAAGAACTTACTAATGTAGTTTTTGAGTGTTTATTAAAATACCTTTTCGGCATTTGAGTGTTTCCTAGAAAACTTAGAGAGACAACACTTGTCTTTTGGCTACTACAATTTTGACATTTTAAATTGTTAGTAAAAAGCCACTAATGTCATTTCTTACAAACAATTGACTGTCCTCATTATTCACTGCAATCAGTGAATAATGAAATCATTATTCACTGCAGAGAATAATGGATAGCATTATCCTTAAGGAAACACATACATATTGAGTACATTATTTCATAGTCGTAGACAAAAGCATTTTTACATTTCTGCAGCCGCCGCCTATGACCCATAAAGGAGATGCCGACTTTACTCCGAGTTTTCGTTTTTATGCTGTCCCAATGGGCTTGTTCTGCATTTTTTTTTATTTCACAAATCGAAAGTGCAAGTATAAATTAATGGATCTGCAAAAAATCAGAATCTCATTCGCACGTTTAGTATCTTAAAAACGATTACAAATTTCCATCTCGCGAAAATGGGGCGTGGCCAGGCGTTACGTCACTATACGCATAGACTCGGCGATCTCAATAGACTTGATGCTCCTTATTGGTTATAATTATAAGTGTTTTCGAAGTATTGTTTGTTTTGCTTACTACTTGACAGTAGGGGAGTACAATTTGGTGAAATGTCAAAAAATTACAATTTTCTCTCGCTCCTGCCAGAACGAATTTTCGATTTCGACCCTGCAATTTACGATTATAATTCATCGCCGACCTTCTCCTTTCCGTAGACACATAGAACGAACTTCCACTCGACGTATTTATTTAGTTACCAGCGTTTAAATATTCCGTGTTTTTCGACTTTTCAGGTTTAATTTGAAAGGTCCCAGAAAGCCATTTTTCTTACGTCACTTGGGTATAGTGACGTCACAAATGAGCGCTCGGTTTTTGCAACTATTACTGAATTCAACTCCTTATATCTCGAAAACGGAAAAAGTTAATAATACGAAATTTTAAGTGCATAATGAGAATATCGAGTACTATATGAAAAAGTGTAAAAACCATATAAAAAGAATATCATGGAACAAGCCCATTGAGATCATATAACTATAACAGGTGTTTTAGGATTTCAGAGCAATTTGGTGGTGAAGAAGTGATATTCTATACAGTTTAGTGAGTTAGTGAGTTTAGTGAGTTTAGAGTATAGTTATTATAAAATGGTACAGTGCTGTTCCGCTTGCAGAAAACAGTGTAGAAAAGATGTAAATCGATCGTTTCACAAGTAAGTATAAACTTCATAGTCGTAACATGACGGGGTTCTGTTTACAGTTGTAATAAGATGAAATAGCAAATAGATTTTCATATCCCTTCAATACATAATTCTTTTAGAAGAAAACGTGTACTCTCTACTTATTATATTTGTTAAATCCGCGGTTATGTACCTATACATTTATGAATATTTTACAACCAATTATTACATAAAATAGGTACAGTATTGCCTTTATTTTAATAAATACATATTTATTTTCTTGAATGAACTTCAATGCATGGAAATTACACAAAACAAATATGTATTTATCACACAATGCCCACAATGTCAAGGTATCAATTCTCTTATTGACATCTGCCACCACCTCCAATATCCCAACTCCAGTGTTACCGGGGTTATCAAGATAAAACTGCTATTCCGTGTATGTGCCAGAACAAAAGCCCTCGAAATTTTTTTGGGTATTATTAAAGCTCTGAACAATTATTTTCACTTACTAGAGTGCAAATATAGTACTAAGCTGTTTTCGTTTAAAGAGACTTGTTTGAGAAATCTGGATGTGGAAGTAGTGATTCCTTAGGCAGCGCTTTTGGCCAATATCCTAAAATATAGAAGAAATTGAGAAATGTTATATAGCCTCCACCAAATAAATCAATTACAAATAGTGCAAAAAAAAGTAATTCAAAAGCACTAGTTATACTGCTGATCTAAACCTTCACTGCAGTGATATTTCCTAACCTAGAAGTTCTTTGTCATCAGACACTTAATTACTTAAAGGTAAACTAAACTTTTTGTTGTTGTTTAAACTATTTTATCATTTAGTTGATTTATTTAGCTGTAAATGTATATGCCTACGGTACCAGGTCCACCACATCGATTGGTATTCCCTTAAACAGAATCAATTATGGGCAATGTAGTGCTATAATCAGATTAAGTTAACATTTAAATGATTGCGTTGAAGTGGACAGCTTCAATTCAAATTTAATAAAATTAAAAGCTATACTGAATACGCATAACTCTGTTTAACGACTGCATTGCTATTTAGATGCCCACTGCTATTTTTGCTTTCCTCTTAGTGAAGAGAAGTGTCGTAATCATGATAAGACCATTCTATGAGATTCCTTCGGATTTCCATGATTCAGATTACATAGAGCACGAGAATAATCTTAATCCCGTCACTTTGTATGTCTGTTGATCTAGTCCGTCTATTGGCGTGGTATATAGAAAATTATTTTTCTTGGACATTGTGTTTATTCTATATCAACAAATCTCAGATTATTAATATTGGATATGAAGAACCCCTGTGCATTATCCATACAATGTTAAAGCGAACACTGGCGTCTGACGCAATTGTTACAGCTTCAGTAACTGTAAAAGTTGTCAGTTTGACAAAATATTAAGATAGTTGCGACATTTGATACGATTCTACAAAAGCGAAAATATTACATACTATACCAACGATAGCGTAATTAAACAATCTGGCATGATCTGAAAACATAGCCAGCGAAGAGTATATTGTTTATAGACACAAACATAAGTCTTAATATTCCGTTTACTAATTCCTATTGTCGGACATTTCTTCCGTGATTTTCAAGGCTACATAGGAGAACGCCGCAGCTATCAAATAGAAATAATGCGCAACCATAATACTAATATTAGATACAGTATAATACGAATGCTTTTTAATGCCCATCATAAGAATATTCAACAAAGAATAACAAGAGTATCTTAGAGTAGATATTGCAGTCCAACAAGAAAAATTACAGAGAAGAAATGTTTTGAAATATAACAAAGACGTTCATTCAGACTTACTATTAAAGTCTTCAACATAAGCTGCTGCGTCCCCATCTTGAGAAAGTGGTTAGTGATAACCGGAATTATGATTCGTATAAAAACTAAAGCCTAAAAAATTCTTTAAAAAAAATGTATATACATTTTCCGTATCTATTATTATATTTTTGAGAATACAAGAACCTAAAAGTATATTGAATTTGATCAACACATTTCTAGAATTTTCAATAACGTTCATATTATTGTGTTAGTCGTATAATTCTGACAATTTTCGAAACACCCTTCATATGTCCATCTGTCGGTCTGTATCTCCATTCGTCGCGTTTCTTGTAAGGACGATAACTTAAGAACAAAGAGTCCCATTTTACTGAAATTAGGATAATAATATGTTAGTATTAGCTAACAGTTCCTTGTACTGTCACCGGTTTAGGTGCGGGCACTCGATCGGCGAAGTTAAGCTACGTCGGTCGGGTCCAGCGCATGGATGGGTGAGTTCTCGTTCAGGTACGTCAGTCTATGTCATGAGCTGAATAGCCTTGGCTGGACTGAGACGACTTGGCGAGACAATAAAAACAAGGACTGATAACTTTACCAAGGAGCTCCTTATCAACAGACTCGAAGTCTTGTGAGGACCATGTCTGGATAAGGAGCCCTAAGGTATAAAATGGAGTACTACAATAGATATATACTGGTCGCAGTAGGCAAGGCCAATCGCCAACTCCTCCATCTAAAATCTAATCTAGTATTAGCTAGACGAAGAACCCAGTGAATATTAAGGTTATGAAACAGTTTAGAAAACAACACACGTGAAAATTGTTATAACCATTGATTCGATTCTGTAAAGATAAATATACTGCATAGTGTAATACTATCATTTCGCTAACCAAACGATATCATCAGGAAATGATTAAAATTACTAGTGCAGTAGTTATATATAAAAAATAAACCTATTTTCAGAGTAGAGTGTCCTATAGAATATTCAACAATTATGTAGAAAATTAGGTTATAATATTTGCACTTACATAACTAATATTGAAACAGCACTATCAGCAAAAATGAAATATATGCAGAATGAAGATGAATAAGAATAAAGTAATATCCAGCGTCAATGGTTCCAGAATTTCTCATGTGCTTCTTTCTATTGCTTGAAATGTTTCGTAACCTTTTTTACTTACTAAACGATAGGGTCCTTCCCCTAGTTAACTCTAACTTACTGTTCAAATTTCATTAAAATCGGACTTTAATTTCTGAAGTTATCTTGCTTACAATCAATGTGAAGAATGGAGAGTCAGATGGACACACAGACATACCACAAAGTTTACACAATTTTACATGCCTTTTTTATAGCAGACATTGTTCTGATAGTGTTACCGGGTAGCGAGATATAAGCATGAACTTTAATAGGAACACCATTTTTGAAAATGGCACTTTGAGAGCAACACATTTGGGGACTTTCAGTATGTTTAATAGAAGTCCGACTGAACATTTTTGCCAAGTTTCAAAACATTATCAGTTGTTTCCGACAAACGTTAAAATTTCTTCCTCTTTGACTGGAGTGAACTTATTAATCAAATAATTAATCCCAGTTGACAACGTCCTAACAATTATTACTTATTTTAATCATATAAGTCTCACGTAGCTGTAATAATTTTAGAAATATCCAACTACAGCCTTTCTAACTTCGCAAGATTGCAATCTAACTTTGACCAGAGTTTAGCTCAAGTAAATTTAATTCTAACTTGTATTAGTATTATCCTTATTCCTTCTTCTAGGTTGCAATTGTTAATTAAACTTTAAAAACTGTTTCATAAGTTTTTCAATCATTACAATATTTTTCAAGTAAAAGATTCTGAAGTCTTTCATAGTACTGTATAATCTATCTTCGAGGATTATCTGTTCCCTTATTTGGCACTTTCTCCAATGTCAATGTCGTGGTCGATAAGTTATTCTTTTGGCTTATTGTTGACTGGATTATTCCTTTAGGACAAAAATGTTTTTTCGTCGCAATCCTTCAACAGAATCCGACTTTTTACTTTAAAAATAAATACGGAATTGGATTCGCCTTAATGCTGGGCAATATATCAAAGAAAAAATACACGTACATTTTTAGCAACAAACAGATCACTATTATTCATTAAAAGTGAATTAATACAAATTTTTAGGCGTCTATTTGATAAATATTAGAAAATATAATAGGACTACTATATTTTTTCAAGTTTAACTCGCTCCAACGTAGAAACGGAACACTTGTTAAATTGTGTTAATATGAAGGTCAAGTTAGTGTAATTAATATGAATTTTTTTCTAAGGCTATCCCAATAAAAAGTAAGAATTTGCAGGTGTAGATATAACAAGCGGGAAACTTAGATACACAGATACCACACATTTTGGGAAAAAATAAAGATAAAGGATAGAGGCAATTTTTAACTTTTTTTCTAAGATTAACAGTTTTCAAGAGAACTGCATGCGAAAAGCTGACCAATGAACTAATGTTATACACATAGCACTTGTGGAGTATGCACTTTTAATTTTATCAAAAATGTTTTTATCTTGGTGTAAACATTAAAACCTTATTTAAATTCGTAATGTAGCATAATAAAAAAATTATAACATCCTCTCTTCAATGGTGTAAAAATTAGAGGATTCGCATTACAAAATAGTGAAAATCTTTGACAAAAAAATAACAAATACTTCCTTGTTTTCATTTTGTATTTCAACATTTTTCTCTATAGTTGGGGCACATTTTTCAAAAGTACTCTACAATGTATGCATTATTTTCATTTATAGTCCAGTCAATGAACAGGTTATAGAGGACGGCTGAGAACAGAATTTTTGACTTCAAAGCAATGTTTGGGGTAGTTAGGAAGTAAACATACTGAAAGGCCCTGAACCTACGAGGTCAGCGGGGTTCAGAGGGCCACGAATAAGGTCACTTTTTTATTAAGGTATCTTTAAAATGAGTTACTATTTGCTATTTTATCTTCAAATGATCAAAAGCATCAATAGCAATTCGGACGTTGAAGTGTTGAAAATGAAGACAATTCTCAGACAGACCTTCATTTCAAAGTTACATAAAGAGAAAGTGCATTTTTTGTTCGGAATTTCGAAATTTGTCAGAACATTTCAAATCGCTATAACTTTGGATCATTTGAAGATAAAATGACAAAGAATAACTCATTTTGAAGGTGATTTAATGCTCCACCACTTTATACTGTGAGGGCATTGCTATAAAACTAAGGACTGACGAGTTTGTCGAAGAGCATGCGACAAAAAGACGTTTTTCAAAAATTTGCCATTTTCGCTACCGGATGTATTAAAAGCTATTGGAAATAGAAAAAAATTAATAGTAACAATCTGGTAGGAAATTTTGTCAGCTTTCACTTTGCAAAAGTAACCTATTCATAACGATGTGCTATTTTCGAAATTTAAGATAAAAACCAAAAAACTGACTTTCTACGTGCCCCTCGACATTCCGCTCACCTCGTAGGTTCGGAGACTTTTAGTATGTGTACCTCCTAACTACTCCAAACATAACCCTGAAGTCAGAAGTTCTGTTCCCGACCAAGTTCTCTACACACTTTTTGAGTGTTCATTGACATTAATCGACACTTAGATATGAGGGATTTTTCGACAAAAACAAGGCTATCATCTCAAGAGCTCAATTGTTATTCTTCATATTCAGTAGGAATTTACGTGCTCGCCTTCGTAGTTCGACCGTAGTCTTCTTTATTTTTTTTCTGATCATAATTGCAGTCTGCTTGTTGTATTCTTGCTGGCAATGTAGGAAAGTTCTTTCACTCTATCTGGCACATAAAAGTCCATTGGTGTTAAATCTGGAGAGTCTGAGGGCCACAATAGCTGACAAATTGTCAGTGACATACTAAATTCTAGCAAACAAATAATGAAGAATCAGCGTGAATCACGCACTGAAAACCAGCGAAACAACAGTGTACAATTAGGTACATTATTGATCAACAGTGGGAATAATTAATAAGTAATTTGTCTTGTCTCACATCAAATGCTAGATGGGGTATACCAAAATACCCAAATAATGTTCTTTCTCAGTGAAGGTTGTGCAGAAATAAAAGACATTAGGGTTAATAAAGTCTAACAAACAAATAATAAAATGAGCCATCTCCATGAACAGTGGAGTCGCAAGTAGCTCTCCGAGGTGTTTTATACGTGATGAGACGTGCAATTTATGCAGGATGAGAGCCGACAGTTTTCCTGGTTCTTAGAGCATAATTTATGCTTGATCCTTCATTAATTGTTTGCTAGAGTTTAGTCTATCACTGACAGACTGTCAGCTTCTGCGGCTCTCAAAGTCCCCACATTTTGCACCAATGGACTTTTATTTCTGATGTAAAGTAACTTCCCTGAATGATACGGTCATGCTCAACTAACAACAAAAATACAGCAAGCAGCCCTATACTTACCTATAATACCACAGAAATGAGACCAAAGAAACTAGTTAAATTAAAAATATGAGCACTTAGCACTTCGTACATAAATTATAATAATTTTCTGACCTTTCAGATTAAGCGTTTGAAACTGTAGCCTTGTTTCCGTTGAAAACTCGCACATATTTAAGTTTCCATTAAACAAAAAATGATTGCTGTTTGACATTCGTTTGCCTTTCTTTAGTAACTGGTAAATCTTGATGTAATGTATTTCAATGCCAGATAAAGAGTATAAAATAGAGAGTATAAATATAAAGAAATAATTGTAATACCCTAGTGACTTTTAAAGGAATATTTATAAGACTTTTAAGTTCGATGTGTTAAATTAACAACACATATTCTCACACGTCAAATTTATGTTTTTTTATCTTATTAAACAGCAGAAACTTAAGGTTTTTTTTCTTATATTCAGGATCGGCATCGCTTTAACAGACACCTTGTATTATAATTATAAACTTTTCATTCCATTACTCTACTTTAATTTCTAATAGTTTTTATAATAAATTCTTTAAACTTATTATTGAAATAATAAACGCTCACACAGCGAGGTGCCCCAGAATAGTTTCGGGACATTTCTATGCTTTTGTCCAAAAGTTTGGGTCTTTAACTTCCAGTGACAATAAAACAAAGAGACACTAGCGAATCCACTTAAATTGCTAACTGAAATTTCAAGACAAGATAAATGTGTTTTATGCAGGACAGAAAATTTGTCAATGGTTTTGCACAATTTGTAGTTTCATATTTTCGCTTCGGTAACCGTATGAATCGAGAGCTCAGAACTGTTATTGTGAAATGATTTTTCTGTGCTCTCATGTCGTATAATTTATGTTTTTCCACACGAGTGTCCGTTAAAAGAGGATTTAATAAAATTTAGCTGCACAGCGGAAACAATAGTTAGAATTTGGAATTAATTATTTCCACATTCACGTAGTGGAGTGGAAGTATAGTAAAATAAAAATCAATTTTTTCTTCTATTGCAGTAAGCTTCAATTGTCATAATTTAAGCTAAAAAAAATGTCTGTCTCTGTCGGTCTGTCGGTCGTGTAACTTTCTTGTGCGCACATTTTCTCAGGAACGGTTTAAAACATTGACTTGAAATTTGGTATATATATTAAGGAACATAGCCTTGAATCTGATCCCATTTTAAATAGTGTTCAAATGTGCAAAAATCATGGAAAATTGGTTCTTTTAAAGTAGCTCCAAGACTATTGTCAATAGAAGAATCTGTTCTTTTCTGGTGTGTACGTATTAAAAAACAGTTAATTTCTTATTGATCCACATTGGTTAATTATTTGTTTAAATAATGGCAAAAACTCTGAAAACTTTCAAAATTTTAAAGCATCTTTCATTTCGACGCGATTTTGGAGGTCTAAAATATAAAAATTATATTCCCACAACAGCTTCATAAATGTTTAAAAATGAATTATTATTTGTTTGGCTATAATTGTATTGAAACATATTCTTTATAGAATTTTGCAAACAGCAGAAAAAATAACTACTTATCTATAACTAAAAGAAAAACTTTGTGTAAAAATATTAATGAAATCTTTGCATTCTTTCGATAACCTGAATTCAGGTTATGGTAGCACATTAAAATCCTAAAATGAATTTGTTTAATTTCTGATTTGACAATTCTCATTCTAACACTGGCACCCACACAGTCCCCTACGGCCATGCAGATTAAACTAGTATCTACACAACCTCCTACGATTATGAAGATTCAGTTAAAAATGAGAACAAAGGCCTAAAATGAATTTATTCATCCACCTTGTCTTAAAAAAAATGTTCATTCTACTGGATTACATTTTCATGAAATCTATCATTCTCTTTCTTAGAAATACTTAGCGTCTGAAACGCTTTTCGCCCTTTTTCTGGAGCTTATCAGAAAGACACAAAGCCACTCATAAAGATGTTTCATTCAAAACCAAGACAATTTCTATGAATAAGTGTGAAATAATTATATTTGACATTGACTGATAAAAACAACTTCACCTATCTATTAGCTAACTAGTATGGGAGCCTATATACTCTATGCATGTTTAAAAATGAATTATTATTTGTTTGCTTATAATTGTATTGAAACATATTCTTTATAGGATTTTGCAAACAGCAGAAAAAATAACTATCTATAACTAAAAGAAAAACTTTGTGTAAAATTATTAATGAAATCTTTGCATTCTTTCGATAACCTGAATTCTAGTTATGCTAGCAAATTAAAATTCTCCAATGAAATTGTCTAATTTTTTATTTGAATGAAAAAATTTTTTAAGACATGATAGATAAATAAATTCATTTTATGCCTCTGTTCTCATTTTTAACTGAATCTTCATAATCGTAGGGGGTTATGTAGATACTAGTTTAATCTGCATGGCCTTAGGGGACTGTGTGGATGCTAGTATTAGAATGAGAATTGCCAAATAAGAAATTAGACAAATTCATTTTAGGATTTTAATTTGCTAGAATAACCAGAATTCAGGTTATCGATTGAATGCAAATATTTCATTAATATTTTTACACAAAGTTTTCCTTTTTGTTATAGATACTTAGTTGTTTTTTCTGCTGTTTGCAAAATCCTATAAAGAATAAGCTTCATAAAATATAAGGCTCGGGACAAAAAGCACCAGATAAACCAGCCATTTTAGTTGACGGGAATAGGGTCAAATTGCATTAAACATTTAAGGTCCTTTTAATAAACAAATTGATTTCTCGTTAACGAATAAATATTATTCAACGAAATTTTTATGATAGCTGAGGCTTATAAGAGACATATTTTCTAAAAGTTGCAAGGATGTAAAGGCTTTTTCACGAAATGAAAAATGCTTCAAAATTTTGGAAGTTTTGACAATATTTTGCCATTATTTAAACAAACAGTTAACTAATCTGGACCAGTGAGGTCTTTAACCGTTTTCTTATTACCCACACACCAGAAAAAAAAACGGTTACTTCTAGTAACAAGCTACTTTTTAAAAAAACACCTTTCATGATCTTTGCACATTTAAACGTCGATTTAGCACTATTTAAAATGGGATCGAATTCAAGGCCATGTTCCCTATTAGTAAATCTACCCATTAAACCATGTGGTTTTCTTCATCGAATTACGTCCGAATTTCATCTACTTTTGTCTAATTTCACTGATCTAATAGGTTTTTAGATGACAGGCATTTTTGTCAATTTCAAATAATATCAAAGTTAACGTAGTAAACTTTAAACCTATATGGTGCATATTTTTTTTTAAATAAATTTTTAATTAATTAATTTTCAAAATTCAGCCACTGCCGCCAGCCAAGCCCTCCTTTGCTTCTTCACGCAATACAGAAATATCATTTTACAAATTTTCAACTTTTCTGTAACACTTAAACCAAATACTTCAACAACTGTTACACTACCAGTCTCCAAACGGTTAGTTTTTCTTGAGTTTTTTAAACCAGCGCATGTGAAAAATGTTGTGAAAACATTAAACATATATTTTCCTCGGATTTATCAACTTTTTGTTGAACGATTACATAAAAAGCGAAAATAACAACAGATTAACAGCCATAAAATACAAAACGACATTACTCGTCTTTCTAAGAAACGGAAATTGAAAACATTCAAGTAGACACGACGCAACGCGACGTCTAGTTACGAAGAGCTGACACCAGATTCCTCATCAGAGCCCACAATAAGATTCTATCCACTTACAAATTTATTCTTAGATTTCATTTCATTTCTCATGTTTACGCACGTTTAGTATTAAAAATAAACTTCATTGACTAACTGAAAACTTCTCTCCGACCGTTTAATAAAATTGTATCTCTTTCCATCATTCAATAAAGAATTCTGGTTATTAATTTTCCTAGTTTCCCAATAACAAATTTATTGAATTATGTACATTCTTTAAATAATAATCCAATATTTTCCAGCAGATATAACAACATAAAAGTTGTGCAATGCTTATGGACATCCATTACATGTAATGAAGTTAAGAGATATTCGCAATTAGTAGAGGTTTAAAATATGACAACTCGGCTGTCCCAAACAGAAACACAGTAATTGACAAATTTATAAAAATTGAGTTTTCTAAAGTATTGGACTTACTGTGTCCCAACACGTCTTGTGGAGCACTTATAATTGACTAAATAATGAACATTTAAGAGTTATTATGTGCACAAAACACAGTAAGTGACTCTGAGTGAGTAGTTCTACCGGAACAAAACACAGTATTAACCAAATACCATTGAAAAACACAGTAAGTACTTTGACATGACTGTGTTTCTGCATGGTCTGAGTAGTTACTTTGTTTTGAAAATGGTGGTCAGATCACCCTTTCCTTAATTACCACCACTTACTGTGTCAAGTGCAATGGTGGGCAGCATTTGATTCAGTTATTTAAGAGACCTTCATTTCTATTTAAATACATACGTGTGTCTCAATTGTCAATTTCCTACACCCAAACACACTCGCTGTATATCTAATGTTTACTTTTTGAGTATTTACCAGTTACAAATACAGTAAATTCAGTTACTGTGTTTTGCGCATAAATAAGAATGTATATACATATTTCGAAGCTACTTAAAAACAAAGTATAAGCTGCTAATCAAACATTTTTAAATATATTTTTACTCTGATAACAAGTCATTTACGAAACTTCTGTGAAAATATATGACAATATCTCTTCAAATGTTGTGAGGCTAACATAATTCATTAAAAATCAATTTTCCCGATATTTAGCCCGACTACAATTACTGTGTTTCTACTTGGGACAGCCGAACTACATCATTGTCTAGAAATCTCTTTTTAAGTCTAAAAGAACAAAGGTGTTCTTTATATCTGATTTCAAATGGGCGATTAGTTTTGACCTATATAAAAGACATTATAGTCTCGATAATAATCCGAGGATGACCAAACCTCTTCATGGGTATGTTTCAAATGACCACTATACAATATAACCCACAAATCTGATAAATCTCCCTAACGACGTTTATTTTACACACATAATATTGTATAATTCCATTAACAAAACAATAAGTTTAATTTACAATAACGGTCTTGAAAAGGTTATAATCGGCCTTTTCATGCTTTAAGTTCTTTTCGCTCAAGTTTTTCAAGTAATTTTGATAAATGTGGATGAATACCATTATTTACCCCTCAACAAGTCGTCTAAAAGTACCTGACATAATGTAGTTTCGAAAATATTCTCAGCAAGTAATTGCTGAATAATTTTATCGAAAAATAATTAAATGAATATTCTGCTCCTAACGACCTAAGAAGTTTTACGTAATTTTTTGTGATTACCATTTAGTCTCATTAGGGATAATGAGTTTCTAACGGCAGTGAGAGTTTCATGGAACGACCCATTTAAACTTTACGATAGTTAGCACCAACTAGTTTTCTATGAATTAATCCTATTAATGCTATCGAATAATTTCATCCCTATCGTCGTTTCTGTAATGACAAATTTTCACAACCGTCTTAGCATGTATTGGAACTAAACAGGATACATACTTCTACAGATATCAACAGTCAAAGCCAAAGTATATACTCCACATACATTGTTGACGAGAACTGAATTAGAAAATTAATTTGTGTTTCAGAATAGAAAATAATAGGCCGAAACCAAGCAGCTGTTAAATTTGTGATTTCTTTATTGTAACTAATTTTAGAATTTGTGCAATTGTAAGAAAGCAGATTTCTATAAGAAATATTTACAATGAATTGCTGTTATTAATTTCTAATGATGATTTATTCTATTAGCAGCGATCGGAATTTGGGCTTAATTTTCTGTTGCGTCGTTACAAGGATTTATTGAAATATAATAAAATTAATTAGCAGAGATGTTTAGTTCACTGAAAAATAAATAAATTTCGATTTATTTTTGTGAAATATAAATTACATAATCTGTTTACACCTACAACACGTGGCCGACACACTTACAATACACGTCAAACATAATAATAATAATATTTATTTACCATATATATCTACAGAGTTTGTACAGTATGTACAGTTAGTGTTTTGTACCTAAAAAACAGCACATAATACATGGAGCCTTGTTGACATACTAAATGCTATAGTAAACAAATAAAGTTGAAGTTCCCACAAAAATACAAAGTACTGTACGTGTGCTTCAATATCTACTTTATTATAAATACTATGCATACAGTTTTATTAGTACTACATTATTTTCTGTGCACACATCTAACGAAATTAACGTAGCTCAAAATTACAATTACAACGCTGTTAAATACAATGTGTGCGACTTAGTAGCAAACAGAATGCTATATTAAAATTATATAAACAATAAACTAACTTACATCTATCTGCATTGTACACACATAGTTCTTTTTCCATATAAACTAAGTTCCTATCCACAATGAACATTTAAATTTTGTTATAAGTAACAGTTATTTTTAAAATCAATCTGTTTATGTACATACCATCTGGGCTTTGACAATAGCCATTGCTTAAGTTTATTTTTGAAAAGAATCAGTTAATTATTATTTTTTAAACTAGCGGGAACTTCATTATAGCTTTTTGGTCCAAGGTAGTGTATATCGTGTAGGATGCCGATGAACAATGGGATTTTCGTATCTAACTTTTCTCTGTTGGTAAACTATGGTAACGTAAAATAATTGCTTCAAATCGAAAACATTTGCTAAATTATAAGGGGAATCACTCGGGTGCAGAATATTTTTGCCATATATGATTTTTAATATCAACTTCTGGAGTGTATCTAAACTTTTCAGGTGAGTATTATCATATTCTCCGCCCCACGCAACTATGCCATACCACAGTTGAGATTTCACCAATGCATAATACAGTATTTTTAGATGTGGGATATCCAGAATTTGTTTTAGGTATTTAAATTTACATAGCAGTCTTCTAATCTTTTGGACCACTGCATTTATATGTATATCCCATTTTAAGAAACTGTCTATGGTTATAGCGAGGTATTTCAGTTGGGTTGCTGTTAGGATCTCAAACTTTGTTGTAGAAACCTCAAAGGAAGATGCTACGACGATTAAGCATGCAAATGATTTAATATATATTCCAAATATTAAAAATAATTTAAAATTTATTTTCGAATGTTTTAAAATAATAACAAGGATTATAGAAAACCTTGCATGTCCAAATTTGTCCTTGGAAGAAACATTTAACAAACTAGATACTGTTCAAAAAACAATTAATGAAAAGGAAACATGTAAGTAGAGATTTTTCCTCTGTGGCATCAACCATCCGTGTAGATAAGACATAAGACGCAATCCGCTGGTGCGCACAGGTCCTGTGGATTTCTTCCACTCATCAACCATTCCATTTCCATTTTAATATTTTTTATTTTCTTTAACTATATAACATTATATAACTAAATCTAATGTGCTTCATTGTACATTCTTTACTTCTCCGTGTTTTATTACTCACAGGGTGAGCTAAAACACGGGGACCGCCGGTGGTATGGCCGATGACTTTAGATTTTTTGAAGTTATTTATAATTTTTTGTCTTTGCAATCATACTTCATAAAGATTAATATGAATTTATTTACAATATTTCTCCCAAGAGAATTTAAGAAATAAAGGAAAAGAAAAAGTTAGGGGCAGATACGTGGGTACTCTTTCAGATATATAGGGAAAAATCAAATAAAACCCTACTAAAGACAATGTCGACAGATAAAAACTGGGGCATATAAATGCCGGTTGTGTGTGATGTCGCTATGTCAGCGGGGTAGGGGGAGGGCACTCATTAACCGTTTAACTTGTAGTATACCGAAAACCACAAGAGGGTCAGTCCGTTCTGACCGTTCTGCTGAGGCAGACGTGCTTCTCCGCAATTAGAAGAAGTAAGTAAGAGTGGGGGCAGCGTCGCTGTTAGGAACCATGTACTGATCATACTTTAATATTTAGCTTTGGAGAACTACGCGCTCACGTAGTTCTTCATCAGGTACACTAAGATGTAGTTCGTAATTTTACGTCCTCGACAATTTTCCATCTCACAGCATTGAGTCGAATGTCGTAACTAATCATAACTTCTTTTCAGATCTACTTGTAGTAATTATTATAATTCTACCGTTTAGCTCTGAGGTACTGAGCATTAGCCAAGTTGATAAGTACGAGTTTATAAGTTACTTTGCATATCTTTGGTGATTGCTTCTTTTGTCCTGGGAGCCATGGTGAACTGCATTACCCTCCATTTCATCGTTTGTGGCCACTGGATCTTTAGCGACCGCTTACCGATCACTTACCGTTTTAGCGTTATGTTAGCCGTCTGTCGATTTTACCGTATTATAATCGCTACCATGGCAATGGATATAGTTTTGCTTCTGCTCACCTTAAATTAAGTTCTAGTAATTGTCTGCCTGCTTGGTTGTTAGTGTTAGCATTAGGTAATTTAGTGTTGTGAATAACAGGTGTAACTGTAATAAGTATGTGAAGTGCAGCCTTCCCTTGACCTGCTGGATACTACCGGGTTTTCATTATAGCTACTTAAGACCTGCGTAAGTAATGATTGTACCACCATAGAGGAAACTGGTATCTGAGCTTTCTGTTTTACTATAAGCCGACGACCACCACTTGGACACCAAAGTGATGTTTCACCATTATAGGGTGAAGTAACGCAATGCAATATTTACCTTGTCCAGAGTTGCTTCTATCGATGTGTTTTGTATTTTGGTCAATAAAAAATATGTAATATTGTTTAATTGTGCTTTTCTATATGACCATAATTAGAATTTTAAAATCTTTCTAGCACTAGCATGTTTAAAATATATTCTATAGAAAAGCATATTTAATAGACGAATAGACGATCCCAAACTAGTATATCTTATAATTAATATTAGCGATGATATTCTGTAACTATAAGCAGTTACAATTTTTTGTTTTATGTACCTAGTATGGTTGCTGCATACTTATTGTATCATTTTAGTTTTTGCCTAAAATTTTTATCTTAGCCGATTATACATTCTTGTAACACATTTGTACGTACGGTATTTTATGATTAGTTGCTTTTAGCTTAGATTGGAAGAACTAATAACTCTTTAAAAGATGTCATCTCAACGCTGGATGAAACTGAATGTTTAATTAAAGATATTTATGAGTCAACTAATTGAACGGCACAAACTAGGCTTTCGCTTTTCCTTGGACATTCCTAAAGCCGTCAACCCTATTTGTCATTATCATAGATTGCTTACAAAATGTTGGAGCAACGATTTTTTTATATTCTATCTATTCACTTCATTTAAGTAGTTCTTCATTTGTCAAGTATGATATACCACAGCCATGTTGCGACAAGTCTCGTTGACCCCACATATTAATGAGTTGCTCTGAACGTTCCTCTGGATAAGTTATCGAATTTACTAACGATACAGCTTCTCTAGTATATTCCAAAAACACATGAACAGAATTAGAATCTGTAGTTAAAAATTCTTAGGAATTGTAAAAACTTTTCGAACAAAAAGCTTTCACAACAAATTTGCAGCACATTTTTACTATTTTCTTCCTCTGCCTTTTCACAGAGACAGACGTTGACTTTTTAAATATATAAATGTTGTAAAACAGTTGTATAAAATACTCACATTTTGTATCAAAATTTGAAATTTATAGTTGACTCTCCCAAAAATAAAACTTGACAGTTTAATATCAATACCTTAAAAGACATCCATTATGATCACAGATGGATTTTCAGACCTTGATCCATGGAATGAAAGAATGGCCTGGTAGGTCTTCGTGTTCAATAAGTCTGGATTTTTTACGAGATTGACCCAAAAATACGATATACAAGAATACTAGATTTGTAAATTTCAAAGCTCGAGACACAAGGTGGAAAATTATATTACATAGTTGAAGATGGTTTCAAGATATGGTGGTTGCAGTGGAGGGAAGTGGGTAGATGTGTTCCAAGACGGTTTCTTCGTTGTATCTCAAAAACGCTTAACAATATGAAAATTGAGGTATTATGAAAAATGCATATCTCAATATTAAGGTCTTATACATTCTTTTCATAGAGATTACACTGTCTTCATAAGAAATAGAAATGAAACGAAAACGTGGAACGGCGTAGAAGGGCGACAAACACTGGCGAGACGGGTAGAGTGGGAACATCAGGTTTCATTATTTCATTTCGTTGTCTCATCAGTGGGGTAGTGTGAGAAGAGAAAAGAGAGAGGGCAGCAGTTAGCCAGCACATTCGTAGATGCTTCAATACTGAGTCAGAAAGGGAAGGGAGTTACTAGCTTTTTCGCACTCCTCGCAGACCGTTAGTACAGCGAGGCAATATATTATAATTTAGCTGTCACAAGCCACTTGTTTCTATTTTAGATTAAGGAATAATTGACACTGACGTGTTTACACTCTCTGGTAAACACCCCCATAACCGTGGGTTCGGAAATTGAGACGAGATACCACTAATGCTCTTTATTAACTTACTATTTACAATACGTATTACTACTTTAGTGTAGTGTAACGCTATTTATTATTAGATACTTCACTACTAGTTCACTTGGGATCACTCCGACCTTATCTCGACTGACGCTTTTCTATTGAGCGGAATCCCCTTTTCAACATTCGCCAGAATCCATCTAGCTAAGAAACTGTTCTTCTATCATCAAAACAGTTTGGGGCCCCAATTTTCTGGTAGCTGAAGTATTACCTTTTAATTTGTTGATAATTGTTGAATATGGAATGTTGTATTACCTTCCAGAATATTTGATCGAACATTTTGAGCTTCTAATGTCCGCTGTCTCAAGACCTTCACTATATTTGAAGAATTTTTACTTCCCTCGCATACCGAAGGGAAGTATTGTATTCGAGAAAAAATCACCCTCCGAGATTTTTTCGGATTCTGACGTTTCAGAACAACTGACGCTAGTGGTGAATTAATGTTCCTGATGATGTGGAAAAATTGCAAGGAGGCCGATTTGGTTCCTGCAAATCAAGTAAACGTCCGTTGTCCAGAGATTGTAATTAACTATTATGAAAATAAAAAGCAATGGTATTGTAAAGAAACTGTCATAGAGCTAGATTAAAAATATCTTTAATATTGTAAGTATTAAATAAATTTATATATGAACTAAGATTACGAAAATATAGGTTTTTCAATTCCGTCAGTCTGTCTGTCTGTCTGTTGGTGCATTTACTAAAAAACTCATTGACGGAGAGCAGTCAAATTTGGCAGGTAGTTGACGCTACTGTCAGCGCCGAAATGGTAGAAATTTCACTGGAAAATATACAGGGTGGACCGTCTAAACGGAATAAATAGTGAAAAAATTTTTTTTTCGCTCAAATTTAAAATGTCCACGTTTTATGACGCGCTAATCCTATTTCGGGAAAAAAAAATTTTGAAAATTTTTTTCACCAACATTTTGAAAAAATTTTTACCAAGATAAAAAAAATTTTTTTTTCTTCAAATTTAAAATTTCCACGTTTCATGACACCGTAAACCTATTTCTGAAAAAAAAAATTTTTGAAAATTTTTTTTACCAACATTTTTGAAAATTTTTTTATCAAGATGTAAAAATTTGTTTTTGCTCAAATTTAAAATTTCTACGTTTTATGGCATTCTAAAACTATTAAAAAAAAAAATAAAATTTACCAACATTTTGGAAAAAATTTTTTCTACTAAAATGATATTTTTTTTTCTTCAAATTTAAAATTTCCACGTTTCTTGGCATTCTAAGCCTGATTCAGAAAAAAAAATTTGAAAATTTTTTGAAATTTTTTTTACCACTAAAATAGATGGATTTTTTTTTATTTCTTCAAATTTAAAATTTCCACGTTTCATAGCGTTCTAAATCTATTTACAAGAAAAATTAGAAATTTTGTGTACTATTTTAAAAAAAATTTACCACTAAGATAGAATTTTTTTTCTTTGTTCAGATTTAAACTATCCACGTTTCCATGGCATTCTAAAACTATTCAAACAAATTTAAAAATGTTTTTGAAACATTTTTTAAAAAATTTGAAAACATTTTTAATCTACTTATCACTACTATAGAATAGACGAAAAATTTGGTTTGCTCAAATTTAAAATTTCCACGTTTCATGACATTCCAAACCAATTTCGGAAAAAGAAAATTTGCAACATTTTGTTACCAGCTTGGAAAAAAAATTAACACTAGAATAGATGGAAACTTTTTTTACTCAAATTTAAAAGTTTCACGTTTCATGACATTCTAAACCTATTTAAAAAAAAGATGTAATTTTTAAAACTTAAACTTCTTTTACCACTATTATAGAATAGACGGAAACTTTCCTTTTTGCTCAAATTTAAAATTTCTACGTTTGACATTTTAAACCTATTTCAGAAGAAAAAATTTTAAAATTTTGTTTTAACATTTTTGAAAAATTAAAATAAAAATGAAATTTTTTAACCACCACTATACTTCCACTCCATTACGCGAATGTTGGATTGATGTGACGGATGGCAATAATATCTGACATATACACCTATAATACTTTTATTGAAAAATGTACAGGGTGGTCATCCCAAGAAATAATTCAGTCATGGTGGACATTTGTAAAGGTATTTGCGCAAGCCTGCCATATGTGGCACCTGTTATTTAGTATTGAGCTTTTGCTGTTGGATGAGCAATCTGTATATTTTTTTGACCAAAACTTATCAAGTTTTCTTTGTAATAATAGCAATAACTATATTCCGATTATTATTCTCAATGTCATTGCATGCACAAATAACGAGGGAAGTTCTGTGTAAAGACCTTTACCGATTTTTTTTTAAGTAGCTCCAAGACTATTGTCAATAGAAGTATTCGCTTTTTTCTGATGTAATAAAACGGTTAATTTAAGACCTTATTGATCCAAATTCGTAAAAAAAGCTCTTGCAACCTTGCAATTTTCAAAAAGTGTGTCTCTTAATTTTCCATAAAAATTTCTTCGAAAAATATCTATTCGTTAACGAGATAATCAATTTGTTTATTAAAAACACCTTAAATGTTTAATGCAACAACCCTATTTGCGTCAACCAAAGTGGCTCATCCGGGGCTAATTTTTATGTCGAGACCTTTATCAGACACTTTAAACGCGCCTGCCGACCACGCACTCATTTTCTTATTATAGAAGCCATGACACTAAAGCAAAAACTCTTCTTCTGTTAGACAGAACACCTTATTAAATACCTTTTCTGTAAATAATACAGCAAACCGTCAGTAGAGAAATTTGTTCAGACTGGAATGTTATACTTTTTCCTAAAATTTTAAAAAAATTTGCTTTTACCAAAATTCAGCTAGCTATTTTTCGTGTAATTCCTTAATGACTGAATTTAAGCAGTTAATTTATTGGCACTCTTCTCGCGCGCGTTTGTATAAGGAAGTGTGCAGCATTGGGATACCGAAAAAGTGGATTATTATACTTTTCGCAAATACAAGACTAAGAGTATATTGCATTCGATCGGCGCATTTCTAAAACCGGTAATATTGCTCGTAGAGAAAAAAAAAAATATCACTGTGTTGGTGATCGAATTATGAACAACTTTCAAAATGTCCGTCCGTCAGTCTGTTTGTCCGTCTGTCACGTTTCTTGTAAGCACGATAACTTAAGAACGAAAAGTTCGATTGTATTGGAACTTCGACAGTAAGATAGTGTTAGCTAGTTTAATAACACTACTGTTTTTGAGCAAAATCGATCAATAAATAAAAAAGTTATAAATTTTTTAAATTTTGAATTTTATGTTTTGTAATTAAACAAAAATTGTCTAAAACTAATATTATTCACAAAAAAAACTGCGAAGAGTATCCTACAGAAGGTGCAACAATTATGTAAAAAGTGCAGTAAGTTGGTGAAGAGTATAATGTTTACTCTAGTTAAATTATAGAAATCTGTATTAATAGACAAATAATAAGGTAAATGATTCATGAAATTTAAATCGTATATTACAAATTTGAAACTATGTTCACTAAAGAATGAGTACTCTATTCAAATCTTCTATCATTTAATATAATCAATAGACAGTGCTCGCTATCCTATTTTGTTTATTGTCAATATGCAAATGGCACACTATTCTCCATCTAGTTTAGTTCTATTTTAGGATTTATAAGGAAGATTGCTTTGTGCTTGAGAGAGGCGTCGTAGAAACGTAAAACGTAACTCATATTCGTGTCTTAAAAGCACAGTTTCTCTTGGCTTTCCTTTATTGTCTGCTATTTCTAGAGTTTATACAAAAATATAAAATAATAAAGCAAACCAATAAAATATAGTCGTATATCTTTATTCATTCTGTAACGGTATTTATGGGAATGGGGGGATTATTAAATTTAAAATGGAACTAAGGAAAAGCAATACAGTGTTTCCGCTATATTAGGAATGCCATATAAAATATACTCTTATCTAGAAAAAATCATATCTGAATATAATTCATCTTATCGTCGAGCGTAGTAGTTTACTATTCCATTTTAGTTATAAAATTTTATATCATGAATTCGGAAACAAAGTCAGCTAAAGCTGACTTCTTTAGGAATGTTCAGTACTTATGGTCTTTATTACCATATTAATAGACATATTGACATGTATTGTATATTTTACAAATAAAAATTGTTCAAGTGAATCACTCACCTCGGGCGCAAAGAATGAAAGAAATAGTAGTACACTCTGTGAGTCGGATTGAACCTCGAAAAACACAAATATTTTCTAACGTAACGAGACTATGTCACGCCTCCGTTTTCGAGGATGCTGAACACGATGGTGATGTCGAGACCCCTGCCAACCCCCTAAATGGCCAAAAACCTCCCCCAAAGGGATGAAACGCGGATAAGCCTTCTCTCGGCTAAACCCGCGAAAACTCTCCGTTTTCGAGAATGCTGAGCACAGTGGTGTTATCGAGACACCTTTTCTACCCCCGCCAGCCACTAAACCGCCAAAACCATCCCCGAATGGGGTAAACCACAAATAGGCCATTTCCTATCAGCCAAACTTGTGTTACCCCCCCTTTTCGAGGATGCTAAACTCGATGGTGATGTTGGATCTTCTCCCCGAGATCAGTCGTGTAGGCATTAACAGTGACTGAGTTCTTATTTTTATGCCAGTGGACGCAGAGAAGGTATCTTGCACGTGGGCCTGCTACAGTAAAAGTGTCGACGCGGAGATGCTGAAGTAAGAGTATAATTATATTTTTGTCCGTTTGGTGAGCGAGTAGAGGTCGCGATATTTTTTTAATGCTGAGCATCCTCGAAAACGGGGGGTAACACGGGTTTAGACGAGAAAAGACGGCCTATCCGCGTTTCACCTCTTTCGGGGGTGGTTTTTGGCAGTTCGGGGAGTTGACGGGGTTCTAGGAGGAGTCTAGACATCACCATCATGCTCAGCTTCCTCGAAAACGGGAGGTAACACAAGTTTGGCTGGTAGGAAATGGCCTATCCACGGATTATTCCGGGGGTGGTTTTTGGCGGGGGTCGAAAAGGGGTTTCGACAACACCATCGTGCTCAACATCCTTGAAAACGGGGGGTTTTCGCGGGTTTAGCCGATAGAAGACGGATTAACTGCGTTTCACCCTTATGGGGGTGATTTTAGGCCGTTTGGGGGATTGGCGGGGGTCAAGAAGGGGTCTCGACATCACCATCGTGCTCAGCATCCTCTAAAATGCGGGTAAGAGAGGTCTGGTAGGAGACGGCGGGTACGCGGTTTACCCCTTTCGGGGGTAGTTTTTGGACTCGGAGAGAGATCGCCATCGAGTTCAGCATCCTTAAAAACGGGGGCGTGATATACTCTCGTTACGTTAGAAAATTCACAGATCTTGCATCTCTCGCAAGTATCTTAAGCGTATTGAAAATACCAGATGCAACTATACTGCTCTAGGTCGAAGTCCTATAGGATCGTCCTATTGATATGCGTGCTAAATGACACCAAATTATTGTCTGTATTTCATTTTTTATAAATATTATTTTTATTAATCATACTACGAAAAACTGAATAATGATATACCTTCTACAATAGATCTCTATAATATAGGTACAACCGTTGAGAGAAAGAATTAGAAAGAAAACAGTCGCAGAAGGCAACGATTAAACAGTTATCGACTGTATGCGTGCCGAATAGCATGAGGACGAGTATAGCAGGTGCGTTCGGTAATTATAAACCTTCCTCGCATGTCCGTCCACAAATCAAACGGTAAATCCTATTATAAATTTGAAAAAAACAACTAAATCCTCGATAACAAGCGTACAACGTTTACTTCAGGGGTATTTTTCGAAAAATGAACTCGCTTCGAATTATGATGAGTTAAAGGATTTGTGAATTGATACGTTTCAGGGCAAGCGTTAATTCATTAAGGCCCTCCATAGAAAAGCATAGCGCAGACAATATTGAATAACTAGAACAAAATATTAAGTATTAAGATATGTACGTAATATTACGTGAAAACAAAGCTGACGTGCTGTAATTTTCAAATATACAACAAATTTTTTTTTGACTTTTTCGGAAAATCGCCCCCTGCAACCCCCTGTAGAGAGCGATTTTTCCAGGACCAAGTCAAATCTTCTTCTCTTTTGATGGGGCATCGTTTAAAATACGCCGTAGCTTTAGCAATAACAGTGTGTTTTTGCAAAATTATCTTTAAATATCTACGAAAGTATTGAATATTTCTTTGTTCGTGTTTATTTTTATAACACTTGGGTATGCTGGTTAATAAATTGTGTGAAATGGCTTAAATTATGCATGTAAATACGAATATCTTCTTACATTGTTTAGCAAAAGATTATTTCCTATATTTAACATATGTTATGAGTAGGCAAATATGAATGATATTCTTGAGCACAATTCTTTTAAATTTAAAACTTATTTTATATGATTGTGTTTCTTTCCGCTACAAAATATGTAAACTGCATTTTTTAGCCGTTAAAAATAATTAATTTCTGACACTATAATAGTGGCCATTGAAAAATGCTTTTCAAACTCCTTCAGCTTAGTTCATTCTTCATGTAAAAGAAAACTGAAATATATAAGAAAAATTCTTAGCTTTAATTTAACGTCAGTAAAAATGCATTGACGAAAAGTCACGCAAAAATCAGTTTTTTGTAAAAACTGTAAATAAATGGCTAAGTTGGCATTCTCTTTAAGTTAGAAACGGCCAATAAAGTCAGTATTCAACGAACTTCCAATTATTATTATAGCACATTTAAAGGCAATCTAAAGTTTATTCCAATGCCCTTTTCATAGTTATGAAAATTGGATATTTTCCCAGGTATACCTCGTAGGTACAAGTAAATATGAATCTTGGCCATTCTTGGCCAATTAATAATTTGGTATAATCCAGTTAAAGTTATAATATATGGCTTTAAGAGTTAATTTAAAAAATTCACACAAATTTTTTTTATGCATACTTGCTGATACCTTCTCATAGAGAAAATAGTTTATAGTTAGTACTTATTTTGAAGCAGATATAAATTGAAATGAAATATTTTCCGTCCAAAATTTACGTTTTTAACTTCACAATTTATATATCTCAAATCAGCGTTATTTGATCAATACATCTGTTAGGGAAAACATTTTTTATGCAAGTTAGATTTTTAAATATATATCTCTATTTATTCATATAAAAAAATCAGTAGTAGAGAGGGACCAATTAGAGTGGCCAACTATATCTCCTGATCTAACCCCTTTAGAATTCTTTCTTCTGAAGTTACCTCAAATTCAGTGTCTAGCCGAATATACTCAATATTTTTGAGGAATTCAATAAAGAGCAGAAATATGTATGAAATTGGTACCCTTCATAAAGCTTTAAATTTATTTGTTTTTCATCTTGGACATTGTCAAGAAATATACGGAAGACAATTTAAACATTTAATTTAAATTTATTTAACCAGTTGTATATATTTCAAACAAATTGTCACAAGTCACAAAAATATTTTTTTTCTCAGAGTTATAACATACTATTACCTCTGTATAGCTTCATATGTAAAAAAATGTACTCTATCAAGTGGCACATCAGAAATGGGGTTTGCCATTGAAAAAACGACTACGTCATAACATTTCAAAACATTTTTTGAACAAACTATTCTGAATATGAATGGATAGAGAAATGTAGTTAAAACTTGACCACTCTCAGAAATTATTTGTCACTCACTTTGTGACAATTTTATAGGAATTATTTTTTTCATGGTGAACTCCTATAAATAAATAAATTACTAACATTATACGATTTCAAGTTATGATTTAAACAAACCTATACCTAATTTAATTATTTATATAAGCTTCTTTTTTTACTAATATCTACAACGAACTGAGAAAGAGAGATAACAATATAATATTCGTATTTCGACGTTCCCAAACTCATTTAGACATTAATTGTAGCTGTTACAAGTGTAGGGTTTAGTTATATCCGACAATAAATCAGCAAGTTGTGGTAGAAGAACATCTAGACAGTAAGTCCGAAGGTTGTGCTAATAATTGACCTCCTGTTAAAATTTGATGGATCTACAGCAATTTTATGGAGTTAAAATGTTTTCCTCTAACAACACGAAAAGAGTTTTAGGACGAGGATTCAAGGTAACACTTTCTCTTGTAAAAGTAAGATTAAATAGTAGATGCGAATAATATTCTCTAAGTAGTTCACATTTAAATGTGCACGTACAATTGGTAAATATGTCAGTATAATTGATATCGAGTCCGAATAAAGTCACCTAAACCCGATTTGACAGAAATATAATATTTTTCATACTTCTTCCAGTACCAAGTTCGGTAAAATTGAATGAATAAGAAGTGGAAAGCACGCTAATTAAAAGTTTACGTCCAAAGTCAGTCATGCTATATTACTGAAGAATTTGAAAAACGGAGGTCATATAAAATTTTATTTGATTTATTTGCACCATAGAAATCACTGAAAAATTCTTTACAAGCATTTGTTTACTGACATCCATATACAGGGTGTCCCAGATTTAAACGGACATACTCTAGTGGAAGGTAGAGCACACTCAGCTGAGTTCAAAACCCCTCTTATACTTACCGTTGAATGTGAACCGTCTTTCAGATACGGAGTGATTTATGGTTTTTGACCAGAACTTCAGTACGACATATTTTTGAAATGACTGCACATATTTAGATAAAATTTGGTATACATATTATACTCTTTTAGGTTAATGAATGGCTTGTGATTTTGAAAAAATTCCAGGACCGAACTCGATTTTCTTAATATGGCTTTTGGGGTTGTTAGCATCACACTGTTTATTATTTTTTGGTAAATGTTAGTAAACTTTTAAAAAGCCTATGGACCAGTTTATGAAATAATGTCATAATATTTGATGGCAGGTTTATGGTTATTCTTCAATAAATTTTCAAAAGCATTGAAAGACTAAATTTGTCATTCTACAAATAACACAATCCAGTTGCTAACATCATTATTTTATTAATTTTAGCTAAATACCCCGTAGAAGAGGTTGCTTTTGTTTTGACATTCAGTATTTTTTCCGTCCAAAATAAAGCACATTCCATGTATTTCAATATGGTTAAAATTACAACTAGGAATTACATAATTACCTTTAAACCATTACAAACCATATAAATTATTAATTTATTTATTATTTTTTTAAATTTAATTTAACACTTACATTGACAAAGCTTGCAGCAGCATATCCCAAAACAAAAAGTCATATAATATTATCTTATGGTTTATAGTATATAAACCAAAGAACTCATGAATCGCTGCAGCTGAATCGCTTGAATGACATGGTTTTAAATAATTTGAAATATCAGAACTACCCCATGGTACCGTTCTAGAACCGTACCTTTCCATATTATTTATAAATAATATTATGGAAAATACCATTTACCTTGTGACTGTGTGGTATTACAAAATGCCCTTGATAAAATTAACGAATGGTGTAATGTAAACAAATTACAGTTGAGTATAAGAAAGTGTAATGTCCTAACTTTTACTAATAAACACCAATATGTAGAATTTAATTACCGTATAGAAGATTCAGTGCTTACATGTCCATCAACATTCCGCGACCTAGGTGTAACATTTGAAACCAAACTATCATTTAATTGCCATGTAAATACCATCACTAATGAAAGTTTCAGAACGCTAGGATTCATAATACGATGTTCTCGCGATTTTAACGACGTTGACACACTGAAACTACTATATCAATCGTTTGTTCGATCCAAATTGGAATATTCGTCAATTATTTGGTCGCCTCATTATAACACACATATACAAAGCATAGAGAGAATTCAGAGGCGTTTTTTAAAGACTTTGAGTCATAAGGAAGATGGTGTCTATCCTGCTATTGGTTTTACTCAGACTGAACTGTTAAATAGATTCTCACTCTCGAGTCTGGAGACTCGTAGAAGTATTTCACAGCAAATTTTTCTTTTTAAAATAATACATAATATAACTGATTGCGGCGCTATCTTAAACTTATTAAATTTCCGAACTCATAGACCTGGTTCTAGGCATAATTCATTGTTCTATTTGCCGACTCCCCGAACTAACGTCCAGAAATTTTCGCCACTATACAAAATGTGTGAGAATTATAATAATCTACAAGATCAGTTTGATATATTCCACTGCAATGTAGCTGCGATAAAAAGATTAAGTGTATAATTTAAATTTTTTTGTTTTATTTTATCTTTATTTTCATCTGTTTACTTTGTATTCTACTCTCATACGTTATATATTTGTAAATACTTACTATTTCCTACCCTGTAATTGGAATGCTCTGTTGGGTAGTGTATTGTTAAATAAATAAATAAATAAATAAATAAATGATGAGAAACTGTATTACTTGTTACCTCTCAATTCCAACTGACATTATTTCTTCCTAAGATTGGCAATAAACCATCACATGCCTTTCTCAGACAATTACGTATGCGAAATAGATGGAAAATATTATTAGATGCATATTTGACATGGATAAAGTGCTAGTAGTACTAGTTGAAGAAGTATGGAACGAATTCGAAATTTTTAGCACTTACTGTAATAATTTCATTGTCATATAAGCTCTGTTTTAAATTCAACTAAACTAGCTATCATTTAAATCGATTTTCTCTAGCTATATTATGAATTCCATCAAAAGTATTGGACGACTCAACAGTTATCACCTCACATATCTACAATAAATGAATCCGTCGATAGTTAAAAATGCTACACCTCTATACAAGAATTTAGACTACGGACAATATGAACATATACTGTTTTCTAGTTATAATAGTGCACAAAATGAGTTAGAGGAACATACTAATTTTTGCTGCAATTACGAAACCTACTTTCCCCCATCGTTCTTAAAGATGGAGAACACGAAGAAAATAGTAAAACATGTTTTTACCTTGGCCACCCATGAAAATTGGCAAGAGCCACTCTTTTTGACGTTTTTTTCGTGGGAATGCGTGTTTGGAGGAGAATAATTCTGAATTTCATGGAGACTTAGTGACAAGGAAAGGGTTATAACAGAGGGAGGGCTCTAACAACCCTTGAGGTTGAGAGGTTGAAACAACACTCAAAAGAGGTGGAACTTTTTTTAAATTTTCAATCGAGATGTAGGATGGAGGGCGAGTATATTAATAATTAACAAATTTTTCACCCACAAGGTGGGTGAATCTACCCTCCCAAAGAGTGAAAATGTTATTTCTATTCAATCGGACCCGGAGTCATATTTAATCGATTATTAGCCCTCCAAATAGAGAACCTACCCTCTCAAGGGGCTGAAAACATTTTTTTTCTTGACAACGAGGTAAAGCAAATAATTTGATATTTTTTATTGAAAGTTTTGTTCTTCTAATAATGAATAATGTTGAGTATCATTTTAAATAGAATTGCATGCTCTAACAATAACTTTTCTCTATCACACACTTTTCCCTTCACACCTTTATGTATTTATCTATCCTTTCCCCCTTTTTGTCTGTTTGTCAATTGTTTGTCTTTTTGTCCTTTTTGTTGTTGTGTCCTTTTTTGTTTTAAATTCGTTTTAGACCGAATAACCTTTTAAAAATTGTAACTATTAAAAAATCTTAATTCTTCGCCTTCCCTACCTTCCCGACGGCGGGTAGACCGTTGGGTCCAATTGCTTCAAACGGGTTTTTTTCGTTGAGTTTTTACCCCCGTGCCAGAAATCAAAATTTAACAATGTTTAGTATCTTGTGCCCCAATAGTTTTTAGAGTATTAATTTTAAATGTTTTAAATCTGTAATACAGATATTATTAATTTTAATGTTAATTTTAAGCCGCCACCGGCGGCAGGAGTTTCAAATTTTTGCATTTATTTTATTAAACCAAACCGGTCGTGACCCGCCCAACCCTACCTACACCACGACGCTACGCGTGTATTATTAATTTGAATAAAATTTGTTATGATGATGATGATACTTTTCAAAATTTATATCGCATTCAGCACTTTAGAGTACTTTTCTTATGTAAGAAACGGTAATACACCGAAGTTTTCTCAACCCGATTAATTATCACCTTGCTTGTATTGCGGATAGCCCAGATCAGAAAAAAGTGATATTAGAAAATTAAGACAAAAAGGTGATGAAGTCATATAAAGTTGAGTATAATGACCATCGAGCGATTTTACTTCCAAAAGGAAAAATGGAAATGGAAGAGGTACCAAAAACAACAAAAAACTCTTCCCTGTTGGTACGTGTCTATAATTCACTTTTAATCTTATCGTGTTAAAAACCATAAGTATCATATATGATACCATCATTTTCGAAAAGATTACCAAAGGAAGCTATGAAAACAAAATTACAAATGACTGAAAAGACACTCGACAATGGACCTGAAATAATTTAAAAGAGGTAATCTCGCAGGAAGGGCTCTCATCACATCTGAAAATCTACAAATATTAGATTTTAATACAATAAATTAGCTCGAGGGAAAAGAATTGTCTGTCAAGTCCAAAGAATTCGAAAAGTGCTTTGGAACTAAAATTGACGCTTCATATTTGAACTTCAGCAGAAACGCCTATATATAATACACCTTTATTTAATAGGACCTATTCATATTTCCAAATTTCTATACTAAAATCGTTGGATGCAAAACCGTAAAAACTTAAGGTAATTCTGTGGCTTGATTGCCTGCCAATCGATAAAATATTACTAAATTCCTCGCATTTCACTTGAATACCTATATCGGATCCTAATACCCGATCGACTTTTAGGCAAAGGCATGGCAGACATTTTTAAATAATACCTGAGTTAGGAATTTAATTAAGGAAAAAGCGAGGCATATTTTTTCTGAGATTTGCGTTGAATCTAAAAGAGATTCATTTTTATTGAGGAAGTTTCATTACTGAAGGTAGATATTTATTAAAAGCGCGGTATTAAATTCTGCTTAAAGATAAAAGGTTTTGCAACATAAAAGTTGGTACATAAAATTTATTGGATAATACTGTTTACTGGAATCCTGGATATAAGGTATACTTAAATATTAAATTTATACACTAACTTTTATTATGTCCCTGCAACAATGTGTCTGTGATCGGTTATCAGCAGTAAATCTCTTTGTAAATGGAGACGATACAAACAGAGATATCATAAATATCAAGAGAAATGAGAAAACGAATTCTTAGCAAATTAATTTTAAATCGGAGGATGAAATTCGGCTATAATTTATTAATAAGGAAATATGTACAACCAATTTTCTCTTTCGAGCACAGAATTAAATACTCTGGGAAAACGGCATAATTATAATTTCCTTAAGCCCTTTCATAGTTGAAATTTCGTTTTATAACAATTATTTGAAGTTATCTGTTACCTTCTTTTGTCGTTTTTTAATGTCGAAAAATCGGTTGTAAATTTTAAATGCTACTGGTAAAAATTAATGCAATATAAAACATATTGCAAGAAAATGTATTAATACAAAGACTTACTAATAATTTCGCACCTCTGTTTGATTGTGTAAGTAAATTTAAGTACAGATTTTTTCAGAAATGGTTGTAAGTGATTTAGTAAGTATTTCTTACTTTGGTGGATATTCACCACCTGATATGCCCTAAAATACCCGGAAACGTGGCCAAAACCCTTACATCTATTTCAATTTTGCTGACAATTAGTATATAGGGGTTTTCAAGGTCGCTGATTTCGATTCTGATACAAATAAAAAACAAAATAACGGATCCAAAATGGCAGACTCATTTATTGAAAAATTTAAAAAATTGATGGATTTCGCCGTTACTTTGTGGTAGTCGATCATAATGATTTATTAAAACACTTGTTTTGTTTAGAAACAAAATAAGTGTTTTAATAAATCATTAAAAAATTAGTTTCTTCAGCTGAAAGTCAGTATGCGAGGTCGCTGATTTCGAATTTAATATTATTAAAAAATAAACAAAATGGTGGATCCAATATGGTCGAAATATTTTTTGAAATTTTGTTTTTTCAGGTGAAAGTCAATATATATGGGTTTTCGAGGTCGCTGATTTCTAATTTGATATACATTTATGTTAAAAACATAAAAAAAATTGATTTCTTGTAAAATATGGCGCAGTGGAACGGAATGGAAAGGTGACTATACATAACAAAAAAAATTATTGCTACTCGTCGTCGAACAAAGAATCACTTTCATCATCGCTACTTTGCATTGTTGAATTGAAATGTTCAAATATTGGTTCAGTTAACAATTCTACCCCTTCGGATGACAAGGATTTAATTTTTTGCTGGTAATTTACGTAGGCTCGAAATAAGAGAGTCTGAGGCTTCCATGAGCCTAAAAAAATTCTTTTTGAACAATGTGAATAACAACATCGCTACTTTCGTGAAGGTCGTATCTTGTTAAGGTAAAAATTTCGTTTCTGGCGAAGATAATTTTTTCATGGTCACATATCACATTGTCCGTAAAAAACATAAAAAACTAAATTATTACGGTCCGGTATTAAATTCTAACAATAAAAGAGTACCTACTGAATTATGTCTCTATTTCACTTTAAAAATTTAGACAAAGAAGTTGCAAATATTGTTCTGTTATTGAAAATACAATATGTGTTTGCAAAATATTTAACATGTTTCTATACAAACATAGTTTTTGAAACATTTTTATTCATGTAATATGCTGAATGTAATTGTCATTTGTCAAAAACCATAAGAAAATTGAGCGTACGGTACGTGAGCTTCAATGCATTCATACGCCGTGAGTGAAACATTTCAATAAATAAAAATAGGGAAGCTGCGGGAAGCTGATTTTTACAGGCATTATGAAGGAGTCTGTAACGAACACGGAGAAATTGGTTTCTGGGTGGAAAACAGTAGGAAAATTAACTTAATGCTTTTTTAGTTTACAGTTTTTGAAGTAGAAGCGAATAAAATTCACATTTTACATGCTAAATTTAATTATTATGTAATCAAACTATACTTACTCTCAAGACCAGAATCAATTTTGAGAATCAAATTCAGATAACTGCAAAACACAACATAAGCATATGAAGGGAGTGTTATTATTCTGGAAGCGTTATCTCGAGGTGCATCATAATCGACGTTTTACAATGGATTTTAGGATTAGATATACAGGGTGGACCATTAATAATAAGGCATAGTGCAGGGGTAGATTCTTTGGGCCAAAATATGAGGATATAACCAAATATGCTTTAGGAAAATATTGCTGTGGAAAAAGATACACGGTGTCAAAATTCAAATTATCTTTTCGTTTTTTTGTAATAACTCAACAGTCTCTTGACTGATCGTCGCCAAATTTGCTAGAGGAACTTTTTTTATTCTAAAAAACAATAATTTATATGTTACATTATAGAGAGCGCCGCAGGATCTGTATCTGATGATGAATTTTTTTAATTTTTTTTTTTTTTGGACGAAATATTGTGGTACTTCTGACCTTTTGATGAGGGCGTCATTTCCACGTATAAAAGTTAACTTGGTAGAAGTTGATAAATCTAACCGTTTTCGAGAAAATTGCCGTTAAACATTTAAATAATTTTTTGAAAGACAAATTCAAATTTGCATAGAGTATATAGGCTCCAATACTAGTTAGCTAATAGATAGGTGGGGTTGCTTTTATCAATGTCAAATATAATTATTTCACACTTATTCATAGAAATTGTCTTGGTTTTGCATGAAACATCTTTAACAGTGGCTTTATGTCTTTCTGATGAGCTCCAGAATAAGGGCGAAAAACGTTTCAAAGGCTAAACATTTCCAAGAAACAGAATGATAGATTTCATGAAAATGTAATCAATTAAGTAGAATGAAAAATATTTTAAGACAAGGTAGATAAATAAATTCATTTTAGGCCTTTTTTCTCATTTTTAACTGAATTTTCATAATCGCAGGGGGTTTTGTAGATACTAGTTTAATCTGCATGGCCGTAGGGGACTGTGTAGATGCTAGTGTTAGAATGAGAACTGTCAAATAAGAAATTATTGTTGCAAAATCCTATAAAGAATATGTTTCAATAAAATTCAAATTTAATAAAATAAAGTGCATTTATTGAAAAGTGTGCTCGCTTCACTCCTGTACAAAACTTACTTCCAAGGGATCTTCCACAACGGTTACAGTTTTGTCAATTTATTCTAAAGAAACACAACAAGGATCGAAATTTTGTTAAGAGGGAACAACACGTATGGCTAGTGGGGAGGGGGATAAAGCACCAAATTATGAGATATCTCCCTTATAATTAAAGTTTATCCAAAAATAGTCTTCAACAATCCTGTAGTATTTATTTATGTACAACTTACACATATTTTCAGTTAAATAACATCACCCCATTTGCAAAAAACAGCTTATTGTTAATCATTAAAATTTTGATTAACAATAAGCTGTTTTCTGCAAATTGGATGATGTTATTTAACTGAAAATATGTGTAAGTTGTACATAAATAAATACTACAGGATTGTTGAAGACTATTTTTGGATAAAATTTGTTTATAAGGGAGATATCTGTTAATTTGGTGCTTTATCCCCCTCCCTCACTTAAGAACATTTTATTCACCGACGAAGCAATTTTTCGCCGAGGCGTTTTTACCTGGAGAAATACCCATTACTGGGAAGTAGAAAATCCTCATGTCGTTAAAGAAAGGCATTTTCAGCACGAATTTAAGTTTAACGTTTGGTGTGGTATTATCGGCGATCAGTTAGAAATGGTCCCAACCATTTCTCCTTCCTTCAAATTTAAATGGATAGTCTTATCGGTTTTTCTCTTCAAATACTGTTGCTGATATATTACATGCTTTCATGTTAGACATACGAAACAGAATGTAGTTTATGCAAGATGGAGCTCCCCCTCATTTCTCCCTTGAAGTCAGGAATTATCTTGATCAGACTTTCCCACGCAGATAGATCGTTCGAGGAAGTGAGTTTGCTTGGCCACCAAGGAGTCCTGATTATAATCCTTTGGATTATTATGTGTGAGGACATATGAAGTCCTTAGTCTATGCAAATACTATCAATTCAAGAGATCTGTGGGACAAAATACAAAACGCAGCCAATTTTATTTGAGGACAGGAAAATATATTTTTCAATGTAAGAAAATCTTTTATGAAAAGAATTAGAAAAACCATAGAAGTAGGTGGAGGCCATGCCGAAAATTTACTCTAAGTTGCAGCAACTGTGTTTTTGCATGGGGGGGAAAGTTTATACAATAAATACTGACGTCATCAAGTCAACTTTTATGTTATTTTTTGGTCTTCTAATAATATTAGTTCCTTATTTTACATTTATGTATTTATCTTAATACCATGAAAATACTCCATTAGCTCATAAGAAAGTGATAAATAGTTTATGCTGTTATTACGATTTTGTTTTTGTGTTTCCCCCCCAGGCCCGGTGGTTAGGGGGCCCGGGTTTCACCCGAAGTTAAAGATTAGCATTTGCATTAGGTAAACTGAAAGAGATATACTTTTAAATTATTAGTAATAACAATGAAGGAATATCCCTGCTCCCGCTCTTTAAAATTTCTACCTCGATATAAAAATGTATATCACCCTCCGCTCTTTTCATGAGGAATATTACTCCCTGATTTTCAAAATTTCTATCGAGATAAATATTTAATTTTAAGGAATGTCATCCCCCAATTTCGATTGAGAAAAATATTCAATCGTGAGGAACACTCCCCCCCCCCCCTGCTATTATGAATGCCACTGCTCGCTCCCCGGGCCCCAATTTTCTCTCGACGGCCCTGACATTTCCCTTAATTTCACAGGAAGAATTAACCGTACTATTCATATGAAAAGAATTGTAAGCAAAAAATGTTATTTGTTTGAAATATGGACCATACAATATGGTTAATTGGGACCTAACAATTATGTACTATAATTTCTTCTTTCTGTTCTATTTAAAAATGTATTCACGTCAAAAGTGTTATTAACTTTCATACAAATATCAATAAAGAAGGTAGCAAATAAAAATCTAATTAATGTCCGTGAGTTGTAATATTTCAATATATTAATTTTGCAGGCATACTGAGATCAATTATTATTCTTTATTTATCGCAGGGTTTTGAAATATTTGAATAAAGTCCAATTATGATATTTAATTATTCTCATAACGATGTTTTTCATTTTCAATCAAAATTAATTTAAAATATATTCCAAATCGTTGTAAATCTGAAATATTAAGGTTATTTATTTGATATCTCCGGGCGTTATTAAAATATTTAAAGCAAAACTGAACTGAAGTTTTTAATAAATGTTTCAATTTGTGGATTCAATAAATTAATTTTCTCCGAATATTCAGCTCAATTAGAGTAATTTCTTATTTATAGTATACCAGGCTCTTATATATTTAAATGAACTGCAATTACAAGATTTCATATTTTTTATTTGTTGTCAATAAATACTAAATTAAGAAAAATATTCAATTTATTTTTGTAAACCTTAAATAAACGTTCCTTATTTATTTCGATAAATATTCATGAGGTACTTAAATAATAATGAAAAATCAAGATTTTATCATACAGTGAGCACGTAAAGGTTGGAATAAATTCATTAAAATAGTTACAAAATAAGTGACAAAAATTCGCTCAGACCCGTCGATTTTTAAATACATTTCTCAATCCGTTTATTTAAAAAAAAGTGCTGCAAATATTTTTTTTAAAGTTATGACATCATCGCCATTTTTTTTAAATGGCAAGCCCCATTTTTTAAAATGTCGTTTGAAAGAGCACATTTTTCTGCATACAGTACGTTAAATTTAAGTATTTCACGACGAAATTATCGAGAAAAAACATTTAACATTAATAGAACACATTCATTACTTATCGTCAAACCGTTTTACAACTTTTTTTGTGTTTACGCTTTTTTTCATTTACTTAGCAACGCGGATCCGGCTCTAACACATTAGTTGGTTACGCGCCTTGTAGTATTATACCTGGAAAAACATATGTTTTGAATTCTTAAATGGTAATACTAAGAAGTTTTTTTAGCTAGTTTTTCAACGCCGTGTGGGTCGAGCGCGACCCGCATAGAGACAGTAGTATGGTAGTAAGTAAGACAATAGTTACTTACGCCGCAGAACGTTATAGTTATTTATCAGTGATAAGTGAATTATAATTGTCTTTTCTTAAATCAATTTAATAATTGTTACGCTAATTGTGTGTGTCGGAGATTTGTTCTTTTTCCTTTTGGCCCCCCTTTGTTCCTCCTATTGCCTGGGCCGACATCGACGACGGAGAATCCATAAAACCTACTGTGTAAGTTTCCGACACATTCTTTTTTTTATTATACCTAAATACAGTTCACTAAATTATATTAGCCTCACCACCCGGAAAGGGGTAGGCCCATTCATTAGTATTTACTTGTGATATCGTATTGAAAGTGCTGATAATGCAACGTTTAAGTGAGACAGAACGAATTGAAATTTTGATAATGATTGACTACGGCGACAAGTCCCGAACACAAACTATGGTTTGTGAATTATTTAATGGTAAAAACCCTAATCGACCTATTACACAATATACTGTTAGCAAAATAGAAAAGAAGTTCCGAGATTGTGGTCATGTAAGAGCTAATTTCACGAAAGGTCGTCCTACAATTTCAGAAAATAAACAGTTAGATGTTTTACTGACAATGGAGAAGAATCCTCACAAACCAAGTCGCGAAGTCGCAGCAGAACAGTCAATTAGTCAGTCGACTAAAATATTTGAAGAAGAATAAATGGCACCCATATAAAGTGAATTTAGTTCAAGAGCTTAACGAAGATGATTTCGACCGCAGAGTAGATTTTTGCAAAACCATGATGGAACGATGTAATATCAATTCACATTTCTTAAGTCGAGTACTTTTCTCTGACGAGACCACCTTCTATTTAAATGGCGCTATGAATAGGCAAAATTGTCGATATTAGTCATGTGAAAATCCACGGATGGTGGAGGCCCATACTCAGTTTCCACAGAAAGTTAACGTGTGGGCTGGAATTGTTGGGACTACAATATTGGGTCCATTTCTTATTTAAGGTTCATTAGATGGCGAAAAATATTTGGAGCTGCTCCAACAAAACATAATTCCAGAACTTGTCGGACTGTATCCAAAGGGTGAAAACCCTAATATACCGGAATACTCCATATGGTTGCAACAGGATGGCGCACCGCCGCTTTATTCGGTAATAGTGCGTAATTATTTAAACGACATTTTTCCACGCAGATGGATTGGTAGACGCGGATCAATACAATGGCCAGCTAGATCTCCGGACCTAACCCCACTGGATTATTTTTTATGGGGTTACCTTAAATCCAAAGTTTATTTTAATAGACCGAACAATATTGAGGACTTAAAAGACAGAATTACTTACGAAATTGGAAGAATTGGACCCGAAACAATTATTAACGTTTTGCGAGAATTTCAGTTTCGGCTTGGACATTGGCAAGAAGCAAATGACGCGCAATTTGAACATTTGAACTAATTATTTTTTTGCTGTATTCTTAAATTCTTGTATTTTTGTTTTATTACATTGTTATAAGTAGTTAAGATTTTTTTTTAGATAATTTCGTCATGCAATACTCCTTAGAATTTAACGTACTGTATGCAGAAAAATGTGCTCTTTCAAATGATATTTTAAAAAATGGGGGTTGCCATTTTAAAAAAATGGCGAAGACGTCATAACTTTAAAAAAATATGTACAGATTGAGAAATGTATTTAGAAATCGACGGGTCTGAGCGAATTTTTGTCACTTGTTTTGTAACTATTTTAATGAATTTATTCCAACATTTACGTGCTCACTGTATAGATATTTCAATATATTATTAGGGCCTCTTCAACACAAACGTTCACATTTAGGCTACGACCCGACGGGTGTACCGAAAATATGAAAATTAATTAATCAAGAGAATATATTTTTTGATTCGTGTAAGAGCTGCGTCTAACAAATGTTACAAATAAGGGGGAGGGGGTTAAAAGTACCCAATTTTTGAGAACGTATTTGTTGAAAGGCAACATGATTTTTTTTGTAAAATTTGAAATAAAGAAAATAGTATATTTTTCAACGAGCATATAATGATGCTATTATTCACGAGGTGAAGCCGCGAGTGAAGGCACGAGCCGCAGACGAGTGTCGTAAATAATAATAATAATAATAATAATAATCAATGCACTCAATACAAGAGATAACATTATGAGCCCACTATGTGGATGTGGAAGTAAAATGGAGTTTAAAAAATTGCAAACGAGATTCGCGCTTATTTCAACAGATGTTTTGTGATTCATGTAAAGTTTAATTACAACTCCTATTGCTGTATAGCAAAATCTGCGCCTTGACGCCAACTGTCAAACTACCTGTTGTATACATGACCTCCCCAAAAAGAGTTTTGGTGAGGTCGTGCGTCTAACAGATAGACACGGCAGTCCAAAACGTTGAGATGAGGTTAGCAAGGAGCTAATAATATTGATATTTCCATATTTCTCATACCAATCTTGCCACCTGTATGACAAGAAATAAGTCAGTTCACCTAAAATTCACTCTAATTCGTTTAAAAAATTAAGAATGTGTAGAATGACTTTCTGGATAAGAATTTAACTGACTACGTACTCAAAACTGAGTTACAACATTATAGGAAAGACAATTGCATACATTTGTAGGCATTTTAAGGTGTTTCGATAATAACTGATGCGTTTTTTTAAAAGTGAATTATTATTTGTTTGCTTTTAATCGTATTGAAACATATTTTTATAGGATTTTGCAAAAAGCAGAGAAAATTACTAACTGTGAGAAATAAAATAAAAACAAATTCATTTTAGGATTTTAATTTGCTAGCATAACCAGAATTCAGGTTATCGAAAGAATGCAAAGATTTCATTAATATTTTTACACATAGTTTTTATGTTAGTTCTCATAGTTATTTTTTCTACTGCTTGCAAAATCCTATAAAAAATATGTTTCAAAACTGATGCCTTCACATTAAACTTAAATTACAGCTGTGTTTTAATTCAACTATGACAGAAATCAGTTATTATGGAAATATCTTAATATTTACTCAATTGTCTTTCATTTCATTATATGCTATTTTCGAAATATTAATTTACTTTAACTCTAAACAAGAAGATTATTCATGCTACATCTTTAGCCATTATTAAAATATGCAAAGCAATTAATCTAGGTAGGAGAAGTAAAACTTTTTAATAAATGGCTTAATTTACAATCGTGTTTGATCGTATTACACAATGAAAAAATACTGTAAAAGGGTTAATTAAAACTCCTATTTATAACTTTTTTACCTAATAACTTAGAGCAACATAATGAACAAAACAATTTATTAACGCCATACTGTTGTTTGCAATTTCTATGAAGTTTGTAAATTAAGGTGTTTTAGGGGTGTGTTCAAGTTAACTTGTTGATTCCCTAAGGATATTTATCAAGCCTTATTGATTGGACATCTTTCATTTATTACCCGCTCCGTTAATAAGACCCAAGTAGGCACCTGGATGTACTACATTTTCTTTTAATCAAGTCGGGAATTTTAAATTTCAAGTCAATTCGATGAAGGTTATTACTTTTCCGTCCCTCCGTTTTCAATTATATTAATAAGTTATTACTGACTGCCGCGATGGTCTTAAGCAGTTTATCGCTAAATTTATAATTTATATCGGGGAAGCTAGGACATTTCTCCTGAACGTTAATTTAGAAGAATCGCGATATTAGATTATAGCATAGAGCGTTTCAGTTAAGCTGCTCGCTAAAGTTAGGAATATTATGAACAAAGCATACAATCACCATTTTCATGGTATGACATGTTTTCTCATTTACTGGTATTAACTCATTTATGCCTAGTGGGTCTATTTGGGCCCAAAATGCCTAACCTGAGTGACCCGTAATATTACGAAGTAAGAAATTAGGAAATACGTATCGCCTAAACTTTGCATGTGAAACTTGTTTTATACACTTGAGTTAACAGGCGCGTATAGTTTACGCATCCATTTGTTTGTCCACGCCTACGTTGGGGACATTTTATTACTATGATTATTTTTAAAGTTGTTTTTATTAATTTACCTGTTACCCGAAACATGTATAAGAAGTTGTCACTATGACTTTAGTTAAATATGTATTGAGCGATGAAACACATTCTTTATAGGGTTTTGCAAACAGTAGAAAAAAACTATCTGTGTAGAAATAAAAACTGAATTCTGGTTATGCTAGCAATTAAAATCCTAAAATAAATTTGTCTTTCTTATTGGACAATTCTCATTCTAACACTAGTTTCTACACAATCCCCTACGGCTATGCAGAATAAACCAGTATCCAATTAACCCCCTACGGCTATGAAGATTCAATTAAAATGAGAACAAAGGCCTAAAATGAATTTAATTATATACCTCGTCTTTTGGAAAAATTTTCATTCAAATAGGAATAGGAAACTTCTCTGTAAACTTGGCAAATTCGGATTATCTGACGGTTTACTTTAATTTCTTGACAGTTACTTGACTGATAGAATTCAACTCGTATCTTATAATGGATATAAATCTGTTGAATGCCGAGACACGTCAGGAGTACCCCAGGGATCAATACTTGGACCCCTTTTCTTTAATATTTTTATTAACGACATCCGTGATCACTTAGACGTATATTTCTTAATACATGCCGATGACGTCAAGATGTTGCATAGGATTAATGATTTTAATGACTGCGAAACTGTTCAAAACAACTTAACGAAGTTGTTTTGGTGCGATGAAAATGATCTTCACCTAAATGTTGGCAAGTGCAATGTTATGAGTTATACAACCAAGGAGTCCCCAATTATATATAATTATAATGTTAATGGCGACATCCTGCACAGACCACATACGTTCAAGGATCTAGGTGTAACTTTTGATAAAAAATTAACCTTCACTAACTATATTGATGCTGTAATTTCGCATGCATACAGAATGTTAGGCTTCATTTTGCGTAACAGTGATGATTTTAATGATGCGAAAACCTTAAAGATGCTTTATTTTGCTTTCTCTCGATCTAAACTAGAGTATGCTTCACTTGTCTGGCAATCTGGGTATAATACTCATAATGATAAATTGGAAAATATTCAGCGCCGCTTCCTGGAATTTTTAAACTGGAAAACTGAAGGTACATATCCACCAATGGAGCTTCTCAAAATCAATTAAGTACTTGAAAAATTTGATATTACCAGTCGTTCCGAAAGACGTGAGTCCTTTGCTTTGCGTTTTCTAGATAAAGTTATGCATAATAAAATGGACTGTAGTGAAACATTAAGCCAACTGAACTTTTATGTCCCACGGATTAATTTTCGTCATTCTCATAGCTTTTATTTATCAACTCCTAGATCTAACGTAGTAACGTTTTCTCCTCTGTTTTATATTTGTATTAGTTATGAAACTCATTGCAGTGAATTGGACATATTTGCCTAGCAGCCAGAAATTTCATCTACTGTCGTGCAGTCTAATCGCCTTCATAATTTTTATTTGTATTTTTTAGTTAGGTTAGGTTAAGTTAGTTTAAATTTCCATCCTATAAATGGTGTTGTACTGTTGGATGATGTATGATTAAATAAAAATAAAAATAAAAAATAAATAAACAAGTAAACTACATTTTCATGAAATCTACCACTCTGTTTTTTGGAAATGCTTAGCCTACGAAACGTTCTTCGCCCTTATTTTGAGCTCATCAGAAAGGCACAAAGCCACTCACACGATGTTCCATTGAGTGATCTTGTACGGTAAAGTAAACATTACTGTAGCCATAGGGAACCACTAGGTGTTTTGTAGGGAAAATTAAGTTTAACTAGAAAAAATATGATTGTAGTGGAATTACCTTACAAGAGGCTCTATATATTGCCTATAACTCAAATTCCGATATAGAAGTTGGGAATGTGTACATAGAAACTCCTGATAGTCACGTACTTTGTGATGATGAGGATTCAGCAGATGAGGACGGTGTCGGTCTCGCTAATAATAATCTAAGCAACCAACAACTTAATGCTGGGGCCGAAATATGTTTCACTAACAATAGAAGGATTGGCGGAATAGAAGAAGAACTAAACCATGATTTTGCAGATAATATACAGGATGATGCAGCTAGTACTTCTACAACCAATCAGTTCATCAAACAAAAATAGAAAATCGCCATAGTACCATCAGTTTGGAAATGTTGTGAAGGAGATAGAACCTTCAAAGCGCGATTTTCCAAAGCAAACATTTAAAGTACAGAGACATGTCATATGTTGACGTACTTGAACTCTTTTTTTTCCAATCAATTACTCTTGTTACTACATTTTGAAAAAAAAAATGTAGTGTAGGTTTTGCATTTTTCCGGTGGACCATCGAAACCCGAAAAAAACGTCGGATCGAAACGAAAGTCATATCTATCGATTCGAGAACGAATTTAGAAAATTCCGTACGTCGGTAAGTCGGTATGTCTGTCTGTCTGTCACGCCCAGCCACCTAATCCGCTTTCGGATTTCGATGAGACTTGGGTAGTTAATAGGAAGTCTTTAGAAAACCTGAGCGCCGGATGCTCGGCTCCGTTCGGAAATCGGAAGTACCCGATATAGACCTTTCGAGTTTTTCGGGAAAAATTGAATAACTCGGTAATGGGTAGTCTGATTGAGATATTTCGAAAAAGAAATGGTGCCGCTGGCAATGCTCTATAAATACGTATACCACAGAGTATGTCGAAAAACAAACGAAAATTGATTTTTTTGCAAAAAGCTTTGCGATTTAAAATAAAATATGTTGCTTTAAATAATTTTTGTGAAATTTGTCATAATCCGGGAATTTAGTACACAATCTAGGCATACCATAAATAAACTGATTATTGTATATTTTGATGCTTACAAATTTTCCGCATCAACTCTGACAAAATACTATATGGTTGATGGTCTCGACGCGCATCCCGCTGCTGTGCGCCGATCCTCTCTCCAAACCGATATTACAGTTAGCTCTTGTCAGACCGCGATCAGAGAGGCATTACCGATTCAACCGCCGACCGATTTAGCCGTGTGCACAACAATCAGTATATAGTAAATGACTTTAAATAATTTAAGGCTAAGAAGACTTTTTTTGCATTTTTTGTTGCTTTCTTGTGGTTTAACCAGTTCTTTTTATTATTATTTTTTTTTCTCTACAAACCGAACCGAACCTGTGTATTCTTTGGATTTTTATCCAAGGCATACGTAGACCAATAAAAGCTATATTTATTTAATATCAGTTTTATTCAGTTTTGCCCAGTTCTTCATACATACATTTGAATGTTTGTTACTGTAAATAATTGCTTACCATTACCTGGTATTTGAGCACCGCCTGTTTTACCGCATACCGCTTTACCGCTTCAACTCCCGCACAGCTTGCGCCATTTGACCGGAGTGGCATTTGGCTTGCTTACCACTGCTAGTTTCCGAAATAATAATAATAATAATTAGTAGTCTACCATCTTTTCAACGTCCGATTTCTTGTTTTCGTAGTTCTTCAAGTAAAATAATATAAAATGGCATATCTTAAGTTTTGATATTATTTATATTAAACTCCACCGGAACATTTTTAGTACTTCAACGTTTTTATTGTTTTTGTAAATTTAGTTATTTTTAATAAACTTTGTTATTTACTGATCTGTTTTTTTTTTTTTTGGCCTTGGTTTTTCCTTCAGCCAATGTCACCGAATTAAGGCAAATACCACTACTACTCTGCTGTAACCGTAGCATTCCCGGTCAAATATTTACATACTTGGCTTTACTAAAATAAACATTTAACCTAATAACCATAACAAGTTCTTTGTTCGGTATTACATATTTCTTTTTTTTTTCCTCTATACATATTATATCATTTTTTTTTTTTAGTTTTTTTTTTTTTAGTTTTTTTTCCTTTATTCTTTTTTTTTTTCCTTTTTACCTTTTTTTTTGTTCCTTTTCTTTCTTGTTTTTTTTTTCCTTTTTCTCTTTTCTTTTTTTTTTCTTTTCTTTTTTTTTTCTTTTTTTCCTTTTTACTTTTTTTTTCTTTTCTTTTTTCCTTCCTCTTTTTTTTTTTTTTAAATTATTTTAACAAAGAAATTACACTATCATATTACTACTCCAGTAGAGTTTACAAATTCAAACAATGCTTGATATGCTGGCAAATTTTCCGAGCACAGGATATAATTCATGTTCATTGGTAACTGGAGCTTCAACGTAAGGAGCTTATCCATAAGTTGGGCTCGTGCTGCTGAGTACAATGTACATTCAAAAAAAATGTGATTTATATCCCCCACTCTTCCACACGAACATAAGTCATTATTTATAATTTTTATTTTATTCAGATGATACGGAAAACGACCATGATTAAATTTTAGTCGAGCTATTATGGTATACATTTTTTTTGGTACTGCTACATCATGATACCATTTGTGTTGCAATATACCCGGGTGTATAAGGAAGTAATTGGTTGGCCTTTCTTTGTAAGCGTTGTTGTAAATCCTAGCCCAGCTTGACATTATTTCCTTTTTAAATATTGGAAATAAATCTGTCGCCGGAATTTCGTTTAACTCCTTATCATAATCAGTACAGGCTCTCTTTGCATGTAGATCGACCTGCTCGTTATAAGTTAGTCCTGTGTGTGCCTTTATCCACATGAAATGTATTATATACCCCCTTCTACGTAAATCGTGATATGTTTTAATTATATTAATTATTATGGGCGAGGTAATTGTATTAATTTTTTCTAGGCTTTTAAGTACCGACATGGAATCGGATAGAATTAGACATTTTTTAATATTATTTTCTGAAACAAATAGTAATGCATCCAGAATAGCATACGCCTCAGCTGAGAAAATAGACGCTTCTTTGGGTAGATTAATTCTTTGTTGGATTTCTAATAAGGGAATTAAAAATGCACATCCAGTACCCAAATTACTTTTTGAGCCATCGGTGTATATTTTGGTAAAATCTTCAAAATTGCTCATTTGTTCCAGTAAAATAAATTTATTGATGGTGCTATTATTGTCCGCAAACTTGGGAAAGATTACCGCTACCCGAACAAATAAACTTGTCCAGTCTAAACAACCAAGGGTTACTGGTGCCTTTATTATTCTATGGTCGAATTTGGCAGTATCGGTAAATGCGGTAGATAATGGGGGGGAATTCCTTTTCCCCCAGTACTTGTTTATGAGATCATGTCTTGTTAGGTTATTGATATTACCCAAAAATTGATCTTGTTGTGCCGTCTTTAACTTCATTATAAATTTTTTGCTTAAATATTCTCTTCTAAGACGTAAAGGGGGTTCCCCTGTTTCAACTCTGAGAGCTTCTATCGGCGTAGACTTCATGACGCCAGAACAGATACGTAGGGCTTTATTTTGTAAGATATCTACTCGCTTTAGTAGGCTGTCACTTGCAGATCCGTAGAAAATACACCCGTAGTCGATGATAGACCGTGTCATTGTCCTATACATTAGTAGAGCTGTTGAAATATCTGCTCCCCAGTATACATGAGTAGTCATTCTAAGTAAATTTAAAGATTTCTCTGCTTTAGCGACTATATTCCTGATGTGGCTACTCCAGGTAAGTTTTTGATCCATCCAGAAACCAAGGTATTTAACTTCCTTTTTATAAGGTAAAACGAAAGATGATAACTGTAGATTGTCGTAATTAGGGATGTTATGTCTTGAGAATATAGTTACACAAGTTTTCGTTGGTGAAATGTTAAATTGCTTATTGATTGCCCAGGCTTCAATAGTTTCCATAACTAGGTTTAGCTTATTTAGGCAACTCTCTAATTTAGAGTCTTCGAAGTAAAACGCAAAGTCATCAGCATACTGTATAACTTTGAAGCCATCATTTTCCACATCTGATGTATACATATTAAATAACATCGGACTCAGGACCGACCCCTGGGGAAATCCTTGGTTCACTGATCGAGGTCCTATTAAATTATTGCCTTGTTGCCGTAGAAAAATTTTTCTACTACGGAATAATTTTACTAAGTTTCTACATATAGCTGATGGAATGTCATACTCTGCCAATTTGTTTTCGAGGATATTTAGGTTAACATTGTTGTAAGCGCCTTCGATATCTAGAAAAATGACTCCTAAGTAGTTGTTTCTTGACTGGGCCAACTGTATACTGATCTGTTTAATGTGAGTGAAAATCTAATCTGCCGTCCAGGACTCCTAGACATAACCGTTTCTTCACTGTAGCTATCCCGTCCCTACCGCAACAGGCTGTATTAGGAGCCTAGTGTGGGACATTTACCCCACGTAAAAATTGTAAAGGTGGCGCTCGACGAAACCGAATAAAACCGAAATAGATCTCAGCGCTAAAGTGACACTTCCACTTGTCTATGCGGCAGGCATCTAGAAGATAGTACGTCACAGTATATAAATAATTATACCGGGTGAGTCACGAATTGCGCTCGCCCCGATATTTCCTAAAATATTTGGAATAGAAAATTGAAATTTGGAGGCCTTATTACACGACTAAAATGCCATCTTTTCAATAAAAAATCAAGTTTGGTGCACATCCGGTTTGACCGGAAATGCCCACAACTTTCGATTTTTAACTGGAACACCCTATATATTTTTACATTTTTGGAAGCTAGAGGAAATTTTGAATGCAATACATCCGTTTTGGTCACTTTTTGATAAACATTAAAAATTTTATTAAAAAATCTATTTCTGAATCCAGAGTGCTGTGGTCCCCAAAATATATTTTAGTTTGTATGTGCTACGTTACTATAAAAATAAAAAGAGCAATTTGATTGCATTACTTAATTCTCTAGAGGCGTTTAAAATTTTTAAATGTGATTTTTACCCACTAACTCGTTTTTTTTAAATGGGAATTTAATCATTCACCAACATTTTTAAATACCTCATTTTCATACGAATGTAATTGTTGAGTATTACATATAATATCTTAGAATTTGTATTTTCCATTTCCTGCATAAACTAATTTAATTGCAGTGTTTATTATTGTACTTAAGATTTAATTTACCTACTTCTAAGAAGGGTCTCCTTTCAAATTAAAATTATTGTAGACAAACTTTTATTTATTGCCTGGGTTCTTACTATGGGTAATTAGGAAGGGCTAGCCTTACAAAACTGTAAAATTACAATTCATTATCAACACAGCAGCCTAGCTGCATACATCGGTCATCTAACAACCACTATGTTATTTTTATTTAAGTGTTTGTAAATATATTTGTTAAGTTGAAGCTTTGCTGTTTTACATAAATCAGTCCATGGTCCTTCGAAATTACATAAAAAACTAGTAAAGTGTTTATACATTTTACACGGGGTTAAGCAACCTAATAACCCCAACATTTTGGCCTTCGAGCGGATAGAAAGAAGTCGAACATTTGGTCTACTTCAAGATAAAAAGAAATTGATCCAAGCTGCAACAGTCCAAGAGTCCCGAGTCCAAGTCCAACGTATGTAAACGCAAGCTACAACAGTCCAAGAGTCCTATTACAAGAGTCCTGAGTCCAATTGCAACGTTTGTAAACGCAAGCTGCAACAGTCCAAGAGTCCCGAGTCCAAGTCCAACGTTTGTAAACGAACTAAGCCGCCATCATTAGATTAATCCGCCAAGGTGAGTGAATTTTCAGTCCTTATTCCTATACCTATACTAGTCCAATTTTTGGAGTCAATCTGATGGTTATAGTGTGTGCATTATTGGTTTAATTGTTTGTTAACGTTAAGTCCACATTTTTACGAAACGAATTCACGAATTCAGTCCAATTAAATAATTATTTTAAATCCAATTAATTAATAGCATAATGGCTCAGCCTGCACAGTTAAAAGATTTGAACACTAAAAGAGGTCAGATTAAGGCAAAAATAACTAGGTTAACAAAGTTTTTCGAAGATCGCGTGTTCGGAGATAATATTAACATATTAAAGGTACGTTTACAAAAAGTAGAGAATGCGTGGGAAGAGTTCGAACAAGTCCAGTCAGAGATTGAAATCCTAACTGATAGTGATCCCAATGAATTAAAACAACGCGAAATTTTTGAGGATGAATACTCATTAATTGTTGGCAAAATTACTTCATTTATTGAGTCAGGTAGTGATAAAGAAACACTTAACATAAAAAGCGAAAGAAGTGCACATGTCAGATTACCAGTATTAGAACTTCCAAAATTTAATGGCTTATATGAAGAATGGCTTTCATTCCGCGATCGATTTCAATCGTCAATAAATAATGACGATTCTCTCAGCGATATTAATAAATTTCAATATTTGCTCTCCTGCTTAACAGGTGAAGCGGCAGAAATGATTCAATCCGTGAGATTAACAGCCGCTAATTACTCTGTCGCATGGGAAAAATTGAAAAGTCGTTACGAAGATAATCGTTTATTAGTCAAAAGTCACATAAATGCTTTATTTAATATTCCAAACATAACAAAACACTCGGCTAGTGCAATTAAGAAGGTGCTTGATATTATCGATACCAACTTAGCTTCTCTAAATTCATTAGGGGTGCAAACAGATAATTGGGATTTAATAATTATATATTTTATTACGACAAAATTTGATGTAGAAATGTTACGAAGTTGGGAATCTTTTCAAATAAATGGGCTACCAACTCTGGTCAATTTTAAAGAGTTTCTGACAAACAAATATAAATGTTTAGAGTCCATAGAATGTAATAGAACATCGTCAACAAATAATTCAAATAAAGTGTCAAAATATCCAAATAGTCATTACCCGCAAAATCATCATAAAATGCATAAATCTCCTACAGTTTCTAACATGAGAACTTACAAACCATTTTGCGCACTGTGTAAATCAAATCACTTATTATATCAGTGCCCAGATTTCTTGAAAATTAATTCAGAGTTACGTCTTCATAAAATACGCGAATTAAAATTATGTGCAAACTGCTTTAAAACTAATCACCAATCATATAATTGTCAGTCCACTGCACGATGCAAAACTTGCAATAAAAAACACCATACATTGTTACATTTTGAAAAAACAAATACAAATAATTCGACAGAGGTAATAACGAGTCCACCCGATTTAACTCCTAGTGAGATACATCCTCAGCCATCAACGTCTGCATTAACTAGCATTCGTAACTATTCACAAGTCCTGTTATCAACTGCTATAATCCATGTATTCGACAGTAAAAACTGTATCCATGAATGTAGAGTACTGCTTGACGTTGGCTCTCAATCAAATTTTATAACGGAGGAAATGGTTAAAAAACTTAAATTAAACACTACAAGCAAAGATAATGGAACAATAATTGGCATTACGCAAAATCCAATCCATATAAACAAGTCCGTTGTAGTAAAAATTAAATCTCGCGTCAACATGTATTCGACTAAACTTGATTTCTCAGTATTACCATCAATCGCAGAAAAAATTCCCAATATATCATTTTCTCCAGAAATGTTAAAAATTCCTTCGAATATAACACTTGCCGATCCCAAATTTCATTTATCCCAACCAGTAGATATGCTAATAGGAGCTGAATTATTTTACGAACTTTTAAATATTGGGCAAATTACACTTGGAAAAAACAACCCTCATTTGCAAAAAACACATTTCGGTTGGATATTAGGAGGTCCACTGTATGATCCAATTAATCGTAAAAATCATAAAGTCTCGTTTCTATCATTAGATTCGCTTGATGCAAAATTAACAAAATTTTGGGAAATTGAGGAATGCTAAACCATCACAAAATTATTATCGTCATCAGAATTAGAATGTGAAAATCATTTCACACATACACATCGTAGAAATGAAGAAGGCAGATTTGTGGTCAGGTTACCGTTTAAAAGTGATGCAATGAAATTAGGCATGTCGAAAAACATGGCACTAAAACGACTTTATTCATTAGAGAGGAAATTTGCAATAAATCCTGATTTAAAAAGTCAATATGCAGCTTTCATGAGAGAATACATAACATTAGGTCATATGGAACCTATAAACACTTATGATTGTTTAGAGTCCGAGATTTCTAATTCCTATTACCTACCACACCATGCGGTCATTAAAGAGTCCAGTTTAACAACAAAGTTAAGGGTAGTATTTGACGGTTCTGCGAAAACTACGACAGGTGTAAGTTTAAATAATAACCTTCTAGTAGGTCCCACCATTCAAGAAGAATTATTTTCAATACTACTTAGATTTCGGTCGCACAAATATGTTTTAACCGCGGACATAGCAAAAATGTATCGTCAAATACAAGTTGATCCACTAGACCGTGATTTTCAACGAATTCTCTGGCGTGAAAATCCAATGGAAAAAATTGAAACATACAGACTAACCACGGTCACTTATGGTACGTCGTCAGCACCGTTTTTAGCTATACGATGTTTACACCAATTAGCCACTGATGAGCAAACAAATTATGCTTTAGCTCATTCAATCATCACGAGAGATTTTTATGTCGGCGACCTTTTAATTGGTGCTAACACGGTTGATGAACTAACTAAAATTCGCGATCAGCCGATTATAGTTTTACTTAAAGGAGGTTTTGAGTTAAGAAAATGGTCATCAAATAACACACAATTATTACCCAATATACAAGGTCAAAGTCAAAACATAAGCATTAATATAGATAAGAATTTCGACACAAAAACTTTGGGGTTGACGTGGAATTGCAAATTAGATTCTTTTAAATATTCCTTAAATAATGAAATACCTCATTCGCGGGTTACAAAAAGAATAATTTTATCTACCATTTCTCAAATATTTGACCCATTAGGTTTGATTGGTCATATTTTAATTAAGTATAAGATTATTATACAGAGACTTTGGTCATTAAAATCCAATTGGGATGAATCCATTCCATCAGAATTACACACAATGTGGCTGCAATATATTCATGAATTACCAAAACTAAATGAGATCCAAATACAAAGACAAGTCTTATGTGACAGTCCAATTAGTATAGAGATTCACGGGTTTTGTGATGCGTCAACTTCTGCATATGGTGCATGCATCTATTTAAAATCTGTAAATCTTAAAAACGAAACCTATGTCCAATTATTATGTGCCAAGTCACGAGTTGCTCCATTAAAAACAATTTCTATACCAAGATTAGAATTATGCGGAGCTCTGCTTCTGACACGTCTTTTGTCAAAGGTAATATCTTCACTTTCAAACACGACATTTAATAAAATTTATTTATGGTCCGATTCAACTATCGTTTTATCATGGTTAAATACTTGTCCATCCGAATTAAAAACTTTTATAGCTAATAGAGTTTCGGAGGTCCAAAATTCGTCTAAATCCGCGATATGGAGACATATTCCCACCGAACATAATCCAGCAGATATCATTTCTCGTGGGCTCTCCCCTAACCAGTTATTAAACTCAAAATTATGGTGGCATGGTCCTGTATTTTTATGGCAATCTTTGCAACAATATCCTGAATTTAAATACGCCCCTGTAAAGGATATTCCTGAAAAACGCCCTCAAATTTGTCTAACCGCGACGGTTCATAAGAATCCTGTACTTATTAAATACTCGTCGTTCTCAAAGTTGCAAAGAGTGATTGCTTACTGTTTACGATTTATACATAATTGTCGAGTCAAAGTAAATAAATCAAAGGATTACTTATCATGTTTAGAACTCAACAACGCTACCAAACGCATCATAGAACTCGTTCAATATGAATCCTTTACTAAGGAACTTACACAGTTAAAAAGAAACGGACATGTTTCAAACGAAAGTAACATGTTAACGTTAAATGTTTTTCTCGATGAGAACGAATTGATTAGAGTTGGTGGACGTTTACGTAATGCATCTATTTCATACAATCAAAAACACCCAATACTTTTACCAAAAAACCATTTCGTAAGTGAACTTCTCATTATTCAAGAACATGTCAAACAATTACACAGCGGTCCTCAATTAACTTTAGCATCTTTGAGACATACATATTGGATAATGTCTGGTCGAAGTATAGTACGTAAAATTTTACATAAGTGCATAACCTGTTTTCGCACAAAACCAATTATTTCCCAACAATTAATGGGTAATCTGCCGAGAGCTAGAATTGTACCAGCTCGCCCCTTTTTGCATTGCGGCGTTGATTACGCAGGTCCAATTTTAATTAAAGACGGTTTTGGTCGAACTCCAAGGGTAATAAAGTCCTACATATCATTATTTGTATGTTTATCAACTAAGGCAATTCACTTAGAATTAGTCTGCGACTTACGTTCTGATACTTTCTTGAGCGCGCTGAAGAGATTTATTTCTCGCAGAGGTAACATATCAGACATGTATTCTGATAACGGAACAAATTTTATTGGAGCGAACAATGAGTTACACGCATTAAAAGAATTATTTGATTCTGATACTTTTAAATCGCATGTCATTAGCTCACTTGGTTCAAAAAATATTAATTGGCATTTTGTTCCTCCCGGTGCTCCAAATTTTGGCGGACTCTGGGAAGCCGGTGTAAAATCGGTAAAGTATCATTTAAAACGAATTATTGGCAATACAATGTTAACTTATGATCAGATGTACACACTATTGACTCAGATTGAAGCCTGTTTAAATTCCCGTCCCTTGATTCCTTTGTCCAATGATCCAAACGATCTATCTGCATTGACACCTGGACACTTCCTAATTGGAGATTCACTCACGGCCCCGGTTGAACCAGATTTGACGTATGTACGAGAAAGCAGACTATCAAAATGGCAACGAATTCAACAGTTGTTGCAACATTTTTGGAAACGCTGGTCCAACGAGTATCTGAGCAATTTACAGTCAAGATCAAGGTCCAGATCCACTCCGCATCTCAATTTAAAAAATGGTACAATCGTTGTTTTAAAGGATGATAACTTGCCACCGCTGCATTGGCGACTAGGACGAATCGTCGAAGTTCATCCAGGAAAAGACGACAAGGTGCGCGTTATCAGTGTTAAAACGCACGCAGGAGTGTTAAAACGACCTATTTCAAAAGTGTGTGTGCTACCAATTCCAGACAACGACACAGACTCTCTATAATAATTAAAGTTTATATCGTATTTATCCGATTTTAATATTTCATTAATCATGTATATCCATGTTTTATTTAATTTTTTATTTTTATACTCTAGACTTAGTTTTGTATCTAATAATCAAGTCATATTTATTTCGAAAGCAGATCCTTTCAAGGTGGGCGGCATGTTGAGTATTACATATAATATCTTAGAATTTGTATTTTCCATTTCCTGCATAAACTAATTTAATTGCAGTGTTTATTATTGTACTTAAGATTTAATTTACCTACTTCTAAGAAGGGTCTCCTTTCAAATTAAAATTATTGTAGACAAACTTTTATTTATTGCCTGGGTTCTTACTATGGGTAATTAGGAAGGGCTAGCCTTACAAAACTGTAAAATTACAATTCATTATCAACACAGCAGCCTAGCTGCATACATCGGTCATCTAACCACCATTATGTTATTTTTATTTAAGTGTTTGTAAATATATTTGTTAAGTTGAAGCTTTGCTGTTTTACATAAATCAGTCCATGGTCCTTCGAAATTACATCAAAAACTAGTAAAGTGTTTATACATTTTACACGGGGTTAAGCAACCTAATAACCCCAACAGTAATGATACCAAAATTTTGAAAATCTACTCAGAAATATTTGAGATTTCAGCCAAAATACAATGCAACCAAGCTTTTAGAAACATGCGGCTAATAGATAATAGATTAGTGGGCTTTGGAAACTAAAATGGCACATTTCTGTGTAAATCTGGTAACCTAATAACATTGGAAAAATCATAGTAGCCATTGAATGTAATAAAATAATATCAGCTGTCAGACAGATACAAAATAAAGCGTTGCGGAAATCTCTTTGAGTAAAAATTAAAGAAAATGAATAATTTTAGTAGAAATGAAAAGGTCGATATGTTACTGATATATAATAATAATAATAATAATAATAATCTTTATTGCATTAAGTACACATGGAGAGCGTCTCAAAAATTCAACTGCAGCTGCAGAACTGTATCAGCAACGATATCCCAACAGACGTCATCCAAGCAGACACTTGTTTGCCAGAGTGAAACAAGAAATAAGAAACGAACCCAATCAACAAGATGACCATCAAACATTTATTGTAAGTGAGGACAAAGAAATTGATGTATTAGGATTTGTGATGGTACACCCAACAACATCAACAAAGGGAATTGTCAATGGAATGCGACATTAGTCAGTCTTCGGTTTGCAGAATTTTAAAGAAACATAAGTTTCGGTGTTATAAATACCAAATACACCAACATCTTTATGGAGATGATAACGACAAGAGGCTAGTATATTGCAACTGGTTCTTAAATGCAGTACAACAAAACCCAGGTTTTCCTTTTCATATTTTATATTCAGATGAAAGTAGATTTTCGAACCAAGGTATGTTTAACAGAAATAATACTAGGTACTGGGCTCAAGAAAATCCGACGTTGGTAGGGCGGGGGAGTATTCAGGAACGATTTGGGTTTAACTGTTGGCTTGGAGTACTTGGAGATCGAATAATTGGACCCATATTTTTTTATGGAACACTTACTGGCGAACGATATTTATTCTTTTTACAAAACCAGACAGCAGAATTTCTTAACTTATTTCCTCTTGCCTATTTACAAAATCTGTTTTTCCAACAAGATGGTGCTCCCCTACATAATTCCAGAAGAGTGATGGAATATTTAAACAACTTGCATGGTGAACACCTTATCGCAAATCAAGGTCATATCAGGTGGCCTCCTAGGTCACCTGACTTAACACCCCTCGACTATTATGTATGGGGCACTCTCAAATATAAAGTTTATAAAACTTCTTCAAATACCCGTGAAGAGCTGCAAAATAAAGTTGTACGGGCTCTTAATGAAATAACGCCGGCTGAATTGCGTAGAGCCATTCAAGCAACTGTGCGCAGAGCCGAATTGTGTATAGAAAAAAATGGTGGACATTTTGAACAATATCTATAAATGTCAATTTATAGTTTAATTATATTAATTATTTTAAAGATACCTACTGTTACCTAGTTTAAGTTTAATTGTTCAAACGGAATTGATTTTTATTTATTAATAGGCCCGATATCTATGTTCATTTAAATAAAACTCTGAAAACCGAACTGATGTCGCATTCTATTGCAAATGTCCTTGTGGATGTAATTGTGTTTACCTCCACATACCTATGCTAAACTTAATTGTAACGTTCTTTGCGCTCACAATTATTAAATGTTTGATAGCTCAAGATTGCCTATAACTACACGAGTCTGTCTGACAGCTGATATTGTTTTATAACATTCAATGGCTACTATGATTTTTCCAATGTTATTAGGTTACCAGATTTACACAGAAATGTGCCATTTTAGTTTCCAAAGCCCACTAATCTATTATCTATTAGCCGCATGTTTCTAAAAGCTTGGTTGCGTTGTATTTTGGCTGAAATCTCAAATATTTCTGAGCGGATTTTCAAAATTTTGGTATCATTAAAAAAACCGAGTTAGTGGGTAAAAATCACAATTAAAAATTTTAAACGCCTCTAGAGAATTAAGTAATGCAATCATATTGCTCTTTTTATTTTTATAGTAACGTAGCACATACAAACTAAAATATATTTTGGGCACCACAGCACTCTGGATTCAGAAATAGATTTTTTAATAAAATTTTTAATGTTTATCAAAAAGTGACCAAAATGGATGTATTGTATTCAAAATTTCCTCTAGATTCCAAAAATGTAAAAATATATAGGGTGTTCCATTTAAAAATCGAAAGTTGTGGGCATTTCCGGTCAAACCGGATGTGCACCAAACTTGATTTTTTATTGAAAAGATGGCATTTTAGTCGTGTAATAAGGCCTCCAAATTTCAATTTTCCATTCCAAATATTTTAGGAAATATCGGGGCGAGCGCAATTCGTGACTCACCCGGTATACTATTTAGATATTTTTTATGCCAGTGACAACGTAATCGTAGAAAAATTGAATGCATACATCAATTTTTCTACGATTACTTATTTAAAATGCCTTTTTGTACTAGTAGATTATCAGCATTGACGTTCAACTGTTGATACATTTTTCCTCCACAAGAATATCACTCACTCGTTATATAAATAACCAACGCGTATCGTATTTAAAGCATTACCAAAATGTAATTTTAATTCCACAAATTTTTCACCACAATTCGCAAACACACAAAAAGTATTTGTATACCTCAATACAGCCAGATAATAAGCAGAGCGTCGGCATATAGCTCGGGGTATATTTGGGGTGAACGAAATAAAAGTCACAGAGAGAGTTTCGGATTTCGAATGACTGAGAATCGCATGTTTGACAGCCGCAGGCTCTTCAGAATGGCGGTGTAGGATAGCGGCGCTCGCCAGAAACACAATGGCCATTCAGTTTACATTTCGTTAATAGACTCGATATTGAGGGTCCTTTTATTGGTGTTCCGATAAATTTGCATGCTTACACTACGCCTGTTAATACTTTATATTCAGATTTAACCCATTAATCTGGCCCACAGAAAAATAATTAATTTGCTTAGTCCCGTGCCTGACGTTCAGCGTACAGGATATTTACTTAGTATTCGTCCAACTAATGTTCTGTTTGCTAAATATCAATGTTTGGATTGAAACTGTTCATAAACCCGGACTTTAAGTTTGGGACTATTGAATTTTTTATCAAGGTATTTGTTTTACTTTGCCTACTGAATATACGGGATGTTTCAAGAAGACATATTAATACATCTAGGGTACATAGCAAATCAACAAAATAGAGTCAAAATTGTACTACCGCCGATTTATTGAGCTTTTTATACAATTCCTGCACATTATTACGATTTTTTTGGAAATAATAATGTTAGATTTAGACATTTTCAATTTTGCGATGCCTATTTGGTAAACACTTATGAGTCTTAAATAAATTTTAAGAAATAAACTAGGATCAAATTATTTGGGCCCCGAACCCACGACCCTTGAATATCTGGTCTGCACCTTTAAGTATTAACCTTTAAATGCTATATTATATGTTTACATCGCAAGTGTTTAAATGCATTTCATTTTATATTTCAGTCGTAAGTATAGCCACTAAACAACTATTCGTTACCTTTACAATCACTATTGTCTATAATATAATGTGTCTAGGTGAAAATCATATTTCGACTATTGGATACTATATTATCATGAAACGTATGTTTGTGATATATGTAAACAAATGATGATGAAAAATGATATCTTACCAAGATTTCTATCTATTTACAAACAATAGAAATTTTAAAACCTTTTTTTTTATTAAAATGAATATTAACTTTTCTATTTACTGATAGCTTTTGTTAAAGAATAATAGGATTCTTCCTCTAGCTAACACTACTTTACTGTCCAAATTTCAATACAATCAGACTTTTCTCTCTTAAGTTAGAGTGCCTTATAGAGACACGTGACAAACGGATGGACAAAGATTATGAAAACTGTTCAGAATTTGTTTGGTAACACAATGATAGAATACCACTTTTACGTGCTAATAAAATGCAATATACTCTTAATTTTCACATTTACAAAAATTATAAGAGAAGTTTACGTAGCAAACATATACCCCAATGGTACTGAGTGTTGAAATCCATCATAACTGCGAGGTCGATAGTCAAAAAGATTGACTCTCACCACGAGGTGGTCCCATGTTCGATTCTCAACCATCCCACTGGGATTAAAGAAAATATATTAAAATTAATACACTCGGATACTGGATGTGTGTCCGTTTCCTTGTAAAATGTGGTCCCTTATTTGATTTAAAGAAATATTACTTCTAACGCTATTTCCGTGTACTTTTATTGCCAGATAAACCGCCTTCTTTTACGCTTATTGAATTAAAAAATTTTGATGCGATTAATTTTAACTAAAATTATTGTTTTCGAATGTTTCTCTTTCTCCATGATTATCTACCGCATTGTCTACAGCATCTAATAGTTCAATTTGATCTTGTAGATAATTGAGATCATCCAGACTTGTCTATGTTGATAAACGTAATTATAAATATTCTGTTAATGCTCCATTTGTATGATATAATTTATGGAAAAAGTCTTCGAATCTCGTTATAAGAAACCCTTTAGTTGCAGCGTTTTTTACGAAAATCTAATTAATTCATCATAGACCAGTATAATAAATCAATATAAAAAATTACATAAAATTACGATGCTAATAATAAAATAATAATATACATGTATTTACGTATTACAATAATTATTTTCTGAATAAACTAAGTAATTGTTGTAAATAATAAGACAGAAGAAGTTATAAGACGTCTGGAAAAATTGACCAATCAATTTGAGTTGTGTGTTGCAATTTCCAGTATGAATATTGTTTAGTTGACTGGATTAACAGCTGTGCGGCCACTGTGCTGGGCATCTTGAGAGTGAGCGAGCGAGCGAGATGGGTAGACTTGTAGACAGAAAGACGGGCGGGCAGGCAGCTAGCTAGCCTACCCGACAGACAGAGTTAAAGCGACATCGTACTATGAGGTGCGTATTCATGCAAGTCCATTGTATTATAAATATGACACAATTCGGCTCGAGGGACCACAATATCGGTGTTTTATATGTAATTAAGGCTTAATATAGCCACACACTTTAAATTTAGCTTTGCGTAAACTTCAAACGCTCAGACTACTTTGTGCTTTCTTTAACAAACCTTGGGCAGTATTAACTTACTGACTGTTATTCACGGTGAACTAAAGAAACGTGGCAACATAAAGGCATAAAATAAGTAAAAGTATGACGTAACAGCAACTTCCCGCACAGTCACTTTAGATCTTTAGGGGTATTATCTGTCGGTGTTGTTATTATATTACGGATATATCAAGGAAAACTACAACATATATCGGATTGTTAGGTATGGATACGTTTTAGAAGTCGATAATTACGATTAAGATGGTCTTATTGATATATCTCATGGAGGGCGCCACTACAATAGTTATTGAAAAATTCCGCTCCTAATTTTAGAGAGGTTAGATTTCTTGGCGCTGCTCACAAGAAACGTGAATTACCTTTAATTTTACCTAAGAAAAAACAGCAGTGTTTCAAGCAGTCAACCCAATGATTGTACTCACATGGTTCAAGTATAATCGGACGTGTTTAAATTAAATCAGTAATAATTGAAATGATTCGTAATAAAAAATGATTAATAATAAGTGATTAATTTGTATGTACGTGTATGAGTACACAGTTTCTTGTAAACCCGATAATTTCTGCTAGATGCAATATTTGTACTTCAGTTCACTAATAAAAATAAGAATATACAAGATATTGAAATTGCAATATGGCAAATCTCTCATGTTTCGACAGCTTTTACGTAGATTAGGTGATATATCAATTTTAACTTTAAACTGTTATAAGGATACATTCAATAATACTTTTACGAACAAAATCAAAGTTGTAATAAAGCATTGCCGACTGAGGGGAACTGGTAAACAGGATAACTTCTGGTAGACTATTTATTTTAAAATAACGTATGTAAAATACCATAGTGAAACATTGAAATAGGGTTAAGCCCGTTATACCTAAGTGATTGCTATAAATGTATGAACCGTCACGTTTCATCTAATAGTATCTTATATAATAAATGGCGTTAGTATTGAAAATATTACTGGGCGAATGATATAGGACCCATCTTACGAAAAACGTATCGAGAGCAACACATCTGTCCAGGCCGCTGCGCTAGCCTTGTAACCGTACCGTTCAGTCAACGCTATGCTATTAGGGATATCACGTTTCAACAACAATCCAGACGGTATCTCGAAACTAAAACATAAACATAAACACTCCTAAACTTAATTGTCTCTTGTGATACATGCCGACACTGCCATATCGTATCTCACTTAGTTTGCATAACTTGCGTTATTTCTTACAGAACACGGTCGCTTTCAAATTAACATTAAAAAAACAAAATAACACAATAAAACATGGACTTGGTTAATTCGATCGTATGAACAAATATATTTAAAATTATGTAAATAAAATTATCACACATCTAAGTATGATATAAAAAAAGTACAGTAGAAAAGCACTATACAGAGTATTCTACAAGCTTTATGACAAAATTTGACAGATGATAGCTGGGTTAATCTAAAAAAATGTTATCAATGAACATGGGTCCAATTACAATGAACCCAAGTGGTATTATTAAATTTGATAAAAGTTTTTATTTTTTTATTTTATCACTAATCGCTAATGGTACCTAATGCAAATGCTGAAAATACCTATCATCCTTGCCATCCATCCTTGGACTCCAAGAGCAGTATAGTTGCATCTGTTATTTTCAATACGCTTAAGATACTTGGGAAAGATGCAAGATCTGTGAATTTTTTTTTGCAAGTGGGGCTATAAACCACAAAGATAAAAAAACATATATAACAGCCAGTACCACAACAACGCCAAAAGGATCCTTTTAGTAAAGGATCCTTTATGCTTAAAGTTGACTTTAACCATAAAGCAACCTTTACTTAGAGGATACTTTTGGCGTTATTTATGGTACTGGCTATTACGGCCAGTGATTCCTTAGGCAGCGGTTTCTACTTTGAAATGATGTTAAGATATGTTTAATTACTATTACAAAATGAAAGTTGCGGTCGAGTGTTGTTTGTTATTAATATATGTTTAATCAATAAAAATTTGAAAAATTATTAACTATGTACTAAATTCACTGGCACAACGTAAAAGTAAAAACCACTGCCTAAGGAATCACTACTTCCACATTCAGGTTTACATCCAAGTCACTTTAAAAGAAACATCTCGACTAGACTTGCACTGTATTATGTGGAAATTATTGGCCATAGAATTTTAATAATATTTGGGGCAGATGAGTTTGAGGCGTTGGTTTCTATCATATACGTTAAAAATGAAATTTCTAGTTTATCCTACTTATTTTCCCCTATTGGGGGATGAAAAATGTTATAAAACATTTAGAGACCTTGGCTTGTAGTACGTACATCAAATTTCAAGTTTATGTACTCTCATCAGATTTTTTTACATATTCCCCCTATTTACCCCACAACCCTTCACCGCATATTTTCAAAAAAAAAATCTAGTTTCAGATCTCGTTATAATATACAGGGTGTTTCAGTTAAAAGTCCCCAGGCCATTATCTCTAAAATTAATAAAGATATTTTATTTTTGTAAATAGCAGATGATTGATACCAAAGAAAGGTTTAAATAACGGTGATTAGAATTTTTCCTCAACAGCACACAGAGATGGCGCTGCGATGCAAAACTATTTTTTGATGGCTGGAACCTTGAAACATAAGTCATGTGATTAAACAATAATTTGTGAATAATTTTGATGGTATAGAGAATTTACAAAAAACAAGCCGTTTTGGAGTTACATGAGTTTCTTTCATTAATGCCAGCACACGTGAATTTTGATAAATCCCTATAATTTATTTATTATTTATTATAGAATATTGGTTACCAAACACTTTTTTTCAAGATAAGGAAAGTGATATATTACACTATCATAAAATTATGTTTACCACTTCCGGCCAAACCGGAACTAACATGATGACCCAATATCCATATGTTCCTACATATTCAATTTTTTTTTCTAATAACACTTCTAATAAAACGGCTCCCAAAACTTAAAGTAAGTAAGACAACAAAGAAAATACACACTAATTTAGAATGGTAATGAAAAATCTACTTAAGAGATATTAGTAGGCTTTGATTTAATTTTAAGTTTGACAGTTATTAAACAAAGTTTGTAGTTGGTGCATTTCAATCATAGTTTCAAACAGAAATAGTGTACTTAGAAACAATTCAAAACAAATTAATCCAAATAAGGCAATAAAAAAAAATAAATTTAAAAAATGGTTAGATACACCAATGAAGATAAGTTAAATATGATTTTAATATACGGTGAATGCAAAAGAAATTCCCGACAAGCAAAACGATTGTTTTGTTTACGATTTCCAAATAGACCTACACCCGATAAAAAAACATTTATCATGCTGTTTAAAAATTTAAGAAACTGGGGTAGTTTTAAGAAAACTATTCGTAACAGAAATAGGCCAGTTAAAAACGATGAAAATACAGCCTTGGTGTTAAATAGTGTTGTCAACATTGTCAACAATCTCTATGTTCTCTCCGGAAATTGGCATCGGAAACTAATCTGTCGATATCTTCGTGCCATAGAATATTAAAATCAAATAAATACCATCCATACAAATTAAAATTGATCCATCATTTAAGGCCTGGTGATTATAATAATAATAATAATAATAATAATAATATTTATTTACAGCAACAACAAGTATCAAAAGTACACTGAAAATAGTATAAAAATCATAGTAAATAAATAAGTTACTCAATAAGTGTATAAAACACTTGTTTCGAGAACGTAATACATTAATATATAGGTACATCGTAAAATTAAAATTATACTATATGAAAACCATACATGTGCAGTATGCATACATTATTTAATGCAATTAAATATAAATACAAACTAACATTTGGATAAAACTAATTATTTAAAGATTACTAAGCCTACTTCATGGACCAAAACAAATAAATGAACATACAAACATACACATATATACGTGCACATGTTATTATATAGACGTACACATATACATAAAAATTAAAAAACACAATCCAATCAACAATTGGAAGCAAAATTACAGTTTTGGAGTAATAAGAACATTTGATGTGACTTCACTAAATGGGGAAGGGTGAATATGACTAAAAGAAACTGTGTTTTATTATCATTTCCAGATATTTAATTATGAATGGTTATATAAACCCACACGGCTAGGCACATATAAATTATGAGTGGTTATACAAACTCACACGGCTAGGCACATATAACCATACAATGATAATTATATTTAGAATTTCTATTTTATAGTTAATTATTCGTATTGTTAATGTGGTTATGGATTATTTCTCTTGGTAAAGATAATATAAAAGCTTTCAATTTAGTTTTAAAATAAGAAATGGTCCTCTCTCTCAGAACTTCAGGGACAGTGTTGTATAATTTTGGGCCTAAGAATGCAAAAGATCTCTGTCCTATAGATTTTGCCATAAATGGAGATATATGTTGTTGTTTATTTCGAGTACCATAGTCATGACGATTTAGCAAGGATGGATTTTTCTGTATGTGGTACTTTACATTGCTATTAAAATAGTATAGCTGTCTTATGTCAAAAACTTTAGCGTCACTGTAAACCAGATTACTCGGGTAGGACATTTTTTGATGTAACATTAGTTTTAAAAACCTTTTTTGTAAAATTTCTAGTGGCTTTATATGATTTTTGGACGTTCCACCCCAGGCTAAAATACCATAAGTCAAATGTGTTTCAACTAAAGCATAATATATAGATTTCATTTGTTTCAGTCCAAGAACATTACTCAATTGTCGAAATTTATAAAGAATAAATTGTAGTTTTTTAACAACAAACTGTACGTGTGAATCCCATCTTAAGTGTTGGTCAATGACTATTCCTAGATATTTGACTTTAGTTTCAGGTAGTAAAATGTGGTTTCTTCCTTGGATTTCAATATTCAAAGATTTAAAAGGTGGTAAATTTGATTTATTGCAACTGAACGGTAGGTAGGTTGTTTTATCTAGATTTAATGTTAATAATTTTTGATCAAACCAGCTTTTAATATATGACAGATCATTTTCTACTATGTTCTGCAAATCATCCCATGTTTTGGCTTTATAAATAATTGCGGTGTCATCTGCGAATCCTATAATATTTCCTGCGCTAGGTAAAGTGAATAAATCATTTATATAAATAAGGAATAGTACAGGTCCCAAAACTGTACCTTGTGGTACACCATATTCTATTTTTAAATTTTCGCTACAGACGTCTCCTACTCTTACGCATTGGTGTCTATTAGATATATAATTTTTAAATAATTCTAAACATTCACCTCTTATTCCAATGTCTTCCAAAGCCTGTAAGAGCAGAGGGTGGCTGACTGTATCAAAAGCTTTGGACAGATCAATAAAAGTACATAAGCATGGTGTACCTTTGTCTAGAGAAGCGTTTATATTTGATAATAGGTCTAATATAGCATCTTGAGTAGACTTCTTTTCTTTAAAACCGTATTGCTTATTGGATAGTATTTCATATTTATTTAAGTAAGACATCAACCTAGTTTTTATAACGTTTTCAAAAATTTTGGAGAAATTTGTTATTAGAGAAATTGGTCTATAGTTGCTGACTATGTTGGTATCGCCCTTTTTGTGAATTGGTATTACTAAAGAATCTTTAAAATCCTGTGGCCAATGACCCAGCGCCATGCAATTATTTATGATAAAAACTATGGGATCTATTAAATATTCCAATATTAGCTTTAGTGTTTCAGCCCTTAAGTTATCCAGACCTGGTGTTTTGTTACTTTTAAGTTCGCTAATAATTTTTTTTATTTCATATCTATCTGTAGGTAATAATACGAATGAGTGCAGTTTAGATGTTCTTTGAAATTTATTATTTACGTTTGTTTTTATTTTTTCAGCGAGCATTTTTCCTGTTTTTACAAATGTTTTATTAAACTGATTTGATACATCTTTTAAATCTCTTAATATTTGCCCCTCTTCATTTTGTACAGACAAGATTTCATGTTTTCTGTTCTTTGACTTTGTGATATCTTGTACTATGTTCCATAATGTTTTGGAATTATGTTTATTGTGATTTATAATATTATTATAATAATTTTGTTTCGTTTTTCTAATAAGCTTTGTTAATGTATTTTTATAATTTTTATACTGAGTTTTTAGTTCATTATTATTTGGGTCCTTTTTTAGTTTTTTAGCCATTTCATTTTTTTTGTTCACGGACTTTAATATAGCGTTTGTGATCCATTTTGTTTGTTTAGTATCTTTTCTCTTGTATTTTTTTGTAGTACTGCAATCATTTACAGCGTAGGTTATAATTTTGATAAAGTTAATTACTGAAGACTCAATGTTAGGTGCAGTATACACAGGTTCCCAGCTCGTAGTACTTAATTTTGCCTTTAACTTATTATCGTCAATAATTTTAATACGTGATCGCTGATTTTTTTGTTGACTGGATTTATATAATGTACTATGTTTCAAGACAATTTGTAATATTGTTGTAAAATGGTCAGTAACATCGGTTTCTATTATGAGCGGTATTAAAAAATCTGTATTGTTATATTTAGTTTTAATAAAGATGTGGTCAATACATGATTTATGGTTTTTATCGATCCTAGTTGCACTATTTATTGTAGAAATAAAACCAAATTCACTTAGTACATCAATGTATCCACTTGAAGACTCGTTCATTTGCAAAATATCTATATTGAGATCGCCTACAAATATATGATAATCTTTCTGGTCGAAGTTTAGGGACTGGAAGTAATTTTGTAAATGTGCATTAAACTCGTAAGGGTCAGTTGATGGAGAACGGTAAATGGATGTTATATTAAAATTTGTCTGTTTATCAATATTTATCACAATTTGTAATAGTTTTATACCATTTATTTGTTTTATTTCATAGCTATATTTTAGATCTGATTTGATGTATGCTACAACCCCATCATTTTGATTGAGATCTCCACAGTTGTATATCATATCATATCCATTTATATTAAATAGAGTGGGATCTTCAAGTTTCCAGGTTTCTGTTAATATAAGACAATTAAAGCGTATTTCCAAGTTGTATAGTAGTATTTTAAATTCGTCTAGGTTTTTATTTAAACTACGAATATTGTTATGCAGTATTTTGAAATTTTTTACGTGTTCATTTACATTCAAAACTGATTTTGCCTCCATACAATTCGATAAAGTATATGTTTCAACAGTGTTCAAATTAAAATCCCTAATATATTGATCCATGCCAAATTTAGATAATTACATACAAATAAGGAAACTGAAAATATGTTAAATTATATATGATTATATGTATTTTTATTGCTATTAAGAGTATATATATATATATATATATATGTATATTATAATGTAATCCTTGCTTTCATTGATTTCTAGGACTACGGAAATAATAATAAATGCTAAATCTACGAGTTACCTTAAAATACTGTGCTTTATTTGCGATTTAATGAGCTGAAATGGACTGTTTTTACTTTTTTGCTCCTTGCCTTGTCCTAGATTGTTTCAGTACTGCACCTGTGGGTTCGTTTGTCGATGAAGAGTTACCGCTTCCTAAAAGATTTTTTGTTCTGTTTCCTGTTTTCTCCGTTATTGGGTTTGGTTCTTCTCTATATTTTTCTTTTTCCAATTCTTTTAGTTGGTCCACCGTATAGCTAATGCCATCTTTGAATAGTAAATTTCTTTTTATTTTTGTTTCCACACCCTGTTCTCTAGCTTCCTTTAAGTGTTTTCTTAGAATGTTTTGGATTTCTCGTTCTTCCTTGGTTAGGTCGTTTGAAATTGATATAGCGCTGCCTTTTAAACGATGACAATTTTTGAATATTTCCTCTTTCTTGTGTAATGCGACAAGTTTGACAGCTATTGGCCTATATTTATTTTCTGTGCTTTTCCCAAATCTGTAGCATACACTTATTTCAGACTTGTCCACGTTGGTATGGATTTTTGATTTAAGTAGGTTTGTTACTTTGTTGTAAATATTTTCTTCTTCCTCTTCCTCAACTCCAAAAATAATAAGATTATTTTTCCTTACTTCTCTTTTTGTAAACTCTAGCTCCGAAGCTAAATGTTTATTTTCAGTTTCTAAAGCTTTAATTTTGTTGTTCGCCTCGGTCAACTTTAATTCTATATTTTGTTGGTACTGCTCCAATTTTTCACCAATATTCAATGCTACCTCAGACAACGTTTTCTTTAGTAATTTGTAGCAGTCTGCTACACTTAAGTTTTCTGGTATGTCGTCACTCATATTTTTATTTAATTAAATGTTTGAATAATTATTTAAAAATTTTGTTTCTTAGAGTTGTCTAAAATGTGTTTTGAAGTAACGTAATATTATTGTCCTTTTGACCTGCCAGATAATTTATTGCCTCTCAGTGTCTCAGTTGTGTAGGCCTGTTGAAGCCTTATTGCACTTGTACTGCCCTTTTCCTTTATTGCACACACGTGTTTGACACTTGTTCGAAACCAAACTTTCTATTACTTAAATCCACTACACTTTGCTATTGATTATTGATTAATATTGATTTTAATTTGTGTTACTGATTATTATTGATATTAATTAGCACCGTTTGTAAGGGTTTTTATTATGCAATTGTTCAGTAAATTTGAGACATAACCGGAAACGTTTTGACCGTGTTTTATTGGATTTAACTTAGAGACTCTCGAAATACGTCCGACCCGGCCGAATGGTTTAGTACTATTCCGTGAACGAAGATTACATTTTCTAGCTGAATTTTCAGTTCTTTCTGAAGAATGCCCAAATTTTTTAAAAAATGTGCTCTGGAGCGATGTAAGCCGTTTTCACAACAACGGAGTTGTGAGTAAGCATAACTGCCGATACTGGTCACAAAATAATCCTAGATGGATGAGAATGACCCGAAATCAGGTAACTTTTGGAGTTAACGTGTGGTGTGGAATATTAAATTCATATATTATTGGACCATATCTATTCCATGGGACTTTAAATGGAAGAAAATATGAGATATTTTTGAGAAATGTATTGCCAGGATTATTAGAGACTATCCCTCATAACCAGGAGAATATTTGGTTTCACCAAGATGGTGCACCACCCCATAACTCAGTACTAGTCAAAGATTGTCTTAATGAAATGTACCCTCAGAGATGAATTGGTACTAATGGAGTAGTGAGATGGCCAGCACGATCACCTGACTTGACTCCATTAGATTTTTACCTTTGGGGGTATTTAAAAAGTGTAGTGTACATTGAACCCATTGAGGATATGGCCGATTTGTATAATAAAATATATGCAAGTGTTGCTGCTATAAATAGACATACGTTACAAAAAGTTTGCAATGAAGAGTTACTGAAACGGTACAATATGTGTATTCATGAAGAAGGGAGAAATTTTGAACATTTCATATAATAAGTACCTACTAATAAGAAAGAAATTAGTTTAATTTCATTTTTAATAATATTTCGATAGTTTTTAAATGTTTGTTTATACAACTTTTGTTTACGTTCTTTACTGAATTGTTAATGTAAATTTAGCCCATTCTAAATTAGTGTGTATTTTCTTTGTTGTCTTACTTACTTTAAGTTTTGGGAGCCGTTTTATTAGAAGCGTTATTAGAAAAAAAACATGTAATATGTAGGAACATATGGATATTGGTTCATCATGTTAGTTCCGGTTTGGCCGGAAGTGGTAAACATAATTTTATGATAGTGTATTATATCACTTTCCTTATCTTGAAAAAAAGTGTTTGGTAACCAATATTCTATAATAAATAATAAATAAATTATAGGGATTTATCAAAATTCACGTGTACTGGCATTAATGAAAGAAACTCATGTAACTCCAAAACGGCTTGTTTTTTGTAAATTCTCTATACCATCAAAATTATTCACAAATTATTGTTTAATCAAATGACTTATGTTTCAAGGTTCCAGCCATCAAAAAATAGTTTTGCATCGCAGCGCCATCTCTGTGTGCTGTTGAGGAAAAATTCTAATCACCGTTATTTAAACCTTTCTTTGGTATCAATCATCTGCCATTTACAAAAATAAAATATCTTTATTAGTTTTAGAGATAATGGCCTGGGGACTTTTAAGTGAAACACCCTGTATATGTGGACAAAATTTCAAATCAGTATCTTAAACCGTTCCGGAGAAAACGTGCGAACAAAAACATTTCATGACGTTATAAACCTATTTCAAGAAAAAAAAATATATTTTTTTGCCATTACTATACTTCCAATTCACTACGTGGATGTGGAAGTAATTGTGCCGTATTTTAGAAAAATGTTTATCAAATAGGCGCTGGCAGTCGGCCACACCCGATAGAAAATACTACACTTTTAGCAATGTTTTAATATGAACAATTAGTGACTACTAAATAATAATTAATATTATAAAGATATTTTACAAACTAACAAAGCTTCTGAATACTATTCGTTAAAACAAAATATTAATTTAATGATATAGAAATCCGGGATTTCCGATATTGCTTTTGTTTTCTTACAACAGACACTAATAATTATTAATTTACATACAAAGAAGTAGCGCCACTTTCGACAACTTTGTTTGTATTAGACATTTCTTGTACTTTTTTGGAAGTTCAGTTAACTTCGGTTGTAGTGTGCGCATATTTTTATAAGCAAGGAATATTTGCGCAATGTTGCAGTTTCCGTGACACCAGAAAAGCATGTTCTAGTAACGTTATAGCCACAGTTCTCATGAAAACGAATGAAAATATCTGAACAAAGGGCGAAAATAATAAAAATAAAAGTTTCCTCCCATTACGACATGGAACATAAAAGACCTAATAATAAAAGAACTAACTATGTGTTGATAGGTGCGACAAATAGAAATACTCCACCAGAGAAATACAAAAACCTTTCTACGTTCATATTAAAGCAGCTGTAGTAAATGTTTTTAATCTTTCAGTAGAGCAATGTGTTGAGAAATCCATTTTTTCTACATTATTTATACCTAAAAACAAACGCTTAATACCTACTTAAAATAAGCACTTATTAATATACACTTTAATTTAATAAATGGTGTCATAGTTATTCAGTGACTAAAAAAATAGTACTGCCGTCTTTCTGACGGGAGTGTTTTTATTTGGACAATACTGAAGAGACTGGCGTGCACTTTTTATTTTACTACATTTTTCATACCGACATACAAACCCGGTGCCACACGATGCCTCAAACATTGAATCCAACGTTGGAACAAACATTGAAGCCAACGTTCTGTATGTAGCATTTGGCATATATTTCCGCCACATGGTGTGGCATACATTGGATCCAACGTTGGAGAGAAGGTGGGGTCCAACATTCGTTATTGCTTCTTCAATGTCTCAATTCAATATTTATGTGACAGAATGTACAACAATGCAAGAGTAAGTCAGAAAATGATCAAATGATTAATTTCCGCTTACGGTTTGGTGAATATCGCAAGAGCAAATTTAATTTTCTGTAATTGTACATAAAAATCAATTGCATATTATATTTATTAAAAAATCAATCAAAATAATAGCAAAATAACAAAAATAGATAGATAGTACATAATATAATAACTTCATATGTTTTAAATAATAGGTACATAACCCAACAAGTTAAAAAAATTGATACATTTCTTAAAGTATACCTGTTGCAATATAAAGCACATAAGACGTGTACAACCATTCATGTAGCCAGGCTACAGCATGAAATAAATCAACGTTGGAAGCACCCTTTGATGCACGTCAGCTATACGGACACGAGCTGGAACTTGGCAAGTCACCAATGTGAGCCACACGGCGTTCATAGGAATCCTCATCGTTTGAAGAACTATCAGGTGTTGGATGGCATTGGACGAATCGTGTGACACCGTCTATACCCACATGCACACGCATATGCATATGTACACACATACTATACTGAACTGGTGGGAGATGCACAGATTTAAAAATACGAAAATTGATCTTGTACTAAAATTCATATTTGCTTAACTACACGGTATAATTAGCCTCATCTCATATAAAAAAATGGTAAGGGCCAAGGAAACAAGAAATTTATATAACTTTTGCTCAGGACACTAAGTCTTAACACTAAGATACTTGTACGGGTACAAAAATTTAAGAAAATGAGAGAGATGAAAAATATTGGTGCCACTGAAACCGAAGCTAGCTCTTCAAAGGCAACATAAGGTTTGTAAACATAAGAGTGGCATTTTTATTATTCACAACTAATAACTTTCTCCATCACTTAAAATGAGGAACATGTTTCTTTCGTTTTCTACAACATATTTTGTTTATGATTTTACAATTTATTTTTAGTATTAATTTTCTTAATATTATTACGCATTGATTTGATATTCTTGGTGCTAGAAAGAAATAACACTGTTGCCCCACTGTTTTTCATATTATAGAGATTCTAAAGGTACTTTTGTTTCTTGTTATACAACGTAGAAACATTTCGCATGCAATTATTTTATCAACAAAATGCTGTCTGATGGCTAGTGCAGGGCAAAATAATTGTGGAATGTCCATTACACTCGCGGTATTAAACATTATCTGGTGGATAAGTATGAATAGTATACATGATTTTAAAAGCCATTTTATACTATAAATCTTAATGTAAAAAATTATATAAATTATTTTTTTTTATTTAAAAAAAACTACTAAAAAATAAAATATTTTTTTTTGGAATTCATACACCTGGAAACCAAAAGCTTTGGTAATGGTCATATAGCACTATTGCATAGTTACTTTGCTCAACTGACCGCCCCCAAAGCTTTTGGTTTCCAGGTGTATGAATTATAAAAAAATATTTTTTACTTTTTACTAGTTTTTTAAAATAAAATCTTTTTCTTTAATATATGTCAAGGGAGTCGCGAAGAGAAAGATAATTTGCCATCCTAGAGCGTCCGCCATATTCAATTTAAAATGGCGTCACATAGTTTATCGTATTTTATTCGTCAAGCCCTTTCATTTGATACCCATATCAAGGGGGTTGTGAAGAAAAGGATACTCCGTCATCTTCGGGCGTTCGCCATATTGAATTTAGAATGACGTCACATAGTTTATCGTATTTTACTCACAAAACCCTTTCATTTGATACCCATATCAAGGGGGTTGTGAAGAAAAAGGTACCATATTGAATTTAGACCGATAATGGCTATACCATGTTGCATTGTCACCGGACTTATACAAGTGTGCCAAATTTCAAAGCTCTAGCTTAATTAGAACTAGACGAAATTTTGATTGCAAGATTTGACCTAAACAAACTAACACAAACTAACAAACAGATTAACAAACTAACATTGCAAGTTAAATTAAAGCTTTTAAAAACATAATGAAGTAGTTCAGCTCGCCGCTCCAGTCGCCAAACGGCGTGTAACGGTTCACATTTTATCCACTCAATATTAAGAGTAATTTAATTAAAATACTGCTTTTATTTAATATTTTGTTCTAAAACTACCTTAAACCTACCCTGCTAGTACGCTAGAAATCCATGCGCATGAATAAATAGATTCATTGCGCGTCATTTTATAAATAACCAATCAAAAACGATCTCGCCACTTTTAGCGTCAGTACGGTATAATCGCTTAGAAGATAGATGATTCGAGGCCGGATCCCTGACCGGGGCGGTTGTGCAGGAGAATTATCGTGACATTTTAAAAAGTCTATAACCTCGTTTATCCAGTCTACCTGCTTTAGTAATTTGATACCCAGAATTAATGTTATCAATATTTATCAAATCATATAGTGAAGTGGTGTAGTTCCAAATTACAGCCGAATTAAAACTCTAAGTATACTAACAACTTTCTACCTTCTTCGTTGTCTGCATTTTAAATGGCCGAGGCCATAAACAACGTTTGCTAACGTATTTAGTTAGTAATGATCCTGTTGTCCCTGGATGTTCGGTAATCAGAATTATAATTTCCGAACATTGTATCTTGTTATAAACATTTAGTTTTCATTGATGGTTTCCCTGAAAAACTAATTAGTGAAATCATCGAGAGTGTCGAATTTATCCACCGTGTTCTCAAGTAACTCTCTTTCATGGTGTGCGAAAATATATGTTAGTTCGACGACTAACACACCGAATATTAACTTGTCGGTTTCTTTTTGTAACTAGTTTATAGATGTTGATATTGCTGAAAATATTATCATTTCACTTTTGTTTTTATAATAGTTAAACATTTATTTTACGCGGAACTTGCCAGACGCGAACATATGGGTATATATTTTGTATTTCCATCCAAAAGTTTTTGAATATGTATTTATTGTTTATGCTATATTGTTTTTGTATATTTAACGACATTGTTTTGCTATTTGCACACCCCTGAAGTCTCACGCTCATTTAATAAATAGAGTTATTTGTAGTTTGTTTAATTTTTAAATAAATTTTCAGGTATAATTAATCAGCAATTTTCTTAAGATATTATTAAGTAGAGGCTTAACACATTTTTAAGTTTCAGGCGATGAGGAAACAATTCAATAGAAACAATAAGTAAAGACATAAGAATTTTTAATACCAAGAATTTGTTAATTAAATTTCGAGTTGTTCACTTCGCCACGCACCTCGAAATACACCGTGCCGTGCATCAACGAAGAAAAATATTTGTTTCCTTATCGCCATGAGACGATGTGCGAAGCGAATGGAGCGGCGAGTTGAACTACTCCACTATGTTTTTACACTTAGTTCGCTGCAACAGAATTTTAGTACCCCACCACAACCAAGTATAACGTACCGTAAATGTGATTCTTACGGAAGCGATGAAGGGCCAAAACAAACCTCTTTTTTTAAGTCGCTTGTTAGTCGCGTTTAATTCGACTAACAGTAACATTATTGTTAGGCGAATTTTATTGTAACTGACAGATGCACGATTCTTAGTTGCGTTTATCTCGGCTATTAGACGTGTTTAATTCGACTAACAGATGCGCTACTGTTAGGCGATTTTAATGTTGACTAACAGGTGCACGACTCTTAGGCACGTATATCTCGACTATTAGGCATGTTCATTGTTCTGCGCCACACCAAAGATTTGTTTTGGTTCTAAATTTTCAGAGTTCTAGAACCGTTCCCGTCTTGCGCAGTTTAAGAAATTATGAATTTTAGTGTACTACGCATGACTGTTTCTTTACTGCGCATGACGGGAACGGTTCTAGAACTCTGAAAATTTAGAACCAAAACAAACGTTTGGAGTGGCGCAGAACAATGAACACGCCTAATAGTCGAGATAAACGTGCGTAAGAGTCGTGCACCTGTTAGTCGATATTAAACTCGCCTAATAGTAACGCATCTGTTAGTCGAATTAAACACGTCTAATAGCCGAAATAAACGCAACTAAGAATCGTGCATCTGTTAATTACAATAAAACTCGCCTAACAGTAATGTTACTGTTAGTCGAATTAAACTCGTCTAACAAGCGACATAGAAAAAGAGGTTTATCTTGGCCCTTCAGCGCTTCCGTAGATTCTACAAAAGCGTTGTGCATTATTATTAATTGTTTAGAATCTGGTACAAATCTAGGTTTTTAAAAAGTAGGATGAATCCATGTATTTTTTTAATTAATTCACAACATATATATCCCAGCGAACATGTTGGTCTATATATGAAAATATCTTATAGTTTTCACATATGATATGTTAAAATTGTTGTTTTTTTTTTAGTTAATACATTATAATTAGATGATTGTGTTTTACCTACGATCACTACTGTTAATAGTAAAAAGTACACTACCTGCTATTTACGTAAGTTGAATTTTACACATAGTAAACACAAACTCACTATAAATAGAACAGAGTAATTATAGGCGTTTCAAATTCAATATACGTCAAACAATGCCATTTTTCTTTCATTTCTGTCGGCTGGAATTTACGTCTCACCCTTACGATGTAGTGAAAATGCCAACTTCGCTCTTTCGATAGCGATATAGTAAAGCATTTCAGGTCGCGTATTCAGAAATATGCAAAATATGCCTCTTACAACATTCATTACGTAATATACTAGTATAGGATGTAAGGGGAAGTGTTTATGAAAGTTTATAAACAATAGTTTGTAGTCGAGCAACTTTTTTATTTTAGCGCAATCATTTTTTTTTTCATAGATGAACTTAAGCGTCATCTTAAAATAAATTATCGGCGCAACGGCTATTAAAAAAAAAGATTTAAGTCGTAAAAATAATTTGAGCTCAATTTAGTTCAACAGCCGTCACTGACCTAGTTATAGTACGGCCGCCCGTGATAAAAATCAACTGTTATCACCTAATGCTAATTTCGATCACCGGGTTATAGTTTATTACAATACAAAACCGATTTTCCTCTGAAAAGAACTCCGATAACGTTGCAGTAGCCGGGAAAATGATTTTCCGTCCGTTAAAAAGACGTTCTTTTTTTATCCCCTAATGTCCGTTCTCGATGAATTCTTGTTATAGATGTCGAATAAAACAAGAATAAATACAGAACAGAAATTTTATGTGTTGTATAATTTCAATAATAAAAATCAAAATTGTATTAGAAAATGGTATAAAAAATGTAATCCATTGGAATGAAAAAAATTTTTTTAAGACAAGGTAGATAAATAAATTCATTTTAGGTCTTTGTTCTCATTTTTAACTGAATCTTCATAATCGTAGGGGGTTATGTGGATACTAGTTTAATCTGCATGGCCGTAGGGGACTGTGTGGATGCTAGTGTTAGAATGAGAATTGTCAAATAAGAAATTAGACAAATTCATTTTAGGATTTTAATTTGCTAGCATAACCAGAATTCAGGTTATCGAAAGAATGCAAAGATTTCATTAATATTTCTACACAAAGTTTTTCTTTTATAGATAGTTAATTTTTCTGCTGTTTGCAAAATCCTATAAAGAATGTTTCAATGGTATAAAAAAGTTTCACCCTAATGGCTGAAATCTTTTTTAAATTATAAAACATGCTTCAAATAATCGGAAAAAAGTGAACGGGCATTTCCTATGCTATACAATGTACGAAATCTAGTGGCTCGCATGTTGACGCGGTGGCGCGCGTACTTAATAGAGATGCTATATATACTAAATGCATCTCGACGCTAAGGCGCGCGCTTCATAAAGATGCTGTACCCCTCCATTCCCATGGCACCGACGTAAACATCTCTGTATTGGCATCGGGATTTACCACCGCGGCGCTGATATCACAGGCAATATGGCCGCTAAGTTGTGCCATTTGCTTGCAAAACACATTGTTATTGAATAGAACTCGTGTTTTTTTTTCTAAAATGAAATACGCAAATTTATTAGTAAAATGGCTGCAAAGCTCGATAAAATTATGAGTTACGTGCAGTGCAATTTTATGTCCCCAAACAATTGCAGCCTGGGATGTTCAAGGTAGTATACAATTACCCGTTTCTAACGGTGTTAATATTTTCAGTTTTCTGACACGAGTAGAACCCAAAGAAATGATAAGAACTTCGCCATCAACAGTTCCCTCCACCAATTGATGGCACCACTATCGGCAGAAAAGTCTCCTAAAGCGGGATTTTTATTAATAACAAAGCGCGCATCGGTTTCTCTTTAGTTGAATAAATAATTTCGCTTTGTATACTAACATCAAAAAATCAGTTTGTACTTCGACATTAATGAAATTCTCGTTTCAGTTCTGCTTTTTTACCCATAGGGGTGCGTGCGGGGGGTGAGGGGTACTGAGACTACTGGCATTCGATTCAGCGCCCAAAAAAACATAGGGAGCGAAGTTTTACGCAGCTGTATCAACATATGACATATGACATTTTTCATACATGTTTTATGATATAAAACATCATTTTGATTAGAGAACGGACATTAGAGAGTACCAAAATTAGCCTAAAGAAAGAGCCAGAATTGAAATGCTACTATGATATGCAATGATTAAAACGACCGTTTTTATTTTTTTGTCATAGAAAAACTTCAGAAATAGACGAGAATTGTCGGAACGGACATTTGGCGAGGACACAAGTTTCCACCAGTTCTCAGTTTTCAGTATTTAACCCCTTACATCTTCATGCAGCACTCAAAATTTCCGTTTTCTGTGCATATTTATGAACACCAAGAAACAGTAAGCGGACATTAGGTGACTACTCAGATGACCCGTTATTTCTTACATGTTGAATGTTACATTTCAACCCTTTCGCGAAGCTAAAAATTTCCGTCGCTCTGAACTTATTTTGTCATTGTTCAAAGAAATGAGCATTGGCGCGGGAATTTCCCATTAGGCGATATGTCGAAAATTTTGGTTACGGGCTGCCGTACTATTAATATTATAGGAACTATCTGGTCGGAAGTCTTTAACCAGTTTTATTACAATTTCATTCCATTTTTTTCCTCCAAAATTATTTTATATATGAGTTTTAGACCTCATATTATATAAAATCTTTATTTGTCTGGTCGCTCCCAACTACCAGTTCTTTCCAATGATATAGAACTAATTACACCCTATATACCTTAGCCTGTCTGGTTTAAGTACTTGTATCTACTTCAACTAGTTCGCCGTGTAAAATATAATACAGAGAAATACAAAGACTACGTAACAAAGATGATATTAAATGGCATTTCAAAGGCGACACTCGAACAGATGACGCCCTGTAATTAATGAGTTTTTGGCTGACACTATCACATCACCGGAGGCCAATTCCACCCTTTCTTCATAGTCTGCACACTTACAAATCAGTACGAAAACTTATTTTGAGACTATCCGCCATCAAAGCCGTTCCCAATCCGAAATATGAAGGGGCATTTACCGAACCCGTCTTTTCCAACACTTCATCAATTCACTTCAAACGAAAACTTGTCTAGTATGTTCGCCAAACAACTTGCAATTTACTTTACTTACGGATAATCAGTGGAAATAAAACTTCGGACAATTTATTATTCATTATTTTAATAAATCTAAAACACGCCACAAACATATATCTTGAGAATGTTTGCATTATTTATAAACTTCTAATTGTTGCTATGTCAATTCTAGAAAAATGCATTTGGTAATTTAAAATTTACACATGCAAAAAATTTAGAGTAAAAACACTTTTTAAATACAAGCATTTAGGGGCAGTTCATAAAATACGTTCACAAATAAGGAGGGGGGAGGGGTATTGCTTAGCGTGACGAGATACGACAAGGGGCGGCGGGGGGTCTAAGGAAATGTGAAGTTCGCAGTTCTTCAATTTTATTTTAATTTTTTTCTTAACTTGGCAGTTTTCAAATTTTCTTCGTTACGATAGAAAGTCATTCTTAAGTACTTAAAAGCCTGTAAATAAACATATGGATAGTCAAAAATAAATGTTTCAGATTGTATACACTTAATTATTTACTTATGTGGTCACAATAAGGACAACTTAATATAATATATTTTAACAAACATTTACTTATGTTTAATATGGCGTCGAAAACTGTAGATTAAATATCAAAGAAAATAGCGCTTCCACGTACTCTTCGTTGTCGAAACAATAACAACTGAGTGTAAACTGACTCGAGACACTTCGGACCGATAGTAAAAAACAAGTCGAATTTACTAATGTGTTTGTATTATGCATGATGCCCTTTATAATTGTATTTTATTCGTTACTGAGCACTCAGTAAATGCAGACGCTCTTTTCGTTTTTCGAAATAAAAAATATTTTAAATTATTGATCTGTATGCTATTTTTAATCACAAGAAATCGTTTATAGGGTGATGTGCTAGCTTTTGTGACGTAATATTTGTTAGGGGGGTCGCTGAAAGTGTGACTTAGCGTGACGAAGGGGGGGGGGTCCAAAAAGTGAAATTCTGAGTGACGTATTTTATGGACGGCCCCTTATTAAAAATACGCTAAAATGAAGAAAATTAATATTTTGCGAATTTATTAAGTCAGGTCCATAGTTCAATAAGTGGACCCAGTCAAGACGAGTGGATGTTAATGAAGGTAAAATGAACATTTATCGAGTTAAATAAATTGCATCATTTTATCAATGCTGATAACTTGACCTATAAACTTGTCGCGAAAAGATCATAGGTCCTTAGCTCAACAAAAATAGAATTATATTTTATTGTCCACGGAAATTAGCATTTGACCTAGATAAAACTAGTAAAAATCTGAATTTCTGTTCTTTGAGGTATCCCAAACCCAAATTCGCAATAATCACAAAAATCCCAACATGGCTACCCAAGATATTGAAGGTCAAAGTTTTTTGAAAATATCTCGCGTCCTATACATCGGATGTCCAGGAGGTCAATGTGAAAGTTGACTTTTTTATGTTTTACTAATCCCCCCTCCCTTTTCGAGATACTGAAACTTTGAAGTTTCAAAACATGGTTTTTTCGCAAATATCTCGCGCCAAAAAAATTAGACAGCATTAAAATTAACATGCAAGTTGTAGAGAATTCAATTATCTGAAGGATTGATTTTTTGCATTTTTTCCCAAAACCTCGCCCTATTCGAGATATTCAAGGTCACAGTTTTAAAAAACTTGTGTTTCTCGAATATTTCGCTTCCTATGTATTGGTCTGCAACTAAGTCTAATGCACATACTTGCAAAAAAAACATTTTTTAAACTTCGACTTTGAATGAATCATTTTCCTTATAGGATTTTGCAAACAGTGGAAAGAAAAGCTATCTATGAGAACTAAAGGAAAAACTATATATAAAAATATTAATGAAATCTTTGCATTCTTTCGATAACCTAACTTCTGGTTATGCTAACAAGTAAAATTCTGTTTTGCCATTCTCATTTTAACACTAGCATCCAACCTAGTCCCCTACGGCTAAGCAGGCTAAACTAGTATCTACATGATCCCCTACGATATGTAAATTGAGTTAAAAATGAGAACAAAGGCCTGAAATTAATTTATTTACGTACCTTGTCTTTAAAAATTTTTTCATTCAAATGAATTACATTTTCATAAAATCTCATTCAGTTTCTTGGAAATGCTTAGCCTTTGAAACGTTTTTCGTCCTTATTGTGGACTCCTCAGAAAAGCCTAAAGCCACTTATAACGATGTTCCATGCAAAACTAAGACATTTTCCATGAATGGTATAAAATAATTATAATTGACATTGACTGATAAAAAACAACAGATCTTCACCTATCTATTAGCTAACTAGTATTGGAGCCTGATGAGTCCACAATAAGGACGAAAAACGTTTCAAAGGCTAAGCATTTCCAAGAAACTGAATGAGATTTTATGAAAATGTAATTCATTTGAATGAAACAATTTTTAAAGACAAGGTACGTAAATAAATTAATTTCAGGCCTTTGTTCTCATTTTTAACTCAATTTACATATCGTAGGGGATCATGTAGATACTAGTTTAGCCTGCTTAGCCGTAGGGGACTAGGTTGGATGCTAGTGTTAAAATGGGAATGGCAAATCAGAATTTTACTTGTTAGCATAACCAGAAGTCAGGTTATCGAAAGAATGCAAAGATTTCATTAATATTTTTATATATATATATATATATATATATATATATATATATATATATATATATATATATATATATATATATTTTCCTTTAGTTCTCATAGATAGCTTTTCTTTCCACTGTTTGCAAAATCCTATAAAGAAAATGTTTCATTACTATAAGCAAACAAATAATAAATAATTCACTTTTCGACTTTGAATATCTCGAAAAGGGCGAGGTTTTGGGAAAAAATGCAAAATACCAATCTTATAGATAATTGAATTCGCCACAATTTTTATGTTAACTTTATTGCTGTCTGATTTTTATGGCGCGAGATATTCGAGAAAACCACGTTTTTGAAACTTTGACCTTGAATATGTCGAAAAGGGCGGGGTGGTTAAAAAATAAAAAAGGATACTTAGATAATTTAATTCTCTACAATTTTCACATTGACCTCATGGGCATCCGATGCATGGGACGCGAGATTTTTGCAAAAACTTTGACCGTCAATATCTTGGGGAGCTATGTTGAAATTTTTGTGGATTGGGTTTGGGACACCTCAAAGAACGTCTGTACAAAAATTCAGATTTTTACTAATTTTGTCCAGGTTTCCTCCTGTTTTTTGCTAATTTCCGTGTGCTATTAATGTATATCTCTCGATAAGCTTTTAGTTCAGGCCATCAGTATTAATAAAATGATGACCTACCTTTGTTAACATCCACTCATGCGCAATGGGTTCTCATAATGGAGTACGCCCCTGCCCAAATCAAGTCGTGTAATTTTTATTGTCTTCGTCTTAGTAGATTTTAATAAAATCTCGTTTTTAAAATTATTTTTGACTTATATTTTATTATTTCCGTTTTAGTCACGGCAGAGTCACAGAGGAGTTGCACAGTGAATTGACTTTCTTGGCTGCAGCATCTGTTCATTGTGACAGGTAACTTTATTTCCATCGGTACTACATATATGTGCAAAATTTCAAGATAATAAATCAAGTTGAAGTAAATCAAAGAAGATCAGATGTAAAAATGGAAATAACTCACGTACAAGGTTTTAGAAATGAGCCGCAAATGGGATACTATTTAACATACAGAGGGATGGAAGAAAAATATTTGGGAAAGCACTCTCAAATTAGGAATAAAATAGATAAACAAGTTTTTATAAAAATATCTCGAAAACTGTTGACTAGAGCGAGAGAATAATTAATTTTAAAGCTTCTTAAATTATCATTTCATTTAAATGAAAATTAACCGATGTAGATTTTTTTTAAACTACATTTACGAGGGAAGTAAATGTAGTTTAAAAATTGGCCGTCGCGTCCGTTGGGCGTGTTCGACGGACGGCCAAGCTGCGTGCTGGAACGAACCTCCATGGATGCCCGGAATTGGCAGCGATGCCCATCATACGCTGGCAAATCAATCAATCAATTAATCAAACTACATTTGCTTCCCTCGTAAACCGGAAAGACAAGTATTGTATTCGAGAAAAAATCAACCTCCGAAATTTCCTCGGATTTTCACGTTTTAGGCTGTGTAGATTACGAATATGAAGGTAGTTTAATTCCGTCAGTCTGTCTGTCGGTCTATTGTCTGCCTGCTGATGCTATGTCTAAAAAACTATTTGACAGTCAAGATTGGTAGACAGTTGACGCTACTGCCAGTGAAGAAATAAGTGGTAGACTTTCACTGGAAAATACACAGGGTGGACCGTCTAAAGATAATAGGTAATGAAAAAAGTGTGACAGATGGAAATAATATTTAGCATATAGTTAACACAATTATTGGCAAGGAAAAGACCTTAAGTATTCTACTTTTATTGAAAAATATACATGTGATCGTCCTAAGAGACAATTCAAGTATGGTGGAAATGTGTAACGGTATTTACGCAAACCTTAGTTATATAGATATTCCGGCACTTTTCATTTATTATTTATTTTTTCTGTCTGATGACCGCTCTATATATTTGTTTATTCAATAGTTATCAGGTTTCCTTTGTAACAGTGGTTATAACTACATTCCGATTATTATTTTCCTATGCCATTTCATAACTAAGTGACCACCCTGTATAAATAAAGAGGGAAGTTCTGTACCTTTACAATTTTTTTGACAACGCTGCGTTACGCGTGCTCCATTCGAGAACTAAAGGTTCTACAGAGAAATGTTGAATATAAAATTTAAAAGCTAAAATTCTTTGCAGTTTGGTTTTTCAATGTGATAAAATGTCCTTAATTTAGTTTTTGGTTTATCACCATACCATATTTCTGAATACAGCTACAGCTGTTTAAAGTTAGATAAATTAGATAACATTTTCTCTTGATAATCGCTTATTGGACGTATCAAATTTTATTTTAACTTTTCACAATTGTTCAATTACTTTTCTTGACACTTCATTAAATGCTACAAATACAACTAATAATAGGAATCTTACACAGTCAACAATTATATCCATTTCACATTAAACATGTATTCTTTTTATTGTATCTATTAATTAAAAGTCAATTTTAACTCTACTGTATCGAACACATTTAATTACACAAATACAAATATAACAAATGGCGCAGTCGTAGCGGATCTATTAAACGTCACATTTCTGGACATAACTGCTAAAAAATATGTCCAAAGAAAGAAGGATCACATCGGTCTAGCCATTGGAAAAGAACCTCTAGAACTTCTGTGGTGTGGTGGTGGTGGATCCCAATTACTTCCACATCCACGTTGTTAAGCGGAAGTATAGTAATAGTAAAAAAAATCAAAAATGTTTCTTGTTGAAATAAGTTTAGAATGCATGAAACGTCGAGATTTTAAATTTGAGCGAAAACATTTTTTCTCTTTGTCTGTTTGTGCGCACGTTTTCTCTAGAACGGTTTAAGACATTGACTTGAAACTTCATACACGTATATATTATAACGAGATCTGGAACTGGATTGTTTTTCGAACTTATCTGGTAAAGGGATGGGGATAAATAAGGGAAAATAAGTAAAGCAAAAAAGTACAAAAATTTGAGACTTGGTGTATATGCTAGCTTCCAAGTTCTCAGATCTTTTTATAACATTTTCCACCCCCCGTCACCACCCCCACTCCATTATTAAGGGGTTGATAACATTTAATTGAGATATTCACTTGAAATTTGATAGACGTATATATTATAACAACACCTGGTACTAGATTATATTTTGAGATGATTCCGTTGAAGAGTCGGAGATTAAATAGTAGAAAATAAGTAAAGCAAGCTGGTAAGGGTACAGAAACTTGGAATTTGGTGTATATACTAGAAGCCAAGGCCTCAGCTTTTTTTAAACATTTTTCAACCACTCCACTCCATTATTAAAGGGACTGATAAAATTAAATTCAAATAATCACTTAAAAAATTTAGTACACGTATGTATTATAATGATATCTGGAACTAGGTTATATTTTGAGATGATTCCGTTGAAGGGGTGGTGTTGAGTAGAGGTAAATAGGGGAAAATGGGTAAGGCAAGCTAGCAAGAGTACAGAAACTTGAGATTTGGTGTATATACTAGAAGCCAAGACGACAGATTTCCTTATAATATTTTTCAACCCCCTCTATTAAAGGGGTTGATAAAATAAAACTGAGGTATTCGCTTAAAATTTAATATTTGGTACACATATGTATTGTAATGACATCTGATTCAGATGATTCCGTTGAAGGGATGGGGGAGCGGTGTAAATTGGCGAAAATAAGTAGAACAAGCTAATAATAGTCCAGAAACTTAATTTTTGACGTACATGCTGGAAACCAATACCTCAAATTTTTTTATGACAGCTGCCTCAAATATTAAAATTCTATGGCCAATTATTTACACAAACTAGGGTGCGAATATAGTCAAGACATTTCCTTTAAAGAGACTTGGATGAAATATTTGGATGTGGATAAGTATCGATTTTTTTTTTTTTTAGTTTGAAAAGAACCTACTTAACCTACTGGATATTAGTCATTTAAGAGTCAACTCTCCTAAACTCCGTTGTTATTCAAAATTATTTAATCCACTACCACTAATACATTTGGCAAACAAAAGACAGCTTCCATTATCAAAGTAATACTTATGCTTTTACAAATACAACTCAACAAATTTCATTTAATTTTAACGAATGCGTTTTTGTGTATTATAGAGGTAATGCAGAAAATATTTTAGAACATCAAGTTTATTTTAAGAAAGTTCACTTTAAGAAATTAAATTTAACATTTACGTTAATATTAATAAATTGAGCCCTACAAGCTACCCGAATTTTTATTCAGTAATACGTATTCATTCTCAAACATTTAAAAAATTTTGGATTTATATCCAAATCATGGAAATTGGAGATTAAAAATTGCTAGTAACACTTCACATAGAAATAAATTACGCGGCAAAGCCACTGCATTAGTGAATTCCTGTAAACCCGCTGCTTGAATAGAAATAAGAGCCTTGTTAGCAGCTCACTTTGACCACTCTCGAGATCTAACATCTCTCATACAGAATATACAACTCATTCATCAAATGTAAAAATAATTCACTTTAACCTTTGTTCGTTTATAAATGCTTAATGCGAAAATGCACTTATCCGTACAAAAACAGAATTTAATAGTAGTACATACAAAAACTATCGCAAACAGACTTAATTGAAACCGTGACTTTAAATACCTTGTTAACAGGTGTAGAACCTAAATTAGGTCAAATTTTATGTGCTCAAAGTATGCTAAAAGCAATTAATAGAGTTATAAGCAAATTCCAACTCTCTCATTTTGAGTCTAAAACTTTCAAAAAATAATCCTGCTAGACATTCAATTCCACTCCAACAGAAACAGTGTAAGAAATTCTGTCTCGTTAGTCCCAAATGAAAGAATTTATTTGATTGAATTTTGTTTTTGGAAATACTTCGAAATACAAACTTTTAGAAAATCTTGGAACGAGTATATCTAATGTTCTTAATTCCAAATTCTACATTTATAAGATTAACTAACTAAAACCATTGCAGACTGCATAAAGTACGTAAATAGTTTATCGATTAATTAACTAAATTAGTTCCTTTTCTTGGCGCACTTAAAATCATTCTAAATACTTCCCTCGCCTTACTTCCGATTTAAGTATTGATAACAACGTTGGCTTGATAATTACACGAGTCTTAGGGGCACGCCTGAAAGTTCTTTAAAGAACAAACACAACTATGAACCCTGATCGAGTTACTATGTCAATATTTTCTAATGCAGCAGGCTTTAGCAAAAGTTACAAATTCAAGTTATAATTCATGAATCACTTTAGAAAATCTACATAAATCCTGATTACTCACAAGCAAATCACGCTTCCAGACTTAATTTAAGTAGAATATTTCCAAAACCATTTACCGCTATAGTGGGACGGTGTCATGACTAAGACGTGCTGAAAATGTTAATAGGGTACCTGAGAGAAAGCCACAACTTAAATTCAATCAGCTACAATGGCAACAATATTTCTTCAGTTAATATTAAAAGTAATAAAAGCCACACAATAAACAAACCAACGCCATAGCGTGCCTCTTTGGACCCCAGCCTCATGGGCTAATTTTCGGTGCCTAGGTGGGCACTTTCGTGTCCAGACATCCTCTTTTGGTGTCTGGGTAGACACTGCCCATTTTGATTGCATCCCAAGTATCTGAGGTAAATGGCGTGTAAGCGTTTTACAAGTGCAAGCATGTTCAATGTTTACTAACACTGTAACTGTTTTAATACCTAAATATTAAAAAAGGCTTCACCTGTGCGAACGGCACCTAGTTTTTTGTTGGAGAGCATAGGGCCGTGGATTTTAAGAGTGTGGACATTCAAAGGGCGCCACCTGCTAGATACTAAATGTAGTGGTATACATAATTTTGCCAGCCAGGAACAAAATTATGTTACCAGCAATTATGCGATGGAAATATAAAAATTAACTAATAATGTCAAAGTTTACACTTTACTATAAAATCTCAAAATCTAGGCAATTCCAGGTACATTACTGGGAATAACAAGAACATGTAGACATTGAACATTTATTACAACACAGGTGAGAAGTACAACAACAAAAAATAAATAAATAAAGGTACTTAACTTGATTTATACCCAATGAAGAAAATTTTATATATTTGCTCTAACAAAACTATTCAAGTGATTTAAAATATCTTTGAGAAGTTCTCTCGCAACCATGAATCATATATTATACACAAGTTATAGTTTTCAACAGTGAATTAAAAGATATTACTACAAGTTTATTTGTCACTAAAGTGTGACGTAAATGGACAAAAATTCATGAGCTAATGAATTATAATATTCACGGTGCAAACTCATATGTTAATGATGATCTAAAATATGTATGTTCCCTTACAACATTTCGTGTACAATGTGGCCAAAGGCATACTGACCCCACATGGTACCATACGATGTCTTTCCAATAAGGTCTGAAAGCGTTTCAGTATTCCACACAAAAACTTATCGTTAAATTATGATTACAAAAATGATATGATTTACTTTAATGTATTAACCAAAAAATCACTGAGTAAATCTATTATAATTTCTTCAAAAATATACAACTAAAATGACACAAGAAAAAACCCGATCAGAGCCTCGGCATTTTCTGTGACTACTGCAGTACCACTTCCCAGACGTACTCGACGATGGATACGACTACAACCATAAATGCATGCCGGACACCAAACTCCCTGCATTAAATCTCTTGGAGACTGCTACTAACAACTCTCCAAGCCAGAACTTCTCTGAATCTGAGCCAGACCCACACATAACCAAACATCTGAGTAATGGACTTCCTCCTATTACTACTCCTCTAAAATATAACCAAAATTACTGCACCAACCAGCTTGGTCCGTACATTAACTACTCTGCTTAATAGCCTAACCAAACACTATGTAATAATTACAATAAATAGGAACTTTTCCAAGACAAAACTCAAAATAAAAGGCTCATCTCATATAGAGAGTACTACAATATAACCTCACGAAATCCGTGGCGTCAAAATTTCAAAAAAACCAAATGAATTCCTTCCTGGAATTTACAAAACGCTCACAGCAAAGCGGTGAAGATCGTTGGGTACATCAAATCAAATCCAAATCAATGTTAGCGATGTAAAACCCACATTGTTTAATACAAAACCGGGACCGCCGCCGTTCGCTGTATCGTATCTGTCGAAGCACCAGACCCAGACCGGAAATCTCCCGCAGTTCTCAGTGTTGCTAACTTGAGCATCTAGAGAAAACTTTCTCTAGCTAATGAAAACTCGTCAACAATGGACTCAATAATCAAAAGACTAAATTTCAGAATTATGTAACATTTCAACTACAAGAACATACGATTGACATCATCACTCAAACTATTCTTAAAGAAAACATGTTTACTTTCTGGATGTTCAGATTTTTACAGATATACGACACGCTATGCCCTTCAAAATACGAGTGGGTGCATACCTCTCTACTTCAATAAGTGAATTAATTGGAGTCAATTTACTGTAAATAAATTGAACTTAGTCATGTAGCTTTTTCAAATGCTACAACACTAACACCTTAGCACTGCGCTAGATCAGTGGCGCAGTGCTAAGGTGTTTGGCTTGCGAGCACGGAATCCTGGCCAGGGTATGGATTTTTAATGGTATTTCTCATGTGTTACCGAGACGGTAGCAGTGAGCTAGGGCGCTGTTGAGTGGCACAATATGTCTAGTCGCTGTTATCTCTCCTGACTTCGAGTCTCAGCTGCGGTAGATGGCAATTTCGCAGGAAATGGTTGTTGTGTTGATATCTATGTGTAGGTGTCCTGGTTGAGTGGTAGAACAGCAACAGCTGAACTCCGACGTTAATATAAATAAGGCCATTAAAAAAAAACATGTGTGATTATGTATATAAAATATTTAAATGGTATTGATTCAAAATAACAATTTCTAATGTTAATATTCTGAAAATGTTGGCATGAAATATAATTAGGAATTGCTTCCTTTAATGAGACCTTATTTTCCCTCGTTTCGTAATAGTCTTTAGGAAAATATCTTAACATTTTTAAGTAAAATTCATATATAGCTTCATATTGTTGCGTATTTCCACCTCTTAGGAAACACCCTGTATGAATCCGTGGGTTCTAAATAATTTTAACAAGGGGTAAACCACTAACACTTTATTTAATAATTTACTGACTATACAATACTTCAAAATAACCTTTACACTTTTCTACTTTATATCGAACCTCCCTTTTTCGCTGCCAAATTTCGCTTAATAAAACTTCTTCACTTTTATCAAACTTCTCTCCTGCGCCGGTAATCGCGCCTTATATACTCTGAAATTGCCTCTAGATTGATCCAGGATCTTCTCACACCACACTCTAGAAAACTCTATCTCTTTCTACAAGTTTCCAGTCACTATTAGGCATAGGCGTATCAATCTCCAGTTCCAAGGGGGTGTAATACATAACAATATATTAGCTGGTATATGAACAGTTCATTCCAATATGAGAGACATGCTATTCAAGCTGTTTAAGAAAGTAATAACAATATTGCACAACATGTATGGGGATATCTCAAAAGTATATGTTTTCATAAGTATTTTTATAAATACTTCTAATACTTCTATAAATAGTTCTTTTAGCAATGTATATTTTTGTGTTTTTTTTTTACAGTAACGAAGCCAATTAATTATGTTTATTTTAAACTATGCCAATTAGTCAAACTAATACTATTGTTATTTAGAAGTGCCAAATGTGATACGAAGTTTCAAAATTTATAATTATTCAGAACTATGAATTTTTCTACTCTACGAATTGTTTAGTGTTTACAGAACAGTTTCAAAATGTATAATTATTCAGGACTATGAATTTTTCTATGCTCTACGAATTATCTTCGAGTACTACATGCAAGGAGAAAGAGTAGTCTCGCTTTCAGATCTAAAGAAGCTTTTATTGAATATTATTAATAATATGTCAGCACTGGTAATAACTTTTTCTTTATTTTGTAATTTTTTAGAGTGAAAATGCATCAAATTTATGTATTTGACCTGGTTTGATCATGTACTTAATATACAGATGGACAAAAGTATGTTTGACACATAACTTTTGTCCACGGATTTCGATTTCTCTGGAGATACACAGAAATTTATACATACAAACATTGTTTATTCTGCACTTGAGTTCAGCGTATTATGAAACGGTTTCTCAATTTTTTTGTCTACGACTACTATTAAGAAATTGTCCGGATACAATATGACTATTTGATTAAATCAAATAGATGTAGGTAATAGTAAATGGTCCACGTTAGTTGAGAAAATAGTCAATTCATGCGGCAAATTGGTTAAAATCTCCCGCCTGTGTTGTTTAATAATGTTCTTTTAACGAAGGTAATGAGTATGAAATGAGTTATTCAGCTATTCGGTCCTCAACTGACCAGGAAATCACATTAGTGGTCAATGCAAGAATTAATTGCTGATTGAAACCTGTATGATGCTTCTAAAATTCAATCACACAACCACGTTTTTAGAAAAATAGGGTCTGTCTACGTAATATTTTGATATATGTGTCAGTTTACATTACAGGTTTATTGAAAATATCTACATATGAATCTACTGACATGCAGACTTACATAACAAAATGTAAACAGACGCCTTCTTGTTAGGCAATGGTCATATTTTAAAAATATTAGTTATCCAGTCATTCATATAGACTTGATGGGCTTAAAGTGGCTAAACAACATTTCAATTTCTCGTTACACAAAAGTGGTCTCCGTGTTAAAAAAAACTCGACGGGCAAAGTAGTGAAACAAACGAGAGACTATACGTCAGTTATGAAAAGAAATGTTTGGAAATGCCAAGATTAAATATGTTCGGCTTACGACTTACATTTCCAGGTGGAGTAAGCTTATTAGATAGATAACCATATATTAAACTTACACTATATTTTACCGTACATTCGTAAAGATAACAAAAATTCGAAGAAAATGAACCGATTCGACATCAAATTTGAGCTACTGCGGCTTGATAAGCCAGCGTAATTTCATATTACTGTAAATACTGCTTTTTGTTGTTAATTTGGAAAATGTACATCAAAAGGCACATTACAATTAAATTGAAAGGTATATCGATAAATGATCCAGATTGTTCCTTTGTCTACTATTTATGGTACATTGTAGTTATTCGAAAATGTTTAAATTTTGCAAGTGTATTTAATTTTCCAACTTTGAGAACTGAAATGTTAATTTTGCTACAGATAGACTGAGAGCACCTTCCACCAGGTTGATACCCTCCACTCCTCCTCATATTTAACTTAATTAGTCTGTTGATGGAACGTATCCGGAAACAGTGAAAAGAGGGTTCCGAACCCACATTCTTTACCTACCTATGTATTAGTTTCATTTCATCATTAATTCCTATTGTTATGAATTACACCCCCTTGGAACTGGAGATGATACGCCTATGCCTACTAATAGTGACTGGAAAGACTCTAGAAAGAGCCATGGACTTGTGTAGAATGTGGTGGAAGAAGATTCTGGTTCAATCTAGAGGTAATTTCAGAGTATATAAGGCGCGATTACCGGCGCAGAAGAAGTTTATTAAAGAGCAGTTTATAAAAGTGAACAAGTTGAAAAGTGAAAAGTGAGGTTAGATATCAAGTAAATAAAGTGAATTTGAAGTATTGTATAGTCAGTAAATTGTTAAATAAAGTGTTAGTAGTGTTTATCTCTTGTTGAAATTATTTAGAACCCACGGATTCACACAGGGTGTTTCCTAAAAGGTGGAAAATTCGCAACACTATGATTCAACTTTTACCTTTATGATGAATTAGACCAATAAAGCAAATCGTTAATTATTATTATTTGATTTTATACCTACAGCGAACGTTTAGAGAGCAAACCGAAATTCAAATTTGTTCATCAAATGTGTCGTAAGGATTTATCATACATCCCCTACTATTCTGACCGTATATACAGTGTCTTAATTTGCTTGATCAATTAAAATCAAAAAAATTATTCAGCAGAACTAGAAAATTCGAACAGTCTGACTGAACGTACCGATTTCTACGGAATTCCACGAAGAGTTAACTTACCACGGGGTTCCTTAACCCTCAGACAACTGTGCTTGTTACAGTAATGCAAATGAAAATAGAAATAGATTTATTGCACACTATGGTCAATTATTATCATACTGTACATGTCAAGAAACATACAATATTGCATAAGGACAACAGCAGATAAAAACAAAAAAGCAGTATAAATAAAACATCTAGTGCAAATCTGTTGTAAGTATACCACGTACTTGTATCAAGTGTTTTCACTCATTCCTTGAAGAGGATGCATGCTTGGTGCTGCAATTGGTAATTGTTTAATGTAATTTTTGGTTGTCGCTAAAGTTATGCATCTCATATTTTTTGGTAGCTTGGTAATGTAACGAATACATTGATAGAAATAACATTTTTCTAATAATGTCTGAGAGACAAGAAACAACTTTCTTTCTAGCACTATGTACATGCTTCCATAATATTATTTACGAACAGATGTTAATTTTTAAGAGAAATAGATGTAGATGCAGTTAACAAATTGAATTTCCTGAAGTAGCCTCTGCGTGATTTAGTCACCCACAAATCTGCCATATTTACGTATGACAGAATTTTTAAAGGTGTGGTTCGCCTTATGTTAAAATTCTATGGCAGGTAAATAAAAATTACCGCAATATGTTGTTCGTGTGGTATCTTCAGTAGTTATGCTATGGGGATTCGAGCTCAAAATCCCATGTTATTTCTTATGGAGGTTCATTTTGCACATTTTTGTCTGATTTTACTCCCCACCAATTTTTAGGCTCCGCCTTCGGGGAAGGTCCTACTGGTCGAAGAGACATTATTGGTCGAGGTGTCTGGGTGGTTTATATGTCTCGAAAGTTATTTTATTAGACACCATTGTTAAACAGGTATGTATTTAAACAGGTCTGTATTTAAGCAGGTCTGTATTTAAACAGGTTTGTTTAAATACAGACCTGTTTAAATACAGACCTGTTTAAATACAAACCTGTTTAACAACGGTGTCTAATAAAATAACTTTCGAGACATATAAACCACCCAGACACCTCGACCAATAATATCTCTTCGACCAGTAGGACCTTCCCCGAAGGCGGAGCCTAAAAATTGGTGGGGAGTAAAATCAGACAAAAATGTGCAAAATGAACCTCCATAAGAAATAACATGGGATTTTGAGCTCGAATCCCCATAGCATAACTACTATCTTCGGATCTTCCAGTATTTTTAGCTTATTCAAGGAATAGCAAAACTTACTGAGTTTACCACCTTGTTTTGACTAGTTTATGTAAGAGTCTATTGCAAATTTAGCCCAATTTGATTATTCAGTATCAGTACTATCTTTTCTAATTTTCTTTATGCTATCAGCATTATTTCTGTTATGGATAAATAGGATACAATTTGTTCTTGTAAGTAATTAATAATAAAGAATTTTCTTTAGTAAACCATTCACGTATCTTCGTGGAACCATCTTTGAGTCATGGTGTGTGCCTCTTTATACTTTTAATCAATTATTTCCATATTACTCTTATCAGTATGGTTTGTTAATATTACTGAGGGACCGCTAAAAGAAGTGGGTGGATAAGGTTCTTTTTGGCTCCCGGCAGGACTAAACAAAATTACTTTCCTCTTAAAATGTTTCGGCTGTATTGATAACATTTAGGATATAAGTTTACTTGTTCTATGATTGGTTCTTGACTGAAAACTATTTTAATCTGGTATACAAGATCTGAATGAAACATAGGTTATTTAGCAAATTAATCTATTTTGTTACATTTTAAATCAATTTTATTTCTTTTCAATAAGAAGCGCTATTATCACCATGTTAGTTTTTATGTGTGTTAATATTTGACTAATAAAGTGAAATATATAAAAATTAGGCTGGCTTTATGAGCTTTTTTTATCGAAAAAAAATCTAATTAATTTAATAAATATAGAAATACATTAAAATTTGCTAATTAACCTATATTTCAAATATTGTAAAGCAGTCTTCAGACAAAAGACAATCATAGAGCCAGTAAGTTTAGATCCTAAATTTTATCAAAATAATAATTCAGCCAATATTTTAGAAAAAACGAATTTTTTGTTCGTTCCGGGGGCCAAAAATGATCCTATCTACCCAACTTCTTTTACAGAAATAATAGTACGCCAAGGATATTCTCTAATGATTCTCTTGTGCAAATACAACGTTCTAACATCGATTATTAAGGTATGTTTGAAACTAGTCATAAGCCACATTTCATAAACCCATTTTCTTCTTATTTACTAAACAAACCAAAAAACGCCAAGCCCAAGGCAAATGAAATATCATCTGATAAAAACCAAAACATGTGGCTGAAATTGATCAATTTATTAGATGATCGTGCTTTCCACTAGAATATTGTTATGCTCTAAAAAGATACTATCCTCCTACACATAGCAATTAGATATTAGGCTTATTGACCTAAAAATTTCTATTAGTAATGAATCTCCATTTTCATAAATTGATTACACAATTATAATTAGATGGAAAAGACATTGAATCTCAAGGACTCATTTGTAACATTGGGTAGGTTTGGGGAGTGTAACCGCTGAGAATAATCGCTCAACACGATTACTTTTTTATTTTAGTAAACAACTGTTAGTAAACTAAACGATGTAAAGCAAGTTGCTAAATGGAAAGTTATGTTATATTGCAGAAAATCTTGTTATCGTGGATGTTAATATTAATACATTTGTATTGTGCATTCTTGAAAAACACAAACAAAATAGGTAACTGGGAAGAGACAAACATTCAAGAATATTAGCTAAGAGTGAAAGGAAGTGAGGTCAAGTTTTACAGCTGACTAAACTCTGTGTGGATATTGCAGGTGACTAAAACACTCAACAGTTGACGATTAGCACATTTTCTGCATTATCGTTAAAGGTACTCATTGTATTGACTCACACAAAATGACATACTTTCATCACAACATTGACTGTGTGTCTCCTTCACTAAAACACTTGCTTTTTCTTTGCTTTAATAATATGTAAAATAACGGCAATGGGGATGTTATATAAGAATATTCTCGGTGGGCCCCTACATTCTATTCAATAATTTTGGTCAAAGCAATAGTACTAGGAATTCCTGCTGAATTTACAAATTACCTTCCTCCTATTCGTTTCTTCCTTTATTCCCAATCATCCTGAGTGGCGCGGCGCACTGAATATATATAATCGACATGCAGGGGTCACAGATAGGAATATAATTAAAGTGTAGCTTCATAAATTACAAAAGAGTACTTTTTACAGGCGGCTGGTAGCCTCAGTTGTCAGCATGCCTGACTTGTATTCTGGGCATACCCAATGAAGTGCTTCATATTCCACTACAAGCTGTAAGGCTACGCCATCTTTAATCAGAACAATCTAGATCTCCTAGGCTTAAGAGAGTCATTGACATGACCTGGAAGGCTTTTAAATATATTTTCAAACAAACAAAACAAGCAGTATTCTTAGTATATAATAAAGTACGCTAATTTGTTTTTAAATGTTCTTACTGTGTCGTGTTATTTGAAAACACTGTCGTGGCCTGAACTTTTTTTAATAGAATGTGATTTATATTATTTCAGTTAATCAGATTTTGAGCAATGCATTGCGTGCAGTTAACCTTCGCCTGCTCATTCCACATGTACGATCACGCCTCAATCCCATCAACACACTGTCACGGCGATCAGCAGGGCCGAACACGACGCGTACTCATTTATAATTTAGAGGGAATCCGGCGTATAATACACAGCATGCTCTAGTTCATCCCATTAACTTCTGTTTAATATTTATTTAGTTAATCATTTAAAACATTATGTGTATACCGAAATACATGGCAAAAATTCGAAACTAAAGCAATTTTTTTGCAAGGCAACCAGATTCTGGAACGCAAAATTCTAGATATTTCCAAATAATATTGATACTAAATATTATTTTGAAATATATGTATTGGTATTAAATTTAATATATTCAACAAATATAATCAATGATGATATTTCCTATCCCATGTTGCAAAATATGGGAATTCTTGCCAAATTATTTCTGTTGGATGTTTATAACGAGATGTCGCTCAAATCTTATGTTCCAAATTGTTTAAAGAAGAGCAATATTATTCTTTTTCATAAATTTGGTAAAGATCCATCCCTATGCGAATCTTATAGACCTATTACCCTCATGTCGTGTCTCACTAAAACTTTTGAAAGGCTTATCAAACTTAGGTTAGAATACTGGCTTCTAAACAACAATATCTTACCCCATAATCAATATGGTTTTAAACCTGGTTATGGAACCACAGATGCCACGGTTCATTTAGTAACAGATATATAGACATCTGTGACCACAGGGGTCAGTTTTGAGTCCATTGTTATTTAATGTTTATACCCGCGATATTCATAACATCGGGTCAAATAATATCAGCTGTATTCAGTACGCTGATGACATAGTTATTTACTCCTCTGAACAGAATCGTCAAGAATGTACTCGAGCACTAAGTCATATCACTTGTTTAAAAGAGTGGTGTTTCATTAATGGATTCACCATATCTGCAAATAAATCATCCGTTATGTTTTTTACTCGTAAACGGATTAGCTTTCAGGATTCTATTATATTAAATGGAATGTCCTTTCCTGTGTCCAAAGTTTTTAAATATCTGGGAATTCTACTAGATTCCAAACTCCTATGGAAAAATCAAATAGAATATGTCGCTAATCGATGTGAAAAGGGTATTAATATTTTAAAGCAAGTATGTAGCCTCTCTTGGGGTCCAAACCAGGAAATAGATTTACTTTTCTATAGATCTTTCATTAGATCTATAATAGACTATGGTAGTATCCTATACGGTTCTCCCTGTAATACTCATTTAAGAAAAGTTGATAGAGTTCAGCTTAAGTCTATTAGAATATGCCTAGGTGTTATGAGATCATCTCCTAGTCAAGCTGTTTTAGTGAAAGCATTGAAACCTCCTCTATGGTGCCGAAGGGAATTGTTAGCATCAAAACATATTTAAAAAATAAATCTAATGAGTTGATTATGAAAAAATTTCACAATATTTTTGTTAAAAATTTAAGTGATCCCTAGTGGGCGAAAAAAAATTCTCCGCCATTATGTACTGCATATGAGCATTGTAATGAGCTGAACCTTTTGTCACATAATTATGCCAAAGAAAAAACTATTTTCGAAATTGAATATAATACTCTCTTTCTAAAACCAAATGTCCTTATACCAGTTTATCCAAAAGACGACGAGTTATCTGTCTATAAAACTTACCATGAAAATCTCGCAAAAATCCCTAATAATCCTATTAAAATTTATACTGATAGCTCTAAGCTGACAAACTAAGCGGAGCATTTTATGTCCCGTACAAACAATATGAGTACTCTTTTAATTTAAATCCTAAACTTAGCATTTTTTTCGGCAGAGGCCGCAGCTATTTTACATGCTATAGAATGGGCAATTTCTGAACAGTTCACCAAGTTGTTATATGCTCAGATTCGCAATCAGTTTTAGAAAAATTATGTAATTTTCCTGGTCTTAACTGTTTTTGTCCCAACTCGTTCATAGTAAAAATTATGGAACAATTATCCATTGCTTCCCTAGGGAATATAAACTTCCATTTTATTTGGGTAAAAGCCCACGCTAATATACCTGGAAATAATAAAGTTGATACGATCGCAAGGAACACTAATATCGGTACTACTGAAATGGACTTTACTACAGTCACCACCGATTTTTATCCTGCTGTCAAAAAATACCTCTGGCATAAATGGAATCAATATTGGATCTACCATAAGTAGAATTAAACTTAATCAAATTTCCCGCTCACCTATATAAAATTGGAGTACGTGAAGATCCACACTGCCCTTGTGGCGCAATCGGTGATATTAATCATATTATATTTAATTGTCCATTAACAGAACCTAAAGCAAAACATTTTCTTAAATTCCTGCATGATAATCATTTTATTTCACCCATATGGTTACCATATTTTTTAAGTCTAAAAAATCCTGATTTAATGAAAAAACGTGTCTCTTTCTTTTTTGACGCCAACATTGACATTTAGGTATTTTACCCATAACCCTTGTTTCATTCCCTTTGTTTATTAAGTCCTTCCAACCGTGGCCCACCTGTGTTTGTCTTATTAAATGCCCTGAAAGGCCTCTGGGCGAAAAGTGAGTCGTCCTTGTTTGAATTCCTTAAAAACCTTCCTTTCTTATAAATGAGTAACGCAAGAGTTTTTTATTATTATTTTTTTTCTCTTATTTTATTGTTGATTTTTTTTAACTTATAAAATTTGCTAGGGTTGTTATTTTAAGTAATTTTATATCTTTATTAAATTTATGATACATATTTAGGTCTCGGTAATGGGTACCTTTGTATTTCTACATTTACGGTGTAATATTTTATATCCTCTAATCCGGTTTATTTTGTCTCATAGTAGGTAGTTATATGTCCGTGGCCAAAACACTTTGCTTGTAAGGTCAATAATTGGAAGAAAAAAAAAATATAATCAATATGTAAAACATATATACATACAGGAAATATTTTTTTTGTAACGCCATATTCTAAAATGACATTTATTTGACAGTTTCAGTAAATCTTAACAATGTCATTATTGATAAGTGAAAAATAAACATAAAACTGTGAAATGAGGAAATTTTATTTCACAGTTTGAAATGAAACTTAATAGTCAAGAAACAACAAATTACTAATAATTTAACGAAAATTAATATGAATTATCCTAACATTCCTGGAATTATAGGTTCAAATGTGCGAAAAATATTTGATTCATTTATATTAATATGGTGGTTGGTCTGATTTTCACCAACGAATACATTGGCAGACATAGTCATTTCAGTAATATTGTTTGAAAATATCTTTTTTGATATTTCTTTTTTGTTCTGGATGGTATCTTCTATATATCCTTCACCAACCGTTGAGGATTTCCATCCCCCATGACGGTTTATGGTGAGAATATCAGCTCCAGAACAGCTGATAATGATTCCCTATATCGCCTAAAGCTGTGACCTCTATATTGCTCAGAATTAGGTAACTTAAGGTATTTAGCTATAATACTTAGTATTTTTGAAAATATATTCATACCAACTCGTTGGACCGTATATTTTTCTCCTCGATATGGAAGAAAACCCCTTTAGGATTAACTGCATATCTATGGTAAATATTTAGTGGATTTATTCCATGAACTGTCTCACCAATTACCGTAATAGTCCTTTTAATGTGGGTCTTCGAGTTAGGTACAGGGTGGTCCATCTAAGCGGAAACGTTGACATAGCGGCTTTATGGTTGTAGTAGGAAAAAAGCTAAAAAGTGGTATTATTTCCTGGCATTCCGAATCTGAGGTCAAAAAAAACAATATAACATCAAATGGTGAAAACATTCGCGAAAAATATGTTTCGAAATAAATAACATCTTGTATATTTCTACTGGAAATGAAATGTTGTGATGATAATAAGTATTCAAATTCAATATTTGAGTTCCAATTGGTCCCAAAATCGCAATGTATTTCGTTTTTTCTGATCAACCCTGTATAATTTTTAAAAAGTCAAATTTAGATTTTTTCTCTGATTTCAACGATACTATATTTGATGTACTTGCTACAGATAGTTCCTGAGATATTCGAGAAAACAGTATACAAAATTTTATTAACAACTAAATTATAAGAGATAGTAGTAGGCTATGAGAAACATTGGTGTTGAAGCATTCCTTGCATTTCTACTACTCTATGAACAGTATGCACCAAGTTGGCTTTGGAAATTAAACGTAAATATCAAGCATTCAAAAATGTTTCCTACTACAACCGCCAAGCCCATTATTAATACAACTTTAAATCTTTTCATCTGGTGCTTTTAATAAAAAACTTTCGGCATGTGCTTTGTCAAAAACAGATTTCTTAGCCCTATACCCAGTGGATTGTCTTTCCAAAAAAAGCTTTTACTTTTTGATAACTGGATACATCTACATTATTTTTTACATTCAAAACTGCTTTAGGTATCGAAAACTTGGACCAAAGATTTGAACGTTTGAAAATTTTGCTTTTTAAGATAGGTACGTCGAAAGAACAAACTAAGATCTGTTATTCACTACTCTGCTTACACCAGTGCATAAATAAATCATTTTCTTTTTCGTACATTTTCTAGATTTCGCTGGTAATAAATCTAAAATTGAAGTGATTGCTTGCTCCCTGATTCACCAATATTCTTGACTTTTGTTGACGGTCTCGGATGATTATGGGTCGAGCTTGAGCTCCTTGCCCAATCATCGCTGTAAACCTGAACCGGCCTCGTCCGCTTTTTTGTCAAACCCCCCCCCTCCCTCCCGAAAATTCGGACGGTGTCGGCGATGTTAGCGGACCTCCCCTGGTCCTGACTGTTGGGCCCTGCCAGCTGGGTCGTTTCTTCTGCCGTTCTTCTGTCTTGATTTTCTTTCTTCGCTGGCATGTCTACCCCCGGGGGCGTCTTTCATCTGTCGTGAGGGGGAACGGCTGTTGCCGAGCCCTCTCGGAGTTTGGAAGGGTTTGGGCGCGTTTGACTAGTCGGAAGCCCAGGATGCCAATTAGCCTCATGTGCTCCGATTTCGTCGGAAGGAAGTATTGGGCTGTGTAGATCAACGATTGTGTTCGGCCTAAGATGCTCATTTTAGCGTAAGAGGCCGGCACGGGATAGGGTAAGGGTACCGAGCTGGTGGTTTGCTTGGCACCCCCGTGAGACCCGGAGAAGTACCAGGAATAAAACCTTCTTCACTATCACTCATTTTGTGCCAAATAATAATTATTGTAAAGTAGAATGTGCCAAATGCGACGTTTAAATCGTTAAATATTTCGATGTTTTATTATTGGTTTCTATGGAAACAGCACATAGAATTTAGTCATTACGACAAGGTAACTTTGTCAATTTGCCGTATTTTACAAAATTATTTTGTTTTCTAATTTCGAATGGCGATACAAAAAATTTTGTATATAACTCGAGACTAAAATGTGTTTTTTTACTTGTGTGGTTTATAACACTCGCCCCACTTATAAAACACCACCATTTTAGCCACTTGTTATATAAAATACTATTATGTAACAAAAAATAAAACAAATATATTTTCAACTAATAGAATCGCTAATCCTCAGAATTTTGAGTTTGATAAACTTTAAGTATAGCTTTCAGAATTTTAGCGGTTATCTAATTATCTAAAGGAATCTTTCAGCTGAAAAAATTGTTTGTTGAAAATTGTTCAGAATTTTTTCACAATGATTTTTTTCTCTACTTTCTCGGCATTTACCAATTTTAACACAATTATATCCACAGCACTTTCATCATATTCTTGCATATTCTCGAATAGAATATACTCTTTTTCTATTTGTTGTCATGTTATGCTAGACATAGCTTTATTAAACGTATAGGAGACCAGCGCTTCACCATACTCTCCAGTTTCCAAAAAATTTCAGAGACATGATTAAACATAACAAAATAACATAACAATACGGAACGAATTAGTAATATCCTCTTTCAAAATGATTGAAATATATTAAAAAATAGCATTATTATAAACAGTTGTTATATTTATTCGTATAATCTAATTATTAACTGGTTTTAAGTGGACAAAAAAGAGAAATTTTTCAACAATAAAGTTAGGTACAATTGTTTGTGGTGATAAGACATTTTATGGTGATAAAGCATTTTATGGTGTTTAAATGTTATTACAGTAACGAAACTAGTAAATAAAGTGTAATTAAATCTAAGTCTTAGTGTATCTCCTACTCTACTTATTTCGACTGGTACAATTAAAGATTGGAAATAAAAGGTATAGAGCTCGATTTAAACTTCCTAAAGAAACAGTTTTATATGTGTTATGGTATATATCAAATTCATTTTTATAATATTTATAAATGTAGTCGAATTTTTAATAAAATAGTTTAAATAAATCATTCTTTAAAACGTCTTAAACGTCTTAACTCCAACGGAAGACAAAAAGTAACTAAAAGTGATATTTGAAATTCAAGAATCAATCAGTGTGTTTACTCTTCTGCCAATAATTAACCTACTATAATAGTCCTTAGTTTATTTAACATTAATATAATTCAAAATTTTGTGTAGTAATACAAACCAGTTAGCATTCGTCGACAACAGAATTAGTAATGAATTTTATTCTCATACTCATGAGACAACACCACAGTTTAATAATATACAGTTGGGTCACGTCCCCTTATTTTTGCCCATGATCCCTCACTCTTGCCATCGACGCGTAGGCTACACTCAGTACGAACAAGTTAGTTCTCGATTATAGCGCGCGAATAGAAGGTCAATTGTTCAAAAGTTGCAAAACAAGATTATCTGTCGTGTGTTTTTTTTTTCGTATTCAAAAGTTCAAAACGATTGGAAAAATGAGTACTGCAAGATATTTAAATTATTAAGGAATTCATTTAATAACACATCCAGCCGCTTCCAGTGCATTTTTTTAGAAATAGTACAAACCTCAATGATCTATTTGATTCATTACAATCATTAAGTACATTATTATTATGCGTGTAACACCAAGACAATATTCATTAATGTTTGAAACTGTTTCCTAACACCACACATATTACACATATTACACACATATTACACAACCTCAAAAATTCAAAAGTCAAGGCCGTCCGGAAAGAGACCGAGGATACTCGTCACACAACGTACTTTAGTCCACTGCGTTATTGTGTCGGTAAATGGTATGATTGTGACTCAGTTCAAATGTGTGTTTGAAATCACTTTAATTAAACTGGAATAACAATTGCTTCTCCAGAATCTGGCCAGGCAGACATCCACGCAACTGTTGGAGATGGTGGGGCAGGTCTGAGTCTACATAACATAAGTGTATAAAATACAATAATACCAAAACTCTTGCCGCACGGCAAATTAAAAATGATAATGGCAATAAAATAAATAACCCAAAAGAGCATTCGAGGAAAACTAAAGTACATGTGTTGCTATAAATGTTGTTCCCTTTCAATTTTCATTTTGTTACGTAAACACTAGATAAGTCATTTTCAAGATGGCGTTTAGGAAGAAAATTACAACAATCATATGAAACAAAGATCTACTAATTTTGACTGCGAGGACTTATAAAACATAACTAGCTCCCTTGCACTAGACGTGCTTAAATGATTTGAAATTTTTTTCGCATATTATTTAGTTAATGAAATATTTAAATGATAAACTGTTGTAATTCTCTTAACAAAATATTTTATTATAAAGCATATTATTATTGACCAATTTAACATTTTCCGGATTACTCACGAAGCGACGACAGGAACAGAAGTGTTATAAGTAGGATGCTGAAAACAAATTAACAGTGACAATTATAAAAGCGCGACTGAGACGACAAAAAGCAAAGGAAAAGTAGAAAAACAATCGCTTCAGGCTCCTAAAACAATTGAAGCGTCGGTGTTTGATGGAAACAATGCCCTTCTGATACTCTGACATATCAAAAATGAGTTTTTCCTCCTAAAGAAACTTCAAAGCCACTAGGAAAATACATTAAAGCTTCGCTTGGCACTCGGTGGAAACATTATTCATTTGTTTTGAATGACCGCAGCAACATTATTGAAGTTTCATGTATAACTGATGGATACATTAACGACTGAATTAATTGAGTTTTTTCAGCGGACATTGTAATCGCCAACACAAAAATGATGTTATAATTAGTTGGAAACAAAATATTCCCGAAAGGAAATACTGACATTGGCGGTTTCATGTATAGAATATTTCATAAAAGAATTTTTATGTTTTGTCTGCGGTTCTTTGCCTAATGGGCGAACATTTTTTATTGGAAAAAGCGGACGTAACGTAATGCAGTTTATATAGGTATACATTTACATTTTTTGTATATTTAAAGGGGATTTTTCTCTTGAAAATGTAACAGGTCAAGCTAAAACTAACAAGCAAATAACATATTTCATTTATTTTACTCAGTTAATTAACAACATTTATAAAAGTAAATAATGGACGTTTTAAGATAAATTAACTGAAATTATTAGGTTATTTGTTATTATTTCCGTGTTTGCACATGTGTACTATAACTTCCAAATCAAATCAGGTATAAATTTAATGCCTCATATTCAATACGAGCATAGCAAAATTGAGATATCATGACATCATTACAGTAAATCTTATCCATCATTTCAATACAATAATTGCTTTCCCGGATCGTAATACGAAGCCAATCAGACAACCACGGCGTTACGCGCCATGGTGTATATCGGGTTGGGCGGATCGCGCCCGGTTCGGCTCAATAAAATGAGTATAAAAATGGTATAAAAAGGTTAAAACTCCTGGTTTAAAATTAAAAGAATATAAAAAATACCTGCAGAGCAGTTTTAATAAGCCTAACACTAAAACAATAAAATTACACTATGGCACAAACACTTTTTTAATTTTCATTGCTGACACGGAAAAAAGATCTAAGAAAAAAACAGTTCGAGGCAATGTGTCCTAACGGTCTTTCGGCGCTAAGAGGATAGGGAAGAGAAGAAGTTTTGATTTTAAAAAGTCTATAAGATCTTATTAAAATTTCTCGACCGAGTCAGAACTTTGAACAAAAAAGGACAAAAAAAAGATAGAAAAGTAGGGATAAACTGAAACATACAGTGCCAGGTTGAACAAAGATGTGGTATAAATAAAGACGTTGCTGGACGATCGGCAACGCCTGGTATGGTAGGGTATGTTTGATCAGGAATGGGGCATTATACACTCTGATTCTGGTTACGTTGCGCGTTAGTGCACTATTGCCCAGCTGAAGGGAATAAAATTTTTTGAGGTTTCCCGGACGTAGTCCGCTAGTGGAGTTATGTCGTTGCAACGATCATACAAATCTCTGAGGGAGGTGTACCTGCTCGAGTCCGAAATGATTCGCATAAATTTGTGTTCTAGAACCTTAAATTCGTGGCCAGGATGCCGCACCACACCGACGCCGCGTATGTGATGGCCGCCTGTTCATTTACAACAATTTTTTATTCTATCTGTTCAGTCCACCACCCCTTGCTAGGAGCGGAGACAGACTCCAGAACATGGAGTAGACTTTTCGTATCGTCTCATTTACGTGTATGTTAAACATCAGTCGTCTGTCCAAGGTAACCCCTAGATACTACAAAACTGAGACAAAAGTACAACGATCACTAAGCATGTAGTGAAATGTGAATGCCGTTATAGTCCCTTCAAATTAGGAAAACTGAGGGAAATTTTTCCTACAGCTAAGCCACCCGTATAGAAAGTTGCCTTGGGGTTGTGTTAACAAATTTTTCACCAAGCGCATGAAATAAAAAGGGTTGTTTTTCAGATATAGATACACATATATCATATATGTTTTTTGGCCATTTTGGCGGTTATTTGCGTTTTGCTGCATGCATTTTTGAGAAAATATGACCTGATTTGATATTGTAGATCTAGCGATTGTCTACAATTTTTGTTCTCTTAATTTTTTTGAAATTCCGCTTAGTTGCGCTGCTAGAGCGCGCTGAAGTTTATGTATATGTATAAATTTTGTTGATGTTTGATTTTAAGCCGAAACTATGCATTTTATAAAAAAATATCAAGATATCAAAGTTGTAGATAAAAAAATTTTCGACAAATTTTGTTCTCTGTTTTTGTTTTCAAAGTCGCGTAGTTTTGCCTCTAGAGGGCGAAAAACATTTTTTCAATACTCTTGAGCGGATAAAAAAAAATAGGCATCGTGAGCAGCTGTAGTATTTTGCCCCTCCACCTTCCTCTACTCAATATTTTTTTACCGGCTAAGCTAATATAGATGACATTAAGGATGACATATACAAAAAGGCCCATCACGACCACTACAGCTGAATGAGCGTAGTTCATACTATTAGATGCACCGTTCTATGCGCAGCTGTGTAAGAAATGAACGATAGGTTTAAAAACAACATATTTTTTTTTACTCTCCAAATTTTTATATAATTGACGAGTACTCTAAAAAATTGCATAGTATTGCATTTTACCTGTATATAAAAAATATATGCGCTATTTTTTTTCCGCCCAAGAGTATTGAAAAAATGTTTTTCTACAACTTTGATAGCTTGGTATATTTTTATTTATAAAATGCATAGTTTTGGCTTAAAATCACACACCAAAAAAATGTATACATTTACATAAACTTCAGCGCGCTCTAGCGTCGTAACTAAGCGGAATTTCAAAAAAATAAAAAGAACAAAAACTGTAGAGAATCGCTAGATCTACAATATCAAATCAGGTCATGTTTTCTCAAAAATGCATAGTTTTGCAGCAATATGCAAAAAACCGCTCAAAATCTATATCTATATTTAAAAAACAACCCTTCTTTTTTCATGCGTTTCGTGAAAAATATGTTAACACAAACCTAAGGCAATTTTCTATATGGCTAGCTTAGCTGTAGGAAAAATTTCCCAAAATCAGTGATTTTTCTTCTAATTTGAAGGGACTATTAGGTTTTTCTGCCTGTTAGAGCTATATCTGAAAAACTACTTGGTGGTGACAAATGATGGCTCATGTCATATTTAATTAATAAGGAATAACGTAAAATAAATTAATAGATTAAGGAAATCAAATGTTTCACTTTTTTGACAGTAAAGATAATTGATAAATAAAAAATAACCAATATAATTTACCGAATAAAAATATCCTATTCGTCCCTCGCCTACCAAATAATCGCGAAAAAATCACTCTCTAAGATTTGTTCAGATTCTTATGTTTCAGGGTATGTAGATTACGAAAAGCAACATGTTACAATTCTGTCAGTTGGTATGTATGTCTATCTGTCTGTCGGTCGGTTGTGTTTTAAAAATATTTTCTAAAAATATTGTATTAACCACGTCTCAAGCCGCCGAGGTAAGGCCATCGAGAAGAGTGGTAAGTGATTTGTATAAATTGTAAACCACAACCATACAGTCTGCTAATCTCATTCCGTTAAATACATCACAATAGTTATTTATGATACAAGTGTTAAAAATGACTTTTTATTTTGTGAGTGGAGAAGCCTCCGAAACGACCGTAAACGAGTGGAGTGACTCCACGAACAAAATAAAGTCATTTTTAACACGTGTATCATACAATGTTTTTTCTACAAACATCATTAAAAGAACAATAAAGTTTCTTTAAAAAGATTTCAAATCCTTTTAATGGTTACCTCATAATTCTAGTAGTTTGTAGGATTTATGAAATAAATAAATCAAGTTTTCCCGTTGTTTGACACATGCTTGTCAAGTGTGAAAAATTATTGCAATATGATGAGTTCCAATATTAATTATAGTCCAGAAGGAGCTTCCTCACAAGGGATAAATATTACTAATTGCTCCAATTGTACAATTAATATAAATATTTCTAAGCAACTTTTTGTTAATAAATATATAAATGTCATTATGACAAATGACTTGTCATTTTACTTTTTGCACTAGCGTTAAAAGTAAATCATGTGATCATTTTTAACGCGAGTTTATATTATATAACATTTTTTTTAATTCAAGTATGCCGTGTTAAAAATATAGTTTTTAATGGTGTTTGTAGAAAAATAACTATTTTCTACAACAGTTTTTCACATTTGACAAGCATGTGTCAAACAACGGACAAACTTGATTTATTTATTTCATAAATCCTACAAACTACTAGAATTATGAGGTAACCATTTGTTTGAAGTATTTGAAATCTTTTTAAATAAATTTTATTGTTCTTTTAATGGTGTTTGTAGAAAAAACTTTGTATGATACACGTGTTAAAAATTACTTTATTTTTAACACTTTGTATCATAAATAACTATTTTCTGTTAATTGTAGGATTAAATCTTTTTGAGAAAGTCGATAAAATTGCCCACATGATCCGCACAACCCTTAAAGTTTACTGTTAGGTGAACAATTTGCACAAATTTTTTATTAGTAAAAAAACAGATTTCATATTGCCTTAGTGGGTATTAAAATATTTTACAGAATTAAAATTAGAATACTAACATCTCCACAGTTTACCGAGTAGATAGCTACAGTTTAATATTTTCAGAAAATTATTGTACAAATATACCGTCTAGACGACATCACCTTTTCTATCTCATCTCGAAATGTTTAGTTTTAATAATGACAAGGTCAAATACCGTTCTTTGAAAAGCAAAATGAAAAAATAAAAGCAGAAAAACGTGGTGGTAACAAGTATAGAAAATAGAAAAACCATGAATATGCAAAAAATGAGTGACGCTTAATTTGTTAACAAAAACCGTAAATGCTTTTATCGAGAAAGATACAGCCGTTCCATATATTTAACCTCTATTTCACCCCGGGGGTAAACGTGCACTTTACGCATCAGACACCTTTTACGTTGTCATTGCTTAATACCACCTAAATACAAATCCGAAGAGAAAGCGCAGACTACTCCCTAATCTACTATATAAGTTTTTTTTTTTAATTCTGTACCGATGCATATACGCGATTAAAGCTGAAAATTGATGTGTACGAGGGTTTATTCGACAACTTCGTAACATCAGAGGAAATGAATTTGTTCAATGCGTTTGTAACATTTGTTAGTATTTTAATACTTACATAGGGGGCAATTTCCCTCAATTGATAATGCATTTAAGATGTTGCTTACCTAAAACCAAAGAAATAAATATATTAGTCATTATTAATTTATCATCAGGAAATATAATTATATTACATCCCTGGCATACCGAAGGGAAGTATTGTATTCGAGAAAAATTACCCTCCGAGATTTTTCAGGATTTTCACGTTTCAGATCACGTAAATTACGAAAATAAAGGTTTTTCAATTCCGTCAGTCTGTCTGTCTATTGGTGCATTAACTAAAAAACTACTTGACGGAGAACAGTCAAATTTGGTAGGTAGCTGTCGCTACTGTCAGCGAAGAGATGGTTAAACTTTCAGTGGAAAATATACAGGGTATACAAATTTTTGAAAATTTTTTTTACCAACATTTTTGAAAAAATTTTTACAACTAAAATGGATGGAAAATAATTTTTTCTTCGTTTAAATTTAAAATGTCCACGTTTCATGGTATTCTAAAAATATTTCAAAAAAAAAATTGTTTTTAATTTTTTTACTATTTTTGAAAAAAAAAATACCACTAAAATAGATGGAAAGTAATTTTTTGTTCAAATTTAAAATTTTCACGTTTCATTGCAATCTAAACCTATTTAAAAAAAATAATAATAAATTTTCTCTTTACCACTACTATAGAATAGAAAGATGAAATTTTTTTTTCTCAAATTTAAAATTTCCACGTTTCATGACATTCTAAATCTATCAAAAAAAAATATATATTTTTTTGAAAAAAAATTATTTTTTACCGCTACTATAGAATAGAAAAATGTTTTCTTAAAATGTTTTCTTAAAATGTTTTCTTAACCGCTTCTCAAGTCACCGAGGTAACTCCTTGAAAATCCAGAATGATTTTGTGTAAGGTAAAGAGAAACGAGGCCCTACAGTTTATAGTGGAGTCCGAACCACATCTTGGGGATAATTTTATAATTAAAATTATTTCGCGGTGAGCAGGGATCGAACCTGCTTCGCTAGGTATGCCAGTATGAAAGCTAGACGCGCTAAACCACTGAGCTACCGTTTTCCAGAAGGAAAACATTTTTTGCTCAAATTTAAAATGTTTACGTTTCATGACATTCTAAGTCTATTTCAGAAGAACAAAAATTTTAAAATATATTTACCAACATTTTTGAAAAATTAAAAAAACAAAGACATTTTTTAACTACTGTACTTCCACTCCACTACGTGAATGTTGAATTTAAAATGTGACAGATGGCAATAATATTTAGCATGCCGTCGTGCTCGAAAAATCGCGCGTTTTAAAGACGTTAATATCCACTTATACTATTTTGGCCACGCGAGTCAATGAATTACGCAGCCATCCAAAAAAAAAGTTCAGACCCAGAAATTATACCTACTAATCTTTATGTATTTTAATAAAAGCCTGTTTTTCAAAAGTTTTATTACTTATATTTTATTACTTCTGTTTTCGGTACTAAATATGTATGCATAATTTCAAGTTGAAGTGATTCAAAATTCAATTTGATCTAAATTGACTGCTGTCAAACGTGAAATTGAACAAGAGCTTGTGATAAAAGAAAACAAAGACCCCCGACCTAACATGGAACCCACACTCCTATCTATACAGTAGCGACCACCTTCCCTTAAATATCGAACACAATAGAATGCAAGGATTAAATACTTACAGAACCCCAGAAAAATGGAACTTGAATTCAGCTAACTGGATTGGTTTTTCTAATTACATTGATGAAAATCTCTTAGAAATCGATTTAGATAACGACGTAAATCTCATATAACTGAAAGGTTTTCAATGTTGATAAAAAATGCAGCAGACCAGTATATTCAAAAGTTCACGCCACCTACAAAACATCATTCTGTCCCATGGTGGAATCCGGAGTGTAGCAATGCCATCAAAGCAAGCAAACGGGCTTTTAATAAACTTAAAAGACAGTATTCACTGGAAAACAATATTGAGTTTAAAAAATTAAGGGCTAGAGCAAGATATGTCCTAAAAAAGAGCAAAAAAGAATCCTGGACAAAATACATCTCCTCGATAAATAGTAACACCCCATCCTCAGAAATTTGGAATAAAATTAGGAAAATAAGAGGCTCTAATTCCACATATACAGTCACTAGCCTAGTACAGGATGACAAAGTAATAACTACCGATATAGACATTGTCGAAACATTTGCAAATGAATATGCAAATTCATCAAGTGACGATAATTACAGCAAAACTTTCCTGCAATATAAACGTACAACAGAAACTCGAAATACTCTATTCCATATGACCAATGAAAATCATCCCCTTAATTCACCAATCACCATTGAGGAGCTAAACGATGCCCTAAATACAACCAAAGAGTCCAGTCCTGGCCCTGATAATATTCCATACGCTTTCCTAAAACATCTATCAGATAATGCAAGACAACTTCTACTGAAATTGTATAATAAAATATATTCCTCCAATAACTTCCCTGAAACATGGTCAGAGGCTATAATTCTTCCAATATTAAAACCAAATAAAGAAAAAGATAAAGTTTCCTCCTATAGACCTATATCACTAACATGTACATTATGCAAAGTCCTAGAAAAAATCATAAATCGACGATTAATGTGGTACCTAGAGAAACATAACCTACTAACAGAATGTCAAAGCGGTTTCCGTAAACATAGGTCTACAAATGACAATATTATCCACTTAGAATCTGAAATACATGAAGCCTTTGCCAACAAACAAAAGTTACTAGCAGTTTCCTTTGACATCGAAAAGGCCTATGATGTAACATGGAGACACAGAATAATACAGACAATCCAGAACTGGAACATCACAGGCAATATATCAGCATTCATTCAAAACTTCTTATCAAATCGGTCTTTCAAAGTGAGAACGAATGGTGCACTGTCGAATAAGAAACTGCTACAAAATGGTATTCCTCAAGGATCGGTTTTAAGCACAACTCTATTTTTGATAGCAATAAACGATATCATGATCAATGCTTTACCCCCAGTTCAAGCCAATTTATATGCAGATGATCTCGTTATTTACAGTAAAGGAAAAAATATCGAAACCCTGAAATCATCAGTTCAACAAGCCATAAATAACATCGACACCTGGACTAACTCGTCAGGTTTTAAACTGTCATCCGAAAAAACTAAGTGCGTACTATTCTCTAGAACTAATCAAATAACACAACCTGCGCTGACTCTAAAAGGTGAGCCGCTAAACTTTTCAAACAACGTAAAATTCTTAGGAGTTGTTTTTGATCAAAAATTAAATTGGAAGAACCATCTTAACCTCTTAGTTCAAAACTGTACAAAATGTATCAATCTACTGAAAGTACTATCACACCACAGCTGGGGAGCAGACATGACAAATCTATTAACTATATACCGATCCATAATAAGATCAAGAATCGATTATGGCTTGATAGTGCATGGAACATCCAGGAAAAGTTACTTCAGAGCAGTGAAATCTATCGAGAACAAAGCACTTCGAATAATTATAGGAGCTTTTCCAACAACACCTATAGAATCTCTCTACTGTTTAGTGGGCGAAATGCCTATATCAGAACGAATAATGTCAGCATCTCTGTCATATGCCTCCAAAATATCAGCTTCTAACAACAATTTTAACCACGCCAATACTTTCTCAAATCGTTTTAAATTTATCTACGACCGAAATCCCAACATTATTCCTCCATTCTATGAGAGATTGAACAGGTTCCTTGCTCAATTAAATTTTTCCTTCCCCACCATAACTTTGCCTTCCACAAACTCCAATACAGCACCATGGATTCTCCAACCGGTTAAACTTAATGCCGATCTATCGAAATACAATAAAAAAGACACTCATTCGCAAATAATCCTAAACGCTTTTCGTCAAATCTCTACAACACTCATAAACTCACAGTTCATCTATACCGACGCATCCATGAACCCTGAAGATAATAGTGTAGGTTCAGCAGTCATTACACCCACCGCCACATTGAAGTTTCGTCTCCCAAAAGGCAGTAGCGTATATACAGGAGAACTGTTCGCAATCTACCAGGCTGTTATAAACCTCATGAATAACTACAGTGAAGACAGATATATTATCTGCTCAGACTCGCTAAGTTCTCTTCAATCATTGAGTCACCTATATGCTGATAATCCACTAGTCCAACTGATCCAGCAGATGATGTACCAATTACACCTACTGAACGTGAGCATAACATTTTTGTACGTTCCGTCCCATATTGGCATCCCGGGTAATGAAGCAGCCGATGCAGCAGCCCGTGACGCAACAGTCTCCCCAACTGTAGAAACGTGCGACATCTATACGCAATCCGATCTAATTTGCGTGTTCAAAAAAGAGATCAATGAACGATGGCAGCAAAAATGGAACAGTACCAACACCAAACTTAAAAAAGTTAAATTAAAAGTAAACAGTTTCTTGTCCCTACCACCAAATCGTAGAGCACAAGTTAAAATCTCCAGACTACGACTAGGACACACACGGTTCACGCATGAACATCTACTATCCAGAGAAAACCCACCACTTTGCGAATTCTGTCAGGAGTATCTCAGCATTAAACACATTCTAATAGACTGTCCAGAGTACTTCGAAGAGAGAAGAAACTGTCAAATCGGTCAAATTGATGAAGCCCTAGGGAACAATCTCCAAAATTTAATAAACACAATAAAATGTTTAAAAAATATTAATATTTATAATAAAATATAAATGTGTATCAAATTGTTCCTTTTGCTAGTAAGCTGTATTTTCAGTTAATGAAATTCTTAGTGCCTTGTATATTACTTATCCATAATAGTACAATGTAAATTATATGTATATATGCTAATAACCCTTAGCGGCTGATGCATTTTAAACAATAAAAAAAAAAAATAAAAAAAGAGTATTGGCAAATGAAAATGTAAACAGCCTAGAAACCTAGTATTTGTCCAATTCTGCTCTCAGCTGATTTTATCATTTTTGTCGAAGTCGCCGGTGAATTAAACCCGACCCTTTTCTTCGTCTATTAATTTATAGAATCCATTTTTACATCCTAAAAAATTGTATTATCATCGATACTACATATTTTTGCCAAATTTCAAGGAAATAGATCAATTGAAAGTGATAGAAAATTATTCAAATTAGTCAAGTCATGATCCTGTAGTACCTGGATGTTCGGTAATTAGAATTATAATTTCTGGATATCGCATCCTGTCATAAACATTTATTTTTCATCGATGGTTTCCCTGAAAAACTGATTAGTTAAAACGTGGCGAGTGTCGAATTTAAACCTCGGCGTGTTTTCCAGTAACTCTCTTTCCTGTTGTGCGAAAATATATGTTAGTTCGACAACTAACATATCGCATAATGACTTGTAGGTTTCACTTTGTAACCAGTTTATAGATTTTGGTATTGTTGTAAAAATTGTTATCATTTAACTGTTTTTCTGTTATAGTAAAATATTTATTTTACGCGCAACTGGCCAGACGCGCATGTTTGAGTTTATGTTTTACATTTCCTTCTATTAATTTTTTGTATTTATTGCTTATGCTATATTGTTTTTGTATATTTATATAACGAAACTGTTTTGTTATTTACTCACCCCCGATATCTCATGCTCGAGTTTAGTTAATAAATGGGGTTAATTAGTATTTGCTAGTTTTATTTTTTAATCAATTTCAGGTATTATATTCTACAACTTTGCATTTTATATCTTTCTCCCTTGGCTTAAAACTTTTTAACTTTCATAGACAACCCCCAAATCCAAGGCCTCTCATAGGCTCTCCGGGAGGGGGTTACCAGACAACTTCCATTACCAACCAACATTGCCAACGCCGATGCTGGGGATCGAACCCAGAACACGTTAGGCAGTCTGACTGAACGCGCTCGCCACTAAGACGCTTAGCCGACTGAGCTACCGTGCCAATATTACCCGTTGCCAATTTTAGCGCTCTTACAAATGTGCCGATGGAATGCAATAACTCTTCGTTTTGTATTTGCGAAGAATATAATAAGGCGTTTAACATCTAAAAATAGTAAGAAATGATTATTCGACTTTTATTGTGTTGATTAAACTTGAAGAAAATTCTATGTGTACTTTGCAGTTATGGACAGACAATAATATTATAATAGTAATGCATCAGTATCATAGATATAATAGCAATGTTGCTACATATGCACATTATGAGATGCCATCCATATTGTAATTATATGTAACTGTTCATTACAATTATAATTAATTTACGACTTATGATTCAGCATTACATAACATATGATTTCAACAAGTACCCTGAATTTATAACCGTTTTCTATGCACTACTCGATAATGTCCCACTTACCGATGCAAAATTTTACCTCGACATCGTCTGTTGAAAGCACTCTTATTATATTTAAGTACCAATTCTTTCCTCAGAATAGAGAGCCATTTTACCAGCCATTTCGTATTCTGTGCTTATACGCTCAGCCAGATATATTAACAAAGATTGACTGCAGGATAAACTGAAAATCGTTCAAGTGGATCAGGACAGCCGCGAACGACCGTCCACGGGGTCACATTTCTCAATGCTCTAATCGGGCTCGTTACTTAGCTGCAAGCTATAATGGGGTCCATTAGTGACCGATGTAAACTCTTATTTTATTTGAGTTCATTTATTTTTAGTTCATTTTAAATTTATCCATTCACTGCCATTCATCCCTTTAATTTCGACCGATATCTCTCGGTTCAATTGCGCCGTTCTCGTAAAACATACAAGTGTATTGTGTACCTGAGTGTGCAATATACGGTTACAAAATTATAAAATTTATTATGGTGCGATATTTATTATTCATGCTTAAACAAATTCTGATTGGAATTTAAAACAACTCTGCCGAAGATATATAAGATAATATTTCGGGTATTTAGCAAATAACATTCATACACTATCTGAAATATGCTAAAGCAACAGTATAGCTTTTTCAGTAGTCACTGCAACATTTTCTTCGCTGCAATTGGAATGACAATAGTTTACATCCTTTCTGGGGGTGTTACTTAATAACATTGGTAGAATTTGAGTTTCAAATTCTAAGTGTACAACACGATTTCTGTGGGATTTTACGTCCTTTCTTGTTTTTCACGTGCCCTTTAAACTTAAGGGTGGCTGTTCTCAACCCTATAGAGACTGTTTATAAAGATGCAGTTTCTTATAACTCTAACAAATCTTAGACATTTCGAGCTTTCTCAGTATTGGAGTTCTGGATCGATTTTTTTTATATATGGGGGGGGTAGTTTTCGCCTCTCCATGGAGGTGTGTTTCAAATCTATTGTATGTACGCTGCTGTTTAACTACTCTCATAGCTTAATTTTCTTTTACCCCATTCCAGCGGTGTCTCTTGGCACTAGCTAACGATCTTGGGGACGTACGATTTTTTTACCATGAATTCGGATTCAGTGACCGAAAATACGTAGGGATACATGGGTCTGGTTCGCTGGTCTGAATTTCTTTTTTTTTGTGTAGCTGTGTTATCTATTTCTTACATGTACATACATGATTTAAATCTAAATCACGCTAGTATACTACGAGGTGAATTTTCCGTTGCCAAAAATGCAAATTAAAATGAACATAAAGTTGGCACCCAGAGTTAGCACCCCAGATTCACACTAGGTCAGAAACGGCAATGCAACGAACGGCCGCGCCACCGCTGGTGGGGATTATCTTGTTTCAAGGAGTAGAAGAGGCCTGTTGGGGGTGGAATGCGGCAGCTCGTTGCCGGATCGAATTTTCCGATGTAAAATAATTTTCCGGCTCTGAAATGCACATGCAAAGAGCTGCCGCGATTCGAGTTGTGGCAATCATCATGATTCAGTGTATACTAACTGCCCTCCAATTTTCAGCGCGGCAGCTCAACGCCAAGTCGAGTTTTCCGGGGAAAAAGAGTTTTCCGACAGTGGAAGGGAAGGGCCACGAGCTGCCGCGATTTTCTCTCAGTGGATGCTTTTCTTTTAACAATATGTATCCCTTGACCCATCTTCAGCGCGGCATCTCAACGCCAAGTCGAGTTTTCCGGGGGAAAAAGGGTTTTTCGATCGTGGAAGGGAAGGGCCAGGAGCTGCCGCGATTTTCTCTCTGTGGATGCTTTTCTTTTAACCTCAACTCGCGTTGAGCTGTCGCGCTGAAAATAGTTCAAAAGGTATGTAATGTTAAAAGAAAAGCATCCTCAGAGAGAAAATCGCGGCAGCTCTTGGCCCTTCCCTTCCACGGTCGGAAAACTCTTTTCCCCCCGGAAAACTAGACTTGGCGTTGAGCTGCCGCGCTGAAAATGGGTCAAGGGATACCTATCGTTAAAATAAAAGCATCCACACAGAGAAAATAGCGGCAGCTCGGGGCCCTTCCCTTCCACGGTCGGAAAACTCTTTTTCCCCCCGGAAAGCTCGGGGTACAAAGGTACCTATTGTTAAAAGAAAAGCATCCACAGAGAGAAAATCGCAGCAGCTCTTGGCTGGCCCATCCCTTCCACGGTCGGAAAACTTTCCCCCGGAAAACTCGACTTGGCATTGAGCTGCCGGGCTGAAAATTGGAAGGCGGTCAGTTTACACTGAATCATGATGATGGCCACAACCCGAATTGCGGCAACTCGTTGCATGTGCATTTCAGAGCCGGAAATTTTTTTTACGTCGGAAAATTCGATCCGGCAACGAGCTGCCGCTTTCCATCCCCGACAGGCCTCTTCTACTCCTTAAAACAAGATAATACCCGCCAGCAGTGGCACGGCTGCTTGTTACGTTGCCGTTTCAGACCTAGTGTGAATCTAGGGTGCTAACTCTGGGTGCCAACTTTATGTTCATCAAATTAAATTAATAATATATTGCGTTATTTTCCCCGTTTACGTTCGAACATATGTTAAAATCGTAGTAGATTTCTCCTCATTTAACTAGTTGATACCGTGAAACAGATTTCTACTTTATACAGAAAATGTGATAAATCTGGCCGTGAGAGTACGGAAATAGAGGATTCCTCCAAAACATTAACGGTCTTTACTTTTCATTTTCAGTTTTTATCTTATATCCTTGCGCTAATTTGTATATTTTTAGTTGTAACCAACCTCTGGCTGATCCATTTGAGGCAGAGGTAACTTAAAATAAATTTATACTGTTCTCTCTTCTGCTGGATGGTTAAATTAACAAAAGGAAACAAGAAAAGAGACTGCACAATATATTTAATTTTTTCCCTACCGAGCATTTGGACCACCAAGCCTCATTCAATTTAAAAAAATAACTTATATTTTCCATTCTTTGTTACATGACAATACGATAAAAAAAAAACTAAAAATAGTGGTTTGGTAATGATGGAAGGAACTCAAATTGAATATAGTAGGTTCGAAATTAAAGAAAATTTGGGAGCGCCAATCTTGTTGGATTTGAACGTATACGAAACATATGATTAACTTGGACTTCCTTGTCAAATAACAGAAGAAGTAATAATATTGAGTAAATACAAAAGCATTAACAGATACACATTTTAGGGATACAGAAGACCTCTCTTATCTTTGAGTACTTTCCAGAATATCTTATTGAACAAGAAGCCGTCACTGTCGCAAATGAAACTTTATTGAAACCTTTTTACAATCCTCTGGACAATCAGCTAAAAGAACGCTCTACGTCAGTGCACCATCATCCCATATAATGGATTAGATTTCACACCTTATGCACACACAGGCACACACTCAATTTTATTTTTTCTTAGGGTCGCAGGATGGGCCTGTTTATGACACATTTCCTTTCAGAAAATACGGCCGAGTGGATTTAGCAAACGACAAAATTAGATAGATAGAAAGGGTGCATGAAGGCACCAGATGAACAATAATGCGGGCGATACATCTCGACACCGTCTCCCACTGTCCTGATTACGCGAGAAGATAAATGAGATCATTTTTACTTGTTGAAGGATAGCCGGGCGTTAGACGGGACCACCAACAGAGAGATGTAAAAGTTTATATCTGTTAATTGAGATAATAGTTATGTTAGGAGACATTAATTTATTAGTTTGTGAAGAAAAGGTTCGGATTATAAATAATTTTTTTTAATGAAATGGCACTATTATTTAAAGTACACTATGCACTCATTTAATGCTAATTTCAAAACCTAATTTATTCCTGAATAACGAAAAATTCAAGGAGTAAAGAATAATTTTTTAAAGAAATTTAACCGCTTAGAAAGAACTAAAAATTATGAAATAAAATGAAACCTTCGCTCAAGTAATTAACTGACCTTTATTGCTTATCTATATTGGGGTAGGTTAAAAATACGTTCTATTTAGTTCTTTATTCATTTTACTTCCACATCTACGTAGTGGAGTGGAAGAATAGTAATCGCAAAAAAACTTTCAATTTTTCTTTTAATAGGTTTAGAATGTCATAAAACGTCGATATTTTAAACTCGAGGGAAAAAAATATGCTGTCTGTCGGTCTATCTGGCAGTGACTTTTTTGTGCGCACGTTTTCTCTGGAACGATTTAAGATATTGATTTGAAATTTTATGCAATATACTATAACGAAATCTGGAACTGGATTGTTCTTTTAACTTATCTGCTGAAGGGTTGGAGGTTAATAGGGGTAAAGAGGGGAAAATAAGTAAAGCAAGATGGTAAGAGTATAAATATTGGGATTTGGTGTTTATACTAGAAGTCAACGCCAATTTTCTACCCCTCCACCACCACCCCCTCCGCCCCCACTCCATTATTAAAGGTGCTGATAAAACGAAATTGAGATATTCACTTGAAATTTGATACAAGTATGTACTACAACGACACCTGGAACTAGATTGTATTTTGAGATGATTTCGTTGAAGGGGTGGGGAATAAGTAGAGGTAAATCAGGGGAAATGAGTAAATCAAGCTAGTAAGAGTACAGAAATCTAAGATTTGGTGTATGTACTAGAAACCAAAGCCACAGGTTTCTTTATAATATTTTTAAACCCTCCACCAACTCCACTCCATAAGGGGTTGATAAAGGAAAATTGAGATATCTACTTGAAATTTGGTACACGTATGTATTGTAATGACGTCTGATTAAGATAGTTCTGTTGAGGGGGTGGGAGTGGAGGGGGTATAATTGGAGAAAATAAGTGGAGCAAGCTAATAAGAGTTCAGAAACTTCATTTTTGGCGTATATGTTAGAAACCAACGTCAAATTCGTTTACGACATCTGCTTCGAATATTAAAACGAAATTGAAATTGTATGGTCAATTGTTTCCACATACTAGAGTGCAAATATTAGTCAAGCAGTTTTCCTTTAAAGAGACTTGGATGGAGAATCTGGACGTGGAAGTAGTGATTCCTTAGGCAACGGTTTTATATCGACTTCAATAAACGATATGAAGGAAATAAGGTTCGACCAGCCAGGCGATGGTGAAATTTAATGTCATGAATTTAGTGACCATTGTATTAAAGGTAGTTCAATATTTTCCAAAAAAATGTTTCACTGGTTTTAGTGGTCTCTATGTAATTTGTACAAAGTGAAAGAAATTATCCGTGATTTCAATTTTTTTCGTTTTGATATCAAAAGATCCTCTAATCTCTGTACCAAATTTTCGATACAAGATTCAGTATCAGCTTTTTAGAAAATATGTAACTACCAATTTTAATGCAACTCCGATAAATGTTACTACTGGCGCATACATCACATTCTAGAATGAGAAAAACGATTTTTGCTCACCTTTTACTAAGCATACCTAAATGAAACTAACAATTTACAAAAGGTTCTATAGGTTTAAGCATTGCAAAAATATATTTTTTTAAATACATACGACACACTGAATAATTATCTCGATTTGCCCCGTACTCGAAATGTAACAAAAATCAAATTAGGGGCAGTCAAGTACGGCCCTGTCGAGTATAAAACAACCGTTATTTTATTATTTCAGGCCTCGGTAGTATTTCAAGGGTCGATTCCATCAAAGTAAGATACTACTCGTAAATATCTAATTCTAATAAATATGTATCTAATAAATAAATTATGTTTTCTAATTTCATTCGCTTTTGTTAGGTCTCCGGAAATATGTCCTTTTGACTTGAGTAGCTTATTGAGCGTTGACACTTCAAAAATAACTATCTAAAGTATTTTATGTTTGAACAATTTGTTTTGCTACAAGTCCTTCTAGGAACTAAGAATATTCAGAGAAATGTTTTCACAGCCCGGTTGATATCATAATTCAGGACGGTGTGTCGCGTCTTAGGGCCAAGGTAGATTTACAGGATTAAGGTAATTGGTTCACACTGTATTCCAGACAATATATGTAATAATTTTAGTAGTAAAAGTAGATAGGGCTAAGGTAGGTTTTTATGATTGAACAATTTGTTTTGCTACAAGTCCTTCTAGGAACTGAGAATATTCAGAGAAATGTTTTCACAGCCCGGTTGATATCATAAATCAGGACGATGTGTCGGGTCTTAGTGCCAATTTACAGGATTAAGGTAATTGGTTCACACTGTATTCCAGACAATATATGTAATAATTTTAATAGTAAAAGTAGATAGGGCTAAGGTAGGTTTTTCGTCGAATAAAAGCAAAGTGATTGACAACGGGATTTTTTCATCTACCTTACTGGTATAAACGTTACTCGAAATAAGCTTTTTGATGTTTCAAACCTGAAATTACAATGATTCAAATAACAGAATTAAAAAATGTTTATAAATAAGTAAAAAAAATACCATAGCGTAAAAAAATGAAGATATTAGTCGCTTATATTTTGGTATTGAGTTAAGGGACTCTTATTCTACCCGTTATTTAAAAGCGCAACCAGAAATGGTTCTCAAAACTGATTCATTGCTAATTTCATGTGAAAACAATTTTTCGAAAATAATTGAACTATCTTTAAAAACGACCATTTAAATTTTAAACCATTTAAATAATCCAAGTATTAGCTCACCAGCACTATTCTACCCTGTAGATTTTAAAATAATTTTAAAATATACTGGTCTTAATTTCGCAGTTTTTATTTTCAAAAATCGTATTTTTGCAATAAAAAAGGGAATTTACTCAAAATCTACGCGGCAGAAATCTTTTTTAATTAAAAATTCGGTTTCAGTACCCAAAAATACTTAAAGCATGATATGTTTAGTCCTCGGAACCTAACTTCTTTTTTGTTGATCTGGGAATGGAACATTTTTTTTGTAGATCTGTGCACAAACGTTTGTGCCCAGATCAACAAAAAAAAAGTTCGGTTCCAAGGACTAAACCTATCATGCTTTAAGTATTTTTGGGTACTGAAACCAAATTTTTAATTTAAAAAAATTTCTACCACGTAGATATTGGGTAAATCCCGGTTTCTACTGTCAAAGCCGTATTTTGACAATAGTTTGACAATATTTTCTCTACGATCTATATCTATGGTTTAACACAACACACACTTCATTCTCGTACTTGCAAAGAGTGTAACATAAAAATATTTGGTTATGTACTAATAGCAGAGCATCATGTTCCGATGTATTCCGTCCGTTGCACTGAGTACGAGTTCGTGGTTTAATTTGTTTCATATCACCAAAATTGCTGGTAAATTCAAAGAGTAAAACATGGATTTAAATGCGATTTTCGTAAAGTCCTTTATAGTAGGAGTGAGTGTATTTTTGGCACGTATCTCGACACGCTGGCTGTATTCAAACCTGAGGACAGAATTCTGAACAATCAAGTCAAACAGAGTTTTAAACGCAGAAAGTTGCGAAAAATTCTTAAACTCACCGCTTTGGTAGTGGTGATGAGTGTACCAATGCAATGTCGTTACTCTCAGCGCATTTTGCTCAATATATGTAATATTTGTCCGCATGGGTCATCAGAAATAAACCAACATATCGCGTTGCTGGATTAAATTGAAAAAACAAAAATTTTCAGGCGCAGGACATATGCTCTCTCTATATTTTGGAAATTATTGTTTTTTAACAACTGCAATTTGCAGGTACTTTTCTGATGACCCATTCGAATTCAAGGAATAGATACAACATATTATTGTAATATTGATGTGTAATTAAAAAATGTGTCACAGAATATGCCAGCTAAGTACAAAACAATGATACGATTTCACTGCTCCGCGCAATCAGGCCACAGACGGACCTGCTAAAGTTACCGAGATAAAATGCCAAATGACTTCCAGGATAGGTAGGGGAGTAATTTATGGGGTGTTTACGTGACTTTCACCGTCAGTGCAACTGATATTTATGTGTGCGCGGCATTGAAGCGACACGTCGCTGCACTCCTATAAACATAGACAAAGCTGTTTTATACCTGCTTTAATCAAATAGAAAAATACTCAGCATTATTCGACGCGCCTTGCCGAAAATACAAACATCAATCTTGGTTTACATATTGCCGCCACACTTTATTGGCACCCCGATTGACATGTGAACAAAGGTAACCATTTATTACCGCAATTTCAAGCCCAAATACCTTAAAGACAAAGTCGGTTATGTGTACTCTCTTATCATGACTGTTGGGTTGGTAAGTATTCAATTAATTCTTAATATTCTTGTTACAGGGGTCAAACCAGCGTACAACATTATGGATAGTTTTGGAATTAATTTGAAAAAAATTTAAACAAAGATGTGGTTCTAGTATGTGTAAATGTCATAGAAAAATTTGAGGCGTTGCTTTCTAGCATATACGTCAAATATTAAGGTTTTGGACTCTTATTAGCTTGCTCTACTTATTTTCTCCTATTCACAACCCTCCACCTCCCACCCCTTCAATGGAATCATCCCAATTTGATGTCATTACAATACATAATAATTTTCCTAAGTTTCAAGTGAATATCTCAATTCTATGTTATCAATCCCATTAATAATGGAGCGGAGATGGCGGGGTTTGAAAAATATTAGAAAAAAATCTGAGGCCTTGGTTTCTGGTGTATACACCAAATCCCAAATTTCTGCACTCTTTCCAGCTTGATTTACTTATTTTCCCCTATATACTCCTATTTAACCCCCAACACTTCAACGGAATCATCTCAAAATATAATCTAGTTCCAGATATCGCTATAATATATACGTCTACCATATTTCAAGTTAATATCTCAATTTTATTTTATCAACCCCTTTAATAATGGAGTACGGGTGGTGGGTGGTTGAAAAATATTATTAAAAAATTTGTGACCTTGGCTTCTAGGACATACACTGAATATCAAGTTTCTGTACACTTACCAGCTCGCTTTACTTTTTTCCCTATTTACCTTTACTTACCTCCCGCCCCCCACTTCTTCAACGCAATCATGTCAAAATATAATTTAGTTTCAGATATCGTTATAATACATTCATACGTGTACCAAATTTCAAGTGAATATCTCAATTTTATTTTATCAACTTCTTTAATAATGGAGTAGGGGTATTGGGAGGTTGAAAAATATTTTTAAAAAAATCTGAGGCCTTGGTTTATAGTACATACACCGAATTTCAAGTTCCTGTACTGTTACCAGCTTGCTTTACTTATTTTCCCCCATTTAACCTTCACCGGAATCATCTCAAAATATCATCAAGTTCCAGATGTCGCTATAATACTACGTGTACCAAATTTCAAGTGAATATCTCAATTTTATTTTATCAACCTCTTTAATAATGGCGTAGGGGTCGTGGTGGGTTGAAAAATATTATAAATAATTTGATATCCTGGCTTCTGGTACATACATCGAATTTCAAGTTTCTGTACTCTTACCAGCTTGCTTCACTTGTTTCCCTTCCTCGAAACATAGTTCAAGGAACACAACCAGAAGGATTTAAAATTCAAAGCGTGTTTTCCATTCCACTTCTTTTTTAGTTGGATATGGAGTTGCCGGGTTTAGTAGGAGATATCATTGTCTGGTTTGAGGTGCACCAGATCCAGTGGTAAATACACCGTTGTTTTTGAACGACAATATTTGAAATTCATCCCAGCATCAAATTAAGATGCAGCTTCTGATCAGACTAAATTTATAATAAAATATTGTTTTAACTGTAGTATCAATTTTGAGGACACATCACTCATTTTAACCAAAATGTTGCAAACTTTCCTTATGGATAGTTTCTCAATATTAAAAATAAACTGACTAGTAAATAAATTAAACTAGTAAAATTTAGATTTCATCATATTTTAACCCAAACCTTAAAAAATACTCTAATAGTACTTTCATTATTTATTTACTCTCACTGGAACACTAGTATGCTCAATGCTCATAGCCCTCTACTATGAGGTGTAAGGTTCGGACAAATAAAAACGACCCCTTTTTGAAGAAACGTCGGAAATGCAACTAATGGGGTCCAATCACTAATGTCAAGATAGTACCTAGATGTATCATGAAACACACTGATACAAAATTGGTTTCTTTCAAATCAACTAAATCCCTAAGACTGCAACGTGTTTCTTTAAGCTACTTGCTTTATATTTTTAGTAGATGATCCAATTTCGGTAAAGTTTTTTTACTTTTAGGCTACCAAATGTCACATATCATTTATATACAAAAATTCAGAAAATATATACCTATTTCGTAACTTGGCTCATCGGGTTTATACAGCAATTTTTGCGGTTATTGCCAGCAGCCTCAATCCAGGCAGGTATAGACTTTGCGGGCCGTGCTTCGCGTAGCAGCCTCGGAGAGTCTATATGCACATATGTATTGTTCGTAGATAATAGTTCTACATCTAGTGTGTCATTCAAAGCCATAGCCATAAGAATAATTCTATGTGTTATATCCAGAGATGATTGCTAAGCTCAAAATAGAATTTAAAATGTTCTATTCCTGACATGTACATATTGTATATTGTACAATGCTTATATTGTCATAAAAAATAATTTTGATACACTTACAACTCAAAATGGAATTCTTTCATATCTAAGGCCCAGCCAAAACGATTTAGTTAACAACTACTTAAGACTAATATAAACAAGATACAACGTTGCCTACTGAGGTATCAAACACTACTTCAAAATACTAAAGTATTCCCAATGTTCCACCCGGTAGTGATCTAAGAGACAACTCCGGAAAATACGATTTTATGAATGCGTGCCCACTATCACAGCATTAGAGTATGCTTTGGATTGGCGCTGAGAATTTGAAGCCTAAAAATATCTTCGACATCTATTGTCCCCGGAATTTAGAATTGTGGGGACGATGGCTGAGTTCGCGATCAACGCGACAAACCTATAGCATCAAATGGAATAATGGATGAAAGCAAAGGGGATGCTATTTTATTTTGTCATCTACGTTTCTGTTGTTTTTTTTTACTTCCGACAGCTACACACCAAATTACACCATGCAAAACAAATTTAAAACATTAACAATCTCGTACCATTATCTGCTTTGCAATCAATAAAACACATAAAGCACTTTTCAACAACACGTAATAGTATCTTTAAATATTGGCGCAAATTATATCTATAAATGAATTTTACAATCATATCAATTCCCTTAACGTAAACTTGTGTACCAAATATTGACACAGAAATTAAATGAACACCCCGATAGGCAGAGATACCATTATCAAATCTGGGATTTGCTTCATAATCACCCTATACATATAAGTTATCCGATTTGCTTGATTAATTTGAACACTTGGGTGATATGAGGAATGTTAACTGTATACGCTCATATTAATATCTACTGAAATTTCGTTCATGATTACAAAGTTGAATTAGTTTTAATTAAAAGTTTACCAAGCACGAGAACAAATTTGAAATGTTACTAATTTTAGCTGTAAATCCTTTTATTCTGAAGGGATATTTATGGGAGTAAAAAATTGAGCCCTACGTTAATTCCGTATTTGGATTTTGAACTTAACAACACTAAAACTCGACGAAATGTGTTAGTCTCAATTTACGTGGGTGATGGAAGTTAAAACAAAAATCTAATTATGTTCCCTTAAAAAAATTATTTTACCTACAATTACATGTATCATTCTGCCATACACAGGGTGACATGATAACGAATATTTATTAAACAGCAGTTCATCAGCCAGAGCTAAGAATTGAATTAAGACAATGTTATCTTTCTACTCTTGTTTTTGGCGCTCGCCACATGTTTCCACTTCCAAATAGCGTCTAGAAAATCCACAAAATAATACAATTATCCAGAATACAAGGTTTCCCAAAATCTCCGGATGAGCTCGTAATGGCAGATATTTTCATTTTATACTGTTCGGCAAATGACTATTCATTTGCGTTCGGTAGATCGAACATTACAATATCTGATAAAATATTTAAATACACAGTTTTAGTCATTATTTAATACATCAAAAGTTAATTTTCCTCCGAAATCTCCATAATACAAAACAATGCAAAAATTATGGTTTTATTTATTTGACAGTGACAAGCTAAAGACAATCATTATTTGCTATAGAAAACAATAGATACAACATCGTTAAGGTGATGCCATTGGTAGATAACGAACTAATTAGTCCCCAGTACATCGGTCTTGTGGAAAGCTGATTGCTAAAGTTTTCTTACCTTATGGAAACGCTTCATTATGACATGTCCACCGAAATTTTGGGCATATGGCATTTTGTAGCTATTGCGTTTCTTTTTTTTTGACATGTCAAACACGTCGCTCTACGGACATGTTAAAACGTGATAGGTAAAGTTATAATTTTCACAGAATTGCTTCATCAAATTTTTTTTTAAATAATGGTAAACTTGGCCACCGAAAATCATACGGCGTTTGGGGTCTCCACCGCCCCCAGCATGTCGCTCTACGGACATGTTGAAAAGTGACAACTAAAGTTCTAATTTTCACAGGATTCTTTCATTATTTTTTTTAAAAATAATGGTGAACTTGGCCACCGAAAATTATGCTGCGTTTGGTGTATCCACGGCACCCAACATGTCGCTCTACGAACATGTGAAGAAGTGATAGCTAAGAAGTGGACATGAAGAGATATAATAAATAAATGTATTTCTAGAGGAAATGTAGTATTGTCCACCAAAAGACTTGCCGCATTTCGCCTGTCCACCGACAAGAAGAGAAAGAAACGTATCGATGAATTACATAAATATTTTTTCTTGTTTATACTTATAAATAAGTTTGGAATTTAAAAAAAAATATTTGAGTCGATGTTTAATTTTTTGTACAACTGCTTTTTGTCAATATCATGCTGAATCTTTACTTGGAAAAGTTGGAAAATTCGAAAAACTAGTTTTTGTAACAAATATAATATATTCGAATGTTTTTGTCAAATCCGTTGTTAAGAACTTTAAACGTGGTTTTATTTATCACTTATACTGCATATTAAGGTTAAATATAAAAAATTTAAAAATAATTTTGTTATAGATTTTTAAAATTTATGAAAATTTTAATATTGTAATTGTTCAGTGATCTATTCAATATTCTGATGTTAAGTGATCATTAACGATACATTAAGTATACTTAAATTCTTTATTATTACTATTATGATTTATTGTGATCATTATTTATTAATTTATTTATTGCAGTTTATACTTTACAAGAAAAATGAAATAAGACAATTAAATTTTTTTCGTGATACAGCGTTTTTGGCCCCCCTAGTTAAGCGAGAGTCATTATTCACACGAGTGTACAATGAAATTTGGCACGAGTATCGAACAAAATTTTTCGATACAGTATGCAAAAAATCATTTAAAAAAAAATTAATTAATATTAATTAATATTAATTAATATTAATTAATTTTTTTTTAAATGATTTTTTGCATACTGTATCGAAAAATTTTGTTCGATACTCGTGCCAAATTTCATTGTACACTCGTGTGATTAATGACTCTCGCTTAACTCGGGGGCAAAAACACCTTACCACGAAAAAATGTTGATTGTTTTATTTCATTTTTTTTGTAATGCATAAACTGCAATAAATAAATTAATAAACAATGATCACAATAAATAATAATAGTAATAATAAAGAAATTAAATATACTTAACGTATCGTTAATGATCACTTAACATCAGAATATTGAATAGATCACTTAACAATTACAATATTAAAATTTTCATGAATTTTAACAATCTATAAAAAAAAAATCGGCAGCTACTGGAAGCGGCTGGAACCTCCCCACCCGGTGGTTGAAATTAGTGATGAGTTGCTAAGCAGTCTGCTACTTTTTAACTTTAACTTGATTCGTAGCAGTAGCAAATGCCATAGTCAATTCAAATCAGCCGTTATGACATGCCTTTAAATCAAATATATTATTGTAATATGACCCACCTATATTTATCTAATTTACGACGTCGTATGTGTTCACCGCCAAAACAGCAATAGAATTATTTATATTTCATTTAAAACTAGTGACCAATCCTCAAACTCTGAATAATTATAAACACCTAATATATGATGATATTTAATCATGTAACATTTTCCGCAATTATTAATAGTTTATAATGAAAAAAGAAAGAAAAAAAAACTGCACTGTTTTGGGATCGAACCGTCAATCTCCTGATTTGTAAGTCGACGCTTTAGCCCACTGAGCCACCGACAACGTATGACGCAATTTTACATATGTTGGTATTATATAGACATTGAATTTTGTTTGTTCTCTATACAACAATTTGTATAAAAAACTGTAGGTATATTAAAAAAAAGGTGCAAGTGTGATATATCGTTGAAATCGGAATTTTAACTGCTTTCCAATAGTTAGATTACAAATTGTAAGTAGTAATAAAATAAACAAGTTGTTGTGCCAAAATGGCACTAAACGTAATTCGATCTCAACCAAAACCTTTTCAGATCTTCTAGAGCACTAAAGAAGCCCTCGTGCAAAGTTTCATCCAAATCCGTTAAGTAGTTTCGCCGCTATCGTGCTAACACACATACACACATACACACATACACACATACACACATACACACACACATACACACACACAGACATTTTTCAAAAACCACTTTTTTGGATTCCTGGGACCTCAAAACGTAAAGATTTGACGTTATCTCAATTTTCGATTTTGGACCAATTTTAGTAACCTCCCACAATTTTATTGTGGGGAGGTTAAAAATTGTTTTAAATTGTTTATAACAAACCTTAATATGCAGTATAAGTGATAAATAAAACTATGTTTAAAGTTCTTAACTAAGGATTTGACAAAAACATTCGAGTATATTATTTTTGTTACAAAAATTAGTTTTTCGATTTTTTTTTACTTTTCCAAGTAAAGATTCAGTATGATATTGACAAAAAGCAGTTGTACAAGAAATTAACCATCGAACCAAATATTTTTCTAAAAATTCTAAGCTTATTTATAAGTATAAACAGGATAAAATATTTATGGAATTCATCGATACGCTTTTTTTCTCTTTTTGTCGGTGGACAGGCGAAATGCGGCAAGTTCTTTGGTGGACAATACTACATTTCCTTTAGAAATACATTTATCTATCATATCTTTTCATGTTCACTCTTTAGCTATCACTTCTTAACATGTCCGTAGAGCGACATGTTGGGGGCGGTGGAGACACCAAACGCGGCATGATTTTCGGTGGCCAAGTTCACCATTATTTTTTTTTAAATCAATGAAACAATACTGAGGAAATTACAACTTTAGCTACCACTCTTTAACATATCCGTAGAGCGTAGGAATTTTATTCATCATTTTTCATTCTAAAATTTTAAAAGTTATTCTCAAAACCGTGACCTCATGTTTACTCGGTTATTTATCAATGTATTTAAAAAATTTTTAATGAAGTTGTTACTTGTATAAATTGTAAGCATTTTCAAAAAAAAAAATTGGCATATATCAAATATTAATTTAGTTATCAAGCGCAATAGATAATATCATTGCAAGCTTGCAATTGCGCTTGATAATTAAATTAATATTTGATAATATATACCTATAAATTCTTTTTCTGAAAATGCTTACATTTTATATAATTAACTATTTCATCAAAAAGATTTTAAATATATTGATAAACAACGGTTGAGTTTTTGAGAATAACTGCAAAATTTTAGAATAAAAAATGATTAAGAAATATATCTTAGCAGAACTTCAAAACCGACCAAAGTATATTGTTCAAATTGTATTGAAACATATTCTTTATAGGATTTTGCAAACAGCAGAAAAAAATAACTATCTACGAGAAAGAAGAACTGTGTAAAAATATTAATGAAATCTTTGCATACTTTCGATAACCTGAATTCTGGTTACTAGCAAATTAGAATCCTAAAATGAATTTGTATAATTTCTTATTTGAAAATTCTCATTCAATAACTAGCATCCTCACAGTCCCCTACGGCCATACAGATGAGACTAGTATCTACATAATCCCATACTGTCATAAAGATTCAGTTAAAAATGAGAACAAAGGTCTAAAAATTAATTTATTTAGCTACCCTTTCTTAAAACTTTTTCATTCTACATTTTCATGAAATCTATCATTCTGTTTTGGAAATGCTTATACTTTGAAACGTTTTTCGCCATTATTCTGGAACTCATCAAAAGGCACAAAGCCACTCATAAAGATGTTTCATGCAAAATCAAGACAATTTCTATGAATAAGTATGAAATAATTATATTTGGCATTGACTGATAGAAACAACAGATCTTCACATCTATTAGCTAACAAATTTCAGTGAATAATTTAGAATAGAGACGTAATGAACACATAATGTTTTCAATTTTTTCCGACCCTCCGCTTCTGAGATATTCGCGGTTAAAGTGAGGGAGGGAGGGGTCAATACATTTGAATCGAATATCAGTTAGGAGGTATTATATTGCCAGGTCACTGACTGACATGACTATCCACTGTATTCAACATGTAGACTAGAGAGAAGCATCTATATTTCATCATATAATCTATTTGGAAATGAAGATGAATAACAAAAGCTCATATAAATGCAAATCCGAAAAATAACATAGTCATCGTATTACTAATTTTCTTCTACTTTATATTGCATTATATTGATGAGCTGTACTTTTATGACTATGTTTTTTGCGGATTTGCATTTATATGAGCTTTTGTTATTATTCTTCATTTCCAAATAGACTATAGGAGCATTTCATGTAACAGTAGAACAATAAGCGTATTTTAATTAATTTCACCTTGCTGGATCAGAAAATAAATATTCTGATGCCATAACTATGTAATAGCCAACACCATCGTAGAATTAGAGGGGGAGTTTTCAAAAGAAGTGTAGCCTTGAAAGAAATTATGTCATGAGATTTCATTTTAATGGGGTTGTCTATTTACTTTCGCATCCACCACATAGTGGAGTGGAACTATAATAATCGTAAGAAAAACGTCCAAAATTTATTTTTATCCAAGTAGGTTTAAAACGCCATGAAATGTCAAGATTTTAAATTTGATCGAAAATCTGTCGGTCTCCCTGTAACTTCTTTGTGCGCACGTTTTCTCCCGAAGAGTTTTAGCTATTAACTTGAAATTTGTTAAATGTATTTATTATAATGAGATCTGGAACTAAATTCTATTTTAAGCAAATTCCGGTAAAGGTTTGGGGGTTAATAGGGGTAAATAGGGGCAAATAAGTAAAGTAAGCTAGTTGAAGTCCAGATACTAGAGATTTGTTGTATATACTGACAAGGCCTCAAATTTTCTCTTTGTAACATTTTCCACCCGGCACTACCACCCCCACTCCATTACTAAAGGGGTTAATCAAGTAAAATTATATACTAGAAGCAAAGGTATCAAAATTTATTGAACATTTTTCACCCCTACTTCCTCCCCCACTCTATTATTGAAGAGGTTAGCAAATTAAAATAAAGATAATGACGTGAAATTTGGTACACGCTTGGAGTATAACGAAATCTGGATCTAAAAAAAGTCTACCCAAAAGTAAAAAAAACAAAAGTGGAGATAGTTACGAGTCGGAAGTCCGCTTAGACAGTTGTTGCTTAACGTGCCGGTCCACCCCGGAAAATCGATTTAAATTTTAAATAATATCGTCCAGATGCTAAACCTCCAAATTTTCAATCATTTATAACTAAATAAATACTTCAACTGGGAGGTCGTACTATGTCTCTATGTAGAAAAGGAAAATTGGCATTTTATCGGCATCGTATATTACAGGGGCAAAATTGGTAATTCAGCACGGCATGAATGGATTTTTTGTTTGTAAATTTAGAATTGTTCACTTAGCATCCTGCTCTGCATCCTCTTTAGCTTGCAAGTTTAGTCTGCTAATAAAATTTCATATACGTCCATTTTTTAAAGACCTTAACTAGGAAGAGAATTGAAGTTAAATCGTCTACATCAAAATAAGCAAGCTCATGTTATGGCACATGTGACAGATCTAAGATGCGTGCACTGTCAATTTCCGTCTTGCTTTGTAAGAAATGAAACCAGGGAGCGGGTTCTTCCACCTACCGAGAGAAGCCGTATTCAAGAATACGATATTCTATTCCCTAAGAGAACTACGCCTACTTTGTCTTGACTGTTCTACACCCCGAAATTCAAGAATAGGGTCCCTGGTCCATTGTATTGTTACCATATTTGAACATAAAACTGACAAACAGTTCGATTAGTAATTAATTTTAAAAACAGTTCTACGAAATTTTGTGTCAATTAATAATAATTAATACAAGATGAAAATACAAAATCCATTTTCTATTATCTTAAGGGAATGGAGCCTGGGTCAGAAATTATGGTGTGTGACACTGACACTGACAAAGACGTTACTGTCTTAAACAGCAGAGCACGAAAACACTAACCGTTAGAACTCAACGTGCTTTTCGTTCACTAAGTTGCCATCACCCAAAGAATATTAAGATTTCGTACGGCATTACTTCGGAAAACTACCTCTGTGTCAGATCAAATGCAATTACTTGTTACTTAATATTACCCCAAGCTTCATAAACAATAATGTCCTCTTTACGTCTTTACGAGAAAATACACATAATAACGCATCACATCAGAATAGTTGCATTTGTGAAACTGCAATAATTTTATTAATGCCCTACAAAGCGTTGATCGTAATAAAAAACAAATAGACCGGAGGGCCGTTCTGCGGCAGTGAACATTCGCTAAAAGCCTGGTGGATTCCCTTGGGTCTTCTAATATACGTTTCAAAGGGATTTGTCCACAACGCCCTTTATCTAGCCTACGGCTTGTCCCTGTTTTAACCGTTATTAGGGTCAAAATGTACGAGTTTATTTTATCAATAGAGATATCAGCGTCTGTTTTGCATACTAGAGACTGTACGATATCGCTGCGATCTTTTGCTGTTCCAGAACAGGAAACCGGATAATTCGGAGGTTATTAAATATTTTAAGGGATATTATTATAAGCTGATGTCCTTATGAAATGTATTCATAAGGCTTATTAAATTTCACGTTCAGATTGTTACTAAATTAAATAATTACGTCAGTAGTGAGCAAGTACAATAACAACGGAAATAGTTATCCTGGGCAATTTTAGAAAAAAAAATGAATTCTGAAAATCGAACTGCCTTTAAAGAGGCTTGCCAAAGACTACTAAATAAAATTCCACGGTCTGGCGATTAACGCCAGTCAAAAATATATATTAGAATTTATTATTTATTCATTTTTATGCCAACCTCAATATCCTTATTAAGTAATAAGATCCAATTAACCCCCGGTAAGGGGCATTCACAAATGACGTCCACACTTTACCCTGGGGAAGGGGGGGTCTAGATTTTGTGACAGCATGGGACAGCAGGGGGTGGGGGTTCAAAGAACTGAACGTCCGCTTGGAGAGAAAAAATGGGCGCAGGCTTCCACGTAGTAAATATTACATTGCTGATGGCCAGTATATCAAGTATAAGTGTTATTCTATAGCTAAGTCAAGTTTAGGGTCACTTTCCCTACTGAGTATAGTCCGCGCGACGATAGTCTTACTCCTGCTATCGACGCGTGAACTACACTCAGTAGGGGAAGTGACCCTACTGTATATTAAACTGTGATTTAGCAATAGGAAAATACTTCCTAAACCGGCCCTAACCGAACTGTACGTCTTGTGCTGAGAGCTGCTGCTTCTGCCGTCGCGTCAGTGCAGCAGCTTTCAGTATAAGGACATAGCTTCAAATCGGAGTGATAAAGTAGGGTTCTTTTTCTTACGAGTGGCATAACCTGAGTTTTGGGTGATTGAAATCGGAATTGGACGTCCATCTGAAAGGGGCTTAAATATTTGTGACAGTCTCGAGTACAGGGGAGGGGGGTCATGAAAATTTTAGATTTCCTGTGGACGTCACTTGTCAACGGCCCCTAACGATACAATTTTATTCCATAGTTTTAGTAAACGTTTTATTACACGCTATTTAAAAATACTTTTTAGTAGCCGTATGTTTTTTCTATCAAAATAAAGAAAAATACTCATCGTTTTGAATCTGTAATGGGTTTTAACATCACACTCGTTTTCAGATAATTGTCATATTCCCATGCACCAAATTTCATGTATATCAGCATATGCCTTGCAATTCTGACAGCCCTATTAGTCCAGTCAGTATATCCGAAGAGGTCGACAGTCACCCAACGTCACACAGTGGTGACAAATGGACTTTCTTTGGACATTTCAACTTTCCGCTGGCAATTTCTAACCAATTAAGATAAGTAGTTTTTTTCAATACTCGGAATTGATTTTAGAAAAGATCCTTCCAGCCAAAATTTTGATTTTTAAAATTCCCTAAAAAACGCTAGAAAACAACTATATAAACGTGATGGGAAAATGAAGAGATGAGAAATTAAACTTTTAGAAAAAAAGTTTCCTATAAAAGTGTATTTTTTCTGTAGAATATGAATCTGAAATATAAAACATAGGTTCCCATGAAAAAATCAAAAAAAACCCTAAAAACCTATAAAAATTCAAAAGCCTTGCATCATCCGATCTCCCGTTTAAAATCCTATAACTTTTATTGAAACTTTTTTCTGGTAACCTCTCGATTTTAAGTAATTACCTGCTACATTCAGCTGTATACTAATTTTTTGGTACTATAAAATTTATATGTTTGTACAGCTGTTCTTTTAAGTATGGATTTTTTAGGGAATTTTAAAAATCAAAATTTCGCCTGGAGCAAAACAATTCCGAGCAAGGAATTACTACTTCCACATACAGATTTCCCATCCAAGTCTTTTTAAAGAAAAACATTTTAACTATATTTGTACTCTAGTATGTAGAAATAATTAGTAATGAAATTTTAATAATATATTTGAGGCCGATGTCAAAAAATTTGGGACGTTGGCTTCTAGAATATACGCCAAAACTGAAGTTTCTTTACTGTTATTAGCTTGCTTCACTTATTTCCCCTATTTACCCTCCACCCCATCCTTCCAGCGGAATCATCTCAATCAGATGTCATTACAATAGATATGTATAGCAAATCTCAGGTGAATGTCTCAATTTTATTTTATCAACCCCTTTAATAATGGAGTGGAGGTGCTAGGGGGTTGAAAAATATTAGAAAGAAATCTGAGCCCTTGGTTTCTGGTATATACAACAAATCCCAAGCTTATGTACTCTTACCGGCTTGCCTTTTACCCCTACTTACCCCCCCAATCCCTTCAACAGAATCATCTTAAAATATAATCTAGTTTAAGATGTCATTATAACACATACGTGTATGAAATTTCAAGTGAATAACTTAATTTTATTTCAGCCCTTTTAACGATGGAGTGGGGTGGTGTAGGTGTTGAAAAATGTTATAAAAAAAGTCTGAGGCATTGGCTGTAGTACATATACCGAATTCCAAGTTTCTCTGCTCTTATCAGCTTGCTTTACTTATTCTCCCCTATTTAACACCCAACCCTTCAACGAAATTATCTTAAAATACAGTCTGGTTACAGATGTCGTTATAATACATACGCGTACCAAATTGCAAGTGAATATCTCAATTTTATTTTGTCGACCCCTTTAATATAGGAGTGGGGGTAGTGTGGAAGGGGGTGTAAGATATAGTAAAAAGATCTGAGGCCTAGGATTCTAGTATATACATCAAATCCCCAATTTCTGTACTCTTACCAGCTTGATTTAGATAGATAGATAGATTTAGATTTATTTATTCTTATTACCAATTATAAAGATTGGATCTAATACGTCAATATATGGAAAATATATGTATATAGATACGTGATATATAAAAAATACATGAATTACATAGGATACAAGAGTAGCTACATACATATTACTCACATTTTTTAAAGACTGAAATAATTAAAGCAATCTTTTATTTTTGAGGAAAAATACCGAGCTCTACAGATTTGTTGATTATTTGAGCAAGGCACGGCGCAAATCCATCGACGCATTCCTTAATTAACTTATCCGGAACTTCGTCTATACCAGTAGATTTTTTATTTGCGAGTTCTAGTATGGCATTTTTAACTTCTTGTACTTACCGTAATTGGATTAAAAAAGATCATGTTTATATTATTACAATTTGTACTGGGCCAAGTATTAGACATATTAGAAAAATGGGATTCGAGTTTAATTTCTACGTTTCTTGAGAGGTGGTTTGTGTAACAAAAGTCAAATTAAGGGAGCCAAGTCCGACCCTGTGCAACAGAATAACCGTATTCTGATCTTGGTAACATTTTAATGGGTCGAGACTTTAGTAAACTATCGTAAAATACCGGTCATAGATACATCTGTTTTATGTTATTTTAGAGTCCAGGAAACGTGCTTTGTGTAACTTTACTATTTATTAGGTAGTCGACGTTAGCCACTTGTAGACAATAAATAACCATCCAAATTATTTTATGTCCAATTCTCTTTTCGTTTGTCGAGCTTGTTAAATAAGGACTCGCCGGGTGGTCTAGTGAGATTTTCAGGGCTAAAGCAGTTGATAGAGGCTTCCAGGAACCTATGTAATAGACCATAAGATAGATAGACCACTTAAGGCAGATTTTTTCCCCCATACAAAAGCAAAGTAGGGAACAAAAGGGGTTTTTTTCATCTGTTTTAGTGGTAATAAAAATGTTCAAGTTAGGCCGTAGGATAAATGCCATGGTCCGTTAGGTAATTTCAAATGCGTACGGTTTAAAGTAAAGGAGATCCTAATTGGTCGAGAGTTTAAAGTTTACTGCCCACTTTGGAAACGTATTATTTCGAGGTAGAGATTATCTTCACTTTTGGTTTAACTTCGGTTCGGTCATCATCTAGGGTATTAGTAGTATAGGAAATTCTCGTTTTGCGAACCTTTTTCGATTGTAAAGTTTAAGTACATTTGTTTAGTATTTTGCCGGTTTTAATAAGTAGAAATTAATGTGTTGTAATCGAACTAAGAATGTTCGGTCGCGGTTAGCTAAAGATTTGAAATTGCCGCGGACCATTTTATTTCTTGATATAGAGTAATTATCGTTTGTTAATTTATTTAATCGTGTTTAAGTGTTTGTGATTGTCATTCTCATTTGATTTCATTTTTTTCTGTAAATATAGTGGTTTAAGTGTTTTGAGAAATCACGTGTTTTATTTGCTTGTCATGAAATTAAGTTCATTTTATATTCAGTAAAGTTTGTTTGTGAAGTAACCTGGTTGATGGACACCAAAAAGGATAAATTCACCTAGAAAGCAAAGGGTAAGCACAGTTTGGTTTTCGATGGATATACTATAATGTCGACGGAGTCTGCAAAGTGATTGGGACACTCCATACTCTGCCAATGGTAATGTCTAATTAAATCATGTAATTAGGGGAATAAAACCCCAGTTATTACAGTGGCGCAGTCTAAAAAGGATGTTTTTAAGGAAAAAATTTGCATAGCCAATTAATATTCAAGTTAATTAATTGAGTCACTGCATTTTTTAGAATTTTCAAAATTCGTCTTTTAAAATGAACCTACGTATTAACATATGTCATTTTTCGTTGTTGATCTTGTATTAAAATTACCTAAGAGAGTTTAAATTAGTGGTTTCAGAAGTAAAAGTTTTTAACTCGTAAAATTATACCAGTACGTTGAGAATTTCTTAGAATTAATTTATTTTGCTAGAGTAATGATTTGTGAATGTGTCAAGTAAAGTAAATTAAAAGTAGAGGTGAAAAATAGGATATTATCATTGGTGGGGCATATTGTAGTATATGTAAGAACGGCTTGTGTCTAATTCCTAAATAGCAAACTAAAAATACCCTGAAACTTAACTACAATAGGCAATTCATAAGGTTATATGTGTAGAAAAGAATTAAGGTTGTGTCAAAGCAATAAACAAAGTATATGTAGAAATTAGTGCTCCTATATAGCGAGTGTTGAGAATAAAAAGGGAATTTTACTGATCTGTTGTGAAGTAGGGCATTTAGAGAAACGATATTTAGAGATATATTGTCGAGTAAAATTCAAAAATACGGATCTAGCATTAAATTATTGCAGTGGACGAGGTTATTGCACCCTCGTTCGGACACAGCCCTATCTATAAACTTAGGTACCTGTAGGAAATGGTCATCACAAAGAGTAAATACCGAGCAAATTGCAGTATAATAAATAGTAACTACATTAACCAAGGAAAGTGGCACGAGATAAACAAGGTTTTATTTAAAAAAATAAAAGTCCAATTAGTCCAGGGATTATTACAATAAATAGGTAGAAATGTTGTATAGCTAAGCATGACACGGGAAACATGTTATAAAATTATGTATGCACAGAAACAATTAGCAGCTTCGCTCAGGTAGCGAAGAAAAACAAGACATTGAAATAGGAACTTTTAGCGGGAATATTCACTTTAGATATATAGAGTATATAGGTCACTCAATAAAATAAATTACGGTTGTTTTCCAAATTTATGATATACCTAATACCGTAAGTTACGTAAGCGAAAACCGTGTTTTTCAAGGGTTTATGTTATTTTATGGTAAATTGAAATATGTGCATTCCCTGATTAAATTACTATGTTAGAATAAATTACTATAACTTCACGTTAACAGCAAGTACACGAAAGAAAGTACAGAGAATTTAAGTAGGTAGGTCATTCAGGCAGAAAACAAGAGCTATTTATATATTTTGATTATTGTTGGTTTGCTTTCTCACTTTAAAGTAGTAGTAATTCAATATTTTCGTAAGTCAAAGTAAGTAAGGAATAAAATGTTAAAATGCTAGCCAGAAAGCAATCTAGAGTATTTATTTCCTTTCAGAGAGACAGCTTACCGCGGAAATTGTAATAGTACATTTTGTGCAAGGTACGCTAAAACGAAACCAAAAATCGCAATTAGACTATCGAAGAAAGTGAAATTTAGAAATATAAGCTATGTTAATGTACATAAATTTCCCTCTGGCTACACGTTCAGTCCAAGATATAGTTTTTCCAATAGTTCGTTTGCTTGTTTCCCAATTGTGGAATTGTTTAAGTAATTGATTAATGATTTATCGAGAAATAATAAGAACTTAAAAATATTTTTTATACAATTTTGGTTACAATATCCCTTATCATTTTTTTTGTTGTGACATCGCATGCACAAATGGTTACAGGTAAAGTAGTTTGTTGTAAAGTTGTATTTGGGTTAATAGAATTGGTTAGTTTAGAGAAAATTTGCCCTTTCGCTTGAAAAGTAACAGAAGTATTTTTTTTTTGTTGGAAAATTTCTCGAATTAATTTACATAAAGGGTTTGAAATGGTACGAACTAATTTTTTTTTTAAGATTAAATTGGTGTTATGAAACCGAGTTATGCGTTGTACATGTATATATTTTGATCAAAATTGCACAGAGAATGTAGCTAATTCACGACTGGTTAGGTTTTTTTTTGGGGATATGCCAAGTTCTAGAATATATCTCATGAGTAATTAATTTGTTAAATATAAAGAACTAGAGATAAAAATCGCAAATTTTAATATTGCCTGGAAGGTCAAAGTAATAGAGGGCACGTACAAAATTTACCGCTAAAATTTGCATAATAACTACAGGTAGAAAGTTACCGATAGGGTTGAGCCTCTAAATTTGGAGAAATTAATTTTCGATTCATGAATTAAGCCAGGTGCAATCACCTGTCTCTTTTCGGAATGCAGGAAATAAGAAAATTACCTAGGGTTTTGTTGTTTCTGAACCATTTACGGGGGAGACAGTGCTCGTACTGCTTATTGATTGGCGAGTCTGTATATGTATATGGGCATATGTGTACGTATATGAGTGTGTACATGTCGAGTATATAGATAGGTGAAAATGTATGAATTTTGACGTAGGTAGATGAGGATGTATATCTATAGGTAAATTAGGCATGGAGGCGTACTAATGTATGTGTGAGTATACATATATAGATGAGCAGATATATAATTTTTCTTTATGGGACGAGTAGAATAAACAAAAATTAATTAGTATCCAAATTTAGAGACCCAAAAAAAAAAAAAATCGCGACAGAAGAGAAAGAAACCATACATTGCAGTTCAGGGGGCATATAAACCCAGCGTTATAGAATAGAAATGCATCATATGGGTCCAGTCAATAATTTGCGCGAGGTATTCTCAAAGTGAACGGAATTGGCGCGTTATTGTTATCAGAGAAATTAGTTAAATAAATAGTACACCTATGGTTATAGTGCAGGGTCAGGGTGATATAAGAAAAAGCCGAGATACGCAGAGAAAGTTAAGGTTTTACCTGAAGGGCACTTCTGAGATAACTTTGTGAATTGAATATTGTTAGTGAATAAAAGGATAGATGATGATCGTAGAGTGGAGTTATGCTGAGAGTCCAACAAGGATTTAGAAATATTTCTTTGTTGTTAAACATAGTAAACGAACTTCGAGACAAAACGGGGTAAGAAGTTGCGGATAAGAAATTTGCAGTCTCAGGTGTTCCACCTCTAGAGAATTTAGAGCTTAACAATATGAATAAAGGCAGTCTTAAGTGCAATAAGCTTTACAGGTGTAATAAACGTTTACAGGGGCGAGCCAATACAGGCAATTTAGTCACAGAAAGCTTGGATATAATGTCGTACGTAACCCCAATTATTATAGACAGTAATAAATCATAGCCAATACATTAAAATAGTACCTATATGAGAGTAAATGAAATGTTCTAAATTAATTAATGCAGGGTACATTTTTGGAAATAAAACAATACAGAGAGCCCATCATTTTCGAACTATACAATTAGAATATTTACGTTTTGAAGAAAATATCAGAGGCGATAGAAAGATAAGAAAAGAAAAATTTTATTTAATTTTTTGGATTTCATTTTGATTTTTGTTTTCTTTTGGGGCAAAATCATGCTATTGTTAAAGAGGCTGAGCTCATTCAGGAGCATATGGTAAACATTAGGTAGAAAATATAAGAAATAGCTTTTAGACTATCATTTTGTGTTAGATAAGAGGCATATAGTTGCATAATTTCAGTTTCTCTTGTGTGGCCTAAGTGTTTTATTCAAGTAAAAAAGAGTTACGGATATTCTCTGATTATTACAAGGTTAAATGTAGATATATCAAATTTATACAGCCCTAGGAGACGTTAGGACATTAAGAAGAAAAATATATATATTTTTTGTAGACAGAATTATGAGTGAAATATGGCATTGAGTTTAAGAATGAGGTTAAAACAAAAAAAAATATTTCATGGGGTAACAGCTTTAGCTAGTGATTTTTATGAGTTGTATTTTTATAAAGTTAGAGGCTTTAGTAACATGTACGAAAACCTGGAGGAGAGCACCGGGCTGTGAGACTGTGAATTTTCTTTTGGGGCCCAACAAATGAGTAGGGGGGAGATGAACAAAAAGAGGAGATGGGAGAAATACCGCGGATAGGGACAAACGGAAAGAGAAGGTTTGGTATAGACTAATGCAGTGTCGCTTTTCTTTTCAGGTCCAGGGAAATATGATGTATTTTTTTTTCTTCTCATCTCATGATTTACATTTAGGGTTTATTTCTTTTTTTTTGTTTTCCTTCTTCCCTACCCATGTAAGCGGATAGGAATTACGGATCGCCGTAAGTCGGGTAAATTGAGATAAGCACAGAACGAGATAGAGATGAAGTACAGCTAATAAGTCAATATACAGGGTGTTCGCTAGTTGCGCGTCGAAACAAGTAATGGATAAAGAAATAAGTATACGGGAAACGTTGATGTTAGTAGAAATACTCCCTTTCTTTCAACTATGACCAGGTAATATATCCGAGAGATATATTTGGCATAATAAGCACATTTTACCCCCTCCCCAAAGTTATGACAACGGGTTAGCGGAGCAGAACTGAAATTTTGAAGTAGGTTTAGTAATTGCTCCAAAGGAAATGGAAGGTTAGTTTTTTTCCAATATGGTCCTAAGGTTGGACTGGGGTGAAATGAACTTATGCGGTTGTAGTTTAACCTTTTAACCAGTGACGGGCTCTCCAAAGGACAACAGATTATAGAAAACAATAATCCAGCAGGAGGAGTAGCGTTCGCTGTCTCCGACAGTGACTGTTTGCTGCGAGCGGATCGGAGCGATCGTTGCGGGAATAGCCGGATACCCCGAGTAGGAGAGGTGATTAGGGCCCCAAGCCGCGTGGCCACAGAAATACGCCCTTCAGATGTATGGTACCACTCAGACTCTGCCGTGGTGAACAAGTCTACGACTCCTGGGACACCACCCGAAAAACGTACGACAAGTTTGACAGTACCGCGACACGGGGCAACTCATACGGATATGATATAAGGAATTGGGGGTTGCACCGCGGATCGCGACTGTCAAACTGAAGAGATCATGCAATAGCCCAAAGAATTCCACGACTACGCTGACTACAACTTCCGAGTCGAAAAAGCAGCAAATGGGGGGTAGTTTCAGAAACACCCAGATGATGCACGATTTCGTGAAGACGCACATATTCCAACAGTCTAAGCTACGACTTAGTTTTTCAATGAATACCTGGTCGTGGAAATTCTCAATCACTACAATACCACAGACATTTCTCACTCCACCCCCCCTCCTTATACACTTGGTGTCTGTCCGAGGTTAGCCCGATTTCGGAACAGTGCCCCGGCAAGACTCCTTATACGGCTAAGGATGAGAGAAGAGGGGACAGGGATCACTTGGAGGGTTACAGACTGAAAAGGGTAGTGCGTCTTAGAGTAGTTATTTCTACTAATAAAAACACGTTATGGGACGGCAAGCCAACTAGTGAAACACCAAATCGATACAAGAAACAGCCGCGGAATCGAAGGAAAGATACCGACCGGAGATTACGTAACCAAGATCGCGCCGTTCCTGTCATCCATCCGGGGCCACCGATTGTTCGCGTTCCGAAGGAACGTTTTTTTTGTCAGTAATTTTTTTTTGTGTTTTTTTCTTTAAGTTTAATTCTAGGTCAGTAAGAAGGTTTAGGGCCACGACAAACTACGCGCCGACCGAGGTAGGCATACGGATCTCCGCAGGGGAAGAACCTCGACAGGGAGGACATCAGGACGAACACTCAGTTAGGAGAAAGATCCAGCGGAAAAACAGGCGTATATGGTCCTTACACATTCACAGAGAACTTACACGTACTGATGAGTTTCAGGTTCCACACCCCCACTACCGTTAGACCGATGAGGAGAGCCAGGTTCCGCAAGGATGAGGCCACGAGGTCCAGGGGAAGACCACCGACCGCGTCCAGAGCCACCGCCAACGAGTAGCCACGGAGAGCCATCCATGGGGACAGAGCCAGTTACAACAGCAGGACGATTCAACCAGCGAGAGGTGGGCTGCAGTAAACAATGCCGACAACCAGTTACTGCCAACAATGTGTCTTCCCATCCGCGAAGACGACATCATGTGACTGTCCGGACCTTAGACTTGGTGTGCAGCGACGGAACTCAATGTAAGTGTCAGTGAACAAGTTACTCAGTGATCGTGACGGGAATCGCGGGGACCCTAGTAGATAATTAATTTTAAACTTTTGTAATCAACCTATACTGGGATCGAATCAATTGTTTTAGTCATGAAAAACCAATATGCTTCAATCTAAAGGGGGGGGCAATGTAACAAAAGTCAAATTAAGGGAGCCAAGTCCGACCCTGTGCAACAGAATAACCGTATTCTGATCTTGGTAACATTTTAATGGGTCGAGACTTTAGTAAACTATCGTAAAATACCGGTCATAGATACATCTGTTTTATGTTATTTTAGAGTCCAGGAAACGTGCTTTGTGTAACTTTACTATTTATTAGGTAGTCGACGTTAGCCACTTGTAGACAATAAATAACCATCCAAATTATTTTATGTCCAATTCTCTTTTCGTTTGTCGAGCTTGTTAAATAAGGACTCGCCGGGTGGTCTAGTGAGATTTTCAGGGCTAAAGCAGTTGATAGAGGCTTCCAGGAACCTATGTAATAGACCATAAGATAGATAGACCACTTAAGGCAGATTTTTTCCCCCATACAAAAGCAAAGTAGGGAACAAAAGGGGTTTTTTTCATCTGTTTTAGTGGTAATAAAAATGTTCAAGTTAGGCCGTAGGATAAATGCCATGGTCCGTTAGGTAATTTCAAATGCGTACGGTTTAAAGTAAAGGAGATCCTAATTGGTCGAGAGTTTAAAGTTTACTGCCCACTTTGGAAACGTATTATTTCGAGGTAGAGATTATCTTCACTTTTGGTTTAACTTCGGTTCGGTCATCATCTAGGGTATTAGTAGTATAGGAAATTCTCGTTTTGCGAACCTTTTTCGATTGTAAAGTTTAAGTACATTTGTTTAGTATTTTGCCGGTTTTAATAAGTAGAAATTAATGTGTTGTAATCGAACTAAGAATGTTCGGTCGCGGTTAGCTAAAGATTTGAAATTGCCGCGGACCATTTTATTTCTTGATATAGAGTAATTATCGTTTGTTAATTTATTTAATCGTGTTTAAGTGTTTGTGATTGTCATTCTCATTTGATTTCATTTTTTTCTGTAAATATAGTGGTTTAAGTGTTTTGAGAAATCACGTGTTTTATTTGCTTGTCATGAAATTAAGTTCATTTTATATTCAGTAAAGTTTGTTTGTGAAGTAACCTGGTTGATGGACACCAAAAAGGATAAATTCACCTAGAAAGCAAAGGGTAAGCACAGTTTGGTTTTCGATGGATATACTATAATGTCGACGGAGTCTGCAAAGTGATTGGGACACTCCATACTCTGCCAATGGTAATGTCTAATTAAATCATGTAATTAGGGGAATAAAACCCCAGTTATTACATTTGCAAAGACAGTTACCACATCTTTATTGTCCATGATGATAGTGTCATTCCAATTAAGTTTAATATTTTCTTTAGTTTGTTTACTCCTATTCATGTTTGCATTTACAATATTCCACGGGGACTTTGTTTCGCAGATATTTCAATTTTGTTTTTATTATATAATTGTTTTTCTTTTTTCAGATTGTGTTGGTATTGTTTTTTTTTTTTCTAGTTTTGTACAGAGTATTTAGATTTTCGTTGTTAGTCTGTTTTCTAGGATAGTTTAAGTTTTTTAGATTTAAGGACTCCTCTTTTAATTTATGTGTAAATCTAAATTTCTTTTCCTTGGCATTCCTGTTCAATTTTTTATTATAGTAATTTGACTTTGGAAAGGCAGTTTCAAAACTGTGTTCGAAATGTGACCAGAAGATATCGAAAAGTTCATTTATATTTGATATACTATCAAAGTTACTCAGTGAGTCTAAATGTGCACCATTAAAAATATACTTAAAATTTTCAATGTTGTTAAGACTAAAATTTCTATGACTAGTTGTTGGCTCTTTGTATTCTTGATTGTTATGCTCTTCGAAATTACGAAGTTTGAGCTTAATAATATTTAATATTTAATAATCTAATATTTACTTATTTTCCCTCGTTTACCCCTGTTTAACCCCCAACCCTTCACCGGAATTAGCTCAAAATATAATCTGGTTCTAGATTTCGTCATGACACTTATGTGTATCAAATTTCAAGTCAATATCTGAAACCGTTCCTGAGAAAACGTGCGCACAAAAAAGTTGCAGCCCGACAGACAGACCGAAATTTTGTTCTCGTTAAAATTTTAAATCTCTACGTTTTATGACATTCTAAGCGTATTTCAACAACAAAAACTTTCAAAATTTTTCTTACGATTACTCCACTCCACTAAATGGATGTGGAATTAAAATGATATTTGGTCAAGAATTCATTGCCATCAGAAAATTAAAATATCCAAAGAAAATCCATTTGGAAGCACTGTACGTCGGCGAGCTTTGGGACCTCGTGGGGGATTATTGGTGATTTTATTGGTATTATTCAATGGTATAATCGCAGTTTCCATATCGTTATAACTTGGAAAATATCAATTTTCATGAAGAATTGTATACTTTTTCTCTTGCGATATAATTCTCTATAAGATCCATTAGTTACTGTTTTTATTTTTTGTCCACCCCCCCCCCTAGAATAACCACCATCAAATAAAACACGGATAAGAAAAATATGGAGTCTTTCTTAACATTAGTTTACATAGTCTTAAAAGACATTACAGAAGGAATCATGAAAACCCATTCAGTCCATCCATTCTAGAATTCCGAGGTTTTGACGTTTATACTGCTTCATTGACTACTACAAATATTACATTAATTCGGTGAATTTTCGATTATTCTACCTGAGTTCAAACTTATTTCACCCACACCTTCTCATTAAATCTTAAGTAATATCATGAGTATGATTATATTTCCAATTAACATCGGTAATTTTCCTTGAAGCCACGCATCCCTATAGTTAGGTAGCGATATTGAAAATCTTCTTAGCTCCCGCAAATTGCATTTGTGTTAAGCAAACGTTAATCATGTTCGGTGTTTGTTTGCAGACAGCTGCACTATGATTACATGCTATAGGTAGAAGGATAATAATTAATAATATATAAAAGACTGAATAAAAAGCACAACACAGAATTCGTTCAGAAATTTGATTGAAATTTTCAGGTAAGTGATGTTTCGTTGTAGTTATAAAGCAATTAACAAACTAGGTCTTCTGTCTTTTTTGTACTTTTCATTTCAAAGCACAAAATATTATTTTAATGCGCTTTTATGAGAAATGAACAAATTTGGATCAGTTCAAGTCACCACTTAAATTGCAAATATTTCTGGAATTCGTAGCAATCCAATTCTTGACAGTTAACTTTCTAAACAAAGTAGAATAGTTGGTATGAGATAAGTCGAACTTTCCTTAAGCTTCTTTTTCCTTCTCCAATTCTTTGCAACTTCCTTCCAAAGAATTGAAGAAGGAAAAAGAAAATTAAGATTATGCCACAAATAACATTTAGACAATATTTCCTTAAGCTTATTGCTAGTCGTAAGAAACATAATACGGCAACGGTATAGTGTTTACTGTTATTCTCAATTAAGAAATTCAGTCTAATGCGTTGCCACCTAGCTGAATCATTACAAAGCCTGCCTGTGACAGAATAACACCGAAACCGTGCTTTAGTTTTACAAGCGACACCCGTTCACGAATAATAGTCAACCAGATATGTTATACCTGCTCTTGCTTTATCCGTAGAATTGCCGGTATAATAGTCGTAGGTTAAATGATATTTATTTGCTTTTGTTGTATCATCTATGGTGTTGTTCATTAAACTAACATTAATTGAAAGAGCAACAATGTTGAACGCCTCTACCCATGTAAAACTGTTGTAAATCTGTTATTGCGTAGATACATAAAGACATATTACTATTATTATTATTATTATTATTATTATTATTATTGCTGTTATTATTTATTAAAAATAAATAATTCACATCATGCCTATTAACTAATATAAAGTAGTAAAAGAATATTCAATATAATTTAAAAATTAAAGAGTGGTTCTAAGGTTGTCGGTCGAAGCTCATGATATTTCTGGTGTTGTGAAGTATTCCTTTGTTGGTATTTTTTTAATTGACTTTAGATAAACTTTATTAAGATGTTGGTCGACCTGGCCTTGGGAAGATCGACATGAGCGACAACAGGGAGCCGAAGGCCATAAGAGAACCACCAATCTGAAAGAACCTCTCCTAAGAACATTTGTTGGATAATTATTAAAACATTCTGAATAGCATTATTTGTATAGTTCAATGAAATCATAGAGTGTAAAAGTCAGTTAATAAATTGTGTCATTCTGACTGCTAAAATAAAAATGAGATACCAAAGAAAAGGGAATTTAGCTTTACTTATTCAGAACAATTCCATATCTTCTCAACAGGTTATGGGCCCAGGTTGCCCAGTGGTACTGATTTTGAAGATTATTGTGTGGTATATTGAAGTATTTGGAGCATCACAGTATGGCAGAATCAAGATATACGCTTGGAAAGTTAAATAGCAGTAATTATTTTAACTGGCGATATAAAATGAAATGTTATTGAGAAGGGTGTTTGGTAGGTGATTAGTAGTGCGGCGCCGGATGCAATGACGAATGCTCGGACTGATAATGTCCAAAAGGCACATTCAACGATAGTGCTGAACGTAGAAGATAATCAGATTCAGTATATCAGAAATTGTGAAACGGCTAAAGACGCATGGACCAAATTAAAAGATATACGTGAGAAAGATACCAAAGAAAAGGGAATTTAGCTTTACTTATTCAGCACAATATCACAAAATTCCATATCTTCGCAACAGGTTTTTATATGGTTTGAAGCAATCAGCAAGAGTTTGTATGCACTTTCAGTCCAAGGTAAATTTCGCTATGTACTTATATATGTTGATGATCTAATCATAGCTAGCAAAAAGAGTGAATTATTATCGGACTGTGAAAGAATGTTAGGATCTAAATTTAAAATTAAGAATCCTGGAGACATTCGAAATTACCTGGGATTACAAATCAATAGGAGTTCTAATGATAACTTTACATTCAATCAGACTTCATACATCATAAAAATAATTAATGATTTTGGAATGGCAGATGCAAAACCATCCAAAGTGCCAATAAATACATCATATAATAAAGGAGGAGATACAGAAAGATTGATAAGCAATGATAAATACAGACAACTGGTTGGATGTCTATTGCATGTGTCAGTCAATACCAGGCCGGATATATCGGCAAGTGTATCTATTCTAGCGCAAAAGGTCGCAGAACCAACCCAAGAGGATTGGAACGAATTTAAGCGTGTTCTTAAGTACCTGAAGTGAACTGCAAATTTATCGTTATCTTTAGGTAATATCCAAGGCAAATCAAGTCTAGTCGGATACGCAGATGCGAACTGGGCAGAAAACAAAATTAATAGAAAATCAAATAGCGGATACGTTTTCATTTTCCTCGACAGCGTAGTCAATTGGTGTAGCAAGAAATAAACATGTGTAACACTTTCAACCAACGAGGCTGAATTTTTGGCCTTATCGGAGGCGTGCAAAGAAGCAATGTGGATACGGCGTATATTGGAAAATTTCGATCAGCCAGTTAAAAAACTAACAATAATTTTCGAGGATGATCAAAGCTGCCTGAAGCTTATTGAGGAAGAAAAATTATCTAGCCGCTCGAAACATATCGACGTGAAATATCTCTTTGTCAAGGATTATGTGGAGAAAGGAGTGGTTAATTGTATTTATTGTCCGACAGAAAAAATGGTTGCCGATTTATTGACGAAACCATTGTCAGCAAGTAGAATTGAAAAATCAAGAAAGGAGTGTGGTTTAATGCAATTAGAATGAGGAGTGTTGAATAATTATTAGAACATTCTGAATAGCATTATTTGTATAGTTCAATGAAATCATAGAGTGTAAAAGTCAGATAATAAATTGTGTCATTTTCACTGCTAAAATAAAAATCAGATACCAAAGAAAAGGGAATTTAGCTTTACATATTCAGAACAATATCACAAAATTCCATATCTTCTCAACAACATTTGCTCATGAGGTAGAATATACATGCCATGAGCTGTGAAAAATCAGACACGTCTCCGAAAGCGACGTTCCAGCATCGCATTCTCCTGAATCCGTTCGCTTTTTGGCAACATGTATAGAAGAGAGGACGATATAGAACGGTTGATAGTCCATGGTAAACCAGATGCCTAGAGGTGAATAGGACAACCTCCAAAATGTCGGAGTGATGTCATCAAAGAGATACTGGAGAGAGTTTTGGAGGAGTCGTGCAGCAACCAATCGCGACAGATGGCGTAAGGCTGTCAGACGAGCTATTTAGCGCAAGGAGGCAAACAAAGGCAAACAGAGCAATGTATGATTTACTAAACGTCTGTCAACCGTTAGTTTTCCTTCGGGCTAACTTTAATGCACCATGTGCGGCCAATAACTGGGGATTACAGGAGCATTGTGCTCCTGTCCCACGTCAGCTATAGAGGCAAAGCTAGACCTACTTCCTCTACATCTGCATGTAGGGAAGGAGGCAGCCCTCAGTGCCCTAAGGCTGCAGCAGGTACTCTCTTTCAAACCAGGCGATCTGGTTAGTCACTTAAGGATTCTCAGGTTAATTCAATTGAAATCCACGTCCAAACCCACTGACTTAATACCAATGAATCAGGACTTTGACTGTTCGTTTGATGCGCTAATTGAGAGCTGGCAGACGAGCAGAGTCGAAGCAGTTGGAGAAGGGGTCACTCATCTGTGACCCCAACCATCTTCCAAGCAGAAATCTATGCTATAGATCCATGTGTCCAGGAATTCATAAATAAAGGCATTCGAAGGGCAAAGATAGCCAGGTAGCGCTAAAAGCACTTAGGTCCTATACCTTTGAGTCTAAAATGCCTGGGATTGCAGCCAATCCCTGAAGCAACTGACAACAAGATTACCTTGATGTGGGTGAGGTAATAGAAGGAAATGAATTACCCGACGGCCTTGCAAAAAAAGGTGCTGAAGCCCCATTTTTTGAGCACGAACCGTATTGTGACTTATCTTAAGAGGAACATAATGGAGGAGATGATAAAATACGAAAAGGAACAAAAAGAGTCAAAATGCCACAAGGCTTCTCGAACTCGAAAAGTCCGACTTAAGGCTGACAACAGGTCTCTTCACAGGCTATTGCCCATTGAGATATCATCTTAAAATTATGGACAAGGCAGACAATGATATGTGCAGATACTCTGGAACTGCGGAACATATTCTATGCGAATGCAAAATGTCAGAGCGCACTAGGCTAAAGTACCTAGATAAAGTGGAATTAACGCCTGAAGGCGTAAAGAGATTAACCCCCAGAAAAATCACAAGCTTTGTAAAAAGCTTGGGAGTCTTGGGCAATAACTAATTGTAGGGTAATTCACAAAAGATCTTTTAGGTCGGTGTGAGGAATCTACAGTCTGCAATCTACAACCCTAATGCTCCCGCTTAAATTTCAAAAAGCTAGAATCCATTGCATCACCTTATCTAAATTCATTTGTGAGATATGATGTGATATGAATAAAATGGATTAAAAGAAGGAGTTAATGCTACAAGTGGAATTTCGATAAACCTTTAAGGTGCGTGCGAAGTTTAAATTATTTTTGAAGTTTCATCATGCTCCATGACTCTCACCATAACGTCATCCTATTTGATAGCTAGTAAATGTAATCATTTATGTCTTCACTATGTAATTATTTGTCAATATTTTACAATCAATATAACTCTTTTTACAGAAAAAATGTGCTGAAAAGATTCTGTCAAGTCCAGAGCGATAATCTATCAAATATTGATGTACTTATACTACTTATAATGTACATAAAGATGAATATCACTGAAATCAGAAGCATGAAAGAACAAACGGAAGTAATAGCTTTAGTAATTGCTTTATAAAACTACAAAGGTAAATGATAAAAAGCTGATAAATGGGGTGTTTGTGAACAATAACGTGGTAAAAAGTTTTAGACTACTTAATTAATTAATTATTTCTATTTACTTATAAATCACTCATATATAAGTATGTTTTGATCAAAGCGCACTTACAAATTTTTTAGTATTTTCTAATATACAATTTTATTTCTTTTTATGGCACATAACCATAATTTTCGTTGTTCCTTTAATTTAGCACTTCATCTCACTGGTAATAATATGAATTTTTTCCAGCATTGCAGCATTTTTATCGACATCAACTAACACTGAGGTACTTTGATTGCTTAATATATTTCATCTGCATTATAAAACATGGAACGAAACGCTATTTTAACAGGTTATATACAGTTTTACGATATTTAGTTAATCAGATCTTAACAAAGCACAACATCAAAACAAATAGAACGACATCAAATTACCACGGCAACTATTTGCACGACGTCTACATCGTTTTCACGGAAATTTACATAACCACATTTTGTTAATTTCTTTTGGACAAAAAAGGTTATATTTCTGCTACTTCATGTTATTGTAACGGTAACGTAGTAAAATTAGACTTAATTTAGAAGTAAGGCGTATCCTCAATTTACATGTGTGTTTCTTGTTTTTTTATTTTTGTGTACCTACTAAATTCTATATAATTTTGTAACACTGTGGTTGGCATACTGTGAAGAAGTTGGCGTTAAACAAGTTAATTCTTTATTTGTTTATGCGATATCTTTAATACATTGCGATTTTTAAAATTGTTACACGCTACAGAGAAAAAATACTATCGATTATTGTCTTTAAAAATATCACATTGGGCTATATAAAGCTAAATTACAATCAAAATTATAAACCGCTGCCTAAGGAATCACTACTTCCACATCCAGATTTTTCATCAAAGTCACTTTAAAGGAAACATCTTGACTAGATTTGCACTCTAGCATGTGAAAATTATTGGTCACAGAATTTTAATAATATTTGGAGCAGATGTCATAAAAAAGTTTAAGGCGTTGGTTTCTACCAAATACGTTAAAAATGAAGTTTTTAGTTTACCCTACTTATTTTCCCCTATTCACAACCTACCACGACCCACCTCTTTAATGGAATCATCTCAATCAGATGTCATTACAATACATCCGTGTACTAACTATCAAGTAAATATCTCAATTTTATGTTATCAAACCCATTAAAAATGGAGCGGAGAATTAGAAAGAAATCTGGGGCCTTGGTTTCTAGTATGTACACCACATCCAATATTTATGTATTCTTACCAGCACGATTTACTTATTTTCCCCTATTTACTCCTATTCAACCCTCAACCCTTCAACGGAATCATCTTAAAATATAATCTAGTTCCAGATGTCGTTATAATACATATGTGTCCCAAATTTCAAGTGAATATCTCGATTTCATTTTATCAACCTCTTTAATAATGAATTAAGGGTGGTGGGAGTTGAAAAACATTACTAAAAAATATGAGGCCTTGGCTTCTAGGAATAAGCCTAATTTCAAGTTTCTGTACCTTTACCAGCTTGCTTTACTTATTTTTCCCTATTTACCACCAAGTACCCCCACTCGTTCAATGCAATCGTGTCAAAATATAATCCAGTTTAAGATATCGTTATACGTGTAACAAATTTCAAGTGAAAATCTAAATTTAATTTTATCAACTCTTTTAATAAGGGAGTGGAGTGATGGGGGGGATGGAAAATATTATGGAAAAAATCTGAGGCCATCGCCTCTAGTATATACACCAAATCACAAATTTCTAAACTTTTACCAGCTTGCTTTACTTAGTTTCCCCTATCTACCACTATTTAACCCCCAACCCTTCAAAGGAATCATCTGAAAATATAATCTAGTTCCAGATGTCGTTATAATACATACGCGTACCAAATTTCAAATGAATACATCAATTTTATTTTATCAACCCCTTTAATAATGAAGTTGAAAAATATTATAAAAATTTTAAGACTTTAGCTTCTAGAACATACACTGAATTTCAAGTTTCTGTACTCATACCAGCTTGTTTTACTTATTTTCCCCTATTTAACCCCCAACCCTTCGACGGAAGCTTGTCAAAATATAATCTAGTTCCAGATGTCGTTATGATACATACGTGTACCAAATTTCAAGTGAATATTTCAATTTCATTTTATCAACCCCTTTAATAATGGAGTAGGGGTGGTGGGGGTTGAAAAATAATATAACTAATCTGAGACCTTGGCTTCTAGCACATACACCGAATTTCAAGTTTCTGCACTCTTACCAGCTTGCTTTACTTATTTTCCCCTATTTACCCCTATTTAACCCCCAACCCTTCAACGGAATCATTTCAAAATATAATCTAGTTCCAGATGTCGTTATAATACATACGTGTACCAAATTTCAAATGAATATCTCAATTTCATTTTATCAACCCCTTTAATAATGGACTAGGGGTGGTGGGGGTTGAAAAATAATATAACTAATCTGAGACCTTGGCTTCTAGCACATACACCGAATTTCAAGTTTCTGTATTTTTACCAGCTTGCTTTACTTATTTTCCCCTATTTACCCCTATTTAACCCCCAACCCTTCAACGGGATCATTTCAAAATATAATCTAGTTCCAGATGTCGCTATAATACATACGTGTACCAAATTTCAAATGAATATCTCAATTTTATTTTAGCAACCCCTTTAATAATGAAGAAGGGGTGGTGGGGGGGTTGAAAAACATGAAAAAAAATCTGAGGCCTTGGCTTGTAGTACAACATCAAATTTCAAGTTTCTGTACTCTTACCAGCTTGCTTTACATATTTCCCCATATTTACCCCTATTTACCCCCCAACCCTTCACCGGATATCTTCCAAAAACAATCCAGTTCCAGATCTCATTATAATATATACGTGTACAAAATTTCAAGTCAATATCTTAAACCGTTCCGGAGAAAGCGTGCGGACAAAAAAAAGTTACAGACAGACAGACAGACCGACAGACAGACAGAAATTTTTTTTTCCGCTCAAATTTAAAATCTCGACGTTTCATGACATTCTAAACCGATTTCAATAAAAAAAAATTTTGAAAATTTTTTTACAATTACTATACCTACTTCCAATCCACTACGTGGATGTGGAAGTAAAAGTTTCATTCGCGTTGTATAATATTGATCCGATGTTTAGTTTTTGTTTCTTATTTTCCATTCAGTACTTTTTGCAAGCATATTCCCGTCAGTAAAAATGTGTAGAGGATATAAACAGAGAAAGGGCAAAATAAATGTTAGACCCGATGTGAATGCGTATAACTGATATTGTATGAAAGACAAGGGTTCCATTTTTACTGCCACTAATTTTTATTTGCAGCCCTTAACATCTAGAGATAGATGGATATAAAAATCCAGGCCTACAAGGTTTCTAAAGGAATTAAGCATCCCTAACAAATAACTATTCACTGTGGAATAAATTACAATATAACCTGTTTCTGGTCTTCTATTACCATATAGGCTAAATAGCGAGAGATTTTGATTGTATTTTTGGCCCATTGGTGAGATTATTGTTGGAATCGCTTCGTTTTAGGTTGAAGTTGAACACCCTAAGTTTGCTTATAAATTAGTGAACCGTTTAATTTTATAATTAACAATTAGTGAGTAAAATAGGCCCTATTTCTATATTTATTTAAATATCTCCATCCCTACAAACTTTTAGTATAGCATATGCATTAAGAAAATTGTTAGTTGTGAGATTCTCTAAAAAATGAGCACGATAGAGGTCGCTAGATTAATTGTTAACTTGCAAATGGCTTCCAAAGCTATCAAAACACGTTATTTTCATTATTTCTTTTTTTTTCGCTCAAATTTAAAATCTCGACGTTTCATGACATTCTATACCGATTTCAATAAAAAAAAAATTTGAAAATTTTTTTACGATTACTATACCTACTTCCAATCCACTACGTGGATGTGGAAGTAAAAGTTTCATTCGCGTTGTATAATATTGATCCGATGTTTAGTTTTTGTTTCTTATTTTCCATTCAGTACTTTTTGCAAGCATATTCCCGTCAGTAAAAATGTGTAGAGGATATAAACAGAGAAAGGGCAAAATAAATGTTAGACCCGATGTGAATGCGTATAACTGATATTGTATGAAAGACAAGGGTTCCATTTTTACTGCCACTAATTTTTATTTGCAGCCCTTAACATCTAGAGATAGATGGATATAAAAATCCAGGCCTACAAGGTTTCTAAAGGAATTGAGCATCCCTAACAAATAACTATTCACTGTGGAATAAATTACAATATAACCTGTTTCTGGTCTTCTATTACCATATAGGCTAAATAGCGAGAGATTTTGATTGGATTTTTGGCCCATTGGTGAGATTATTGTTGGAATCGCTTCGTTTTAGGTTGAAGTTGAACACCCTAAGTTTGCTTATAAATTAGTGAACCGTTTAATTTTATAATTAACAATTAGTGAGTAAAATAGGCCCTATTTCTATATTTATTTAAATATCTCCGTCCCTACAAACTTTTAGTATAGCATATGCATTAAGAAAATTGTTAGTTGTGAGATTCTCTAAAAAATGAGCACGATAGAGGTCGCTAGATTCATTGTTAACTTGCAAATGGCTTCCAAAGCTATCAAAACACGTTATTTTCATTATTTCTATACACGGAAACAACTGTACATAGAAGGCTAAAAATTGAGGATGGTGTCCATGGTGTCTATGTTGTCCTGAGAATACTAAAAAATTTCAGCAAGATCGGTTTATTAGCTTTTGAGTAATTAACGATCTATTTTTTTTAATCCTTAATTAACAATTGTGCCATTTTTTGTAAAATCCATTTATAATAATTGGGAAACTCATTTAGAAAATTCAAAAAATTATTGAAAAATGATATCCCGTTGGAATTTTTGAAAAATCCGATTTTATGAGGTTTCCCAGGCGTGAACCTTGTTATGCGCGACATAAATAAACAAACATCTTGTTATATTTTAACTTTAGAGAATCTAAAAAGCTGCTATTGTTTTAGGAATTAAAAAAGTTTATCCTAGCATTTGTTTATTTATGTCGCGCATAAAAAGGTTCACGCGCAGAAAACCTCATAAAATCGGCCAAAATTCCGATTTTATAAAAATTCCAACGGGATATAATTTTTCAATAATTTTTGTAATTTTCTAAATGAGTTTTTTTTTCGTCTCTGCCGTCTAGCCTAATACGTTCAGTTCCGAAATTCAGGTTAAGTATATGACAGGAAGTAAAATCTCTATTTTTCGCTCTGAAATTATAATAAAATGTAGTACTTATATAGAGTAAGTCACTAATTTGTAGACGGTTCATAGGTATCTCCTCAACTCTTTGAAATTAAAAAAGAATAACTCGGATAAAAATTGTAAACTGTAGAGGAAGAGGAGCCACAAATTCTTAATTAATGTTTATACCTACAGTGCGTCTCATTGTGGTGGCAAGCTAATACTTGAATGTTTTAAATAGATTAAGTTACAAATATAAATATATAAAAAATGTTGGGTCTTCTATTTTAGAAAATCAAGTATTATTTTGGTGCCGCTATGTGAAACACCCTGTATATTTAAAAACTATGCTGCTTTTAATTTCCTACGATTTGCATCTGAGAAAATCTTTCAAAATTTAGATCCTGACTTCCCACGCACTAATGACTCACCTTGTACATAAAATCTGACTGTTTACATGCAACTGACAATCACCCTGCATAATGAATATGACCCAGTTTCAGTAGGAAGTATTCTACTATGCTGTTTTACGTGTGATCCGAATAGTATAGTATAGTATAAGCCTAACAGAAAGTATCGCTTTAAACTGAATTAGATTAATCTCCTAACCTACAAAAATGGTTATTTGAACCTGAGACACGTTGTTTATAACATTTTCGTATTCCTCTTTCTATTTTTGTGTCGAAAACTTTGGCAGCATTTTATTTCAAAATTGTAATAGAATATAGTTTATACAAAACATGATTGTTCATACGCATGTGGCGATCATCGTATATAACAGATATGGCTCGATTTCAACAGAGAGTATTCTAACATGCAATTTTGAATATGTTGCCAATTTGATTTATTGATTGATTGAATAGCCAGCGTATGGTAGGCATTGCCCCCACTTCCGGACATCCAATCTGGATGTCATACATTATCATACATTAGGTCGTTCCACAAGTAAATAGCCATTTACAGTGAAAATGCAAGAAAAAACCCCTAGAGAATATTTGAGACACCTTGTATACATCCTTCCTGTTGTGGGCCTGCCTTATGTTTAATACATTTTTAATTTTATTAAATTCAATTAAATGTAATAATCACAGGCACACAAAAAATGTCGAGTGCGAGAAGGCAGACTTATGTATTCCCATGCACTTTGACCTGCTGAACACGAATCCGATGTCCGCTTTGCCCGATTGGCATTTGCATATTTTTTAACCTCAAAAAACACCTTTAGAATGCCCGAAAAATCTCAAAAAACTAAATAAAAAGCTTAAATGAGCTGACCACCATTTCCATACATATTTTGGGGCGCTGAGACCGAATCTGAGGTCAAAATTGACCGTTAGGAATTTTGACCGTTAGGAATTTTGACATTACCTCAAGAAACACCTAAAAAGTGCCCAAAAATCCAAAACACATAAATTAAACCAAGAACTTTAAAACTAACGTAACCTAAGACAAGAGCATTACACCAAGAACTTTGATCCAAGAATTTTAAACAAAGAATCATTAACCCAACCTAACATGAGACAATAACTTTAAACCTAAAACTTAAACCTATTATAAATTAAGACAAGAACCGTTAAGTTCCTAAGGCAAGAACTAATAAGGTTTAGAGTTCTTGTTGCAAAGTTCTTGCCTTAAGATTTGTTAGATTTAGAGATCTTGGTTTAAAGTTCTGTGTGTAAAATTCTTGCCTTGTTTTTAGTAAATTCGATGTTCCGAAATATCGGGAAAAAATCAAGGATAAAACAAAAAAATTTTATCTAAAATTTTATAGTATGGAAACAGCGGATAAAGGTTTTCCACGGTACCTTGCATCATATGTTATATTCAAAAACACATTTAATAACGCCAGAATTGCAGTAAATTTACGAAAGTTTCAGCGGTTATACTAATTTCATTTACCCGAAGAGAAACAATCAATTTAATAGGATTGCGGTTAATCTTTCCTTCTAGAGTATCTTACATCTTTGTTTTCAAATGATCTGCGAAGAGAATGTCTTTGAAATTACAATAGTATTAAAAAATTTCAGCGTCTCTTCACATATGTCGACGTTACTTTTCTCAGACAAAAATGACTCCCTTTCTTTTATGCTCAATCGATTTTAAATTAAATAAACCGATGATGGGATGTCCTCGCCCGATACCGCCCAACTTCGAAGGCCATTTCTCACCAACGAAACCCCCAATGGGCTCGATGCCATATTTTGTTATACAAAATTGCACGAAAAATCGAATGGCGTAAACCAGACATCCCTGCGGTCCTTTGTTTCCGAGAGAGAGAGCAGTTCAAAATCACCGAACGAAAAATATCTTTCTTTCCTCACTTCTCGAAGCTCTATCTCGAAAACTAAAAAAAGCTAATACTTCTAGTTTACGCCATTTGATTTCTCTCGTCATCTTACGTACTCTTGAATTTTTTCAGGTTTTTAGCTACACTTTCACTTTGTCGATCATTCTTACGCAGTTTTTTGAGGTTAGGAAAAATGCAAGAGCCAGTCGAGCAAAACGGATACAGGATTCGTGTTCATCAGGTCAGAATGCATGGGATTATATAGGTCTGCCTTCTTGCACTCGACTTTTTTTGTGTGCCTGTGGTAATTAATAAGGGTTAACAAACTAGTACTTCTATTTATTTTAATGCATGCCTCCTGTTTAACACAGATTTTTTTTGAGATTATTAAGAAACCATTTATAAAATTAGGTTTTGAAATAAATAAATCTAATTAATGAATTAAATTAATAGGTATAGATTTGCCCTCTGTAATCGCCTGATTTGTGATTGGTGGTTTATTTTCTTTTCTTGAGCTGATTTCTTATACTTCACTTCATATACTTGTCACTGGTGCATCCCTATGGCTTGTTGTTAGACGGTAATATATCACCCACTTGATACCTAGCACTGGGTCGGTCCGATTGTATGTGTTTACTTTCTTTTACTACAGTATTATTTTTAAAATAGAACACTTTACCAGTAATGAGCAACATGCATGAATTTTAGAAATGCAATAATTTATTATTTTTTCGTTATATATGTTATATAAGTTGAGAAAGTAATGAAGAAAAGGTATTAAAAAAATGTGTAGCCTAATTAAACGACTTTCAAATTCAAAATTTTATGGGAACATATCCACGTGACTGAAAACACCACGCTATTGGTCTGACGTCATTCGGCATAATGTCTAATGGTCGTCTATCTGCCAAGGGGTTAAATCGTAAATTGTTTTGTGTTTTGTAAATGTGTATTGATATTTTCATAAAAGAAATCATTCAGTTATTTATTTATTTTAATTTTTAAGTGGTAAAAATGACGAACAGTGGGTTTTTACATGGCCAGAGTGACAATTTGCCCGTTGTTGATGTGCTTATGATGACAAACTTTTTTGCTACTAATACTGATTTTATTAGTGCAAAAATTGGAGGTACTAAAACAACAAGGTATGTGTCATTCATTATTCTAAACATTAATTCAATTGTGCCCATTTTTATCCTTTTACTGTAGTTAAATATAACAAATTATTTATGTACCTAACCTCAAAATACGTAAACAAGGCAATGTTTTAATGTTATATTAATTAATATTTTTCATCTTAGAATAATTTACTTTTTTATATAATAAATACCTCCCGTCACTTACTAAGTACGTACTTTTAGGTAGGTAGGTACATTAATAGTAAAAATAACTGTTGACATACATAGGTATATATAAATATATAACTGGATAATATGTAGAACGTCGAGAAGTTACATTATTCCCACCGTTCTTAGACATTTATACATTTTAATTCAAGGATCCTATTAACAGAAGTTACTAAACTTTTGTATTCCTATAAATAGGAAAGTGACCAAATTCACCATGATATGTAAACAAATTATTACAATAATATTAGGGTTAGGTACATATTTTCATAATATTATTATAAAATAATTAGTTTTAATGGGTAAATTTACATCAAAATAATCCTGGCAGCAATATAATCTTGAGGAGGACGATAATTCTGCGTTTCGGTCGTCTCGTCTCATAGCCCTGCACCATTTCTTTATCGCGTCTAGGCACATTAAAAAATAATTTTTCTGGAGTTTTTATTGTGATATTTGTACATTTGTGCACAATACAATATTTATAGCTACTTTTCTTTGTATTTTCCATAACACAACATAAATAATGTGTACACATTCGCAATCACAATACGTTTTCCATCGGTGCGATGTGCCCGATGACGTCACACACAAGTAGCGCGGAAACTTCTCCATTTAAACGCAGTTAAATTGACAGCTGCAGTAAATAATTTTTTTAACCTTTAATTAGAACATAAAACAAAAATAAAATCCTGGAAAAATAATGTTTTTTTAGTGATCTATTCATCTGTGATGTTTAAAAAAATTATGCATTTTGCTCATTATCAAATATTAATTTCAAATGAGCTTTGTTCTCCTGTTATTACACCTTGGTTTACGCAGAATTTTCTGACCAACAGACTGCTTGAAACAAAAATTTTAATTTAACAGAAATTATCAATATAACACACTAAACTCAAATATTCGATATTTGAGTTCAGTGTATTACGAAACGTGTTTCTGTGCAAAACATCCTTTGGTATGATGAATAATAAAAATGTTTGTCCGGTTATAATACATCTATTTGATAAATATATGTCGAACACAGTGTGTAGTAACAGAATCTAGACAGCCCTACATTAAATAAACCGATATACATTGTTATGCCAAAGAGAGGTATTTTACTAGGTGTATATCGCCTTAAAATATGACATTCATATACTTTACGTGCTCATGTTTAAGTTTGAAGATTTTCTAGAACAGCATACTGGTAATACAAGGTAGGTACTTTTAAAGCAAAATGGTATTTTAAATCACCAAAATGACTCGTAACGTTACTATCCACAGATTCTCGAAACAACTGAATGGCAAGATGACATAAGTAATTCAGTGATGTAGTAAAGTGTAACATGAATAATGAATATGAAGCAAGATCGTTCTGGGAAAGTATACCTGGTAGTTGGTTTGCGAATACATTTTTAAAATCGCACGTATCTCAAATCATGACACAATATTTATAAGAGCAGAATGGTCATACATAAATAAATGGTATAAAATTATTTAGTTGGACTACCGAATCGAATTTTGAATACAATATTCCAAACACCAGCATTCGATGCGCGTTGCATCTATCACATTGGTAACATCGGGAGATGATGATCAGATCAGATGATGACTAGTTCTAATTATATCCCCATGATGTCAGCAATATTGGCGAAACGCGCATCTTCGAGTATTGTATTGTGTTCGAGAGTTTTGGTGTTTGTTTGGAACCCACTTCAAAGACAGCGCCGTAGTAAAGGTTCCAGCACCCACCAGGAACTGATCAAATTAAAAAAAAAATTTACACGTTTTATTTCAAAAAAACGACTAGTGTCACATACAATCTAAATACCTATTCCTTGCAATTCCTATTTTATTTGAGATGACAAATATTTTGAAATCTGGAAATGAAATGTGCGAACACCACGCTATTTTCCTAAGTACAACGGTTTTCATAATCTAAGTGCGACCGCCATTCTACTTATATCATCATGATACAATTTTTAAAATGAATAAAAAAAACATGCGTACTGCTCAAATAGTTTGGGCGCTTCCAGGTGCAGAAACGAAGACCAATATTAAGAAGCTATATTCTTCTTCTACGATGGATAGATAAAGTAGACTTTTCGCTCACATTTGACAAAGTTGACGTTTACTGAGGACTTATGGATAATGTCACTTTACCGCTCGTCTTCCGTGACAACTAGAGATAAAATTAAAAGTAAACTTTAACACTTGCTAACCATATTAATAATGTCATTTTATAACACCAGTTTTAAAAGTGAGCAGGGTTGGCAGTTTTAAAACAAAATGTTTTAAACAAATGTTTTTTAAGTGTTTAAAACACGGTAACCTGTTTTAAACACATTTGTTTTAAACACACGTTTAAAACAATTGTTTTAAACATAATTTTTTTCAATGCGTTTTTTCAGTGTGTTTGATGGACAATTTTTGGAATATCGTTATATTTGAAAAGGTAAAAAAAATAATAATAAAATAAAAAAATATGAACTTTTATGTAATGCAATAAAACTAGTTATAATAATATAGTAGTTATAAGTACAACGAACGAAACATATTACTATTGTATAGAAGATATACCTGTTATTATTTAATTTCTTAAGTGTTAATTTTAAAGAGATTAATAGCACGGATACACACAAAAAAGTCGAGTACGGGAAGGTAGACCTTTGTATTCCCATGCATTTTGACCTGCTGAACACGAATCCGATGTCCGTTTTGCCCGATCGGCCCTTGTATTTTTCCTAACCTCAAAAAAAACACCGTAAGAATGCCCGAGAAAATGAAAGTGTAGCTAAAAATCTGAAAATAATTCAGAGGTACGTAGAATGGCGAGAGAAATCGAATGGCGCAAACTAGAATTTTATAGCTTTTTTGATTTCCAATATAGAGCCTCGAGGAGTGCGAAAAAAACAAATTTTTTCCTTCCGGTGACTATGAGCTGCTCTATCTCGAAAACGATGGACCGCAGGGATGTCTTGTTTGCGCCATTCGATTTCTATCGCCATCTTATGTATCCCTGAATTTTTTCAGATTCTTAGCTACATTTTTATTTTTTTGGGGATTCTTACGGTGTTTTTTGAGATTGCAGAGCCAATCGAGCAAAATGGACATCGGGCCCGTGTTCAGTAGGTCTGATTTCATGGGAATACTTAGGTCTGCCTTCTCCCACTCTACTTTTTTTTTATGTGCCTGTGTAGTCAATAACCAATCACCAAACAATTATTGCACTATTGCACAACTTGACGTATTTATTACACCGAATTGGCCGAGCCATTGTCAAGTATCGTCCTCGTCTTGTTATGATGAAATATGGGCATGGTTTATAGAATAAACAATGCATTGGGTCGACGCGCCCGTATAAATTTAAGTTTAAAAACATATTTTTTATTGTTTAAAACATGTTTTTTTTCAACAATTAGAAATCCATGTCTAAAACACATTGGATTGTTTTAAATTTAAAAAAAAACGTGTTTTTTGATTAAAATAAAAAAAACACAATTTTTGCCAACCCTGAAAGTGAGTTACTTTTAACACTAGTGTTAAAGGTTGTAACATTTAAAATCAATATAACTGTTTACTAAGTTTTATTTTAAAAAACGATTACATTCAGATTTAATTTGTATTAAAGTGAATGGTACAATTAGAATGAATTTTCTTGATTATCACACATTTTTTAACAAATTCTAACCACTTCGAACTGCTGGAAATAAAACACAATTGAACGAGGTGAACAGAAGTTATTTTATTTAAGCGTCATTTATAAACAGAGTCATAGAGACAAACAAAGAAATTTTCCCTGCCTTAGTTACAATGAAATTCTCTGAATACCTTGACTGTCTAACTTTATCACACAATGTCATTTTTGGCAGACAAATACAAACACAAAATATTAAAATTTTGCAATAATACGCAGATATTATGTCTTTAAAATCAGATTTTCAATGATGCTTTTAGTAGTGTTCATAAAAAAGTAGTTATATGTAAAAAAGTGATTTTATTTTGTTCGTGAGGTTGCTTCCGTCGCTTTGTAAATTCCGCAAACTTCCGCACTCACAAAACAAAACATCACTTTTAACACTCATATCACAAATAACTATTATAGCTTGCTTGAGTGCATTTGTACTTAAACAATGTATTTTTAACGAAATAATAATGCCCCAAAACTTTTGTCGTTAATATAACGAAAGTTGACTCAGAAACGAAGTATCGTAGGGATATTTGGATAACGCTATTCGATTTCTCTCTTCCTTTTGCGCATATCTGATTTCCTTCATAATTTCTCGACCCTTTAACTTTGGAGGTTAAAGATGACCATAGATCATCACGCCGCCCACATTCGGTCTTAGCGCCTGAAAATACGTATGGAAATGGTGGTCAGCGCATTTAAGCTTTTTATTTACTTGTTTAAAATTTTTCGGGCATTCTGACGGTGTTTTTTGAGGTTAGGAAAATGTAAGAGCCAATCGGGCACAACGAGCATCGGATTCGTGGTGAGCAGATCAAAATGCATGGGAATACATAGGTCTTGCCTTCTGGCACTCGACATTTTTTTTTGTGTCTACCTGTGTTACTGAATGTTTTAAACAAGTCAAAGCATGCTATCCATTTTTTGAAAGAATGCTATTTTGGTATTATGCTTTTTAATTAGGCTCCAAGATGATATGACGCTTTCCAAAACAAACCGCAATTAGCCAGCTATTAATTATCTTTTCCCTTTAACAGATTTCGTTTAAATTTGCCTGGAGAACAAAAAATACGTAGAAAAAAATGTCAATTAATCTCCGTTCTTTTCAATCTGCCTGTATGTGTATTAGTTAATAAAAAGTTGAAAAACTATGGGCTAGTATCATTAGTTCAAACATTACTTTAGTAAACGAGAGTAAGATAACTTTTAATGATTCATCCCCTTATTTATCTTGCGCGAAGTTCCATATAAAGTGCCCTTGAACCAAAAAAGAGACTGTTGAGTAGCGGTGGATGTTTTCTTTACGTTTTAATGGTGTAATAGAAAAGCGTTCGAAACAAATAAGTGTTATTATCAAAGCAGCCCCACATTACATTTCCCGCTTATTAAGCGGAGTCTGCTTGCTACCTTGACGATGCCATAAATAAGTTTTGCGGTTGAAATTCAATTTAAGCGTCACACTGTTATAAGTGCTCAGTTTTACGTCAACCTAGCTCCAAGTTGCAGAATTGCCTCTGATGGTTACAACATCGTTAAATTTTACTTGATGTACCACATGGAATGTTTCACATTTATGCGACGACATTTCTTTATGAAAATCGCAGTTTTGTACCTGCACCGCTGTATTAAGGAAATTGTATCAAACTATGGCTGAAATATGATCTATAAATATAATCCGATTTTGCCTTACGAACACGCTATTTATTTCATATTGTAAACAATAAGGAATCCTATATTGTCCTATGATACTTGATCTTTGAAATGCAATAATATACTTACTATTATTAAAAGTCTATTTAAATACCCCAATATTTTTGGCATTGAAATTGAAAGTACAAAGTCGATTGACTTCTTTCTTGTCGCAAAGAGTTCAGAAAGACATTTAGAAAAAACAGTACCTTTAATCTTTTTTGGCGGAAATGTTTGGTTTCATTTTTTGTCCAATAATTGGTCATTTTAATGTCAAAAATTGAATTAATTGAAAAATTTGTTATCATACACAATATGTCATAAAATTAGACGAAAATGGTTACTCGAGGGTTTTTGGAGTCGGTGATCACGAATCTGAAGTCCAGTTTGGAAAATTCAAAATGACGGACCGGAAATCGGGCCATTTTTTCAGATAAAATGAAACTGAATATCTTGGCCTTAAAAATCTATATCCGAGGGTTTTCGAGGTCGCCGATTACGAATTCGAGGCATAATTTGGTAATTCAAAATGGCGGGCCGGAAGTAGAGTCAATTTCTCAGAAAAAACTCGTATTACTTTCGTTATTGCGCTGAAAATGAGTGCTCAGTGGGTTTGGAGGTCGCTAATCACGAATCAAAGGCCCAATTTACAAAATTCAAAATGGAGGACCGGAAGAACAGTCGATTTCTCCTGAAGAACTCGTATTCTTTTCTTCCTTGGGCTGAAAGTGGGAACTCGGGGGGTTTCCTTTATCGCTGGTAACGAATCTAATGTTCAAGTTCAGGGAAAATTTAATATGGCGGACCGGAATAGTATATTTCTCAGGAATAACTCGTATTTTCCATACTTTGAGACCAAAAAAGAAAAAACTAGCAGGTTTTCCTGAGGATCTACTTCCAGTCCGCCATTTTGAATTTTCCCTACTTGAACATCAGATTCGTCATCAGCGCTATCGAAAACTCCCGAATTCCCACTCTCAACTAAAGAAAGAAAAGAATACGAGTTCTTCCGGAAGAATTGGCTGTTCTTCCGATACGCCATTTTGAATTTACAATATTAGACCTCGGATTCGTAATCAGCAACCTCGAAAACCCTCGAGTACAAATTTCCAAGGCCAAGATATCCATTTTCATTTTTTCTGGATAATGGCGCAATTTCCAGTCCGCCATTTTGAATTTTCCAAATTTGACTTCAGATTCGTGACCAGCGACCCCAAAACCCTCGACTATTTTCGTCTAATTTTATGGCATATTGTGTATGATAACAAATGTTTTAATTAATTTAAATAAATTGGCCAATTATTGGACAAATAATGAAACAAAACATTTCTTCCAAAAAATAAAAAGTACTGTTTTTTCTAAATATCTTTCTCAACTCTTTTCAACAAAAATGAAGTCAACTGACCTTGTATTTTCAATTTTGTAGATTTTTCATGCTGAAATGCGCGACTATAAGGTTTTAAATTCAAATCTATCTAAATTCGTTTTAACGTGAGAAACACTGTATATCGCAGTTTTGATGTCATGATATCTTTATATTTTTATGTACTTCATTAAATGCCCTAATAGTATGTTGCTCTATAATTGTAATAAAATACAGTTTATATAAAATATGACATTTTTTATATTTCTGACGAATATCTTGTATAACCGACAAGACCCAATGTCTATGCCACTATGATGTTTTACATGCAATATAAATATGAATTAAACTTTTGATTCTAGCAGAAACTATCTTTCATTAATTTGTTCACAGTCGGAAACGCCCTATTAAAAGTATCTTAATAACTTTCTATAGTAAAATTGATCACCTAATCTTCGTTCGTCAGAACCTGAAATTCACGATGTATGTTGCAGTTTTACTATTTTGTATATCCACGTTTATGCGATTAATTGTAATAAATTATAGTTTATATGAAATATAACCGTTGACATGCTTCTGGCAATCACCTGGCCTGACGTATATGATCCAACTTTAATAGGGAATATTCTAACATGTTATTTTACATTCGGTCCAAAAAAAGAGGAACTACAAACTTTTCGCGTCCCCGTCGCTAGCTCTGGTTAATGCTATACGAATGACTTTATGCTCATTGAAAATATAAGATCTGATTGTTTCATTGAATATGAATGAATTTTTAATTGACAGCTGTCAGTTGAGAAATATCAATCAATTTCCTATTTATGTGCATCAAAATCATATTGAGTGACTTAAAAAACATAATTAAACGTTTTTACTAGAATTTATAAAATATTTGTTAACATTGATAGTTAACGTTGTAACTGACAACTGTAAAAACGAATTTTCTGATATCAAAATGGCACTTAGCAAAAAATAAAATAAGTGGACTTTCTAATGTTTACAAAACGTTTTATACAAGTTTAAAAGTGAATTATTATATGTTTGCTTGTAATTGTAATGAAACATATTCTTTATAGGATTTTGCAAATAGCAGAAAAAATTATCCATGAAAACTAAAAAGAAAAGCTATATGTAAAAAATATTAACGAACTATTTGCATTTTTTCGATAACCTGAATTCTGGTTATGCTAGCAATTAAAATCCTAAAATGAATTTGTCTGTTTTATTTGACAATTCTCATTTTAAGACTCATACCCACCCCCTACGGCTACGCAGATTAAACTAGTATCTACATAACCCTCTACAGTCATGAATATTAGGTTTAGGCCTTTGTTCTTATTTTTAACTGAATCTTCATGTCCGTAGGAGGTTATGTAGATACCAGTTTAATCTGCATAGCCGTAGGGAACTATGTGGGTACTAGAGTTAGAATAAGAATTGTCAAATAAAATAGACAAATTCAATTTAGGATTTTAATTACTAGCATAACCAAAATTCAGGTTATCGAAAGAATGCAAATATTTCATTAACAGTTTTTACATATAGTTTTTCTATTTAGTTCTCATAGATAGTTTTTCTGCCGTTTGCAAAATCCTATATGGAATATGTTTCATAATGTTTTATACTTTAGTGGTTTTTAAATGGGTCCCATATTTTCATAAATTGACAGCTTGCACCCATAGGTGTGTCAATTCACACATTCACATATAAATACACTAGAGAATATACATGCATTATTCGTTATATCGACAAATATATTAGAAGTTTTCCAAAACAAATGCAAAGCCACTAAAGTGGCTTTCCCGGCAGTGTAAAGATTAAGGAAACAGAATTGATGCTTTCTAGATGTGTGCTTGGAGACGATTGCCACGAATTTCGTGTACAGCCCACTGCACTAATAGATCACACGACAGAAATACGACCTCAAAAGTTACCCACCAACATCGTATTTTCGCGAACCCTGTCGTATTTTGATCACATCAATCAACCAGAGGGTAATGTAGAACGCTTGATATTTCAGGGGAAAATTTAGTAGGGCTGTTCGCCTAACAGGCATCTGTGGTAGCGGGACGTCGTCAAACGTACCATATAGTAAACGGAAGCCAATGAAATAATGTATGGGCCATAAACCCTTTGGAAATACGTTGTGTATATGAAGTAGGAATTGCTCTCAACACACTAAAAACAGTAAATTATTATTATACTCTTCGCAAATACAAAATAAAGAGTATATTGCGTTCGATCGGCACATTTCTACAACCGATAATATCGCTGGTAGGGAAAAAATTTTCATTATCATCTTTCTGTCCGTCTACCTGGCTGTCTGTATGTGAAGTTTAAAAATATAAATAACAGTTATTAATTTTTTAATTTTAAAGAAATATATTTTTTATGTTTTGTAATTGAAGAAAAAAATATTAAAACTAATATTATTTGCAAATTATTTGCAAAAACACTGTGAAGAATATCCTATATAAGGTGCAACAGTTATCTAAAAAGTTAAATGGTTGCCTTGTCTATTTATACACATTTCAAGCATTCCAATGAAACTTCTCCTAATATATCAATTTAGTTAATAAAGCTCTTCTTTTTTTAAATATTTAAACAACAAAAATTCCTCATTAAATAAACAAGATATTTTTCTTGTAATCTATCAAATTAGTTGTAGGTACCGCATTCATCTAGAGAATTACGAAACATTTCTTTAGTATAATAATATGGAACATAACTTCTCAATGAAACTGATATCATCATGCTGATTTCAACGTTCTCTGTCTGGAAATCAATGAAGTTGCTTGTTTTCTTATAAAAACTCAATGCGTATGTGTATACCCAAGGCGTTGTCAATGAAATTTAAATACCTAAGTTCAGTATACTAAATATCACGGGCACAACTTTGTTCATGGATATTAACGTTAGAACATAATTCAAATAAAGAATGCCAAAGGCTATTAAACTACTAGTGGTATAACGGTAAATCAAAATCAATAATAATATATCCTTGAAGTCAACCCCCTATACTCTAAATTTAGAAGCAGTGTACTTATACTGCCTGTTGACAATGGGTCCTTACCTATTAACAATAGAAAATTAGATAGAGAATAGCCGATAAATGTATAATAGTATGGATTACAACCTTTAAATTCATTAGGTTTTGAATTATATATTACGTAAGTAGTAGGTCCTTCAAACGAATAATACCTTATAGTACGGCAGCCCGTAACCAGAATTTTCGACTTATCGCCTAATGGGAAATTACCGCGCTAATGCTCATTTCTTTGAGCAAGGTTAAAAAAAGTTCAGAGCGAAGGAAATTTTTAGCGTCGTGAAGGGGTTGAAATGTATCTTTCAACATGTAAAAAATAACTGCTCATCTGAGTAATCATCTAATGTCCGTTTACTGTTTCTTGGTGTTCATAAATACGCATAGTTCGAGGAAAACATAAAAACGGAAATTTTGAGTGCTGCGTGAAGATATAAGGGGTTAAATACAGAAAACTGGGAACAGGTGGAAATTCGTGTAGTCGCCAAATGTCCGTTCCGACAATACACGTCTATTTTCTATGATAAAAAAACAAAAACGGACGTTTTAATCGTTGCATATCATAGTACTTGCATCTCAATTCATTCTCAATAATTTTGGCACTCCCTAATGTCCGTTCTCTAGTAAAAATGATGTTTTATATAAAAAAACGTGTATGAAAATTATGCGGACAATTTTCAACTTGATATGCTGAAAAAAATCATTTTCCGTCGCAGTTCAATAACAAGAGCGCAAAGTGTCATATGTTGATACAGTTGCGTAAAACTTCGCTCCCTATGTTTTTTCTTGGGCACTTAATCGATTGCCAGTAGTCTCAGTACCCCCTCCCCCCAGAAGCACCACTATGGGTAAAAAAGCAGCACTGAAACGATAATTTCATTAATGCTGAAGTGCAAACTGATTTTTTGATGTTAGTATACAACGCGGATTTATTTTTTCAACTAAAAAGAAACCATTGGGTTGATTCTACGGTTGGTTCCTTGTGAAACATTCTTCAATAATTTAAATATACAGGAAAATTATGCTTTTTAATGTTTCAAAATGTTTTATTAAAACTCTACACGTGTTTCGGCTTATTAGGCCTTTATCAAGAGTACAAGATAATACTAAATTTAAAATGTGTTCCTTACTTATTTATACCTAATGGAAGGTATAAATTATTCAAAGCTTTTAATCTATTTATTACATGCAACTAGTTATATGATTCCTATCCTATGTAAATATATTACAAATAAGTTCTTAATGTTAAATTATTTTTTCTAGAATATTATGACCCATAAATAACGTTTGATCATAAGTTACATTTTTATGCTTTTTGACAGCTCTCATGATCTCAAATTGTTCTAGTAAATCTAACTTATTTCCTTTATTTTCTGTATGGAGTAATTCGACTTCATTAAAATTAACAAAAATGATTATTTTCTATGCAGTGTGTTGACATACCGGTGCTATGTATACCATTCGTTATTGATTTTTTATGTTCAGCGAGACGATTTTTTAATTTACGACCAGTTTGACCGATATATAAAGCATCGCAGTCATTACATTTTAATTGATATACACCTGTTTTTTCTAATAAATCTCTTTTGTCTTTATTATTAACTAACATTTTCCCTAGATTATTTTTATTAACAGAAATAGTTTTACATCCTAGTTTTTTCAGTTTATGACTAATTTTATCACTAATCTTAGGCCTATAATTAATACATTTATATATGTCAGTTCTTTGTGGAGTATCAGCATAAAACATAAACAAAAGAAAAAGTTACTTAAAGAATTTTATGCTGATACTCCACAAAGAACTGACATATATAAATGTATTAATTATAGGCCTAAGATTAGTGATAAAATTAGTCATAAACTGAAAAAACTAGGATGTAAAACTATTTCTGTTAATAAAAATAATCTAGGGAAAATGTTAGTTAATAATAAAGACAAAAGAGATTTATTAGAAAAAACAGGTGTATATCAATTAAAATGTAATGACGACAGAAGAAAACTGTGACGTGGTGGGGCCAAACTGACACCGTATTCATCAAGCCCAAAATACACCGAAAATGGTTGGTATGGTTGGTGGAATTGACAAAGTTTTTGTGTGCTTGTGGTTTTTAATATATGTGGTTTTCTATAAAAAGTACCGGTTGAGTTACCAAAATGTTTTAATGATTTAATGGTCAAATATAATCCAGTTATTAATGGTTTGAACCATAAAATAAAGGTAAAAAGTGTAAACAATATATAGTAGAATTAATTGTAAAAGGTTTATAGTGGAATTTTATTTTATTTAAAGTTCTGCCGGAGTCGCCGGTACAAGTTCTGCTTAATTTAAAAACGTTTTGTGGAGAAACTGAAACGTAATTCTTGAAATAAAACATTCTTAGGTCTTTCAACTCCGTTTTGTAAAAAAATTATGTTACTCAGTTATCTAGTTCCTTAAGTAGAAACAAAATATCGCTATAACTAGTAATGATAAGTTGGAGTGGCTGCAAATAGGGGATCTAAGTTTCTAATTAAAAAATGTTTTATGATGTAACAAGAGCAATTCGACGCACCACATTATATATAAATATATTAATAGAAATTAAAAAAAAAATAAGTCGGTACTCATTAAAATGCTAAAACTAACCAGTAAAGTAATCCAATATTTTACGATTTCTTGTAGTGAGCGGAAAAGGAAGTGATAAATAAACGTCAACATAACTTCTCCACTACTTATTACATAATTGTGTTTGTATTGTTAGTTCAAACCGACTGCAACCCCTGTATATAATGAATACGATAAATTGTAATAAAACTATTAATATTGTTTAATAAGTTGTTTGAACAATAGGGTTATTATTATTTTATTAAATTCAGAATGGTACTATTAGTATTGCTAAAAATAATTGTTTTCTTACAAAAATTATTGAGATTTTGTATTTAAATAATTATTCTTAAAGTCACTTAAAATTATTTTTAAAAAAATCACTAGTACCACATCAAGATTTTCCATCCTAGTCTCTTTAAATGAAAACATCTTGACTATATTTTCACTTATGTGGAAGTAAATGGTCATACAATTTAAACAAAATTTGAGGCGTTGCTTTTTAGCATTTACGCCAAAAATGAAGTTTCTGCACTCTTGCTTAACGTATTTTACACTATGTTTCTTTTGGACACTTAATCGAATGCCAGTAGTCTCAGTACCCCTCACCCCTCCCACCCGGGGTAAAAAAGCAGCACTGAAAAGAGAGTTTCATTAATGTTGAACTACAAACTGATTTTTTGATGTTAGTATACAACGCGGATTTATTTTTTCAACGAAAAAGAGACCAATGCGCGCTTTGATATTAATAAAAATCACGTTTTAGGAAACTCTTTTGCCGATAGGGGTGCCATGGGTTGGTGGAAGCAACTGTTGATAGGGAAGTTTTTATCATTTCTTCGGGTTCTACTTGTGTTAGAAAACTGAAAATATTAACAACACCGTTAGAAACGGGTAATTTTATACTAGCTTGAATATCCTAGGCTGCGATTGTCGCTTGTATATGCAAAACCGGCCGCTTGTATGTACTTCTGCTTTTATTATAATGAGAACTTACAGATTCAGGGCATATATGAGGAATAAACGAGAACTCTTTCGTATAAAATATAAAAATTATCAGCTTTATTGATACAATCCAATTTATTTTAATTGCCCTCGTCTGATGATTTCCCTTCAATATCGAATTCAACATCTGTTAACAGCAAGCGCACTGCATTTCGTACAGCTATACAGCATTGGAAATGTCCGTTCACTTTTTTTCCAATTATTTGAACCATATTTTATAATTTAAAAAAGGTTTCAGTCATTAGGGACAAACTTTTTTATACCATATTCTTATAACATTATTTTTTATTATTGAAATTATACGACATATAAAATTTCCGTTCTGTATTGATTTTTGTTTTATTCCACATATACAACAAAAATTCATCAAGAAGGGACATCAGGGGAACAAAAAATAACGTATTTTTTTTAATGGACGGAAAATCATTTTCCCGGCTACTACAAAGTTATGGGAGTTGTTCTCAGAGGAAAATCGGTTTTGTATTGTAATAAACTATAACCCGATCTAAATTAGCATTAGGTGATAACAGTTGATTTTGGTTACGGGCTGCCGTACTATTAGTATGTACTATGAAATTAAATAATATTCAAAATACCATAATGTTAAGTACACAGACACACAAAAATAAAAAATTTGTCGATTCCACGGACTAAACAATAACTTCCGGTGTATTTTGGCCTGCTGAATCAGAATCCGGTGTCAGTTTTTCCCCACCACGTGACAATTTTTTTCTATCCTCAAAAAACAGTTAGAGAAATGCAATATTGCAGTTTTTTGAGGATAGAAGAAAACTGTGACGTGGTGGGGCAAAACTGACACCGTATTCGGATTCATTAAGCCAAAATACACCGAAAATGGTTGGTATGGTCGGTGGAATTGACAATTTTTTTTTGTGTGCCTGTAGTTTTTAATATATGTGGTTTTCTGTAAAAAGTACCGGTAAAAGTGTAAACAATATATAGTAGAATTAATTGTAAAAGGTTTATAGTGGAATTATATTTAATTTCAAGTTCTACCGGAGTCGCCGGTACAAGTTCTGGTTAATTTAAAAACGTTTTGTGGAGAAACTAAAACGTAATTCTTGAAATAAAACATTCCTAGGTATTTCAACTCCTTTTTGTAAAAGTTTAATATTACCAAATATCGTTATAACTAGTAATGATAAGTTGGAGTAGCTACAAATAGGGGATCTAAGTTTCTAATTAAAAAATATTTGATGATGTAACAAGAGAAATTCGACGCACCACATTATATATAAGTATGTTAATAGAAATTAAAATATATTTTTTTAAATCGGTACTCATTAAAATGCTAGAACTGACCAGTAAAGTAATCCAATATTGTACGATTTCTTGTAGTGAACGGAGATGGAGGTGATAAATAAACGTCAACATAACTTCTCCACTGTTACTTATTACATAATTGTGTTTGTATTGTTAGTTCAAACCGACTGCAACCCCTGTATATAATGAATAACATAAATTGTAATAGAACTATTAATATTGTTTAATAAGTTGTTTGAACAATAGATTTATTGTTATTTTATTAAATTGAGAATTGTACTATTAATATTGCTAAAAATAATTGTTTTCTTACAAAATTATTCAGATTTTTTATTTAAATAATGATTCTCAAAATCATTTAAAATTATTTTTTTAAAATCACTACTACCACATCAAGACTTTCCATCCTAGTCTCTTTAAACGGAAACATCTTGACTATATTTTCATTTATGTGGAAGTAAATGGTCATATAATTTTAATAAAATTTGAGGCGTTGGTTTTTAGCATTTACGCCAAAAATGAAGTTTCTGCACTCTTGCTTAACTTATTTTACCCAATTTACATCCCCTTCTACACCAAAATATTGTCTAGTTCCAGGTAATTATAATGTATACATGTACCAAAAAAGTGAATATCTTATTTTATCAACCCCTTTAATAATTGTGGTGGTAGGTGATGGAAAATGTTGAGGCCTATGCTTCTAGTATATACACCGAATCCCAAATAATTGTGCTCTTATCAGCTTGCTTTACTCATTTTTCCCTATTTGTCCCTATTTACCCCCAACACTTCACCGGATAAGTTCCAGTTCCAGATCTCGTTTTAATACATACGTGTATAAAATTTCAAGCCAATATCTTAAACTCTTCCAGAGAAAACAAAACAAAAAAGGATACTGATGGACACGATTGTTTTTGCTCAAATTTAAAATCACGACGTTTCATGACATTCCAAACCTATTCTAGAAGAAAAATTTTTGAAATTTTTTTTACTATTACTTTTTATACTACTCAGTCCACTACGTGGATGTGGGAGTAATAGAGTTGATTGTCTTAGTTTCTCAAATTCTAGATTTTCGTAGAAAACTTAATATGCACCTTGGCACTAAAGTTTCTTTATATCGTTTATGTGGCTTATTTCCTAAATTCCACATCGTGACGAAAACTTTAACTTTAGTGTCTATTACCTGAATAACTATTATTTATCTAGGAGGCATCATCAAATTTAGTATAAATTTTGAAAATTCAATTTTCCTTAAATATTTCAGGAAATATTTATCGAACAAAAGAAGAAGAAGAAGTTAAATTCTTTCTTGTAAAAGAGGATATTTATATAAAAAAAGGTTATAATTCTGTTTCGCATGATGAATAGTTTTGAAATGAATATACGCTTTGATTTTTTAAATTTACTACTACGAAAAAAGTTACAAAATTGTAAACTTTTTGTCATATCTACGTCAAAAGTAAACAACATTATTTTATAGATGCAGCGGGCCTGTAATATCTAGGGTTTGTCAAGTGGTGCGCTGTAAAAAAAGGAAAAAGTCATGTGATGATGATGATTTAAGAAAAATATTGACCTCCTCTGAAGCCCCATGAACAGCTTATATAATTTCTTTCTCACTACAGGCCTATTTCAGTTCTACTTGATCTAGATTACATTAATAGGTAAGCAGTTCTACGACTTGTATTTCGCAAACAATTCTGTTTATTTTAAAAAGAACAATTAAATGATATCATTACTTGTATTCACATTTTTAAATGGTAGAATATTCTTAGTTCTGCCGTATGCATGTTTTTATGTTTGTTCAAATATTTCTGTAAAACAACTTAAAACGATTTCTAGTACATAGTAAACAAAGATTGAAAAATATATTATCTAGTTGACGATATGCGAGAATGTCGCGAAAGGGCTGTGGACAAAATTAGATTGATATTAGTAGAAATAGATACTTTCCAAATAGCTGTTACTAAAGCTGAACACAAAAATTAAATATTTAAAATTGTCAACACGATAGGGCTGCCATATCTGCCATAAATCTTAATGATTTACATAATATTTGACCACTGAAGAATGAAAATAAAAAAACACTTCACTTTTTAGTTAACAAACCATGATAATATTTTTCGTTACAATGTTTTAAACGTGACTCAATTAATTTAAAATATATATATATAAAAAAGTTGCATATAAAATCGAAACAATGTAAATTATAATTTTAAAAATGGTGTTCATGAAGAGGATAACAGAGATCGTAAACAGTCCTAGCAGCATGCTTTTGGAAATGGACACAGTTAGAAGTGAGAACATGAAAAGTTTATTCAGAACTCTCTGGACATGTTCATGTGTATAGTTGGGACAGAATTCCAGGCACGTCGTAGCATTTCAAACCGTTAGAATTACAGAAGTTCGACGATAGAGTCGTCTAGTTATTTAACTCTTTGCTTAATGTTATATTGAAGAAAAGCAAACACTGCACTTCTACACTTTCCATGGCGATGTGATAGAAATCTCACTGAATTCTGTAGCTCATATCTTTGAAATTACTTTAGAAAACTAAAGGAGATTTTTAACGTAAAACTGCATTACCAGTTACAAAACCTGCAGATTCGACTGATATAAAATATAAAATGTAGATAATAGAATAGTTCCTCTGTCTCAAATATAAATAAATTAAATAGAAATATTCAGAATAACATGAATAATGTAAAAATTCCCTATACGAATTTACAAGTAGTGAAGTTATATAAGATTTATACTTCGGAGAATGTTCTCCAAAGCTGAATTTTTGGGAGCATTTTCTTTAAAATTATTATTGGAACAGTTTATCGCTTTAACCTTCTTGCTTTTCGTTTATTTAACAAATAAAATGTACGAACTGCATTTTTGTAAATAACATTGGTATTTTTCTTTAAATTAACCTCGCCATTCGATAGAAGAGGACATTTCAAACTGAAAATATTTATAACATATTTCGAGACGTTCTTATTTAAACGAAACTATCTGAGTTAGAATTTTGCAATTATCGCTCGGAACTCGGGCTCGGAAACCTTCCTAAGTCCATTTAGTAAGTTCGGCCGCGTGCGAACTTCACAAAAACTTTTTGTTTTCTGTCACAAACTTTAAAAAATCTATTAAGCTCTAATGCTTCCCTCTCTAATCGTAAATTTTTATTCTTTACTTACTTTTTCTATTAGTTTCTATTAGCTGGCCACCTTGTAAATGAGGTTTCCTTTCTGGTAAGAAAAACAACTACATTCAATATATTATTTTCCCCCGTTGATTCTATATAATTTTTTTGAGTATATACTCTTACTAGCTTAGAAAATTAAGTCGGACCTAGTAAAAAACATGTTTTTTATGAAAGACCACATAAATATTTTAAGGTGTTATATCACGCAAATGGTCTGTTTTTACTATATTCATAGAAAACGTGGGCGAGACTTAAAGAAATGAAGTCAGCCCTAGTACAAAACATTTTTTCGATGACAGACCAATTTTAATCCATAGAGGGGGTTTCTAACTTTATTTTAAATATTACAAAAAAAAGTTATGTGATTTCAACGGTCAGACCTTCAATTCATATCATGGGTGAACACTGCTCATATAAAATGAAGTCGGACATAGCAAAAACGTTTTTTCTTTGTCAGACCAATCTCAATAGATAGAAGAGGTCTTAAGTTTGATTAACAAAACAAACAAAAAATGGTGTTATGAGATGTATCTTTTGTGGAAAAATGAAGGTATAAAAAGAGATCTGGCGGGTGTTAATTAACAAAATCGGTCAGTCAGACAGGGTATTTCAAAAGCTTATCTAGCTTTTCTTCTCAATAAATAGAAAACATTTAAATTAGCCCAGGCGGTGTGGCTAATTTTGTTTATAAATCTCAAACATGTTCGGAGGCAGATGATTAATTTCTTTTGAGTTTTTTGAAGTGTAACTAATAAGATCATCTAAAGGTTATATGATTTCCAGACCGGCAATTTTAAAAAATAAATTCAAAAACTTTTTTTTGGCATATTTTCCAAATTTTTAACGTGAGTCGATGTATGGAAAAATAAAAATCTTTTCATAAAAGAAATGCATTTTTAAGCAAAAAATGTCTACAAAAATGTTTATTACAGTCACAGAATTTCCGTAGAAAATTATTGAAGTAGAAGCAGTGGAGCAACCGAGGTGTCAATCTGCATATAGCACATATTTGCAAAATATTACCTCAGGTACGAAATATATTGTGAAAATGGCATTATTAAATAATATTTACTACAGGAAATAATAGAAAATAATTATTATAAATGATATTTAATCTATAAAAAGTCATAAACATAATAGCAGTAAAACAGGACCTAAATACTGTGCTCTGTATTATTATACAGGTAAACAAATGTGCCTTTTCACTATATTCTGTGTATACTTTATACTCTTGTCTACTTATTCTCTAAGTATCAAAATTTACATCATATTTCTTAGCGAACTACATTTACGAGACTGTAAATATCGGTATTTTTTCTTATCACGTGTTGCACTGAAGATTTAGAAGAAATGTAGAATTATATAATTCTCTTTTTGAATATTTGAAAAGCTGGTATGTTTTACTTTATAACTGAATTTGTTTTATGTATCTAAGTGATTTCTTTATGATAACGTGTATATATATTTATTCGACAAATTCTGAAATTACGAAATAATGATAATTTTAGGAGTACTGTTTGTTTAAACTACATTGACTTAAGCGAATATAAGTTAATGAAGTTCAAACTGACATATTTCCCGAAAGTTTTCCGAAGATCAAAAAATTCGAATATTTTCTACGGATTGTCATATACAAGAATGAGGTCATTTTCGAAATATATGTTATATACATAGTATGTCCCAGGATAGATATAACAAGAAGTGCAATAGACCAAAAATTTTGGAAATTTGAAATGGTATTTGGGGGTTGAGTCCTGCTTGTTGTAAAACTAAAGTATACCAAGAATGAGTTGATTTGGTGTTCTACAGGGTGTTTTATAAGCAAAGTTGTAAAAATCACCACTAATAAAGTACCTTTATTTTTCAAAATATGAAAAAAATCCACTAAGAAAAGTTATTTAGAATGCAATTTTATACCTCTATGCCAAATTTCAGGAATATAAAAGTATTTTTCTGAAAATTCCCATTTTTTCAATAAGTTAGTATTTTCTATTGAACCATTCAATTAAAACTGCATAGAAATTATTTTTTGTGAATTAATATTTATGTATGTTATGTATTAGTTATGTAGATGCTAAAAGTAGGCCATGAAAAAAGCAGTGGATACACATATATCATTTATTATTGACATATCTGTCAAACGTAGTCAATATTATCCTTAATTTCTGTTTCAAATTAACGAACCAAGCATAAAAAATTAAGTGAAAATGGTACTCACAGTGCGTGAAAAAATTATATTGAGCAATGCTACCGAATTGGCGGTGAAAACTCGCTAAGAGAAAAGGTAAGCCAATTTATTTGAAATTTCCAAACACTGCTTTGTCACGTACTCAGACTATGAGAATAATTAAAAAGTTTCTGGCTGCAGGTAATGTTCTTAACACGAAAAGAAAAATAAAAGCATATGGTGAAGACAATGTTGGGGCTATTATAGCTCATGCCTCAGTTATAGAAAATCCTAGAATGCCACTAAGAGAGAGGTCAGCTCTTATTAATATTAGCAAGTCTGAACTCCAAAGAATTTACAATGCAAAGAAAATTAGGGCATATAAAGCAAACTATAAATATACGCTTGAAGAGGGAGATGACGGCCGTAGGTTCGATTTTTGTTTGACTATTGGCGAAAAAATCATGGAAAAGAGATTTTTTCATCATTTCATAATTTTCTCAGATAAATCCACATTCACAACCAATGGTGTTGTTTTATCCCAGAATTGTCAGTTTTGGGCTTCTGAAAATCCAAATTTTAGAATTCATTGTAGGATATTATAAAAAACTGAATGTGTGGTGTGCCGCTTCTTATCACGTTGGAGTTATTGGACCTTATTTCATTGAGGGAAGGTTAAACCAGCACACTTATATACAGCTTCTTGAAAGATTTTCTGAAGAACATTTAAATATTTTAAGAGATATGCCCTTAGTTCATTTTCAACACGATGGTTGCCCTGGCCACTCTGGTTGAATTTAAATTTTGGAGAAAATTGGATTGCCAGGAACGGACCGATCCAGTGGCCGGCGAGATCCCCAGACCTATCAATATGGATTTCTTTTTATGGAGTCGCCTCAAGCAGTTGGTTTACGCTGCACCACTTCCTAACGATGTAGCAGTATTGAAGCAGAGTATTACAAATCCGTAAACTCCATACCGTTAGATCATATTCGAAACAGTTTTAAGGACTTCAGGCGAAGGATCGAAATGTGTGTGGATGTGGGTGGTAGCTACGTCGAATAATAAAAAAATTGTAAACATTGTTTTGTATTGGTCAATAATTAATTTGTTTGTGAATCTGTTATGTTTTTGACGTTTATTACTTGTTATAATTTTTAAACCGCATTAATCTTCTGTTAGTAATTGTTTCTTGTTTTACAATTAGTTCGATTAACATTATACCTTCTTACATCTCGTTTATTCAATTTTTTATTTACCAATAGCCTACTTTTTGAGATGATTAACATTTGCTCCTACACAACTTTAAATATGAATTCTACTCTTAATTCGCAAAAATGGGAAGATTCAAAAAATAATTTTATATTGCTGAAATTTGGTACAGAGGTATAAAATTGCATTCTAAATAAGTTTTCTTAGTGGAATTTTTTCATATTTTGAAAAATGAAGGTACTTTATTAGTGGTGATTTTTACAACTTTGCTTATAAAACACCCTGTAGAATACCAAATCAAGTCCTTTTTGGTATACTTTAGTTTTACAACCAACAGGAGTCAATTTCCGAATACCATTCGAAAATTTCAAAATTTTTGGTCCATTACACCTTTTGTTACATCTATCCTGGGACACACTGTATATTGATGATTTGCTTCTATATATTAGCGTTATATTAATCTACAATTAAGTGCATAAAAATGGTGAGACTTCCAGCTTTAAAATGATACCTTAGTTTTTTAATTTATGTAAATTTTGTTTGCCTAGCAAAGGGCTTCTCGCGCACCAAGTACTGCAAAACGCACGGGCAACCTTGCACGGCGCTTTATCCAATATCTCACTAATTTTTTATGGAAAATCCGTGGCATTAAACGAAATTTTTGTAGATACATTTTTTGTATGAAAATATATGCTATTTCTAAAAATATTCTTTATTTGCCCATAGGTTGACTCATGTTAAAAAAACTTTACGTGATATTATTGCTTACCATCCAAAGAACTCATGAAAAATAAATCCGCCTCCGATTTGTTTAGAGGTAAATGTATCTAATGGGCTAAATGTGGTGTTTTCATTTGTAAATGTATTTTATTTTAATTAAAACTTTAAAAAAATATATAAAATAACAAATGAAACGTAGTCCGATGAGCTTTAAATATTTTCAATAGGTTTTCCTATCATTCTCATATGTTTAATTTTTGGTGTTTTATGAGGTACAAATTTGTGTTATTCGAGTTTGTACTAGTTGTGTTTAGTATCATAAAGGAAATACAAAGGTTTAAATAAATGAAACATACTGCTTCACCTATAAAAGAGTTTAGCCCAAAAAACGTTTATTTGCAAATAACTTTGCAAATGCAAATAGTATGCAAAATATTAATCAGATAATATTTAAAGGGGAAATCCCAAAAGTAAAGTTTTTACTTAATTTTTCGTCTCTGTGTAAAAAACGATTAAAACGTTATATACCTTTGGCAGTATGTGGACGGCGCGCTGCGCGTGGAACAAGTTTATCAACAAATTGACATACATGTATCTATAAAAGGTGTCGGGGCTCATGAAAATTAACTAATAGGAAAAAATAAAAAAACGTTTTGAAAATGAGGATTTCAGTTTTCAGATCCTTGGATTGGTTTCAAGTTTGCTTAGTCTGAAATAATGAAACTAATCTTTAAAAATATATTTCCTGATAAATGTCCTATCTGCATGCAGCATCGTTATACAGAACTGGTCAAAAAGGACCTAATTGAATTTAAATATACAACATAAGTTTAGTTATAAAATATTTAATAGAACAACACATCAGTTGCCTATTGCTTTAGGAAGAGTAATAATTCTTACCAGTATTGAGGATGAAAAGAAATGGACAGTTACCTGCAACAAATAATAAAACAGTAATTAGTACTAGTACAGAAATTAGTCATTTTTTTTTTTTTCTCTTCACGATTGCAATAAATTATTTTATGAAAATATAACCTTTTACCAATTTAAAAATGGACATATTTTATTAATATCTGTACAAAAAGATGTAACCGCGCCACAAATGAAGAAAAAGTTTCTATTTGTCAATATAGATTAATGAATTTCAATCACAACATACACAGCAAAATTTTGCCCCAGGACTACCCTACTCAACTTGGATTAAATCATATAAATTGCTATCTTATATGAAATAGAAATACACTAATGGAATAAGCAACACTTTGAAAGTAGGATTGGTTATGGAACGTAGCCCTATCTAACGCTTTTGCTAACATTGCATTAGTCGGAGTTATCGACTTTCACCAAAGAGTTTTCTTTGTACTGTTGATGAATAATATTCACCAGACATATATGGGGAATTTTCGTATTTATAATAGTGTGGAATAAGATTTCTAGATCTACATAGAATGCTACTAAATTCTACTCTTCAGCAACAATTGCATATGCTTGATGCATATGCATTCACTGTTGTTGGCTTGGCATTTATTATGAAGATTATCTAAATACTGACAGCTCTGTATGCAAGGACAGTTTGAGATATTTTTATGGTCCAGAATCCTACACAATTTCGGCTGCTGTTATTGTTTCCATAGAAGCATAATGCTTCCCGCATAGAGATGTAAAACGTACAGAGATACTGTAGGGGAAATGTGAAAAACTTGCTCTTCTAATATTTTTCATAATTAACAAATAATTCATGATTATAATTTTCGTTCAATGTTTAGAATTTTCTTCAATTCTATGTAAGCGATACATTTTGAAGTAGGGTGTTAGGACAGTGATTCCTAATTTTTTTTAGGAAAACTGAAGAAGAAAATACATCTTTTAACAAGCTTTTATTGACATCCCATACGATGACCTTGAAAAAACATTTATTTTACTTCAAGAACTAACCCCCCAAAATCAAAATTCCAATTTTTGTACTCTACGCCTGTAATTGGGTCGCCTTCCTACAACTGTGCCAAATTTCAATTTTGTACGCCAAACATTCAAACAGAAGAAAGTTGCTGTGACACACTGGCGGATGAACGGACAGATGCCGAAAGTTTCGTTTTGCCAATTTTGATACGGAACACTACAAAAATATGTTGATACCGATCTTACACTACATGACTTGTCTTGCATTTCTTACTCGTCGTAATAGTCTTGGAGGTTGCGTTAAAATTCAAGTCATTTCCTACCAACCGAAAATAACTGAAAATGTTAGTACTCATTATTCTAAAGAAGGAAGTGAAACTCATCTGGTCCACTAGTGGGCCGTTCTAAGGGGAGGTAATGATCAAATCACAAAGAAAAATATTAATGCAAATATACAATGTAGTTTTTGCCTTCAGGGTGTAATAACTGGGGTTTTATTCCCCTAATTACATGATTTAATCAGTCATTACCATTGGCAGAGTACGGAGTGTCCCAATTACTTTTGCAGACTCCGTCGATATTATAGTATATCCATCGAAATCAAAACTGTGCTTACCCTTTTCCTTCTAGGTGTTTATATCCTTTATGGTGCCTCTCAACCAGGTTACTTCACAAACAAACTTTACTGAATATAAAATGAACTTAATTTCTTAACAAGCAAATAAAACACTTAAACCACTATATTTACAGAAGAAAATGAAAACAAATGGAAATGACAATCACAAACGTTTACGATTAAATAAAGTAACAAACGGTAATTACACTATATCAAGAAAAAAAATGGTCCGCGGCAATTTCAAATCTTTAGCTAAATCGCGACCGAATTTTCTTAGTTCAATTACAACACATTAATTTTCTACTTATTAAAACCGGCAAAATACTGAACAAATGTACTTAAACTTCAAAAGTGAAAAGGGTTCGCAAAACGAGAATTTACTATATCCTGTAGGTAGATGACGACCGTTCAGACGTTAAGTCAAGAGTCCCGATATTCTCTCCATCGAATTAAGACGTTCCAAAAGTGGGCAGTAAACTTTAAACCCTCGACCAATTAAAATTTCTACTTTAAACATACCCCTATTTGAAATTACCTAACGGACCATGATATTTATCATATGGCCTATCTGAACATTTTATTACCACTAAAACAGATGAAAAAAAACCCTTTTGTTCCTTACTTTGCTTTTGTATGGGGGAAAAAATCTGCCTTATATGGTATATCTATCTTATGGGCTATTACATATGTTACTGGTTAGTCTTGGAAATCTCACTAGACCTCCCGGTGAGGCCGTATTTAACAAGTGTCCATAATTTCAAGTAAGAAAAGCGAATTGGACATAAAATTATTTGGATGGTTATTTATTGTTTCCAAGTGGATAACGTCGACTACCTAATAAAGAGTAAAGTTAACAAAGCATGTTTCCTGGGCTCTAAAGTAAATCAGTTTGCAACATTAAACAGATGTTCTTATGAACAGTATTTTACGTTATTGTATTAAAGTCTCGACCTTTAAAATGTTAGCGAGATCGGAAATAATACAATACGGTGATTATATGCAACAGGGTCGGACTTGGCTCCCTTAATTTGACTATTGTTACAACGGAAAGTTCTTTGAAGGATCATCGCCTGACTTGAAGTCGCTGCAGATACGTGGAAGTGATACCCTACCCCTTGAAAATTTTGAAAATTTTCTTGATTAATATTACCTATTTCACGAAAAAAAAATTCAGCTGATCGTATCCTGGGTCAAACATCATCAGCAATCTAATTGTTTTTTCGCGCCGAACTCGAACTCAATACTGCGAGCGGAATCTTCATAGTACCAGCTGAAGCTATTTAGTACATTAAGCATGCAGCTGAATCATTTTTTCACACTTTTTATAAAGCATTTCGGCCCTTTCTCGACACAGCTGAAGCTTTTTTCTGTTCACTCGCCACGTCAACCATTTGCAAAAAACAACGACTTGACGAAATGACTTGAATCATTTTTTTTTGTGATTTCATCATTAGGATGAATAAATATTATTATTATTATTACCTTTACTTAGAACGGCTCGCTAGTGGGCCAGCTGAGTTTCACTTTCTTCTTTATAATAATGAGTAATAACGTTCTCAGTTATTTTCGGTCGGTAGGAAATGACTTGTTGAAATTCAACGCAACCTCCTGGTCTATAATTTCTATAGCCAACGTATGAAATTCTCAGTTAATTCTTACTCAACCGCTAAAATATAATTTTCCCTTTCCTGGTAACGCAACAGTCACTATCATGTAAGAAAATAAATAAACTATTACGCAAATTTTCACTTGAATATCCCTAAAGTTTCTTCACAAAGGTAGCCGCGGGGAAGCAGAATTTTGACATTATCTGACGTAGCAGAACCCACCAAATCTTGAAAGTGCAAGTACGAATTGCGGTCAATCGGATTCGGCGGAGTCGATCTACGTGCCTAATTTGTTTATAATTATATTTTGTGAAAATGCTGCAACACTTCCATATGATATTGCAGTTGGATGGGCTTAAAAACATAGTTTACAAAGACACACATTTTAAAAATAGGCACACACTAACACAGGAATAGAACAAAAATGATATAGATTAATTTGAAACCAAATTTTTTTTAAATTGATGGATTTAGCCGTTACTTTGTGGTAGTCGATCATAATGATTTATTAAAACACTAATTTTCTTTCTACCACTGTATTTGGTAACAGTGGTACAGTGATAAAAATAAGTGTTTTAATAAATCATTGAAACCAAATTAACGAATACTAAATTTACAGTCGGTATCAATTTGAGAATAGTGAATTATTAAGATGCCTTATTAAAAATACTAACAATACTTGACACTATAAACTCAATTTCATAATCATATATAAAAAGATGTAAAGTATTAAAATAACCAAAGTGATTAAAAAGTTTAACAAGATTTAAAAAATTAAACATCTGTGAGTATCTCCCATATCAACACCCAGTATATAAGTTGGTATTAAATTCGGTGCTCAAAAATTCATCAACAGAATAGAATCAGTGAGCAGTACGCTGAAAGCAATGTATTATTATTTACCAAATATGTAAGACGTCTCTCTGGAAAAATATAACTAGGCAATTTACTACTATGGCACGACAATATGGCACGACCAAGTTAAAGTATCGTCGAGGACCACGCCTAAAAGTTTGACATTGTCCCCTTTTGTAATGAGGTTATTAGTGGAAAGAATCAGTTTTTGTGTTTTATCGCGATTTAATTTTAGCATATCGAAATTATACCATAGTTCGGCACGACTTTCAGTTTCAGATATTGTTTCGTGTTGATTTGTAAGACATTTATCTGATTCGCAAATACATGAAAAGAAACCTAAAATGCTCCTTATATTTTGTATCTGAATTTATATACTTCCATGTTTCGTTCGTTACGTTCATCGCGCTTCTTATGACTTTTATTTAATTACCTTTTGAAACTCTGTCGACTCTATATTTATTTCATTGTTCTTCCTCGCGACAAGTTTAGTTAGATAAACAAACTAATTCAATTCAAATGCGCGGTATTATGACAAACATTCGTCACACGATTTCCGATCATACGTTCAAGCACTGAATACATTGAATTTTGCTTTCTAAATAAATAGAATTCTATGTTTTTCTTAATTACAATAAATTGTAAATAGGGCTTCTAGAGGGTGTTTCATGAGGAACTGTACATATTTCCAGGGGGGACCACTTGGGTATTCAGGAACGGCCATTGAAATTTTTCTGTCACTCTTAATTTCTGAGATACAAGGTGATCAACTGATTCTAGTCTAAATTTATGTTGACCAGAACATTTTTACTATTGATCGGATTTTGTTTAAATTTTAAGCACTTTATACACTTATCGCAGTTGATAGATTGTTAATAAATTATTTTTTTTAATTCCAGTGTAGGACTTTTTGAATTTGATTTTTCCGATTCTTGTAAAAAAGATCACCCTGTAATATTTATTTAACATTCAGGTACAAATTATAAAAGTCCATACACCACTAAACATAAACATGTAATTAGATCTTCTGTCGCACCTTTGTTAATTTTTTTACAAGAGATTGAATTTGGCAAAAGGAGGGAATTTAAAGACAAACAGCTATATTTGCTTACATTAATTGTCCAAATAATAAAAAATTACCAATTTAAACACGGTAAATAATATTCAATATTGTCAAAAAATTTAAAGCCAAAGTTTTTTTTATTCCAAAGAAAGTGTAGCAAGGACCATTTTTATAATAAGAATCATTAAACAGTTTTGTTTTTATTATTATATAATTATTAGTGGGCCTAGGTAGTTTGACATTTCTTGTTTGTTATCAAAAACAGTGGAACTAGTGTACTGGGTTAACTTAGTCTGCAAATAATCATGCCTTATAAATTTACAAATGAGGAATATGCCGATATTATTTTTTTCTATGGATTTTGGTAATGGTAGACAAGCCGCAGAGGAATACAATATTCGTTTTCCTAACAGAAGAATATCAAACCATCAGACATTTTCAACTGTGTATCGCTATGCAAGAGAGCACAGCAGTTTTCCATCATCTAAAGTAGAATGAAATATTGTTCAATACGTTGAGGATCAAGAAAATATCGCTAATATTATTCAAGAATACCCTGCAGTAAGTACCCGATGAACAAGTGCCCAATTAGGAGTTCCTCATGTGCGGGTTTGGAGGACTCTAATTAAAGAAAGATTACATCCGTATCATATTCAGCAAGTGCAAAGGCTTCAACAGGGTTACAATGTAAATAGGTTAGAATTTTGCCAGTGGATTATTGATCACAGACCGACTACATATCGAATTTTATTCACAGGCCCAATTTACACGGGATGGCGTATATAATTCAAGAAATTCGCATAACTTGGCAAAAAACAATCCTCATGCTATAATAGAATCCCATTCTTACCATACGTTCTTGATAAATGTTTGGTGTGGTATGTTTACCAACAACCTAATTGGCCCACATATTCTTCCTGCAAGACTAACTACAGAGGTTTATTTGGATTTCTTAAAAAATATATGATCTGGTTTAAAGCAAGGCATTAATGCAAGAGGACAATACTTCCAGCATGACAGAGCTCCTCCTTATCTTGGTATTGATGTTAGAAGGCATTTGGATAATGAGTATCCAAACAGATGGATTGGACATGGAGGAACTCATACTTGGCCGGCTAGATCACCAGATTTCAATACCCGTCAATTATTTTCTATGGGGATATCTCAAAACTGAAGTCTACAGTGTCCCAATAAATACTAGAGATCAGTTACTTTTTTCCTCTGTAGTGACGAAATTAGAAACAATCCTGCGCAAATTTGAAAATCTATCGGCAATTTAAATAAACGCCAACAAAAATGTATGGAAGCTGGAGGTTCTCATCTTGAACATTTGCTCTAAGTATTTGTAATATTTTCAAATAATTTTTGTAGATTATTAATGTGGCCATTTTTAATCATTTGCACAGTTAATGTAAGCAAATAAAGCGGTTTTTCTTCAAATTCCCCTTTCTGCCAAATTCAATCGTTTGTAAAAAAAATCAACAAATGTGCGACAAGAAATCTAATTACATGTTTATGTTTAGTGATAGTGACTTTTATAATTGGCACCTGAATGTTAACAAAATATTGCAGGGTGATCTTTTTTATAGGAATCGGAAAAATCAAATAAAAAAAGTCCGGCACTGGAATTTAAAAAAAATATGTAATAGGAATATATCAATTGTGATAAGTGTCTAAAATTTAAACAAAATCCGATCAAAGGTAAGGACGTTCTGGCAAAAATAAATTTAGACCAAAATCAGTTGTTCACCCTGTATCTCAGAAATTAAGAGCGACGGGAAAATTACAATGGCCGTTCCTGAATACTCAAGTGGTCCTCTACCGTCCCTGGAGGTATGTACAGTTCCTCATGAAACATCCTGTGTAGTAATTAACTAATAAGTTATTTATATGCAAAACATATTCCCCGCTTTGTTAGTTTGATATATCGAAGCGTAAATACACCAATAAATATATGAATAACAAACATTACACCTGCCTTACATCTACACCTACATCCTTACATATAATCTCTTGGAAACACAATTTTCTCTTATACATATCTTCATTTTCTCATGTATATCCTATAACATTCACTAATAAATTCTGCTGCCAATACTCGTTTTAAGGTTTTCTTACCTATAAAATTATTTACTTTTATAACCCCATATACTCTACAGCAGATTTTATTCTATATAACTAAACAAATAAAGGTGTTTTATCCACCAGACAAATTCAAATAACTTTATAAAAGCTCTGGTAAAACTACATGATAACGTTAAAAATCGAGTTATACAACTTGTAGTAATAATTATCATTTCAGTTCACTAAAAAGTTTCTTTCGCTCTAATAATATGTAATTTAAATGAATTATTCAAATATAATTAACCATAACATAATTTCAGTAATTAAGTACGAGGAATACAATTTTAGCTGTTAATATGATATAGAATTTATGTAGCATTTACATCGGTTAATTTGTTATCGGAGTCATTTATACTTTCAAACAAACTTAAACCTACGGTGTATTCAAATTGGAATCAAGTTGGCTTTTATTGAAAATAGCCCGAGCAAGAAACTGGAAGTAATGAGTGAGATTAACTGTTTTTGATGTTATCGGTTGACAGAACCAAACTGAAAATCAATTGGTATGTAAAAAGCCGCTGCCTAAGGAATCACTAGTTCCACATCCAGATTTCCCATCCAAGTCTCTTTAAAGGAAAACTTATTTACTTTATTTGCACTCTAGTATGTGGAAATAATTGGTTGTAGAATTTTAATAATTTTAAAAATATTACAACCATTACAATACATACTTGTACTAAATTTCAAGCGAATATATAAATTTTATTTTATCAACTCATTTATTAATGGAGTGGAGGTGGTGAAGGGGTTAAACAATATAAAGAAATATGATGCCTTGGCTTCTAGTATATGCACCAAATATTAAGTTTCTGTACTCTTACCAGCTTCCCTTACCCCTATTTACCACTACTTACCCCCCAGCCCTTTAACGGAATCATCTCAAAATATAATCTAGTTCCAGATGTCGTTATTATACCTACGCGTACCAAACTTCAAGTGAATAACTCAATTTAATTATATCAGCCCCTTTTGATAACGGCGCACAGTGGGAAATTTACCAATATGGGAACATTGAAAAAAAAAAATAACAAAAATAGTGACTGCCCTATATTGTAAATTTAATTGATTTTTGTAAATTACAAAAAAATTTTACAGTTAAAGCATTACTACAATTAATATAAAATTTATTAATTAACAAGTTTGAATGAAACTATAATAATAATAAATAACTAATTAAAATATTAAAATGTGTCATTTTAAGATTTCTCGTTTAGGATTCAACCCCTTAGATTATGGTAATCGCCCAATATACTGGACGACTTCTCAAAATGGAATCACTTTTATGTTTTTTGGCACCTTAAAGGTTTATGACTAATCACTTAATATACTCTTCAATTTTTCATATTTGGACCACGTTTATGTTGTTTTGGAATCTTTAAAGTTTAAGTATGACTTATCGCTCAATATACTAGACAATTTCTAAAAATTGGACCATTTTTGGCCAAAGTAAGTGCCACATTTGCAATTAGTGTTCCAAAAAACATAATAATACAATATTTATAGATGGAAAGTTTCCGAACTACAAATGTACCAAAAAATAGTAGAGTTCAAAAAATTGAGACACTTTTGGTCAAATTGCGTATCATATTCTTAATCAGCTACCCAAAAAACATGAAATGCAACTGTAAAATTACGATGCTGCTACAGGATAGTCACTATTTTTGCTATTTTTGTTTTAATGTTTCGATATTGGGTCAGAAACGTTCATCAGAAGAATAGATATTCAAATTGTAGCAATAGGGTAAATGATTCTATCATTCACGAGTATTTAAAAATACATGTATTCAAATCGGTCAAGAACTGTGCGTCAAATGGACTTTTGTCCAAAAAAAGTGGTAAATTTCTCACTGTGTGGCGTGAGGATGGTGAAGGATTTAAAAAATATTATAAAAGTCTTGGATTCTAGTACAAACACCAAATCCTAAGTTTCTGTATTCTCACTAGTTTGCTTTATTTATTTTCTCCTATTCACCCCAATTTAACCCCCAACCCTTCAACGGAATCATCTTAAAATGTAATTTAATTACAGATGTCGTTATAAGTTTCAAGTGAACATCTCAATTCCATTTTATCTACCATTTTAATAATGGAGTGGGGGTGGTGGAGGCGTTGAAAATGTTATAAAGAAATCTGAGGATTTGGCTTCTAGAATGAACATCAAATTCAAAGTTTCTGTACTCTTACCAACTTGCTTTATGTATTATCTCCTGTCCACCCCTATTTAAGCCCCAACCCTTCCACGAAATCATCTCAAAATATAATTTAATTACAGATGTCGTTATAATACATACATGTACCAAATTTCAATAGAAAATCTCAATGTCATTTTATCGACCCTTTTAATAGTGGAGTGAGGATGGTGGAGAGGTTGAAAAATGTTACAGAAAATTCTGAGGTCTGGGCTTCTAGTATATGCTTTGAAAAATGTTTTCTTAAAATGTTTTCTTAACCGCTTCTCAAGTCACCGAGGTAACTCCTTGAATATTGTGTTAGGTAAAGAGAAACGAGGTCCTACAGTTTATGGTGGCGTCCGAACCACATCTTGGGGATAATTTTATAATTAAAATTATTTCGCGGTGAGCAGGGATTGAACTAGCTTCGCTAGGTATGCCAGTATGCAAGCTAGACACGCTAAACCACTGAACTACCGTCCCCGTAAGTATACACCAAATTCCAAGCTTCTGTACTCTTACCAGCTTGCTTTAGTGATTTTCCTCTATTCGCCGCTATTTAACCTCCAACTCTTCAACGGAATCATCTCAAAATGTAATTTAACTACAGATATCGTTTTAATACATACATGTACCAAATTTCAAGTGATTATCTCAATTTTACTTTATCAGCCCTTTTAATAATGGAGTGGGGTTGGTGAAGGGCTTGAGAATGTTATAAAAAAATCTGACGCCTTGGCTTCTAGTATGAACACAAAATTCCAAGTTTCTGTACTCTTACCAACTTGTTTTATGTATTTTCCCCTATTCACCCCTATTTAACTCCCGATCCTTCAACGAAATAATCTCAAAATACAATATATTTCCAGGTGCCGTTATAATATATATGTGTACCAAATTTCAAGTGAATATCTCAATTTTATTTGATCAACCCCTGTAATAATGGAGTGGAGTTGGTGGGGGATGGAAAATATTATTAAAAAAATCATTGGCCTTGACCTCTAGTATATACACCAAATTCCAAATGTTTGTACTCTTACCAACTTACTTTACTTATTTCCCCTATTTACGCCTATTTAACCCCTAACCCTTCACCGGGTAAGTTCAAAAAGCAATCCAGTTCCAGATCACGTTATATTACACATGTGTATAAAATTCAAGTCAATATCTCAAACGGTTCCAGAGAAAACGTGCGCACAAAAAAGTTACAGACAGACCGATAGACAGGAATTTTTTTGCTCAAATTTAAAATCTCGACGTTCATGACATTCTAAACCCACTTCAACAAAAAAAAATGTTTGAAAATTTTTTTACGATTATATACTTCCACTTCGCTACGTGGATGTGGAAATATATAAGAAAGTGTTTAAGATTTTATTTTAAGGGCGCCACCGATTTCATACAAGTTTCTTTGTAGAAAAATACAAAAGTTAAGTTTGCAAAGATATCAGAGAACAAAAACACATATAAGATAATACGACAGAATAATATATTGCATAACAGACAATAAACCTTTCAAGCTAGAGTAATTGAAAATAAAAATTGACCTGTCCAAGGGTTATTTTTACATAAATCAATATTTTGGAATGTAAATCAGAAATAAATAGCGTAACGGAAAAGGTAACACTCTGGACATAAAATCTATTTAAAGCATTTATTGGAATATTTTCTTCCTAACACGTCAAAGTGTAATATTTCACAGATATCTCATTTATGTTCGTTTACAACAATTTACAAAACTACGGCGTTACAATCGTATATCGCGTGAAACGGACGTAGTGGCCGGTGTTGTGGCATGAAGCAACCCTATAAATAATAATGGTCGTAGATCCTAGACACAAATAAATTGGATATACTTACTTTTTCTACGTTCTTTTATACTGATGAGTGTTCCAGCAACTAAGAGGACATCATAAGAAACATGGTTAAGACTAACGTTAATTACAAAAAAATTGAGTATCATACAGCAACTGTGAAATGGATGAAAAATTTATTATAAAATTCGACCCAAACAAGCAATCAGAAAAAGAGTAGAATTCTCTTAGAACCACACCGTTGTGTATAGTAGTTATACCATACTAGTATGGTAAAGTACATAAGTACACAAAGTACTTTACTGGTTGAAAAACTATAAATCCCAAATGCCCTCTCTGTGCCTTCTCTCCGGCTATTCATCTCTCTCACCACATTTTCCAAATAATATAATTACAATCTAGACTACTCGATTTAAATTACTTTGCATAGGAAAGCTATGCCGTAGAAACTATATTAGTTACAAAGTGAGTGAGACATTCTCTAGAAAGCCAATTAGGTTTCACATTGTTCCTAGTCAATCTGCATCTAAATTTAAATAGTTATGTTTCAAAGTAATACGATTATTACATTTTATGTTTTGATAATAATAGTTTGATGTTCTAAACGCCATATTAAAAGCAGCAACTTTTGCCTAATAGATCGCCGTATTATTACATGTGAAATATCATATCTTGCTAACATTATTAACGCCGTTCTACAATGTTTAATAATCCTCCGCAAAAGTTTTCAGTCCAGCAACTATTTACTTTTAACAACAGCTCATCGCAGACGATGCTGTCCGCGTATTTGTTCCTTGGTCCTCCCTTTTTAAATCATTATACACCAGACCAATTATTCTCAAATTTATTATCGAGAGTATTCTACAAATAATGAAGTCAATTAGCAAACGTCATCATTTTACTTATTTCATTTAAATATCCTACAGAAGAACTTTTTCAGGGTTGGAGGTAGGGATCGAGACTAGTACACGAAAGACATGTGACATGACCATCGTTTTTTCAATGGCACGATACCGTCAAGTACCTTGGCGTTATCATGGATCGAAGCCTGACGTGGAGACAGAACACGGAAGCGATAATACAGAAAGCGAGGACGAGGAGAACTCTACTTTACCCTATGATAGGTAGACAGATCCAACTCAACTTGAGGAACAAGCTCACGCTTATCAGGACCCTCATTGCAACTATTCTGACCTACGCCTCCGTTGCCTGGGGATACCAAGCAGCCACCCATCTGAAGAGGATACAAGTCGCGGAAAACGTCGCACTTCGGTGCGCCGTGGATGCACCATGGTTTGTCAGAAACGCCGACGTCTTCAGAGATCTGGAATACACCCCAGTAACTGAAGTCATCCGGGACAGAGCGAAGAACCTATACGCCCGTGCAGCAGAGCATGGGAATCCGCTGGTCAGACAGGAGACTGACTATGACCCCAACGACGCTCCGAGGCACAAGAGGCCGAAGCTCCAGATCCTGGATAATGGGTGAGTATAACTAACCCTTTATCTGTTTCAGCCCGATCTGCAAGCCACATCGCAAGGAGACAATGACCAAAAACATCCAATTACCCGATCCTGGGGGTACCAAACAAACAACCAGCTCGGTACCCTTACCCTATCCCGTGCCGGCCTCTGACGCTAAGAAAGCGTCTCTGGCCGAACACAATCCTGAACTACACAGTTCACACTTCCTTCCGACGAAATCGGAGCACATGATGCGAATTAGCACCCTGGGCTTCCGACTAGTCAACACCCCCAAATCCCTTCAAACTCCGAGAGAGCTCGGTAACAGCCGTTCCCTCTCACGGCAGACGAAAGACGCTCCCGGGAGCCTATACATGCCAGCGTAGTAAGAAGACCAAGGCAAAAGAGCGCCAGAATAAACGACCCAGCTGGCAGGGTCCAACAGCCAGGACCAGGGGAGGTTTGCTAACATCGCCAATACCGTTCGTATTTGCGGGGGGGATAGGCGAAAAAGCAGGCCCACCCCTTACGAGGCCGGTCCAGGTCTACAGCGATGATTGGGGCAAAGAGCTCAAGCTCGACCCCTAATCATCCGAAACCGTCATCTTTAGTCACGAATATTGGCGCGACCATCGTTTTACGCTTTAGCCCGCTGCACTACTGTGCAGAACATTATCATAATACAAACGAATGGCAGCTCTTTCTAGTAATTTACATTCGTTTTAAAGGATAAACCATACGACAAGTTCGGAATACGATACTGGCGACTGGCAAGCGACTTTCCGTCGATTTACTTTGGCCGCAGCTGAGCGAGTCGCATATATGCTGAATTAACAATCAACACCATAGCAACCGTTCCTTGACCGTCATTCTGAATTTTTCTTCTGAGCTCTCCCAGAACTGATGAGAAATGCTGGAATTATCTTCGCTAAAGTAACACAAAAGTCTTGGTAGCGGGCTACCGTACCATTGCTTTTTAAAGTTAATAAACTGGAAATTAAGATTCCGTTTCAATGTAATTTAAAGAGGATGCAGATAGTTTGTGTGTATGGAATTTGCAGGGGAAACAGAAGAGCTGCAGGACGAAAACACCGAAGACATTTCCCAATTGCCTTGTACCATATACTGAGATATTTTCACTTATAATATCTCCAGTGGTTAAATTGTTTAAGGAAATTTTTTCGAGGTTATGAATATTTTCTTAAAACATTCATGAGCTCGAAAAAATTTGGGGGATACTCGGTAAGAAAATTTCACAGCTAAATATGTATTTTGACGTAAAATCAAGTGTCAAATTTGACAAATTTCCACTTATTAATTTCTCTCAGGGAGGATAAGAACTTCCGAAAATTCTATGGGTTGCTATGGTAACAACAACAAACCTGATTAGTTAAAAAATGGTGGTGTGAAATTTTCAAAGATATTTCTTTTTACTAAGGAACATTTGCTTCAATTGAAACATATTCTTTATAGGATTTTGCAAACAGCAGAAAAAAATAACTATCTATGGGAAGTAAAAGAAAGTGTGGATACTAGTTGTTGAATGAGAATTTTCAAATAAAAAATTATGCAGTTTCATTTTAGGATTTTAATTTGCTAGCATAACCAGAATTCAGGTTATCGAAAGAGTGCAAAGATTTCATTAATCTTTTTACACATAGTTTTTCTTTTAGTTCTTCTAGATAGTTATGGCGTGATTCCAGATTATTTAGACAAAAAGAGGAAGTATTACGTGTAAGAAGAATAAAGCAATCAGTTAGCAGTACCTAAAACAAGAGTATGGCGAACATTAGAATAGGAAAATTTATATCTACTTCATATTGAGAAAGTTTAACAGCCTAAAGACGACGTTCCCCGGTGGACTTTGGTGCACAAAAATATCGAGAATTCTATTCACAGATGAAGCACAATTGACACGTGACGGAATCAACAACACTAGTATTAAGCATGTTTGGGTAAGAGACCATTCAACAAGTACGTTAGCCTTTAGAGGTGGGGGGCAGGGGGAGTCGAGTCACTAAAAACGTGATAAAGTCAACGATGGGGGTAGGGCATAGAAGGTTCACAGAAACTGAACGAGCTTCATATTTTTCATTTAAACTTTCTTAGAGATGTTTTACAAAAGATGAATGGTATGTGGTTTCAACACGATAGCACTGGATTACATTTTATCTTTATTAATTAGAGGTCATAAGAATACATTGGTGGAGAAAGTCCAATTAACTGATCATCGGGGTCTCCTAATCTCATATCCCTAGGCTATTTTGGAGACCATCTCAAATTAGCCGTGAGCAGTAAAGGACTCAACATTCGGGAATAATCATTAGAAAACATTTAATCGCTATACATTTGCTGTTTATGCATTCACGCTGCATATTGGATATTTTAATCGTAACATGACAAAAAACAAATGACTGCCATTCCAGGAATGATTGATTATACCAACTACATTGCCCCAAATATTTTTATAGTGAATGTAATGCTCCATGAAAAAGGCCATTGACCAATGGACAAAAATCAAAAATCTATCCCGCTACTGATCTTTCACTTAAGCGTAATTAGGAGTCATTGTTTGTACATAAACAGGTGAAAGTAAACCAATTAGCAGGATTCAATCAGTACAAATCACATAGGTGTGGATATAATTTACATTGTTTGTTCAATTTCAATGCAATTTCTTCTTCTAAGTGACTCATCTGTATTATTGAGACTCATTTTTAATTGATCAGTCAGTTGATGATATTATGTTCTTTTACTTTAGTTGTGATAAGGTCTTTCTAATGATTTTAAAATCAGCTTTATTAATTTAAAATGTAAAGAGGTAAAATCGTACGTAGGTTTAGGTGTAAATAATAAAAAAACACAGTTTTTGATAATTGTAACTTTAATCGGCATTAATTCACAATCATCATCACACATTAAAATTAATAATGTGTACGATATAAACCTGTAATGGCATAGAGTTCATCCCGCTTAAAGTTGCAAGGATTTGGAATCCTAAAGCAACAATATTTTTTGAAAAATAGATAAACCCCGTATAAAAATCTAATTAATCCATTTCTTGTTAAGGAAAAGATTTCTAAGTTTCTCTTTCCAATTCATTAAATTCACCCCATCCTTACTTTAATAATCTAGCGACGGGCCAAGTAAAAAAATCAACATCAACTCGCGATAGCAATCTATTATAAAAAAGTAATTGAGAAGATTATCTGAAAAGTATTCGGAACGACGATTCGGCAATCGAAGAGTCATTCCTTAAACGTCAAACTAAGGAATTTTCACGAATCATTACACGACCTGAATTAATTTGAAAGTTTCGTTGCTCAAGTTGGAGATATTTCTTATCGCGTTGTTGGCTTTTCATCAGAGATTTTAACCGCTACGGGGCCAGCTTAAAATCCAAATAATCAGTATCTGATTGAACACACGGTGTGGATATCGATGCTCTCTTGATTTTCAATTCAACAGATAAAAGGCAACGGTAAACTTGTTATGTTCCGTTTTTAGCCATCCCCTCATCGATTCTGCGTAAGTCCTATTGACCTGGGAATTGCTTCTGTAATATAATTACTATTTGATAGAAATAACAGTAGTGGCGGAGTACAACTGGAATTTGTAGGGAATATGCCCACATATTGGATTTTAGTAAACAATTGCCACTTTGTGTGCATAATTAGACGATTTTTAAAATATCAGAACAATCCCAGGTACGATTTGAAATAAATGCCACTCGAGATAGTCTGTGGTGGTATCGTTTGTGAATTAGCAGAACATGGTAATGGTCGTCTTTAATCCGGATCACCAGAACAACTACATTTACGCCCCTCAGAAACCTCCCAAATTCATGTATGTAAATAATCTAGAAACTTAATACATCTTAAGCAAACAAAATTGGACGATACTACAGTGAAAGAAGTAATTAGAAAAGTCAGAAAGAGTCAAAAAGAAAAGAAACATCAAATTAATATACAATAGCAACACAAGATAACCAATACTATTACTAATAGCATCTAACCCCACAGTGTGATGACCCTGCAATTGAACCACTCACCGTTCGTTAAGAATACAACCCAATACAAGCACCAACCTTTTTCGTCAGTATTGTTATGTATTACACCCCTTTGAAACTAGAGATTTATACGCCTATGCCTAATAGTGAGTGAGTGGAAACTTATAGAAAGAGATAGATTTTTCTAGAGTGTGATGGGAGAAGATTCTTGATTGATCTAGAGGCAATTTCAGAGTATAAAAGGCGTGATTACCGGCGCAGAGGGAGGAGTTTACTAAAGAGAAATTTTATAAAATTGAAGTTGAAAAGTGACGTTCGGTAACAAAAGTGAGGTTAAATATCAAGTAAACAAAGTGTAAAGGTTATTTTGAAGTAAGTATTGTATAGTCGGTAAATTATTAAATAAAGTGTGTAAGTGGTTTACCCCTTGTTAAAATTATTTAGAACCAACAGATTCATACAGGGTGTTTCTAAAAAGGCTGAAATACGTAACAGTATATATTCACTGAACTCTATATAGTAAAGTGGAAAATATGTTCTACATAACATTCAATATGCAGAGACTTACACCAGCGCAGTATAAAATCTAATTTTAATAGCATGGCTTTACTAATGGAGTGGAGGTGGTGACGAGAGGTGGCAGATGTTAAATAAACTTAGAGGCTTTGGCTTCTGGTTTATACACCAAATTCAAGTTTCTGGACTATTTAATTAGTTATCTTCCTTTATTTACCCCTATTTACTCCCCAACCTGTCAACGGGATAATCTCAAAATATTATCTAGTTCCAGATGTTGTTATAATTATTATACATACGTGTACCAAATTTCAAGTGAATATCTCGATTTTATTTTGTCAACCTCTTTAAAAATGGTAGTGGGGGATGGCAAATGTTATAAACACAGAGGCCTTGGTTTCTAATATATTCACCAAATCCAAAGTTTCTGGTGAAATATTATTCCACAATTATTTCCACATCCACGTAGTGGATGAAATAGCCTTATAATGTCATAAAACGTCGATATCTTAAATTTGAACGAAAAAAAAAATTCTGTCTGAGTCTGTAACTATTTTGTGCGCATGTTTTCTCAGGAACAATTCAAGATTATTGACTTGAAATTTGTTACACATATGTATAATAATGAGATTTGGAACTAGATTATATTTAGCGCTAATTCGGGTGAGCGTTGGGGGTTAAATAGAGGTATATAAATGATGATAAGTAAATCAAGCTGGTAAGAGTACAGAAATTTGGAATTTGATGTATATACTGGAAGCCAACGCGTTGAAATTTTTATAATATTTTCCACCCCCACTCCATTAGGGACCATCCATTAATTATGTCACACCTTGAGGGGGAAGGAGGGGATCCATAAAGTATGACACAGCATGACAAGAAGGGAGGAGGGGATCAAATTTTTGTGACATCACATTATTTAAAAAATGGAAACAATTACGTCTGCATTACTAGAAATACCTATGATAAAATTGTTTCACATTTATTTCCACATACATTTATTTTTTCTTTGGGAAATACAACAGCTTAAAGTAAAAGCACACAAGATCTTGAATTAATTATCTGATTGCTTATATTTTTGTTAATTATTATAATAAATCAATCAAGCATTTTTTGTCAAATGAAACCGATACGATTGCTGCCAACGAAAGTCAGTAAAAACATTGTTTGTTTTGTTTTTTAAAGTCGTTGATAAAATAAAATTGAGATATTGACTTGAAGTTTAGATTATATTTTGAGATGATTCCGTTGAAGGGTTGAGGGTTAAATAGAGGTGAATAAGGGAAAATAAGTAAGGCAAGCTGGTAAGGGTACAGAAACTTGGGATTTGGTGTATATATTAGAAGCCAAGGCCTCGGATTTTTTTATAATACTTTACAACCACCCACCACCTCCACTCCATTACACAGGTATACAAAAGAAATTTTTATGAAAACTGTTTTATTTTTAGGGTGATCTAACAGTTTGAAGGATGCTGAATCCGAAAATGATATCAGTTTTCCTCCATCACCCACCGTTTTTCCCCAACACGATCCAATATTTTGAACCTAATAGGTATGAATATGGCTATTTTGGAATGTAGAAATGTGTTTTAAAAATTTTTTAAAAGGCTTTATTATTCTAAATTAAATTTATTTACAACAAAGACAGTCTTTAGTTCACATTGATGATCCTGTACGTCCTTTCCCTCTTCATGGAAAAGCTCCTATTGTTACTTTTCATCTTGTGAGTAACACCTCGATTCTCTCGATGAAGTGACCAGCAGTAGTCTCCCATCATACTGACGTTCCATCTACTCTGATATCTCTTCTCCATGATCTTTATGTCCTGGTGGAAACGTTCACTCTGCTCTTCACTGGTAGATCCCAAGGTGTCGAGAAGAAATCCAAATGGGAATGTAAAAAGTGAACTTTTATGCTCTGAAGCACCCAAGTTTTCCCATTTTTTTGAGATGCTGATAAGGTCTTTTACATTCCTTCTCTTTCAACATCTGACATTGTGGATTGAAACTCCTCATCAAACATTAGTTTTCGTAGATCAGGGCCCACAAAAATTCTTTTAGTTTTGCCTCTGATAAATGCAGAAACTTAGCAGAGGACCATTTTTACAGTGTTTTGTAAAAATCATACCTGGCAGTTATAGGTAAATAGGAAAAATTCATAATTAAATTTACACATGGTAATGGGTCCCTCCAAAGGATGTCGTAAAGGAATCACAGAACATCAAGTTTTGTAATTAAGAATTTTAGCATTGAGTGTGCTATCTATCTATAGTGTAGTTTATATATGTAGTTTATGCATTGAGCAGAGTGAAAGTATGGTTTTGTTGGGATGACTCAGGCGAGTGGAACTTGAGAATTCGCTTGACAGGGTTCGTATCGATATGACGCATGCCTACGTCATTAGGGAATGAAGAAGCTTAACCTATTTTATAGGTACTCATCTCAGTGTCCCAAAGTCTCCCATTTCAATGAAACGATATTCCAATGGAGAAATGGAGAAATGTGTGAGGCGGCTTTTCAACTAAAAACATACTGACACCCAGAAAAAATATTTTGCAAGGAAACTGAGGGTGATGGAACTTTTTAATTATTTATCTCGGATTCAGCACCCATACATCTATAAAGATCACCTATTAGTTTCAAATAAGTTTTTTGGTCGCAGGCGTGTGTTATTTAAAGGGGTTGATAAAATAAAATTGAGAATGTTCATTTGAAATTTGGTACAGTAAATACAAATATATTTTTATAATTATAGAATTTTCATAGATAAATTAACTTATAAAAGCTGTTTTCCTTTAAAGAGACAGATGGAAAATCTGGATATGGAAGTACTGATTCCTTAGGCAGCGGTTTTTAGGTGATCATTTATTTGTCATTCGCTTTGTAACAATTTTACCGAATTGATACATTACTTTACGAATGCATTGTATATTTTAAACAATGTGATAAAGTGCTAATTTAAAAAGTCATTAAAGTACTTATTTAATTTGCTAATTTGAGGTTCACAACTAGAACTAACTAGCTCAACAAATATACTGCTGCCGTATTAAACTGTCAGAACTGGTAGTTGTTTTAACTTCGCTGAAATGTTATGACAGTTGTGAGCCTCATAACTTCCAATTTTCAGCGCCACAATTTTCCCGAAGGCAGCCGCATAAAATGGCCATGCGGAAAACTATAAGCAACCCGGAGAGATTTGGAACATGTGCTCGGTTAACATTTGGCCATGAGAGTATGTTAGTTTAAGTTATAATGTCGCACACGTACGGGCAATGCTGCCGGAGCCAATTATAACTACGCAACTCCTTCCAATGGTTGACTATACAAGTCGATAATTATATGCAGCAAACTTTCGCTATTTATTATCGTTCTGAATATAAGCTAGGTTGTGCTCAGCCATTTAAATTAAGGATCACTAAAAATTATGTAGTAAAATTTGATCATTGCGTCGAACAAGTTGAGAGAAATTTTCACAGCTGCCAAAAATTAAAACTTTATCTTAATATCAGTTATGGAACTAGAAAGTTTCTATGGAAACTTACATTTTTAAAATTACAAAAAAGACCCTTGCAAATTTAAAATTTACCTGCAATTTTGGCATCTGTCAAGAATAAAAAAAAGAAAAAATTCGACTCGATAGACAGACAATTTTAAAATGAACAATTTACACAAAGTTTTTGATAACTTTAACTTGAAGACCTGTAGACTAATTTGGGTGCCACAGTGGGGCCAAGATCAAGTAAAGTTGGCAAGAATTCAAAAAATCAAAAATGGCGATAAATGCACATTTCATTTGAAAACTATATTTTAATGTCCTCTGCATTATATCATGTTAAGAAAATGACAGAGAAAGCTCGCCGCTCCTCGTCACACCATTCTGAACTTGTAAATTTTTAACTTTCTAATTTTTAACTGATTTCTCCTTGCAGAACGTGCTTCAAGTTATTAAAATTTTTACCACGATCTATTTGTGAATTGTGCTTCCGCATCCACGTAATATAGTTATTATTAAAAATGTCTTCATTTTTTTATTGAAACAGATTTAAAATGTCATGATATCAAGATTTGGGAGAAAAAAAATGTCTGCCTGTCAGTCAGTCTGTCACATACACTAAGGATTTTCGCATTTTGTAGTGCCAAGACTCCCTAGAGCCCTTATTTCATACATGCATACATGTATGGTCTTTGTTATTGCTGTTTTATATTTTTGGACTCTCTGGTTATGAATTGGAAGTCAAACAAATTTTAAAATAAGATAGATTAGAGACATTTTTGGAATATATCATAATTTTTTTCAAAATAGCTCGTGAGAATTTCATATTTTTGCAAGGATTGTTTTTTTAAAAGTCTATGAAATCGGTTGAGGAATGAAGCATTTAGAGGGTTTTGGAACTACAACGTGGGAAGAGAGTGTGTGTGTGTCGAGGCTTCTGGCACATTGTACTTCCAAAACTCCATAGAGCCCTCATTTCTCAACCGATTCCAGAGATTTTGTTTAAATGATTTTTGCAAAAATATGAACCAATCCCTCACGAGTTATTATGAAAAAAATTGTCAAGATTATAGCAAATGTATTTAAAAGATGAATATCATACATACATGTTATGGTCTTTGGTATCACTGTTTTATATTTTTGGACTCTCTGGTTACGAATTGGAAGTCAGATTCTCAAACTTTAATACGGATCCAAAATGGCGGCCAAAAATGTAAAAATTAGTAACATTTGTTCTATTCTACAAATTACTCTTGAACATCGGTATCCAGGGATTTTCTAGGTTATCGATTTTGAATCTGATTGAAGTTTGATTTTCAAAACTCAAAATGCCGGATCCAATATAGCGGTAAACATTTTAAAATAAGATTGGTTAGAGATATTTTTGAAATATATCCTAATGAAAAAAATCATTTTTTAAATAAATTTCCTATAAACCTGGCAATTTTTTTCCAAATAGCTCGTGAGGAATTCATATTTTTGCAAGGATTATTCTTTTTAAAGTCTCTGAAATCGGTTGAGGAATGAAGAATTTAAGGGGTTTTTGGGACTACAACGTGCGAAAAGCCCCAGTGTGTGTGTCCGGTCTGTAACTTTTTTGTGCGCACGATGACTTTTTTTATGGCATCTGCCACCCACCACCCCCGCTCTTGATATTTTGAGCTGAATCTTCTGATGAAGGGGAGGAGGGATAATAGTGGTAAATAGAGGAAAATAAGTAAAGGAAGCAAGCTAGTAAAATTCCAGAAATTTGGGATTTGGTGTATATACTAGAAGCAAATGCCTCAATTTTTGTATTATATCTATGATAATAATGTGATTTTTAAATTTAAAATGACTTCTACTGAAGAAATAAATAAATCACTTTTTAATTTAAAATTGCATGTGATTCTGAAGACAATTTGATATTAATATTAAAATACAGTTTTTCAGTCATTGATGACTAACTCACATCATGAATTGCGAACAAGAATATTTACCTGAACAACGGAAAGGGACACTTGTTGGACCATTGCCAAAGGTTGATAGTCCCTGAAATATTTCTGATTTGTGCCCTGTAGCTTAGCTATGTTAACAAATATTCTTGAAAAATTATACAACCACCAGAAATTAAATAGCCTCCTCATGCAAAAAATTGTTTTAGTCAGGCCTTATGAAAGGGTCATAGTACAACATTGTATATATAACACCGAATCACAGATTTCTGGACTCTTACTGACTTGCTTTATTTCTTTCCCCCCAACTGTTCAACAGAAATTCAAAATATCACATAGTTCCAGTCCTCGTTATAATGCATACGTGCACCAAATTTCAAGTCAATATCTTAAACCGCTCCAGAGTAGTCGTACTCATAAAGAATGTTACAGAACGACAGACCGACAAAATTTTTTTTTCTCGCTTATAAAATTTCGACGTTTCGTGACATTTTAAATCAAGTTCACACCAAAAAAATTAAATTCTTTTTACGATTACGATATTTCCACTCCACTACGTGGAAGTAGAATAGGCGATTTCAAAATCTAAACTATGAAGCTATAAAATACATAGAACCAACAACTGCCTTTGCCTTTTGGAATCCCCACCCGGTTAAAGAATTGCCCTATTTATGATTTAGAATAGCTGCCAACGAAAAGAAAAACAAAAACTCGAGGACCCTACTTCAATATTGAAATTAAATTTATGATGTTTGCTAAAGCGTGTGCGTTGTAAAAACCAAAAGTTAAACGAGCGCTGGTCTCTTGTATTTAAAATATTACGCTTGATACCAAAGCACATGAAAATTTATTCTGACGACAAATAAAATAATATTTTTCTCTTAATTGTTGGGTAACGTCCCATATATACAGATGTGATGAAATATTGTTAAACCACAATTCTAAATGAAACAATACTTTTCTCATTGACAGATCTTCCTGTGAACTCATTCAATTCACACTAGAGTCTTCATATACAGAGTGATCCAGAGTTAAACTGCCAAACGTTCAGAATCAAAAATGCACCCCCTTCGAGCTAGAGCAAAAAGAAGAACAAAGAAAAAATGCGTTTCGTTTCATAGCATTTATTGCAAAACGTGAAGTTTTCAAAATTCACAAAAACTGCTCGAAATGACTGCTTGTACCTACGGACGACAAACTAAGTAGCTGCACGTCATTGTGATGGTGTGATCTCCCGGGTTGCTTATACAATCATTTTCTGGAGGGCAGAAGCATTGATACGCAGTCTATCTACCTCCCTAATTGTCCACGTCTAGCAAGAAAGACCGACAGAACTAGACCTTTAACAACTCTAATCTTTGTGCAATTCGTGATATTCCTGCTACGCCAAATATTGCTCAGCACCCAAGTTATCGATATTGCCATCTATATTCTTCATCGAATCTCACACTAGCAGTTTCCTGTATTATCCAAGAGAGCTTCAAGGTAAACCATGTTCACTTCCTCACAGTTACTTATCTTTAACGCGTCTAGATGATTTTCATTTGCTCGGTCTACAATCATAATGTTTCTTTTGTTATAATTTATACTCAAACCATACTCAGAGCTTTTTTATTTGAACATTTATTATACATTAAACTTTTCTCGAAACTTTTGTAATGTAACGTTTCTGATTATTTGTTATTAATGATTTAAGACTGTGTAATTCAAAAGCAAATACATTAGATTAAAACTATTGGGTTTTCTAGTAATATATTTCTCGGGCTTGGCACATGAGTGTTAAAACTATAGTTCTATGACCGGCCCGTGCGAGTCTGTAATGAATTTCCTCGCATTCAGGCCAACAACGGTTTCGGCACGTGATATATCTCGATGGTCCGCTCACCCATCGAAACGGTATCCGCCCCGGCCGTTGTTTAACTTCAGCGAGTCTGTTTAGGTCGGACTTAATACCGATCTGACTCCTCGCCTTGCAAATCAGGTTACTGGTGTTAATAAGATTAGAAACACTTACTCCAAAAGAAATTGCAACATATTTTAAATTATCGGAAGCAGTTAGCTATACTGGTCATTGCTTCTGCAGATCATCTGCTACGCTGCTAGCTGAATCTAGAACTGATTTCGCCAGTCTTAAGAAACATGGGGGTTGGCAGACTTCGACGGCTGCGGATGGATATATTGAGGAATCAATTGAGAAGAAAGTATCTTTCTTATCTGCTCCCAAATTTAGCGCTTCTCAATTAAAAACACAGGTTTACAAAAAGAAAAAAGTTTTCTGGATCTGGGGGTCAGACCATACGTTTCTAATGAATTTTTCGACGCTGAATTCGAATCTGTTTTTAGTTTTGCTCTATCACGTCAGGATTTTGAGATATTCTAACCTAAAAGTTGGACATATTTGAGGTTATGTAACTTTGAGAATTTTTTTTCTCAAGAAACCATGTGTGAAATCTTAAAGTACAAGTCTACCTTTAAAATACCGTTGAGTTTGCTCAAATATCTTTTTTTTGCAATTTAAATAATGACCATAAGGTTTCCGTACTAATTAAATGTATTGGGAAAGATATGATATGAACAGACAATTTTAAAAATTCGATATCTCAGCGAAAAAAAAGATATTTTGCATTTTAAAGAGGAAAATTTGTAGTTTAAGATCCCATACATGGTTTCTTGAGAAAAAAACTCTCAAGGCTACATAACCTCAAAAATGTCTAACTTTTAGGTTAGAATATCTCAAAATCGTGACGTGATAGAGCAAAACTAAAAACAGATTCGAATTCAGCGTCGAAAAATACATAAGAAACGTATGGTCTGACCCCAGATACAGACAACTTTTTTTTGTAAACTTGTGTAATTACCCAGTGCCTTAATAAAGAAACTATTGCAGCGACTTACCATCCTCGAGTGGAATCAGTTTTCACAATGAACTTTTTCGACATTTTTTTATTTCATAAATAGAAAGTACAAGTAAAAAATAATGGATCGGCAACAAATCAGGAATTTATTCGCACGTTTAGTGTCTTAAAAACAATTACAAACCCCCACCTCGCGAAAATGGAGCGTAGGTAGGCGCTACGTCACTATACGCATAGACTCGGCGATCTCGGTCGACTCGATGCTGTTTAGTTGTTATTATCCCTTATATAGTTATCGTCTTGATCTGCGCCCCTCTAAAATTGCGGATCGGATCTATCAAAGGCTTTTCGTGGGGGCGGTTTTTCGGGAAGTGGCCGGTGTCATTCGACTCGGGAATTAATTCTACATTGTTTGGGATAAATGCGCAAAAGTCGGCTATCTCTCCCCTCTTAAATTTAGGAACAGCCAGTCGAGGAATTGTAGAGGAATATATGATTTGGCGAAATGTTACCAAATGTCAAAAATTACGGATTTGTCTGCTCCTATCAGGCCGAATTTTCGATATTTAAGAAAATAGCCAATTTTCTCTCGCACAGACCTAGCCGAAATTCCAATTTCCACTGTGACACTTACGATATCGATAAAATGCCAATCTTCATTTTTAAATAAAGACCAAAATCGATACTCCGCTATATATGAGCGTTTAAAGATTTCATGTTTTCGAATTTTTTAGGTTACGTTTTAGTACTTCTAAAGAAAGTATTATTTTCTCGCTCTTGCAGAACCGAATTTCCCTGTACAATTCAGTATTAGGAGAAAGGGTTTTTCTCTTCATGGAGACCTAGAACGGTCTTCAATCCCACGTAGTTATGAATTTTTGAAAATTCGATGTTTTTCAATTTTAAACTTCACTAAACAAACCACACTAAACTTTAACATTCACTTTGGTATCAGAACAAAACGCCACTCTTCCTCTTTCCATAGACACCTAAAACAGCGTTCAACTCCACGCATCTACTTACTACTGAACGACTGTTAGTGATCGCGGTAGATCTCCGAGCTCAAAGTTGCGTACAGTGACGTCACAAACAGGCGCACCTCTTTTAAACGATTACTAATTTCTTATATCTCAAGAACGGAAAAAGTTAATCATATGAAATTTTAAGTGCATAATAAGTATGCAATATCATGGAGAAGTAATATCGTGGAACAAGTCCATTGTATAATTACGACTTAAAAACGGTAAAAGAATTTATATTAAATTAAATGTTAATAATTAAATTGTTAATTAATAATTGATTGTAAAAATTTATGTTTTTCTTGATAATAATAAATAAACTGATTACCTGATTCTATCATCTATGATTTCATTGACTTTTTACGTTTTGTAGATAGAAAAATCGGTAAAGGTATTTACAGAGAACTTTCCTCTTTATTCATACAAGACGGTCACTCTAAAAAATTATTAATTAAGAGATGACATATGAGAATTACAATCGGTATGTAGTTAGCCCTATTATTTCAGAGAAAACCTGATAACTTTTTTCCATTATCTACTGTAGTGGTGGGATATTTTTTCTATTTTCAAAACATTTTTTTGTTGACATAGGTTAAGAATATAATGAAATGTGGAAATTTTAGAATTAAAGAAAAAAATGTTTTCCATCATCTGTTTGATTGTAGTGGTAAAATAATAAAAAATAAATATACTTTTTAAATTTTCAAAAGAAATCTCTTTCTTTAAATATGTTTAGAATGTTATCATACATTTTATACAAAATTTTCAAAATTTCATATTTTTTTTTTAAATAGGTTTAAAATGTCACGAGACGTGAAAATTTTAAATTTGAGCAAAAAAATTTAATTTTTTTCCTTCATCCATTTTAAAAAAAAAATTTCAAAATTTTCACAATTTTAAATTTTTTTTCTAAAATTTTCAAAATAAATTTTTTTTGAGATGGGGTCATGAAACGTGGAAATTTAAAATTTGAACGAAAATTAATTTTTTCGTTATCTATTTATTCCCGGTCCACCCTGTATATTTTTCATTGAAAGTCTAACCATTTCTTCGGTGGCAGTGACGTTAGTTACCTACCAAATTTGACTGTCTTCCGTCAAGTAGTTCTTTTAGTTAATCCACCAACAGACCGACAGACAGACAGGCAGACAGAGAGACAGACAGATAGACAAGACAGACAGACCGACGGACCGACAGACCGACCGACAGACAGACAGACTGACGGAACTGAAAAACGTATATTTTCGTAATCCACATGATCTGAAACGTGAAAATCGGAAAAATCGCGGAGGGTGATTTTTTCTCGAATACAATACTTCCCCTCGGTATGCGACGGAAGTAAAAACTGTGGTTTTGACATTTAATAAATATCATGTAAAAATTAAAAATTAACTTTTAATGACACTTTTCAAAAGAATGTATTTTCCGTTTTTTGTGCATCTTATACTTGGCAAAGCTTGATGAAATTAGTATGGAACCACCACCAAACCATACTCTACAGTTAGCAAATAATTTCCAATCACGGTAAAATTGACAAAAATCTCAAAATAAGTACATGACTACTTATTGGCCGTGGAATTGCAATCAAGTAACTCGAACTAGAGAGATTCAGCCTTACGCTTTTATTAGCGCTATATATAACTTATTATACCATATATTCCTCTAATTTATCCGTCCAAGTGAACAAAACTTGTTAAAACAAAATTAACGTTCTTGTATTTTAGTTTAATTCAATTGTATGTAAGAGGTATTATAGTCCAAAGAGGCGCACGTAAAACAGATAGTGTAGCAAAACCCAACAATAGCTCTGTATGCAGTTGGTAAACATTACAATTAATCCCATGAATGCGGAGAAATGTATAACGTATTGTAGTACTGGAAGGATCCCTTAATAGAACGTGTCTTAATCTATTCTGTTAGGCTGGGAATTTGCTCGCTAAGACACACTGCTAAATCTCTCTGAATAATATTAATTAGCTCTATACCAAGGTGTAGCATAGGAATTCTGGCGCAGACACTGATAAAGATATATTAGCTTTCGCAAACAGAAAAGCTACTTCGAGGAACGTTATATGCCTGTTTTATATATTTTTTATCTACATTAAGCAGTGACTTCAGGAAACCTACAAATTGATTTGTACCTAAAACACTTAAATACTCCACCACCAAAACCAGGATTATTTTGATGAGAGTTATTTATCGTGCAATATATTGGAAATTGAGGCATTTAAGTGTTATGGTACAGGATCCATACTAAGAACGACCTTCACCGATCAAGTAACCGAATGAAATCCAGGGTTGGCAGTTTTAAAACAAAATGTTTTAAACAAATGTTTTTAAGTGTTTAAAACACAGTAACCTGTTTTAAACACATTTGTTTTAAACACGTTTAAAACAATCGTTTTAAACATGATTTTTTTCAATGCGTTTTTTCAGTGTGTTTGATGGACAATTTTTGGAACATCGTTGTATTTGATAAGGTAAAAAAAAATAATAAAATAAAAAAATATGAACTTTTATGTAATGCAATAAAACTAGTTATAATAATATAGTAGTATAAGTACAACGAACGAAATATATTACTATTGTATAGAAGATATACCTGTTATTATTTATTTTCTTAAGTGTTTATTTTAAAGCGATTAATAGCACAAGTACCTACACACAAAAAAAGTCGAGTGCGGGAAGGTAGACCTATGTATTCCCGTGTATTTTGACCTGCTGAATACGAATCCCATGTCCGTTTTGCCCGATTGGCTCTTGTATTTTTCCTAACCTCAAAAAAAAACACCGTAAAAATGCCCGAGAAAATGAAAGTGTAGCTAAAAATCGGAAAAAATTCAGAGGTACGTAGAATGGCGAGAGAAATCGAATGGCGTTAACTAGAATTCTATAGCTTTTTTGGTTTTCGATATAGAGCCTCGAAAAGTGCGGAAAAAAACAAATATTTCCGGTGAATTTGAGCTGCTCTATCTCGAAAACGACGGACCGCAGGGATCTCTGGTTTGCGCCATTCGATTTCTATCGCCATTCTATGTACCCTTGAATTTTTTCAGATTTTTAGCTACATTTTCATTTTTTAGGACATTCTTACGGTGTTTTTTGAGGTTAAGAAGAATGCAGGAGCCAATCGGGCAAAACGGACATCGGATTCGTGTTCAGCAGGTCAGAATTCATGGGAATACTTAGGTCTGCCTTCTTCCACTCGACTTTTTTTTATGTGCCTGTGTAGTCAATAACTAATCATCAAACAATTATTGCACTATTGCACAACTTGACGTATTTATTACACCCAATTGGCCAAGCCGTTGTCAGGTATCGTCCTCGTCTTGTTATGATGCAATATGGGCATGGCTTATAGAATAAACAATGTATTTTGTCGACGCGTCTGTATAAATTTAAATTTAAAAACATATTTTTTATTGTTTAAAACATGTTTTTTTTTTCAACAATTAAAAATCCATGTCTAAAACACATTAAATTGTTTTAAATAAGAAAAACGTGTTTTTTGATTACAATTAAAAAAATACAATTTTTGCCAACCCTGATGAAATCTATTTTTTATGAAAAAAAATATGCTAACAAAAGTAACGTAATCCTTTACAGATCTTCTAACTAAAAAAATGCAACACTAATCGAAAAATATTAGATTATGCAAACATAGGGTTGTTTACGTTTTTTCGTTCAAGGCTATACGGTTGCTAGGTGTAAATAGGTGATTGCCTTCACTGATCTGGTAACCAAAAAAATTATATATCAAAATAAAGATAATTTTATTGCGAAACGATAAGTATAAGGTTGTTTGTAAAAAACTGTTCAAAAGTCAGGGTTCTAAGGTTTTGAAATTTAAAAATTAGGTTTCTTACTTTCGATCAGTGTTACATTTTTTTGGTTAGAAGATCGGTGAAGGCATGGAAAAAAAAAATATTATTGAATTTTCAATTAAATATAGCCTTGAACATATTTCGTTAAGCAACCCATCATCGTTACTTTTGTTAGCATTTTTTTTTCATAAAAAATAGATTTCAATCGGTTACCTGGTCGGTGAAGGTTGTCCTTAGTACGGATCTTTGACTATTATTTTTACAAAATATTTTATTAATATGGAAGTAAATGACACGCCATATTTTAAGATTATTACACCAATCAAATGCCATTATTAGTAGTACAACAAACTACATCGAACTCTGACAATACAAACATGCAGTTTTATCACTGTAAAACATGTTGTAGCCACTGACATGTGCCATTCTTTATTTTGTGAAACGTTTTTCTCAAATATCACAATTTTATTTATAAATTTCTGCATCAATGTGCCCAAAATAATATAACTCATGTAAGTTGTCATATGTATTATCTATAACCTGACCCTTGTCGATCTGTAAATATTAACTACGCTTTTACATTTTAATAAGAGAGAATAACCTTCATACACACGACATATGTACGAGAATATGTACGCTAAAACTACTTACAGTAATGCATCAAAAAGCAACAACACGTTAATAAACCAGGAAATCAAAAGTTTGTACTGAGTATCACAATTATTTATAGTGGCACGTATTCAGACTGCTAGAAAGTACTGCTTAACAAAATAACCTTATTCTAATTTTTAAACATCTCAAGTTACTATATCCTAAGTAGTTAAATATATTATTCATAATTTTTAATCATTGTGTCACTGCCATAAATATTCTCTGGATTAGGTAGTATGTATAGTAGCAGAGCTAGACGGGCTACTAGAATGGACACATAATACCATGGATCTATGGACAAGGCATTAGTCAATGTCAATTATTTCTTCGGTTATCAAATAATAACAATTATAACTATGCATAAGTATATCTGTATTCTTCCACAAAAAATGACTATTTACTATAAAATAAATGCAGAATAATTAGTAAAAATTTACTGTATTTACTTGTTCTCTTTATTTTATTTTTTTTTGTTCTGTCCATACGTTCACGATGGCAAAATCTCGATATAATAAAGACACTGCCGTTATCAACATCTTTTGAATAGATGATCGGCTAAAATTTGTTGCAAGGTGGGAATCTTATTGTCTAATCCCAAGGAATTATTTTCTGCAATCCGAATTTTGCATCATTTTTTCGTCATAATAATTTAGTTGAAGCGCACTGTGTCCTCTCAACCTAAAGTTGCATAACCAAATTAGTATTATATACATGCATAGTAGGTACATTATCAGCCCACTTCTAATTTTATTATTAAAATCTTATTTGATTTAGACCTCAGCAGTTATACGAATTCTCTTTTATCTACTGGACGAGGTACCAAAGAGTTAGTCACGCCTTGACCACTAATATTATTTATGGAATAAGGTGTAAGTTTCGTTTTGACTAAAATAATAAAAGGCTTCATGTCGAACTACTATTTGATCATTTTGAAATCATTCTCGGGTTTGATTAAAGTAGAAGTGTACAAAGGCTATTTCGTGTACAAAAGTCACAGTTGTCCAGTTATCGAATGGATCGGACAGAATAAATTCCTTAAGCAAATGTTTCAAAGTGTATGTTCTATTACAATACCTTGTGAACCCCCATACTTAAGTTTTTTTATACCCACCGTATAGTATTTTATTGTTATAAAATTAGTTATTTCTCGAAACATAATTGATAATGAGTCTGTGAAAAATGGCTAATATTTCCAAATGCTCTAACCAGACCCTTAAGTATGCAAATATAATGGCAAATATAAGTAAAACGTATACAAGTATGTGTATTTTCTAAAGATGATATTACAGGTTACTCAAATCATTACAGATAGACATCCAGGGCATTAATAATAAATAACCCTGTAAGGAAATCAGTCATTTCCGCATTGAAGTATTTTTCGTCCAAAACTGAACCCAGTGGCTGACTGCATTTACCAATACTGCTTTGTTTTTGTCTGCACCAGATATTTAAAACAATAAATTTCATTTGTAGTCATCAAATCAATCACAAATGTATCCGTTTATTTAACGAGGGTACGATTTTCCACTCCTATGCTTTGTTGTATATTTAAACCTTCTATGCTTCATGTTATCATCCTATCAAATGGATATCTGGTGAAAGAGAAAAAGTGTCATAATTACGTACCTATACGGTGTGAAAGGAAGGTTAGCGTATAAAAAATCTTTTCACACCAATTTAAACGTGTCAATTATTTAGACACGCATTATCAATGACTGAATATAAAGTTATTTATAAATTCTTCGGGTAATATTATGCCACTTCCTTAGTATACGTGTAGAAATAAGATGATGAAATTTATAGAATTCTCGCGTTTAAAAAATTTAGTAATCAATCATTCGACCAAATAAAGAATAGAATAAATAGTATACAAATCTGAATAACACTGGTGAAACAAAGATAAGTGTGGATATTACTTATTTTATTCAAATGTTTCATCAAGGAAGTTCTGCAGATTCATGTCAATTAAATCAAAGGAGAAATTATACAGGGTGTCCCACCCGGACCTGAATAGATCGATATAGAGAAACATACGTATCATTCATTTTTGAAAATTTAGATAGTTACTAATGTCGGTGTGGCCAATCCAACTAAATAATTAGAAGCATGGACCAAATTATGTGGCGGTGAGGTATAAGGGAAACGTCACACGCCACACTGACTGTATTAATTTAAATTACACGCGTTTATACAATCTTCCCTTAATATTGCTAAATTTGTTCTTTAACGTGGGCCTATTTCCGCTACTAAGGCGGATCACCGACGCTACTCTTAACCTGAAAATGTGGTCAAACCTATTCTCTGTCGAAGACTAGGGATGTTTTACTCAATGAATATTTAATAGACAAGGAACCGACTGTTTTACATCCCCTTCGAACAATAATATATCTCTTATGCAACCTCGGCCTAAAATTATATATTCCTTCTATAAAATTTGTTGCCCCAAAGTATTTAAGACATAATCAGAACAACATAGATTTAGATGACATCAGAGGGTTGTAGGAAACATTTCATTACAAGTTTTATTACCATTTTTGTGTATAAAATCAGCACCTAAAGAGGAAAGCAGGGATTTAGCATTGAATTAATCAATATTTTTCAAAATTCTTAACATCCGTTGTAACATCCTAAAAACAAATATTTACATTTTACACATTAAATAGAACCACCCATTTGTTTCATCAATATTTGCATAGTTATTATATTGGAACATCAAAATATAAACAGTTTATTCTATCACTCAGAACGTACAGCAGCGTTTTTATCGTATTTTAATTATGTTTCCAATATCCGTACAAAAATCCCTATACATCAAGAGAATTCACGTAGCACGCGTTTTATTTTTCATTTAAAAAACAAATTGACAGATAACTAACGTTGATTATACTATGAATAATTAAAATATTTATTAACTCTGAAAAGGCACATATAGGGCCAAACTAGTTCTTTGAAGCTTCGTTAAATTATTAACATAAAATTATGCAGCTCCAAATTGGTAGTTTAGTCTTAAAGAATGATGAAGGAAAACGGTATAAGCAAGTAGCTTTGCCGTTTTGCTACTTCCTGCGAACGTGTAATGCAGGGAACTTTAAGATGCATTTATAATGTTCGGTAATAAAGTTAATATAAACAAAGTTAATTATAATTTAATTGACAACGCCTTAAACTTACTTGAGAATATATAATTTAATGGAAACTTTAACATGAAATTATAATGGGTATAAAGTGAATTGCTACGAGCTGGTAAAAATTTCAGCACAGGCATGATTTTGTTTTCAAAGTGAGTGCTTTTAAAATTAATAAAGTGTACTTGCTGGAAACTATGCCAAGTTAAACTGAAATAATTAGTATTTGTTTTTATTTTTGAGTAAAATTCCCGTACCATAATTATTTTCAGTATCATTCTATCGCCCTGTGCAATAGAATAAAACTGTAAAGTAGTTGTAGAACTTCACAGCTCAACTGAAAATTCAAAATTTTCGCATCCTCAGAAGAAGCTGCAATACAGTTTTATGTTCGGCAATTTTCAAAGCATTATGTAAAGTTATTTATATGTTGAACTTATTTTATATCCAAAGCAGTCTCCGGTATAATGATGGAACACTTTTATCAAACCATCATCCACTACAAGAGGGTGTTCAGGGAGAAGTTCAAAATCATTGATAAGTTTATACTTTCGTAGGCATTGCAGAAGTAACCAAGACCACAAAACTCATGTGAATAATGCCTGCAACTAAGAGTATGAGATTTTAATAGAGATGGCAAGATCGGAAACCTTTCAATTAAGCAAGATTTGGCGCGACGATACACACAGAAATCAACTTGCTGTGCGTAAGTAAACATGGAAAAAAAATTGTGTGTGAAAACTCCCGCAATTGAAATGAAACTTCTATAAGAAGGTCGGTCGATTAGAATAATTCATGGATCACAAAACGTCTGCCTACATTGCAAATTAAAAGAAAATGTAGAGCAACATTTTCTTAAAAGGTAATATGCCAAAATGGACTGCACGTTACTGTGTAAGATTAAGAAACCATTTAAATAAAATTTAGATCACATAAATATAACTCAAAATTCATATTTACATTTAGATTTACAAAATACGTTTTTTTGTGGCAAAATATTTATTTTAATTATACACGGCGCGCCGCGTCTATTTAGACCCGCCGTGTGGCAGAATTAATTTATTTTTTCATTAAATATTTGTTTTGATGCGTACAAAATCATCCATAACCCCTCTTTTCAATAACATTTAGCATATAGTCCAGGGGAATTATGTCTATATAAACGTTTTTTCGTGTTTTTCTGCAGAAAAAGAAAATCGAAAATATCTCGAAAGCGGTTCAATTTATCGAAAAATGCCAAAGAGAAAAAAGTTTCCGTATTAAATTTTCTATAAAATGACCTATTTGCATGATATCGATTTTTCGCACCGTTTTTCCGCTATTAATGAAAACCCATTAAATTTATATATAAAATCGGCAGCTACTGGAAGCGACTGGAACCTCCCTACCCGGTGATGGGCTGCCAAACAGCAGTCTGCTACTTTTTAACTGTAATTTGATTCGTAGCAGTAGCAAATGGTACGAGCTCTGATAGTCAATTCAAATCAGCCGTCATGACTTTAAATCAAATATATTATTGTAATATGACCCACCTATATTTATTTAATTTACGACGTCGTATGTGTTCACCGCCAAAACAGCAATAGAATTATTTATATTTCATTTAAAACTAGTGACCAATCCTCAAACTCTGAATAATTATAAACACCTAATATATGATGATATTTAATCATGTAACATTTTCCGCAATTATTAATAAGTTTATAATGAAAAAAGAAAGAAAAAAAAACAGCGCTGTGTTGGGATCGAACCGTCGATCTCTTGATTTGTATTATAAGTCGACGCTTTAGCTCATTGGACCACCGACAACTTGTGACGTAATTTTACATATGTTGGTATTATAGAGACAGTGAATTTTGTTTGTTCTGTATACAATAATTTGTATAAAAAAATGTAGGTATATAAAAAAAAGGTGCAAGTGTGATTTATCGTTGAAATCGGAATTTTAACTGCTTTCCAGTGGTTAGATTACAAATTGTAAGTAATAATTCAGATCTTCTAGAGCACTAAAGAAGCCCTCGTGCAAAGTTTCATCCAAATCCGTCCAGTAGTTTCGCCGCTATCGTGCTAACACACATACACACATACACACACACACACACACACACAGACATTTTTCAAAAACCACTTTTTTGGATTCCTGGAACCTCAAAATGTAAAGATTTGATGTTATCTCAATTTTCGATTTTGGACCAATTTTAGTAACCTCCCACAATTTTATTGTAGGGAGGTTAAAATGTAACAAAAATCGATTATATCTCGAAATCTATGCATCTTATCAATGAAATTCGATCACGAACATGTTTAGTGATGAAAATTCTTATGAAAACCTCTAAGTTCATAAATATAAATTATACAAGATATTTTCTTTGAATAAAACTACAAGACATTTTTTGCTTATTATTATTTTATTATTTTATGAAATGTATATTACATTATTTTTAATTTTTGTTTCTAAATTATTTTTAATTTGCATGTGTATTGTATTAATTACTTTTATACTAATAAAAAATGTTATTTACATTTTAAAGAAACATGATTTTTTTAAATTTATCTTTAAACAAATTGTCTTGGTCGTTTTGACGAAATTTCCTGGTCACTATTTGCATCGAAAATCTGTTTTACGAACTCTACAGTATCTTATCTGTCATCATACTCGTCATCATCATCGTCATTAAATATATTTATCTTGCCTTCATAAAAAAACTTCTTGCATGTTTATACATTCAGGGGTTTCAGCAGCAAGAACGGTTAATTCGTTATCTGCAGGGGTCAATCCATCTTCTTCAGCGTTTAAACAAGTATTGCCCTTACATGATTTGCAATATTTGTTGCATTTTAAACCAAATTTCCTGCAATTGCACATTTTTGTGCACCCGGTTTTACATGAACAATGCAATTTTTTGAGCAAATCCTCTGGTATTAAAGGGTCTAAGGAAAATATTGGTTGTAAGATGTTTTCATTTTCTTTCCAACCCCAACTACCATGGATCTAATTCATTTCCTAGCCAAGATTGAACTTGCAAATAAACTCTTAGAGAATGTTGTTTTAATGCTTCATCCGTTGGTGGAAGTTGATCCAGTGACAGCTGTGACAGTCTTAGAGTAGAAGTACCGATATTCACTGGTTGTCGTTACTGCACGCAATTTTGTCTCTGTAATTTTGCTATTGCGGTACAGTTGAAACATATCTTTCTTTGCAACTTGAAGTCTTGAATATACGCGTCTTCGCAACAGAATTTTTGTGCAGATTCAGCAATCTTGACGTTTTTAAATATTTAAAACATAATTTTTCTTCCAAATCACACAACAAGCGTGTAAAAACAATATGATGTTTTTAAAAGGTGGATGTTGCAAGCAAGCAATTTTTATTATAAATAATAATTATGTGAACCTTTGGAAAATTTCTTTAAGTAAACATTTGAATCAAAATAGCCAACTGGGTTAAAATAACAAGTATATCAGTATCCTCCCTAACAATAAAATACCTCTAGTATTGATGACACAAATATTGTCCATTATTTTGCTTGCAAACTACAGCACAACTGTACTTTTCATGAAATTCGTAAATTAGTAAACAAAGTAAAGGTCGCTACTATCAATCTGCATTTATCTGACAATGTCAGATTGACGTCAGAGATCTGTACTTTAAATCAATTAACGAAATTGTTTCCATAAAACTAACAGAAAAATATTGGAGACAAAAAAAACATTTATTTCGTAAGAAAGGACCCCGCAGTTTTTTATAGTAAAAATGGGTTTCAGTCGATTGTTCTGTAACTTGGGGAAAAAGTTCTTCTGGGCCCCCTGATTAAAATTGTCTTCGACTACTAGTTCGACCGAATTCGATTTTTTGATCTAGAGACGATTAGAACTGTGAACATCTGCGACTCGGCAAAAATTTTAACAAAAGAGGCAGATAGCAAAAAAAAAAAAATTAAAGAATCCGCGATAATATTATTGAATGAGGATAGATGCGTGTCGAATTGTTCCGTAGATGTTTGTACAACTTGGTTGCCAATATTAAAAGAAGAACTTCTCAAATTTAACATAAAAAAAACTAAAAAAACTGTTAACTATATCAACAGTTCGATGTAAATAGTAAGTATCTATGGATATTGCATATAAAAAACATTCTTAGAACTGTGTATTTATCATACACAGCAAAAAAGATTTTTCGAAAAAAGCCTTGAAAAAGGAAACAGATTAGATTTCCGAATCGTCGGCGAAATATTTAAATTTCAAGTTTTTATACTTATTTGTGTTATTTATTTAATAAGAAGAGAAGAAGAAAAAAATTAAGATAATGCCACAAATAACATTTAGACCATATCCGCGAAGGTCTGCTTAAATGTTCCATAAAAATTCTGAAAATATTCAGGCTCATTTTTTGGAGGAAAACAAGCATCTTTTGTCTCTTAGTATTTTTGTTTCAAAGTGAGTACTTCCTTCTCCCGGAAAAAAGTAACAACCAAAATAAATTATTTTTTCTATAATATTTTTACGGGAAAAGGAAGCACTTTGAAGAAAGAGCCAAGAGACAAAAGTTGCTTATTTTTGCTTAAAATACACGCCTGCCGGTTTTCAGAATTCCTTACACAAAAATAATTTCCACCAAGAATTTCCCTGATTTTTATTTTTTTCTACTTCAGAAAGATCCCAAAATATTCAGGCATGTTCTTTAAGTAAAAATAATCAACTTAGGTCCCTCCAACTTTTTCTTTGAAGTGCTTCCTTTTCCCGTAAAAAAATTACAAAAAAAAAAATCTTTGTTTTTACCGTAAGAAGGAAAGATGCTTATTTTTCTCCAAAAAATGAGCCTAAATATTTTCAGAATTTTTATGGAACATTTAAGCAGACCTTCGCAGATGTTCACAGTTTCAATCGCCTCTAGATAAAAAAAATCGAATTCGGTCGGACTATAGTGGTCAAAGAAAATTTTAATTAGGGGGCCCAGGAGAACATTTTCCCTAAGTTTCAGAATAATCGACTGAAATTCATTTTTACTATAAAAAACTGTATCATTTGCGGAAAAACGGTGCTGTAAATCGATATCGTGCAAATAGATATTTGTAGGAAATTTAATATGGAAACTTTTTTCTGTTTGGCATTTTTTGAGATATTTTCAATTTTCTGCTGAAAAACACAAAACACGTAAATATATGTATTATATAAAACCATGATGTGCATCCCAAATTTTTAGCGAAACATCGATACCTTCATTAGCAGCCTAAGACATACCTTTCTACCAAAAATCGTGCTGTCATACCGGTTTTCGTCGAAAATATCTAATTCCTCTGGACTAATATATAAGTAATAACCAACAAATGCAAAATATTAAAAATGTGTCACACGAGGTGCGTGGAGGCATCTTTCCTCTTTCGAATACATTCCGATTGAAATTTCTATCTCATTTATTTATTTTAGTAGAAATAAGCTGTTTTCTGACACGTCCGTCGTGTGGACAGGGCACATGACCTCTTAACATTTTAACTGATGATGTAACTTAAAGCGAATTAATGTGTACGCAATTTTGTATTTCAAAGCAAATAAATTCTTTGACATTAATATCAATTTCATATAGGTAAGCATTATGAATTATTTGCGTAGGTTAAAACCTCATACAGGCACCTCTAAGAATTACTTCCCTTATTTGCGAAATACAATAAACAACGAATTGTATCATTCTTTATATTATCTTTTCTTGTTGACAAACAGTTAACAATAGACGAAAAATAGGTATTAAAAATATATGAATACGGACAATCATATACCAACATTAATATAATCTCTGACATGAACTAATATAATCGGGTGATACAACAATGACAAAAATATAATATTCTATAACATAAATGATATAACGTGTTACATAATATACAGGAATGATTTGAATCAACAAGCATTAGCTATTTGTATACGCAACATATTGTTCAATATTTGAAAACCATTTGTACAATAAATCCATTTTGAAAACTTTTAATAAATTGAGTACAGTGACATGTCTTTATGACTTACAATATTATTACAATATAATATATTACAAAGCACTATTTATTCAATTATATTGATACGTCATTATTATGAAAAAATAGTAAACTAAAGGTTCTCGCTGAAAAACTTTTACAATTTACATTTTTATATATCCAATTTTAAGGATTACTAAAAGAATACAGGATAGGTTGAAAAAACTATAAGAACTACTAATTTTCGATGCAAATAACGGATTGTAAAAGCCCATTTTTGCAGTATAGATAAAAAAAAAAACAATAGTTTTAAAAGTAAAAAATAATACAATACAATACAAAAAAGCGTGGGGTGCTTATTACTATGAAATATTTATACCAGTTGATCAAGCACCCCACGCTTTTTTGTATTGTATTGCATTATTGTATTATTTTTTACTTTCTAGTGCGGTTTGCTATTAACGCGTGTTTTTAGTTTTTTTAAACTATTATTTATTTTTTATTTTTTAGTCTTAAAAATTTGGACCAGATAATTCTAATCTGGAACCTCGAATCTAATCTGGAACCAGTTGAATCTGACGATAATTGATAAAGCCTATCCGCCTTGGTGACGCCACCATTTTGAAGTTTTAAATTTTGATGAAATATTTGTTTTCTACTTGTCAAGCCCTTTCCATTAATATCCATATCAAGGGGGTTGTAAAGAAAATGATAATCCGCCATCATGGGGCGGCGCTACATTTATGGACAAAAATCGCCTGCCAGCTCAAATTTTGACCAAATTTATAATAATTTTTTTTTCAATGCTCGTGAAGAATGTTGCTTCAACGTATGACTGCTACAATTTTGAAATAAAGAAAACATAACCCAAAAAATCAAAAATAATATATTAGACATTTTTTTTTAATTTATCTAAATCAAATGAATCTATTATCGCAAAAAATGTTATGTAAGGGAATTACAATTTAGAAAATAGAGAAGAATGCTTTTGCGAACAACAATATATTCGAATATGTGTTACATAACCTAAGAAATTTTAATAAATCAAGCAAACATCGCCTGTCAGCTTTATATTTAACCAAATTTCTTTCATTTAAATGTTCAGGATAAATGGAAATGTGTTACATAACCAAAAAAAATTTAATTAAGCAATTTTATTGGATAACGTCGCCTGTCAGCTTTATATTTAGCCAAATTTCTTTTTTTTTTTTAATGTTCAGGATGAATGCATTTTCAATGGATAAGCGAATCTTTTAGAAATCGGGACATTTTCCCGAAATTTCATCGTTCGAGTGGAGAAATTTGCCCAATTTACTTGTCCATTATTCCCCCACTGTTCGACATTCCTCCAAAGTACCCTCCCAATGAACATGTTCCATGTTTAAAAAAATTAATCAAAGTCTACAGTAAATTCACAGATTTTTTATTTGTTTTTAGGTGAAATTTATAGTCTTGTAAGCCTTTGGTTCTTTCATGATTTGACCAATTAAGTTATGTTAGGCTGTGAGCTTGTCGTATATGCCTTTTTGCTCATTAACTATTTGACCTATTATATTAAATTGGGTTTAGAGGTTGTCATGTAAACCATTTTGCTCGTTTATAGTTCGACCAATTATGTTTTGTCAGGTTCTACGCTTCTCGTGTATACTTTTCTGCTCGTTCATGGTTTGATCCATTAGCTTATATTAGGTGTAGAAATTGTTGTGCATAACTTTCTGCTTGTTTATAGTTCGATCCATTAGATTTTGTTAGGTTTTGAACTTGTTGTGTATACCTTTCCGCTCATCCATAGTTCGATCCATTAAGTTTTCTTATGTATAGAGCTTATCGTGTATACCATTCTGCTCGTTCGTGATTTGATCCATTAAGTTATCTTAGGCGAGGAGCGCCTCAAGCATCTACTAGAAACCCATTTCCCCGAATCCGCAGTGGTGACGGAGGAAATGCCACCCCCTCGCCCCCCCCCGCGCCGCTGTCACGACAGCGGATTGGAGGACAGCTTCTAGGGTGGTAACAGTGAAAAGAGTGAAGTGGGCTATTTCCACATTTGACCCATTCAAAAGCCCTGGACCGGATGGAATGTTCCCGGCACTTCTGCAAGAAGGGACGGAGACACTCATACGTCCGGTCTATCACTTGATGAGAACCTGTCTGGCCATGGGGGTATATTCCTATACCCTGGAGAGTCGTCAAAGTGGTTTTCATACCAAAAGCAGGACCCACATCGTACGACAGTGCCAATTCCTACAGAGCAATCAGCCTTACATCCTTCCTACTCAAAACATTAGAGAGGTTGGATGAAAGGTACGTCAAGGACAGGGCACTGGCCTCAGTGCCTCTGCACCCGTCACAACATGCTTACCAGGTCGGGATGTGGAGACGGCCCTTCATACGATCGTTTCGAGGATCGAGAAGGCGCTGTTCCACAAAGAACTTGCGGCCGGGGCTTTCCTAGACATCGAAGGAGCGTCTGACAATACCACCTTCGACTCAATCTGCGCCGCTGCGGCCTATCATGGCATCGAGGATACCAACATCAGATGGTTGAGGTTCATGTTGGCGGGAAGGCAAATCACAGGTGCCAGCGAGGAAACGGCAGTAAAAGTTTCAGTGAGAAGAGGCTGCCCACAAGGTGGGGTACTCTCTCCTCTGCTATGGAATCTCGTTCTCGACGGCCTATTACAGGAACTCGAGAAAGAGGATCTCTTTGCGCAGGGTTACGTGGATGACCTTGCAATCATCATCGCGGGAAAATTCCCAAATACGGTCAGCGGACTCCTGCAAAGAGCTCTAACAGATCGTTCAAAGATGGTGCACCGACCAGGGTCTTAGAGTTAACCCCTCCAAGGCGGAACTGGCCATATTTACAAGGAGACGCATGCTAGACGGTTTCGTCGCACCCGTGCTCTACAACACCACTATAATTATTTCAAGGACAGTGAAGTATCTGGGGGTCATCCTAGATTCTAAGCTGACCTGGAGAGATCACATACAGACACAAGTACAAAGAGCCACTACAACCCTCTGGGTATGTAGAAGAACCTTTGGTAAAACTTGGGGGTTAAACCCCAGGGTAACAATGTGGTACTACACTGTCATAGTTAGACCAATAATCACGTACGCTTCTGTCGTCTGGTGGCCTAACGTAACCGGGCAAAACATGCGGCAGAAGCTAACACAACTCCAAGGACTTGCCTGTCTGGGAGTCACAGGAGCAATACGCAAGACCCCCACGGCAGCTCTGGAGGTCCTTCTGGACCTCGTGCACCTTCACTTGGTGATTGTGGCCGAGGCTCGGAAAGCGGCCTACAGGCTGAAATGTGGTGGTCAGTGGAAGTTCGGAGGAGAACAACTAGGCCACACAAGAGCCATATCTGATGCGATAGGGGCCCACCCACTCCTGGAGGCCAGGAATGACGACGTAGTGCCTACTTCCTCCTTCGCACAACCCTTTGAAGTGGTCATCCCCAAAAGGGAAGACTGGAACCGACTCGAGGACATACTCAGGCCCGCCGATATCGTCTGGTTTACAGACGGATCGAGACTAGAAGAAGGTACTGGAGCAGGGATATATGGGGAAAGGCGCAAGGCTGAGCTTTCCTATGCCCTGGGCAAATTCGCCACGGTATTCCAGACTGAGATCTTCGCTATCTTGATCTGTGCACAATGATTAGTTGATTTTAATTTCTGGGAGTTATTTAATTTTATTTGAATGCTATATTTTTATTTTGTTTTTAATAAGAATTTGTTCTTTAATAATTATTAGTTGATTTAAATTTCTGAGAATTATTTAATATTATTTTAATTCTCTATTTTTATTTCGTTTTTAATAAGAATGAATTATCATGTTATTCCCATAGCCTTTATGGCAAAAAAAAATTCTACAGAAATACTTCCATAGAAGAAATTATTTGTCAAAAGTGTGACAAAGAACTTCTAACAAACTTTTGAAGAGATATTAGTCTCGTTTCATGTAGAAATTATTACCGACGTATACCCTTCTTCAGATCATGCAGTGTACTAAATTCAATGTGGACTCGATTACTTTCAGATCCTGTTCACGGGTAGGGCGTTTATTCCCTATATTGCAAACTACAATTTCTGAATCTGTATAAACACGATGGACGTCCAGCACACCATCGTCGTGATATTATTATTGAACCCAGTAAAACGATCCCTATCCAATTTAGTACGAAATTAAATGTAGGCAAAAGTTCCATGAAAAAATCATCTCTGAAACATTAAAAAGACTTATAACCACCTTTGGCATCATCTTTCATCGAAAGTAAAGAATTATTTCACTAGAAATGACCAAAAATTGTTCATCTTGAGAACGAGAGTCAATCGCCTTTGGGCTCCGTCGTTCGAATTTTCAAAAGTACTCAAAAAATTGACGAAAATTTCAAGTTTCACGGGGCGGAAAACCGCTCCGCCCGACAAACTTTTCGAAAGAACCACGAATCTCATTTTTCGAAAGTACAGCGAATTTTTTGAAAGTACCAAAAATTAAGTTTTTCAAAAGTACAGTAAAGAGACTTGCACAGGGCGGAAAACCGCTCATCGAGACAAATTTTTCGAAAGTACCACGGATTTGGTTTTTCGAAATGACCACGAATTCAGTGGTTCACATGGCGAAATTCTCAGTCAGGATGTAGCGAGTAGCTATTTTAAACGTCAGAATTAAGGAAAAAATCAATGGGACGGTTTTTCCAATAAAAACCAAAATCTTTATTTAATTATCCTCAAAGTGGGAGAGCATAATCCTTTTCCAAACCACTAGAACGTACATAAAATTAGTCATAAAATTCAAAGTCGGAGAGTCGATTCCGATGAACCCAAAATACTTTCAATCCAGGCTCAGGCGGACATCGCCATAGTAGTCGCTCGATTGCGAGTCGACAGAAAAAAAGTATATTTGGGTTCGATGCCGTTAGTACGTTTATAAAAGCATAAAAGCCATCGAGCTCATATAGATAGCTTCTTTAAGCATCCTGACAAGGATTTCAAGCATTTCAATAATTTCAGTGCAAAATTAAAAGTGAATGATTTTCAAAAAGTTCCACATACATTTTACAATAATTACTAACTGGGAGTCTGAAACTTTTTGTACAGTAGATTGTCATAGTTCTCGCGACGCTGGATGAGTTACACTCCTAGGGGAGGCAACTGCTTGCCGAGTGGCGGTGCTCTTTGATGTTTGCCTTATATACATTAGTTAAGGATTCAATATTTATATTTTTTACATTTTATGAATTATTTCAATAAATGAAAATATATTTTTAATTCGATTTCTTATTAATCCACTAATTATAAGATTTGTGACCGACGTGCGATTCTTTTACTGTCGGACAACTACTTACTACGGGTCACCTTTGATCCCGTCACGTTTGTGTACATGTCAGAGTACTCATAGTCCATCGATGGTCTTAATTATTAAGAAGTGTTTCTGAGAAATTGCCAATTATAAGATATATTCATTAAAAGTGTACCGCCCGACATAAGATTCCGACGGAGGGAGCAGACTGTAGCCATCACAGTAAGTATAATTTTGTCCCCTTTCATCTTGGGGAGTCTGAAGGGTAACTTGAATCCCCCTTGTGAGTAAAGTTGATAGGTATCGTAGCGGCGACACGTCTCCGACCTAAATTATATAGTATCCTTGTCGTGTCCATCAGACCCTACGATACTAGGTACATCTACAATATCAGAGAATGGTTTGATCAGCATTTTCCCAATCGCAGGAGGATTGATACCGATTTCTCCAAAGCGTTTGATAGACTTGATCACCAGTTGTTACTTAATAAATTAGAAAAAATCGGCTTCTCATATTCTTTGCTCCTTTTGTTTAAATCTTATTTAATGAATAGGAGTCAGTACGTTGCATTAAATGGGCTCAAATCGATCGAATTTGCTGCCATATCTGGAGTTCCCCAGGGATCTATTCTGGGGCCCTTGTTTTTTAACATATTTATTAACGACATAGTGAACGAAATTAATTTGCCTCGCCTTTTATATGCCGACGATCTAAAAATGTTCACAGTAATTGATGAAATCGATGACCGTTTTCAACTTCAGACTTCTCTTGACAAAATAAACACCTGGTGTATAGTAAATAAATTATTCATGAATCCTAGTAAATGTAACGTAATGTCCTTTTCTTTAAAAACATCACCTTTTATTTTTGATTACAGGTTAGATAATGTCATACTTCAAAGACCTATAACATTCCGCGACCTCGGCGTAACTTTTGACAGTAAATTATCCTTCACTGATCATATCGATACCATTGTGTCCGAAGCCTCCAAAGCCCTTGGATTCATCGTTCGTACTAGTCGAGAGTTCACTAATACTGATACTCTGAAAATTCTTTATCAATCCTTCGTCAGATCGAAACTTGAGTACGCATCGCTAATTTGGAGTTCCAGTTATTATGTTCACAAGAATAACTTGGAGGCAGTTCAACGTAGATTTCTTAAATTACTGTGGTTCAAATCCGACGGTACCTATCCAGTGATTGGTTTTCCGCAAAGTAACTTACTTGAAAGATATTCTATGACTACTCTTGAGGATAGGCGTACATACTTTTCGCAAGTATTTTTGTTTAAATTACTACACAATGATTTTGACGCACCCGAAATAATTAGTAAGCTTAATTTTCACGTCCCCAGATTAACCTCTCGTAATCACCAAGTTTTCTATTTACCTACGCCGCGTACCAACGTACTAAATAATTCACCTTTATATACGATTTGCAGTACTTCTAACAAATTATGTAACGACTTTGATATTTTTAATTGCAGCCTTAGTGACATAAAACAAAATGTTCTAAATTAAATAACCAGTGAGTGTCTTTGTTTTTCTTAATTTGCTTTGAATCACATATGTATATATATGTATATATAGTTTTTATATTTAAACATTTCCCATCTTATTTTTTTCTCTTTCTTCGTATCATTAGTTATTCATAGTTCGTACATTTAAGTAATTTTTTTTCTTCATTTTACTTTCTTTCTATGTTGTTGTATATTATGTAATTAATGCTTTGTATGCCTTTATTCCTGTTCTGTAATTGGGTATCTTGCCCGTTGAACAGTGTATGCAATAAATAAATAAATAAATACTGAGACTGTTCAGATCTCACACTCCTAGATTTCTGGGGGTACATAAAAGAAATGGTTTTTAAAATAATTTGCTCACGGAATGTGTCAAATTTTGGAAATAGACCGTTATGAAATTGTTAGCTGCATGTTTGTTTTGATTTACTCAATTTTTTCCTACCGGAAATCTTGTAATACTAATGTTCTTCTTGTTATTTTGAATTAATTAAGATAAATGGCTCTGACGGATGGCACGACTGAACGAAAAAATGTGGGCAATAAGAACAGGCGTTTCTTTTATTCACGAAAATATCACCGCGGGGAGCATTCTCTGAAAGCGCACCAAAACTGTTAAATCTCTGAAATTAATTAGTTTTGAATAATGCATATTCGGGTTCATAATACAGTAAATTGTCTTTACTATCACGTGTTTAAAGGAATACGTCGAATTACAAGTAACCCTGTATATAAATTATGATAAAGAATATTTATGATAAACGCAGTATAAATAAGTAAATCCCCAAATAAATACTTCACAGTGTAACACCATGATTGAAAGTCAAACGTTTCAATATTGCTTCATATTGAGGTTGACAGAGGATTTTCCCACATAAATATGTTCTTACATTGATTCTTGACTAAGTTAAGGCACGCCGAAAAGGGATTTCTTGTTTTTCGGCATTCTACTATAAGTGGATTACGAAAATATAATATAGACAAACTTCATTCGATTTATTTCTTTTGTGACAGGAACAATAAATCAGAATTGCTTCCGATAACGATTTAGAGAAGATTTACTACATTAATTGAAAATTTTAATCAGAAAAGGTCACTGAACATAACATAAATTTTCATATTTATATTTTACGCCTCGTTCTGCTAACAGATTTCACTAGCTACGTCTATATCCATCACGGCCAATAGTTTCCCAGTTACTGGGAGCTTACTCCACGCATAATCCTGTTCATAGGAAGTTATTATTTACTAGGGTTGCGGCTTGTCATGATCAGCGGTGACAGAACACGGAAAGCATAAAACTACTGTTGAATATTTCATTTCGGTTATATGTTTACCGAGTGCGAGATTTGTGTTGGCTGTTTTTTAATATTTGTTCATTGGAAAAGACGCTGATGTAATTTGACATTAGGAAATGATTCCTTTATTATCGGCGAGTATAGTATAGTAGTATAGACTTCCGGAGTTCCACAAGGAGGTTATCTCTCTGCGATTTTATTTTCACTTTTTATTAATGACGTGCAATACAATTTTAATTTTGCGAAAATTCTACTTTTCGCTGATGATTTTAAGTTGTTTGCAGTTGTTAATACCATAAGTGATGCTGAAAAGTTGCAGTGTGATATTAACAGCTTTTGTGATTGGAATTTAAACAATTGTCTTGAAATCAATATAAATAAATGTAAAATAATTTACATTTTCTAAGAAGAAAAGTAATATTCTGTTTCATTATTCTATAAATGCAAAAAAAAATTCTCAGAGTAGATTCTATTTGTGATCTGGGCATTACTTTGGAGGCCTGGTTAAGATATCGCTTACATTATTGAGAATGTTTTAAAGCCAGCAACCCGCCTGTGTGGTTTTATTAAACGACAATGCAGGGCTTTCTCTGATATTACTTACATCTTAAATATATTTAATTCACTTGTTACAACAATATTAGAATATTGCTGTATTATCTGGAAACCATACTATCAATCTGACATTGATAGACTTGAAACTGTGCAAAAGAAAATAGTAAATTTCATTTTATTTAAGTTGCATATTGATAAAACCAATTATTCATATGAAGAAAGACTTCAGTTGGTATTCTCTTAAGACAAGGCGTCTTAAAATGATACAAAAATTTGGTTTTAATATTATCAATAATAAAATAGATTCCTCAGAAATTTTGCAATTATTTAATTTTAGAGTTCCAAGAATTAACACGAGAAGTAATGATTTTTTCTGTGATGATAATTTTTATTCAAACTGTTGCAGAAGTCATATCGGCTATTGATAATTTACCAGCAAATATTGATGTTTACTTTTGTTCATTTACAAAATTTTTAAATTGTATCTCTGTTAGTAATAATTTAGCTTCATTTGTTTTTACTTTTTGTCTTTAGTCTTTAATTTATATATGTGTTATTTTGTAATATGCATTGTCAATCTTTTTTCTCTATACAATATGGCATTATATTGTTTCAATATCTTTTGGGATTTTATCCTGTAGATATTTTGAGTAACTAAATAAATAAATAAAATAAACAAGTACAGAACGAATACAAAATATTATAGATTTTTTAGATATTTATTTTTTCCTGCGGAACGAGTATTCTACAGAAAAAAAAAACGTTAAAATATCACGTAAACGTTTTAACAGGGTAAACACACATTAAATTCGAAAAACTTCCGACTGAAACTTGCTGTCCGATTTTTACAATTTATGAAAAACTACTCGTTTAATTACTTCCACGTCCACATAATGGAGTGGAAGTATAGTAATCGTAAAAAAATTCAGGTGTTGAAATAAGTTTAGAATGTCACGAACCGTCGAAATTTGAAATTTGATCGGGAAAAAAATTCTGTCTGTCGGTCTGTAACTTTTTTTGTGTACATGCTTTCTCTGGAACGGTTTAAGATATTGACTTGAAATATTGTACATGTATGTACTAGGTATAGCGAAATCTAGAGCAGGATTGTATTTGAAATTTATCCGGTGAAGGGTTGTTGGGTAAATAATGTTATATAGGGGAAAATAAGTAAAGCAAGCTGGTAAGAGTACAGGAATTTGGGACTTGGTGTATACACTAGAAGCGAAGACCTCAGATTTTTGTCATAATATTTTCCATTTTCCCACTCCATTATTAATGGGGGTTGATAAAAATAATTGATATATTCACTTGAAATTTGGTACACGTATGTATTATAATGATATCTGGAACTGGATTATATTTTGAGCTGATTCCGTTAAAGGGTTGGGGGTTAAATAAGAAAATAAGTAAAGCAAACCGGTAAGAGTACAAAAACTTGGGATTTGGTGTATATATACACCCCCCCCCCCCCCATCTCTCACCCACCAGTTCTTTATAAAAAGGGTTTTAAAATAAAATGGAGATATTCACTTGAAAGTTGGTACACGTATGTACTGTAATGACATCTGATTGAGATGTTTCCATTGAGGGGGGGGGGGGGGGGTTGTGAATACTGGAAAATAAGTAAAGAAAGCTAATAAGAATCCAAAAATTTCATTTTTGCTAGAAACCAACAATTCAAATTTTCCCCAAATATTATTAAAATTCTGTGATCAATAGTTTCCACGTACTGGAGCGAAAATATAGTTAAGATGTTTGCTTTAAAGTGACGGACCGAAAAATCTGAATGCGGAAGCAGTAATCCCTTAGGCAGTGATTTTTTATATTGAAAAAACCTGCGTCTATAGGCATGGGTGGGAAAATTATAACTACTCTAATCAAAAAGAGAATAAATAAACTGAAAATAGAAATTGTTAAATGTTAGGTTTACTAAAATTGCTGTATTTTCCAATTCTTACAAAAAAACTAGGAAAATTCCCATTGTCACAAGCACACAAAATGTAATTGTATATGTTCCCAAACAAATTTAAAGCGACTGTAAAAATAATTGTTGTAGATTTTCAAAATTGAGGTGATATCTTCACGTACTTCTTGTATTCAGCACAATTTATTTTAAGCTTCTGATACTCGCTTAACACATTTAGACCTTTGCATTGATTTTCGACCTGCATATTGAAACAAGTGGAACGTGAACATATCACAGAGAGAGTTGCAGCACTAGCTCTTAAAGCTCTTCAATATTAACAACCCCTGGTACTAACAGGTGAGGTCATCTATTTCACGCCATCGAAACTAAGAACTATTTCCACGGCACTTAGCATGCTTACAGCAACTTAGTTATCCATTCAGAAATTATTCTTTTAAATTACAAAATTTAATAAATCATATATAGTATTCATAGTTTCACAAGAAACATATCGTTCAATGGTCGGAAATTGCTTTCGAATTTCGGTATAAATTATATTAAAATTGCTGACAATTCTTCGCGGTTTCAGCAAATTCTGTGATGCATATTCCTGAACGAATGATTTAGTGTCAGCGTAATGTAAAATGTTTGCCTGAAAATACTACACTAGCTTGGAAAGGTTTATTTTATTATTCCCGTCACCATACTCTCATCTCATCTTCTAATGGAAATTCTTGCTTATTTTCTTTAACAAAAACATATTTCATATTCCAGTTAGTAAACTGTGGCCCGGGAATAATACGTCGCGTCGTTGGTAAAAATGATATAGAAATTTTTGTAACGCTGAAAAATAATATTTGCAATTACGCATTTACGTATATTATTAGGTCGGCTGACTTTATTATTTCAACAAATTATGGAGGCTTCTAAATTTTCGTCTCATTTTATATGTAGAGTGCACATCAATAAGAGATGTGAATGGTAAAAAATATATCACAATTTGCAGGAAATCAATGTTGCTTGACCTAAGTTATTCTTAGTATGTACAATGATAATTTAAACCTAGGGGATAGTAGCATTAAAAAATATAAATCTGTTTTAGGTAAGTTGCCTTTTTGGAACATGATATCGAATAATTTAAAAAAAGGTCAAAATTTATAAATCTGGAAAAATTTCATAGTTCTTTGGATATCTTAACTTATTATTGTGACGCAATTGAATGCTGTAGGGGCTAGAAGGAATAATATATTTAAAATTTCTACAAAAGGCATATAAAATCCACCACATAGAACATAAAAAAACCGCTGCCTAAGGAATCAGTACTTCCACATCTAGATTTCTTATCCAAGTCTCTTTAAACTAACGCAGCGTGACATTTTATTTGCGCTCAATATGCTAAAATAATTACTCATAAAGTTTGAAAAATACAATATTTGAAATTGTCTAACCTAAAGACCCACAGAACAGTGCCACTTCAATATCTACCTTTTTTTGAAAACTGTAGCTCTATAGTAGGGCTGCAAAGTATTGTCAGCAGACCAAAAAAATGGGCGGTCAAACGATAGTAGCTGTTATGTAGCGGCACTTCGTATATAATCCCATTTATGAAATTCGTAAATCCGCGCGCCCCTTTCTATACTAACTACACTTTTTTGCCCTACTATAAATCACAATTTTATTTTGTTAACCCTTTTAATCATGGATGGGGTGGCAAATATCATAAAAACATTAAAGGCTTAGGTTTCTAGTATATACACCAAATCTCAAGTTTCTTGACTCTTATTAGCTTTACTTACCCCTATTTACCGTCCAACCCTTCAACAGAATAAGCTCAGTTCCAGATCTCGGTATGATACATACATATGTCAAATTTCGAATCAATGTAATAAACCGTTCCAAAGAAAAAGTGCGCACAAAAATATTACACACCGACAAACAGAATTTTTTCTCTCAAATTTAAAATCTCGACGTTTCATGACATTCAAAACTTATTTCAACAATAAAAGTTTGAAATTTGTTTATGATTACTATACTTCCACTCCACTATGTGGATGTGGAAGTAAGTAATAACAAAATATTCTAAGAAGCAGGTACCACAATTTTCCGCTTGAGTTAAATTCTTTTCTAAATGAACATGAAGATGTTAACAGCGCGAGTCAATATTTTTACAATTTGTATACCAAAATTTACAGTCCCTACAAATATGGTTTAACTCTGAAATTATTAAGAGTATAAGATCCGAAGAAAAATATCAAAATATATACAAACGAACGATAGATGTCAATGCCCTAGATGAATTTACAAGACTAGATCAAAAATTAAATTAGATATCGAAACTGCCCATAAAAGCTATACATGGTGAGCTGCAAACAATATTAATAAGGATCCGAATAAATTCTGGGCATACATCAACAGTCAGAAAGGAATGACAAACACCTCTAAAAATATTTATTACAGTGACGAACATCTCGACAACCCGCTTACGCGCAATTTTTTGAAGAATCGTTTTTAGCTAGTGACACGGCAAACATAAGTTCAGATCATATAGCTTAAATAACAATAGCATCAATTTAGTTTCCTTTTCTGAAGACGTCCTAAAAGCATTAAAAAAAGAAAGCTTACCATGGGGCTGGATGGCATTCCTGTATTTTTGTTGAATGATTGTGCTAATATATTCGCCCATCCACTTAAAATTGTATTTAATTTGGCTATAAAATGCTGTTTTTTCCTCATATCTGGAAGTATTCTAAAGTGTGTCCAGTTTATAAGAAGGGCCACAAAAATTATTAAAAAAATTTCCGACCAATCACTGTCATTTGTAACATTGGCAAAGCTTTTGAAATTTCGCTGCATAATTGCGTATATCCGCATGTCAAAAACAGTATCTCCTCTCAACAGCATGGATTTATGAAAGGCCGTTCTACAACCACCAATGTAATATGTACTACTCAATATACCGAGTGCCACGAGTAAGTGGCTCACCCTTACATTTCCTTTATTTTTTAACTTATTCATTTGAAATTTGGGGTGCATAAACTACCTGTAAAAATGGATTTTTGGACATGAAAAATGGTATGAGACCATTTCCGGTTTACCCGCAAATGACCGCAACTTTCGAATTTTAAATGGAACACCCTGTATATTTTTACATATTTGGATTCAAGACAACATTCTGAGTATACCATAACAATTTCGCGAATTTTTGAGTCGATGTTCAGTTTTTTTAAACATTTTAAGATATTCGTCTAGGGTGCTTTGGAATACCAAAATTTGTTCTACGGCATGTAAAGTCCAAGGGAAAAATATAATTTTTCATTTAATTTCATTAATAACCATTTACGAAGCCTCCAAAGTTGAACATATCACTTTTTTATCGAAAAAAATTATAGATTTTTTTCTGAATTCATTGATATCCATTTCAAATCTATGCTATTTGTTTTTCTATTTTATTTAATTTGTTTAAAAATAAAAAATCTACACAAAGTAGTGGTCCACCCCTATAACTTTTTTATTTCTGAACATATCAAAATGAAACTAGGAGTCATACAGAAAACTGTATTTTTTGACATATGAAGTAATTTAATACTACTTCCGGTTTCGCAGGAAATAACCCTAACTTCTGATTTTCAAATGGAACACCCTGTACATTATTACATTTTTGGATCCAGAATGAATTTTTGAATATGTGTGGTGATGTTTATAAATTTATGGCAAGTTGTTATTTTTTATAGCAATTATAAATTTTAATCTTGACTGCTATGAAATAAAAAAATAAGTACTTTGTCATTTTAGATTGTACAGAAAAAATATTTATACATTATACTATTATTGACCATTTTGTAGGCATTTTAACGCAAGTAATTTAGTTTTTTTGAAATAACTTTTTTTTTCAAATGGGACGGTGGTGGCTCCTTATATTCATTAAATTGCCTTTTTCTACGAATCCATTGATATCACAACGCTTGGGTTTTTATTAACATTTATTTAAAAAACTGTAAAAACAGATTGTACTTGTGGTATTTTAAATCTACAGTTATTATTATACGACTATCAATGGAAAATGAAAAATCATATTTTTCCCTTGGACTTTAAATGCCGTAGAACAAATTTTGGTATTCCAAAGCACTCTAGACAAATATCTTAAAATGCTTAAAAAAACTGAACATCGACTCAAAAATTCGCGAAATTCTCATGGTATACTCAGAATGTTGTCTTGAATCCAAATATGTGAAAATATACAGGGTGTTCCGTGTCAAATTCGAAAGTTGCGGTCATTTTCGGGTAAACCGGAAATGGTTTCATACCATTTTTCATGTCCAAAAATCCATTTTTACAGGTAGTTTATGCACCCGAAATTTCAAATGAATAAGTTAAAAAATAAAGGAAATATAAGGGTGAGCCACTTACTTGTAGCACCCGGTTTATCCATTGAGACGCAAATTCAAACAGATGTAATATATTTTGATTTCACAAAAGCATTCGACAGGCTTAATCATAATATTCTTATTAAAAAACTGTCTAACATTGGAGTTTCGTAGAGTCTTACACACTTTTTTAAATCAAAACAGTACGTCTCGTAAAATGGATTCAGGTCTACTGATTACTTATCTTGATCCGGTGTACCTCAAGGGTTTGCTCTTGGACAACTCTTGTTTAATATATTTATCAGTGATATAGCACATGAGCTAGATGCTCATTTTTAAAATATGTAGATGACATGAAGCTACTACTTAGAATTTCTAACATAAGTGACTGCATTAAATTACAAAATAATGTATCTATAATCAGCGCTTGGTGTGTCAATGACATTTTCAATGAAGTATATTAATTATAAATTTAACTACTCTCTCTAAAACGAACCTTGAACCCGACCGTCTTCATTTAAAGACCTTGCAGTAATTTTTCACAAAAAACTCAGCTTTGTCAATCATATAACCACGTTAATTTGCTACGTAAATAAACTCTTTGTTTTATTATAGGCAATGGGCGTGATTTCACAAATATCTCAAAGTTAAAATTATTATATTTTTCTTTTTTTCAATCTAAACGAGAGTATGCATCTCTTGTTTGGTAGCCCTGTTATAATATTCATAGTCTTGAAAACCCCTGCCAAGGAATCACTACTTCCACATCCAGATTTTCCACTCAAGTCTCTTGAAAGGAAAACATCCTGACTATATTTGCATTTCTAGTATGTGGAAATTATTGGTCATAGAATTTTAATAATATTTGAGGTAAATGTCATAAAAAAATTTGAGATGTTTGTTTCTAGCATATACGTCAAAAAAGTTTCTGGACCCTACCTGCTTTTCCCAATTTACAACCCCGTCATTTTAATGGAATCATCTCAATAAGATGTCATTACCATACATACGTGCGCCAAATTTCAAGTGAATATTTCAATTTTATTTCATCAACCCCTATAATAATAGAGTGGAGTTGGTGGGGGAGGGAGGATAAAAACTATGTGAAGTCTTGGCTTCTACTATACACCAAATTTCAAGTTTCAGCTTGCCTTACTAATTTTATTTTATTTACTTCTACTTACCCCCACCCCTTCAACGGAATCGTCTCAAAATATAATCTACTTCCAGATGTTGTTATAATACATACGTATACCAAATTTCAAACGAATATGTCAAATATGTTTTATTAACGCCTTTAATTATGGAGCGGGGGTAGTGGAGAGGTAGAAATATGTTATAAAAAAAATCTGAGGCCTTGGTTTCTACTATACATCAAATCCCAAGGTTCTGTACTCTTACCAGCTTGCTTTACTCCCATATTTGTCCCTATTTAACCCCAACGCTTCAACGGAATCATTTCAAAATTTAATCTAAATACAGATGTCGTTATAATACATATTATGTAGGTATGTATGTATTTCAAGTCAAAATCTCAATTTTATTTTATCGACCCTTTTAATAACAGAGTGGGTTGGTGGGTGGAATTAAAAAATATTATAAAAAACCTGAGGCCTTGACTTCCAGTATATACAGCAAGCCTATATTCACTATATTTCCTATATACACCCATATTAAGCCCACAGCGCTTCAACGGAATCATATCTAAATATGATCTAATTCCAGGTGTCGTTACAACATATACGTCTACCATATTTCAAGTGAATATCTCAATTTTATTTTATGAACCCCTTTAATAATGGAGTTGGGGTGGTACGGGGGATAGAAATACTACTAAATAATCTTGAGGCCTCCACTTCTGGTACATAGACTAAATTTCAAATCTTTGTACTCTTTCATTTATTTTCTCCTATTTACCCCTAGTTACCTCCGAACCCTTCACCGGATAAGTTCAAAAAACTATCCAATTCCAGATCTCATAATAGTACATACGTGTATAAAATTCAAGTCAATATCTTAAACCGTCCCAGAGATATCTTGCGCACAAAAAAAGTTACAAACCGACAGACAGAAATTTGTCTTCGCTCAAATTTAAAATCTCGGCGTTTCGCGACATTCAAAATCTATTTCAACAAAAGAATATTTTTAATTTTTTTCAGGATTACTATACTTCCACTCCACTATGTGGATGTGGAAGTAAATACGAAATGTGCAATGCCATTTTCATAAATTTCTATATCTAAAATCTCATGGTACATATCCACCAATTGGTTCTCGACAAAGCGATTTACTTCAAATGTTTTCTGTGAGTAACCGATCTGAAAGGCGCAAAGACTTTGCCATACTTTTTAAATAAACGGAGATTCATTATGATATTGACTGTAGTGAAATACTCCAGAGGCTTAGTTTCCATATTCCGCAAATACATTCAAGACAAAACCAAACTGTCTACCTTACTATAGTTCGGACTAATACTTTAAAGTTTTCACCAATCTACAGTAAGTGCTCTAGTTATAACCACAGCCGGCGTGATATGGACATCTTTAATAAATAGGAGATTTTGTCTAAATCATATATGTACGTATTTCTTTTTTCTTAGACCACAAGACCATGATAAATTTTTAGGGGGTCATATGACACCTCTTGAAAAGGTATAATTTTTATAGTTCTACAAAAATAAATCACTTTGAGCCCTATGCCGTACATTTTAGGTGGGACATGGGAAAGTCGCGGAAGAATGAAAATCGTAACCCGCGGAGGTTCACTTTTTTCAAATGACTCTGTACGGCTTACGTTTATTTGGACTGTATTTTTACCTGTGACTCTTAAAAAGAAAATGCCGTACAAAAATAATGAGACAGAAGCACAGAAAAAAATGTCGTTTTCCGAAAAGTGACCTCTATGTACTAAGGTGATATGATACCGTACAGCTTTTATGAAATTCGATTTTTATATTAACAAGGATGAATTTTTTTGCTACGCCGCGCCGTACAGATCTGTTGGAACATGGGGTGACAAACGCGAGATCAACCCCCGTCCTAGACCTCTATCAAGGGTGGTGATTTGACACCACATAAATCTTGATTATTTTAATACTATTTCATATAATAAAAAATTTTATTACCATGCCGTACATTTTAGTTGGTACATGTGTCTAGAAAATTGAATTTTCCGTCCCAAAGTGAGGTTTTCTGAATAATAAAATTATTGTAAGACTTTATTTTTATTGCATTTGAGCAATACAACTATCACAGTGAAACTGTAAATCTCCTCCTGGTGTTATAAACTCGTTATAAAAAAATATCGGCAAAGCATAAATTTTAAAAAACTAAAAGAAGTTGTTTTTGGTGGATTTTGGGGGGGGGGGTGACACACAACCCTTATCGGTATCTTTGGTGCCACCTTAGCATCAAATTTTATTGGAATCTATTTATTTTACTTTTATTATAACCACTTACACCCCTATTAATATTAAAAATTAAAAAACTAGTATGTGTCGATTTCACCTGAAATTAACTATAAAAATGTATGAAATACATTATTTTATAATTTACTGTTTGAGAAACCATCACGCGAATTTGAAAGTTTTTGTGAAATCCATTATAATAGATCAGCAAGTAATTTATGCATATTCTTTTTATCATATGAACGATGACGAATTACATTTTTTAGGTTTTCCAAATGTAGTATGTTGTAAAATTGAAAATATTGGCAAAAAACGTATGGCTAAAAACAAAATTACGAAACATACCTACCTACTAATATTTTGTAGATTTCAAAGACTGTAACATAATTTTTTCCTAAAGTATTCAAAAAAAGTTAATCAAAAAAAGAAAATTTTGGGTAATTTGTACACGTTTTTATGTAAATCAATATTACATTCTATTTTAAAGTTTAAAAGTGATATATACCAATTTCCCACTTTACTTCAAAAAAAATTTGTCTCTGAAATATATATTTGGTTTTAGTATTTAATTATGGTCGATCTAAAACGTACGGCATTGTGATTGTTTATCAGCTTTTGCTATTTTCAATAATATGTTGCAAACGCCGTACGGCATCTAATGACCATTAAAGGTCGTGTAAATCGCACGAATAACGTAATTTAGTGTCTAAAATCCCAACAATGAAAATGTACGGCATGGACACATTTATATTCTTTTATAGTTAAGGAAAGGAAAAACGATGTAAAGTTGAAAATCTATCCATTGTATTAAAAAATAGAGAATTTTTCTATTTGCATAATTTTAAAAAAATTCCGCTTCTTTTGCAATGTTCTGATTTTATTATTCTCCATTATTTTTGTACGGCTACTAAATAAAATAAAAATTCTAACCTATATTAATCCAAAGAAATAAATGGCCGTACAGTATCAAATAAACTTACCCTAGAAAACGTGAGTTTTTCTCTTTCTTGGGGGTGACTTTTTAATTTACATTGATAACACCCATTCTTTTTAGACGGGTTATGTTTTTCAAAGATTTGAAATGTCGTATAATATTTTGGAATTGATGAAGTACAGGGTCAAATCACCGCCCTTGATAGAGGTCTGGGACGGGGGTTGATCTCGCGTTTGTCACCCCATGGTCCAACCGATTTGTACGGCATAGCAAAAAAATTAATCCTTGTTAATATAAAAATTGAATTTCATAAAGGCATATCACCCTAGTACAGCGAGGTTACTTTTCGGAAAACGAAAATTTGTCCTGTACTTCTGTCCCATTATTTTTGTACGGCATTTTCTTTTTAAGAGTCGCAGGTATAAATACTGTCCAAATAAACGTAAGCCGTACAGTGTCATTTGAAAAAAATACATCTCCGCGGGTTACGATTTTCACTTTTCCGCGGCTTTCCCATGTCCCACCTAAAATGTACGGCATAGGGCTCAAGGTGATTTATTTTTGTAGGACTACAAAAATTATACCTTCTCAAGCGATGTCATATGACCTCCTAAAAATTTAGCATGGGCTTCTGGTCTATAAGTAAATACAACACTCTCTTCTCTCTAATATTTATATTATTTTTTGTTGTATATCTTTATTGAAATGTATGCTACTAAATTTAAGTCATTTTTGTATGATGTATGTGTCGTTTCCCATCTTGTAAGCGGTCTTGTACTGTTAGTTGGTGTATGAATAAAATAAAATAAAATCAAAATAAAATTTTTGGAATCACCCTGTTTGTATTACATAAATTTACACATTTTCACAAATTCTTATTGGAAACAGAAAATACTTTATGGAGCTATTACTCCCATCCACCATAATTGCTCGATTTTCTGTACTGCTTTCAATTAATCAGAACACTACCTCTGACTTTATTGTCTGTGCAGGCTGAGCCCCCAACTCCGCGCGAAAATAAATATTTTATGACGAATCGATGTCAGAGTGACATTAAGTAGACGCTACGTGTCCTATCTTTCACTTTAAAGCTTACGAAAGGCTTACATACATTTTTACGAGTAATAAGGGCCCTATTAAAAGCCCTTTCTACTGCTCATTTATGAATTCAGTGTCGCTATTGTGAGCGAATGTTCGATAAGATTGCCATTGAATGTCTTTACAAAAGAAACTGAAGTCATTTGATATTTTTGTATTATTACTTTGAATCGAAGAATATTTCATTTTAAATCAATGTTTCCTTTAAAGTTAAGTAAAGCGATAAATAGGAGCATAAAATGAGTGTTCTTTATATTTGGTAAAATGTCCTAAATTACGGGTAATTTTCGGATTTAAAATTATTGCTGCGAAGGCAATTCCCTGAAAGGTGATTTTACGTCTGGATCGAAATTACTTAAAGGTCTAATAAAGTAATTTGATAGTACAAGGTGACTATTGTACCTCTCAAAATATTTGCACTGGATAACCGACTTTGCTATTTCATTCTGTTAGGGTTACAGTGTAGTAGGATGTAATGTACCACCAACTTTTGCCCCCAGCAGGTTAGGAAGTTGAGGTTGCCCGGTTCTCGTTTAGTTTGTGGAGACTGGGTCGTGGTTCGGAAATTATTCAGAAAAATTTTTATTTTTAGGTTAGGCGCCAGTAGTCATATTAAAAAAGCATCTACAACGTACTTGTCTAACTGTACGACTGTGACTACTCAGAAATAATTAAAATGTCATAGATACTTATACAATTCTCACAGATAAACTCACTATTCTGTTAAATATATCTGGTTTATTGACTCTATTATATTGAAATGGTTGATTTTAATTAATTTAAATGTTACACCTTATGGTTGGATGTAGCTACTTCCTTACAGAAAGTTTAATTACATATTTTAAATAATTATGGTTAGGTTGTAGACCAAAAAAATACAGAATATGACAATTTACCGTTAAGCTGTGATTAAATAATTAAATGTAAAAAATTAATAAATAGCTGAAGGCAATATATAACATACAACAATAGTAAAAATTTAGAAATGTTTAAAAATGTATCGAAAGCTGAATGTTGAAAGTTGAACAATGAAGAGAAATTCAAGTGATACTGTTACCACCGGTTGCGTCCTGCAGAAACCAACCCTGGTCCTCGTCTCTTCGCTGTGTATTACCACCACTCGATTACTGACATCAGCAGAGATCCCTCGACTCTCAGAACTTAATCTTCTGTGGACGGTTACCAAAACTCTAACTTGGTGCTCTCATCCAGCGGGGACTCTACCAAGACGCGCCAACAATTTGGATTCAAAGACTCCTTCTTGGCAAATAACCCATGGATTAGTAGCAGCAGCCCAGTTCTTTGGCACAAGGTTAAGCCAATTTTTGGTAAAACTCCAAATTTAAGGGTTAACTTAACATCAATTCTTAACTCAACTTAACACCCCCTTCCTACAAGAGTTATCATCTGTTACTACACTTGAAATTACTTGCTTACTAGTGGGCACTCTTACAGCCAGTTTTTCAATGTTGAGTTAAAGTTCGAGTTAGATAACTCTTACTCGCACCTTAACTCGAGGCTAAATTCGAGTTAACGTTACAACTGTTTTTCATTACTATTTCTCATTCGAGTTAGTTAACTCGAGCTGTGTGGAATATTTTGTTTTGTTGACATGAGAAGTATGAATTTTAACCATATTTTCGGAATTTTACACAAGTATTCTAATGTTTTCTATAGTTCTGTGATGTTAAAAATGTTACATTAACCTAACTTTCTGTGATATTATTTGTAAAATTATTTGTTTATACAATTTATTTTAACGAGGTCACTTTAATGATGGTCTGTTGATCGGCAATAGTGGCCATCCTGTGAAACTCTACCTTATGACGCCTCTTGTGTGGATCAGAAATAATGTTGAGAATTTATTTAATTAATCCCACATCAGAACGACAAACACAGTGGAGAGGAGCATTAGCACTAAGGTTGCGCCTTAAAATGGATACCATACAGACAGTTGCGGCTACAACAATTCTCCACAACATAGCATGTGATGAGGAAACCAGTTCCCTCATGTAAAATAAACATTGCATGTTAATATTTATACAACACAAGATAACAAATACATATTCGTAGAATGCGAAATAATATATTGCACTTCTTTTAATATATTATCTACAGTTCTTGGAGGCAAATGAAATCGCGCAAAAAAAATCGCGTCGATCCCATTCTTCCATGTGGTTTGGCCAATATCTGATTATACCTTGGGTCTTCTAGCCTTTTCATCACTGCTGTAAGCATTTACATTAAAATCATAATCCATGATGTGTTTGAAAAATATCATAATTTATTTACACCATAAAATAATTTTAGGTTAGTTTTAAGCCGAAATTTGTAATTAACTCATACCTCGTCTAGAGTTATCTTAACCTCGATTTAACTCGAGGTTTCAAGTTAACTCGCATTTGAAATACGCAACAGTGCGCTTAATCCAGAGTTAACTCCAGTACAAGAGTTAACTCGACATTGAAAAACTGGCTGTTAGTGCGTTTGATAAAATCCCCACGTTAATGCATTACTGGTGTCTCTCTAAATAAATTACATTAACATACCCTTCTCGCCCCTACTAATATCGAGTTAAATTCCTTTGAGTTTTAATTATTGTAATTTACTAAATTCGAACTGTCTTTAAACCCTTATTAAACCTCAATTATTCATTAATAACATTTACTTCTAAATATATTTTAATATATGACCGCGTCTCCGTCTTTCAAGCCACGCGCCGCGAATGAAATTTGTGATCAACAAACATCGCGTTTTATTATGATAAACTCAACAATTAAATTACAAATACATGTACAACAAATACTACAGAAGGTAATTATATTAATATTATAAAGTATCTATTAACGTACCATCCAGATGAGGTGTTACACGGTCAGAAATACGTCTGTATTGCTCGAAGTAGACAGGAAAATGGACCTGACCTGTTCCCGTGTACAATCTAAAAATTTAGTTACCTATAATTACGCGAGGTGTCGCTGACACTGGTAACGTAAATAATTCTTTACATACAATACAAATTTACACAATTACTCTACTGTATCATTTATATGAATTCATGAGTTCCAATTTAATCAGAATTATCGATTTATAATTTTGTTTATTGATTTGGGATTTATTCACTTAATATATATTTCTTCTTTTAAATATTTGTTGTACCAGATGACTTGTAGGTGTATATCAAGAGAAGTAAGAGTTGGCGCTTGTATGCTAATTTATAATTTAAAGTTGGAATGATAAACACAAATTCTTCCGAATTCAGTAAGACAAGGACGGCTTCAGGATTGAACTGAAAAATGTATTAATAAGTTTACTGAATTGTGGTTTAAGACTACAAAAATTTATTGCTATTAGAATAAAAATTAACAAGTGGCATTCAGGTAATTTTGAATGTCACAGTAACATTATATAGTTATAGCAATGGCACGTAGTGGGATCATCGCTTATAGTGATAGGTAGAGAAGCCGGCTGTACAGATTTCCTATGAATAAGATACACGAAGAACTTTGTATGAGTGAGTAAGCACTACCACAGACCTACAGGGAGCCACTTTTCATATAAGCAAATTTTGCCGCGTCATGGAATTTCACCGGAAGTGACGTCAAAATGGGAGGATGAGGGCAAATAAGAAGAGGCAGCCTATTTTTTTAATAACTAGAAGGATTGTACTTTAACTTAAAAAAAATCATTCATGTATTCGATGACTTAGGAAAGCACAAAAAAAATGTCTCAGGGTTGCGGGAAAATTAAGCATGGCACCCGATTACAATCTCATTGTATACATTTTGACCTAAATTTTATTCATGTATTCGATGACACAAAAAGTCGTTACCGGAAGTGACGTCAAGATTCCATGACGCAGGCCAAATTTGCTTATATGAAAGTGGCTCCCTATATACCTGTGTTAGTACTTACCACTCACGCAAAGCTTTTCGTGTATCTTATTCATAGGAAATCTGTACAGCCGGCTCTCCACCTATTATGTCTGAAATTTGGTATTTGGTTTACTTAGTTGATATCGTAACTCTTTTTTCTCTACGAAAAGTCTCTGTAATGGACGAGAGCAGAGATACGGAGGGGGCGTAAAAATCGAAAAAAAAAAATTGTAGATACAAACAAAAGTAAACATGGATTTAGAAAAGGTAAGTCTACAAATTCAGCAATGTACAACTTCCTAAACTTAGTATATAAAAATATGGACAGTAATAAGACATGTGTCGGCTTATTCTTGGATCTATGTAAAGCGTTTGATCTGGTGGATCACGCTTTACTTTTGACAAAGTTAAAAACTTATGGTTTAAGGGGATTAGTTAACAATCTAATACGGACATATATTTCAAACAGGACACAGTTAGTAGATATTGATGGAGTAAGATCGGACGAAATAGGAATTGATTGCGGTGTACCACAGGGATCGGTCTTGGGCCCACTGCTTTTTCTTCAATTTTTTAACCTCCCAAGCATTGACAGTAGTAAACAATTGGTTATGTTTGCAGACGACAACAGTTACATTTCTGCTAAGAATTCAATTTTGGACTCGATATCGGATACGCAAATTATGTTGTATAAATTTATCATGTGGTTTAACGAAAACAAGTTATTACTAAATGCAAGTAAAACGATATCTATGAATTTTACACCGAGAATTAAAACAGTATTTGAAAACCACCTTATAAAAAACAACAACAAAACAATTGAACAAGTTACCAATACAAAATTTTTAGGTATAAATATAGATAACAGATTAAGCTGGGAAACACATCGAAATGATTTTCAAAAAAATGTCGTCTACTTGCTTCACTTTGTACAGACTACGTCAAATTACTGCAGAAAGAGTTATGTTATCTTTTATTATGCACTAATTTATTCCAGAATAAGGTATGGCATTATATTTTGGGGATGCTCTCATCACGCAATAAGAGCTTTTGTTTGCAAAAGAAATTATGTAAAGAATTTTTCAGAAAATTAAGAGTGTTAACTTTGCCGTCAGTTTATATCTTTGAAACGTTGCTATTTATTAAGGGAAATTTAGATAAGTTTACTAAAAATAATTATTATCATAGTTATAATACACGGAAGGATAACGATTTGTGCTTACCAATACATCCATTATCTATTTATGAAAAAAATCCTGCGTATATGGGTATGTTATTTTATAATAAATTGTCTCAAAGTTTTAAGTCCATTCATTGATAATTTAAATTACTTTAAAATTATTTCAAGGAATTACTTGGTAGATCAATGTTTTTGGGTGATTGCCACAATAATGAGTAATCTAATGTCCCACGTCTTAAAAAATAAAGAAAATCGAATTAAAAAAATGAAACACTGAACATTGTCTTCGCATTTTAAGTACCTAAGAAACCGACAACTTAGTTTTTTAAATTTTTAATTTAAACTGAGTTATTAAACAAAATTCCGCATAAACATCAGTTCCGTGTCTGTCCCAACTACCCATTGAAGTAGTAAACTACCAAAGATTACATATTAAAGATGATATTTTTGAATATTTTATAGATAAGAAACTTTTAGTTTTACTACGGATTAATTTACAGGTAATAATATTCAAAAGAAAAAATATGTTTTCTCTAAAACTAAAACAAAAGTTTGTCTTTTGTTTCCTGTGTCAGTCCCGTGCGGCAAAGTTTAAATGTTTGTAAGAGTGGGGACTAATAAAATAAAGCTCCAAAACAAGAGCTAGGACTGACTCATTTAGCACGGGAAATACATTTTTTAGTATGGACATTTTGACAGGAGAGAGAAGCGTTTTAATCTTGAATTGATTTTATTTTAAGGAGGTATAATGGCCAGAAAAAAAGTGAGAGCAGCGAGGAGCAAAAGCAAAAAAAAGAGAACGAGAACGCGAACGCCGTAGAAGAATAAGAGAGGATCCCATAAAGAGAGAAGAACAAAAACAAAAATAGAAACAGAAATATTTAAAGCAAAAAGAGAAGAAAATAAGAAAATTCATTATTGATATGACTGCTAGAGAACAAAGAAGTAAGCGTAAAGAATGGAAAAGACACTCAAAAACTTATAGATTAAGAAAGAAGTCAGAAGCTGAAGAAAATAACCGATTAGAACAGAATACCCCACCCTATTCCGACAATGAAATTGATGAAAATCGATCCCCACAATCGAGAAGAGAAATAGGAAGAAAAATGGCAAATAGGAACAAAATAAGACGTCACAGAGAAAAAAAGATATGTATGCAAAAAATAGCTGCACTTAGACATGTATAAAAAGCGGTATCACAGAGCAAGACAGGAAATGGAAAAAAATAATCTCAATGCCTCAAACAATGGTGGACGCTGTAAAGAAAAAACTCCTTTTCAGTGAGGTAATCAAAGATCAGCTTTGTGACACTTATAAGATTCTTAGCACTACTCGCGAAAAACAAGTATTTAAAAAAATTGTAACAGGAAAAGTAGCAAAAAAATATATAATTTCCAAAAAGAATGTTCTAATGTTTTCAAGTTCATTATGAGTTAGGTGAATTAAGTTATTATGAAACAAGTACTCCACCGACTCTGATGATTCCTCTAATGATACCTCTGAAGAAGATCTACCTTTGGTTAGATTCATCAATCATCAAATATAGAGATGTATATAGTGACAATGAAATGAATATTGATGAACCATCCTGCTCAAAACCACCACCTCTCATAAAAACTGGATCTTACGTACTTATTGCTGTCGCCAAGCATAAGAGTAAAAAAACCACTACCAATGTTAATGATTATAAATACGTCGCGGTTTGTCAAAGCGATATGGAAAGCGATGGAGAAGTAAAAGTAACTTTTTTGAAGATAGTCGATGCCAATGAGCAATCTCAAATTTTTAAAGTAGATGCAAATGATATTAGTTATATAACTTAAAAACAAATAATACAAATTTTGCCAGAACCGAACTTATTATTAAAAGGTAATCGCTTATTTTATAGTTTTCCAAATACTATTGACATATTAGAACGTGCCTAGAAAAGTATTTTAAAAAATGTTGTTGACTGATGTTATACCTCAGAAATTCAAACTGATAGCTTTGTACCTATTGACGTCCTTAATTATTTTTTAATGTATGTTATTGTACCCAGTATTAGGTTAAGATATGATTTATTTGTTCTATTAGTTCCTATTTTAGAGTTTTAAATGAATGTTGACTGATCTTAAAAAAGTTTCTGTTACGTTACTTATAGTTATAAATGTTACAAAAATACCTATAATTTTTGTGATATACTCACTAATTACGATTTTTATTTGAAATAACTCAATGGATTAAGAGTTAGATGTTTTGTTTTCCAATAAAATATAGTTTTTAAATACTACTTGCAGTTTCTGTCATTCCCGTGCTTTAGTTGTCAGTCCCGTGTTTCCATATTTTTAAAAAACTGAAATAATTCAATAAATTGGCATTATTGAACTGGTTATCTCGTATTGTAGGCATAAATAGGTTTAAACGCAACTTTTAATTGTATTACTCATATTTTATTTGAGTTTTTTTTAATGGGCAAAATTTGTATGTAAATTACTCACTATTGTGACAATCACCCTTTTATAACATATATGAGTATATGAACTGAAATTATTTGTATCTATTTATTGTTAGTTATTAATATCACTTATTGTATTTATTTATTTTATTATTAATTGTGTTTTGTTGACTTGTCCTATACCATGTGTATGGTCTTTTGGATGAATAAATTATTATTATTATTATTATTCACGTGTTTCACAAAGTCCATGCTTTGGTTTAAACTTCCATTCCGATACATATGTACAAGGATATGGTAAGTATTTGATGGTGATGGTAAGTATATATTTAGATTTAATTTACGAGACTTAGATGTTTAATACTTTTCGAACAATTCCGCAGGTTTCAATCAGCACTATCTTTTGCATTTCGATGAACAGGCTCTCATCCAGTTGCAGTTTTTGTAGATTTTCCAAAGTGGCGTATGATATCTCGCCTGTGGCACCGATTATAATAGGGAGAATGGTGACTTTCTCCTGTTCCCACATTTCTTTGATTTCATGGGCCAGGGGTAAGTATTTATTCATCTTTTCTGATCGTTTTTTCTCCATGTTAGCGGGCAGTGGTATTGCTACATCCAATAGATACGTATGTTTATGCTCTTTGTTCATCAGTATAATGTCCGGTCTGTTATGTTGTATTTGTATGTCAGTTATTACCTCCCTATTCCAATACAGTTTAAAGTTTGGATTGTCGATGACAGACTTCGGGCAGTATTTGTAATAGGGCGTCTTTTCAGATCCGGGGATAACTCTTTCCAGCAATGCCTGATGGATCACTCTTCCAACATTATCATGTCGTTTGGTGTAATCTGTTGGCGCGAGGATCTTGCATGCGCTAATTATGTGGTCAATGGATTCAGTTTGGTCGCCGCACATTCGACACCTATCTGTTTCTATTCGTTCTTTCATTATATACCGTTGATAGTTACGCGTGGCTATCACCTGATCTTGAATAGCCACGACAAAACCTTCTGTTTCTGGAAACAGGTATCCTCTCTTTAGCCATTCCAAGGAGGCTTTCTCATTAATGTGGTGTTGTTTGAGAGTTGCAGGGTACCGTCCATGGAGTTCCTTGGCATGCCATTGTCCTACATAATCTACATCTTCCATTGCTACCACCTGATTGCCAGACAGATTGAGTGATGTGAGCTTCTTGTCTCTGTTGGCTAAACCTCTATACACAGGGTTATGGTTAGACATATCTTGGAAATATTTTCGGAGGCTTGTGAGTTGCTGCTTGTGAAGTTCAATGATATTAGCTATTCCTCTCCCACCACGCTCACGAGTGAGGTGGAATCTTTCTACCGAGCTTCTTGGGTGGTGTATTCTGAACTTCGTGCCTAAGGTGCGTATCTTTCGGTTTAGTTGTAACGCCCCTAAGGACGTTCCACTCTGCTAGGCGGCAGCTCTCGTGTCGGAGGCAAGGGGTGTGGGTAAGGAATCTGTTGTTCCTTTAAATTATTATTATTATATAATAAACGGTGGTAGTAAGGGCGCCACTTAACCTTGATGAAGCTAAGGTCAAGAAAAAATGCCAGCCCTAGTTTCTGTGGGGTGGTTATAGTCCTACTATAAATAAAAAAATTAAGTCGGGCTCTCAAAGTTATTTACTCACTTTTATAATTATCATTACAACGTTGCATAAAGGTGAATAGACTAGAAGAAAGTAGATAATGGTACAAAAATGTCAACCCCCATAAATAGTACTATTTTAGGTTCACAGTTTGTTAAGTTGTATGATGTATGTATATATGTTATATTTATGTTCACTTAAGCAATTTAATCAGTAAAATAACGTATTATATGTGATGTATGAATTTAATAGTTTTTGTGTGAATATTAATTGACGGGACTTTACAAAAATGGTTCACTCTGACCTTACAGTTATCCTTTCTTATGTTAGGACCTGAGAGACAGGGAGCCAGGACATCCTCAACCAGCCAGCATTACATAACCGGGGCTGCGTCCCTCGACGGCGGTATATTTCGACGACTGTGAATGCGGGTGACTAGCAGGTACAACTCGTGCGGTTCAACGACGGCAACAAATACTATGTTGTTTAAAATTATTCCTTACAGGACAATACGTAGTGGATTTACGCTATATACTTCCAGGGTATGCATATGGGGCACATGCACGTGGTTAGCTATTGAGGTGTTCGTTTAGGCGGTTACTAATAGGCCAGTAAATCTAAAAATATAAAATTTCTTTTCAGGACTCAACACACACATTTACTATAAATGACCGCCCACATGACACGAAAACCCAACATACCTTTCGCTAAGAAATAGCCTTTTTCTTAAACAAATTACGAACACTCTCAACTCTTTTGATACTGAGATGCTATCAGCTACCACACGCGTGTTTTGTCGATCATTCAAATGGCCGCTAAACCCCTTTGATTCCCTAGTCCTTCCAAATCGAATCCACTTTGCTTAAAAATCTATGTTAAAAAAGACGACTTAATGAAGACTCGTAAATCGCGCAGTGACGTACGCCTGACGTACTTAACATGCTCGCACGCTGTTATTATCTATAGGTGACCCACAATACCGCTAAAGTTTTGAGACCAACATAAACAGGTGCCTAATGTGTTCCAGTGTGCATAATAAATTAATCACTCAAACACACACAGTTCAATCTTATGTAAATGAATACGCCTTTAATATCTGTTTTGTGCGCCTATTGTTTGCATCATTTTCCAAAATGAGCCACATAGAGGGAGAGCCCAATAAAGTACAAAATATGCGTTACATAGTTGTTCCAGATCTGTTTTGGTCCAAGTGATTACTCCAAAGCTATACGTCAGCACTGGCACGGCGTAGGTGTTGATGGCTTTTATCATGTTTTTGGCCAGTAGTTTTGTTTTCATTATTAATTTTAGTCGCTGTTATTATTATTATTATTATTATTATTATTATATGAAAGTACATCAACTCCACATCCCCCCACCAAAATGTCAGACGAAAGATAAAAGCCCGATTCTTGGCGGGACTTTTATTTTATTAAAAAAAAAAGAGTCAATAAGTCAGACGTTTTCCATGAAGGTTTTTGAGTTATAAAGGTAGAAAGTTGCAAAATTTTGAGAGAGAAACATTTTGATTTTAAAATGTTGGTAAAATGGGGTTGAAATTGATGAAAGCATCTGACTAGCTCATTATAAGTTCAAAAATGATGTATTTCGGTGTCAGATGTTTTCATTTATTTTCACCCTATTTTTGCAAACCTTAAAGTGGTCATCAGTTCTTGACTCTATTACGCGTTTAAAAATGTTTCGAAATTGATAAAAATGATTTATTTATACTAGGTCTCACTCGCATTTCAATACTTTTCGCAATAGTATACATTGAAGCACTTTGAACCTCCGTAATAGGGGTTAAATGCAGTGGGCATTATTTTATACAATTTTTTTTACTGCTTAAATGTGAAAAATTCAATTCGTCGACAGATCTTACCATTAGTTATTATTTGCAAATCCGTGTGTGGATGTTGATGCGTAGATACACCCCTCTATCGACTGAAAATCACCAAAAAATGTCAAATGTGATGATCACATGAAGTTTTTCTAAAGAATTATTTTTTCTAAAGAATTATTTTTTTTAGAATTATTTTCTCAAGAATTAATTTCTTAATAACCAAATTTATTTACGTTTAAGTCTTTTTAACGTCGAAGTATCTCAGCATTACATTATTTGCTTTAAGCAAGATTATATACGTTCAATTTTGATACTACGGTTTTGATAATAACTTTTTGGATATGAATATTGCGTTTGTCTTTATCACGAAATTTTTCGACAAAATACATATTTAAGATTTTCCACCAAATAAGACGAAAACTTGGACGAAGAGATTTCCTTAATTTTGGAGAACAGGGGCGTACTTAGAAATGTCCTTCATCAGGATATTAAAATAAGGGATTATTTTAACATGTAGTTTTGGTTCAAGTGTCCAAATTTAAAATATTAGATTCAAGCGAAAACTATTATATTTTTGTTCGATTACATCTCGGATTACATTTTAAATCCATTGTTATAATTAATCCATTGTTGTACTTCGTAGTTACTTATATCTTAAATTCGTTGTCGCAAATATTTCGTCGTAGTATTAATTTCGTGGTTACTTTTATCATGATTCCTCACTGTCAACATTTTATCATAGTATCGTAATGCACTTTTGTTGGTAATATAGAAAGTCGTGGTGCATTTTTATTGTAACGAGTGGGTCTAAAGCTTATAAATTTTGAGATAATTTACAAGATATATCTTTTGTAATATAGTTATTTTGTCTCTCGTAAAGAATCTCAAGTTTACTTAATTTTGTTGTAATATATGATTTTATGGTATTGAGGTAAAGTTACGAGACATATCTCTTGTAATATATTTTTTGTCTCTCGTAAACGCCTCAAGTTTACCTTGCTGTTAAGCAAATTGTAGTATAGTGTATCTTGTAATATAGTATGTTTTGTAAATATTTATTTCTATTTAATATCGAGTTTATTGATGCTGTGATAGTTTTATTTTTGTGTAATATAATAATCTGTAATATAGTATTATTGTATATATGTAATATTTGTCTTTTGTTTATCTTTAGCTTTTCTTTTCCTTGATTATACTAAGTAATCATGGCGTTCAAGCCTTGATCTCACTGCCCTATTTGCCATCCGTATCTTTGCTGTGCTAAAACAGTGACGCTAACCACGTCGCTCGTAGGGTGGCCCACAACTTGAATAACTTGGGCAAACTAAAACCTTTCTTATATCCACAACATGCAAATATTATTTTATTCAATACAAAAACTATTTTCGGTTTATCAATGGTAATGGTGAAGGTATTTGTTTAAAATTTTGGTATTCATATGATCTTAGACATAAGAAAGACTGTAATGTACTAATTTATAGCTGTTTTAAAGATACTTTTTTTATCTGCATTTTAACAAATACATTCCTAATAGCACACTCACTGTATATATTTATATATTCCATATACGCATATCCATGTCAATTGCCGTAAATATATGTTTCACAGTAATCCCCTGAAATATTTTAATTGGTTTTAGTTGCCATAGGGATTTCGTTAACAAATTAGTTGAATAAATATATTGCCTTGTTCAAACCGACAATTTTTTATGCTTATGGAATCATGTTTACACATTGAAAATATTTATTTTTCGCATCGCTTACTTTAGCTCAGATTGTGAATAAAACTACACCCAAGTGAAACTTACCGTATTCGCACACGACGGTAGAACCCATAAATATAATCTCTTAAAGAACCAAATAGACGTATAGAAAAAAAATTTACCCAGAAAAACAATTATTTTTGTAAATCGATTTTTGTCAAGTATTTGTGAATGGTTACGCGAAAAATGTCATTACGGGAAACACGTTATATTAGATTTAAGTCCAGCATTTTCTATATTCTGTTCTTTTTTCGTGAACAATCACTTTCCCACCAGTAAAAAGACTCAAAAACATACATGATTTTAAAGCAAAGCTTTTAAATAAGATTATCATATGTTTACAAATGAAGTTAAAAGGTACAAATGTAATTCCTTACATACCTGATTTGTCGGATAAATTACTAGGAATCGTAAATAGGCGTTCTTTACAAAAACGATTTTTCAAACAGGCACAATATTAAGACGATTTATAGAAAACCAAGTCGACAAATATTGCTCAAAATTTCAAAAATTGTATTTATGATGTTCCTTGTAATAATAAGGATAATAATAATAGAGTAAACATTATGTAGGTGAGTCATTTAGTCCTTTCAAGGTAGAAATTATGCTAGGAGACAACTCAGGAAATAAAAAATGTTTAAACAGACCTTGAATAACAATTCCATCTGCGAACATTTTGGAGAAAGTAAGCAACGGATCTAAAAGTAAACCTAAAGAATCAGTTAATATTTTGCTAGGCAAGGATAAATGTGTATGGAATTATTGAATGGATTTTATATCGGCTGTTGTCAATCCTCAGAGACGAAGTAAATAAAAATATAATAAATATAAGATGTCGATTATAGAAATATACCTCCAAAGTTTTGAAAACTGAAAGTGAAATTTTTATACAGACCTTTTCACAGTATTTAAATTAATTTTTAATTATATAATAACTACAATTACATATCTTTATACATGGGAGGAAAGAGTTATCTCATTTTCTAGCCCATAATCACTAGATTTTCTATAAACTATTTTAGAATTTTTCACAATGCGGAAAGGGCGTTGCGATATAAAAAAAAACCGCTGCCTAAGGAATCACTACTTCCACATCCAGATTTTTCATCCAAGTCACTTTAAAGAAAACATCTTGATTATATTTGTACTCTAGTAGGCATGTGGAAATTATTGGTCATAGAATTTTAATAATATTTGGGGCAGATATCACAGAAAAGTTTGAGGCGTTGGTTTCCACCATATACGTTAAAAATGAAGTTTCTAGTTTACCTTACTTGTTTCTCCTATTCACAAACTACCACCTCCTACCCCATCAATGGAATCGTCTCAACCAGATGTAATTACAATACATACGTGTACTAACTTTCAAGTGAATATCTCAACTTTACGTTATCAATACCCATTAATAATGAAGCGGAGGTGGTGGGGTTTGAAAAATATTAGAAAGAAACCTGATGCCTTGGTTCCTAGTATATACTCCAAATTCCAAATTTCTGGATTCTTACCAGCTTGCTTTAATTATTTTCCCCTATTTACTTCTATTTAACCGCCAACCCTTCAACGGAATCATCTTAAAATATAATCTAGTTCCAGATGTCGTTATAGTACATACGTCTACCAAATTTAAAGTGAATCAATTTTGTTTTATCAACCCCTTTAATAATGGAGTAGGGGAGCCGGGGAGTTGAGAAATATTATAAAAAAATCTGAGTGTATGTACTGGAAGCCAACTTCCAGTACATACACCGAATTTCAAGTTTCTGTACTCATACCAGCTTGCTTTACTTATTTTCCCCTATTTAGCCCTATTTAACCCCGAACCCTTTAACGGAATCATCATAAAATATATTATAATATAGTTACGTGTACCAAATTTCAAGTGAATATCTCAATTCTATTTTATCAACCCCTTTAATAATGGAGGAGTGATGGGGGGTTGAAAAATATTGCAAATAATCTGAGACCTTGGCTTCTAGTACATACAGTGAATTTCAAGTTTTTGTACTCTATTTACCCCGATTTAACCCCCCACCCTTCAACGGAATCATCTAAAATATCATCTAGTTCCAGATTTCGTTATAATACATACGTGTACCAAATTTCAAATGAATATCTTAATTTTATTTTATCAACCCCTTTAATAGTGGAGTAAAGGTGGTGGGGGGTTGAAAAATATTATGAAAAACCTGAGGTTTTGGCTTCTAGTAAATACACCGAATTTCAAGTTTCTGTACTCTTACCAACTTGCTTTACTTATATTCCGCTATTTACCCTTAAGTAACCCCCAACCCCTCAACGGAATCATTTCTAAATATAATTTAGTTCCAGATGTCGTTATGATACATACGTGTACCAAATTTCAAGTGAATATATCAATTTTATTCTATCAACCCCTTTAATATTGAAGTAGGGGTGGTGGGGGGGTTGAAAAATATTATAAAAGAAATTGAGGCTTTGGCTTCTAGTACATATACCGAATTTCAGGTTGCTGTACTCTTACCAACTTGCTTTACTTATTTTCGTCTATTTACCCCTATTTAACCCCCAACCCTTCAACCAAATCATCTCAAACTATAATCTAGTTCCGGGTGTCATTATAGTACATACGTGTACCAAATTTCAAGGGAATATCTCCCCTATTTACCCCCCAACCCTTCACCGGATATCTTCAAAAAACAATCCAGTTCCAGATTTCATTATAATATATACGTGTACAAAATTTCAAGTCAATATCTTAAACCGTTCCGGAGAAAACGTGCGGACAAAAGAAAGTTACAGACGGACAGACAGACAGAATTTTTTTTTTTTTCGCCCAAATTTAAAATCTCGACGCTTCATGACATTCTAAACCTATTTCACGAAAAAATATTTTTGAAATTTTTTTTACGATTACTATACTTCCAATCCACAACGTGGATGTGGAAATAATAATATTAAATAAACGTAATTATAGCCGTAAAAGTTTTTTTCAAGTAAATACCTATTGACATAGGAGTTTACCGAGAAAAAGCATCTCAACAAAAGACTTTCTTGGTCCTCTAAATTTTCTATAATTCAAACATTGGAATTTTATGGACTTAAATGTATATTTAATTGCACTGCTTTAGTCCGAAAACAGTATATCATGCAACACGCACACCAAAACGAGCAATTCTGTGCAAGTTGTATACTATACTCTTTCTACGACAACATATTAATTAATATAGATTTATAGGAAGCAACTATGAAATTTTCCGTTACCTACAAAAATGTTGACAGAAACAAAATAATTTCCCGGGTAAAGTGAAAACATCAAATAATATTTAAACGTTTACAACTAAATACTTCGACCGGAAGGGTACATGATGTATCTATGGAAAAATGGAAAGTAGCATTTTGTCGGCATCGTATATTTCACCAGCGAAATCGAAAATTCAGCTCGACAGAGTGAACCAACAATGACATTCTTTGACAATTCGCAAAATCGAGTTTACTACATTCGCGGCATTCCGCTGTAATTTCTCTATTCCAATCAGCCCAGGCGGGAGAGATAGCAAACTTTTGTACGTTCATAACCAGAAAACCCGAAACAACATCCCAACGAAATATATATCTAGCGACGATGCGGAATTTCGTTTTGATCGGTATGGGTCCCGACCAGAAAAGACAAAAAATGTTCGAGGTTGCTGCAAAACGGCAAAAAATAACAGGTACAGACCCTTCAGTTTACAGTGGCCCCTACGCGATATATTTCATATCGCATTTGTTGCCTAGCAACTGATGCGAAATGAAATTCGGAACAAGAAATATTACATATCGCATTGGTTGTCTGGAAACTTCCCTAGCAACCGATACGAAATGAAATTATATTCAAAATATACCTAGTTGTTTATGATTGATTGCACGTGCATTAAACGTACATCTTCCTAGGTTGTCGAGGAAAAAATCATTAATATTTTATGGCCCTAATAATAAGTTCCTATACATAATGTTTCCAGTAAATAGAGTAAGAGGTTTAAGATTTAGTTAACCGAATGACGTGAAATTTTTGCTTGCCGTTTTTTAAAGGCGGTTAAATTTTCTTTCGTAATCCGAAACGAGAGAACCCAAAGAAAACTCAGAAACCGTGTTTTGGATAATTGCAATATGTTATAAGTACAATAATTTTTTCAACTTCAATCTATTCAGATTTATTGATCAGAGAAACCTCAATTCTTGCTGATAATAATTCTCAATTTAGATCGATACGTAACCGAAGAATCCGAAAATATACACTCCATATCCAGTACTTTATATTTTGTATAGAAACAAACTATAGAGAGCACTTAGCGTAATCACGTATAAGAATTTTTTTTTTAATGTATGTGGAGTATACTTGAATCCGAGTTACTACATGATGTAAACCGAAGTTGAAAATTGTGCATAAATAAACGCTCATTCATGAGATAATTAGTTCGTTAGTTACACGGACGGCTTTTCCATTTACTAATTAGCAAGCAAGTTTCTGTAAAAATCTGATTACTAAGATACACTGAGCAGAATAAACACACAATACCGAGCTAATTGTGCTCGCTGAAGGTACAAAGACTGGATTAGGATGGCCTTAATCATCTCATTATGTGAATTAAGCCGTATAGACGACAGAAATATGAATTTTAACTTTGGTGAAAATAAGTTTCAACTGTATTATGGCGGCAAAACATATGGAATTAGCAGAACTCTTAACATTTAGGAAGTTATAGTTGATATTTTCTTTGTAGCACAATCAACTTAACTAACATTTATTGTGAGGTATGTACCACCCCCCTTTTTTGGGATACGGAATATCTTGAGAACTAAGCAAGATAGTAGTACAGGCAATGAAGGCAGAATGTTGTAAAAATCTCGCAAAAATTAATAAAAGAATCATCTCTGGAATTTAAGTAGTTAATAACCTGTAGAATGGAATGACGCATTCTTTGCACTTCCAAGTTCCGGGAAAATTTAAAAAAATTGCAAAAACTTTTTGATTTTCGTTATTTTTTGCTCTAACGGCTAAAATAATGAAAATACAGAAAAAAGTTTTGAACAAAATTTGCAGCTCGTCTGTATTTTTAAAAAATAGGTCATTACCAATTTTTGTCTTACTTAAGCCGCTTAGGAGGTAAATCCAGTTTTCCACTTATAGTTTTGAGCCGCTCCGAAATGCGCGGAAAATAGGAATTCTCTGGGAGTTTCGTACGACCGGACATATCGATCGATAATTATTACTATTCAGAGCTGCTAAAAAAAAATGAAAGAAACGTGAAATGTAGAGAAAAGTCTCAGCTTTAATGTGGAACTAATTACAAAATTCATAAAAAAATTTATCATTGAGAAAAAAGTGTTAGAAGATGGCTTAGTAAACTTTATACAGTTGATTTATTCACATCTTTGAGTTTTATGCATCCTGCCTATTTCTCCCGTAACAATGGGTGCTTTTTCACTGCATGGGTTCGATTCCACGCACTTTAGTCTATATTTCGTGAAAATTTCATTAAAGAATGTTAAGAAACAAATGAGTTGTATATGTTTTACTGTATAATTGTGCATTTTCTGAACGTGTATGAATAATGTAGACAAATTCAAAAGGTACTGCGCGCATTTAAAAAACTCTAAAGTCATTCGAAAGAATATGTTTTATTGTACTTATAATCCAAAAATTTAGACTGCTATTATTATTACTTAAGATAGCGAATTGAACTCCAAAATTTGGAGGTGATTGATCGATGAGAAATATACCCTCTACTTTGATCGCAAGGCATATTTTTCCAACAAAAGTAATTGCAATAAAATGTTAATCGGATTAATATATCATTATATAAGAATACATAAGCAAAATGAATTATCGTTCTAACGACTCCCGGCAAAGATATGAATAAATCTATGGATCAACTGTACAAAGTTCACTAAGCCATCTTCTGACACTTTCTTTCCTTGATAAATTTTTTTATGAATTTTGTGATTAGTTCCACATTAAAGCTGAGACTTTTCTCTACATTTTATGTTATTTTTATTTATTTTTATAGGCTCTAAATAGTAATAATTATCGATCGATGAGTCTAGTCGTACGAAGCTCCTGGAGAATTCTCATTTTTCGCGCATTTCGAAGCGGCTTAAAACTGTAAGTGGAAAACTCGATTTATCTTCTAAACGGCTTAAGTAAGACAAAAATTTGTAAAGACCTTTTTTGTAGAGAAAAAGATGAGCTACAACTTTTGTTGGAACTTCTTTCTCTATTTTCATTATTTTGGCCGCAAAAAAACCGAAAATCAAAGTTTTTTCAAATTTATTTGAATTTTCCCGGAACTCGGAAGTGCAAAGAATGCATAATCTCATTCTCCAAGTTATTACCTACTTAAATCCCAGAGATGATCCTTTTATTAATTTTTGTTATCCTAAATTGTTAATTTGCCTGTACTATAGGGTAAAATACTATACCTACATATAATACCTTGCTGGTGTAGTATAAGTTTCTATAAAATAATTATTATTACAAAAATAACGGTACAGATGATGGATAAGTTTTGACAGATCGCCAAAGTCACATAATGGGATTCCGAATCATTTGATTTCGTCGTCGTTGGATAATTCGACTTCAACCTTACGACTTTTCTCGAATATTTAAAACGCATAACTCATCTGTGGACTCAACAAAACACATTTTGTCTTAATAGATTGTTTAAACATTTTTTTACTTATACTGTACTGGTGTATAATAAATAAATAAACAAATTCTATTATATTTTCATAGTTGTTTGCGATTTTCTAACCTTAGATATTATGTGAGCCAATTTTCGTAATATGGACCTTATTTGTCATAAAATTTTCACTAGTAATCTCCCAAGTGCTTGAATTATTGCCGGAAATTTTTAGAGTAGATGGATTTTTTGAAAATTATCTCGAGTCGCGCAGCGACAATGGTAATTTTCCTAAAAAATTCATGTACTCGAAAAATTTCCTGCAATTAATTCGAGAACGAGGGAGATCCGGTAAGAAAATTTCACATGAAAATAAACACTAATTTCAACTGATATTACTGACATTAAGATTATTCTGACATAACAAGGTATAAGATTAGTAGGCCATGAATGGGTCTTGTTTACAAAGTGACAAAAACGCATCGGAATTAGTAAGTATTGTTGTTGTGTCAAAAGTTAAAAGTATAAGAGTTATTTGAAAATGGAATACGTGTAATTGATGAATAATAATGTCTTTTCCACTCATTTTAGTTTCAATAAATTACCGAAAATAATTTAGGACAACACTATTTGTGTGTTATGAAATAAGTTTTATTCACTAAAATAGGTGGAACGTTGTTTTCTTACTATATTTTCATGTTTCATACACAGGGCATAGCTAAGTTTCAGCACATTTAACTTGACAGATGGCTTTGAAACTAAACGTCACTAGTTATTTATCATTACTTCGTTTACAGTTTAACCAGTTTATGCTCAATATTTCTATTGTTGAAGTTCTTTTGGAGATTTTTAAAGAAAATAAGATTATAGAGTATGGAAAAAGAACATAAAATACAACATGCGCATATTGCGAAGAACTTTGTGAATTTAAAAAGCCATCCTAAATTAAAATACTTATCATACCTGATTGAGAAGTGTAATATGGAGGAAAACCAAAATGAGAAGTTATTTATGATCATAAATAAACATGAAATAATATGTTTTTTCGCAAAGCTCGATAATTTTTTTAATAATTATCTCGTACAATATGAAAAATAAAATTCCATTTTTAAGTAAAAGCAAATGTCAGATATGATCATATGTCAATAATTTGACAGAAAAATTTCCACTTATTAATTTCCTTCGGCGTACCCTGGAGGATGTAAATTTTCGGAATTTTTTTGGGTTGCCATGGTGACGACACAAAAACGAAGTACTGATTAGCTAAAAAAGAGACGTGTGAAATTTTCTACGAAAAGATATTCTTTGTTATGTTATAGAACGAACGCAAAAATCACCCTCCGAGATTTCTTCGACCATGTGGATTACGAAAATGAGGGTGTATCGAATCCGTCAGCCTGTCTTTCTGTCGGTCTGCTGTCTGTCTGTTGGCGCTATAACTAAGAAACTAATCGACAGTCAAATTTTGGTAGGTAGTTGACGCTATTGTCAGCGAAGAAATGGACAGACTTTTATTGGAAAATATTGAGGGTGGACCGTTTAAAGAAAATTGATAATGAAAAAATTTGTTTTCGCTAAAATTTAAAATCTCGACGTTTCATGGCGTTCTAAACCAATTTCAGCAACAAAAAAATTGAAATATGTTTTACGATTGCTATACTTCCAATCCACTACGTGGATGTGGAAGTAATAATGACGTAACCGTAAACATAAAAAATGTGAAAACTAAGTATTTATTTTTATATTCTCGAGGGTGCTCTCTCTAACGATGGCAATAAAAGTTTGAAAAAACATTTTTTACTATTAGAAAATTCAATAGAAAAATTCAATTATATTGATATTAAATGTAATATGATTAAAACTAAAAATATGTGGTCAACTTTAATCATCTGTTTTCCACGAAGATAAAGGTGTTTCAGAATCTCATGAGCCGAGAAATGCGCAAAAGGCAAAGTTTAATCTGAGTTATAAGTATGTTTTTGAAGACACTGGAGGCTGCCTTACTGTATACATAAACAAGAGCTCGGGATAAATTGTAAACAATAAATACAATATTTTTAAGAAGTGTAACTGAGTCAACAGGACGGATTATGTCTCTGCGCATATGAAGGTCACGGCTCATGAGGTTTTAAAACACCTCTACTTAATGTGCTTCTGCTATCAATGTAATCTGTCTAGGTATTTCACTAAAAAGATTGTGGATGACGTCACATCTCGAACGTCAATATCATTACACGTATTCGAAAGTTTAGACCAACCTATATAGGGACCTGTACACGATCAATAATATTGATCAACATTGTTGGTCAATATTATTGACAATATCCGCTAATATTTACTACTACTTTATACATATTTTTTTATAATATATTTAGAACTTCGGTATGAAAAGTGGAATTTTTTATTTTGTGCCTCATAGCGACAACTTTTCTCCCACAATTATTGAAAAATTCGTGTGAAAGAAAAATTGTCATATGGATTTCAATGTGTAAGTACTTGATTCCTGAAACATTTTAAGTCAAAAGATTTGAGAAATTTGAATTATGCCAGTTTAAAAATATAATAATTTGAACAATCGTGGATAACACCCTGAAGAACTAGGTTCACCTTTGTACCCCTGTATGTTTTGACTTCAAACATGTCAGCAATCAAATGCCTACACGCTGAAATCCATAGGTAGGTACCTGTGAATCTTTCAAAATCCGTCAAAGAAAAGTGGTCGCTATGAGGTACAAAATTAAAAATCGTCTATTCCACTTTTTGAAAGTTCTTATGCAAGGTCTAAAGATATAAAAAATATGTGCTGTAGCGAAAACATTTTTTGTTATACTTTTAGAACGTCAAAAAACGAGAAATTGTCGTTTTTTTAATTTTTTTAAATTAATAACATTGACAATACGAACTTTACAAAAAAAAGTTATCAAACATTTCTTGTTGAAAATCGGTAATTTAATATTTCCCTTTGCTATAAACAATATGAATCCTTTCATATCCATAATATTAAAACTGATATTAAGCTATGTACTTGTAGATCACATATTTTTGTAAAGTAAAAATCGTAGAATCTGTAAAATATTTATGAGATCTACAGAACTTTCTTATCATTTATTATACTTCGTTGTACCGAATTAATATCTGACATTTTCGATATTTTTATCTTTGTTATTCTAATGACAGGTTATGTTCAATTTTGGTTCATAAAATAAGTATAAAGTGTTGGATAAAGTGGATAGATTTTTACGAAAGTACTTAGATTTTGATATTGCATATAACGAATTTTCTGTAAAATGTATATAATCAACTTGAAAACTAATTTGCGTGTAAAGAGGCACGTTTCAGAAATAAAGGGACCGTAAGTTCTAACCTCATTTCTGCAGGGCCCATATTTACTTTCCAGGGCCCTGTAAATAGATATGGAGAAAATTTATAGGCTGTAAAAATACATACGATCAAAGATTTTATTATTGATCAGTTGTCAGAAAATAATCATTTTCTTTTAACATAATCGCTACATGTAGAATCAATTTATTTAATAAAAAGTTATGTGAATATGGCTCAATATTTAACCTTCAAATGTCTACCAACTTCTTGTTATCTATTTCAGTATTTTTTGTCGCTTTAGCGTTTCAAACACCAAAGCACATGCATTTAATCCTATTTAAAAACGTATAACATATACCTATTGCTATTAAAATCGTTTTAATCAAGTAGTTTGTTACAGTTCTCACAGTTACTAGTTTATTAATACACCTACCTTAGACAATAAATAGTACTCTCCAAAAGCATATCTCATCCACAAAACACAACAGGCGATATTAACGGTTTTAGAAATGTTGTCGATCAAATATTCAAATGCAATATACCCTTCGTCTTGAATTTGCGAAGAGTATAATTAGTTGTCACCAAACTACATGTTTATGTCGATTTATATAAAATGATTTAATAATTACACACAAATACAAAGTACATATAACACAAATTCACGTCTGACACTTAGAAAAGTAAGCCGGCACTAAAGAAACAAGTGCCGATCGTAGGCTACTTCAACATTCGCACGTACGAGGCGCTTACGGAAATTATACCTACTTGATTTCATAAACAATAGATAATTCTGCAGGTTAACGAAATATTGGAACTTTCCTTTTTTAGAGCGCACTCATTTGGTATCTTAGAATGGGAATCTGAAATTAGTTTTCAATGCAAATGCATAGTTTTCCGACAATAAAATTTTCTATTTTCCGCCTCAACATGCACGTGCTCTCCGTCAAAGTTAACATTACATCTGGAATTTCGACCGATTCGAACCCCGTGTTCACGATGTAAGTGCTCTTCAGAACAATGCATTTTTTATGCTCCACAGTGCTCCAGAAAAAATATGTTTGATGTTTCTTTCAGAATTGTCTAGACTTCGGATTTTAGAACCGATTGGGATATATTTTTTTAATATTTGTAATTTAATTAGGAAAAAATCTGTTATGGCCAATTTTTTAAACATGAAAACCTGCAGACAGTTAATGTGTCTAAACGGCCATTTTACTCACATCCATGTAGTGGATTGGAAGTATAGTAATCGTAAGAAAAAATTAATTTTTTTTCTTGAAAAGGGCTTAGAATGTCATGAAACGGAGAGATTTAAAATTTGAGCGAAAAAAAATGTTCTGTCTGTCTGTCGGTCTGTAGGTCTGTCGGTCTGTCTGTAACTTTTTTTTTGTCCGCACGCTTTCTCCGGAACGGTTTAAGATATTGACTTGAAATTTTGTATACGTATATATTATCTGGAACTGGATTGATTTTTTAAGATATCCGGTGGAAGATTGGGGGTATAGGGGTAAATATGGAAAAATATGTAAAGCAAGCTGGTAAGAGTACAGAAACTTGAAATTTGGTGTGTGTACTAGAAGCTAAAGCCTCAAATTTTTTTATAATATTTTTCAACTCCCCAGCACCCCTACTCCATTATTGAAGGGGTTGATAAAATATAGTTGAGATATTCATTTGAAATTCGGTACACGTATGGATTGTAACGACATCTGGAACTAGATTATATTTTGAGATGATTCCGTTGAAGGGTTGGGGGTTAAATAGGGGTAAATAGGGGAAAATAAGTAAAGCAAGTTGGTAAGAGTACAGAGATTCAAAATTCGGCGTGTGTACTGGTAGCTAAAGTCTCAAATTTTTTAATAATATTTTTCAACTCCCCACCACCCCTACACCATTATTGAAGGGGTTGATATAATAAAATTGAAATACTCAGTTGAGGTTTGGTACACGTATGTATTATAACGACATCTGGAACTGAATTATATTTTGAGATGATTCCATTGAAGGGTTGGGGTTAAATAGTGGTAGATAGGGGAAAATAGGTAAAACAAGCTGATAAGAGTATAGACATTTGGGATTTGGTGTATATGCTAGAAGCGATGGCCACGGGTTTTTTTTAATATTTTCCCTTATTAAAATAGTCGATAAAATTTAATTTAGGTTTTCACTTGAAATTTGTTACACGTATATCTTAAACTAGAATATATTTTGACATGATTGCGTTGAAGAAGTGGGGGTAATTGGTGGTAAATAGGGAAAACTAAGTAAAGTAAGCTGGTAAGAGAACAGAAACTTGAAATTCGGTGTATGTCCTAGAAGCCAAGGCCTCGGATTTTTTAGTAATATCTTTCATATCCATATTGTCGTGAACTGACCTGCAAGATGGCGGATATGAAATGATAGGAAATGTTGAAAAAAAATATTTTCATTAAAATGAATACTGACAAGATTCAAATATTACCGATTAATATTTTTCACATTCAAATTGTCTCAGTTTTAAGTTCCAGTAAGAAATTAAAGATGGCAGATACAAAATGAAAATCAAAAAATTAATTAAACGCATTATTTTAAATAGCTACTTTTAAGCATGATTGTAAAATTTGAAAATCGAAAGTGTCTGCTATTCTAGGTCACACGAGGTTTAGAATACTTGGCTGAATGTTCGTGGTGTAAGCTAAGAGCCTCTGCTTATGTGAGGTTTAGTGTTCCTGGTATAAAGTTCTTGGTGTAAAGTTCTTGTTTTAGGTTTTCTAAGGTTTAGATTTCTTAATTTAAATTTCCAGGTTTAACGTTGAGATTTTTTTTTTTTAGTACTACAGACCATTTTCGGTTGACGTCAGGCCGGTGGCGTGGAGGGCACACAACTCATTATTTTGTTTTTTAGAGATGGGTAAAAGCTACTATTTTTTAATGGCAAGCTTAAACTGCTTCTGCTAACAACTCATCTCTAATTTTTTTTTCCTTCTTCAATTCTTTGGGACTTCCTGGCACATGTATGTTTTCTTTTTAAGCGGTGCTCGGGGAATCTACAAAATATCACAATTAACCAGTATGTTACTGGTAAATAACCTCTACGCCTGTGACTTTTACATTTGCATTCCTTTGTGATTGGATGACGTTTGTGTCCCCTCCAGACTGTGTCAAAATCAAGTGTCAAAATCAGATGTCCGGAAATGGTCAACTAGCCTTAAGGATTATGTTTCTTAGGTTATGTTTAGTTTACATTTCCTGGTGTCAGTTTTTTATCTGAAGTTATTTGAGGTTTAAAGTTGTTTGTGTTATATGCTTATTGTATTATTAGCTGATGAAAAAATAATAATATTACCTATATTAGGTTATGTAATGCATAAAATTAATGGACGACTCAATCGCATATTTATGATCGTATAATTAATAAATATCAGCCATTTGCGCTTTTCAAATGTTACAATAATGCTTAAAAGTGGCCTATTTAGAATAAATCATTTCATTAATTTTTTTATTTCCATTTTGGATCCGCCATCTTGAATTTCTTACTGGAACTTAAAACTGAGACAATTTGAATTTAAAAATAGTAGTCAGTAATATTTGAAACCTGTCAGTATTAACTTTAACGAAATTATTTTTTTTCCAATTCTTAGCATTTTATAGCCACCATATTGATTCCGCCATCTTGCAGGTTTGTCCACGACAATTTGGATATCGGATTAATTACCAGCGACCTCGAAAACCCCCGAGTAGCAAGATTTATGTAAATTGGCTAAAAGAAATTATTTTTCTTTAAAATTTTTATAAAAATAATGCCATTTAGACACATTACCCGTCTTCAAGTGTTCGTATTTCAAAAATAACATATTTTTTCGTAATTAAATCACGAAAACGCTTTTTTCTGGACCACTGTGCGCTCTGCCATAAAATAGCTGTATCATAAAAAACAGTATATTGTTTATGATGAATATTGTATCTGCCTTGTTTTGAGTGTGTCTGTCTGTCGGTCTGACTGTCTGTCTGTCTGTCTGTCTAACTTTTTTTTTTGTCCGCACGTTTTCTCCGGAACGGTTTAAGATATTGACCTGAAATTTTGTATACTGATATATCATAACGAGATTTAGAACTGGATTGTTTTTGAAGATGTCCGGTGAAGGGTTGGGGAGTAAATAGGGGGAAATATGTAAAGCAAGCTCGTAAGACTACAGAAACTAGAAATTTGATGTAAGTACTACAAGCCAAGGCCTCAAAATGTTTTCTAATATTTTTCATCCCACCACCACCGCCCTACTCCTTTATTAAAGGGGTTGATAAAATAAAATGAAATATTCACAAATTTGGTACACGTATGTATGATAATGATATCTGGATCCAGATTATATTTTGATATGATTCCGTTGAAGGGTTGGGGGTTAAATAGTGGTAAATAGGGTGAAATAAGTAAAGCAAGCTGGTAAAAGTACAGAAACTTGAAATTCGTTGTATGTACTAGAAAGCAAGACCTCATATTTTTTTAAAATATTTTTCAACCCCACAATTCCCCTACTCCATTATTAAAAGGGTTGATAAAATAAAATTGAGATATTCACTTGAAATTTGGCACACGTATGTATTATCACGACATCTGGAACTAGATTATATTTTGATATGATTCCGTTGAGGGAATGGGGGTTAAATAGGGATAGATATGGGAAAATAAGTAAAGCAATCTGGTAAGAGTACAGAAATTTGGGATTTGGTGCATATACTAGAAGCGAGGGCCTCAAGTTTTTTACAATATTTTCCATCCCCCCACCACCCCCACTCCCTTATTAAAAGGATTGATAAAGTCCTTAATTTAACTTTAGATTTTCACTTGAAATTTGGTACACGTACGTTTTATAACGATATCTGAAATTATATTATATTTTGACACGATTGCGTTGAAGGAGTGAGGGGGAAGTAGAGGTAAATAGGGAAAAAGAAGTAAAGCAAACTGGTAAGAGTACAGAGACTTGAAATTCGATGTATCTCCTTGAAGCCAAGGTCTTAGATTTTTTAATAATATTTTTCAACGTCCCACCACCCTTACTCCATTATTAAAGGGGTTGATAAAACAATATTGAGATATTTACTGGAAATTTGGTACACGTATGTATTATAACGACATCTGGAACTAAATTATATTTTGAGATGATTCCGTTGAAGAGTGGGGTGTTAAATAGGAGTAAATAGGGGAAACTGAGTAAATCAAGCTGGTAAGAGTACAGAAATTTGGGATTTGGTGTATATACTAGATACCGAGGCCTCAGATTTAGTTCTAATGTTTTTCAAACCGCACCACCTCCGCTCCATTATTAATGGGATTGATAAAATAAAATTGAGATATTTATTTGAAAGTTAGTACATATATGTATTGTAATGAGATCTGATTGAGATGATTCCATTGGAGGGTGGGAGGTGGTAGGTTATGAATAGGAGAAGATAGGTAGGATAAACTAGAAACTTTATTTTTAACATATATGGTAGAAACCAACGTCTCAAACTTTTCTATGACACCTGCCCCAAATATTGTTAACATTCTATGACCACATATTTCCACATACTAAGTGCAAATCTAGTCAAGATGTTTCTTTAAAGTAACTTGGATGAAAAATCTAGATCTGGAAGTAGTGATTTCTTAGGCAGCGGTTTTTTTAGAGTGATCCTGTATACATAAGAGGAAAGTTCCTTGTAAATACCTTTACCGATTTTTCCTAAATATAGCACGTTTTAATGGTTATATAATCATAAATAAAGAATTCAACCACATTTCGACTATTTTTTTGTTGGTTTTTTACTCCAAAGGAATAAATAAAAAATAATTTCAAATAAAACATAATTTTCAACTCGTTGAGATTTTAAATTTTAGCAAGGAAAAATTCTGTCGGTTTGTTAATCAGTTTGTCGGTCTGTCGGTCTGTAACTTTTTCTTGTGCGCACGACTACTCCGGAACGGCTTAAGTTATTGACTTGAAATTTGGTACACGTACGTATTATAACGACATCTGGAACTATATTATATTTTCGGCTGATTCTGTTGAAGAGTTGAGACATAAATAGGAGTAACTAGGGGAAAATAAATAAAGCAAGCTAGCATGAGTCCAGAAGCTATATATTTGTTATATGTACTGACACTGACGCCAAGACCTCAATTTTTTTATGACATCTGCAATCCCATCTACAATTAAAATTGATCCGGTTTTTGTTATTTGTTTAATTTACTTTAACAGTCATTTGAGTTTCGATACAGCAAGGAAATTTTATGAAGGAGTTATTAATGTTAAGTCTGAAATCCAGACTTCCGCAAAGTAATTTTACCGAAAACCCGGTAGCTAGATAAAAAATCATAAATATTCTTCCAACTACGACAGTACTATTATTTCGTCCTTTTGGAATCCTCTGTAATTTTTGAGGAAACTGTTTTGAATCCAGTCGAGCTAAATTAATATATCTGTTATGACGTGTTATTCTAGTTGTGTCCATTTTGTCAAACAATTAAAGTTTCTTAAGAAACCGAGTACCTTTATTTAGTTTACTTTAAAATAAGAGTAACTACATTATTTTTATAGAACAATGCGGGGTTTATGTCCAAGAGTCCAAGTTACTCCTATTAGTAGAAAATGATTTAATTCCAATGTAACAGGTAAAAGCATACCTCGTTAACAAATAATAATTTAAGTGAAATCGAGGAATCCCTGGGGATTATAACAATCACGATTTTGCTGACAATAGCGCGGTATTTTGCTGACACGACGAAGGAGCGTCTGCTGCACCGGGAACTGCAGCCACCTATTTCAGATTTCATTACGTCACCGCCACCAGACATACAGATGGATAGAGATATATTCCGACGGAATAGCAGTTCACTTAGCAGACGTATTATATTCTATCCCACTACCAATCACAAACTGCCCTCGTTGGTTAAAGGGTCCTCATTCTTGTGCATTTGTACGTTAAAACGTGATGTGAATATGTAGCAGACGTAATGCTGTTTTACTTTACATATCCTGTAAAAGAATGAGATAATCGTGATGTATTGGAGTAGGACATTTTGATAGAATATTAGCACATTTTTACCTATTTGAAATACTGTTTCCATCCCTCACTGAGTCGTCATAATTACAAGGCTTCGAGAGGCTTTATTTATGTTTGAGAGAATAAGTATAAAATTTAAGTTAACTTAGGAACAGGCAAATCAATACAATAAAGATAAAATGTACTTATACCTGGAAAATATTTAGCCGCGGAATGACTGAACACAATCAAATAGCCTCGATTTTCTATTTAACTTCACTTATCATTTACATCTCGGTTTGCCCCACTTTAAGTATGCAATTTACCACTCTGAAATTTCATATTAAGTGAACAATATTTTGAAGATCTGGGTATTTCTGAATATATGTTTCGTTTTGTGTTGAATGGTGAATGACTATGTTCACATTTCTTTATCCCTGGCACTAGTTTTCTATTTGTCTCATCTTTCAATGCTATTTTTCAGTTTATTTTCCTTTACATTTCCTATATGTATGGAAGAAAAAAATGTAGTATTTTTGCCGTTTTCAACAATAACTAATATTGTAATTAGGGGAATAAAACCCCAGTTATTACAGTAACTGGGGTTTTATTCCCCTAATTACATGATTTAATCAGACATTACCATTGGCAGAGTACGGAGTGTCCCAATTACTTTTGCAGACTCCGTCGATATTATAGTATATCCATCGAAATCAAAACTGTGCTTACCCTTTTCTTTCTAGGTGATACTATCCTGTTAGTGTCCATCAACCAGGTTACTTCACACAAACTTTACTGAATATAAAATGAACTTAATTTCATGACAAGCAAATAAAACACGTGATTTCTCAAAACACTTATACCACTATATTTACATAAGAAAATGAAAGCAAATGAAATTGACGATCACAAACACTTAAACCCTATTAAATAAATTAACAAACAGTAATTACACAATAACAAGAAAAGAAATGGTCCGCGGCAATTTCAAATCTTTAGCTAAATCGCGACCGAATATTCTTAGTTCACTTACAACACATTAATTTTCTACTTATTAAAACCGGCAAAATACTGAACAAATGTACTTAAACTTTACAATTGAAAAAGGTTCGCAAAACGAGAATTTACTATACCCTGTAGGTAGATGATGACCGAACAAAAGTTAAGCCAAGAGTAACGATATCCTCTACATCGAAATAATACGTTTCAAAAGTGGGCCGTAAACTTTAAACCCTCGACCAATTAGGATCTTCTTTACTTTAAACCGTACTCATTTGAAATTACCTAACGGACCACGGTATTTATCATATGGCCCAAGTTAACATTTTTATTACCACTAAAACAGATGAAAAAAAAACCCTTTTGTTCCTTACTTTACTTTTGTATGGGGGAAAAAATCTGCCTTAAGTGGTCTATCTATCTTATGGTCTATTACATATGTTCCTGGAAGCCTCTATCAACTGCTTTAGTCTTGATAATCTAACTAGAACCCCCGGTGGGTTCGTATTTAACAAGTGTCCATAACTGCAAGTAAGAAAGGCGAATTGGACATAAAATAATTTGGATGGTTATTTATTGTTTACAAGTGACTAACGTCGACTACCTAATAAAAGTAAAGTTAACAAAGCACGTTTCCTGGACTCTAAAATAACATAAAACAGATGTATCTATGACCGGTATTTTACGATAGTTTACTAAAGTCTCGACCCTTAAAATGTTACCAAGATCGGAATACGGTTATTATGTTGCGACAGAGCCGTACTTGGCTCCGTTAATTTGACTTTTGTTACAATATAAATCAAATGAATTTTTATGGTTTCCCAAAAAAGTTTAGTTTTCACTACAAGCCAGACGATTTGGGTGTAATGATATATATTCTATTCCTGCAGATTTTTTATGTAAATATTGCAAAATTATGGTAACCCCTATTTGGTAAATTGGTAAAAAATATTTATTTACTTTAAGCTTCAAATTTGGATACAATGGCTCCCTTAGACAAAAACAAAATATTGTCACCCCTTAAATTGAGGGGTAGAAGAGGGTTGTTTTACCCCCTGAAGAGTTGAGAATAATTTACTTTTACTCGGCTCTGCCAATTCAACTAAATTTGAAGCAAAATATTTTTTTTTACCAATTTACCAAATAGCGGTGGTTTTCACACTCTCTCTCTCGTTTTCAAGATGGCGGCGCCAAAAACAACACCAAAAACCGAGTTTTATACTCACACTGACCCCCTTACACATTAAAAAGAATCTTGTCCTGCCCAAAATGCGAGGTCAATGTAACATTTCAATAGACTAAAATGTCACACAGTAACAATGTTGTCATAGTATCATCACCCACAGCCTATTATGTAAGAGTAATTACTGCGCTTCCTTCGATACCCATGAAATACCTAGATGCATGTTTGGTGCATATTTAGTGTCCGATATGTCGAGAAATATTACAGCTGAGGTCCAGCTGTAATATTTCAGCCCATATATCTGAAGTCAGAGAAAAAGGATCTAAAAAGATCTGTAAAAATACACAGGGTTTTCCATTTAGAAAAACAACCTGCATTGTTATATCACGTCACCTATGCAAGTAACTGTTTTTAAAGTGTCATTTAAAAAACATATATGCAGTCCTACCACTTTCATATCAAACTTTTTTTATCTCCAATAATAGCAGACGCAAGCTAACCATTATACTTTTCACCGATTTATTGCGCTTTTTATATAATTGTTGCACATTCTATAGGACACTCTCGCAGTTTTTTTTGTAAATAATATTAGTTTTACACATTCTTAGTTTAATTACAAAACACAAAAAAATATTTTTATTTAAAAAATTAATAACTTTTTTATTTATTGATCGATATTATTCAAAAACAAAAGGTTTCTTTCTTTAACCAACGCTAACTTATTGTCTGAGTTTCAATACAATCGGACTTTTCATTCTTAAGTTATTGTGCTTACAAGATACATGGCGGACAGACAGACGGACGGACAGACAGAAGGACAGGCGGACCGACGGACATTTTGAAAGTTTTTCAGAGTTTGATCACCAACACAGTGATATGAAATTTTTTTTTCTATAGACATAGACATAGACATAGACATATTTATTCACCATGTAGAATACAGTTTATGTACATATGGTAAGTCAGGTACAAGAGCAGTTTATAATGTATAAAACAAGTATAAAAAGAGAACAAAGATTTAAGTGTAGATTACATATACCACTTTCGAAATATACACTACACAGTTATTGTATAAGACATCACACAACAACTATTATCTATATTAAAATATATAATGTTGTAGTTAAAAATTATTTACAAAAGAGAAAGAGGAACAGATAATAAAAATGTATATCGAGTTCTTATGTAGGACATCGCACACTAACTAAACTATATTAAAGCCTGTAATGGTCCAATTTACACTTGTTTAAAAATAATAGGTAATCTAATATATAACGACTAAACAACCATTATTACATTACACTCTAGATTATAATTTTTAACATAATCAGTAAGCTAAAAATTCCTCAACATTATAATAGGCTTTTTCTAAAAGTAATTTTTTTATTTGAATTTTAAATTTGGATACGTGCAACTTTTTGACGTTTTCAGGGAGGCTATTATACAGTATTATGCTATTATAGTGGAGAGATTCTTTAAAGTTAGTTGTTTTGTGCCGTGGAATAGATAGAAGCCTCCCGTGTCTCGTATTGTAAGTGTGGCTATCATCAAGAGTTTTAAATTCTTGCAAGTTTGTTTTTGCGTATGTTAAGCATTTGTATATGTAGATGCAGGGTACAGTTAGGATCTTCTTTGAAATGAACGTGCTTTTGCAACTTTCTCTATAATTTAGATTAAATGTCAGCCTTATAATCCGTTTCTGTGATACAAACATTCTATATAACTGGTTAGACCTCCCCCAGATACATATATTTAGTGACAAGTGAGAGTATGCTAGGGCATAATAAACATCCATAAGTCCCTCCTCACTTAGAGTGTCTTTTAGTTGCAGTATTGCAAAATATGCCTTATTTAATTTGCTGCATACGTGATTACCCTGAGGTTCCCATGACAATGAGCTATCTATATATGTTCCTAAGAATTTGGAAGTGGCGCTTAGAGGTAACGAATTTAAAGAGATAATTTTTCTTGGGTTGAAATTTAGAAATACCGTTTTTTTTTCATTTAGTATTAGTTTATTTCTATTGCACCATTCATTCATATCGTCAACAACACTGTCAATAGCTGCCTGTAGATCAACACTATTTATAGCAGATACAGAAACAGTTGTGTCATCCACATACATGACTGGGAAGCCGTTTTTTATATGACGAGGAAGATCGTTTATATATATAGCAAATAACAATGGTCCCAGTATTGATCCTTGGGGGACACCTAACATGACATCATATACATCGGATTCAGCCTCATCATATTTTACTATGAATTTTCTGTTTTCCATATATGAATTTATCCAGTTTAATAACTTTCCCCTTATTCCTATAGTTTCTAGTTTACTAAGAAGTATATCATTGTTTACAGAGTCAAATGCTCTTGAGAGATCAAATTGGATCGACACTACATACTTACCGTTATCAATTTCACGGTAGATAAAATCAAACAATTTAGCAGTTGCACTCTCTATCGATCTTCCTGGTCTGAATCCATACTGGTATTCGGTCAGGATATCATTCTTGTCTAAATATAACATGATTCTATTTGATACTAGTTTTTCAATAACTTTGGACATTACACACACTAAGGTGATTTGACGATAATTTGCAATATCATTCTCATTACCTTGTTTGAATACTGGGATTACGGAGGAAGTTTTATATTCAAAAGGAAAGTAACCTTCGAGGATTGATTTATTAATAAGATACAGGAACTGATCAACAATATTTAACGAAATGCTCTTTAAAATAGACACAGTCAATCCGTCTAACCCGGCCGATTTCTTATTTTTTAACTCTCTGATAACATCCAAGAGTTCAGATTTAGATACCTCATAAAAACAAATGGAGTTATTGTTACAGGCAGATAAAGTGTGTGGTAAAGATATATTATAACGAAAGTTACTCTCTATGGAATTTGATGCTACTGTAGAAAAATAAGAAGCAAACCTATTTGACACCGATTTTTCGTCTGTTATATTACCGATTTTAGAAATGTGCCGATCGAATGCAATATTCTCTTCGTTTTGTATTTGCGAAGAGTGTAATAAAGGTGGGGTAAAAATATAATGAATAACCCTGCACATAGATGTTTTCTTTGAAAGATAGTGTCGTTTCTAAGAGAGTTACGAGGTAAACCTCTCACCTAGTATATCCACTTATAGCATTACTAAATCGATACTTCAGTACGGCAGTTTTCAAGTATGATCATAGAGAATTATTCAAATTGTCAAAAGTTGGAGGTATAACATTTCAACTTCATTCGACAATTGAACTGAAATATGACATTTCAGGTTAGAAAGTGGTAACATTCTTCCTACTTTTTGGGTTGAAAAGTGGGCATATGCTAACCTATGTTTCTTACTGGTTTTATTTTAGTTGTAGGAAATATAGATGTTCTGATGCTCACTCGGCAACTTCCCTGAGTTCAGGAGGAGTACGTCCCATTTCACTATCACTATTACTATCCTGCAGTATCTATAGATAGAGGCAAGTAACAAACACAAACGACGCGACGTTACTTTGACATTTGTCCTCTGACATAAGAATATTTTATTTTCTGCCTACTTAATAAAAACATAAAACGTTCCTTAAAAATTTAGTAAATGGTTTATTCGTTTTGTTTCTTAAGGGAGATGATTGTGAAAAGTTTCACTACTGCCTTGACAATTAATTGACTTCGCCGCTTCGCGCCTCGGTCAACCATCTCATCTCTCGACAACAATGAAACTCTTCCCATCTCGGTATTTAATATTCTATTACAATAACTAAAATAAGTTCGTTTTTCATAAAGCGTGACTTAGGAACAATAGACAAGCACCTTTCGGACTATACTGTACTGATGTTAAATGTTTTGTTTTCTTAACTCCATCTGAAGTCACAGGATAACTCCTTGAAAATTCAGAATGATTTTGTGTTAGGTCAAGAGAAATGAGGCCCTACAGTTTATAGTGGAGTCCGAGCCACTTTTAAATAATTTTGTAATTAAGATTATTTCGCGGTGAGCGGGGTTTGAACCTGTTTCGTTAGGCATGCCAGTTTGCAAGCTAGACGCAATCAATCAAAACTAATAGAAGGCAAAAGCCTTTCCCATACATTCGTTTCGGAGCAAGTCAGACATCCACAGCGCTAAAGTACTAAGCTACCGTCCCCTTTTTTATGTTCTAATTTTTAACCATTTTCGAAATGAGGGTCGGGTCAACATGTGCAATAGTTTTCTTTTACCAGAATTTCTGGCAACTGTTTATTCTTGTTCAATTATTTTAAAACTCAGTGTACATACAGTGTATCTCACTTAAGAGTGTAACAGCGTAATTATTCTTTTGTTTTTGTCCGATTTGAATCCAGCTGATCTTAAAAGATAGAGGTCCTCAAGGTCTATTTAAAACCACAAAATCACTTTCCATATTTAAATGCAAGGCCATCTAGGATACTAAACTGTATGAAAAATATCAATCAATTAGTACATTTTAATGAAAAAAATTGTTAACAAAACTTGTTCGAAATCGAAAAAAATCCTCTTGAGGCATTTAATAAAATTTATTTCCAAATTTATTTTTTTGAGGCAATTTACCCAAGTGAATAATAAATACAACCAAAGGAATTAAATATTGTGTTCTACCAAACCTCCATCAATGCATGCCTAAATTCGCTTTCTGTTATTATTTATAACTTTTCGGAGGGTTGCAGAATTTAACTAAACTTTGGATGGAGGATTTTTGAATGATTTAGAACAAGCATTGTTAACAAAATTTATTTATTAGAAAATGCCTACTATAATTTTTTGATTTCTTCATACAATTCAGTATCGTAGATGGCATTGCATTTAAAGATGGAAAGTGATTTTGTGGTCTTAACTAGACCTTGGTGACCGCTATCTCTTAAGATCAGATCTCTTCATTCAAATCGGACAAAAAACAAAAGAATTATTACGCTGTTACACCCTTAAGTGAGACACACTGTATATACATACGAGTAGGTACATAATCAAGTTATCCGAGTATTTCAAAATTGATTGATAAATTGAAAGTTTCCAAATAATTCCAATTACACGTTATTCAGGGTGAAAGATAATATTACTGCCATTATCATGCTTCATCAACAAGAAAATGTAATTTCTCATCACTTGTTTTCGGCCCGGATCCTTTATTAATTTGCTTAGTCATCGGATTTTTATTTATTGAATGTAATCAATCGATATAAAAGGACCCCTTCCCTCAACTTTGGGGCTATATCAACAGAGCTACTTCCGTGATTTAAATAGGGGTTTGAATAAGGGAGACGATAAAGCTCTATTTGTAAACCGGCTAAGACCACCTTTTGAATAAAGCAATGCTGGAAAATAAACCGATCATTATGCCACGATTCAGACCAGCATCCGAGATCACTTAACGGTCTTATAGTTTCATCAGTGACAAATAAATAAAATATATTTTATATAGTATGTCGTAGGTTATATAATCACCTATTGTTTATTTCTTAAAGGATAAGAAGCTCTGTTAGTATAGATAAGTAAATAAGTTAGCATGACTGCAGATGCAGCATTTTGTACCTCTCATCTCAATTCAAATAATAGATCAGTCTTAGTTTGTACTTGTTACTGTTAAGTTCTCCGTGAAATAAAATTTTGTTCTTTTTAAAAACGGTCTTTTTCTTCGAGAATACAACAGTCGCACTTAATAAGAGTACAACTATTTTTGTTATTTTTAGAGGTAAAGAACCAATTTCTGGTACAACAAGAGGGCTTCATAAACTGCATTTTTTGAAACATTTGGCTTAAGCAAGTTGTCTTAACCAGACGAAATCAAGTAGGTAATAAATCTATTTGGAGACAATATTTTAATTAATAGAGAGGCCCAAGAATTTGACGCACGCCATCAACTTCCTCCCCTGTTCCACAACTAACTTCTTCCCCTGCTCCACATCTAACGGTAGCCCACGTAAACAGATTGTTTAGCAGTACCAGTTTGTGTAGTAAAAAAAAATCCAGGAAACCCACCAAGCAGAAAGAGACAGTACCTTCTTATTAATTGGCCCAAGAAATATGTTAAATTAAATTATGTTTCCTGACAGGCACCATTCACTACAATGTGACTTCACTACCAATGTGACTTCTCAAAATTGTAGATATTGGACTAAACACAATTCTCATTCTCAACTGTAAAAGTCAATATTCCCAGAAGATCAACGTGTGGTGTGCAATTCTTAGGGAGCGATCCCTTCCTTTTCCACGCTTTAACTATAAACGCAGGTCGATCGGTACATTTTTTTCGATGATGACTTGTAGAAATCAATAGAACGTCTCCCATCGCCATAATGCGGCGTTACGGGTGCTATACTATCATCTACGGCACTCGTACAGCGTAGACCAGACACCAGTGCTGCCTTACGTCCCCAGAGACATCGAGTCCGTTGTCGAGTACGAGAGGTACCGAATTTATTGGAACTTCTCGTTCTCGACGGTCAGGCTGATTCAAGGTAACAATCCTGATATAGTCCTCCTCGACCATCAAAACAACGTGATGTTTGTGATCGAGTTCTCGGCACCTGCTGAGCCAAACATCCCTTTGAAAGAAGATGAAAAACGGACCAAATACTGTGATATCCGGTACGAGCTCCAAGTGCTGTACACAGGCTACTCGGTCAAAATGGTCGTCCAGATAATCGGTTTACTCGGAGGTAAGGAAACCTACGTTGCTCTCAGAACTGAAGACAATACCAGCCCGTCAGAAATCAGCCGCATGGCAGGCAGGCCAAATGCAGAAGGCGGTTATCTTCGGCTCCCTTCGTCTACTTAGGGCACCCGGTTCAGGAATGTACCGTCACTAACCCCACAGGTCGTGGGGAGTGGCTGTAATTATCGCCGTCACGGCTACCGTGTGGTATCGGTCGAAAAGCACGGAAGCCCTGTCCGGCAACGGGTAAACCGAAAAAAAAAAAAATAATAATAATAATAATAATAATAATGATAATAATAATACACTTTATTCTAATACGAATTACATAATATGAATACAAATATGAATGTAAGTGAAAAAAAATTAAAGGGCGGAGTTCAGCTGAGAATGACAAGGTGCCGATGTCAGCTGTTCTTACACTCAACCCTCATGGTGCAGGTATACCAATATGAATCTGGCAAAACTGAAAATATGCAGATATGTACATTACATATATTTTGACATGTACATGATTATATACCTACATATACACATACGTAATAAATAAAAACATATAAATAAATACCATTAAGAACATAATAGAAAATGTAACGCATATAGCAAGATGAACACTTCAGCTAAGTCCAAAGACTCTTTTTAAAATGGTTAACAAAAGAAAGTATACTGCATGACGTTAGATGAGGGGAGAGGGGGTTATATAATTTATAAATACAAAACGTAAGCGAACATTCATAGAGGGCTGCATAGGTGGGGATAATATTCCTTTATATCTTAAATTTAAGTTGTGCACATCTGTGCGAAATGTGATCTTCCTATATAAGTAATTTGGGTTATTAGAAACGATGAATTTATGATACAAAGTACCATGATGAAGTGTACGTCTGTGTTTCATGTTGAGCCATTTACAATTTCTCAGCTTGTGACTCACTGGGTGGCCTCTTCTGATTCCATAAATGAAGCGCACGCAACAATTTTGTATTTTTTGTATCCGCTGTTCAGTAGCCACAGATAGGCAAGGCCCATAGACTGTGTCACAGTAATTGAAAATTGATAAAATAAGGGTAT